>CM061139.1:34857589-36200325 GCA_030789695.1 Scilla litardierei | reverse complement strand
GAGGAAAGGAAAAGGAAATGAAACTAGGCAGAGGGACGTAAACCTAGATAGCTCCCTCTTACTAGGCTGCAACCGGGGGGAGAGACATCGCCCGCTCACTCTATGATACGGAGGGGACCTTGGACGGTGTTGATCTTCTTCCCCTTGTCTGGCTGCGTGGAGGTCCCTTCTCCGTGGGCCGGCTCGTCGGCCTGGTTCCTGGCGTGCCCCCGGCTCATCAGCTTCTCAATGTCCTTCTTCAAATGCCAGCAGTCTTCGGTGTCATGACCATCGTCCTTATGGTACTTGCAGTACTTCTCCCTGTTCTTCCCACCTCTTCTAGCCTTCGGTGGGGGGCGATCAGCTCGCTCTTCCTTCTGTACTTGGGCGAGGACGGCGTCTGGGGTGGTATCCCTCGCACTTTCTCCCCGCTGCCTGTTCCTCGGCCTCTTCTCGGTCTGGTATCCTTCGGGGCTGACTCGCCCGCCGTCGCCGCGCTTGGTCCCTCGAGTGGCTTTTCCTGCATCCTCGGCCAAGGCCTCCTCGGTCAGCATGAAGCGTTCTGCCCTCGCCATGATCCCGGGGAGGTCCTTTGGGGGATCGTTGTGTAGGGACTTCTTGAGGCCTCGGTGGCGAAGCCCTTTCTTAAGGGCCGTCTGGACCACCAGGTCGGGAGGGTTGTTCACGTTCAGCCTTTCCGCATTGAAGCGGCGCATGAACTGTCGGAGCGGCTCGGCCGGGCCTTGCACCATGTTAAACAGATGTTCAGCACCAGGTTTGATCAGCCTCCCCGCCATGAACTGTTTGCAGAACAACTGGGTGAGTTGCTCGAAGCTGTCGATGGAGCGGCCGGGCAGGCTGTGGTACCAGGTCCTTGCCGCTCCCCTGAGAGTAGAATAGAAGCCCCGGCAAAGCAGGTCATCGTCAGCTCCCTGGAAGGCCATGTCCCCCTCGTAGTCCATCACGTGGTGTCCCGAGTCCCCTATTCCGTCGTACTTCCCCAGCACTGGGATCCTGAATCGAGAAGGGACCCGTGCGTCGGTTATTCTCCGTGATAAGGGGCACCGGTCTCTGTGGATGCCCCCGGGGATGCGGTATTCGCCTGCCTCTGGCTCGATCGAGGGTGGAGGAAGCACAGGCGTCGGCGGGGCTGGCTCTGCGACCCTCGCCACGCTTGGGGTCGGGCTGACCTGACGTTCCCGACTCCTCCTGCGGGAGCTCCTGCTCCGCCGCGATCGGTCTCTTGAGTGGTGTCGTTCGCTTCTCCTGCGACGGGACGACCGCGACCGACGAGATGATGCCGTCATCGATTCGCCCTCCGTCCCTTCGGTTTCTCTTCGGCTCCTTTCATGATAAGGGGAGGAGGCGCGTGACCTCGCCTGACGAGAGCCGTGCAGCGTGAATCGACGCTCCGTGTTCGGTTTCAGGGTCCCGTGGTCGTCGACCACGGCGGACCGCAAGTGCGGGGGACCCCCCGCCCATCGATGGCTATCGTCCAACGTGCCTCCGTTGGACGGCGCAGGGCCGACGAGCTGTTGCACCGTCGCGACCAATGTCTGGAGGCTCGCGTTGGTCTCCTGAGCCAGGGCGCGGAGCTGTCCCTGCGTGGCCAGTTCTGAGCCGCCGGTCTCTTCGGTTGAGAGGGCGGGGTGGTCGCCGACGGGCATGTCCTCGGGGTTGCCGTTTGATGCGCCATTCCCTTCCTCCGGGATGGGGGGCATGCGCTTCCTTCCATTGCTGGCTCGTGCCATTGTTGGTGTGGTTTGTTACTTCGTGGGATGGTTTTTGTTCCCACAGACGGCGCCAGATGTTTCAGAGTGTTTTCTCACTACAAAGCGTTGACCGTGGAGAACCCGGTCAACGTGGTCAAGGGGCCCGCCTTGGGTCCCTCGGGGGCTTCGAATCGGTGCAGAAGGGGCGAGGGGAAGCCTCGGCCCTGGTTGAGACGCTCGGCCTCGGACAGACGAGCGCGTCCTCGGAAATAGGACGACGAGGGGAAGCCTCGGTCGTCCGGCAAAATGCGTGTTCGGCGAAGGGCGAGGGGCAGCCTCGGCCCGGGTCGAGACGCTCGGCCTCGGTGGTTTGCGCTTGGCTTCGGCGATCGGACGACGAGGGGAAGCCTCAATCGTCCGGCAGGATGCGTGGTCGGCGAGGGGCGAGGGGGAGCCTCGGCCCGTTGATCAGCTGTCCACCTGCGTAGACGAGAACGCTCGTCAGGGGGCCGGACCTTGGTTCCGGCCAAATCCCCTCCGATGCCTAAGTCAGACAGAGATCTGAGAAAGGTGGCCCGGCGGAGACGGTCCGACTCGTGAGGAGATCGTAACGGCGTCTCTCGGCGCGAGCGGGGGAGGAAGGAGATGAATTGGGGGAACGAGGTCGTTGATGGAGTACCTTAGGTTTTGTTACCTCAGATGCGGTCCCTTTCTTCGTCATCCTCCTAGCCCTTTTGTAGAGCCCCAACGTGATTGCCTCGGGCCCACGTCCCGCGCCCGCCCTCGATCGTGCCCCCTCAATCCGCCCCCTCGCCGCCGCTCTCTTCGCCATGCCAGCACCTCCCCATTACCGCCATTTAGTGGTCACGCGTCTGGGGGAGCGGTTTCCGCAGGAGTGGGCGAGTGATCGGCGGGTTATCGGGGCCGGGTCGGATCGACATTCGAGAGGATCCCTTATAGGGCCTTTGTTGAGACGGGCCGGTATACGTTGATGGGCTCCCGGCCAGCGATTGGGCTCCTGGGCTCGCGTCTTTTTGGGTCTCGGTCAAATAGGCGTAACACAACCAAACCACCTTCCCTCACCTCCTCATAATGGGTACCAGTAAGGTGGCAAGTCCACTCCAGTTACCAGCTTCGGATGCCACATGAAGATTTGAATGCAATTGTGGAGGATTGGCATGTATCACAACTCCTTTGCTTCTGCAAACATGTCACTGCGGCCATAAACTTTCAGCATAGCATTTATGGTTCCGATATTAGGAATACAGTGATCTTTCATGTATTCAAAAATCGAGATGCAATTAGAAACAAAAGCAATATACCACTCTTTCCTCACATGATTCCCGAGTGAGGGGACCACCCGATGAACAATCCACTGAGAACCAACTACTCCTTTTTTCTCATGCGCTGGCTACCAAATCTTCATCCCATACAAAAAATATGTATTCATATGGAGCCACAATGTCCGGATGCAAAAACCTTTTCGCATACCATCTAGCATTATCGTCAAAGATATCCGAGAAAAAGTCATTTCCATGATCCAATATATTTCAACCGTCTTGCGACATCATCCACTTAAATAATAAGTTACCAACTTTACTAAAAGCAATAATTTTTTTGTACCATTTAGTTTGTTTCCTCGCACTCACATGAATAGCTCTATTTGACCACTCCAAATCATCCCATTCACTAATCCGCCCATCACAATGAAACAAAAGGTTGTAAAATCTTCAGAGAACTGCAAGATGTGATACAATAATCAAGACAACAGCAAAAAGAAGAAAAAATACCTACATCTTAAAGATGAGACTGACAGGTAAGCAGGTCTACCATTAAATAGATAAAAGCCCATGAAATTCCAAGTATCACTTTATAATGATACAGTTCCAGATTAAATAATTTGGGAGGAAATCTCAGAAATACAAACACATAAAAAAAGTTGAATATTGTTTCAGAGTGTTTTCTCACTACAAAGCGTTGACCGTGGATAACCCGGTGAACGTGGTCAAGGGGCCCGCTTGGGTCCCTCGGGCGAGTCAAGTTGGTGCTGTAGAGGCTCGAATCGGGTCTGCCGACGATGTGGAGCGCGTCGACTGGGTCGTCTCGGGGTCCTCGGTCGTTGGTAGGACGAGGGGTAGCCTCGGCCTGGGTTGAGACGCTCGGCCTCGGTCGGTTGCGCTCGGCCTCGGCGGTCGGTCGACGAGGGGGAGCCTCAATTGTCCAGCTTGTTGCATGGTCGGCGAGGGGCGGAGGGGAAGCCTCGGCCCGTTGATTGGGTATCCTCCTGCGAAGACGAGAACACTCGTCAGGGGGGCTGGACCTTGGTTCCGGCCAAAACCCCTCCGATGCCTAAGTCAGACAGAGATCTGAAAGAGGAGGCCCGGCGGAGACGGTTCGACTCGTGAGGAGATCGGAACGGCGTCTCACGGCGCGAGCGGGGGAGGAAGGAAATGATATGGGGGAACTAGGTCGTTGATGGAGTACCTTAGGTTCTAGATACCTGAGATGCGGTCCCTTGTCCTGTTGTCCTCCTAGCCCCTTTATAGACCTCCGCCGTGATTGCCCCCGACCCACGTCGCTCGTCCGCCCCCAATCGTGCCCCCTCAATCCGCCCCCTGCCGCCGCTCCCTGCACCATGCCAGCCTCCCCCCATAACTGCCATTAAGTGGTCGTGGGATCGAGGGAGCGGTTATCGCAGGAGTGGGTGAGTGACCCGTATGTTACCGGGGCCAGGTCGGATCTACATTCGGGGGAGTCCCCGATAGGGCCTTATCGAGTGGGCCTGAGTGCTCAGATGGGCTCTTGACCGGGGGTCGGGTTTTCGGGCTCGTGTCTTTCGGGCCTCGGCCAAATAGGCGTAACAATTGCCCGCATCGGTCGGGTCGATCGGCCTCGGCCGGTTCGGCTCGGCCGATGTGACTTCCGCCGACTTTGATAGGTTCGCCAATCGATGTCGACTTATTTATTAGTCGTCATCATGAGTTGGTCTGTTCGATACTTTTAAGGCGCGGGCTCCGAAGCGCCGTCGGTCCTCTGATGCTGCCACGTGTAGCTGCAAGCTTATCCCCGTCGCCCGTGGGGTCGTCTTAAGTCGAGAAGCCGAGGGGTTCGTGAGCCGCCCTTGGTGGGGTCGACCGGCCTTGGCTTGCTCGGTTCGGCCGCTGTGCCTCCTGGGATTCCGAGTGGCGCTTTAATCGAGGCGTGGTCATAAATGTAGGTCATGATGAGGCGGGTCGATTGGACTTCCCTTGGCGCCGACTTCGAAACGCCGCCGGTTCTTCGAGTCCTGCCACGCGTTATTGTCAGGCGCTTCGAATTCGTCCCTGCGTCCGATATATAAGATCCCCAGCTGCGTTGATCTCCTCTCCTTTCTTGCTCTTCCCATTGCTCTAGGCTTTCTATAACTCGGAGTCTCCAGTCGCCCTCGCTTCTTCGCCTCCTTCAAACTAGTTAAAAGGTAATTTATTTCTCGCTCTAGTATTATGGCTCCTCTTAGGATAGGCGGTTCTGGCCGAGGGGCGAGGGATTCTCCAGAGTCCAGGCGGGGCAGGCCCCGGCTAGTGGGATCAGGTTCCTCTTCCGGGAGTCGTCCCCTCCAAGATAAGGGGAAGGGGAAGCTATTCCCAGACTTCGCCTGTGATGACGTGGCGTCGGCTGCCGTGCGTCTTAACGTGCCCCCGGCTATCCTCCGTACGCCGTCGAGGACTATTCCTTCGGCGGTCACGGAGATCCGGGAAAGGTATCTCTGCTTCCCGTACGATGTCCAAGTTCCATTCGTCGACAAGCGGATTTGCCTTCCGAGGAGCAATGAAGTCGGCATCTACGTCGAAATGTTTCGCCTGGGTCTTCGTTTCCCGCTCAATCCCTTCCTTGTCCAGGTCATGGAGTATCTCATGGTGCCCCTTTGCCAGTTCACCCCTTGCTCGATCGCGGTACTGACGGGCTTCGTAACGCTTTGCTGCACCCGCGGTCTGGAGCCGTCTCTCCCCCTTCTCTTCCACTTTTACCAGGTCCAGACGGTCGGGCCGGGGTCATGGCTGCAACTCCGAGCCCGTTCGAGGAGGGAATGTCTGATCGGGCTACCCCGCTGGTCAGGGGATTGGAGCTCGGATTATGTCTTTGTGGTCTTCTTGGGTGATGCCCAGATTCTGACAAGCTGGGGCGCGTCCGTCCAGCCTCGCCTGCCGTTAGCCCTTTCTGACGCTGATCAGGCAGCCGCCGCTCTGCTGTCGGCTCTTCCTTTGGAATCGAAATCCATCTGGTCTTTGTTGGACGACCTACTCCTGAAGGCCGTCTTGTGGTCTCCGGGTAGGTCGCTTTTTCATCCTCGGATCGCCCTATGACTCATCCTGATTTTGGTCTCCTTTGCAGGGATGGCAGGCCGCGAGTTCGTCTGTGACGTCGATGAGCTGATCCGTCGTGGAGCCGCTCGGAGCCGAGGTAGTACCTCTGGAAGGGCGCCTCGGAGGACCGTTGAGGAGGAAGTGCGCCGAGCCGAGCCTTCCGTGGGTAAGGTGGTGGCCGCGCCTCCCGCCTCTTCTTCTGGCGATCCCCTTCCCGGGGGTGAGGATGGTGCGAGGCGGAAGCGTTCCCCTCCGGCGCCTTCGGAGCCCCACGGAGGAAAGAAGAGGAGGGAGGACGTGGATCCCTCCAGTCCGGCAGGTTCCGCGCTTCCCGTGGCGACCGCTGGGGATCCTTCGGTAGCTTTGTCAGCTACCCCCCTCGCAGCGTCTTCGCCCGTATCACCGGGGGTCGAGGCCTTGTTGGCGAGCGACTTGGCTTCGATCGTCGTCCCTGGGAGTTCGATGTTTGTTGACCGAGCCCTGGCCCAGCAGGTAGCCGAGGTCTCCGTCCCTCTCCGGGACCGCAGCCTCCTCAAGAAGATCACGGCCGACAAGATGTCGGATTCCTTGGTCTGGATCCTTCAACAGGTTCGGTTATCTTGCTATCCTCTCTTTCTCTTTATCCTCTTCTTAGCCCATGTCTCGTCTTTTCAGGGTTCAGCGCTCGCTGTGGAGTTGCAATGTCGAGCCGTCCGCTTGAGGGAGCTGGAGGAGTCCTCCATGAGGGCTCAGGAGCGGGCCGGGGCGGCTGAGGTGGCTATGACGGAGGCCCAGATGGAGTCTCGGCGTCTCAACCTCCGTGTGGCCGAGTTGGAGGGACAAGTGGGTGACCTCCAAGGAAAGCTGGAGGATGCTCATCAGTCAGCTGAGGAAGCGGCGGAGTCGTTCCGCCTGGAGAGGGAGGAGCTTCAGAGGGAACTGTCGGATCGGCGCCAGGTGATGCGGCTTACAGAGGAGGTGGAGAACGGCGTCGTCGAGACCCTGGGGAAGAGGATCTTCGAGGTTCTCAGGGAGGCCTTCGGTAAGTATGAAGACCTCATCGCCCCTCGGATCGTCGAAGTCGTCCAGTCTTCCTTCCGGGAATGTGCGGAGAGTGTTCGGCAAGCCCCTCCGCCGGTCGATCCCCCTCGCTCCGAGCAGGGTGAAGTGCCCGAGGATGTGTCCTCCTGAGCTCGGGCTCCCTAAGCCGTCCCTCCCGGCCTTATCCTCAAATTTTTAAGCATCCGCTTCGCTTTGGGCCAGTCTACTCGAAATGGATCCCTGGCCCCCGCTATCTCCTTCGGCTTCGTTATCGGCTCCGTGGCCAATAATTGCTGGTTGCATGGCTGCTAGCTTGGGCTAACTACTTTGGGTCTTTTGTCAACCAATTTTGCTCTGTCGGTGTCGATCTAGCTTCTGTAGGTGAAGAACTCTGTCATTCGTCGTGAGTGGATTATTTGTAGAGTGTTTCCTTCGCCTTGATTCCCTGTAAATAAGACACGTTTTTGTACCCTGGTTAACTATTATAAACGAAATTGACTTACTCGGACTTCTCGTGTATTTTGCGTTGCTGCCTCGTTCTTGGCCTAGGATTGGATGACGTTCGCGTCGGCTGGGGGAATTGCCCCCAAACTTATGGGCGTTGGAGTCGGTCGGCGAGGGCGAAGCTCCTCGGCTTAGGACCGGTCGGCGTCCGTGCCTGCTGGGGGAACTGCCCCAGACTTATGAGCGCAGGAGTCGGTCTGCGAGGGCAAAGTCCCTCGACTTAGAACCGGTCGTCGTTCGCGCTGGCTGGGGGAATTGCCCCCAGACTTATGAGCGCAGGAGTCGGTCGGCGAGGGCAAAGCTCCTCGGCTTAGGACCGATCGACGTCCGTGCCTGCTGGGGGAACTGCCCCAGGCTTATGAGCGCGGGAGTCGGTCTGCGAGGGCAAAGTCCCTCGACTTAGAACCGGTCGGCGTTCGCGCTGGCTGGGGGGATTGCCCCCAGACTTATGAGCGCAGGAGTCGGTCGGCGAGGGCGAGGCTCCTCGGCTTAGGACCGGTCGGCGTCCGTGCCTGCTGGGGGAACTGCCCCCGGGCTTACGAGCGCGGGATTCGGTCGGCGAGGGCAAAGCTCCTCGGCTTAGGACCGGTCGGCGTCCGCGCTGGCTGGGAGAATTGCCCCCAGGCTTCTAAGCGCAAGAGTCGGTCGGCGAGGGCAGTGTCCCCCTTCCTCCTCCAGTGAGGCAGTGGCCTTCATTCTTTTGCACTATCAGTGAAATGTCAATTCCGTCGAGGATTTAAGAAAAGACAAAAAGGGAATGCAATTGTACTCTTAAGAGCCCTGCCGGACTGGTACATTTAGAGGAAAGGAAATATGGAATAAAGCTAGACAGAGGGATGTAAACCTAGATAATCCCCTCGGACCAGGCTACGATTGGGGGAGAGAGGTCACCCACTCACTCTACGATGCGGAGGGGTCCTTGGACGGTGTTGATCTTCTTCCCCTTGTCCGGCTGCATGGAGGTCCCTTCCCCATGGGCCGGCTCGTCGGCTAGGTTCCTGGCATGCCCCCGAATCATCAGCTTCTCAATGTCCTTCTTCAAGTGCCAGCAGTCTTCAGTGTCGTGGCCGTCATCCTTGTGGTACTTGCAGTATTTCTCCTTCTTCCCACCTCTTTTTGCCCTCGGTGGGGGGCGATCGGTCCGTTCTTCCTTCTGCACTTGGGCGAGGACGGCGTCTGGGGTGACGTCTCTCGCACCTTCTCCGTGCTGCCTGTTTCTCGGCCTCTTCTCGGTCCGGTACCCTTCGGGACTGCCTCGTCCGTTGTCGCCGCTCTTGGACCCTCGAGTGGCTTTTCCTGCATCCACGGCCAAGGCCTCCTCGGTCAACATGAAGCACTCGGCCCTTGCCATGATCCCGGGGAGGTCCTCCGGAGGATCGTTGTGTAGGGACTTCTTGAGGCCTCTGTGGCGAAGCCCTTTCTTAAGGGCCGTTTGGACCACCAGGTCGGGAGGGCTGTTCACGTTCAGCCTCTCCGCGTTGAAGCGGCGCATGAACTGCCGGAGCGGCTCGGCCGGGCCTTGCACTATGTTGAACAGATGTTCAACATCAGGCTTGATCTGCCTCCCTGCCATGAACTGCTTGCAAAACAACTGGGTGAGTTCCTCAAAGCTGTCGATGGAGCGGCTGGGCAGGCTGCGGTACCAGGTCCTCGCCGCTCCCCTGAGAGTAGAATAGAAGCCTCGGCAGAGCAGGTCATCGTCAGCTCCTTGGAAGGACATGTCCCCCTCGTAGTCCATTACGTGGTGTCCCGGGTCCCCTATCCCGTCGTACTTCCCCAACGCCGGGATCCTGAATCGAGATGGGACCTATGCGTCAGTTATTCTCCGTGATAGGGGGCATCGGTCTCCGTGAATGCCTCCGGGGATTCGATAGTCGCCTGCCTCTGGCTCGTTCGGTGGCGGAGGGTGCACAGGCGCCGACGGGGCTGGCTCCGCGGCCCTCGCCACACTGGGGGTCGGGCTGACCCGGCGCTCCCGGCTCCTCCGGCGGGAGCTCCTACTCCGCCGTGATCGGTCTCTCGAGTGGTGTCGTTCGCTTCTCCTGCGGCGGGACGACCGTGACCGACGAGATGATGCAGTCATCGACTCGCCCTCCGTCCCTTCGGTTTCTCTTCGGCTCCTTTCACGATAAGGGGAGGAGGCGCGTGATCTCGCCTGACGGGAGTCGGACAGCGTGAACCGACGATCCGCGTTCGGCCTTTTGGTCCCGTGGTCGTCGACCACGGCGGACCACAAGAACGGGGGACCCCCCGCTCATCGATGGCCATCGCCCAACGTGCCTCCGTTGGATGGTGCAGGGCCGACGAGCTGCTGTACCGTCGCGACCAACGTCTGGAGGCTCGCGTTGGTCTCCTGAGCCAGGGCACGGAGCTGTCCCTGTGTGGCCAGTCCTGAGCCGCCGGTTTCTTCGGTTGAGGGGTCAGGGTGATCGCCGACGGGCGTGTCTCCGAGGTTGCCGTTGGATGCGCCGTTCATCTCCTCTGGGATGGGGGGCATGCGCTTCCTTCCATTGCTGGCTCGTGCCATTGTTGGTGTGGTTTGCTTCTTCGTGGGACGGTTTTCGGTTCCCACAGACGGCGCCAGATGTTTCAGAGTGTTTTCTCACTACAAAGCGTTGACCGTGGATAACCCAGTCAACGTGGTCAAGGGGCCCGCTTGGGTCCCTCGGGCGAGTCAAGTTGGTGCTGTAGAGGATCGAATCGGGTCTACCGACGATGTGGAGCGCGTCGACTGGGTCGTCTCGGGGTCCTCAGTCGTTGGTAGGACGAGGGGTAGCCTCGGCCTGGGTTGAGACACTCGGCCTCGGTCGGTTGCGCTCGGCCTCGGCGGTCGGTCGACGAGGGGGAGCCTCAATCGTCCAGCTTGTTGCGTGGTCGGCGAGGGGCGGAGGGGAAGCCTCGGCCCGTTGATTGGGTATCCTCCTGCGAAGACGAGAACACTCGTCAAGGGGGGCGGACCTTGTTTCCGGCCAAAACCCCTCCGATGCCTAAGTCAGACAGAGATCTGAAAGAGGAGGCCCGGCAGAGACGGTTCGACTCGTGAGGAGATCGGAACGGCGTCTCACGGCGCGAGCGGGGGAGGAAGGAAATGATATGGGGGAACTAGGTCGTTGATGGAGTACCTTAGGTTCTAGATACCTGAGATGCGGTCCCTTGTCCTGTTGTCCTCCTAGCCCCTTTATAGACCTCCGCCGTGATTGCCCCCGACCCACGTCGCTCGTCCGCCCCCAATCATGCCCCCTCAATCCGCCCCCTGCCGCCGCTCCCTGCGCCATGCCAGCCTCCCCCCATAACTGCCATTAAGTGGTCGTGGGATCGAGGGAGCGGTTATCGCAGGAGTGGGTGAGTGACCCGTATGTTACCGGGGCCGGGTCGGATCTACATTCGGGGGAGTCCCCGATAGGGCCTTATCGAGTGGGCCTGAGTGCTCAGATGGGCTCTTGACCGGGGGTCGGGTTTTCGGGCTCGTGTCTTTCGGGCCTCGGCCAAATAGGCGTAACACATACCAATCTTATTTTGATGATGATCACAACATTATGTTGTTGCTAATTGTTTCAGAGTGTTTTCTCACTACAAAGCATTGACCGTGGATAACCCGGTCAACGTGGTCAAGGGGCCCGCTTGGGTCCCTCGGGCGAGTCAAGTTGGTGCTGTAGAGGCTCGAATCGGGTCTGCCGACGATGTGGAGCGCGTCGACTGGGTCGTCTCGGGGTCCTCGGTCGTTGGTAGGACGAGGGGTAGCCTCGGCCTGGGTTGAGACGCTCGGCCTCGGTCAGTTGCGCTCGGCCTCGGCGGTCGGTCGACGAGGGGGAGCCTCAATCGTCCAGCTTGTTGCGTGGTCGGCGAGGGGCGGAGGGGAAGCCTCGGCCCGTTGATTGGGTATCCTCCTGCGAAGACGAGAACACTCGTCAGGGGGGCCGGACCTTGGTTCCGGCCAAAACCCCTCCGATGCCTAAGTCAGACAGAGATCTGAAAGAGGAGGCTCGGCGGAGACGGTTCGACTCGTGAGGAGATCGGAACGGCGTCTCACGGCGCGAGCGGGGGAGGAAGGAAATGATATGGGGGAACTAGGTCGTTGATGGAGTACCTTAGGTTCTAGATACCTGAGATGCGGTCCCTTGTCCTGTTGTCCTCCTAGCCCCTTTATAGACCTCCGCCGTGATTGCCCCCGACCCACGTCGCTCGTCCGCCCCCAATCGTGCCCCCTCAATCCGCCCCCTGCCGCCGCTCCCTGCGCCATGCCAGCCTCCCCCCATAACTGCCATTAAGTGGTCGTGGGATCGAGGGAGCGGTTATCGCAGGAGTAGGTGAGTGACCCGTATGTTACCGGGGCCGGGTCGGATCTACATTCGGGGGAGTCCCCGATAGGGTCTTATCGAGTGGGCCTGAGTGCTCAGATGGGCTCTTGACCGGGGGTCGGGTTTTCGGGCTCGTGTCTTTCGGGCCTCGGCCAAATAGGCGTAACAAATATGTATAGAGAAGATAACATGCATGCTACATTCCATGCTTACGTAGCCAACATGTAAGCTCTAACTAATGTTTGGAGAACTAGAAAATAAAAGCCTACTTTTCAATTTTCATCAGTAGAAAATAAATGTACTTGAATGGCTTAAAATTATTTCATGCCGCTAAAATCCCAAGACAATATTTCATGCCGCTCCGTGGAGGGATCTCTAGTGGCAGCCGAGAAGCTAACCGCAACCTCGTTGGGCAAGATGTCTCTCAGATCAACCACATGGGATATGCTCAATGTTTCAGCACGGGTGGGGACACTGTCCTTGTGCACCACGAGGACGGTCAAATTACTCCGAGTGCTGGAACTGTAACTGATCGTTGCATTTGAAGTTCCACCACTTGTGATGCCCCATTACAATCGACAGATTGGGGTGAATCAATGGAGTTGACATCGATTCCAACGTGACAGCTTGAATGATCCGACTTGTTCCGATGAGTATCAAAATCGACAGCTACTACTCGATTCCTTGAGGTGTCATGATCGGTGGCGTTGCTGAATAGGCCAAGGTAGCCATCATTGGAGATATCAGGGACTACGATTCTGAATAAGAAATGGGTGATGAAGTCGGTTAGACTGCGAGTAGCCGAGTCCCAGAGGAGGAGGGGCTGAGGGTACACAGCTCTCCCGGAGCTCAAACCCAGGGAACCGGTCCCGTACTTGGTGAGGTGGATGACTTGGTTCCAGTAGGCATCGGCCCCAAGGTTCAGTAAGCTCGGAGCAGACTGGTTGAAAGAAGGGAAGTCAAAGGAAAGCGAGCTTCCAAATGGGAAGAAAACTGGGAGTATAAGTAACAACAGAAGGGAAAATATGCTTCTTAGGCTCTTAAGAAAACAGGATGTCGAAATTGTAAAAATTTGGGTTACGATCATATAAATACGACACGGACTAACCAATAACAACGGTGATTTCTCTCTTAGGAATTATAGTATTCAATGTATAATTTCCGTTCGTTTACAAATTCTGACATAATGACTATAAAAAAGTGTAAGATAATACAAAAAATTTGATAACTGCAGTCATACTCACCATCAACCACTGCCATATCAACATCCTGCATCGTAACCAAACCCTTGTCAATCGCCTCCTTCTGCTCCTGCTCAGCAGAGGAAAAAAGAAGTGCCCATTTTCATTAAAAGGGGAAAAATCAAAAGAAAATTTAAGTTTCAAAGATGAATCTTTGTTGTAAATACCCTTTTCCGTTTCTTGAGGAGCTTCCGCTTGCGCTTCCCAGAGATGGAAACAGGAGGAGTCATCTGCTTGAGTTTCCCTGTGTTCGGGTCGCCATGGGCCGCTCGCTTGTGCTGCTGGATTTTTCCCCTTCTCTTCTTCTAGATCTCGTTGAACTTGGCCATGGCGATCGATCGAACAAGTTCCTAAAACCCTAGCCCTAGTTCTCTAAAAGAGGCTGGGAGCCAAGGAGGAGGAGCGTCCTTCGGGTCTTGATGGTCCTGCACATGCAGTAACTGTGTCGGGATCGAGGTAGGCGACGACGTAGTTGACGTTCTTGAGGTGCTTGGCGGAGACGACGGTGATCTCGAGATTCAGGATGGATTTGGGGGGTTGAGGGCGAGGGGAGGCCATCGATGAGGGTTTGTTGAGTAGCAAGTATCAAGCAGTCATTTGAAATTGGATGAGGGGAAATGAAAATGCACGCGCTCGCCCGCCCTGGGTATTGAAAAAATTTGACCTTACCTTTAACAGCGCTGCTAAAAAGGAGCGCTGTCAATTTCACATATGACCTTTAACAACGCTTCTTTTCTTGAAGCGATGTCTATTATCTGACTTTTAACAGCGCTTTTAGAAAGAATCGTTGTCTATTAACTGACTTTTAATAGCGCTTTCAGAAAGAGTCGATGTTTATTATCTGTGCCTCTAATAAACATCGCTTGTAGAAAGAAGCGTTGTTTATTCTCCGACCTTTAACAGCGCTAGCAGAAAGAAGCGATGTCTATTCTCCGACCTTTAGCAGCGCTTGGAGAAAGAAGCGTTGTCTATTATATGTGCCTCTAATTAACAATGCTTATAATTGGCAAGCGCTATTAAAGGTGTGCTATTAAAGGTCCTTTTTGTAGTAGTGGTCGTTCCTTTGTGGTGGTCATCGTGATGATCTGTAACATGTATCTGCAAATACATTTAACATGGAGGATGATCCTTGACCCTAAGAGGTTGCGCAGAAGCTACATATCTTTGTCCAGCAGTGCACTGCAGGCGCTGCATTGTATCTAGCTAACAGATTTACTGCCAATGCTCTCTAGAGACGCGTGCAGTTTGCCAGATAAATGAGTGTACCAAAAACACTCAAGTAATGCACTTCAGGATCTAGGATATCCTTCCCCTCTTCCAGCGAACGGAAGGGGTCTCAATGTGCATCCATACAACCAATAGGTGTATTTAGTGGATTGCAATTGTATATGTTTCTTCATGAACTTTGGGTGTATGAAGTTTAATGTCACATGTTTTTCATCTTCGGGATGATAACTTCATCTTCTGAATGACAATTCATCTTCTGGATGATGTTTTCATCTTCTGGATGATTAGTCATCTTCTAGATGACAATTCATCTTCTGGATGATGGTTTCATATTCTGGATGATGGTTTCATCTTCTGGATGGTACTTCTGTAAGCCAAGATTTTTGCCTAGGTTTTACATATCATATTTGATAGTTAGGCTTAAACAGATATTTCGGTTTTCTCTTCAGGAGATCCAATGAGATTTGAGTCATTTGCAAATATAATCTCAAACCATTTTCTTTGCTCTTTTTGAAGATGCAAAAGCAACCCTTAATAGGAGTCCTTGTTTAATTTATGGAACTCCCTTGGTTTTTATTTTATTATATCTTTCAGAGGAAAGATGTCCCAAAAATCTATCCAGGCAATAAAGGAAATAAGGAGGAAATCCGTAAGGGTATGTTGTCACACTATCCATAGCAACATAGACCAAAATTTCCTTTGCCAGCCGGATGGTTTTCGTAATTATGACCATGGAGCCTGATGCATCAGTTTATATAATTTTGTAAGTGAGTCAAGCTCATCTTACTTGATTACTTACTTGTTTTAGCGAAATAAAACTCTAAGATATAGCATGTTTCTTATAGCATACAATTTTATTATTTATATTTGTGTTTATACAATACTCATTTGCCCACAGGTTTGATATCTTTTGATAACAAGACTTCTAGTCCAAGCACTTCACAGTTCATAAGTGAGTCCAGCTCAACTTATTTTTGCCTCGTTCCATATTATTTGGCCAATCTCTACGTTTGCTTCAGGAAACAGAGTTTGGAACGATATTTATAATTATCATTTAAACGACAAAAATGAAATGTGAGTAATTGTCGACAAGTGTGTTTTTTATCCAAACACCTTCCCATGTACATACATTATTCAATAATATTTCAATTTATTCCATATTCATCTCTTCTAGAGGTTCTGGAAAGGGAGAGGATATGGAGATGAGCTCACTTTCCTGTGGCGGTATTGTTTAAAGGTCTCCAGGAGTTTTTCCCTCTTTGAAGCCTCGTGGTATGCCTTTCATTTTAATTTAGAAACATCCACTTCTGCTGCTTGTGGATTGCATCCATTATTTTTGTTATGTCAATCCTAGTTGGATTTTTAACAGTAGTGATGTGTGATTTTGACAATATTCTGTTTGTCAGAAATATGTACGAGAAATGTTTAACCGTTTCATAAGTGTTGATCTTCACGATCTCATCACGAATCATGTTATTTGAAATGGTCAACTGAGCTTCAGGCTCAGGGATGATGGTAATAACCATGTTGGACCTAATACTGGGGATTTAAAGAGATTGGAATGTGAAGGATCTTCAGGATCTCATTGTCAAGCCCCGATCCCCAGAATACTCGGAAGTTTACAAAAAAATTTCTTCCAAGTATCCCAAAGAGTGAGAGTGATGAGAGGAAAAGAAGAGAAAGGAGATACAAAACATGCAGGCCACTGCGTATATGCTGGGATAGGACAAGTGAAACTCCATTATAATATCAAACTAACTCATAAATGACATAGAGCAAAAACACCATTTTTATATAACAACTTTCATTTACATACACAGTCCAAGTGCACCACTACATATACACAGCCACTCTCCACCTCCCAAGACAACCATGTTATACTACAAGCTACAGCTCATACCAAGCTACCTCTGAAACCCAACTCCAAGTCACCACCAATTAAGCCGCCCTTACTACCTGAAAAATAGGGAGGAGCACGTCAATGCGTGCCCCAGTAGGAACCAACTTGGATTTGGAACACCTTTCTAAGGTTATCAATTGACAAGGCAAGGCAAGAGAAGTAAGGCATATAAACTAAGTAATATAACGAAAAGTAAATAACTAAGTAAGGGGATCATACCTGCGGCCCAATGTCGAGTTATTGCAAGGAAAGAGTTAGCAAGAATAACGATACAAGTATTCGTACAAACATAATTTAAAAAGGGAATCACTAGTGTCACAAGTAAAGCAAGTAAGGGGAAAAGGAAAGTGCTGCCAGCAGAAGGAGTAACATGCAAAATTCTTATTTTATTATTCTATAATTGAAGTAATTGGAAATTTGGGTAAACTATGTGATATCAGGACCTGGACCTCAACCCAAATTTGGGGTGAATATAGCACACGACTCAGTGGACACGGGCACTGTTGCTGGGCCTGTCAGCTCCCCCGTCCCTGGCAAGAGTGAGGCCTCCCATAATAACTCAACCTCCGTATGTCCCCTCCACTTCCGGTAAAGGCGAGTGGGAATAAATATCATATATCACATATCTTTTCCCTTAACTTCTTAGTCAAGGCCTCATATCCATAATTTACTCGAATTTCCGCCTAAAACCCGGGTTTTGCTAACTCACTCTCAGAGAGGATTGAGACATTCTAAAACCTCATTTAACTTTATATATAGCACTGACGGAGACACGTTGCATGGTTTCACATTCCACACTCATATCAACTTGGGTCATGCACCGAAGTGCCATGCCCTCCATCGTAATCAAATCACATATCAAATGGGTCATGCACCCAAGTGGCATGCCCTTCATCATAACCATTTCAATTCATTATTCATACCATGTGAAATCATGTTTTTCATGACCCCATCAATACCAATTTATAACATGCTTCATGATACAAGTGTTTACAAGCTCATTTCTCATGTTTCTCACTTTCATATCATTGAGACATTTTCACAAACACTTGGCAGGCGACGTAACCATGATCATTGTAACATCAACAAATTCAATAGATATTTGCATCACTAAGCTCTCTTTTAAGTAACAACAGTAATCATGAATTATAGAAAGAAATTTAACAACAATACAAAATTCATGACCCCACTTAATTGCTTCAGCTTGATGGAATTGTACATGCAGTCATATAAGATGGCTGATATCACCCACTTATAGTCAGAATTTAACAAACTTTCCTAAATGAAAGTTGTAGATATGTTAGTCCCAGATTCACAGATAAATTGTCATGCCAAAATACTAAGTAGGTGAATTATGGTGAATTATTTGGTGAAGTCTGTCAAATCTGTTATTTAGACAGATTTCAGGGTCTGTAAAGATTGCTGTTTTTGGGCATGTTTTAGGCAGAATTTCGAAAAATATGCACTGAGATGAAATTGTAGAAAAACTTGTTAACTTTTCAACGAGACCAAGAACATAAAATTTCATTGTGTTTGCCGGTACTGAGGTCAGTTTTACTAAACTGTGTGCAGACTGAAGATCAAATAGACATATTATAAAGATGGAATGTTTGCTCCTAATTTCTAAATTGAACCTATATCAAACTTTATATGATTTTGGGGGTAGAACTTCAAGATCTACAAGTATATAATTTTTTTGAATCTTAATTCTAGCCATAGCAACCAGAATTCAAATAATATAACACAACAGAATTTCAGATTTCCAAAGAGGCCTGTTTTGCTTGGAATTCCAAAGGGTGATTAGTGAAATTAAATCATAGAACATAAATTTGGCTACCCCTACTTCATATCAGTAAATCATGCTATAAAATTATGATAGCAATAAGAAATTAAGAGAATTCCAAATCCAAGTAATTCCTACCTCAAAAAGCTTGATTTCCTGCTCTCCTTCTCCTTCTTTCTTTTCCACCTTCTTCTCTCTTGAAACCCACTTGAGATTCTTGATTTTTAGAGGGATAATTAGGGTTTTGGATTGAAGTAATTAGGAAAAAGGAGGAGGGATGGCCGGCCCTAGCATGGGGGAGAGAGAGAGAGAGGAGAGAAGATAGAAAGGAAAAGGGGAAGGAATGGTTTAGAAATGAGAAGAAACATCCCTTAAAAAATCTCCACCTAGAACCCTCTCTTAAGATAAGCATGCAACACATGAAATGACCAAAATACCCTCTTAACTTCCCACTAATTACAAGTGTGCCATTACTTTATGCACACACCACTTTAGTATGTAAACACAGCACCCTTGGTCCAAATAACCATTTTGCCCCTCACCTTTCTAAAACTTTACGAGGGTTGCCATTGACCCGTAACCCCTTTCACACTAGCATGGCTCCCCTACACACATCCACGCACATCCATGCATGCATACATGCATCACACGCACACGTCTAATACATTCTTGTTGTTTTATACCCACGACGTCATTTGCACTTCCCCCGCATTCACATTTCGCATTCTCTTCCCTTAGCCACGTATTACAGCTCAATCCCCATTGCACTACTTTACATACATCGATATCTACGTTTATTTTATGCCTACCCATGTATCGTAAGTAGAAATACCACATGTGTTCAACAGAATACATGTATAGTGCAAAATAGGGCATGATACTCATCTTTGTTTTCGAATCTTTAAATGAGGGTACATCAATGCACATCTTATGAGAAGTGATTTTAAATACTTCCCATGTTTGAAGTGCATTTTGATGGTTTATAGTGGTGCTATGGGGATGTGGATACATCATTGCATAATGTATAAGATGTGCTCTAAATGCTTCCCCAGTTAGGGGTTCTCGGAAACTAATTATATGAGGTGATCCAGTTCAAATAAATAGGTTCTAAGGAGGCATTTTGATGGTATGCAGTGTAATTGCATGTCTTCATGAAGTCACCAAGTAACTGTATTTTTAACGGATGAGTAATCTGTTTAAATCATTTTAATGATTTATTTATTTAACCCATTTTGGGCGTGAACATAAACTTTAGGGTGTTCGTCATTATTCCAGTTGCAAATACTGTTTGATTTCCCAGTGTTATCCAATGTTCCCGTCATTTAGTAATGTGTCCCATTTACTTTGAAAAAGTTGGACTGCGGTTGGATAATAGGTTCGATAATGACCATTTTTAGAGGATATATGGATGAGTACTCTAAGATACATCATTAGCCCTATGTTGGGAGTGTATAAGGCCACTTTTATCCCTTAAATACTCTCAAGAGACCTAAAGGTCTTATTATATTTTAGTGATGATAGTAAATATATCATCTTAAATTCTATTAAGGAAGTGACGAGAGTTAATGTCCTTATGAATAGAGATGATCTCGTAATCATTTTCCCCTTATGAATGGGATAATGAAATCTTCACCCTTTTAAAGAATCTTCAGGTTCTTCGGACTTATAGGATTGGATAATGATGTCTTGCATTATCAATCCAAGGTGACATATTATATCGTTCCAAAGTTAATAGTTAGACGATTCTGGACGCTTCTGGTGTTCCATTTGCTTCCTATTTTAGAATTTATATGGGAATTTTGAAAGTCCATTAAAATGCCTAAGTTAATTTTGTCCGGTAATAGGTGAACTGTGTTCTAAATGTGAAGGATTTCATCTTTACATTGACTATTACGTGGACCATAGTGGGACAAAGCTTCAGGCTTCATTGATTTCTTGAGTCATTAATTAGGGATTTCATTTTGACGAATTTCCATCGAAACTTGGTAATTTTCATTTATTGATTTTTTGAGAGTACTTGGCATCCTCATATAGAGTATTCAGGTTTGCAAAGCCTGAATCTCAAGTAGACGTCCAAAAAATAATTTTCAATTGGACTATTATTAGGGTTAAATGCTTTTGAAAGCATACGTTTACAACTATACTCATTAAGAGTTATATTATGACAACAGATTTAATTTGTTTTCAAAGTTTATTTGTCCTTGGGAGTAGCTAAGAATACATAAATTCAATCGACTTTCGTTGTTTAGAGTAGATATGTATATATTTTTATATGGTATAAATTAATGACCATTCGTATTGCAATAGCATTATGGGTCTTATCAAAACTTCTGGGTCTGATCTTGGTTTGCCAATGCTTACTCCATGTCGAGATATATCATACCTTCCCTTTCTCTTTGTATTAGACCTTGTTTTTATTTTTCCACTTTTTCACTCAATATTTATTTCGTTGTATAGCTTCAGACTTTTGAATGTCAATGTAAGTGCTCAAGTGTGGCTTTAATGCCATTTTTCTTTCTCTTGAGTATGCCATGCAAAAATTAAGGAGTTCGTTTAAATGAATATCCTTTGAAATTTTGTAAGTTTTTTTAAGTATTTGTGGAAGAATAAACATATGTCAGTTGAGCAATTACGTGGGTGCAAATATATTTCTCACTTAAGTCACGGCTTCGGGCGTGATTTTATAATTATTATGTGCAAGGTCAGTGACATGCGTTTATATTTCATATATTTGCGCACGTTTTCTCCCGTGTTTTTCCATTATTTACCGCCGCCTTGTATTCGTTTTCTCGTGTTTTCTCGTTTTCTTTCACTTTTCCGTGTTTTTGGTATTTTGCAGGAATTTCTAGCATTTTGGACATAAAAATGACGATATCATGAGTCCCCGGAGCAATGGGAGGAGTCACGCGTGATCCAGGGGGTCAAAGCGATGAAGATTGATATTCCTCAGCCCTCAACCGATCGGGTGGACCAGTCACCTGATCGGTTGGTGCACGCGTATCCTACCCGGGCAGCAGCTGAAGAAGAATAGCAGCTCACCCAATCGGTTCAGCGATCGGGTGAACCGACGGAACTCTCTGTCATTTGGGCTGAATTCCAACCGATCGGGTGACTCATCACCCGATCGGTTCACCTGTAGCGGAATTTTCTAAGTGACGACCCGGACAGCTCGACTGACCGGTTCGTCGACCGATTGAATCCGACAGAGCTCTCGGCCAAATGGAGCGTAATTCCAATCGATCGGGTGACTCATCACCCGATCGGTTCATCTGCAGCTGCAGTTACTCAAACAACGACCCGGTCGTGCCACCCGCTCGCCTCAGCGCCCGGTTGAAGATTTTCGAAGCTCTCACCCGATCGGTTGACTCATCAACCCATCGGGTGGCGGATTTTCTGCGGGTTTGGACCCGAACCATTAGGGTTTCGAAGTGGGGCTATAAATACCCAATGCTGGCCGACTTTTAGGGCAGCTTCTTCTTGGTTCTTTCTCAGTTTTTTAGGGCTTTTGCCCCCCTTCTCTTGTTAGTCTTAGGTTAGTTTAGATTAGGTCTTTTGTTCAATAAGTCTTGTATTGGATTGACGATTCAACTCAAGATAAGTATTTTCCTCTCTTTTTCTCCATTGTTTGTATTGTGTTTATTTTGCTTGATGGTGAAAGTTTATATGTCTTTTGTGTTGTTTGTTTATATGTTATTCACCATTGAGTAGTTTTGATGAACCCTAATACGGGTTAGGGTAGGATTGTTGCTTGGAAATTTACATTAGACTTGGTTGCATGGCACGTGTTCGATGAAATGCGTCAATGGGGATTTCTAGCGATCTGGGTCCAATTCGTACGACAACACACTAGATGTGTTGGGGGTTGGGGTCCGGTGCTTGTCCTGTCAAGATCCGCTTCGATGTATTGCTAGAAATCACATTTGACCTATTTGGCCATTAGGGTTACGCGGGGGTGTTTCATTGTCATTGGCGGGAGAAAACCGCCTCTGACCGTCGGGCCAAGGGGGAATAAACTTGGCGGTTGACTCCCTAGCCATAGCTCACGCCCCGAGCGTTGACATCGAGTCCTCGCGCGCGGGAGCGGCTTGGACGAAGTGTTGGGAGATATCATTGTGGCCTTAATGCTCCCGGTTGCGGAAGGTGTTAATGGACATGGGAATGCCCACCGTCCGGAACCGGGTAGGCCTAGCGTGCTTGGCACCGACCGGAATATCGGGCCATGGACGCTAGGTACCACCTTTTGGGGCAATGTCTCATCCTGGATCAAGTCAAATGCCAAGTGTCATGAGTGCTCTAGCCCGTGTTAGCGGGGATTCATTTCGTGTCTTTTTCATTTCTTTCTTTTGTTCCTAAACTTCACCCACATTATCCGCGTAGCTAGCACGCGACCTAGGCGAGGCTAGTAGCCACTCAAGCCATCCACCTCCCTGTGTTTGATAAACCCGCACCCTACACTAACTGTGCACTTGCGGTAAAACGACACCGCGCCCAAACCGTAAACGGGGCGCCGGTCAAGTTTTTGGCGCTGTTGTCGGGGAGGCGTTCGGTTTGATATTAGCTTAGCTTGGGTTCGTTAGACTACGCAAAAACAAAAAAATAATAATTAATAAATACAATAAACAGATCCTTTCCTTACCACCATTATAAATTTGTGCTATTCTTTGTACAACTGACGCGCTTGTCGTAGCCAAAATTTTTTGCTTTCAGGTGAATTATGTGGATGCCCGACGGATCGTACATCGGAAATTTTGATGCTTATATGCCATACGGTGCTCAGATGGGGGGATATGAGAATTATCCGTAGGTCGTGGCGGTTTGCGAAGCTTGTGGGATGCAGGGACACACAGCCATCCATTGTCAATTCATTGCCCAACCCTACACCCCACACTCATATACCCACGACCTACATCAAGAATCCTCCCATCCTTACCCCCAAAATTTCACACCCCATCCTCCACCAAAATCGAGCCTTGAATTATTCTTGGAAAACTCCATTGCAACTCAGATGCGCTGGATATCACCTCCACTTCCATCACCACTTCCCCCACCGATGTCTGACCTTGAATTGTTATTAGAAGACAATATTTTAAACCAAGGCCATATGACTCCACCACTTCCACTTCCACTTCCACCACATGCGCCTGATCTTGAGTTGTTAGTGGTGAATTCCTTTGTAAATCAAGGCCCGACAACACCATCACCCTCATCTCCATCCCGGAAATCTATCCTTGAGTTATTGATGGAGGATTCCATGATAACGCAGAGCCAGGTGGATTCACCAATTCCATTTCCGCCGACCACTTCTACTTTTGGGGGTGAAGCAGTCGTGTCTCATACTTCATCGACGACTTGCACTGCGGAAGGTAACTCTTATGGTTTACAATTTGAAAATTTTAATATGAGTCCCCTTCCCCATGCAGGTATAATTTTTGAGACATACGGCATCGAGGAGGCCATGGAGGATGTCCATATCGACGAGGAGGGAGAGCATGGAGCTGTGAATGTCGTGACTCATTCTATTGAGCCTCATGCTCCCTTGCCTCTACCACTACCTCCACATCTCAACTTTACTCCACCAGAAGCATCACATCCACCAGAGCTTACTGCTCCCACTCAGGGAGATCTTTTAGAAACTATTTCTGAATCTCGTATTACATTCCACATATTTTTAGATTCAAATACTACTGACATGACATACACTCCATTAGATTCAGATTCACATTATATGGAGATACGTCAGGGCATGTCAGCACCTGACGAGCTCGCCACTGAACGTGGACATGATATCATCGCGTCACCACCAGGGCATAGCACCACATTTTCAGGGAGTCGTCGTCAACTTATTCCACGCTTTACATTTCACTTTGATGATACTCTTTGGGATACATTTATTGCGGGGAAGAATTTTTCATCACGGACTGATGCTCCTTTTCTTTCGAATGATTTAGGTGGACATCATCGAGAGAAGCTTGTGGGAGCATTGCTTGAGTTCGTTAGTGTTCGTGGCACCGGAACATTGGCAGAGCCACAAAAAGAACAGGAAGAGCAGCTTCCTGCACCGCTTGAGATCTTGGATCCACCTATGCTCAGGTGTATCCTAATCCAGTAGTGTAAAAATTTACCGCTTTCTAGTTTAGGTTTGAATAATCTCGTCTCCTCTCATTAGCGAGGGGAGCGTATCTAGGGTTTGCTTTTGCATCTTAATAACCCTTCATGTCGTGCCCTTCTATCATTTCACCCCACATCCTCTTCCGAGGAGAACGAGCAGACTGTCTCTCCTGCATTCTGATTTCTTTCTTTTCCGATTTTCCCCTAGCATATTTCTGTATCACATTGATCATATCATTTTGCTAGCATTGTCATGTTCAGCTTGGGGGAAATCGACTTTTGTGTGCATGTTTTCGTGTGTCGTTGTCATGTGTTTGTGTCTTTGAGTCCCTCGTCGTGTTTTATATCTTTTATTTGAGTGTTTCTTTTTCTTTATTTTATTTTTTTTAGTTTCGTTCATATGTTTTTCATGTTTTTCACTTTTTGTGTCGGTGCGCACCCCCCCCCCATTTTCTTTGCCCTCCCGTATAAACTATTATTGCATTGAGGGCAATGCAAGTTTCAGCTTGGGGGAGTCGCACTTCGTGCGTCATTTGTGTCGTTTTTCTTCGTTTTTGAGTCGTTTTCCATCGTGTTTTTTTGCTTCTCATCTTTTGTTCTATCTCTCCTAGAGATGACCCCATATGATGAATTGCCACAAAATCACACACACACCTAGCATGGCATCGATAATCACATTCACTAACCCTAGGATATCGAGTCCTCTTGCATTTCATGCATCGTGGGTCCACTTAGCTTTTTGTGAGTCGTGTGTCGTGACTAGCATTTGGTGTGCTTCTACCTTGTGATTATGTTTTATATACCTATTCTTGGTTGACCCCTAGATTATCATGCTTCGATTTGAATATGCGGTATTTGCTTCTACTATCTGCTTCTATATGCATGCTATATTTATATCGTATATTTCAATTCGCATGTGTCGGGATTCCACAAACAAGGACTAGGATAACCCATTTAGCCTATGCTCTGATTAGCGAGAAATATCTCCTTTGTCCAAGTGTTTAGAATCCGATTTCATTTTTATTTTACTTGGTGCAAATCCCCTCGTCATGTACCGTTCTCCCACTTGGGAGAGTACACATGTAAATATCCCAATTCCCAAAAATCCAAAAAAAGGAGAAAAGAAAAGAAAAACCCAAAAAGATGAGAAATGAAAAGAAAAGAAAAAAATACAAATACCTAAAACCCAAAAAAAATTCCAGTGTGAATATTTTCCTACTTGCCGTGAATAAGGGGAAGGCGAGAATTTGCACCGAGTGTTCTACTCCACATCATCTCAACCCCCATCGTTTTCGATAACACTTGGCGTGGGAACTTTTTAGCTAGTATCTCGGCTATAGTGGTGTGATTTCCTTAACCCTAGCTGTGGAGTCCCCGATGCATGATACGCTTCTATTCTTATACTCTTCTCATGCATGCTTGAGCTAATATTCACCGCAATTTCAAATTGAATCGATATTTGGGTCTTTCTTTGGGTATGTGTATATGGAGCTTTATTGCACATCGTAGATAGTGACACCATCTGCTAGCGCACGACCACACTCACTCGTGCTTCACTGCGTGGGCCCGCGACACTTGTTTGGACTCACATTCCTTGGTTTAGTGTTGTGTTTTGTCGTATGTTTGCTTCGTGTGGCGTGTTTGATTTTGTTGGCCCTTACGGGCGATCTAGGATATAGAGTTTTCTTTTTCTCTATTTCTCTCTATTTTTCCCCTCCGAGCTCCTACTCTCACTCGTCTTCCTCGAGGACGAGGAAGAGTTCAGCTTGGGGGATTTTGACATGCGTTTATATTTCATATATTTGCGCACGTTTTCTCCTGTGGTTTTCCATTATTTACCACCGCCTTGTATTCGTTTTCTCGTGTTTTCTCGTTTTCTTTCACTTTTCCGTGTTTTTGGTATTTTACAGGAATTTCTAGCATTTTGGACATAAAAATGACGATATCATGAGTCCCCGGAGCAATGGGAGGAGTCACGCGTGATCCAGGGGGTCAAAGCGATGAAGATTGATATTCCTCAGCCCTCAACCGATCGGGTGGACCATTCACCCGATCGGTTGGTGCACGCGTATCCTACCCAGGCAGCAGCTGAAGAAGAATAGCAGCTCACCCGATCGGTTCAGCAATCGGGTGAACCGACGGAACTCTTTGTCATTTGGGCAGAATTCCAACCGATCGGGTGACTCATCACCCGATCGGTTCACCTGTAGCGGAGTTTTCTAAGTGACGACCCGGACAGCTCGACTGACCGGTTCGTCGACCGTTTGAATCCGACAGAGCTCTCGGCCAAATGGAGCGTAATTCCAACCGATCGGGTGACTCATCACCCGATCGGTTCATCTACAGCCGCAGTTCCTCAAACAACGACCCGGTCGTGCCACCCGCTCGCCTCAGCACCCGGTTGAAGATTTTCGAAGCTCTCACCCGATCGGTTGACTCATCAACCGATCGGGTGGCGGATTTTCTGCGGGTTTGGACCCGAACCATTAGGGTTTCGAAGTGGGGCTATAAATACCCAATGCTGGCCGACTTTTAGGGCAGCTTCTTCTTGGTTCTTTCTCAGTTTTTTTAGGGCTTTTGCCCCCCCTTCTCTTGTTAGTCTTAGGTTAGTTTAGATTAGGTCTTTTGTTCAATAAGTCTTGTATTGGATTGACGATTCAACTCAAGATAAGTATTTTCCTCTCTTTTTCTCCATTGTTTGTATTGTGTTTATTTTGCTTGATGGTGAAAGTTTATATGTCTTTTGTGTTGTTTGTTTATATGTTATTCACCATTGAGTAGTTTTGATGAACCCTAATACGGGTTAGGGTAGGATTGTTGCTTGGAAATTTACATTAGACTTGGTTGCATGGCACGTGTTCGATGAAATGCGTCAATGGGGATTTCTAGCGATCTGGGTCCAATTCGTACGACAACACACTAGATGTGTTGGGGGTTGGGGTCCGGTGCTTGTCATGTCAAGATCCGCTTCGATGTATTGCTAGAAATCACATTTGACCTATTTGGCCATTAGGGTTACGCGGGGGTGTTTCATTGTTATTGGCGGGAGAAAGACCGCCTCTGACCGTCGGGCCAAGGGGGAATAAACTTGGCGGTTGACTCCCTAGCCATAGCTCACGCCCCGAGCGTTGACATCGAGTCCTCGCGCGCGGGAGCGGCTTGGACGAAGTGTTGGGAGATATCATTATGGCCTTAATGCTCCCGGTTGCGGAAGGTGTTAATGGACATGGGAATGCCCACCGTCCGGAACCGGGTAGGCCTAGCGTGCTTGGCACCGACCGGAATATCGGGCCATGGACGCTAGGTACCACCTTTTAGGGCAATGTCTCACCCTGGATCAAGTCAAATGCCAAGTGTCATGAGTGCTCTAGCCCGTGTTAGCGGGGATTCATTTCGTGTCTTTTTCATTTCTTTCTTTTGTTCCTAAACTTCACCCACATTATCCGCGTAGCTAGCACGCGACCTAGGCGAGGCTAGTAGCCACTCAAGCCATCCACCTCCCTGTGTTCGATAAACCCGCACCCTACACTAACCGTGCACTTGCGGTAAAACGACACCGCGCCGAAACCGTAAACGGGGCGCCGGTCAGTCAGATATAAAAATATTGCCTAGTAGTGAGATAACTCTTAAAGGGTTAGCGGTGTTATGACATCCTTTTTGGGGTACATATTGGTCCATATAGTCCGTAGATTTTCAAGGTCTATTTACCGCGTGTTGCTCATCTTTAAGATGACATAAATGATGTTCGCATGATCCCGACGTTTTATTATTTTTGGGAATAAGGGATATTGGCGTATTATTTGAACTTCAGGTTCAATTTTGCAATTTTGATAACTATATGTATGATATAAACATAATTATAATTATCTCTATGAACACATATGCATGGAATAATATTATTATCATCACAGACATAATCACAGAGAACATGCATAGAGTATGCAACATGCATATAGATAATTTCGTCGCAAACATATAGTTATGCAACAGGCATTAAAAATATATCATCGAAATTTAGCATGCTACATGCATATATATGATTTCATCGCAGACATATAATTATGCTACATGCATTAAAAATATATCATAAAGATTTAGCATGCTTCAGGATTTTAAATGATTCACAGACATATAATTATGCTACATGCATTAAAAATATATCATAGAAATTTAGCATGCTTCAGGCATTTAAAAGACAATTCGTATTGTAGGCATGTATGGACCAGTAATAACGGTGAAAATTGGATTAAAAATTTATATTGTGCCCCGAAAAAAATTCTTGACTTCAAATTTGTCCCAAAAACCATAATTAGGGTTTGATATGTTTTTCTTGTATCGTCGGCCGTCAGGGCTGTGAAAAAGGAAATTGCGCGATTTGTGTGTCTGCGGCCTGCAGGGTCACAAAGATTACTGTTTGCAGGTTGTGTCCTTCGAGGCCGTTTTCCACGAAAAACATGGCAACGTGGATGTTTTCCACGAAAAACTTGGCAGGTTGACCGTTTTCCACAAAAAACGTGGTGGCGTGGCTGTTTTCTACAAAAAAACATGGTGGGGTGGCCGTTTTCCATGAAAAACATGGTGGGGGCTATGGACCACCCCTATTAGTCGATGTGGGGGACTACCTCCCCCTCCCCCTTATCTCGGCGTGGGGGGCTGCCTGCCCCTTTGTCTCGCCGTGGGGGGGCTGCCTGCCCTCCCTGTTTTCCACCATGGGGCTCCCCCCGTCTCGTCGTGGGGTGGATGTCCCCCCCACCCCGCCCCTCACCGTTTTCTGTCGGAGGGGCTGCTAGCCCCCCACCTTGTCTCACCGGTGGGGGGGGCTACCGCCCCCACCTTGTCTCTCCATGGGGGGCTATCGGCCCCCCTGTTTTCCACCGGAGGGGGCTGCCGGTCCCACCACCTTGTCTTGCCAAGGGGGCAACCGGTCCCCCTGTTTTGCTGTTAAGAGCGACGATGGGGGGTTCGGCCCCAACTTTTGCGATGAAAACATGGCGTCGGTGGCGCCGGCGCCGGTGGGGGGGGTGGTGTTCTGCCCCCCCTAAGGTTCGTGACGGCGGGTATTTTGACAGCTGGAAGTGGAAATGCATAGATCCAATAAGAAATCACCTTATACGAATAAAAAACTAATTTTTTTATAAAAATTGATTTTTATTATTGAAATCAACGTTTTCATCATAAAAAATTGATTTTTATTGTTTAAAACATCGATTATGTCCAAGATTTAGCAGATCTAAACATATTCTACGAAAAATAGGTTTAAATCTAGCGACTTACGATGAAGGATGCCCAAAAAAATCTGTGTCGTCTCACGAAGCATTGCGTCACGAAAAAAAATTTGTTGGAGCTTCCGCGGATCATCTCCCTCTCACGAGCCATCGTCTTTTCCATGAGCCGTCGTGCTGATAAAGTGTTGTGAAGGGTTGAGGGTAAGGAAACCCCTAGCCTCATACATATATTATTCTTATTGGATATAATTTAGATGGATAACTAATAGGCCCATTGGGCCATATTCATACCACCTCGATCATTATTGTTACTTCAATGGTCATGTGCTGACAACACATACTAACTTTCCTCACATTCACACACACACACACACACACACACACACACACACACACACATGCAAACATCAAAATAACGTATATATAATAAAATTACCACGGGAAATTTTTCGACGGTGACACATATATATGGTATTTATTTTATGTTTTCAAATTTTTTGTTTGGGTTGTTCTACTTATTGTAAAATCCTAAACCCCCAAATACAGGTGAATCGAAGGGGATTTGACAATTGATCCACTTGTTACTAAAAGTTCTATTATTCTGAAACTGTTGAATTTGTAATAATCAGATTGATTGTCAAATAATATTAGATTCACTATATTTTTGAAATTTTTAATCATCCATGATATGTAGGTGAAGATAAATGGTGTTGATCTTCACAAAAATGGTCAAAAATGTGGTTTTTGGATGGCTAGCATAGGTAAGTTCCAACATCGACCAATTCCCTCTTTTATATTTTTTGACGAGTAAGTTAGAATCTTTATTAATTGTACAATAATACAAAACTTCACCGCTAGAGTTGGCAAGTAGAATGAAGGAGGATGAGGAGAGGACACAAGCGTCGTAACCCACCACGACCTAACACCCTACAAGATATGATCCATCCCCATAATCATCTTGCCAACTCTAGCACCCTACACCGTAACACCCTACAAGTTATATCTTGATCTATATATCTTGATTATGGTGATGATTATGGGGATGGATCAAGATGGCCACTCACCTTCTAACACAACTCTAGCACCCTACGACCTAACACCCTAACACCCTACAAGTCATATCTTGATCTATATATATCTATATTATAAAACAGGGATGTTATCAAGAGAAATGGATAAGAGAATTTGGATAAGAGATATTGGTTATGTGTATTGTTGTATGTGGATATGTGTATGTTGTATAAGAGATTTTGGTTAAGAGATAATGGATAAGAGATAATTGATAAGAGAATTTGGTTTTGGTTATGTGTAAATTGGGTGTGATGTTTATATAGATTGTATAGGGTATGAGAAATTGAGATATGAGATATTGGATATAAGAAATCAAATCACATCACATTTTTTAATCACATCATCTAAGATATCAATTTTTTAAAATTTTGAAATCACACTTTGCGTTTTCTCTCAGCCGTGTTTTGATCACATCATAAAATGGAGGGAAAACTTTTCTCCTCCTCCATTTTGATCACATCCTCCGCCATTTCTCCTCCTCTGTATTTTGAAATCATAAATTACTCTCACTCTCCTCAAGCTCGCGTTGCTGAGAGAACAACGAGGGAATTAATTTGGAGAGAACATTGTTGCCAATTTAAAAGCCTGAATCTCCCTTATCTTCAACCTAATCTTCAACCACATCAGAGAAAGGAATTTGGAGGGACAATTAATTTCCTCACATTTCCATCTTGATCCATCCCCATAATCATCTTCCTCCACGCAAAGATTGTTCATCTCCTTCATTGCAGGAGGTGAGTTCTTTTGGGATTTTTCATGTTTTTGCAACATTTTCTTTTGGAATTTTTCGCACGATAGCCATTTCCTTTTGGTATTTTCAGATTTTTGCAAGGTGGATGGTATTTATTTCTGGAGGTGACTTGAATATTCTGGGTGTGTTATCATGAAGTTCAAAAGTTCAAGTTTAACTGTTTAACTGGGATATTCAAAAGTTCAAGTTTCAATTCATGCAACATCAGGTGATTTGAACAGTTAACTGAACCATACTCTTGGTGTGTTATTTTATAGCTTGCAGCCTCACACCCTCACTTGAATAATTTAAAGATGTTCTTGATGTGTTATTTTCCTGATACACATTCAGTTTGGGGAACAATGCATGTAATCAAAAAATGTTATATGCATGGGGCTCATTTTTTTGATTGAGTGTTATGTTAAGTTTGAACATAAGTTTTACAGTGTCCTGAGGATTTAAACTTCATTCACATATATTCTGTTTAAATTTATATTCAAACTTAAAATTTAAAAAATATGTGAATGAATTTTTGAATCAATTTTGAGTGTTATTACAGCTTTTTTGAATTTGAGTGTAAAAGATAAATTTTTGATTCTCAAGTGTAAGGATTTAAACTTGAGAATAAATTTTTTGAATTTAAGTTTGAATTTTAAGTTTGAAGTTTGAACATAAAACTTATATTTTAAGTTTGAACATATATTTTAAGTTTGAATATATATGAATACATAAATTTTTGATTTGCACTTCAAATTGAGTGTTATTACAGCTTTTTTGAATCAATTTCATTTTTTATTACTGTAAAATATATGTGAATGAATTTGATATTCACATATTCATCATTCTCTTCATCATTTTTTGATTGAGTTCATGTTAAGTTTGAAGGCATATCCTGTCAATTTTAAGTTAACTGAATATCTCAAACATTTGAAACATAACACTCAATCAAAATTCATTCACGTATAATATTATCAAATTCATATAATATTTTCAATTATCATATTTGAGTGCATATCCCAGATTTGAGTGCATGATAATATTATGTGAATGAAATTTGAGTGCATATCCTGTCAATTATGTTTGAGCATGAAAATATTTTCAAATGTTTCAAACATTAACTTAAAATTATCATTCACATATTAACTTAAAAAGTACTCAATTTTAAGTTTGAAGGGGATAACTTGAATTTGTATCAAATTCAAATGAGTATTGCTACATGATATCTAGTTTTCAAATGATAAAGCATTTGTATCAAATTTTGAGTATATTAACTTGCTACCGGATATCCAGGATTTGATACAAATTGCTAATGTAGCAAGTTAATGTACTCAAACATTATATTGCTACAATATACTGTTTGAGTACTCAAACATTATATCAAGTTAATGTACTCAAACATTATATTGCTAATGTACTCAATTTGAGTGTGTATCCAGTTTTCAAATTCAAATTCTGTAGCAAGTATTGAAGGGGATAACTCTGGATACATGATAACTCATGTGTGAATGATAAAGCAAGTTAATGTACTCAATTTTCAAATGTAATTTGAATTTGATACAGGATATCCTGGCATTCAGATTTTGAACTCAATCTTGAACTCAATTTTGAACTGGGATATGCTAAAGTTCAAGTAACTGGGATACAGGATATCCTAGCAATATCCTAGGATATGAACAATTGAGTTCAAGATTGGGATATGTGAATTGAATTGAATTGGGATAGCAATATCCTGTCAAGTAACAATTTTGAATATGTGAATTGAATTGGGATATTGTATATTAATTGGAATTTTGAATATCAATTTGAATTGTTATATGATATCCTCTCAAGTAACTAAAATTCTCAATTTGAATTTTGAATTTGAATTTTAGTTACTTGGACTGGGATATGCTAAAGTTCAAGTAACTGGGATACATGATATCCTAGCAATATCCTGGGATATGAACAATTGAGTTCAAGATTGGGATATGAACTCAATATGAGTTCAAGATTGAGTTCAATTGAGTTCATATCCTGGGAATGCACTCAAGATTGAGTTCAATTAAGTTCAAAATTTGCATTTTGAATGTCAAATGATATTGTTACTTGACAGGATATGCACTCAATTTGCATTTTGGATATGTGCTCAATTAATCATGTTACATTCTGTTGATTATTTTACTTTGATGTCATGTTCCTTTGATGTCATAACAAGACATTTTGTTAAATTTTGTTACTTTGAAAATTTAACATAACATTTTTTGTTACTTTGAAAGTGTAATTTAACAATATTGTTATATCAATATTGTTATATCAAGCCAAAATTCAAAATTCAGTGTTGGATCAAAATTCTTTTTGGAGTTCATTTTACACACAATATTTTTGGAGTACACAAAATTCAAAATGCTTCATATAACAAAAATTCAATGTTGATATAACAAAAATGCTTGATATAACAAAAATGTGAGTTCTTATATCAAGCAACTGAACTCATTTTCAGGATGAGAATTTTGATGAACAATGAATTTATTTTGATGAACACTGAATTCATTTTGATGAAAATTTTGATGAACCTTTTGATGAATACAACATATTGAATTCAGTGTTGAGAAATTTAACAGTTTCATTGAATTTTCAACTGTTGATATAACAAAATATATTTGGAACTACATTTTGCTGAACACTGAATTCATCATTTTGATGAACACTGAATTCAGTTGCTTGATGTTTTGATGTATTGTGTGTAATTCAGTTGCATTTTGAATCCTAAATTCAAATGAACACTGAATTTCAAGCAAATGAACACTGAATCCTAAAATGCTTGATGTTATAATGCGTTCATTTGCTTGAAATTACATCAAAACAACAAGAAAATCCTAAAATGCTTGATGTTCTACTGTGCTCATTCAGTGTAATTCAGTTGCATTCAGTTGGCATAAACATTAAGTTGCTTGATGTTTTGATGTTGCAAATGAACACTGAAATCCTAAAATGTAAATTCTGTTGATTATTTTACTTTGATGTCATGTTTCTTTTGTTAAATTTTGTTACTTTGAAAATTTAACATGACATTTTTTGTTACTTTGAAAGTGTCCTGTTATGAAAGTTTCCTGTTCAACATGATTAATCAACATGAAGTTAACAAGAGTATACCTGCATGAAAGAGAGCTTGATTTTGTTAATTTCAAAATGTTGCACCTCAACTCTATTTTTTTGTTAATTTGATTCTATGCCATGGTATTTGATGATATAAGAAAATTGTTGACCTTAACATGAAATTATCAAATGAAATGTTGACATAATTTTTGAGAGAAAAATGAACTATGGTGTTGAAATTGAATTTAATTTTGAAATTGTTGTGAACGGTTATTAACCGGAGTTGGTTTAGATTCTGGGCTATCTTAGAGATAGGCCCATATCAATGTAGCCCATATCTGTATTCTTCCCTATTGCCTATAAATAAAGAGCTGGGGGCTCCTCCCCCAGTAGTTGATTCATAACACGTTATCAGCACGAGACTCTAGAAAATTTTTCTTTCTACAAATTTTTCTTCGTTCGTTGCAAAGGCGAAGGCGAGAGGAGACGGGAGATCCACGCGCGCAGTGCTAGGCTTCCTCAATCGAGCGTTGTCATCCGCGTAGGGCTTCGTTCAACCGTTGCTATATCTGGAGGACGGATATAGAGGTAAAATCGCTAAAAACGATGTTTTTAATCATACGTATGATTATTCTTCCCCTAGATCTCGCAAGATCGATATGGGGTTTTTGCTAATCACCTAAAATGACGATCTTAATCGCCCAAAAATCATATTTACCCCTACCCAGGCATTGCTGGCGGCTTCGCCACCAGCCACCTCCCCACCCGTAATATGCCGCGTGCCGCCCCCCGCCTGAAGCGGGGGGCCACCACCCCCCACCCCTAACCCCCCCCGCCCGTAGCGTGGGGCCGCCGATTCATACCCAAGCCCCCCCTTGCCTGGAGCGGGGGCGGCCTCTGTCGTCGCCCAAAGGGCGGTTTGTGCCCCAGCCCCCCGCCTGAAGCGGGGGGCGCCCTCGGCCACCGCCGGTAGGGCGGTTTTGCGCCCCAGCCCCCCGCCTGAAGCGGGGGGGGGGCGCCATCTGTCACCGCCGGTAGGGAGGTTTTGTCGCCTGAGGGGGGCAGCGTTTCCCTACGCCCCGACCCCCATGCCCCCCACCCTCCCTGCCTGAGGGGCGGCGCCGCTGCAAACCCCCCAAAGGGGTGCTCCTCCGGTACTACAGTGAGGGGCGGCGGCTAACCCTAGCCGTCGCCCCTCAACAATAATGGGCCTGAAGCCCATTTCGGGGAAAAAAAATCAATCAGACTGCGGGCCTGAAGCCCGTAGCAACTCTGTGAGCTTAAGGCCCGCAAACCACTTTTTAAAGAAAAACAAAACAAAAACAAATTGTGACTGTGGGCCTGAAGCCCGTAGCCACACTGCGGGCTTTCAGGCCCGAGACCATTTTTCAAAAAAAAATGGGAAAGGGGCAAATTACTATTAAAGGGACTAAGAATAAGCTTTAAAAGACTTATTGTATCCAAAATTAATTTTAAAAAAGGGCGTTTGAGGGCCTATAAACTCGTGAAAAATCAAGGTACATTATGGCAAAATTATCGGGCATATAAGGGATTATTGGGGACTTTTGGGGTTATTTGGGATGAGTTAATGAGGAAAACCCTTTTCTCCTACAACGAAAGTTTCAATTTTGGGCTCTTATTCAATTTGATTGATTAAACCCACTTAATACAACCCTTGCATCGTAATGATTTTTTTGTAAAAATCATCTTCACATGCTTTACATCTCTGGCAAATTCTGTGGATATTATATGTGTGGTTGTGCATTATATTTAAAACTTAATAATTAGGAAGATCATGTGACCGCTCTGCAGTTAGTCACCTAACCTAACGGTGTATGACGTTGCTTAGTGGTCCAATAATTATTAAGTGATTAAATGTTTTATCCTCATGCGAATATAACTGCCTTCGATGTCTGTGAATGAAAATGTTGATGAGCACAATATTTCTGCATGAATGGCTAAATGTGGTTTTTGGATCGGCTGTTTAAGTCACACAGTTTATTTTTCCGCACTTTTCTTTTATTTTTGAGAGAAATTGTAGTGAGGAATTTATGTAAATGTCAAAGAAAGAAGACCAACTTCCATGGAGACGGAGGCCACGTTTGAAGCTGGAGATATCATATGGGACCCACGTGATTTCCAAAGTTGTATTTTCATTTTAAAGTTGTAAATTTGTATATTTTGGACTGTATGGACTTTGGACTCTTTCTTGTGGGACTGGCCGATCCACGCATTTACCTTTTCATTAAATATTGCCTCTGCATGAAAATGTTTTCTTTGATTAAATATTAATTCATGCATGTTTGTGCTCTGCTAGATAAATGGCTAAAATTGCAAGCGTTGATTTCGAAGTGCTGGATGCATGAGGTAGAAACTATCTAAGCTGGCAGCTAGATGTAAAGTTTCACTTGCGGGCTAAGTCCCTCATTGCTGCTGTCACAGAAAAAGAAAATGTTAGCGATATAGAGAAGGCGCAAGCCATCATCTATATTCGCCGCCATGTGGACAAGACCTTAAAGGCTGAGTACCTTATGGTCGAAGATCCACTTGAGCTATGGATCGCCCTTGAGGATATGTATAAACATCGGAGAGATGTTATACTCCCAAGCGTGAGATATGAGTGGGAGAACCTGAGACTACAGGACTGCAAGTCCATTGCTGAGTACAAATCAGCACTCTTTAGCATCACCTCACGCCTGAATTTGTGTGGTGAGAAGGTCTCAGAAGATCGCATGCTGAAAAAGACGTATACGTCTTTCCATGAAAAAGATGCGATACTCATGCAGCAATACCGCGAACGCAAGTTCACCAAGTATTCTGAGCTGCTGTCATGTTTACTCATGGCTGAACAAAACAAAGAGCTTCTCCTCACCACTCACAACATGCGCCCCTGGCACTGCCCCCTCCCAGAAGCTCATAATGCCTCTTCTTCTCGAAAGAAGAGGGACAACAAAAGAAAAGAAAGACCACGGAAAGGGGGACGGAACAAAAGGGCTAGGGGCCAAGTCTAGCAACAAAGAAATGAAAGTAAGCAGAAGTTCACGTGGCGCAGAAATGAAAAAAATAGAGATGATGCACCCCCACCCAAGAGGCAATGGGAAGACCAGTGCTATAGCTGTGGCATGAAAGGCCACTGGTCTAGAGTGTGCCGAACTCGACAGCATCTCCAGGATTTGTATAAAGAGAACAAGAAAAATAAAGCTGAAACAAACCTGATGACCTCTAATGCTCCAGTCAAGTTTACAGCTAACGACTTCGAAAATGATGACATGCTTAATTAGCCCTTATTTTTATCTTAGCAATTTGTTTTGAGAATAATTTATGTTATGAGAGCACTTTGAATTAGGCAATTTGTTTTGAATGAAAATTTTTATCTGAAAATGCATGTGCCTATACGATTCATCTTTTAATAGATGAACTTCTCTCATAACTGATTAGTAGACAATAAACACATACGATCTTTCAATAAAAAGCCCAACATCAGGGCCATATTGAAGATCCAGGGAATGCAATACTGTTGCCCCCAAATGACACAAAAATAAAGGATGCACTAATCTCTCCGAATTCCAAAAGAAACTTTCTAAGTTTCAAGGACATCCGTTTCAACGGATTCCATTTGGAAACAACAACTGTAAATGAAAAACAAATTACTGTATGTAACGTCTCAAGAAAAAGGAGTAAAATCCATGCTTGAACGTTTTTTGACAGCCTTACAGGCCTCAACCATACAAAGATTCGGAGAAAGGAAGCGAAATTAAATGGAGCACCTGAAGTGCCCGACATCAGCCAAGTTTTTACACTGCATGATAGACTTGGCCACCCTGGATCAGTGACGATGCACTGCATCTTATCCTATGGGTATGACTTGAAGAACTAGAAGATTCTTCAGAAGGGAGAATTCCCTCACATCCCTTGCTATAAGAGAAAACTAATTACAAGGCTATCTCTACGAAAAATTGAAAAAGAATCTCCACGCTTCCTCAAAAAGAATATAAGGAGATAGATGTGGATAAAATCCACCCCCTAGTGGGCTATTTTAGTACTTCATTGTACTAATAAAAGCATCCTCAGAATATTCGTATGAGTGTCTACTACAGACCCGCAAACTTAGCTTTTCCAACGCTATTGGCACAAAAATAAAAATGTTGCGGGCACATTTTCCAGACAATAAAATATAGAAAATAAGTCTGGTTAATGTTGGAAAATATACCTCCCAGTCAATTCAAGAGTATTGCCAAGCAACGGGAATTGAAAATGAACATACAAGTGCCGCATGTTCATACCCAAAATGGGTTGGTAGAGTCACTAAAAAGTAGACTCTAATGGATTGAACGTCCATTAAATCCCGATTTCCTATGGATGCATGGGGACATGCAAATTCTGCATGCTGCATCGTAAATGAAAATAAGACCCTCTGAAGGTCAGAGTCTCCAATGCAACTTGCATATGGAATGCCACCGAATATTTCTCATCTGAGAATCTTCGGTCTCGTAGTTTAAATCCCAATCGCAACACCACATAGGACAAAAATGGGTCATCAACGTTCCCTAGGTATCTATGTAGTGTTTGACTCACCCTCAATTATAAGATACCTAGAACCCCAAACGGGGGACGTCCTTAAGGCACATCTTGAAGACTGTGATTTCGATGAGACGAGTTTTCCCAAAATAGGCCCAGACGCTGAGAAATCTGGTGCAAAGCAAATTATAATGTGGGATACAAAAAGTTTTACCCACCATGATCTGGTAACAAAATAATGTGAAAATGAGATCTTGAAGATCGTCTACATATAAAATAATTTTCACTAGTTACCGGACTCATTTACTGACAACCAGAAGATTTTCAGATCACACATCCCTACAGCAAAAACTCTAGCTAGGATTGACATCCCTGAGAATGGATGCAATACACCAGCAGCAGAAGTGGCTGATCCTTAACAAAAGAGAGGCAGACCACTAGGCTCCAAGGACAGAGACTCCTGGAGACCTTAAGACAATATAACCACAGGACAATGAGCTCTTGTCCACACCCTCACCCTTCCCGGAATCCACTGCAGAGGAACTGCTGGGAAAAACTGAAATTGAAAGTAAATGTTGTACGTACTATGGAGGTGATGGACAGATAGAACATAAATTGCTGACAATGTATTCACGTATCATATTGCCATATACATCGCAAAAGCGATGATGTTTATAAATTATCGTTCCATACTCCGTTGCTAGTATGCAGACGTAGAGATTGGCCAAATGTGGAACGAGGCAATAAAAGATGAGCTGGACTCACTTGTGAAACGGAAATGTTCGGACCTGAAGTCCAGACACCAAAAGGTGTCAAACCTGTGGATAAAATAAAGTATTGCACACATAAGAAAAAATAAATACAAAATTGTATGCTATAAGATACAACCTATAGCCCAAGAAAAATTTCGCTGAAACTAGGGATCGAACAAATTAAAATGAGCTTGTCTCATAAATGATGCATCATTCTCCCTACATTATCAAAAGGGACTACCTTATGATTTTGGCGAAGGAAAATTTTGGATATGCTGTTATTGGATGTTGTGACAACATACCTTCGTGGATATCTTGGTAAAGATAATTTCCACATTTCCTTAAATGCTTGAATAGACTTCGGGATGTCTATTCAATTGAAGAAAAACAATAATTATAATAAATAAATGTACAACCAAGAGAATCATTTGACAAATCAATGATTCCTACTGACGGTTGTCTTTGCATCTAAGCAAAGAACAGGATTAGAGAACATAGTTGTAAACAACTACAATCTCATCGGAGCTCCTGAAGAGAAAACCGAAACATCTGTTCAAGCCTGACTATTAAACATGAAATGAAACCGAATGGTAATCTAAGTCCCCCCACAGCTACCCGTAAGAGCTCACGGATAGCAGGTAGTAATGGAGCTCCCCACACTCTGTGTTAATGTCTGTGGTCATCTGGAACACAAAGGGCCTTAATAATTCGACAGGCATGGTGATCTTAAACAGAGAGTTCGGAAGTTGAGGCCTTAAGTGGTTTGTTTACTTGAAAGTAAGGTGGAAGAACATAATGCGGGGAGGCTAGACAGATGCTTTCCAAAACACTGGAGCTCTATTAATAACATGAATCACCATTCTGGGGGCGTATCTTACTCTTTGTAGATGATGAGATTTGGAGTAACAATCTTATTTCATCTTCGACCCAGCACACTTCTCTGTTGCTTACTAATAAGGCAGGTTTTGTCTTGGCGTTAACCATTGTATATGCTTATAACATTCCTGCACTTCAGCTACCCCTATGGAAGGACCTGAGCTCTGATGCTTCTAGGTTTCAAAATGTGCCTTGGCTAGTGGGTGGTGACTTTAATTGTGTTAGGTATTCTAATGAGAAGAGGGGGGCGACCCTTGGACTCAAATTCTGTAGACGATTTTAACAAATGCCTCGGCATCTGTGGTCTGATGGACTTCAAGAGTGTGGGGCAATGCTATAGTTGGAATAATAGAAGGATTGGCCTAGCGCGTATCTATGCAATGTTGGACAAATCTCTATGCAACCAAGTTGGGTTCACCTTCTTCCTAACTCTTTCTACGAGTATGCTTACTCCGGGACTAGTGACCATTGCCCAATGATAGTCCACCTTCATCCCAAGGTACATTCTTACCCCAAGCCATTTAAACATTACAATTCGTGGTGTTCATATCATGGGTATCGTGATTGTGTTGAAAATGCTTGGGCTGAACGTAACCTGGGTGATTCTTCTTATTCCATGCAAAAGTTAGGGCTGCATAACATGAAATGTTTGGTTGCTAAACTTAAATTGCTTAAAGGGAAACTACAGATTTTTTCCAAAGAAAACATGGACAGTATTTTGACAGAAAACTGTAGGTCAAACTTGCAAACTATTCAAGCAAACAAGGATTTAAAATGTCGGCCTGATCTGCAGAATCAAGAGCTTGTCATAGCACTTAATCTTGCCCGGTCCCTTGATGTAGAGGAATCTGATTTAAGGCAGAAGAGTAGACAGGAATGGCTCCATTTGGGTGATAGAAATTCTAAGTTTTTTTATAATGCAATGAAGGCTAGAAATAGCTTTAATAGTCTTGGTCATCTGGTTAACGAAAATGGTACCAAGAATCATGACATTGCTCAGATTAGGGAAGAGGCCGCTGCTTTCTACAGGGATTTGTATGCTCATGATCATTATTGGACTGTCTTCCCTAATGATATCCCAAAACGTAAGCTTACTGCTGATGCTGCAGGTCGGATTGAAAGAAATGTCACTGTTACTGAAATTAAGGAGCCTGTCTTTCAGATTGGCAAGGATAAGGCACATGGTCCTGATGGGTTTAACGGCCATTTTTATTAGCATAATTGGGGCATCATATGCAAGGATGTGTGTTTGGCAGTCTCTTCCTTCTTCAGATCCGGTTATATGCTTCGACAAATTAATCATACTTTTCTTACTTTAGTACCCAAGAACTCCAAAGCTTTTGAATTGGGTGATTACAGGCCCATTGCCTGCTGCAATATTATCTATAAGATAATCAGTAAATTTCTCTGTAATAGATTGAAGCAGGTTATTAATGAGTTGATCTCAGCGAATCAGGATGCTTTTCTTAAAGGGCATCTTTTATCTAATTGTACTCTTTTGGCGCATAAACAAATCCGTGATTTCAGCAACCCCATGGGATCCCGAGCTTGTTTAAAGTTAGATCTCAGGAAAGCTTTTGACAATATTAACAAATAGTTTGTCCTTTACATCCTTCATCAGATGAGATATCGTGGCTGATTTATCAACTGGATTTCTGAGTGCATTTCTACACCATCCTTTTCTGTTCTGGTTGAGGGATCTCCTGCAGGGTTCTTTACATCTAATAAAGGTCTGAGGCAAGGTGATCCCATATCTCCATATCTGTCTCCCTATCTGATCGCTCCTTATTTTACACATTTTTTCTGCATGTTTTCATGTCATTTAGATCGCCCATATTGCGTTTTCCACGATTATTCAACGATATCGCGTTGCTTTTCACTATTTCTTGCTTTTGTCGTATTTCAGGAGATATGGTGCGATCCAGAGCAAAAGTGAGATCAATGGACTTTCGCGCATACCGGAGCATCGCCCACGGCTTATTTGAGGAGCTAGCAGCGCTAGAGGATGAGCGGAAGAGGAAGAAATCCAATAGAATCGATGAGGAGGCGAGGAGGAGAAGAAAAGAGCCCAGAAGCAGCTTACTCGGCCGAACAGAGAGTCTACTCGGCCGAGTCAGGAGCTGCGTTCGACCGAGTGAAACGGATATGCACAGCAAAATTTCAAAGTTTCCTCGGCCGAGCAAGAAAGTCTACTCGGCCGAGTAGAGAAGCTCACTCGCCCGAGTAGAACATGGATTTTCAACCGAGAAAGGGCCAAGTTACTGGAAATTTTGAGAAGCCTACTCGGCCGAGTACGATTGCTTACTTGACCAAGTAAAGAAGCCTACTCGTCCGAGTCAATCAGAGCGACAGACCTCCGAAACCCCCAGATTCTCTGTTTTATTATTGGGTCTGTCACTCGGCCAAGTGACATTGTTACTCGACCGAGTGACGCATTCCGACTGCTACACCGATTGCGAATTTTGGGTTGCGCAGGGCAATTCTGTCAGGATTTTTTGGACTATTTTGGCGTGTATTTAAACCTAGTTTTTTTCCTAGTTTTATGAGGACTTCTATTATTTTTTTACGGCTATTCTTTTGTGAAATCTCAGCTTGAGATCATATGCGACAATTTTGGTTTGTTCTTTCTTGCTAAAAATCTTATTTTTATGAATTGTCTCTTCTCTATAATGAATTGTGCTATTATCTATTGCTTTATTTCTTAGATTTCTATGATGATGTATGAGTAGTTTATTCGTTCTAGGGCATGGGGATGAACCAAATGGACCCGATCTTTTGAATTGTGCTGAATGAATAGAATTGTTGCTAGGATTGAAGAAAGGTTAGGTTTTGATTGATTTATTGCGAGTATCTAGGAGTTTCCTTTAATTAGGATTTGCAAGAGATTGGATCTCAATTGATGGGAAGGCCTAGATATTCGACTTAGGTCGTAGCTCGAGTTTGCACGAGAGTGGATTCGAGTTGCGATTGGACGATGATGTCGATCTTCACTCTAACGGTTTAGGTTAAGGTCTGCACGAGAGTGGGCCCTAATCTAGTTGCTATAGACCGGCAATAGCGCGAGAGCGTGTGCTTGGTTCTACATTAAGTTGTGACTATTTCACCTACATTCAATCCTTGCAACATGATATTCATGATCTACAAGGATAAGAAACAATCTGTAGTTGGGATTTCCTATCCCTAGACGCTTTTATTATATTGATATCTATTTGTTGTTTGAACGATTGTGACATTAACATCAAACTATTCTTATTCCATCAATAGCTAGGTGATCAAAGTAAGATACTGTCAATTGTCCTCCATGAGTTCGATACCCGCTTGCCACTACGCCGTGCGCTTGCGGTAAAACTACAGTCGTTTTTCGGGTGTATATCTGGGCGTGATCAAGTTCTTGGCGCCGTTGCCAGGGAGGCGACGGTATTTTATTTTTTTCCTTAGTTATTTCTTTTCCTTTTTATTATTTTTATCTTTTTTATTCCTCTATTGAGCTAATGATTCCATCGAGACTCTTTTTTTTCCTGTGCATGTACACGAGATCGAAGGCACATCAAGAAGACATATTATTTGATCCTGAGATCGAGCGTACGGCAAGGAGGATTAGAGCCGAAAGGAGACTTACTGTATAGGACAATCATATGAACCGACCGGAGACACCGGAGGAGTTGGCGGCATGCATGGCTAGGCTTGTTTCTATCAGAGATAGGCTACGGCCTAAGACTACTTCTACTACCTCGTCTATTGTGATGCCGGAGTTGGCGGCGGATAAGAACTGCGAGCTCAAAACGGGACTTGTGGTGTTGATGCAACAAGACCCATTTCATGGGAACTCCCACGAGAATCCACACTCCCATCTACAGTTGTTCTTGTCCAAATGCGCCACTTTTCAGATGCTCTGTATACTGGTCGACGCTATCCGAATGCGCCTCTTCCCATTTACCCTTCGGGACAAAGCATTGTATTGGTTGAGAACACAAGCGGAGGGGATATTTACCACATGGGATGAGTTGGCGAGTGCATTTGTTAACAAATTCTACCCACCATCCAAGACAGTCTAGATAAGGAGTACGCTCATGTCCTTCAAGAAAGGACCGCATGAAACTCTATTTGAGGCATGAGAGCGCTTTAAAGATCTCCAAAACCAATGCCCCCATCATAGTTTTGAAGGTGGGAGCTTGTGCATAGCTTTTACAATGGATTACAACCAGGCACCAAGCAAATCATCGATGCAACCGCTAATGGAGCCATATTATCTAAGTCGCCGGATGATGCTACGGCCCTACTTGAGGAGATGGCCTCTAATAACCAACAATGGGGCGACGAGAGAGGACATTCTTCATCCTCCTTGAAGCCAACAAGTATTTATGAGGCAACGGCCGTAGCGGAGCTCTCTACAAAGTTTGATTCTCTCCACAAGGTCGTGGAGAGATTGGAGAAGTTGATAAGTGATCCGCATGGAACCTCCACCACATCTACACCGGGAGGAAGTATGGGCGATTGGCAAGACCAAGCCTATGTCATGTATGTCGGACGAGAGCAAGGAGAGGGAGCTATAGATCAAGTCCAACACGTTGCAGGAAACACCGGTTATTGGGCAAACCCGGCCGCGAGAAACCATCTGGGATTTTCATATGCAAATAATGATGGAGCCTTAAACTCATCACTGCAACAACCTCAAGCTAAGCCTCCGCAACAACCGCAATATCAACCGAGAGGGCCTCAACAATAAAACTTCCAACCGAGGCAACAAGCGGGACCATATTGACCTTCGGGGTATAATCAAGGGTGGAGGGCACCTAATCCACCACAAGCACCACTGAGATCCGACCATGAAGTGAGAGTTGAAGAATTCATGGCAGAGCAAAAGAAGGTAAATGCTAGATTGACCGCTCAACAAGACTCTCTCAACACCGTCGTAGCACAATTATCGGAGTAACTAGCATTGCTCAACAAAAATATTCAACAATTGTCGGCTTAACCGGAGCCAAACCCATGGAGCAATACCGGCCACATCAATGCGGTGGTGGTGGTAACTACTAGGGGCGGAAAGGACACCACTCCCGCCATGATTCAAATCAAGGAATCGGGGGAAGAAATTTTGGATGACAAGGAGCTGGCTAATGAGGAGGAGTGCCCGAAGGAGCCAAAAGACGGTGAATATTCTGAAATTATGAAGCCACGTGAGGAGCGCAACTATATGCCACCGGTACCCTTCCCATAAAGGTTGGCGAGAGCAAAGATTGAGAAGCGGCTCGCCAAATTTCTTGAGTACTTGCGGGGAGTGAGCCTAAATATCCCTTTCTTGGACACTATTGTAGAGATCTCGTCTTATGCCAAATTCCTAAAAGACTTGATTTTGGAAAAGAAGCAAAAGGAGAAGATAATGCTCGCCGAGCAAGGTACTTGGTTTACCCGGAAGGAGAAGGAGCCTATGAAGTTTAAAGATCCCAGAAGCTTTCGCATCTCTTGCATGCTTGGAGGAGTCCCGCTACAAAAAGCCATAGTAGACTTGGGAGCAAGCGTGAGCCTAATGCCCCTAACAATGTTTAAGAAGTTGAATACGTAGACCAACTTAAATTCGACAGATATGAGAATACAACTCGCGGATGGTCGGATCAGTAGGCCGATGGGAATTGCGGAGAACATACCGCTCCAAGTACCGGGAGGAATTTGATTGCCGTTCGACTTCGTGGTAATGGATATCAAAGAGTAGGCAGATACGTCGCTAATTCTTGGACGCCCATTCTTGGCCACCACCGGCGTGATAGTTGACGTGAGAGAGGGCACCTTATCTTTGAATGTCGGAAACATAGAGGTGGAGCTTCACATTCCTAAGGCAATGAAGCACATGCCTTGGCAAGAGGACGTCGATTATGTGGACCTTCTCAACGAGGTTATTGATGACGCTATGTCGCATGCTATCGGTGCCTTGTACAATGATGGCTTCGAAGGAGGCCAATCTTCTAGAGATGGAGAAAAGTTGGAAGACCCGCCGGATCATTCTACGGTTGATGACGAAGATGATGCTGATGTCGCAAGAATTAGGGAACTATGCAAGCTCTCCACGGCAAAGAATTTGAAGAAAGCTCTGTCGGACAAGAAATTTTCATCACCGGCAAAGAAAAAGAACGCTAAAAGCTCAAGCTTGGGGGACTCATCCCTCACTACCATCCATGATAAGGGGGAGCCGAGGAATGCCTACGAACAACAACAATTAAATCCAAGTGGCCTTCTCGGTAAATTTGACGTGCGCATCTCACCTGCGCCGAACATCGAGCATTAAACACATATCTTAAGGGGTCGAGCTCAAGACCTTAAACGAGCGCTTGTCGGGAGGCAACCCGATGGTTTTATCTTATTTTTAGTTGAATAATTCATTTTTATTTTTGTTTTAAACCTTTCTTAGAGTTTAGAGTCTAGAGTCGATAAAAATCCTGACAACGGGCTCTATTTTTCATAACAGGAGATGGAGAACGAGTAACTATTTGAATAGAGGATGACCATGGCAAAGGGGAGCGCTCCAGGAATGCACTCAGGCCTCAGGAGGAGGAAGGAACTGACGGGGAGACAAAAAACAGAAAGTAGAGCAAAAACATAGAGTTGGAGCTAAAAACAGCAGGCCACTCGGCCGAGTGACTTAGTCATTCGACCGAGCAAGGACCCTACTCGGCTGAGTAGGGTACTGATCAGGGAAGTTCCTAAAAACTACTCTCTGTAATTTATATGCCACTCGGTCGAGTGACTTAGTCACTCGTCCGAGGGAATCAGACACTTTCTTGCACTTTAAAGCTCTGAGTAGCCTTGCTACTCGGCCGAATGACCTACTCGGCCGAGTCGTAAGATCTACTCGGATGAGTCGGGACTTCTGAAAATAATTTAGAAAAAAATTTAAACCGTGCCGTTCGGCCGAGTGAACGCGTCACTCGGCCGAGTGACCCACCTTTATATACCCAGCGCCCACGGCTCGAATTCCCAAACTCGAAATTTCCCCCAAATTTGCCCGAACCTCTTCGTCTTTGCCTTCGCCTCGCCTGAATCACTATCACTTGTAGCCGAGCCACGCTGCCACGCAACCCACGCCGCCGACCGCCGACCATCCACCACCGACGTTCGACGCCGGTGCCGCCGCCCCCGCGCCCCCGCTGCCGCACATTCCCTATTTCTCCCAAAAATCCTATTTTTCTCCATTTTCTCCAATCCTTAAGCCCATTAAGCCCAAAATCTAAATTAATCCTTATATATATCTATCTATCATACCTGATCTTACCCCATACGTATTGATATTCATAGCTAATTTTAGGATTTTTGTTTCAGGCTAGCATGTGGGAGATTTAGGACGTATTTGGAGCTTCTCGAAGGAGGCGATTCTTTGCACGCATCCACTGCTTGCTCTCGTGTCATGCTCAGGTATACTCGTTCCATACTCTCAGCACTTCGCATATTTTTTGTGGGTAGGCACGTTCCGCGGCTCACATGCCGCCTCGCACTAGGTCTCGCACGAGGGCACCCGCCTCGAAGCGGAAGATGACCAGCGAGCCTGGCTCCTCTTCCGCTAGAGCAGACTCCCCTCCACCTAGCCCACCACCACCCACACATCCACCTCCTACAACACCTATCCCACCACCGGCACAGCCCGCCCCCACGTTCGACACGCTGGGGATTACGTTCAGAGATGACGCACAGCACGCCAGATTTGAGCGTATCTCCCATCGCTTGATCGTACCCACTAGTTTGCGCATATAGATGACTTTGAACACCTAGGGGTATTAGAGGGGCTACTACAGTTGTATGACAATGTGGGGTGGCGTGACTTTTTGTCGGTGTCGGCGGACACCTATATCCGTCTGACACTAGAGGTTCTGAGTTCTATAGCTAGGACTCCTAGGGGTTGCTCTTTCTGACTGATGGATCGTGAGTGTGAGGTCACTCTCAACATGCTCCGAGCTTACTTTCAGTGGCCCCAGTTCCGGACCCAGACCGAGCCTATAGTCCCACTCACATCCCACCGCCGTCATTCGACACGCACGCTTTCTGGACACGTATCACAGGATCACCCCTCGCCTTTGACCCTAGCCGGGCCAAGGTCTCTGCTATCCTCCACCCATGCATCTGCATTGCACAGCGCCTTATAGCGACCACTTTCTTAGCGAGGTATGAGCCGGGGACGTTGTCGACGCCGGAGCTCTACATGCTCTCTGCGATGACACGATCGAGGGCCTTCGAGAGGGGTGGAGACGTTTTCGTCCCCGCCATCGAGATTGACATAGCCAGTTGGTACTTGGACCGCATCATTATTAATGTTGGCGCTATGACGCCTATCTGTTGCGGCGGTCTGATTACCCTCCTGGCTCCCTTATGCGGAGTTGACCTCCCTGCTGGCTTGCCTCGACTACCTGGCCCCACTTCCCTTTCCATAGATGTTATGGCCCGGATGAGGATACTTCTTCCTCATGGTTAGCACCACTAGGTGTGGCTGCACGGTCCCTTTGGCGCCGATTACATGGTTTTTCCGAGCCCCGCTTGGACACATATTGGACCCATAAGAGGGGAGTGGATTCCAGCAATGGACGTCCTCATCCCTGCTGCGTATGTGCTTGATCCTAAGGGCACTCAGTAGGAGCCCCTCCTTCCACCTCTTGACCCAGTGATACCTCGGCCTACACCTGCTTCGTCTGCACCTCCCGACACTTCTGTCCACACTTCTGTCAATGTCGGGAGTTCACTTGCTGAGTCCACCACCATCTCTGTGATGATTTCAATTGACCCCATTTCTACTGTGAGCCCTGAGCGTCCTGCCACCATTATTGAGAGCGGTGAGCCCTCTTTTACCTCCGCAATGGAGACCCTTTCCTCTTTCTTATTCTCGCCCCCAGGGGAGTCATTTCCTTCGCACTTCACGACCTCCCCAGTCGTCGACCTTACCATTTCCACTGCAGCTGTCTTCTCTGAGAGTGTCGTGACTTCTGTCCCCATTTTTGTGTCACCGACCTCTCTGACCTCCTCGCCCTCTGGCACTGTTTCAGCCTCTGCTACTGCTCCTTCCCCTTCGATCCTGCGTCTCAGCCTCCCAAAGTGGCTGAGCATCTTTTTGTGAGCACAGCACCTCAGCCCCACCAGGTAGTTGCACCCGTCGTTTACGGTAGCCATGCGAGGCAGCCTCGTTCCTCACCTGTACGACCATCTGTCCCACCTCCCCCCGACACCCTAGTTCAACATGTCCGTGCTCTTGAGGGGGAAGTTAATGGGCTCAGAGGAGATTTTCGGTCTCTCTCTGCTACTGTCACTGATGTACAGAGGCACGTCGTTGTACTTCCTGGTATTCAGGCTAGCCTGAACCAGATTCTTGCGCATCTGTCATAGCCACCACCTGCCACCACCCGTACCACTACCCAGCCACCGCCACCACCACCTCCCCCATAGGAGGGTGCTGGTGCTCCACCACCCCCTAAGGCACACACTGGATGCCTCTCATACTTCTGCTGCTGCTATTCTGGATATTTTCTGCCTGTTGATTTTGCACCCCTCCTTCACACACGTTTTGGTCACATTTTGCTCATACTTGTCTATATCATTTTGGGAGAGAGGATGTACTTTTGGTCTCCGCATTTTGGGGACACTTATATTGTGCCATTTTGATCTCCGCATGCACCACATGCATCTCTGCATACATCATTTGCATACTCATCTCATTTTCTTTTATTCTCATCATGCATGCATCCTTACCCACCCCACCCATATTTTTGTTCTCGGTGTGCCACACTTTGCACATTGAGGACACTGTGCAGTTTAGCTTGGGGGAGCGAGTTTCTCACGCACTTTTTATTTTCTTCACGTTTTCTTTTATTTTTCCCACCTTTCTTCATTTTATGCTTATTTCCACCCACTTTTTCATTTTTTTCTCATGCATCACGTTTTCTTGTTTTTTGTGTGTTGCATATGTAATAGTAGTTTTCATTTTCTTTTATCCTTATTTCCTTTACCCCTTTTTGCTAGAGATGAATTTTTTGCGATGATGATGACGTGGTATTAGCTTATCTCTATATGCATATTATCTTGTCATGCCATCGTTTTTATTTCAGATATAATATGCCATGCTTGCTATGCATTCGAGATAGTAACTCGCACCTTTGTTATATGAATGTGAATGAAATTCTTCTATTAGCTGAGTCTGATGATTTATATTGTATACTCTTTATAAAAAAACACACCAAGCTTCACGCATTGATTGCCTATATTTGGAGTACTTCCTTGTTGTCTTATATCACTTTTTATTGCATGAAAATTGTACGCTTCACTTTCAGGTTGATTGAATGTATGCTATGTTGATATAACTGGATTAGTTTACTTTCTGAGATCAAACTGAGTAAATTACATTACTCTGCTGAAAGTTGTCGTGCACATTCTATAGAGTGAACCGAGTGTTACATATTTTTCTTTCTCCACATATCTAAAGCATTATTTTTATACATATAATCATTGGTGAATCTCCCATTATGCGAATCTTATATTGGCATATCCCACATGCTATAAAAAAATCCATGCTCCTACCCCCAAAATCAAAAAGAAAAAAATATTCATGTATATCTCTCTATCTTTTGATTTGGGATCACAGTTTATATATTGCAAAAAATAAAATAAAAAATACAAATACAAATACAAATAAAAAAGACAAAAAGAAAAAAAAGAGAAAAGAAGTTCATACATGATCCGACTTCATATTCTTTGTCTCTTTCATTCTGTCTTTATTCTTTTTATTTCTTGGAGCTTCAAAAAATGGGGAAGGTTTTATTGATTTATTTGATTCCACCACGCTTATAAATAAGCTTGGGGGGAGAGGATCCAATGATGTGTGAGAAAGTGACTACTTGTCTATGCATGACAACCTAAGCTAGGTAATTTTCTATACTCGGTAAGATTACTAAAAGTTTTACGAAGTCCAGGAATTGAAACTTAGCATGCATTTCATGAAAACCACTCCTTTCTATTCTTATTGCTTCATATTGTGTGATATCTCTTATACTCCAAATAGAAAGCGATCAATTGAAAAGTGTGTGGTCTATGATTATGTATATTTCTTTAGATGCTTCAGACGATGTTAATTCTAGAATGATTTCATATTTCATATTGTTTTGATATTCTTGGGTTTTTATATTGAATGCATCCTTATATGATCATGATATCGAGATAAAAATCTTTGGCATGTTTTTATTCGCCGTATGCTATTTGAGTAGTAAGTCCACGTCCTGAGAAAATGATCTAGCACCTCCCTCTTTGTTTTCTTTTCTATCTTCTTTTTCCTTTTTCCATATTTTTACCCGCCTGGTTCGTCTTTTACTCATCTTCCTCGAGGACGAGTAAGAGGTAAGCTTGGGGGATTTTGATCGCTCCTTATTTTACACCTTTTTTCTGCAGGTTTTCATGTCATTTTGATCGCCCATAATGTGTTTTCCACGATTATTCTACGATATCGCGTTGCTTTTCACTATTTCTCGTTTTTGTCGTATTTCAGGAGATATGGAGCGATCCGGAGCAAAAATGAGATCAAGGGACTTTCGCGCATACCGGAGCGTCGCCCAAGGGTTATTTGAGGAGCTAGCAGCGCTAGAGGATGAGCGGAAGAGGAAGAAATCCAATAGAATCGATGAGGAGGCGAGGAGGAGAAGAAAAGAGCCCAGAAGCAGCTTACTCGGCCGAAAAGAGAGTCTATTCGGCTGAGTCAGGAGCTGCATTCGGCCGAGTGAAACGGATACGCACATCAAAATTTCAAAGTTTCCTCGGCCGAGCAAGAAAGTCTACTCCGCCGAGTAGAGAAGCTCACTCGCCCGAGTAGAACAGGGATTTTCGATCGAGAAAGGGCCAAGTTATTGGAAATTTTGAGAAGCCTACTCGGCCGAGTATGATTGCTTACTCGGCCGAGTAAAGAAGCCTACTCGCTCGAGTCAGTCAGAGCGACAGACCCCCGAAACCCCCAGATTTTCTGTTTTATTATTGGGTATGTCCCTCGGCCGAGTGACATTGTTACTCGGCTGAGTGACGCATTCCGACTGCTACACAGATTGTGAATTCTGGGCTGCGCAGGGGCAATTCTGTCAGGATTTTTTTGGACGATTTTGGCTTGTATTTAAACCTAGTTTTTTCCTAGTTTTATGAGAGACTTCTATTATTTTTTGACGGCTATTCTTTTGTGAAATTTCAGCTGGAGATCATAGGCGACAATTTTGGTTTGTTCTTTCTTGCTAAAAATCTTATTTTTATGAATTGTCTCTTCTCTACAATGAATTGTGCTATGATCTATTGCTTTATTTCTGAGATTTCTATGATGATTTGTGAGTAGTTTATTCGTTCTAGGGCATGTGGTTGAACCCTATGGACCCGATCTTTTGAATTGTGATGAATGAATAGAATTGTTGCTAGGATTGAAGAAAGTTTAGGTTTTGATTGATTTATTGCGAGTAGCTAGGAATTTCCTTCAATTGGGATTTGCAAGAGATTGGATCTCAATTGATGGGAAGTCCTAGATATTCGACTGAGGTTTATAATCGAAATTCTCTAGATTTGGTTTGCAAGAGATTGGACCAAAGCTAGGATTTTTATTATAAATCTATACTAATATTCATTTGCAAGAGATTGGACGAATACGAACTATCATAACCTAGGTCGTAGCTCAAGTTTGCACGAGAGTGGATTTGAGTTGCGATTGGACGATGATGTCGATCTTCACGCTAGGGGTTTAAGTTACGGTTTGCACGAGAGTGGGCCCTAATCTAGTTTGCTATAGACCGGCAATAGCGCGAGAGCGTGAACTTGGTTCTACATTAAGTTGCGAATAGTTCACCTACATTCAAGCCTTGCAACATTGATATTCATGATCCACAAGGATAAGAAATGGTCTGTAGTGAGGATTTCCTATCTCTAGACGCTTTTATTATATTGATATCTATTTGCTAATTGAACGATTGTGACATTACCATCAAACTATTCTTATTCTATCAATAGCTAGGTGATCAAAGTAAGATACTGTCAATTATCCTCCCTGAGTTCGATAACCACTCGCCACTATGCCGTGCGCTTGCGGTAAAACTACAGTCGTTTTCCGGGTGTATATCCGGGCGCGATCAATATCTCTTCGTTATAGTTATGGAAACTTTTTCCCTACTCATGGCTAGAGCTGAGGCGTCACACTCCATTCACCCTATAAGAAGATCGGGATCTATTTCGCATTTGCTTTTTGCAGATGAACTGCTGGTTTTTTATCGAGCTAATCACCACTCCTTTGAGGGTCTCTCTGAGCTATTGAACACATTCAGCCTGCTTACCAAGCTTCAGGTCAATTGGGATAAAAGCTCAATCATTTTGAGCAAAGGAGCCCGCAATCCTAGTAGCCTTGCTTCCTTTCTTGGAGTTAAGAATGTAACCTCTCTCTCAGTATAACTTGGACTCCATTTATCCTCTAATTATCCTAAGGCGTCCATGTTTGCACGGTTGGTTGACAAGTGCAAAGAGAGACTTCAAGGGTGGTCCTCGTCTCTTCTTTCTATTTCTGGCAGGATAAAGTTGGTGCACACTGTTATTTACAGCATAGTGACTTTCTGGATGTATGCTTTTCGTATACGATCTTCAGTGTTGTGCACTACCACCTCAGCTCGCAGGAGGTTTATCTTGGGAAATCACCACAGCTGAGCCTGGAAAGATTTATGCAAACCTAAGAAAGAGGGTGGTATAGACCTGAGGATACTATCTGATCTTAATGTGGCATCAGGGGTGCGGCTGACTTGGAGACTCTTATCTTCTGATGGTCCTTGGGCGAAGTATATGAGGCGGCGTTACAGATATTTTAAGTGCATATATTATGTCGCTATATTCAGAAAAAAATTAATGCATTAAACTCACTTCGCTGCTCGAACTGAACACCGAATGCAGGCAAAACCACATCAGTACGTGATATGCCAAAACCACATCAGTACGCAATATGAAACGCGTTAACCCGAGCATTCTCTTAAGCTGTTGCATCATAATGATGGTGTTAAGACCAGGTCCTGTTGTGCCAAAAGATCATGCATAAATTGTGTTAGCAATTTCAAGGTCTTTTGCTAAAATGTTACATATCAAAATAATTTTAGTGAGCCATATGATTTTACCTTGAAAAAAAAGAAAGTAAAGCATTCTACTGAAGTTGCACCCGTTGATGTTTTATAGAATAAAATTCATCTATTATCGAATCCGAATCGATATCTTCAGCAAGCTCTCATTCAATGTAAATCACATAGAATCTGCCAAGAACTCTTCTTCCATTTTATTGCGTAGAGCCGTTTTAACATTTTTCATAGCTAAAATGCATGTTCCGTAGTAGCAGTGGAAACAGGTAGAGTTAAAATAAGATGAAGTAGTCTATCAATCAAATGATAGTGCTGTGATTTATTTGTCTCAACTAGTCCTCGACATAATTCAGAAATTGTAGACATATTCTGAAAGCTCTTACCTAGAGTGTATGCCAAATATCATATGCTGTTTTGGCCTGGGAGACACGGTTGAACTCATTCTTGTCCATAGCACAGAATAGTGCATTCATTGTTTTTTGAGTTGTGGGTTGCAACAGATTTGTCATTAGTGGTCCATTGGGCATATGGAGTTGTAGGCTTCTCGTATTGAGTTTCCAACATGTTCCAAAGTTCGTAACCGATGCTTTGAAGATAGACTGTCATTCTTGTCTTCCAATAGGAGTAGTTGGAACCATTGAATAGTGGAGTCCTTGTAGTAGAGTGCCATTCTGGAAATTGTGATGTAGATGTTGAATTGTTTGTCGAATAGGTGTAGACCATCTTAACCATATGGCTTTGATACCAAATGTTGGATCTCCTGGCACCCCAAATACACTAGAGGGGGGGTGAATAGTGTAAATCACGACGATATTGCAAAATTAAAAGTTAATAAAAGATTGCAATAAGAGTGCGGAAATAAAAAACACAATCCAGAATATTCCAAACGCAAACACATAGATTTTTATCCTGGTTCGGATCCTTCTGATCCTACGTCCAGTCCTCTACCCCGTAGAGATTTGAATCCACTAAAAACACTTGCTCCTCACAAGTAATCAACATACAAAGATGCCAACACTCCCCGTGTTGCAAACTTGTACAATCTCTTCAACAAGAGATTCACCAAATAAAGTAAAGAAAGAGTATGAAACAATATCACCTATAGCCTTGATAAATGATGGAATTATTACGCAGGGAAGGTGATTGAATCTCCAAGGTTCTGGATGGAACTTGTAGTAGAACGAACTTGAAGATTGGACTTTCTATGGAGGAAAAATTTCTGCAGAGGTTCCTCTAAGAAAATCTGAAAATCACTTACTTTCTAGAGAGAGAAAGTAAACTTAAGAAAAGAGAAAGAAAGCGAATTTTCGTGTATTTCTAGGCAGGGGTCTGGGGGTCTTTTTATAGTCCAAAAAGGTAGTTTTTGAACGTTGGACAACTGCCTAAATTTTCAAAAAATTCTTGGAAAGTTTTTCTATTAGTCGACTAATATTAGTGACTCATCGACTAATTAGAACTGCTGACAAGGATTCTGGCTGTTGAGGTGTCCTTTCAAAAAATAACTTCCCAAAACGGAAAGAAACTTCTATAAACAGATATAAACTGACAGGAACTACCCGTTTATGGCAGTTCTACCTTCCAAAAATAAAATATATTATTTAAATAATAAATCATTTAAAATAACTGTTATGAAAATAGACTGGTAGACTAACAAAGTCTGTTGGTCGACTAAAAAATATGAAAATTTAAAAATTTGTAGGAAAATGATCCTAAGACTTAAAAATGAGTCTAACGAAGTTTTAAGACAGAAATATTTTAATATTAAAATTAGTCGACTAGCATTAGAGGTTGGTCGACTGATGGGATTTTTGACGTGATTTTTTGAAGACGGACGACCCTAGACATCTAAGATAGATTATCATCAAGGCTTTTATATTCTAAGTAAATGCAAGAGAAAAAATAAATATTACATCTCATTTACAAGATACAAAATATCATTGATAAGCTTCGTCTTGTAGTGGATGCTTCTTGCAATATGTAGACTTGATGATTGTCTTAGTTGATTTGAGCTATAACATCTGCATAGATAGAGTTAGTAAAAAAAATATGTTTGTATCATCAAAACCACATGAGAAGTTGTGAGTTTCCAACATTAATGATGTCTTGCATCATCAATCGAGGGTGGCATATTATATCGTTCCAAAGTTAATAGGTGGATGATTCTGGACACTTCTGGTGTTCCAAATTAATTCCCCTTTTCGAATTTATATGGGACTTTTGAAAGTCCATTAAAATGCTCAAGTTAATTTTCTCCGGTAATAGGTGAACTGTATTCTAAATGTGAAGGATCTCATCTTCACATTGACTATTACGCTGATCATAGTGGGACAAATCTTCAGGCTTCATTGATTTCTTAAGACATTATGGATTTCATTTTGATAAATATCCAACGAAACTTGGTAAGTTTCTTTTATTGATTTTTGATAGTACTGGGCATCCTCATATAGAGTATTCAGGTTTGCAAAGCCTGAATCTCAAGTCAGACGTCCCAAAAATAGTTTTCTATTAGACTATTATTAGGGTTAAATGCTTTTGAAAGCTTACATCTACAACTATGTTGGAAAAATACTCGCTAAGAATTATGTTATGGCAACCTATTAAATTTGTTTTCAAAAGTTTATGTTTTCTCTGATAATAGATAAGTATACAATAGCTAGATCAACTTTCGTCTTTAGACTAGCTTTGTATATATTATCTATGGCACAAATTAATGACATTTCATATTACAATAGCAGCATGGGTCTTTTCCAGAACTTCTGGGACTGGACTGGGTTTGCCATTGCTTATTCCATGTCGAGGTATATCATATCTTCCCTTTCTCTTTATATATCAGGACGTCGTTGGTCCTGGACTTCCGCTAATTTTATTCTTTCATATTGTTATTTATATGGAAAAATGAATATTTGTCTCTCTAAGGAGACATATACATAAGAAAAAGAGCTTGTTTCTATACTTCCATTTGTCATATTTATGTGGGACTTTTGAAAGTCCATTTGAATGCTCATGTATGGTCTTCAGGCCATTATTTTCTTGAGTCATTCAGTTTTTATGTGGATAGAGAAACATGCTTAAGTGGAATAAATACGTGGGTGCGAATTTAATAAATATATTTCTCACTTATCTATTAAGCCACGATTTCAGGAGTGAGCTTATACGCAAGATTAGATTCAAGAATCTTTCTTTGTAAAGTGAGATTTCCATAAATAGTTAGCGGTGTTATGGAATACTTCTGGTGTCCATATTGGTCTATATAGACCATAGATCTACGAGATCTATATACTGCGAAATGTGTATCTTGAAGAAGTTCGTATAAATAGTTTTCGCATAATACCTCGTATTTTGTAGTTTCATTTTATTTGAGCAAAAGGGTGTTGACATAAAAATTTGAACTTCAGATTCAATTGTCAGATATAGATATGATTTTTAAACTTTTGAAAAATTATTTATTTATGTGCCATAATATATGTGAGCATAAATGCAAGAATTGTTCACAAAAACATTTCATACAGATTATAAAGCATTTAAGTAGGCAATTCATTTGAAGTATACAAAACAATTATGTACATGAACATACCTTAAGTAATGACATGCAAACAAGGTATTAAATCAATTGTGCATTAATCTTTTGTTTATAAGATGCCTTGAATTATATGACCAACCCTTGAAAACTTCGTGGGATTTTAATACAAAATGAAAATTTTCGTAAGGTATGTGGCGGAAGCGGAGGGTTCGGACCACTCGCGATATGCACCGGGTCAATCGGGTCATGTTTAGAAAAAAATTAAAATTGAACACGCTCGAAAACATATTTAATTGTTATCCACAAACAACATTTTATCCCCCAAAAACATTTATATGATGTCAATTCCCAAACTGATATGAAATAACATGAGTCTAGTAGTAGTCAAACTAGCATGGGTTTAAAGTCCACAACAGCAATGAAAAGTCTTAAACAATGAGAGAAATGAAAAGTCTTAAACAACAATGATTAGTTATTACCATCATGGGCTCCTTGATGTAGAAACGAAAGGTCTCAATGAGCCTATTCATAATACTTTTGCTATTTTGCATGACAACAACCGTAGACCTCCTATCATAAATGCATCATAAGTTCATAAGAAATCAGTCTGCAAAACCCCAGAAGGTGGTTTTTTTCTGGGGGGTAACTGTACATGCACTTTCTATGACCGAATGAATTACAGATGACCAAATGAAAAGCAATAATATCATTATAATATAAGTTTTCCCATTTAAGGAGGGACCAGACATGAGGATGTAAGGTTGAGAAAGCTGCATACAATTGCTGACAATATTTTCAACCAACATCGTTATAACATCAACTCAATAAGTTGATTCCAAGTTTCCGAAACCCGCCGACGACGAATCCGACAGCGGCGATAGATGGCCGTTTAGTGGCCGGATCCAAAAGCTTCAAGCCGGGATCCATGGAGATTTTGGGGTTTTCGGGTGTGATGGCATCAGACCGGGATCGATGAAATTTTAATTTTTATTTCAAGGGCATCAAGAACAAGGAGTTGCATAATTGATCTAATAATATGATTAATACAGTTTAAAAATTGCATTTTATTAGAGTTAAACTAATAAAAAACTGATTTTGATCTAATAAATTAGATCCAAGGTATAAACAATTATATTTTTGATAACTAGATCACATAAACATATGTATTAGATCTAGAAAATCGTTTAGGCTTACCCACTAGATACGTCGACCAGATCTAGCGATGTTCGATGATGAATGCCCGAAAAAATCTGCGTCGTCTCGCGAAGCGTTACGTCGCGAAAAAAAATCGTCGGAGCTTCCGCGGGCCGCCTCCCTCTCACTAGCCGTCGCCTTTTCCACGAGTCGTCGTGCTGATAACGTGTTGAGAATCAAATCAACCTCAAAAATGATGCCATATAATATATTATATATGTTAGATAAAACGTTATGACATACGGATACTAAGTGGTTTACAATCATGGTGGATAGCAGGAGCCTTTCACACCAAAAGTCTCGTTCATAACATTACACAATTAATACTACTCACTTTTTCAAAAACAACAAGCTTGCACAATTCCAATGTGATCTTGGTCTCTCGATGTAACTTTAATATCGTTTTAAGACATTGGAGCAGCAAGACAAATTGAGAAGCACATTTTGGAGGTATAATTGGTAGCATCGATGAAAGAACTAATCTGAAGCAACGATAAAAACGTCCAAAATTAGCACTCTTCAAGGAGACAAAACGGCATACGAGAAGCTGTGATGCCAAGGCCACAAGCGTAATGGATCCTACGTGCGGGCTTTTTTTTTCCTCCCACAAAATCTCATGTATGTATTGCGACGAAGCAGTGAAGGGGACAGCACACTGAGCACACGTGCATCAGTCGTCGAGGGCTCCCAACAGCTGCATGTGCACGAGTGCCTCTGATAAATGCCAGGATGTGGATGTGAAGCCCCCAGAGACGGAGACAAGGTTTAGGTATCGGTCTCTTTATTTTGCTTTATTCTTCTTTGATTTTTTTTTATAGGCTATCAAGCTTTGATTGCACGTGTCATGCTTGGATGCTTATTGTTCTGCATAAATATTCAGACGAGGCCATAGCTTGGAAATCCAATTTTAATGGTAAAGAGGATCCAAGCATGTACAGATGGGCTTCAGCCCGAAAAAGTTCGATTGAAACACACATAACTGGATGCGGACCAAGTCAAGAAGCTTTGGTCCGATTAAGGACGAATCGGGCCCGCAACCCAAAAGAGATAACATCAGTTACATCAACCAATTGTAGAGGAGTTTCACGTAGAACGGAATCGATAAATGCAGCTGGGGTTTGACTTGAACTACCGCTGGGTCTTCCTTATATAAACCATGTTGTTTTACGAGACAGTGGGCGATCCGATGCAAGATTATTTCATAATATGCAATATTAGGTTATATATCTATTACATATTTGACAACCTTTTTTGAATTATAGAACTGACTAGGACAAGGTAAAGAGTGACTGAGATTTGATCTTGGTAAATCAATGGTTGAGATGAAGCTTTGAAACCATGAATGTGAGCTTTGAAATTTGGTCCAGTGTTGAAATTTGGTCCAACTTTAAAATGAATGGACCTTTTAAACCTTGAATGTGAGCTTTGAAATTTGGTCTAACTTCGAAATGAAGAGTGTTTTGAGACCATAAATGTGAGCTTTGAAATTTGGTCCAGCATTGAAAGCGGCCAGTGAACCAGTTTTGCGCCAAAGGCGCCCGCAAAATTTTTTTACGCTAATTTGTTGTTCTGCGTCGAATGGGCCCGCTAAAATTTTTTTTTGGTGTTCCGCGCCAAATTTGTTATTTTACGTGAATTTGTTGTTCCACACCAAAGGTGCCCGCGCCGAAGTTGTTGTTCCGCGCCTAAGGCGCCCGTGCCCATAAATATTTTTACGCTAATTTGTTGTTCTTTTAAATTTTAATAATTTTTTGGGATCAAAGATTTCGCGTGAGAAAATCATAAATGAACCGTGCCCGCTACGCTAATTTGTTGTTCCGCGCCAAGGCGCATGCGCCGAATTTGTTGTTTTACGTTAATTTGTTGTTCCGCGCCGAAAGCGCCCGCACCGAATTTGTTGTTCCGTGTCGAATTTGTTGTTTTGTGTCGAAGGCGCATGTGCCCAATTTGTTGTTTCGTGCCGAAGGCGCTCCTGACGCTAATTTGTTGTTCTTTTAAATTTTAATAATTTTTTGGGAAACAAATATTTCGCAGAGGAAAATCTTAAATTACACGTGCCCGCGGGCATGGGTTATGACTAGTCTATTATACATTTGACAACTTTTTTTTGAGTTTTAGGGCTGACTATGACAATATAAAAAATGACTGAGATTTGATCTTGATAAATCAATGGTTACGATTGGATTTTGTGAAAATTTTAGTGTAAAAACTTAAATTTTGGTGGAAAAAGTGTATTAGGAACCCAAACTTTGAAATTAAAAATGTCTTGGAAAAGATCGTGAATGTTAAATTTTGGGGGGAAAGTGTCTTGGGAACCTAAACTTTGAAATTAAAAGTGTCTAGATAAAGATTGTGGAGAAGCACAATCCATTAAATTAAATAAAGTAAAAAATTAGCGTAAAAAAATTTAGCGGAACTAAAAATAAGCGTAAAAAATTTAAGTTAATACACTCACCGAAAATACCCTGAGGTTTATTGTTCTGCGTCGAAGGCGGCCGCTAAATGTTTTTACGCTAATTTGTTGTTCCGCGTCGAAAACGTCCGATTTGAAGGCACCCGCGCTGAATTTGTTGTTTCGGGCCGAATTTGTTGTTTCGCATCGAAAGCGCCCGCGAGTTATTCCGTATCGAATTTGTTGTTCCGCGCCAAAGGCGCCTGCACTTAATTTGTTGTTCCGTGCCGAATTTGTTGTTCCACACCGATGGTGCCCGCGCCGTATTTGTTGTTACTCGCCGAAGGTGCCCGCGCCGTATTTGTTGTTCTGCGTCGAAGGTGTCCGCGCCGCTAAATATTTTTACGCTAATTTGTTGTTTTTTAAATTTTGTATGTGAAAATAATTTTTGAGGAACAAAGATTTCACGATGAGAAATCTTAAATGAACCGTGCCCGCAGGTACAGGTTATGACTAGTCTATATATTAAAACACAACTATTTTTGAATCCTAGGGCTGACTGGGACAAGCTGATATCATGCTGATGTATAAAGAGGTTGATAGAAGAATGGCTATGATTTAATCTTAGTTAAAGAAGGGTTGAGATGAGTGTTTGGAAAAACCACCACTTTTTTCCTTTTATTTTTAAACCCCCCACAATCACTACATTTGCGCAGAATACCACCTGTTTCAGAGTGTTTTCTCACTACAAACGCGTTGACAGTGGACAACCCGGTCAACGTGGTCAAGGGGCCAGATAATGTCCCTCGGGTGTGTCAAGTTGGTGCGGACGAAACGCGAGTCGAAGTTGCAGACGATGTGGAGCGCGTCGGCTGGGCCGAATCTGGATCCTCGGTCGCAAGGGGGGCGAGGGGAAACCCCGACCCGGTGTGAGACGTTCGTTCTCGGACGGACGTGCTCGGCCTCGGCCTTCAGACGACGAGGAGTAACCTCGATCGTCCTGCTGGTTACGTGGCCGGTCGCGGGGCGGAGGGGAAGCCTCGGCCCGTGGATCTGATGTCCTCCTGCGTAGACGAGAACACTCGTCAGGGGGGCCGGACCTTGGTTCCGGCCAAATCCCCTCCGATGCCTAAGTCAGATAGTGATCTGAAAGAGGAGGCCCGACGGAGACGGTTCGACTCGAGGGGAGATCGGAACGGCGTCTACCGGTGCGAGCGGGGGAGGAAGGAGATGAAATGGGGGAACTAGGTCGTTGATGTAGTACCTTAGGTTTTAGTTACCTCAGATGCGGTCCACTGTCCAGTCGTCCTTCTAGCCCTTTTATAGACCTCCCGCGGTGATTGCCCCCGACCCACGTCGCTCGTCCGCCCTCGATCGTGCCCCCTCAATCCGCTTCCCCCCGTCGCCGCTCCCTGCGCCATGCCAGCACCTCCCCATAACGGCCATTAAGTGGTAACGGGATCAGGGGAACGGTTATCGCTGGAGTGGGCGGGTGACTCGTGCATTATCGGGGCCGGGTCGGATCGATATTTAGGGGTCCTCTATGGGGCTTCGTCGGGCGGGCCTGATCGCGCAGATGGGCTTTCGATCGGCGGTCGGGTATCCAGGCCCGTATCTTTCGGGCTTTGTTCGGTGGGCTGCGCCTTTGGGCCTATGTTGTTGGGCCTTCGCTAAATAGACGTATCACCACCTATTTCTCCTTTTTGCTAAAAAAATCCTCTCATTTCACTTTTTACCCACACACACCACACACACACACACTTATGCACTTCCACCCTTTGCGCCGAAGGCGTCCGCTAAATTTTTTTACGCTAATTTGTTGTTCCGACTCAAGGGCGCCCTCGCCGAATTTATTGTTCTACACCAATTTTTTTGTTCCACACAAATTTGACTGTGTAAATAATGTTTGGGAACAAAGATTTTGCGGACACGGGTTATGACTAGTCTATTATATATTTGACAACATTTTTTGAATTCTATGGCTGACTAGGACAAGATAAAGAGTGGCTGAGATTTGATCTTGATAAATTAATGGTTAAGATTGGATTTTGTGAAAATTTTAGTGGGAAAACTTAAATTTTTGTGGGAAAAGTGTATTGGGAACCAAAACTTTGAAAGTAGAAGTTTCTTGGAAAAGATTGTGGAGATTAAATTTTTTTTGGGGAGCGTCTTGGGAACATAAACTTTGAAATTAGAAGTGCCTTGGGAAAGATTGTGGAGATTAAATTTGGGGGAAAAAGTGCATTGGAAACCTAAACTTTGAAAGTAAAAGTGCCTTGGGAAAAATTGTGGAGAAGCATGATCCATTAAATTAAACAAAATAAAAAATTTAGCGTAAAACAATTTAGCGGAAAAACAAATTAACGTAAAAATACCCTGAGTTTTGTTGTTTCAGTGTAGGCCCGCGCCGAAGGCGGCCTCTAAATTTTTTACGCTAATTTGTTGTTCCGCGCCGAAGGCACGTGTGCCAAATTTGTTGTTCGACGTCGAATTTGTTTTTCTGCGCCAAAGGCGCATGCGCCGAATTTATTGTTCCGCACCGAAGACGCCCGCGCCAAAGGTGCCCGTGCTGCTAAATATTTTTACGCTAATTTATTGTTCTGTTAAATTTTGGCTGTGGAAATAATTTTTCGGGGAACAAAGATTTCGCGGAGGAAACCTTAAATGAACCGTGCCCACGGGCATGGGTTATGACTAGTATGCTAATATTTCATGCTATATAGTTAAATACATGCAAATTACTTGACGGTTGGATCTGACTTGAGAGTCGGTCGGAGGATGTCGCATGATAGTCCCTCTCCCATGCTAATCTCTCTTGTCTAATGTGCACCATGAAAAAATCTTGCGAGGGGGAAAGACCGATTTGTTGGTCATGGACCACGTACAGATTAATATCTTCAAGGATTCAGAGGAGAACCCAACAATCTCAAAAGTCGTCGCTCGTCCAAGATGAGTTGTAATCACTGGCTTAAAATTGACCACCGCTCGGATCTGTATAAATTCATTGCCGCCAATATATTTATCTCTGTGTATTTTATGGTCCACCACTCATAGTTAGCACATGCACGTATGGTTAGCATCAAAGTCTTTTCCTATCAAAGTTAGGCTAGTTACACACATGGGATGTGAAACTCATGACGAAGGAGATTGATACGACTGTTTTGGAGAAGCCCAAGAAGCAGAGACCTGAGGCCCGGCCACGAACGGGAAGCCCACGAACAAGATTGGGCCCGCCTGACGAGGTCCACGGATACAACTCGAAGCCGAACCAGTCTGCCCCCGGGGATCCACGATCAGCTCGTGCTCCTCAGAAATAGCCGTTCCCTTGAACCCGCAGCCCCTTAATGACCATTAAGAGGCCCGTTAATAAACGCCTCCCCACGACGCACGTCAGGGCATGGAGGGAGGCGGATCGCGGGGGCATGCAAGGAGGCGGACGAAGAACGTGGATCATGGGCAATTGTGGCGGAGACCTTATAAAAGGACTGGAAGGATGACTAAGAAAGGGATCGAATCCCAGGTACCCAAATTTGAGGTATTCCATCAACGACCCTGGTTTTCCGCCATTTCTCTTTCTCCTCCTGCTCGCGCCGAGGGTTAGCATATCGATCTCCTCTCGAGTCATACTTACCCCGCCGAGCACTCTTCAGACCTTGATCTGACTTTGGCATCGGAGGGGATTCGGCCGGAACCAAGGTCCAGCCACCCTGACGAGTTTTTCGTCTATTCAGGAAGAAGCTGACTGATGCGCAGAGGCTACCCCTCAGCGCCCGACGACCACCCTCGCGGCTAGCCACTACTACAAAATGGACCTTTAACAGTGATTAAATAAGGTCTTTAATAGCGCTTTACAAGTGCTGTCTATCTCGCCGCTGCTAAAGGGGGGCTGGTTTTAAGAGCGCTTTACAAGCGCTGTTAAAGGGGGCCTTTAATAGCGCGTGTTGGTGCAAGCAATGTTAAAGGCCCCACTTTAACAGCGCTTGCACCAACACGCGATGTTAAAGGGGGGCCTTTAATAGCGCTTGTTGGTGCAAGCGCTGTTAAAGGCCCCCCTTTAACAGCGCTTGTTGGTGCAAGCGCTGTTAAAGGGGGGCCTTTAACAGCGCTTGTTGGTGCAAGCGCTGTTAAAGGCCCCCCTTTAACAGTGCTTGTTGGTGCAAGCGCTGTTAAAGGGGGGCCTTTAACAGCGCTTGTTGGTGCAAGCGCTGTTAAAGGCCCCCCCTTTAACAGCACTTGTTTGTGCAAGCGCTGTTAAAGGGGGCCTTTAACAGCGCTTGTTTGTGCACGCGCTGTTAAAGGGGGGCCTTTAACAGTGCTTATTAGTGCAAGCGCTGTTAAAAGGGGGACGCTTGTTAGTACAAGCGATGTTAAAGGCCCCCCTTTAACAGCGCTTGTTTGTGCAAGCGCTGTCTAAGGTCCCAATAGACAGCGCTTGTTTACTGCGAGCGTTGTCAAAGGCCCCCCTTTAACAACGCTTGTTAGTGCAAGCACTGTTAAAGGGGGGGCTTTAACAGCGCTTGTACTAAATAAGCGCTGTTAAAGGGGAACCTTTAACAGCGCTCGCACTAAACAAGAGCTGTCTATTGGGACCTTAGATATCGCTTCTTTAGTACAAGCGCTGTTAAAGGTCCACCATAGACAGCGCTTGTACTAAATAAGCGCTGTTAAAGGTCCCAGATAGACAACGCTTGTTTCAATTCATTTTATTGTTTCTCCCTACGTTTTATATTTAAATAGATCCATTTAATGTTCAAAATGCTTAAATAAACCACCAATAACATTAAATTACAAGAAACAATCATTACAAGAAACAATCAAATTAAATTACTTTTATTCAACAATCACTTAAATTAGACAATATTGAAAGATGATCCGTAATACAAATAAGAAACATTATCGCATATAAAACTTATCAGTCATTATCAATTAAATCACTCCTTGAACAATACATTTCCCGACAATAGTATATACATTCCAGAGCGGGTTCCATCTCAAAAATCTTTTCTGCTGCCTCTTCTCCTAATTTGCTAATCTCAGCCCCGCCTTCAGCCTCGCGTTCTCAAAACGAAGCCTCTCGTTCTCCTCTCTCAGGCTTTTGTTCATTTCAGCCTCACTTTGCTTCTGTAGGGTTTGCACAAATCAAGAAGGCAATATCCATAAGTGAACTCCCAGTTTGGATCTGATATTAAAATGAGCTGATAGTACTGGCAAACACATGACATGCAGAGAAGAAACCAATACTAATACATTTAAATCGATCTTCATACCGAGAACTTTCCTCTTCAAATAATGGGAAACGAGTTCGACATCTGTCGGGTGAAAGCCAAATCCTGGCGGCAGAGAGTTAGCGCTTAACACTTCCATTGCATGAAAAGCTGCAGGTCGAGAAATAACAACTGGATTAACTGACATTCACGCTGAAGAATGTAAACTTCTATCTCAATAAACACCAATGGTAGCAATATTGAGTCCTACATACATCTTGGTGGAGAAAGGTGGAGAAAGAAGGGCAATATATTCACGCAATACTAATGTTACAGTGGTCTAATCAGGCAACATATGATGCCATGTACTTAGATAGAATGAGTGTCTAATCACGCAACAGTTGATTTCTATTCCTCAGCCATCTTTCACACTCTGCCTGAACCAAATCCTGCAATATGTGATGTAATATTGTAAGATCATAAGAAATCTTATACGAATGCATGCTTATAAGAATTGGACGGGGCAACGCTTGTTTGTTGTTTCAAGATCATATCTATAACGAGCTGCTTCTGATTATGCTGCCTACATTCTCAATTTTTGGCAGCTCTGCAATTCATTGTCAAGCCATCACTAACCTACGTTCTGTTGGGTATCATTGCATTTTTGTTCCTCCTTCCAAAACTTATAACCCATATTTAGTTCATGGAAAACTATTTCTATAGGAGAAAAAGTAAATGAAAAGAAATTAAATCATAAATTATTATATGCAATAATGGGAAAAGTTAATTAAGCTATGCGTCTCCGTCAGCAGATGTAAATTAATAAGATTGAACTTTAAACTGGTAGGCAGTGGATATTGCTCAAGAAAAAAAACAAAAAAACAGATCTGTGTGTTTAGATCAGTTGAATCATCGAGTATTTGTATTATACATCGATCGGACGGCCAGATAAGATTGCATACGGCTCCAATAGAATGTTTATAAACCTGCAGAATATGAAAGCCAACATTAGCGAGATTATAGATTACTCTGAGAATTTACATATGAATAAGCAGACAATATGTAGATTATCAATGGGAATATATAGCATAAAATATGCATAAATGGTATACATAGACGCAAGTAGTGTTTCAACTGGACTAGAAAGAGACTAACCTCTTTCTCATTGAACATGGGAACCTGGATGAGAACCATAGGAAAAGCTAGATTTCCCAGTTCCACATCCTCCTGGATTGGCTCCCATTTGTAGAATTTCTCCGGCTTACGCCTGAAAACCTTCACCCACAAGCTGACAAGACCCATGGATAGCTTCTCAGCTAGCAACATAACGGTCATGCAAGCACACGATAACATCAACATGCAACACTGGCACGATCACTTTTGCCCGGAGCCTCCGTGATGTAGAACACGAATGATTTGGGGATTTTAGGGGAAAAATAATTGGCTTCACACCAAGAGATCCAGGGCTTCACACCAAGGGTTGGGACCTTTCACAGGTTTTGAGGGAGAATTTCTTTCAAGTTTTCATTGATCCCAAAGTACCACGATACACGGCTTTAAATAGAAAAACAAACCATCAACCCTCACATCCTACCCAATGTGGGACTAAACCAAAAGAGAGAAAAATACATTCAAATCTCAAAATGGGCTTGGGCCCATCCACAATGAACTGGGCTGAATCCGATGCCTTCTGCGCGTGTAAACCCTGATGTCCCCATCAACTCTCCCCGGGTGGGAAGAACTCGTCTCCAACGAGTGTAGGGCCTGCTAGCTGTCATGGTGCTCAAGCAAATCTGGATCTAGCCTTTGGAGTTCTGTTCTGGTAATCCAAGTACAGTCTGATTCTGGCCGGCCTTTCCAACTCACCAAGTAACGCTGATAACCACCATGCCTGGTTGATATAACCTGTTCATCTAATATGCGGTCAATCTGCTCTCTATGTGGATGTATGGGTGGTAAAGGAGTAGGCGAAGGAATAGCAGGGACACTCAAGTCATCTTGGGAGGGCTCAAAGAATGGGTCTGTGGGTATAGCTGCTGGACCTTTATAAGCCACTAAATCTTCAATATTAAAAGTTGAGCTTATCCCATAATCAGCAGGGAGATCTATCACATATGCATTAGATCCAATTTTCTTTAAGACTTTGAATGGGCCAGCACTACGAGCCTGCAGTTTCTTCAAGGTTCCAGGAGGAAACCTTTCAAATCTGAGTCGCACCATAACATAGTCACCTTCATTAAACTCTTTGAAGCGCATGTGAGTATCTGCAATGGCCTTATATTTTTCATTGCTAGAATGAATTCTCCTGCTGATCTCTTTATGCAAGTCATGAATGTGTTGTGCAAATGACTCGGCTGACTCAGACACTCTATGATGATGCGACATGGGAATGAGGTCTATAGGTTTTCTAGGTTTGTAACCATGAACTACCTCAAATGGACTCATGCCAATGGACCTATTTATTGAACCATTATATGCAAACTCGGCAGTGGACAATATCAGATCCCAATTCCTAGGATTTTCATCCACTAAGCACTTGAGAAGATTCCCTAAACTACGGTTCACTACCTTAGTTTGACCATCAGTCTGTGGGTGGTAAGCAGTGGAGAACTTGAGCTTAGTGCCCATCATATGCCATAGGGTTTTCCAGAAGTAGCTCATGAATTTTACATCCCTATCAGATGCTATACTCTTGGGCAGACCATGGAGACGAACAACCCCATCAAAGTAAAGCTTGGGAATGTGTGAGGCGTCTAAAGTTTTGGAGCAAGGTATGAAGTGTGCCATCTTCGAGAATCAATCCACAATGACAAAAATTGAATCGTGCTTTTTAGGTGTGCGTGGGAGTCCTAGCATGAAATCCATACTAACGTCTTGCCAGGGACAATCTGGCACAGGTAAAGGTGTGTAGAGGCCAGTATTCTGCTTTCTATGCTTAGCCATTTGACAAACTCGACATTGTCCCACCAGGGTGGCAACATCCCTCTTAAGGATTGGCCAATAAAACTGACTCTCTACTGACTCAATCGTCTTATCTCTTCCAAAGTGCCCTGATAAACCTCCAGCATGTATCTCCCAGACAATAAAATCTCTCTCAGAAGTACGGGGGATACATAACTGTGTGGCCCTAAAAAGATACCCATCCTGCAGGAAATAACTATCTTGCTCACGTACTAACTCATCCTGAAGGATAGCAAAAACCTCGCTAAAGTCTGGGCACGACATGTAATCTTCCTTAATCCGCTCGAATCCTATCACCTGAACACTCATAGCAGATAATAAAGCCACCATGCGACTGAGTGCATCAGCGGCCCTATTCTCAACCCCCGCTTTATGGTTGAGGACGAATGTGTACTCCTGAAGAAAGCCAACCCACCGAGCGTGTCTAGAGTTTAGTTTCTTCTAGGAATTGAGGTATTTCAAGGCCTCATGATCCGAGTACAAAACAAATTCTTGCGGTAGGAGATAGTGTCTCCAATATCGTAATGCCTGCACTACCGCATAGAATTCCTTATTGTAGGTGGAGTATCGTAGTTTGGCATCACTAAGTTTCTCACTAAAGCATGCCACATGATGCCCTTCTTGACTTAAAACTCCGCCTATACCTATACCCGACGCATCACATGCAACCTCAAATGCTTTCAAGAAATCCGGGAGGCGCATTACATGCGCTTTAGTCATACTTTTCTTTATATCCTCAAACGCCTTGGCGGCAGACTTGGTCCATATAAAGTCCCCCTTTTCATACAGTCAGTGATTGGGGACATGATGGTAATGAATCCCGCTATAAATCGACTGTAGAATGTGGCTAACCCATGAAAACTCCTAACCTCGTGTAGGTTGCGGGGTTCAGGCCAATCTACTATCGCTTGGATCTTTTGGGGATCCACATGCACTCCCTCTGAGGAAACAACAAAACCTAAGAAGATGACGCTATCAGTCAGGAAAGAACACTTCTTGAGGTTCGTATAAAGGCACTCCTTCCTCAGGGTAATGCATACTTGCCGCAGATGGTCTATGTGTTGCCCCTTAGATTGGCTATAAATAAGGATGTCATCAAAGTATACGACTAGAAATTTCCCCATGAATGGTCGTAGTACTTGAGTCATCACTCTCATGAATGTGCTAGGGGCATTGGATAGGCCAAAAGGCATGACCATCCACTCATATAAACCATCCTTCGTTTTGAAGGCCGTTTTCCACTCGTCACCTGGGCGAACTCTAATCTGATGATATCCACTCTTAAGATCGATCTTTGAAAATATTGTGGCGCCAGTCATCATATCAAGCATGTCATCAAGCCTAGGGATAGGAAAACGATACTTAACCGTGATTTTATTAATGGCATGGCTATCCACACACATTCTCCATGATCCATCCTTTTTAGGTGTGAGGAGAGCTGGCACTGCACATGGGCTCATACTTTCCCTGATAAAACCTTTGGCTAACAATTCATCAACTTGCCTTTTCAACTCGGCATGCTCAGTGGGGTTCATTCGGTAATGAGGCAAGTTGGGAAGTGTAGCTCCTGGGACTAAGTCTATGGCGTGCTGAATATCACGCACGGGTGTAAGACAGTCTGGGAGGTTTTTAGGAAAAATATCACGAAATTCCTTCATTATAGGCGTTATCTCTTCTGGGATCTCCTCCTGACTAGTCTCACAAATCTCCCTCGCAACTAGGGCATACATGACTGAGTCCTTTCTAACTTCTCTCTTCAGCTCCTTAGGACTAATAATATGTAAGCTCTTGCCCTTAGTTGCTTCCTTCTTTTCAGGAGCGGTCATCTTGGGTTGTATGGGATTCAGCTTGATTTTCTTGCCCTCATGTGTGAATGTACACGAGTTCGAGCGATCGAAAATCGTGACATCCATGTCAAAAAGCCAAGGCCTCCCCAAGATGATATGACCAACATCCATGGGTAGTACATCGCACCAAATCTTGTCCTTGTATGATCCGAACTGAATAGGGACAAGACATCTTTCTTTGATGCCAATGGATGAAGCATCCACCCATGATACCTTATAAGGACTAGGGTGTGGGACTGGCTGTAAACCTATGCGGGTAACGAGCCTAGATGACACATCATTTATGCAACTTCCGCTATCAATGATCACTTTACTATGCTTGTCACCATGCGTCACAAAAGTGTGAAAAATCACAGTCCTACGCCAGTCATCACTCTCTTTGGCTTGAGCCAGTGCACAACGTACAACACCAAGCCTGGGGTTTTTAGAGCGTGTATCGATAAGCTCTACTCTCGTGGGTACACTCTGAATACAGCCTAGTCTAGTCGATTCCTCATCGGTCTCACAGCATGCCTCAACTGGCTTATAAACTTCTTCTTCCTTATCTATGTGGTCATCTCCCTCGGGATCGTGTACTAACAAGGCCTTGGAAGGGCAGCTTCCTGCGAAGTGACCAAAACCTTGACACTTATAGCATTGGGTACGTGGACCGGCTCTAGAAGACTCACCCATAATTCCCTTTCCTTTGTCATTCATATAGGTGGGGGGTCTCTGATCAGATCTAGGTTGGGGTGGACCTTGGGGTGGTTTGCTACCATTTGGTGCTGGGCGACGTGACAAATCTCGTGAATCGTAACGCCTAGCAACTGGAGCATGATGAAAGCTATCAATATCTAACACAATCTGATAAGCATGCTCTAGTGTGTGGACATCATGAAGGATGAGCTCCTTACGTAGGTCAGGTCTAAGACCAGCCCTAAACCTAGATAATGTCACACTCACATCCTCCCTCACGTCGCATCTCATCATATACTCGTCAAACTTATCGACGTATGTGCGAACCGATCCACTATCCTGGGTGAGATTGTGCCATTGGTCTAGGAGTCTCTGGTGATATGACGTGGGTAAATATTTCTCCTTTAGCTTCTCTTTCATCTCATCCCACATACATATGGGCTCTTGCCTACTCTGGGTTAACATGCGCTCAATATTCTGCCAATACAATTTGGCAGGCCCAATAAGCTTCATCCTCGCAAATCTCACTTTCCTCTCCTCAGACATATCATACCATCCAAAATAATGGTCCATATCGGCCATCCAATCAATAAAAGTCTGGGGATTCAGACGACCATCAAAAGTGGGTGCGTCTACCTTAATGCCCCTGATCACACTATCATCTCTGTCACGTCGGTCGTGACGGGGTCTCTCTAGATTGCCTAGGTGGACTAAGCGTGCGTCTGTCATGACGGTGCATCTCTCTAGAATGTCTGGGTGGACTAAGCACTCGTCTCTCATGATGGGGTCTCTCTCTATTTCGCCTAGGTGGACTAGGCGTACTATGAGCATGTGAACCCTCATCTGATGCCCTCTGTCTAGTGTTCTCTAAGCATAGCACCCGATCAAGACACTCGCGAGACTCTGATCTACCTTCACGGACTTGGGTTTCTAACGCAGCTAACCGGTTAATGACATCCCTCATGGTAGGTTGGTCAGCATCCATGGTATTTGAGATCTGATAAATCCTGCCACTACATGTGGACATGCAATGCAAAATACCTCTAAATGATGAACACTTGACTAATGTCTCTTTCTTTTCTGTTTTTTTCTTCTTCTTTTTTGTTTTGAATGTGAATGCGATGTTAACTAATGAGGCTTCCTATATGATGCAGGTGGATGATGTAGAGATCAACTAGGAGAAGTCAATGAACAATCCAAAATTTCAAGTCATGTGCAGCTATCATAACAAATTCAAATGTTAATTTGGAGACTTGTAATGACGACTTGTGAGCTGTAATGTAACTATTCAAATATCTTAATGAGAATAATTCTTATTGCAGTATGACAGTAAATGAGAGCTCCTCTTTTAATATCGAAGTTTATGGCTCTAAGCAAAAATGTGGTCCTATGGTTGTTTTCGTTTGCAACGAGCAGCTAGCAGTAGTATAGCAATAAGGGGATAATGAAAGGCTCACAGCAGATAGCCCCGTAAGGAAGATGAACAGGTCCAGATAAGATGGCAACGTGTCCATGGCTGAATCTTCAAGGCACTGGCGTGAATCGTCCTGAATTTTGGACTCCGAACGAACTATAGCGGCGAAATCTGAGAGAGGGTGGTAACTTCTGCCTGATCTGATCGGCGAGATCAGCTCTGAGCGGAGATCTGAGATGGGACACAGTTCTGAGAGGAGAGGCAGCGAGCGGATTTGGGGAGATCTGATGGGCAGCGTGCGAAGATCCGAGAGGCCAGAGTGGCGTGCGGCCTCGAGGAGAGAGAGAAGGCGACTTCACAGCGAACGGGTGTGGCCGCCGTGGCTTTGCAGCGAAAAGGAAAGATCTGAGTGTGTTCGTCGTGGGATCTGGGGCCGGAGGTGTGATCACCGTCAGATCTGAGAGGCGAGATCTGTTAGCGGCGACGGCTTCGAGCTTTGGAGAGGCTGCGAAATATGTTGGAGCGGCGGCGGCTTTGAACTTCGGAGGTGGCGGCGAGATCTGAGCTTCGAACTTCGGAGGAGATGGCTTCGAGCCTTGGAGGCGGCGGTAAGATGTCGAAGGGAGGATGAGGAGGCTCGAATGGGGTTTCGCTGGCGGCGTGCATGCTCAGGGAGGGAGAGAACCGGCGCTGAGGGGAAAAAAGTAGGGTTTTTTTTGAAAGGGGGCGGCGGCGGAATAGATTTTTAGGGTTTTTTTTGTTGGTAAGTGGAAAATGACGGCTGTAGGGTTGGGGAAACTAAGGTTTTTGTGAAGAAAGAAGAATCGTTCGGCTCTGATACCAATTTGATGTAGAACACGAACGATTTGGAGATTTTGGGGGAAAAATAATTGGCTTCACACCAAGAGATCCAGGGCTTCACACCAAGGATTGGGAACTTTCACAGGTTTTGAGGGAGAATTTCTTTCAAGTTTTCATTGATCCTGAAGTACCACGATACACGGCTTTAAATAGAAAAACAAAGCAGCAACCCTCACATCCTACCCAATGTAGGACTAAACCAAAAGAGAGAAAAATACATTCAAATCTCAAAATGGGCTTGGGCCCATCCACAATGAACTGGGCTGAATCCGATGCCTCCTGCGTGTGTAAACTCTGATGTCCCCATCACTCCGCCATATAATCCCAGCTTCGTCCGGCAGGGCTCCATAGACCGGTAGGATGATCATCTTGAACTGTCTGGCCAGCGATATATTGAGCGGATATGAGCCATTTGATGCATTGCAATTTGCAAACAAAAATAAATGCGAAATAGATAGAGACCAATTTTTGTATAACAAGTAATACATATTCTACTTGTTGAGTCATGGTTGTCGACGTACCTCGTAGTGCTATCGCCTCCATCTGTTGACGTTCCAATGGTACCTTACTCTGAAGGGGGTTGTGGCTTTTTATGAGATAGAAGAAGAAAGTTATAATGAGCTCTGGGACTGGTATTAATTATAGCTCCAGATGTGGCTAAAAAGAGTTTGCCTAAGATGATAGGATCACTGTTTCTTCTTCTATTTCCAACATAATAACATAACGCAATACAGAACTAGAAACAGAATTTAATTTACCCAGCTTACCAAACAATTTCACCAGAGAATCAACCTTTGCATTCAATATGTTTAGTCATCTATATCATACATATATGAAAATTTCTTAGACATACTTCTTTCATTAGACCATTGATAATTGTTGGATGGCATTTCTTCTAACAACTCATATGACCTTCTGTCGACTTACTCATTAGTATGCCTCCTACAGCCAAATCTATAGTAATCCTGACTGAATGAGTTAAATCCATTTCAGGATACAATCAACCAATCAGGATGATCATAATGTTTACACTTCCTCTGCAGTTCCTTAAACCTCTCTCGGGCTTTATATAAAGATTCACCGTCAAGTTAAACAAAACTGGTAATATAATTTCTAAATTTCTAAGTTTGGCAGTATAATCTCGGGGAAAAATTATGCAGAAAAGCTATAGGTGGTGAAAGAAGTATAGGAGTTTTGGAATTCAACTAAGCCTTGCCTTTTATCCTTCAGGTAGAATGGAAACAGTCTGAGTCCAAATAATCCCATTTCATTCATATTTTTGCAATCATAAGTTTTGTACTGCTAAAAGCTTTAAAACACCTCACCAACGACAAACTAAAGTGCACCCTCAGAGACATACATTGCAGAGACATGCACCACCCAATTGCTGCAGCAACATCTACACTTCAATCAGTAAATGTAATAGGTCTAAATGTAATAGGTTGAACTTTTTATTATGAGTTAACTTAGACAAAGAAGAGAATCTCTTACAGATGAACTACAACATTTCAAAGTCAAACCAAACAAATGTTAAAAATCTATCATGTTAGGAGATTACTTTTGTCTTGAATACTAGAAGCACATGAGCATAATTACATGCGAAAATAAATAGGCAATAATGAAAATAGCAACCCTCATGAGCTTTCACAATAGCTTTCATTGTGCCAAATTTCATGTAAAATTTTGTCATCAATCTTCCAAGTTCTGCAGAAATCAGAAGCTGATATCATAAAGGAAAAGGGGATGTGTGTAACTCAGAAATTAGTATCTTATGTATGTACATAAATAAATGAATGTATTTGATGAATGCATAAGTATAATACTAATCACAGAAATCCTGGAAGAACATTTCAGAAAACAAGAAAAAAAATCTATAAGTTTGCTAAGCATACAAGTTGTAATAGAATTTACCCAAAGGCTTTAGAACAAATCTGTCTTCGTCTCTCCAGATCATTACATATTCTGATAGCTCATTAATTCTCTTAACACACATTTCTGACAACCAAAAAGAACAACAGACAATGAAATCTAGGCTTTTGTATGCAAAACAACATAATGAGATCAACAGTTTAGTGAAAATACCCCACATATGCTTTCCTAGGAGATCACGTGGAATTTCTCTTTTCACTCCATATTTTTCAGGATTCTATTTACACAGTGAACAAATCAAGCAAGTAATGATACCCACAGTTTCTAATTGGAGAACTTCTGTGACGATAATAATTGAATACCTTTTTTATCCGCATATACAAGTATGAACACTTTAGCCACTCAATAGCCAGGCTGATGTCTGTGACTGTCAGCTGAACAATCTCAGCATTTAGCTGCTCCACTGCACATGGCAGCAATCTGGAGATAATATTAGTATTGACAACAAAGTTGCATTAGATGATCTTCAAATGCTACAACAATATGGATAGTTCAAAGAAATCTCTCTAAACAATCTTAAAATTAACTAGAGACAATATGAATATGGATTAAAACAATCTCTCTAAATCAAGACAAAGCAGTAAGCCCAGCAACTTGTGCAAACAAAAGAATAATCGTTCAAAGAAATAACTAGAGACAGAGGCATGCGATCTCAATGTATATGGCCAAGTCCCAACAACTTCTGATCGCACTGCTCTAAAGCTTAAACTGTGTCTTTCCAAGTTTTGGCATCTTCAATTGGTACAAAAATCAATCTTTTCTTAGCAGAGCAGAATCCAATCTACTTGTTAACTATTAATTAACAAATTGTTACTTAATGTTTCCAAAGCAGGAGAATATTAATTAGCTGCCAGGAAAAAAAAATACTTTGGTGTGTAGACATTGGAAATCAAGTCATTGTCTAAGTTAACCCATGATTAGAATGTTATGATTGGATTGGGTGACTCAAAATTCCTCTACATAATTAAGATTCTCTATTCTTATTCCATCTTCTATCTATCTTTCTTCATGTTTCCAAATTATCATGATTCGAACTCATAAATTTTTGGGTTATTTAGTACTGACCCCCTGTGTTTTCTCAGAAATTAGTAGTACCCCCCTATGGTTTCAATAATTAGTAAGACCCCCCTGCCACAGGGGGGTGATACTAATTTTTGAGAAACCCTGGGGGGTGATACTAATTGTGGAGGGGGGTCTTACTAATTATTGAAACTATAGGGGGGTACTACTAATTTCCGAGAAAACACAGGGGGTCAGTACTAAATAACCCTAAATTTTTTGTGTATCCAAAGAGCCAACCATCCTTCAGTGGCCTCTCAAAGACCTGTCATTGTCTCTATAATTAGTTCTAAATTATGTATGATGTCATTGTTTAAGTATGGCAGTTGTTATTTTTTTTCATTAAAACCGAACTCAATGGCGAGCCCTATATTATAATTATTTTACGGCCTATGATACATTTTATGGCAGCGTAGATTTCTAGCTTAGTTTAGATATCAGCATCTTTGTTAACCGTAAAAGGTGCTTAAGGCAGATTGTACGCAAAATAATTGGGCACCGTTTCATTATGATTGTCAACATTTTCTGTGCTTAAATTTTGTATAGTTAGAAGTAGGGTTCAAGTAGCATCGGGTGATGACTTCGATTTTGATCCAACCTGGAAATTAAATCAAGTGAACTTTCATATGGATGATTTTACTTGGCCTTAAGCCAGTGAGGCCTGGCTCATTGGCCACTTTCATGCATAGTTCTACATCAATAAACTACACTTACAAAATTCTAACATTTTCGAATGGGAAGTTGGAAGATTGATTAATTGCTTTTCCAAATCATGCCATGGATGACCATTGAACTATTCGATTACTACACTGAAGAAAAAATATACAAGGAAAACACCAAATAATTGAGAAAAGGCTGGATGCATATGATGTAAAACTAAAATAGCATGTCTTCCTAAAGTTGATTTCATTAAATGATTAAAGTATTTGCTTTTTTAGAGTTGAAGATTTAAGCCTTTTTAAGCCCAAAATTCAATAGGTTAATGATGCACCAATTAAGCCTATTTAGATCAATAACTTGCAATTGCGAGCAAAAAAAATCAAAAGAGTAGGCTCATAAATAATACTATTATATCTTGAATATCATAAGATTTAAGCACAACAACGCTTGGACAATAAGGACATGTTAAGGTGAAAATCACAATTTTTGCAAATATCCAAAAGCTTAATCATTATCTTTAATGTTTTTTGTGGTGTGTGAGACAGATGAAACACATGCCAAATTAGAACAATAAACATGAGAATTGTTTCATCTCTAATTGTTGTCCGTTGATCAATTCGTACTGTCAATAATTCTCGATGATTAGTCTCAACAATCACATAAACCTGTCACTTTATCCTTGCGAGTGGAACCCGTCATCTCATGAAAACTTTAGAATAAAAAAAAGAAGCAGCTTGACGCAGCTTCCTTAAAACTTTCAGTTGAAATAAAAAATATTACCGAGAATCAAGAGTTATTTGAGTTCAACCAGCCAGAGAATCCAACCCCATTTTTACAATTCAGTACAATAACTAAAATTAGACTTCCTTCATGGTAGTCTAATATCTAAATACAAAATTTTTAAAGTAATATATGAATATGATCGGATAGCAGGTGTAAATCGGTAGTGCCAAACATCAAACCCACCCCACCACAAAAAACAACCACAACCACCAAAAAAAGGACTATGCATGTCATCAACTCAGAAAACCCAGCACATCACTCACACAACTCCATCCAGTTAGTTAGCATGAACACAACCGTCCATTGAGCATAAAGAATAAGAACAGAATGATGCCGAACAAAATGGGATTAACACATGCCGAACAAAATATGATCAACACCGCAAACACAGTTGGTTAAACCATCACACAAATACACCGAATGTCAAAAGATCAATAAAGAAAGATAAAATCTTTAAAGAGATCAAGAAATTTTACCTTCGGATCGCTCTCTTGCTTCCTTCTTGCAACAAAGAAATTGGAACAGAAACGAGATTGTAGTACAAAGAGGTTGTAAAGGGAAGGCTTTTGTCGATCGATGAGGATGCGTGGGGTGAGGAAGAAGGGGCGGCCGGAGGAGTAGAGGGCGGGGGGGGGGGGGGGGTGGTGGTGGAGATCGCTGGTTGAGATCGCTAGGGTTAGGGTTTAGGGAGTTTTCTATGGTTTTGAGGGTGGTGGACTTTTGGGAATCGTAGGCGGAGAGGCTGAGAAGGAAACCCTGGGATGGGTGGTGGAGGCGGAGGAGGGAGGCGATGAGGGAGTGGAGGGGGAGGCCGAAGGAGACGACGATGAGGCCGCCTTTGGGGTCATCGAGGAGATCGGTGATGATCTGATCTTCGAAGGGTTGGAAATTTGAGTCATTTCTTCGGAGGGTAGGAACTCGCCTTTGGACCATTCTTCGAAATTTGAGTAACATTCGAAAAAATTGGGAGATAAAAAAATCAGTCGCGCTCGCTCGTCTTGATGGTGTGAAGATTTTTAATAGCGCTAGTAGAAATATTACTTTTAATAGGTTGGTAGAAAGAAGCGCGGTTTATTATCTGATTTTTAACAGCGCTTGCAGAAAGAAGCGATGTCTATTATTTGACTTTTAACAGCACTTGCAGAAAGAAGCGCTGTCTATTATCTGTGACTCTAAAAAACAACGCTTGCAGAAAGAAGCACTGTCTATTCTCCGACCTTTAACAGCGCTTGCAGAAAGAAGCGATGTCTATTTTCTGACCTTTAACAGTGCTTGTAGAAAAAAGCGTTTTCTATTATATGTGCCTCTAATTAATAGCGCTTATAATTGGCAAGCGCTATTAAAGGTCCTTTTTGTAGTAGTGAGCGGGTGTGGCTACTGAAGACTGAACACCGAGCGAAGCGCTGAGGCTGCCCCTCGACACCCGTCCAACCGAGGCCGAGCCCATCGAACTGAGCCGAGGCCACCCCTCTGCTCCGTTTCAACCGAAGACCGATGCTCGACCCCGATTCCATCTCCGACCCACGCTGAGCGCACGAGAGCTTGGCGTGCCCAAGGGATCTCAATCGAACCCTTGACCACGTTGACCGTACAGTCGTCGGTCAATGATTCGGCCGTGAGAAAACACCCGTAAACATCTGGCACCGTCTGTGGAAACGAAGCAAGCCCACATCGAACCACCGGAATGGAACCCATCTGCAATTGCGCGGGGCGCATGCCTCCCATCCAGGAGGAGGGAGATTACATTCCCCCCGAGAACCAGCTCAGCCACACCACCGAGGGGACAGGCGAGTCCCGATCGGTCACCTAAGAACAGCTCTGCACCTTCGCCCAGGATACCAACGCCAACATCCGGACGTTGGTCGCAATAATTCAACAACTCGTCGGCAACACGCCCATCCAGGGAGATGGGGTGGATGAGGCCCACCATTGGGGAGGAGGTTACCAACCCATGCAGAACGGGGTGCCCAACCTGAAGCGGCGATTCACCATGCCGGGCTTCAACTCCGCACGATCTCCCACCCCCACCTCGTTTCATGAGGGAAACAAGAGGGGCTTCGAGCAATCCGAGGGCGAGTCGGTGACTGCCTCGTCTAGACGATCAGGCTCGTCCAGGCACCGACGGACGATCGCCGGTACTTGGGGGATCGGTCCCAGTGGAACGGAAGTACCCGCCGGGTGAAGCGGGACATGCAAGAATACCGAAGCGGGAAAGGGAACGCACCCAGGTCGAGCCCTGCCACCAGTTTGGTGGGGGCACAAGGGACGGCCAAGACTGAACCTGTTGCCCCATTACTACCAGGCAATCACGAGATAAGCGAAGGAGGGCGGCCGGGGGCATTAATGGTGAACGATGCCCCTAGCCCAGAGGATAACCGAGGCACGAGTGCCCTCAAGTTTCAAGGTACCGACGTTGGAGAAGTACGACGTCACGCATGATCCCATGGACCACGTGATGGACTATGAGGGGGTCATGGCATTCCAGGGGCGGACGACACCCTGCTCTGCAGAGGTTTCTATTCCACCCTGCGGAAAGTAGCAAGGACCTGGTACCATAGCCTGTCCAACCGCTCAATCGATAGCTTCGAGGAGCTCACCCAGTTGTTCTGCAGGCATTTCGTGGCCGGGCGACAGGTAAAGCCAGACTTGGAACTCTTATTCAATGTGGTGCAGGGTCCCGGGGAATCCCTGAGGCGCTTCATGCGTCGCTTCAACACGGAACGAGAGCTGTCCCAAGATGGTCGTGAAGATGGCCCTGAAGAAAGGATTACGGCACAGGGGCCTGAAGAAATCGTTACACAACGATCCTCCGAAGGACCTCACCGGGGTCATGGCACGGGCCGAGCGCTTCATGCTGACAGAAGAGGCCTTGGCCATCGACGACGGAAGGACCAAGCGAGGATCCAAGCACGACGAAAGTGAGCGCAGTGGATCAGAGGAGCATCGACAGGAGAAAAAGGCCAGAGGAAAGCAGCGGAGGGAAGAGCCGCGGCACACCCAGCTGAACGTTACCCCGGACGTTGTCCTCGCACATGCCCAGAAGGAGGGGCGCATGAACCGGCCTCCTCTGAGGATGAAGAGAGGTGGGAGAGACGAAGAGAAATATTGCAAATATCAGAAGGACAACGGCCATGACACCGATGACTACTGGCATCTGAAGAAAGACATAGAGAAGCTGGTGAGTCGGGGGCACTTGAAGAACTTCACCGACGATCCCGCTTTGGGGGAGGGGACATCCAGGCAGCCGGACAAGGGGAAGAAGGTAAACATAGTCCAGGCACCCATGCACGTCATCGAGTGAGCGGGCGGGACAAACGGCCGCAACCTCACCGGGGGAGGGCTATCCTGCCTTGACTCCCTCCGTTTTTTGTTTTTCCTCCAAATGTAATGGGCCATGGAAAGAAAGAAGGACCTTGTTCATACAAACACAACCTCTTTTTTCCGCATTTAGCTGAATGACCATTTCAAAACGCGATAGAGAACTCGATCTCCTCTCCCGGAGGACTACTTTCGCTCGACAGACCGGAGGCCGCAAACCAAATCAATCGACCGTAAGGCTGGGAGAGACTCCCCCAGCAGGCCGATCCGTAAACTCGGTCGTAAGGCTGGGGCGACTCCCCCAGTAGGCCGATCTGTAAACTCGTCCGTAAGTCTGAGGGAAACTCCCCCAGTAGACGGGCCCTGCGGTCGGCCCTAAGCCAGAGAGCAACCCTCCACAGGCCCACCGAACCGATCGGTCGTAAGGCTGGAGGCGACTCCCCCAGCAGGCCGATCCGTAAACTTGGCCGTAAGGCTGGGGGCGACTCCCCCAGTAGGCCGATCCGTAAACTCGTCCGTGAGTCTAAGGGAAACTCCCCCAGCAGACGGGTCCTGCGGTCGGCCCTAAGCCGGAGAGCAACACTCCGCAGGTCCACCGAACAGATCGGCCGTAAGGCTGGAGGCGACTCCCCCAGCAACCCGATCCGTAAACTCGGCCGTAAGGCTGGAGGTGACTCCCCCAGCAGGCCATTCGTAAACTCGTCCATGAGTCTGAGGGACACTCCCCTAGCAGACGGGTCCTGCGATCGGCCCTAAGCCGGAGAGCAACCCTCCGCAGGCCCACCGAACCGATCGGCCGTAAGGCTGGAGGCGACTCCTCCAGCAGGCCAATCCGTAAACTCGTCCGTGAGTCTGGGAGAAACTCCCCCAGCAGACGGGTTCTGTGGTCGGTCCTAAGCCGGAGAGCAACCCTCCGCAGGTCACCGAATTGGTTGGCAGTAAGGATGGGGGCAACTCCCCCAGCAGGCCGATCCTTAAAAACCATCTGTGAGGCTGGGGGAAACTCCTCCCGCAAACGGAGACATCAGTCGGTCATAAGATGAGGGATAGCTTCACTCGCCAACTGAACGATCGCCCGCTCGTAAGGCTGGGGGCAACTCCCCCAACAGACAGGGACAACGGTCGGTCATAATTCGAGGGATAGCTTCCCTCACCAAGCGAACGATCCGTCTACTCATAAGGCTGGGGCAACTTCCCCAGCATACGGGGACATCGGTCGGTTATAAGCCGATGGGCAGCCCCCCTCGCTAACCGAACGATTTGACCGCTCGTAAGGCTGGGGCAACTCCCCCATCAGACATGGACATTGATCGGTCATAAGCCAAGGGATAGCTTCCCTCGCCAACCGAACGATCCGCCCGCTTATAAGGCTGGTGGCAACTCCCCCAGCAGATGGGGACATCGGTCGGTTATGAGCCGAGGGGCAGCCCCCCTCGCTAACCGAATGATCCGCTCGCTCGTAAGGCTTGGGGCAACTCCCCCAGTAGGTGGGGACATCGGTCAGTTATAAGCTGAGGGGCAGCCCCCTCACCGACTTAACAATCCGCCCGCTCGTAAGGCTGTGGGTGACTCCCCCATCAGATGAGGGACTCGGCTGGTCGTGAGCCGAGGGGCAGCCGCCCTCGCCGACCAGCCGATCCGATTGACTGCGAGACTGGGAGCAACTCAGCCACGCACGAGGTAACTATCTAAGCAAACCGAATATCGCGAATGAAGGAAAGACTATGGCGAAACAGACAAGGGCGACAATAAGGCCCCAATCCCGGATGCCAATGGGTTCGTTGTCCTGAAGACCCTTCACCCTCACCGCGATCAATAAAGGAGTGCTGACGAAATGTGGAACTTACGATCGGTTCAAAACACAATAAAGGACCAAAAAGGCTGAGGGTCCCCGCAGGGCAGAAAACCCCCAGCGGTTGAGAAGCTATATAAATAAGATCGTTCAAAATTACAAGCCAAAAGAGAAAGGGGGAACAAGATACAAAGGCCTAAGATCCCAGGGCACGGGAGGAAGCATCCTCTGGCACCTCACCCTGCTCGAAGCACGGGCGATCGACGGGCGGAAGGGGCTACCAGGCACGCTTCGCAAATCACTGGAAGGAGTCACAGACGACATCGATGATCCGAGGGGCAAGAAGGCCCTCATAAGAGATGAAGGCCTCCCTAAGGATCTCCGTAATCCTTTCCCCCAGGACCCCGTCGATGCCCCTCTCCACCTCGTCGACGAACCGGGTCATCTGTCACAAGTCTGCTAGCTCACTCTGGAGATCGCTCCTCTCCTGGTGGAACGCCTCTTCTGCCTCTCGGGCCGACCTCTGAGCGTCGTCCAGCTCCCCCGAAGGTCCATCACTTGACCAGCAAGCTCATCCACCTGGCGTCGAAGATGCCGAGCTTCCATACATGCCTCTTGGATGGACACCTCGGTCGCCCCGACCCTTGTGCGCTCCCGGGCAGCGGACTCCTCCAGCTCCCTCGCCCGGGCCGCCCGACGCTGCACCTCGACGGCCGTCACAGTGGCTTGCACAAAGGAAAGAGTTATATAGAGAAAGGTCAGGAGACAGTTCTGGGAATAGCAAAGCGGCCAAACCTGCTGAAGCTGCCAGACCAGGGAGTCTGACAGTTTATCGGTGGGGGCTCCCTCCAGGAGGGATTGGTCCCTTGGGAGGACAGAGCCATGCGCCAACTGGTTGGCAACATTCCGATCGACAAAAACCGAGTCACCGGGGTAACCTCGGGGCCTGCCAAGACATTTGCCAGCACACCGCCAGTTTCCACCAGGGAAGGCTATGTCGAGACGGTGGGAGTGACCACCAGGGTCAGTGGGAGAGTATCGTCGGAGGCCGTCGGCACCTTGGAGGCCACCGGAGTGCGGTTCTCCCCACCCTCCTTCCTCATTTTCCTCTCGCTGGGGCCAGCGGAGGTCGGGGGAGAACTCTTACGTCCCGCGTCTCGACCACCCATGGGCGCGTGAGGAGTCAGCTCGGCTCCCGCGTCGCCTCCCTCGGCTTGGGCGGGGCGAGGGAGGTCGGCCCCCAGGGCCTCACCCTCAGGGAGGTTTTTCGCGGCCAAGGGGGGAGGCATCACCACACCCGTGGGCTCCACCCTCCCCACGGCAGGCTCGGCCTGACACACCTCTTCATCAATGTTGCGACGGGACGCCTATCCCGATGGGTTCCCTCGGCTTCGGCTAGAACTCCTCTGGATGAGTTCGTTGACGTTTCGAGTAAATTTGCGTCCGACCATCTCTACAGAAGGAAAGAAGATCAGGGTAAGCGAGGGAGAAAACAGAAAGAAAGGAAGGGCCTACCGGGAGACCACATAACGGTCTTGAGAAGCAGGTCGTCCAGCAGAGGCCAGATCGACCTCTCCTCTATGGAAAGAGACGACAGTAGCCGAACAGCTGCCTGGTCATCCTCGGACAGGGTCAACGTCAAGTCGTATTGACATAGTCCTCCCCAACCTGTCAAGATCTCGGCATCCTCAGGGAAGACGACAAAGACATAGCTCGAGCTCCAGTCCCCCACCCAGCACGGTAGACCTAGCAAACACTCTGTCCCCGCGCGGGCCCGGAGGTGCTGCCATGACCCTTGGCCGACCGTCTGAACCCGATAGTAATGAAAGAAAAGGGGAAGTGTCGGCTCTAAGCCATGGATACGGTAGAGCATGATGAACCCGGTCAGCACCACGATGGAGTATGGGGTCAACTGGCACAAGGACACCATCAGCAATTCCATAACCTGGATGATGAAGGGGTGAAGGGGGAAACGGAGGCCCAAGCAAAACATCTCGACATAAACGCCGACCTCGTTGCTCCGCGGGAAGCAGATCCGCTCATCGTTGAAGGGAATCTGAACGTCGTACGGATGATATAAATACTTCGCCCGGATCTCCTCAGCCACCAGGAAAGGAGCCTTGGACAGCGACTCGAGGACCGTTGGGAGGAATGTCGAACCTCTCGACGGCCTGGGCCACATCATCACCGATGGGGTCCGTGAAAAGCTTCCTTTCCCCTTGTCCTGAACAGGACGAGACCCCGACAGGACCCCAGGTCCCAAAGGACGGACATTGCCGGACTCGGGCCCTGTGGGGTCCCTAGATCCCGACGCCAAGTTGCATATTCTAAGCGTAGCCATGGGGCAAGAGATGAAAAGGAGGTTACCTTGGGAAGGAGCTGATCGCTCCGTATTTTACACCTTTTTTCTGCATGTTTGCATGCCATTTAGATCGCTCAAATCGTGTTTTTCACGTTTATTCGATAATATTGCGATGCTTTTCACGATTTGTTGTTTTTGTCATATTTCAGGAGATTTGGAGCGATTTGGAGTGATTCTGAGATGCACCCACTCCGGAGTGTCACCGACGACTCTCTTAAGGAGTATTTTGAGATTGGAGAGGAGTGGAAGAAGAAAGAATGTCGTAGGAGCGACGAGGAGGCAAAAATATGAAGAATGTGTATTTTCAGCATGCCACTCGGCTGAGTGAAGGAGTCACTCGGCCGAGCATAGACAGCCCGCTCGGCCGGCCAGATCGGACACGCAACAGAGCTAATTTCAGCGTGCACTCGGCCGAGCATCGCCATACCACTTGGCTGAGCACCGAGTCATCCCACGCCCGAGTGGAGCCAAGACGACGACAACTAAGAATGACCAACTCTTTGGAATCCGTCAGTCAGCCCCAAAGACTGACTCGGCCGAGTGACGAACGACCGTCTGCCCGAGTGAAAAACGCCCATCGGCCGAGTGAAGAAAAGTCACTCGGCCGAGTGACTCCCGAGGAGACGAACCCCAAGACCCCCAACTCTCTAGAATCTGTCAGGGTCTCTCACTCGGCCGAGTGAAATTTGTCACTCGGCTGAGTGAGTCGCGCTGCCTGTAGCGTAAACTGCGATTTTGAGGCTGCGCAGGTGCATTTTCATCAGGATTTTTTGGGCGATTTTGGGGGGTATTTAACCCTAGTTTTAAACCTAGTTTAGAGAGCTTTTACAGAACTTTTGGCAGCCCTTTTAGATTAACTTTTTAGGAATTAGATTTAGCTTTTAGGGAGGAGAGAAAAGTGATAATTTGTTGGATGCTCTTTTGTTCTTCATTGGTTTGTCTCTCTCTCCCTCAAAAACTGCATTTTTATTGATATTTTGAATATTGCTATGAATTCCATTGATTTTATTTGTGAATTTCTATTGAATTGCATGATGAATTGTGAGTATTTCTATCGTCTTAGGGCATAGGGATGAACCCCTACGAACCCTATTTCTAATTTGTGATGAATTGGTGAAATTATTGCTAGAATTGATTAGGGTTAGTTTGGGATTGATTTAATACGAATAGCTAGGGATTCATACCGATTGGGATTTGTAAGAGATTGGATCCCAATTCGATAGGAAGCCCTAGAAATTCGAATTGGGTTGCAATTGAATTTCTCCGGAATCGGTTTGCAAGCGATTGGACCGAAACTAGGGTTTTCAATTGTAATTCTACACCAATACCCATTTGCAAGATATTGGACGGGTAGGAACTATCCCAATCCTTGGTCGTAGCTCGAGTTTGCACGAGAGTGGGCTCGAGATACGATTGAACGATGATGTTGTTCTTCACGCTAGTTTGCCTAGGTTAGGGTTTGCAAGAGATTGGACCCTACCCTAGGTTTGCTATAGACCGGTAATAGCGCGAGAGCGTGAGCTTGGTTCTACATTTAGTTGCAACTAGTTCACCCGAATTTCAAGTCTAGCAATTGTTAAACCTACAAATCACAATGATGAGATACGGCGAGTAGCGGGGATTCCCGACCCCTAGGCGTCTTTATTAATTTGTTATTTCTTTTATACAATTGAACGACTGTGACCGCATATTTGCGAACATTTCTCGACTATTCTTATAGCCAGGTGATTGAAGAAGACACTATTATTAGGCCTACCTGTGTTCGATACCCGCTCACCGCTACACCGTGCGCTTGCGGTAAGACTACAGTGTCGCCTTCCCGGGACGTGTATCCGGGGCGCGATCAAGTTTTTGGCGCCGCTGCCGGGAGGCATTTTGACGGAGTTCGATTTGGATCACCCGGTTATTTTTTTTCAATTTCTTTATTTATTTCTTCATTCTTTTCTAACTCTGTTTACAGCCCTATTTTGCAAGCTCTCCCGTAATTTTCCACAAGATCTTAATAGGTAAAATGGGGGATGCAACTCCAATGACTGAGTCTGGCCAGGGAGATGATGAATCTTTTGCGGAGCTCCTTAAGGAGCTAATTGATGAGGTCCACGCTACCGGAGCTTTTGCTATTAATATCGAGGACCCCGTCGAACAATTGTTTGTTGGCTTTGTGATGGATCAAATCTCCCCGGATGGGACAATTGGTGGCGATATCAGAGTTGATGTGAGGGACGACAAGCTATATTTTGAAGGCGATAGAACATGCGTCGAAGAGTACTACACTCCTGAGGAATACTTCGAACAAACTGATATTCAGGGAGATACACTCTACGACCCCCACTCTTGCATTTATGAATCTGCTGATGTATTTCTTGATCTCAGGAATGAACCGGAGCAAGGTGGTGGTCCTATCGATGAAAGCGCAGAATCAGATAGTGTCTATTCCGATGCACCGTCCTCGCTAAGAAGCGAATCTGAGCCTCCACTCGAGAGTGAGCTGAACTCAGATGTTGAAGGAGAAGCCAAACTCACACAAGATGACGAAGCAGAGGGTATGGCACCCATTGAGGTAGAGCTTAAACAATTGCCACCGAATCTGAGGTATGCTTTCTTGGGTAGTAAGTTGACCTTCCCGGTGATTGTTAATGCCCACCTTGGCCAAGATCAACTTGAAAAAATATTAGAAGTCCTTAGGGATCACAAGGATGTCCTTGGCTACACTATCTCTGATCTTAAGGGAATAAGCCCTAGGTTATGCATGCATAGGATCCACTTGGAAAACACTGAAGCCACTTCTATTGAGCCTCAAAGGCGATTGAACCCGAATATAAAAGAGGTAGTCAAAAAGGAAATCCTAAAATTGCTTGAGGCCGGAATTATCTACCCTATCTCTGATAGTAGATGGGTTAGCCCCGTTCTCGTCGTCCCCAAGAAAGGGGGGATGACCGTTATAAAAAATGAAAAAGGGGAGCCCATTTCTACACCACTGTCACGGGATGGCGGATGTGCATTGATTATCAAAAACTAAATAAAGCCACCCGAAAAGACCATTATCCACTACCCTTCATAGATCAAATGCTTGAACGGCTTGCTAAACATAAATACTTTTGTTACTTGGACGGGTATTCGGGGTTTTTCCAAATCCCTTTGCAGAAGACGACCAAGAAAAGACGACATTTACTTGTCCTTATGGCACTTACACCTACCGTAGAATGCCCTTTGGTCTTTGTAATGCACCCGCCACCTTTCAGAGGTGCATGACCTCCATCTTTTTCGACTATATTGAAAATATTATGGAAGTTTTCATGGATGATTTCTCAGTTTATGGAAGTGAGTTTGATTCTTGTTTGGCTAATCTTACCAAAGTTCTTAAAAGATGTCAACAAAATAATCTTACTCTTAATTGGGAGAAGTGTCACTTCATGGTCACGGAAGGGATAGTGCTTGGGCACCTTGTCTCCTCAAGAGGGATTGAGGTTGATACGGTGAAGATTGAGGTAATCGAGAAACTCCCTCCTCCTATTAATGTTAAGGGCATTAGGGGTTTTCTTGGTCATGCGGGGTTTTACCGCCGCTTCATCAAGGATTTTGCCTTGATTGCCCGGCCCCTTACCTCCTTGCTTGCTAAAGATGCTCCATTTGTTTTTTCAGGAGAATGCTTGCGGGCGTTCAACACATTGAAGGAAGCACTAATTTCTGCGCCCATCATACAACCACCGGATTGGAGCCTTCCCTTTGAGCTCATGTGTGATGCAAATGACCAAGCCATTGGGGCGGTATTGGGGCAAAGGAAAGATAGAAATCTTCATGCAATATTCTATGCAAGCAAAACGTTGGATGACGCACAGAAAAATTACACAACTACGGAGAAAGAGTTTCTAGCGGTCGTGTATTCCATTGAAAAGTTCCGCTCATATCTCCTTGGATCCAAGGTAATTGTCCACACCAACCATGCGTCATTGAAGTATCTCCTAAACAAGAAAGAGGCCAAACCTAGGTTGATAAGGTGGATACTTCTATTGCAAGAGTTTGACTTGGAAATCAGAGATAAGAAGGGTACGGACAACGTTGTGGTGGATCATTTATCTAGGCTTATTCGCGACAAGGAGGACGAAAGCTTGCCCATCGATGACTCCTTTGTTGATGAGAGGCTATACGCCATAAGGACCGGAGAAGTTCCTTGGTACGTGGACTATGTTAATTACTTGGCTTGTGGGATTAAACCATGCGGGATGCCCACACAGCAAAAGAGGAGATTTATGCATGAGGTCCGTAGCTATTTCTGGGAAGATCTGTATCTCTTTAAGATATGCAAGGATGGGGTTATCCGGAGATGTGTTTCTAAGGATGAGGCCACCTCCATCATCTTGCATTGCCATGGTATGCCATGCGGGGGACATCACGCCGCTTCTAAGACTACCGCTAAGATATTGCAGAGTGGATTCTTTTGGCCAACCATGTTCAGAGACACGCACGACTTTGTCAAGGCGTGCGATAGATGCCAACGGACCGGGAATATTTCCAAACGAAATAAGATGCCAATGAAGCCCATTCTAGAGATTGAGCTCTTTGATTGTTGGGGAGTGGACTTCATGGGACCATTTCCGTCAAGCAAGGGTAACAAGTATATCTTATTGGCAGTGGACTACGTCTCCAAATGGGTAGAAGCCATTGCCACCCCTACCAATGATGCGAGGATTGTCTCCAAGTTTTTCAAGCAGAATATTTTTCCACGCTTTGGGGTACCCCGTACTTTGATAAGCGACGGGGGAAGTCACTTTATAGAAAACAAATTTGAAGCCATGTTGAAAAAGTACGGGATAAACCATAGAATTGGCATGGCCTACCACCCTCAGACGAGCGGACAAGTGGAGGTTTCAAATAGAGAAATCAAGCAAATTCTTGAAAAGACCGTGGATCGATCTAGAAAAGATTGGTCCATGAAGTTAAACGATGCTCTATGGGCATACCGCACGGCCTTTCGCACTCCGATTGGCACCACACCGTTCCGACTTGTTTATGGGAAAGCTTATCACCTACCGGTAGAGTTGGAGCACCGCGCTTATTGGGCCATCAAGACCCTCAATTATGACTATAAGAGTGCGGCGGTGAGGCGACTCTTGGACATCAACGAGCTTGATTAAATTAGAAGAGATGCCTACGAGAGCTCAAGAATTTACAAAGAAAGGACCAAGATTCTCCATGACGCACGCATAACTGTCACGGACTTCAAGGTCGGAGACAAAGTCTTGCTATATAATTCCCGACTCCGACTATTCCCCGGGAATTTGAGGTCACGGTGGTCCGGACCTTTCACCATCAAGCGCATACAACCGAGAGGAGCATTTGAATTGGAAGGAAAAGACGGAGCCACTTTTAAGGTGAATGGGCAACGGCTAAAGCATTATTCCGAAGGAGTCCCTATGGGCGAGGTAAATAGAATATATCTACTCAAAGGGCGGCCGGATGACCTTTCATACCTCCTTGATGAGGCCATTGAAGAGGCTATCCCCTACTTCATCGGCGCGCTCCACGAAGATAGCTTCGAAGAAGGCCTAGATTTGGCCGAAGAAGAGAAGATGGAGCACTCCCCTGATATCTCCATGGCGATTGATGATGGCGACGTTGATGTCGCAAGAATACGGGAGCTCTGCAAGCTCTCGAAGTTGAGGACTCCGAAGAAAGCTCCGCCGATATGACGATCGGTGTCACCGGCAAAGTCGAAGACCGGAACAAGCTCTAGCTTGGGGGAGCCACCCCCCAACATTGCCCGTGATGAAGGGGCGCTGAGGAAGACCACTCACCACCATGATCCAAATCCGAGCGGTCTTCCCGACAAATTCGACGGGTGCATCTCATATGCACCCAACATCCCGCGCTAAATTGAAAATTTAAAGGGGTCGAGCTCAAGACCTTAAACGAGCGCTTGTCGGGAGGCAACCCGACGGTTATCGCATTATTTCTATTTTAGTTTTTATTTTTGTTTTAGACTTTATTAGTGTTTTTAAGTCGTTTGCCCGAAAAATTGTGACAACGGGTCCTATTTTCTTTGACAGGAGGAGGAGAAAAGGATATCTATCATGTGGAGGATGACCGAGGCGAAGAAGAGCGCTCCAAGAATGCGCTCGAGGCTTAGGAGGAGGAAGAAACCATCTGGAGGAAGAAAAACAGAGAGTAGAGCCAAAACGGAGCCCCGAAGCAGGAAACAGAGTCTCACTCGGCCGAGTACCATAGTCACTCGGCCGAGCAAAGAAAGCCGTCCGCCCGAGTGGCGCACCAACGAGGGAAGTCTGTCGTACCCAACTCTCTGTCTTTTTTGTGATTTCAGTATAAACTGCCACTCGGCCGAGTATATTTCTTCACTCGGCCGAGTGAAACTGATACCCTCCTAGGGCAAAAATTGCCGAGTAGCTTGTGCCACTCGGCCGAATGGACTTTTTCCACTCGATCGAGGGTGGCAAAGCCACTCGGCCAAGTCGTAAGTGGCGGGGAGAAATTTAAAACTCATTTTTCGTTACGTCACTCGGCCGAGCAACATAGTCACTCGGCCGAGTCGTAACTACCCCTATATAATTAGCTGCGGGGTCGGTACGATTTTCGAAACACCCAAAATCAAATTCACGCCCGAGCCCCACGACCCTTCGTCTCCTCGCCCGCAACAGCATCGCCTGATTCACCTCACCGCCGCCACTGCTCATCGCGCCACCACTGGCGACGCATCGCCTGACCGCCGCTAACCGCCGGCGACACTCCTCGCCGCCGGCCAAGCTCCGGAGATCCCTTATTTCGCGTTAAATCCTACTTTCTCCCCATTTTTTACGATCCGAGTACCCATTGAGCCCCTAACTCAAATCGATTTCTTTACTTATCTGTTATACCCCATCTCCCCCATGTATTTTGAATTTTATACGCTGATATCATTGTTTGATGTACAGGCTACCTTGGGGGAGCTTAGGGGAGCTCTCGGACGCGCTATTGGCTTCGTGGAGGCGGCGTCTTCGCACCTACCCGCTGTTTTGCTCTCGCGGCGTGTTCAGGTACCTTCGTTCCATCTTTTTAGCACGTCGCATTTTTCATTAGTTGGGTGAGCACTCGGGGCACACATGCCGCCCCGTACACGGCCACGCACTCGGGGAGCTTCCGCCAAGCGGAAGCGACAGGATGAGCCCGGACCCTCCCACGCTAGGGAGGACTCCCCTCCACCTTCACCACCTCACCCCACACAGCCACTTCCAGCCGACCCCATCCATCCGCAGCCACTTCCAGCCGATCCCGTTCACGCACAGCCACCACCGGCTCTGACCGTCGGGCCCTGGGCATCACATTCAGAGACGATGCACAGCGCATCCGATTTGAGCGTATCACCCAGCGCCTGATAGTACCCTCCAGGTTCGCTCATTTAGCAGACCTAGACCGCCTGGGGGTACTTGAGGGGATGCTCACGTTGTACTTGAGGGGATACACCGGACTTCCCGGGTTCGATCAGACGAGGAAGAGTTCCCCGACAACGGCGCCAAAAACTTGAACGGCGCCCCGTTTACGGTATGTGCGCGGTGTCGTTTTATCGCAAGTGCACGGTTAGTGTAGGGTGCGGGTTTATCGAACTCAGGGAGGTGGATGGCTTGAATGGCTACTAGCCTCACCTAGGTTGTGTGCTAGCTACGCAGATGATATGGGTGAAGTGTAGAAATAAAAGAAAGAAATGAAAAAAGACACGAAATGAATACCCGCTAACGCGGGCTAGAGCACTCATGACACTTGGCATTTGACTTGACCCAGGGTGAGACATTGCCCCAAAAGGTGGTACCTAGCGTCCATGGCCCGATATTCCGGTCGGTGCCAAGCACGCTAGGCCTACCCGGTTCCGGACGGTGGGCATTCCCATGTCCATTAACACCTTCCGCAACCGGGAGCATTAAGGCCACAATGATATCTCCCAACACTTCGTCCAAGCCGTTCCCACGCGCGAGGACTCCATGTCTATACTAGGGGCGTGAGCTATGTCTAGGGAGTCAACCGCCAAGTTTATTCCCCCTTGGCCCGACGGTCAAAGGCGGTCTTTCTCCCGCCAATGATAATGAAACACCCCCGCGTAACCCTAATGGCCAAATAGGTCAAATGTGATTTCTAGCAATACATCGAAGCGGATCTTGACTGGACAAGCACCGGACCCCAACCCCCAACACAACTAGTGTGTCGTCGTACGAATTGGACACAGATTGCTAGAAATCCCCATTGACGCATTTCATCGAACACATGCCATGCAACCAAGTCAAATGAAACAACCTCAAGCATCAATCCTACCCTAACCCGTATTAGGGTTCATCGACACTACTCAATTGTGAATAACATAAAAACAAGCAATAGAAATGACATACAAACGTTCACCATCAAGCAAAATAAACACAATACAAAACAATGGAAAACAAGAGAAAGAAATACTTATCTTGAGTTTGAATCTTCAATCCATTACAAGATTTATTGGAAGATAAATCCTAATCTAATCTAACCTAAAACTCACAAGAGAAAGGGGAAAAAGCCCAAGAAAAACTGAAGAAGAACTCCCCCCAAGTCGTGCCCCCAACCTCTATTTATAAACCCCTCAAAAACCCTCTTGGGTCGGGTTCAGAACTGTCAAAAAAGGCCCACCTGATTCGGTGGAAACTCACCCGATCGGGTGGAATAAACAGAGAGCTCAGATTCGCAGAAACAGATCTCACCCGGTCGGTTGACAAGTCAACCGATCAGGTGAAATGAAATTCCAGACTGCAGCCAGTTTCAGCACATAGCTGCGCTCAAAAAATTCCAGAAAAATCTAGAAAAAATTGGATTTGGGCATGCGACCTATCGTTGGAAAGCTAACGACGATGCCGACGCTAGAAAAATAAGAGATCACCCAAAATCCTTCTGGAATGATAGCAGATCTTCAATGAATGAGCAGCGGTGCGCAAAAGGGGACGAAAAGGCCACCCGATCGGTTGAAATGTCAACCGATCGGGTGAGCGACTTGTTGCTTCGGCCGTCGCCTTCGGGAGCATCAACCGGGCACAGAGGAGAGCGGGTGGCGTGATCGGGTCGTCCTTCGGAGGAATCGGCTACAGATGAACCGATCGGGTGAAGGTCACCCGATCGGTTGGAATTCAGCTCCATTTTCCCGAGAACTCTGTTGGGATGAACCGGTCGGCGAACCGATAGGTTGACCTTGCGCTTCGCTCCAGCTTCAGTCCGGGTCGGATACGCATGCATCACCCGATCGGTTGGCTATGTCCAACCGATCGGGTGGGGGCTGAAAAGTGGCAATCTTGGTCGTTTGACCCCCTGGATCACGCGTGACTCATCCTGTTGCTCCGGGGACTCAAAATATCGTCGTTTTATGTCCCAAATGCTGTAAATTCCTGCAAATATACAAAAAACATGGAAAAGTGAAAGAAAACAAGAAAATACAGGAAAACACGAGAAACCGAATAAAAGACGGCGGAAAATACGGAGAAACACGGAAGAAAACGTGCGCAAATATATGAAATATAAACGCACGTCAGGTACTTGAGGGGATGCTCACTTTGTACGACAACGTGGGTTGGCGAGATTTTCTGTCTGTGTCGGCGGACACCTACGTCCGTCCGACACTCGAGGTGCTTAGCTCGATCGCCCGGACCACTGAGGGATGCTCCTTTAGACTCATGGATCGAGATTGTCGGATCACTCTCGATATGCTTAGAGCATTCTTTCAGTGGCCTGCAGTCCCCGCGCCCGACCACGCCTACGCCCCCACACACATCCCTCCCCCATCTTTCGATTCACATGCCTTTTGGGCCAGGATCACAGGTTTACCACACGCCTTTGGCCCTAGTAGGGCCAAGGCCTCGGCCATAGTCCACCCTTGCCTCCGCATAGCCCAGCGCCTTATGGCGACCACCTTTCTAGCGAGGTACGAGCCTGGGACGATGTCTATGCCTGAGCTCTATATGCTCTACGCGATGACTCGCCCCAGAGTTCTGGATAGGGATGGTGTTACGATGGTCCCCGCCGTTGAGATTGACGTTGCTAGCTGGTTTTTGGACCACATCATCGTATCAGAGGGCGCTCGCTCCCCGATATGTTGTGGCGGCCTGATCACCCTGCTAGCCCTGATGACCGGCGAGGACCTTCCGGCCGACCTGCGTCGACATTCAGGCCCTACTTCACTTTCGATAGACGTTATGGCCCGGATGAAGATGCTTCGTCCCCACGGCCAGCGGCACTGGGTATGGTTGCACGGTCCCTTCGGTGCTGACTACATGATCCTCCCGAGCCCCGCTCAGACACACATAGGACCAGCACACGAGGACTGGCTTCCGACGATGGATCTCCTGATCCCCGCCACCTACGTTCTTGAGGCCGAGGAGGCTGAGCAGGCACACCCTGCACCTGTTGACCCTGTGATCCCTCAGCCTGAGCCTGCACTTTCTGTCGCGCCCGACACCTCTGTCCACACTTCTGCCGGTGTCGGGAGTACACTTGCTGAGTCACCCTCCATTTCCACCACGCCTACCACCACTCCCACCACTACTGTGCCCCTGTCAGTTGAGCACCTCACCTCTTTGTTACCAGAGCGTCCACCTTCTATTGTTGAGAGCGGCGAGTCTTCCTTCGCTTCCGTCGTGGAGACCCTATCTACTTTGATCTCCACTGGGGTTTCACCTTTTGGACCCCACACTTCCTCCCCAGCGGTCGACCTTTCTGTCTCCACGGCAGCCATCCTATCTGAGAGTGTCGTGACGTCTGTTCCCACGTCTGTGTCACTGACCTCTCTTGCTGCCTCGTCACCGATTTTGTATTCCACTTCCACTGCTACTGCTTCCACCTCACACCAGCCTGCGTCCCAGCCTCGCACTGAGGCTGGGCATCCACTAGTGAGCACAGCCCCCTTTCCACACATGCCTGCTGGCCCGATTGTTTACACCACCTGTGTCTGACAGCCCCGACCTGCTCAGCCTAGACCTGTCCATCCCTCCGCTCCACCACCCCCTGACGCCTTAGTTCAGAGCGTTCGTGCTCTTGAGGGGGCGATGAGTGGACTCAGGGGCAATTTTAGGGCCCTGTCTTCCACAGTCACCGCCATGCAGCACCGCCTCGAGCTACTTCCCGGCATTCACTTTTGCCTGACCCAGATTCTCGAGCGACTGCCACGACCAGCACCCACCCAGCAGACTGTTACCCAGCCACCACCACCCCCACCTCCGCCTCAGGACGGAGATGGCGCAGCACCACCAGCTTAGGCACACCCTCGATGCCATTAATATTTTTTGCCGTTATGCTGCCCATTCTCTGCTTGGTCTTGATGATTTTTGCCCACCCCTCCTCCCATCACTATTTTTGTCCACATTTTATCATATCATTCTATATCCTTTTTCGGGAATGAGGGAGAGTATTTTTGGTGACACACACATATCTGCATCACTCTTATCCTTGCATGCATCACATCCGCATCATATTTTTCATTTTGTTATTTCTATTTCTTTTTATCATGCATGCATACCCACCCTCCACCCATTTCACGTCTCTCGGTGTGCCACACTTAGCACATTGAGGACACTATGCACTTTAGCTTGGGGGAGTGAGTTCTCACGCTTTTTGCTTTTATAACCTTTTATTTTTTGTTTTTTCACGTTTTTCCGCTTTTACACCCTTTTTTCATCACTTTTTCATTTTTTTACCATGCATCACGTTTTTCTTATTCTCTTGGTGTGCCGCATTGTAAATAGTTTTTTATTTTCTTTCGTCTTTATTTCTTTCATCTTTTGCTAGAGATGATTTTTCCGTGATGATGATGACGTGGTGTTAGCTTTTCTCTATATGCATGCTATATTTGTCGTGTCATATCTTTTTATTTCTGATATCATATGATATGTCATGTGTTGCATTTAGAAATAGTAACCCACTCTCTTTTGGCTGTATGAAAATGGATGAAATTTTATTATTAGCTGATGTCTGATGATTCATATGTATGCTATCGTAGAAAACACACCAAGATTCACGCATTGATTGCTTATATCTGGAGTACTGCTTTCTTTTCTCATATCACTTCTTATTGCATGATTTGTACGCTTCACTTCAGGTTGATTGAACGTTTGCTAGCTTTGATAAATCTGGATTAGTTTACTTTCTGAGATCAAACTGAGTAGATTATATTACCCTACTGAAGTTGTCATGCACTTCATATAGAGTGAACTGAGAGATACATTTATTTCTTTCTCCACACATCTTGAACATTATTTCTCTATTTTAAATTCATTGATGAATCTCCTCTTAGCGATTCTATTATTGGCATTCCCCCGTTATTAAATCACATGCTCCAAATTCCCCAAAATCCAAAGAAAAAAAGTACTTGTATATCATTCTCTTTGATTTGGGATCATTTGTGTAAATATGCTATTATGAAAAAAAAGAAAAAAGAAAAAAAAGAAAAAAAAAGAAAAAGAAAAAAAAAGATTCGAGAATAAGTGAAGAAAAGAGAAAAGAAGTTCGAAAACGATCACATCTCATATCCTTTCTCTCTTTCTTCCCTCTTTTGCTTTTATTTTTGTTTTCTTTGACTTTTGGAGCTTCGTAAGAAACGGGGATGTAAATATTGTTTTGTATATGCCATCACGCTTATGGATAAGCTTGGGGGAGAGAATCCAATGATGTGTGAGAGAGTGACTACTTGACTGTGCATGACAACCTAGGCTAAGTAATATTTTATACTCGGTGAGATTGCTAAAGTTTCACGAAATCCAGAAATCTACGCTTAGCATTCAATTCATGAAAACAACCCTTTTTCTATTCTTACTACTCTATCGTGTGATATCTCTTATACTCCTTATAGAAAGCATTCAATTGAAAAGTGTGTGATCTACGATATTGTGTACCGCTTTAGATGCTTCAGACGATGTTAATCTTAGAATTATTCCATTTTTCATGCTATATTGATACTCTTGGGTTTTCTATTTCAAATGCACCATTATACTATGATATCAAGATAAAAGTCTTTGACATGTGTTTTATATTCGATGCATGCTATATGAGTAAGCAAAACCCACGTCCTGAGAAAAATGATCTAGCAGCTTCCCTCTTCGTTTTCTATTTTGTTTTTTTTCGTTTTCCGTTTTTCGCCTTTCCGCCGTTTTCTTTATCTTTATCCACCGGGTTCGCTTTTTACTCATCTTCCTCGAGGACGAGTAAGAGGTAAGCTTGGGAGATTTTGATCGCTCCGTATTTTACACCTTTTTTCTGCATGTTTGCATGCCATTTAGATCGCTCAAATCGTGTTTTTCACGTTTATTCGACAATATTGCGATGCTTTTCACGATTTGTTGTTTTTGTCGTATTTCAGGAGATTTGGAGCGATTTGGAGTGATTTTGAGATGCACCCACTCCGGAGTGTCACCGACGACTCTCTTAAGGAGTATTCTGCGATTGGAGAGGAGTGGAAGAAGAAAGAACGTCGTAGGAGCGACGAGGAGGCAAAAATACGAAGAATTTGCATTTTCAGCATGCCACTCGGTCGAGTGAAGGAGTCACTCGGCCGAGCATAGACAACCCGCTCGGCCGGCCAGATCGGACACGCAACAGAGCTAATTTCAGCGTGCACTCAGCCGAGCATCGCCATACCACTCGGCCGAGCACCGAGTCATCCCACGCCCGAGTGGAGCCAAGACGAAGGCAACTAAGAATGACCAACTCTCTGGAATCCGTCAGTCATCCCCAAAGACTGACTCGGCCGAGTGACGAACGACCTTCCGCCCGAGTGATGAACGCCCATCGGCCGAGTGAAGAAAAGTCAATCGGCCGAGTGACTCCCGAGGAGACGACCCCCAAGACCCCCAACTCTCTGGAATTTGTCAGGGTCTCTCACTCGGCCGAGTGAAATTTGTCACTCGGCCGAGTGAGCCGCGCTGCCTGTAGCGTAAACTGCGATTTTGAGGCTGTGCAGTGGCATTTTCGTCAGGATTTTTTGGGCGATTTTGGGGGGTATTTAACCCCAGTTTTTAACCTAGTTTAGAGAGCTTTTTTAGAACTTTTGGCAGCCTTTTTAGATTAACTTTTTAGGAATTAGATTTAGCTTTTAGGGATGAGAGAAAAGTGATAATTTGTTGGATGCTCTTTTGTTCTTCATTGGTTTATCTCTCTCTCCCTCAAAAACTCCATTTTTATTGATATTTTGAATATTGCTATGAATTCCATTGATTTTATTTGTGAATTTCTATTGAATTGCATGATGAATTGTGAGTAGTTCTATCGTCTTAGGGCGTAGGGATGAACCCCTACGAACCCTATTTCTAATTTGTGATGAATTGCTGAAATTATTGCTAGAATTGAATAGGGTTAGTTTGGGATTGATTTAATACGAATAGCTAGGGATTCATACCGATTGGGATTTGCAAGAGATTGGATCCTAATTCGATAGGAAGCCCTAGAAATTCGAATTGGGTTGCAATTGAATTTCTCCGGAATCGGTTTGCAAGTGATTGGACCGAAACTAGGGATTTCAATTGTAATTCTACACCAATACCCGTTTGCAAGAGATTGGACGGTTAGGAACTATCCCAATCCTTGGTCGTAGCTCGAGTTTGTACGAGAGTGGGCTCGAGATACGATTGAACGATGATGTTGTTCTTCACGCTAGTTTGCCTAGGTTAGGGTTTGCAAGAGATTGGAACCTACCCTAGGTTTGCTATAGACCGGCAATAGCGCGAGAGCGTGAGCTTGGTTCTACAATTAGTTGCAACTAGTTCACCCGAATTTCAAGTCTAGCAATTGTTAAACCTACGAATCACAATGATGAGATACGGCGAGTAGCGGGGATTTCCTACCCCTAAGCGTCTTTATTAATTTGTTATTTCTTTTATACAATTGAATGACTGTGACCGCATATTTGCGAACATTTCTCGACTATTCTTATAGCCAGGTGATTGAAGAAGACACTGTTATTAGGCCTCCCTGTGTTCGATACCCGCTCGCCGCTACACCGTGCACTTGCGATAAGACTACAGTGTCGCCGTCCCGGGACGTGTATCCGGGGCGCGATCAGGAGCTGAATGGAGAAAGACGACGGAAAGAGGGAGCTTGCAAACCCAAGATCAGAAGAGCGCGACAGGATCGAAGCTTGGGAAGCCGGCGTCTTTATATGCAAATCAATCGGGGAATTCAAATCGTCCGGAGAAGAACACATGGTAGCAACAGAGGATCAGCGACGTTTTGAAACTAGCACCGGGAGGAGATCAAACGGGCCATGTCATGATGACCCCCATTTAATGGGCACGCCTCGACTGACGCGCCTGTCAAAACCCCCCCACAGTCACATCGCCCCAACCGAACCGGCTGAAACCAAACGGCCTGGACGATGGGGGCAATTGATACGATTGTTTTGGAGAAGCCCAAGAAGCAGAGACCCGAGGCCCGGCCACGAATGGAAAGCCCACGAACAAGATTGGGCTCGCCTGACGAGGTCTACGGATACAACTCAAAGCTGGACCAGTCTACCCCCGGGGATCCACGATCATTTCGTGCTCCTAAAAAATAGCTGTTCCCTTGAACCCGCAGCCCCTTAATGACCATTAAGAGGCCCGTTAATAAACGCCTCCCCACGACGCACGTCAAGGCAGGGAGGGAGGCGGATCGCGGGGGCATGAAAGGAGGTGGACAGAGAACGTGGATCGTGGGCAATTGTGGCGGATACCCTATAAAAGGACTGGAAGGACGACTAAGAAATGGATCAAATTCCATGTACCCAAATCTGAGGTATTCCATCAACGACCCTGGTTTTCCCCATTTCTCTTCCTCCTACTCGCGCCGAGGGTTAGCGTATCGATCTCCTCTCGAGTCATACCTACTCCGCCGAGCACTTTTCAGATCTTGATCTGACTTAGGCATCGGAGGGGATTCGGCCGGAACAAGGTCTGGCCACCCTGACGAGTTTTTCGTCTATTCAGGAAGAAGCTAACTGAGGCGCCGAGACTACCCCTCAGCGTCCGACGACCACCCTCACAGCTAGCGGGTGTGGCTACCGAAGACTGAACACCGAGCAAAGCGCCGAGGCTGCCTCTCGATGCCCGTCCAACCGAGGCCGAGCCCATCGAACTGAGCCGAGGCCACCCCTCTGCTCCGTTTCAGCCGAAGACCGACGCTCGACCCCAATTCCATCTCCGACCTACGCTGAGCACACGAGAGCTTGGTGTGCCCAAGGGATCTCAACCGACCCCTTGACCACGTTGACCGTACAGTCGTCAGTCAACGATTCAGCGGTGAGAAAACACCCGTAAACAGAGATGGTAACCAAATTAGGTATTTTTATCTCTGAATTCAAAATCAACATAAAGGATCACATCCCAAAGGAGTAGATTTAAGTACATGAACCATAATTGGTCAAATATTGTTTGCAAATCTGAACTAATTAATAGAGGGGAAGAAAAGAATCCAAGTGAAGTGCATCAATTTATCCCTCCATGAGTACATGAGTGAGGGAGGCTGTTGGTCTCCCCACCACTTTAACCCCCCATTACTCCCCATTTAGTTAGCATAATGGGGACCTTTGGAATTACATGCCCTTTGGTAACCATAGCCTTGAGCCAATGTTACTCTTTCTTTTGAGTTCAACAAAAGAAACCAATAGTCTCAAGTATATCAAAGGTTCACCCACTACTAGTTAGTGGGGTGTAATGGTGGATAAATGAGGGAGGGGAGACCACATGTCTCCCCTACTCATAACAAAAATACATTATTATCAATACTAAACAAGCTCAGCAGGCCCAATCTACAGATTGCGCCTGATAGGCTGAAAAAGCTTAATGGGTGGAAGACGTTAGTAGACGTGATTAGAAATGGCAATGAGCCAATAAGGTAGCTTAATGGGTGGAAGACGTTAGTAGACGTGATTAGAAATGGCAATGAGCCAATAAGGTAAATTTACTGAAACATCCCAGATATGCCGATAAATAGTCAGCCATTCTAGAGGTAAAACCATTATCTCTCTCTTTTCATAACTAAAACATGTTTCATCTTCCATCAACTCCTACATGTGCTAACGAGTGTTGGAAGGGTTTTGACCTCCACCCCTATTTTAACTTAATGAAGTGTTGGTTGTTTCTGATGTGTATGCTGCTTGCACCTGACTAAAAATAACGTGATCAACTGTAGACATTCTGGTGAACTTACATACTTACATTTTTCATCTATTATCAATACCAACCCACATCCCCACCTCACTTCCCATTCTACTCACAAATCACCAACATGACCACAATCATAACTCAAGGGGTCATCTCTCTGAGCCAGAGTTTAGATCGCTAGCACATGCTTCAAATTAGACTCAATGATGTGGGGACGGTTGATAATACATTGTTATTAATGTTGGGAAATGTAGGTCATTAAGAAAATTATTGTAATTGTAATAAGAAGTCCCGTTCGAAATGATAGTAAGCTATTTAGTAATTTCTATATATGATATCATCTATGTCACTTTTATGGTTGTTGATTGTGAATATATGATTCATAGATAAAGTCCCAGGACTTATGAGATGAGCATTGAGATCATGATGGAGATCATGATAATGAGGCCAATGTGTCCGTCGATCATATGTCTAGAACTAATCCTAGTCACAGGAATATCGAGACGGTACATCAATATTTTGATTAGACCAGTATGCATTAATCTATATCATTGGATGGTAGTGATTGGTCACAAGAGTCATTCTGTGTGGAGACATCGTTAGATAATGCAAATGTACTTGTTGGGAGAACAAGTTCACAAAATGACTCTCCAGAGATACTTCTGTTTGGTTATGTACTTTGAGTGTTAACAAAAGATATTTAGTTGCAGTAGGTGCATGTTAGTTCTTTGACCAGGGATGTGCTAAAGGATCTAACATGTGAAAGATAATACTTTGGTAGATATCGAATGTTGGGTTTATAGTTGACACTTAGATACATGTTGGGTATAATTGGAAGCATGTGAAGGGAGTGGCCATGCGGCCGAGATTTGTCTCCTTCGATATAGGAATTGACTCGCCTACAATATTGCGCTCTACTCCCAAGTATAAGAGGTCGTCAAATAATAAATTCATGGCGAGCCCAGGGTTGAACACAGGGACCAGTCGATTGTTAGGGAAAGGTGATAACAAGAGTATAACCACCTCGTTAACAGGATAATGCTGAAAAGATGAGTGAACGATCAACCTAATCTACGATAACTAGGGTTGGAAAATCAGATGGGAAAATAGTGAGGAAGAGTGCATGGATTTTGGCTTCACTAAGGACTGTATCAAACATGGCTCGAATGTCTCAACAACAACTCAATTGTGAGCCTTTTGGGTCTACACAATTGGATGATGTCCTTTTGGGGGTTTAGCTCATCACTTTAATTTGATAAAATTAGGTAACCCCTCTTAGGTTTCCTAATCTCGCAAGATTACTCTTTTAAGGCCTTATATGAGAGAGCTAAGGGAGAAATCAATGACAAGAGAGGCCTAGTCACTTAGTGGGTCAAGCCATGGAAGCGATAACTAGGTTAATGGCTCAAACTCTATGATTCATGGTAATAATGATGGATAAACCTTTTTGGGGTCATCAATCCCTCAAACATGCTCTTTTGGAGCCATACAAGAGAGAGGTTCATGTAGAAACATTGATCCAAGCACATAAACACTAACTCAAGCAAAGAGACAATCCAAAACTATGATTAACACACAAAGCTTAATCCCACTCCAGACATAACAATATTATCTGATCATATTGAGAAAATAGATAAATTTCATTGAAAATAGTATCCAAATCATAATACAAGCCAATAATAATGAAATACACAAGAGAATGGACATATATCACCCAATATCTTTCAAAAATGTGATCTTTCCTCTCTAATATGCTCCTCCAAGCATTTTGCCCCTCCAATGGCCTCTAAACCCCTAGAAAATAGGTCAAGGAAAATAAAGTAGTGTCTAGGTGTTAGAATTCTTCCTGTTGGAATTCTTCCCGTTAGTGATCCAAAGTTGTAAAACCAATCCCTCCATAAAAACTGAATTTTTGAAATTGAGAGCCGTTGATGGAACGGATCTTGAATCTATAAATAGGGGTTTTGGTCCCTCAATCTACTCACTCGAAATCAGAGAATACACCATCATATAGGAGTGTTTTGAGACTGAGAAGATCAAAATCGGAGAGGAAAGTTTACCTTTTTATTTGGAGAAGCAATGGCCGGAGGTGAGATCCTCTTTTCTTCCGCACTCGTGTTGAAATCGTCACATTTAGTATAAAAATTGGTATCAGATCTACTGATCCTCTGCCTTGCTTTATTTGCTGCTAATTTCTTCGATTTTGGTTGGAGAAATCCATCGATCTGCATTTTTTTGGGATGAAATTGGCTGTTTACGGGTTGAAGCCCGTCTTAAGGTTGAAGAAGACATTTGGGGGTATTTCGGTCCTTTCATAAAAACAGCCGCTGCTTATCCCCTTTATTGTCATACAGTACTCAATGTCTACCATTTACTTTGCTGCAAGTGGATATGTGCATTAATTAATGTTAACGTTCTTTTCCTCCTTTATTCTACATTATAAAGGACAGTTGATTCAAAAGGCATGTGCATTAGTTAACAAAAGTATTGGTATTATTTTATTTGCTCCCTACTATAATGTTTACGAATCAAAATGTTCAGTAAAGTACAAATTCAAGTACAAATTCAATACTGTTCACTTTTGTTTTGTCTCTCATTAAATTTTAATATGTACACTGCGGGGTAAGATCCGCGTTCCACTAATTACGAGTACATATTAATTAGATACAGTGAATGACAAATGGCAGATTACATATTAATGGACTTTCATTAAAGGTGCAAACGGCTAGCCATCAGTTGTTGCATGTTTTGGTCATTATTGTTTGTGGATTATACACTCTGATGCTATTTGTGCAACATTGAACAATGGACTCTCATTAAAAAAAATTTGTGGGATGAGTACGAATTTGGACTTATTCTGTAGGGGACTATGTGATGTGTATGCCTATTTAAATTACATCGCACAAACACACCTTGCTGTTGTGTTTATTATTATTATTTTATTTATTAACTTTGTGCCATGTACAAACAGAAAAAAAGGCATATTTTTAAGTTCAGTGTACTTATCCCATTATGCTTATATTGACTATAGTTTTATGCAATAATTTGAGCCCAAGAATTTGGTAAATGTTTAGTGATGTATATAATTTTAATTAATTATGGAGTAGCCGCAGCATATTTAATTAATTAAAATTATATGTTAAGTTTAAATTAAGATCACATTTGGAGAATAAACATTGGTTGTGATTAATCAGATCTGATATAATAAATCTTTTCCCAAAGGAATTTTTATTATATTCTGTATGATTAATTGGGATAAGATATCAAACTATATTTTCTAATTTACCCACAGGGATTAAAAAAGGAACATGATTTGATAGTTTTATCATGAATAAAACGAATCTAATTGAGTTAGAACTTTGGCCCACATGTAAGTTATATGTCATTAGATTCACATTTTGTATGTTTTACATTGGTAACACATATTTTAGTTTGTTAAGTCTCAAAATTAATGAAGTGAGTATGTATTTTAACGTTTTGCAGCATCCCAATCTGTGACAGTTACTGATCATAAGTGTGATGTTCCTGAATTAAATGGCGAAAACTATATGATTTGGAGGGAGAGGATACTCCTTCATTTGGGTGTGGCAGACATTGATTATGCCATCCGTGTAATTCCCTGGTAGCTACTACACAAGTACTAGAGGGGGGGGGGGTGAATAGTACTTTAAAATAATCAAGAGTCTAATTCCTAATTATTGTGCAAACACAAACAACCAAGCGGAATAAGTAATAACAACAAGAACAATAGCAACGCAAACAAGCGATGTAATGGGTTCGGATCCACCCAATTCTCCCCGACTTGTTCCCGGTGATCCTACGTCCTAGACACCCGGATCCCCTCCGGATACTTGAGTTAGAATCCACTAACTCAAGGTTCCACTAAATAACTTCTTGTAGAAACTACCACAAGATCAAACACTGCAACAATTTGAATCGTGACTCCCACAAACCGGGATCACGAATATCTCTCACAAACCGAGAGAAAATCACCAACAATAGATTTAATAAAATAAAAATTGCTTACCACAAAATCCTATGCCTTGAGATACTTACGAATTAGGGCAATGTAGGAAGATGAGTGGAAATCACGAAACCCTAGCACCACCAAGATGAACGGCGTGAGATAGCTAGGGCGAAGATGACAGTCGTGAGTCAATTTCTTAGAGGAATGATCGCACACGATCTGAAAATCTGTTGAAGGGATTTAGGTCAAAAACGTGAGAGAGTGATTTTTTTCGAGATAGAGAGCTCTTAACAATTGATAATCGAATGATAGAAAATTAGATCTGAAATCCCACAGATAATAGACACATTTCCTTGTTTGAAACGAATCAAACACATATGGAAAGAATCAAAACAGATCAAGAAAAGTCGTGGAAATAAATTCTCCAATGGATGGAAAATTAAATCTGCTTAATCGGTCTAAGAAGGATCACTGACCGATTAGTTTGAGAACTAGTCGGTTGGTGAACCTTCTTGGACCGACTAGAAGGTTAACAGAGAATTCAGTGAAGTGAGGAGGATAAACTAGTCGGTCTAAGAAGAAACATCAACCGACTAGTTTGACAACTAGTCGGTCGGTGAACCTTCTTGGACCAACTAATTGATCAACAGTAACTCGGCTGAAAACACAAGTAAGACTAGTCGGTTCAAGAAGGATTTCCAACCAATTAGATTGACATCTAGTCGGTTGGTCCTTCTACTTGAACCAACTAAGATGCAAGAAAAGTCAAACTAAGAAGCGATAAGCTATGGAAAACTTACTAATGGCTTTTAAGACAATCCTAGAGATAAGATACGATATATAAGAGGATATTGAAAGCAAGTAATACTCAAGGCTTAACATTCTAGAAGACAATGAAAATAAACAATACACACCGTCTTCCAAATCTTCAATATGAAGATTATGAATCCCTCGACTTCAATAATACTCCTTGAGCTTCAATGAAGCTTCAGGCACATCGTTCACGCACTCTAAAGAAGTCTGGGGACGTCGCTTAAGATCTACACAGTAATTTGGCGACGATCTTCATAACTGCGCTCAAAGAGAGTTAGTACCCAATATTTATGTTTGTTCATCATCAAAACCAAATCAGGGGAATTAATACTGAACAATCCGCAAGGATGAGCCACCAGCCTTTACAGATACTAGCCTTCCTGAAGCTTTAGATCTTTATGAAAAGTGGGAGAGATCTAACCGTCTCTGTGTTATGTTTATAAACACTAAAATATCGGCTAGTATAAGAGGCTCGGTAGAAAAGCATGAAAATGTTCGATCACTATTCAAGGCCATTGACGAGCAGTTCCAGAGGTCTGATAAGGCACTTGCAAGTACTCTCATTGGAAAGTTTTCGTCGATAAAGCTTACTGGTCTTGGAGGTGTGCGTGAGCACATCATGCATATGAGGGATATTGCTGCTCAACTCAAAAAATTGGAGGTTGAGATGTCTTACAGCTTCTTGGTTCATTACATTTTGAACATTCTTACGCATCAATTTGGACCATTCAAAATATCCTATAATACACATAAGGATAAGTGGTCAATGAACGAACTTTTGACCATGTGTGTTCAGGAGGAAGGTCGGTTGATCATGGAGCATGGAGAGAGAGTGTTAATGACAACCAATAAGAAAGATGACTGACACCCTAAATTTAAGGGAAAGGGAAAAACGCCTATTAAGGGAGGAATTGCTAAGGAGTCTAAGTGCTTCTTCTGTAAAAAGAAGGGGAACATGAAGAAGGATTGTCTTAAGTTCCTTCAATGGCGTTAGAAGAAAGGTAACTCAATCTTTCTCATCTGTTTTGAATCTAATATGACTGATGTTCATTGTGACACATGGTGGATTGACTCTTGTTCTTCAATCCATGTTTCAACAACTTTGCAGGGTATGACAAACCTACGGAAGCCAGCGGGAAATGAACGAGGCATTTTCTCAGGAAACAAAATGCGCTCAGCTGTCGAATATGTTGGAACATGCCAGCTTGTGTTATCTGGAGGATTTATTTTGCTTTTGCATAATGTTTTTTATGTACCTGGTTTTTTCAGGAATTTGATTTCAATTTCTAGACTGTTACCTTTAGGGTTTGTTTTTAATTTTCAAGGAACATCATTCAGTTTGTTTTATAAAACAGATGTTATTGGAAATGGCATATTGTGTAATGGTCTCTTTATGCTTAATTTGCAAAAATAATGCTATCATGCATGTTAATGCTGGTATGAAAAGATGTGTTATGAATGAGGAATCTTCAATGTTATGGCACCTGAGATTAGGACACATCTCAAAAGATACAATCAAAAAGTTAGTAAATGATGGAGTACTTAGTACTTTGGATTTTGCTGACTTCGAGATTTGTGAGGACTGCATAAAGGGAAAGCAGACCAAGATATCTAAAAAAGGTGCACATAGAAGTTCTGAATTACTTGAAATCATTCATACAGCTATTTGTTGTCCAGACATGGACATAAGTGGTCCGAGATACTTTATCTCCTTTATTGATGACTTTTCACGTTTCATGTATATCTACTTGCTTCAAACCAAAAGTGAAGCCTTAGATGCCTTTAAGGTTTTTAAGGTAGAAGTAGAGAAACAATGTGAAAAGCAAATTAAGATCATGAGAAGTTATAGAGGAGGAGAGTATTATGGTAGATACACCGAAGGTGGTCAAGCACCTGGTCAATTTGCAAAGTTTCTTCAAAAGCATGGAATAGTTGCTCAGTACACAAATCCAGGATCTCCTAGTGAGAATGGTGTAGCTGAAAGAATAAACATGACTTTGATTGAGATGGTTAGAAGTAAGCGCAGTAATGCCAAACTTCCTATAACCTTATGGACTGAAGCTCTTAAAACGGCAGCGTATATATTGAACCGAATTCCAACTAAGGCTGTTCCAAAGATGCCTTTTGAATTATGGAAAGGTTGGAAACTGAGTTTGTGCCATGTACGCGTTTGGGGGATGCCCTTCTGAAGTAAGAGTGTATAATCCACAAGAAAAGAAACTGGATCCTAGGATTATTAGTGGGTATTTCATTGGATATGTCGAAAACTCCAAAGGATACAGGTTCTATTGTCCATCTCATAGCACTAGGATTGTGGAGTCAAGAAATGCAAAATTTCTTGAAAATGACATGATCAGTGGGAGCGATCATATTCAGGGTACTATTGCTGAAAGGGATCATGCTGGTGATAGGCCTTCCACTTCAAATGATCGAATAATTGTCATTAGTAGTACCCCTCGAGTTCAAAGGGGCATTGATCAACAAATAGAGACTCCACATGTTGATATTGATCCAGTAGATCAAGTTGTTCATGAAACTCCAGAAGCGGTTGAACAACCTACAGTTCAAGAAGAACCGCTGATGAATGAGCAACCAGTTGATCAACATGATCCTCTAGAGAATGTTGATACAACTTTAAGAAGATCTAGTAGGACAAGAAAATCAGTAATATCTAGTGACTATGTTGTGTATCTACAGGAATCAGAGTTTAATGTTGGAGCTGAAAATGATCCTGAGATGTTTTCACAAGCCATGAGTTCGAAAGAATCAAACTTATGGCATGATGCTATGAAAGATGAGATGAATACGATGTCATCGAATGTGGTATGGGACCTTGTTGAATTACCTAAAGGGGCGAAAGCCGTTGGATGCAAATGGGTCTTTAAAACAAAGAAAGATTCATTGGGAAACATTGAGAGATAGAAGGCCAGGCTCGTTGCCAAAGGATTCACTCAAAAGGAAGGAATCGATTACAAGGAGACATTTTCTCCTGTATCAAAGAAAGATTCTTTTCGCATAATCATGGCATTAGTTGCATATTTTGACTTGAAATTGCAACAAATGGATGTGAAAATGGCTTTTCTTAATGGAGACCTAGAGGAAGAGGTATACATGAAGCAACCTGAAGGATTCTCCTCTAGTAATGGTGAGCACTTGGTTTGCAAGCTTAAGAAATCCATATATGGATTAAAACAAGCCTCACGTCAATGGTATTTGAAATTTCATGATGTTATATCTTCATTTGGATTTGAAGAAAACGTTGTGGTTCAGTGTATATACCAGAAGGTTAGTAGGAGCAAGATTTGTTTCTTAATCCTATATATGGATGACATTTTACTTGCAAGCAATGATAAGGGAATACTATATAAGGTGAAACAATTTCTCTCGGGAAAATTTGATATGAAAGATCTCGGTGATGCATCTTATATTATTGGCATTAAGATACATCGAGACAGAATGCGTTGTATTCTGGGATTGTCTCAAGAGACATATATTAACAAAGTTCTAGAGAGGTTTCAGATGAAGGATTGTTCACCAAGTGTGGCTCCCATCGTGAAAGGTGATAGGTTTAATTTAAACCAATGCCCAAAGAATGACTTTGAGCGGGAACAGATGGTAAACATTCCTTATGCTTCTGCTGTTGGAAGCATAATATATGCTCAGGTTTGCACAAGACCTGACATTGCATTTGCTGTTGGGATGTTGGGACGATATCAGAGTAATCCAGGCATAGAACATTGGAAGGCTGCAAAGAAGGTAATGAGATACCTTATGGGAACCAGAGACTACATGCTCATGTACAGACGGACGAACAATTTGGAAGTCATTGGCTACTCTGATTCAGATTTTGCTGGATGTGTTGATTCTCGAAAATCCACTTCGAGATACATTTTCTTGCTAGCTGGTGGGGCTGTATCATGGAGAAGTGCAAAACAGACCTTAATTGCTACTTCTATTATAGAAGCCGAGTTCGTATCTTGTTTTGTGGCTACTTCGCATGGTGTATAGATTAAGAATTTCATCACTAGACTTAGAATCATGGATTCTATTTCTAGACCAATGAAATTGTATTGTGACAATACAGCCGTTGTCTTCATGGCTAATAACAACAAAATTGGTAGTCGAAGTAGACACATCGACATCAAGTATTTAGCCATAAAATAGAGGGTTAAGGATAAATCAGTCGACATTGCGCATATTCGTACCGATTTCATGGTTGCTGATCCTTTAACAAAAGGCATGCCACCCCTAAAGTTTAAGGATCATGTGGATAAAATGGGACTTGGTTCCTTATTGTAATAACATTGTTATTTAATGAAATTCTTGTTGTGATATTTTCTCATATATGGTTGTGTGCACATTTAGATACATTATCATGAGAAAGATCATTAAGTTTGGACCATGAATAAACATAGGGTTTATTCATAAAGATATATAACCTATTATTGAGAAACATGATACATTGTAATACATGGAAGATAATACTTGCTTTTAAAAGGACTTATCGTCATGATTCATGCATTTTTGTTTCTTGTTGGGAATATTGGTTTAAGTGGATCAAGTGGGAGAATGTTAGAATTCTTCATGTTGGAATTCTTTCCGTTAGTGTTCCAAAGTTGTAAAACCAATCCCTCCATAAAAACTGAATTTTTGAAATTGAGAGCCGTTGATGGAAAGGATCTTGAATCTATAAATAGGGGTTTTGGTCCCTCAATCTACTCACTCGAAATCAGAGAATACACCATCATATAGGAGTGATTTGAGACTAAGAAGATCAAAATCAGCGAGGAAAGTTTACCTTTTTATTTGGAGAAGCAATGGCTGGAGGTGAGATCCTCTTTTCTTCCGCACACGTGTTGAAATCGTCACATTGAGTATAACACTAGGGTCTCAAAACCCCTCAAAATAGCCTCCAAATCACGAAACGAGTCTGAAATGTACGCCTAAAACTGCTGCTTTTATGCCCGCTTCGTTGCCTCACACACAACGCACGCTACGATTGAGTTCGGGTAGGGTTGCGCTTAGCGCAACCCGCTCTCTGCCTGGCCACTACCTCATGCATAGCGCACGCAGCGATCAAGTTTGGGTCGGGTTACGCTTCGCGCCCCCGACCTACTCTCTACCTGGCCCGCTGCTTTTTTATTTATTTTTATTTTTTTAATTTTTTTTAAAAAATACTAATTTGCCTTCCTGAAAATACGGAAAATAGCCCCAAGCTAAGAAAAATCTGGAAAAATAGACGTTGAACTCGGAAAATTGCCATCTTCATCTTAAAAAAATAAGTGAAGACACAAATAAGTCATAAAATTATATTTTGCACATAAAAAGACAATATGCTCTAATATTACATGGTATTGACAAAATGCATGAATTAGAGCATCTTAAACATAAATTATGTTCAAAATGCTGATAAATGAGAGGTAAAACATGCAATATTACCCTCAAAATTCACCCCCTAACTAGATTTTTGCTAGTCCCTAGCAAAATAAGCGATAAGTTTGGATTTCAATCAAAACACGTCAAACTCTCTCCCTTGTTCACGACAAAAAAACAATTTTCATCATGATCTCAAATTCAAAATACAAACCCATGAAAAAGAATAAATCCAAGAACAATGCTTCAGTTTGGCTTAAATCAACAAAATAACAACCAATGCTTTGCATTTGTCAAGATTAAAACACATTGTCGTATCCAAGTGTCTCAATTCTCAAAAACTTGACCACAACAATACTCGACTTTTCTAACATGTGGAGGTTGGACATGCGATTTATGCTTATTCTTTCTTTCCTTTTCTCTTCTTTTTTGTATGAAACTTAGAGTGATCCATATATGGAGTTTGCGGTTAATGACTCCCAAGTCGGACGATTTTAGGGCATTAGGCCATGAAGGACCTTTTGGACCTACTAGCTCGAATCACCTAAGATTCTTTATTCCTTTCTCGTGTATTCTTCTAAATCTTATCTTTCGACATGAATCTCATAATGATTCTTGGGGCCCGATGACCCGGCTACTTGACAAGACTAGAAAAAACAGTGCACTTTATTCTTGTCTTGTCTTTTTTTTCAAACCATTTTTATTCTTTCCATTATTCAGCACATCAGCCAACCACTACTTAGACATAGATCAAGTATGTGTCTATGTCCAAATCCCATCAAATTGAAGCATATTCTACTCCATTAATTCAAACCATGACTCATGAATCATTATGATTGGCACAAGACTAATCTAAACCATCTCAAAGACAAAGCTGATGGAATTATGCACTCATTTCACAAATGGAATATTAAAAGTGATTTCATGAAGGAAAACAATAAAAATATGACAATCACAATTTCAAGAGTTTGAATAGAAAGTATCAATCCAAAATAGTGCATATACATAAAGCATACAAGGGACTAAGCACTCAAATAATGGCATACTAACAAGGAGGATGACACCGTATGCTTGTAAAGTGATTAGATGGTGCAAAATGTATGTCTCATTTCTCAAAAAAATTAAAGAAAAATCTTAAAAGTCCCAAAGATTCTAACACTCTTCCCCCAACTTAAAGACGAACATTGTCTTCAATGTTGAAAGAGTATTAGATTATTTAAGGATGCTAGAACAAAATTATAGAAAAAGGAAAATATACGAAAGCAAAAGTTAAACTAACTTTTATTCTTGATATTTACACTACATTAAGGAAATAACATTATTGTCCTAAGTTAGCCCACTAAATGAGTCCAAAGCTTAATTTTGATGATGATAAACAAGTCATATGGGTCTAATGGGTTTATCTAGTGAGCTTCGGCTCATTCAGAAGTCAAACAGAAAAGAAATATGCAAAACAAGGGTTGCATAGCCGTACGTGTCAACTGACACAGCCGTGTGTATCATATGGGCCAATGTCAATGAAGGAACAAGGCGACATGGCCGTGCGAGAGATAACACGGTCGTGCCACACGTGTGTATGTGAAGAAGAAAGTATCATTCAGCTGACACGACCGTGCCAAGCTTCGCACGACTGTGTCACATTTGTGGAAGATGGGCTAAGTATGGCAAAGAGGCAATACGACCATGCAGACTTGCACACTGCCGTGTCAAAAGTGCGAAACTTGTGAAAGGTAAAATGATCAGCTGACACGACCATGCAGAATCAGCACCCAGCCGTGCCAAAATTGTAGAACTGAAGATGAGGCCAGAGCTCAAGCGACACAGTCATGCCAAATTGGCATACATTCATACCAAGTTGCATAATTCCTGTACAATGTAGATTTGACCAGTTGACCAATCAAACGTCCAAGTTTGACTTCAATCAATTATGCGGAGTTTCTATCCAATTTGAACACCTATTCAAAGTGGAGTTCCTAAATAATAGGTGTTACGCCTATTTGACCGAGACCCAAAAGACACGTGCCCAGGAGCCCGACTACTGGTCGAGAGCCCATCTGCATCCTCAAGCCCATTCAACAAAGGCCCTGTAAGGGATCTTCTCGAATGTCGATCCGACCCGGCCCCGATAACCCGCTGGTCACTCGCCCAGTCCTGCGAAAACCGTTCCCCCGAACGCGCGACCACTAAATGGCGGTAATGGAGAGGTGCTGGAATGGCGAAGAGAGCGGCGGCGAGGGGGCGGATTGATGGGGCACGATCGAGGGCGGGCGTAGGACGTGGGCCAGGGGCAATCACACCGGGAGCTCTACAAAAGGGCTAGGAGGACGACGAAGAAAAGGGACCGCATCTCTGGTATCTAGAACCTAAGGTACTCCATCAACGACCTAGTTCCCCCATTTTCCTTTCCTTCCTCCCCCGCTCGCGCCGTGAGACGCCGTTCCGATCTCCCCACGAGTCGAACCGTCTCCGCCGGGCCTCCTCTTTCAGATCTTTGTCTGACTTAGGCATCGGAGGGGATTTGGCCGGAACCAAGGTCCGGCCCCCTGACGAGCGTTCTCATCTACGCAGGTGAGCATCAGATTAACGGGCCGAGGCTTCCCCTCCGCCCCTCGCCGACCACGCAACCTACTGGACGATTGAGGCTTCCCCTCATCGTCCGATCGCCGAGGCCGAGCGCAACCCACCGAGGCCGAGCGTCTCGACCCGGGCCGAGGCTTCCCCTCGCCCTTCGCCGAACACGCATCTAGCTGGGCGACTGAGGCTACCCCTCGTCATCCTACCTCCGAGGACGTGCTCGCCTGTCCGAAGCAGAGCGCCTCAACCAGGGCCGAGGCTTCTCCTCGCCCCTTCTGCACCGATTCGAAGCCTCCCGAGGGACCCAAAGCGGGCCCCTTGACCACGTTGACCGGGATCTCCACGGTCAACGCTTTGTAGTGAGAAAACACTCTGAAACATCTGGCACCGTCTGTGGGAACGAACTGTCCCACGAAGAAACAAACCACATCTGCGATGACGCGACCTCCCTCATCTCGGCGAAAGGAAAGCGGGACCCTGACGCGGGGCGACAGGGCCCGCCATCGTTGGCGAGAATGGGCACAGGCCCGACGCGAGGAGGATCATGAGGAAAGGGCCGGGAAGCCCTCCCCTTCCCCACCGGTCAGGAGACCGAGTGCGTCCGTAACGGCGCGCAGCTCGGACGTGGCTTTGGTGGTGTCAGTGGTCATAGACACTACCATGGTACGACGGCGGCTCGTCGACACCGGCAGCTCCTGTGACGTCCTCTTTATGTCAACCCTGGAAAAGATGGGGCGGCGGAAAGAAGACTTACGACCTCGCTCGGGTCCCGTGGTTGGATTCACGGGTCACTCCACCCCCATCATCGGCACGATCCATCTCCCGGTAACCCTCGGAGACGCACCGGACTCGGTGACCCTGGCGGTGGAATTCATCGTATTGGGGATCGGGTCGGAGTACAATGGGATTATCGGCCGACCCCTACTCAACGCCGTCGGCGCGGTAATCTCGACCCTCCATCAGACTATCAAGTTCCGAACGCCGGGGGGGATGGGGCAAGTCGAAGGCGACGCGGGGAGACCGAGTACCTGCTATCAACTGGCGGAGGAAGGTCCCGAGGATCGTCTAGCCGACCGGATGGCCACGCTCGACTTGAGGAATGGGCCTAGGCCCGCCCCTGCAGAGGAGCAGGAGCAAATCCCGGTCACGGACATCGAGGGCCGGTTCGTCTCGATCGGGAGAGGGCTGAGCCAGGACCTGAGGGATCAGCTGATCGAATTCCTGGAGGCGAACTTGGACATCTTTTCTTGGTCACCGGAAGACATGCCCGGCGTAGACCCCCAGGTGATCGTCCATCAGATCAACGCCGACCCCAACTTCAAGCCGGTTAGGCAGAAGAAGCGCAACCTGGGCGGCGAGAAGATGAAGGCAGCCTCCGAGGAAGTGGAGCGCCTCCTTGATGCCGGCTTCATACGAGAGGTCTGGTACCCGGAGTGGCTGTCGAACGTGGTGATGGTCAAGAAACCCAACGGGAAGTGGAGAATGTGCGTGGACTTCAGTGACCTCAACAAGGCCTGCCCTAAGGACAGCTACCCCCTGCCGCGCATCGACCACCTGGTGGACAACGCCTCGGGGTACGAGATGCTAAGCTTCATGGACGCTTACTCCGGATACAATCAAGTCCAGATGGACCCCCGGGACGAAGAGATGACAGCCTTCACGACGGACTGATTCGGAGTGAATATTGCATATTTAACCCCCTTATTAGTCCTATTTTGTGTCCATATGATGCTTAATTTATCTCTAATACATTCGTATTTTTTCTCATCATCATTTCTTAGAGAAATTACTCTATTTGTGCACAAAACGTGAATTTGATTTTGTATTTCTGCATTTTTATATTTTTCCTAGCATCGTCTCGATCTCACGATTCCAACGACTATTTATTTGTATTTTTCTGAGATATGTGCTAATTTCTATGAATTTTTGAATGCAGAATACCATTTATTGGAAAATAATTAATTGCGCACGAATCTTGGCGCGGCCCATGATTTTCGTCGCACGAAATTTTCTCGACCGTTGGATTGAGATCCAACGGCCCACATCCACGATCCAACGCAACGAAGAGGCCGTCGTATCGACCGTTGGATGATGATCCAATGGTCCAGCGCGAAGGGGAAATCAGTGAAAAAGGCGGGGCGGCTTGGGACACATGTCGCCATCGCAGCGACGCCTTGCCAGATCGACGGCTACGAAGCGAAGCCCGCTTCGCACTCAGATACGGAGCGACGTGGCCAATTTATCGCCCGTTGATCCAAGATCGGACGGACAGGATTGATTCTGATTCGAATTCGAATTCGAATTCGCTGCGGCGACGTGGCACAATGGAGTCCCTTCGATCCTAATCAAACGGCGGACATGATCCCTTAAAGCGACTCGGAGAGAACGAAGCGAGCGGGTTCGGATCCAAGCCACGTGTCGACACGAGACGAGATCCCGCCTTTGATCAACGGTTGAGATCAACTAGCGGCTTCACGGATCGGGTTTTAGGCGATTCGGGTGCGGGTTTAGACCCGTTAAGCTCTCTAAACCCGCAATGCTAATATATAAGCGTATTTCTAGGGTTTTGGGGGGTATTCTGGCGTATTTTGGGACTTTTGGAGCGGCTACTGTGCGTATTTCTCCAGGGAAAAATTCTCAAAAATTCCAGAGGCTGTTCTTCCTGTTCCAGAGGAGTTTTGGGCTTTAAAGTGGAGATTTGGTGATAAATTCTTGAACTTATACCCCGTACTTGGTGTATTTTATCGTATTTTGGCTATTATAACGATGTATTTGGCTATGAAATCTGATTTTCTTTGCACCATGCGTGGCTAATCTCCTTGTGCTATGGTTGTGATGTAATTAGGAGTATTTATTTGATAAATTTCATGTCTTTAGCCCTATTTTCATGTTAAAATCACTCGTAACATTGATTTCTACAACGTATTTGTGGGGTATTTGCTTATTGTCGTTATTATTTACATCCCGTATGGCTAGGCCCTGACAAGGCTAGCCAATTCATGTTCACTAATCTGAACTATTGTTGCATTTATCGTTTAATGAAATAAATGTTGCTAGTGATACGTATACGGCTATTTTGACTAGTTTTCATCGTTTCATCTTCCGACGTCTTCGTGCCCTGACCGGACGAAGCGTTGAGCTATATAAAAGACGTGATATTTCAGCGATTATTATCTCCTAATGAAATCACAACCGTAGCACATTCACTTCATACGTGTTGGAGTGGACGTAGTTAGGGTGTCGTAATTATTGGTTTCTATATCTTTTCGCCCTATCTTAATTGTATAATTCTTTGGCACGTTTTCATATGCTTGATCGACATACTTTCCGACGTTCTCGTGCCCTGACCGGACGAGACGTTGAGTTATAGAAAAGGTATTGATATTCATTGGTTGCACACACCCTAATGAAATCAAACCCAACACATACTCCCCATACTTGTATCCCTTCCAAAGTCACCGTAAATATCGTAGGATTGTCATTTCTTATTCCATACTCTTGATCCTATATCTTCGTGTTTGACAGGTGGTTGGCTAACATCGTATTATTACTCTTTTCAGATTGACGTTCGTAGTTTTGCAGGTCAGTTGTCCCGCGGATTCGATACCTGGACCCACCAGGATATTACTCGCACGATCTCCTGCGCTTAGGAGTAGTTCTCACAACATTTGAGACGAGGCAAGTTTTTGGCGCCGTTGCCGGGGACAACGGTACTTGTAAGCTACGATTTCAGTTCGTTTGGAGGAACATTCGGTGAGATCCTTCCATCTTATAGTCTAGGATTTTTATTATTATTATTGTTATTTTTTTTCTTTTTAAAAATGGAGTATATGGAATACATGAAATTCTATTGCACGAACAATTTGTATGATGCAGAATATTATATGGCACACAAACATAGGATGGAGAAGCTCAAGATCGTTGGTTTTAACCATACTGATTGTGAAACTTTCTTTCAGGCCTGGAGGAGGTTCACAGATATAATATCGAGCTATCCGCAGCATGGGTTTACAAAGAAAGAACTTATGGAGTCCTTCCTAGGTGGACTACGACCTCAGCTGCAGGAATTCTTGGGAGTCATGACGCCGACAGAGGCATGGAATTATATGGAGTCTTTGCAGGAGGACGAAGAAATCATGAAAGAGACTTCAGAGTGCGATTCAACGGAACCTTCAAGCCTTGATCCAGAGGAGCAAAGTGTAGACGTACCTTTGCACCACTTGAAAGAGGAAGTTCAATTGCTAATTCAGACACAGGAGGCCACATCCCATCAATTCCAAGAGAAATTCCTCGCTCGGAGTCGGCAGATTCAGCAATCTATTGAAAATCTTAAGCTGATTTCCACTTCCTTAGAAGAAAATAAATCTTTTGAAATTCGATTTCCAGAATCTAATGTGAGCTTATCTTCTATTGCAGGTACATCGAGCGAGCCATGTCACGATGAAGTCATGAATGAAAGCATTGACATGGCAGGAAGTGTGTGCAAAGTAGAGGATGAGCGAGCAATTTTGGATGAACAGGAGGATGAGACGACTAGGGACATTTGTTTAAAGAATATCACTATTGAGCCCGAACCATTCCCTTCCCCAGTTTTTTCCCAAAATCATCTATCCCTCTCCACTTTGACTGAGCATCATACCGAGCGTAGTGCACATTTCTCAGGGAGTTGTCATCACCATGCTCTATTTTACTTCACCTATGTTGATGACTATATTTGGAATGTGTTTATGGCAAAGAATTTTAAAATAAATTGGACTGACGTGACTCATCTCTTGCAGGATACAGGTGACCAGATTATAGAGATGCTGGGAGTTACGTTACTGGGGTCCAATTTAGCTAAAGGAGGAAGAATAATTGCCGAGGAGCGCAAGGAACAAATTGAACAACTTCCTCCACCATTAAAGATTCAGGATCCGCCATTTGAACACGGTGTGTTCTTTCCAGTAGCGTAGAATTTTATTTGCTTTCTAGGATGCTTGCTTGAATAAACTCGTACCCTCTTCGACATTGAGGACAATGTCCATCTTTAGTTGGGGGGTGTGTATGAGACCTTAGGATTTTTTTTCAAAAGCATGGCATAAGGAAAGAATGAACCACCAATCTCACATTTTTAAACTCCTTCATATACCTCAAATGCGGATGATTATGCATTAACTGAGTTCTAGCTAATTGTTTATGGCTTGAATTAATTTTTTTTCCTTCATGAATTACCGTTAATATGCTATTCATGAAAATTTTTCGATTGTCATGATTAATATCTCGAAATAGTTTGAATTTATTTCATGCATGCTAATGTGATGAAAAAGCTTGAGTATACACGATTTTTTTTTGAAAAGTCTTCAAGTTGAAGAGGAATTTGGCCTTGGTTATTAATGCTTTGCTCAAAAAAAATGATGGGTATTGAGTTGCTTAAGAAAAGAAAAATGAATGACAAAAGAATGATGAAAAATGAATGAATAAGTATGTCACTAATAAATAACTTGGTTGGCTCGAGTAGTACAGTCCGAGGGGTCCTTTTTGGCCTAATGCCCTATTATCGTCTGATTTGGGAGCTATTGACAGGAAACTCACTCATTTGATAGAGCGATCCAAGTTATACATTTTTCTGCGAATGTTGCTTGATGCGCGTTACGCGGAACGATTAAAAGAAAATAAATGGTGAATATATATTAAGCAAATTCATTACCCATATCTTGAATGATTGTTTTGATAGGCCAATTCCTTGGAAACAAGAAAACTAGAGAAAAACGACGTGTTATACTTTCGCTTGCGCAAAACGATGCTGGTATGTTATTAATTCATACTAAACTAGAGAAAACATCATGTGAATGATCTTGGTCATGGATGTGTATATTGATGGTATAAATCATGTTGGAAAGCGTATTGTTGAGCCAGGCCATAAGTGATTGATAGAATTAATTTTTATTGATCATCCGTATTTATCGCTCTTTTTGCTAGGGACTAGCAAAACGCTAGTTGGGGGGTGTGATTCGGAGTGAATATTGCATATTTAACCCCCTTATTAGTCCTATTTTGTGTCCATATGATGCTTAATTTATCTCTAATACATTCGTATTTTTTCTCATCATCATTTCTTAGAGAAATTACTCTATTTGTGCACAAAACATGAATTTGATTGTGTATTTCTGCATTTTTATATTTTTCCTAGCATCGTCTCGATCTCACGATTCCAACGACTATTTATTTGTATTTTTCTGAGATATGTGCTAATTTCTATGAATTTTTGAATGCAGAATACCATATATTGGAAAATAATTAATTGCGCACGAATCTTGGCGCGCCACGTGGCCGCATCTCAGCGCTCCCCGCCAAATCTAACGGCCCGTGATTTTCGTCGCACGAAATTTTCTCGACCGTTGGATTGAGATCCAACGGCCCACATCCGCGATCCAACACAGCGAAGAGGCTGTCGTATCGACCGTTGGATGATGATCCAACGGTCCAGCGCGAAGGGGAAATCAGTGAAAAAGGCGGGGCAGCTTGGGACACATGTCGCCATCGCAGCGGCGCCTTGCTAGATCGACGGCTACGAAGCGAAGCCCGCTTCGCACTCAGATACGGAGCGACGTGGCCAATTTATCGCCCGTTGATCCAAGATCGGACGGACAGGATTGATTCTGATTCGAATTCGAATTCGAATTCGCTGCGGCGACGTGGCACAATGGAGTCCCTTCGATCCTAATCAAACGGTGGACATGATCCCTTGAAGCGACTCGGAGAGAACGAAGCGAGCGGGTTCGGATCCAAGCCACGTGTCGACACGAGACGAGATCCCGCCTTTGATCAACGGTTGAGATCAACTAGCGGCTTCGCGGATCGGGTTTTAGGCGATTCGGGTGCGTGCTTAGACCCGTTAAGCTCTCTAAACCCGCAATGCTAATATATAAGCGTATTTCTAGGGTTTTGGGGGGTATTCTGGCGTATTTTGGGACTTTTGGAGCGGCTACTGTACGTATTTCTCCAGGGAAAAATTCTCAAAAATTCCAGAGGCTGTTCTTCCTGTTCCAGAGGAGTTTTGGGCTTTAAAGTGGAGATTTGGTGATAAATTCTTGAACTTATACCCCGTACTTGGTGTATTTTATCGTATTTTGGCTATTATAACGATGTATTTGGCTATGAAATCTGATTTTCTTTGCACCATGCGTGGCTAATCTCCTTGTGCTATGGTTGTGATGTAATTAGGAGTATTTATTTGATGAATTTCATGTCTTTAGCCCTATTTTCATGTCAAAATCACTCGTAACATTGATTTCTACAACGTATTTGTGGGGTATTTGCTTATTGTCGTTATTATTTACATCCCGTATGGCTAGGCCCTGACAAGGCTAGCCAATTCATGTTCACTAATCTGAACTATTGTTGCATTTATCGTTTAATGAAATAAATGTTGCTAGTGATACGTATACGGCTATTTTGACTAGTTTTCATCGTTTCATCTTCCGACGTCTTCGTGCCCTGACCGGACGAAGCGTTGAGCTATATAAAAGACGTGATATTTCAGCGATTATTATCTCCTAATGAAATCACAACCGTAGCACATTCACTTCATACGTGTTGGAGTTGACGTAGTTAGGGTGTCGTAATTATTGGTTTCTATATCTTTTCGCCCTTTCTTAATTGTATAATTTTTTGGCACGTTTTCATATGCTTGATCGCCATACTTTCCGACGTTCTAGTGCCCTGACCGGACGAGACGTTGAGTTATAGAAAAGGTATTGATATTCATTGGTTGCACACACCCTAATGAAATCAAACCCAACACATACTCCCCATACTTGTATCCCTTCCAAAGTCACCGTAAATATCGTAGGATTGTCATTTCTTATTCCATACTCTTGATCCTATATCTTCGTGTTTGACAGGTGGTTGGCTAACATCGTATTATTACTCTTTTCAGATTGACGTTCGTAGTTTTGCAGGTCAGTTGTCCCGCGGATTCGATACCTGGACCCACCAGGATATTACTTGCACGATCTCCTGCGCTTGGGAGTAGTTCTCACAACATTTGAGACGAGGCACGGACCGGGGAACTTACTGCTACAAGAAGATGCCCTTTGGCTTGAAGAACGCGGGGGCCACCTACCAGAGAATGGTCAACAAGGTTTTCAGTTCACAGATCGGGAGGAACCTGGAAGTCTACGTCGACGACATGCTTGTCAAGTCAAGGCGTCCAGAAGACCACATCGCCGACTTGCGGGAGACCTTCGAGCGGTTGCGGCGACACCACATTCGGCTCAATCCCGTGAAGTGCACGTTCGGGGTAAGATCTGGCAAATTCTTGGGATTTATGATAACTAACCATGGCATTGAAGCTAATCCCGACAAGATCGAGGCGCTAATCAACATGCGCGAGCCGACGACGATCAAAGAGCTACAGAGGCTGAACGGGCGCATCGCAGCCTTGGGGCGATTCCTTTCCAAATCAGCGGAAAGATCGCTCCCCTTCTTCAAGGTCCTAAGGAAAGCGATAGCGGAACCTCCAGACAATCGGAAGACGATACTTTGGGACGAAGACTGCTCCAGGGCGTTCGGAGACCTCAAAGAGTATCTCCGCATCCCACCTCTCCTGTCCAAACCACGGGAAGGGGAGTCGCTGAGCCTTTACCTGGCGTGCGCGGAGGAAGCTGTGAGTTCGGTGCTGATCCGGAAGGACGGTGGGGTGCAATGGCAGGTATATTACACGAGCCAGATCTTGAAGGGGGCGGAGATGCGATACTCACCCATGGAGAAACTGGCGTACGCCCTCGTCCTCTCAGCACGAAGGCTCCGGCCCTATTTCCAGGCCCACACCATACTGGTCCTGACCGACTCGCAACTGGAGCAGAACCTCAAGAGATTCGATCGAATGGGAAGGATGCTGAACTGGGGAGTGGAACTGAGCGAGTTCGACCTCCGATTCAAACCGCGCACGGCCATCAAAGGGCATGCCCTAGCCGAGTTCATCGCCGAGTGCACAACGGAAGGAAATGGCCCCCCGGAGGAAGAAGGCCCAGCGACGGTAATTGCTCAACCCCTGTCCTTTCTTTCGGCTGACCACTTTCAGCCAGGGGATCCAGGAGCGTGGATAGTCCATGTGGACGGGTCGGCCACACAGTCAGGAGGCGGGGCCGGGATTGCAATCCGATCTCCGGAAGGGAACATTGTAGAATACGCGTTGCGTTTCGAGTTCCCAGCCACGAACAACGTGGCGGAATATGAAGCAGTGATCAACGGCCTGAGGCTGGCCCTGGAGCTCGGGGCCGAGTCCGTCCGCCTCCTCAGCGACTCGAAGCTCATTGTCAACCAACTCTTGGGGAGATACGAGGCACGGAAGCTGGCGATGCAGAGATATCTCCCTGTCGCCAGAGCGGCGATGTCCAAGTTCAAGGACGTGGAAGTCTTGCACCTCCCGCGATCAGAGAATGCGCGGGCGGATGCGTTGTCGAAGCTGGCCTCGTCCTCGCCAAAGGAACTGGGCCGCACAATCTACGTGGAGAACCTGTTGTCCCCCAGCACGGAGGAGCACGAGGTGATGGCGATCGACCAAGAACCCAACTGGATGGACCCGATCATCCGATACCTCACTCATGGAGAGGTGCCGACCGATGGGGACGAACGCCGAACCCTGGAGAGAAAGGCGCTCTGGTACGTGATCCACGAAGGGACGCTCTACCGAAGACGTTGGACCAAGACGGACGTCCTCCCATACCTGAAGTGCCTCGGACCGCAGGAAGCTGACTATGTCCTACGGGAGGTTCACGACGGGATCTGCGGGAATCACCACGGGGGCAAGATAGTCGTGCAGAAGATCTTGAGGCAGGGATACTACTGGCCGAACCTGGCCCAAGATGCAACAAGCTACGTCCAGAAATGCCAAGAATGCCAGAGGTATGCCCACCACATCTCGACTCCTCCGTCAGAGCTCATCCCTATCGTGAGCCCCATCCCCTTCGCAAAATGGGGGCTCGACATCCTCGGACCGTTTAAACCAGGACGAGGGCAGCGGAAGCATCTGATCGTGGCAGTGGACTACTTCACCAAATGGATCAAGGCCGAACCATTGGCCACCATCACGTGGAAGAAAGCGAAAAGCTTCGTATGGAATTCCATCATCTCCCGATTCGGAGTACCACGGGCCATCGTCACAGACAATGGGAAGCAGTTCGACTCCGCAGGGTTTAAAGATTTTTGTGAGGAATGGGGAATCAAGCTCCTCTTCGCCTCAGTAGCGCACCCCCAGACCAACGGGATGGCGGAAGCGGCCAACAAGTGCATCATAGAACCCCTCCGGAAGAAAGTGAAAGACGCCGAAGGGAACTGGCCAGAAGAGCTCCCCGGGATACTCTGGTCATACCGGACGACCCACAAGGAGGCCACTGGCGAGACCCCGTTCATGCTCACCTACGGGGCTGAGGCGGTGGTACCGGTCGAATTGGGTGAAGAATCTCTCCGACTCAAATACTTTGACGAAGACCGAAACTCGCAGGGCCTGGGGATCAATCTGGAGCTCCTCGACGAGCGACGGGAGCAGGCACTGGCCACCATCGTCCGCCAGAAGCAGAAGGTGGCCCGATACTACAACGCTCGAGTGCGGGGGAGAAGCTTCCACCTTGGGGACCTGGTCCTCCGGAAAGCAGGCTTCAACATTGATACCGCTCGCAAAGGGAAGCTCGCGGCTAGATGGGAGGGACCCTACAAAGTCGTCGAGGTCCTCGGGCCCGCAGCCTACCGACTAGCCGACATGGAGGGGAGGATTCTCACTCACACTTGGAATACGGAACATTTGCGCAAGTACTTTCAATAAATGTATCATTTCCTATGAAATAAATTTATTTTGAATTCATTCCTTTCCAGATAAAGCAAAAAGATATACAGAGAGGCGCACGAAGAGGCCGAGGGGCATTCCCCTCCCTCATTTTTCTCCGGGGGCACCAGCGGGGCCACAGGCTGGCAGCACGCTAGGGTCCCCCCCACTCTGCTCGACGGCAGGGTACACCTGAAGATCCTCGAAGTTGACCCCCGAGAGTGGGAACTTCTCTTGGATCTTGGACTGGCACCGGGCGAAGCCCTTCTCGAACGCCTCCGACAAGGCGGTCTCCACAAAGGAGGTGGCATACTCCGCCACGGCATCCTGAGCGATCCGGGCCGGATCCACCTCCTCGAGCCCACGCATCCGAGCCTCTAAGGTCTCGATCTGGCGTTGGTGCTCCGCCCTCTCCTTCTCGATCTCCCGGGATTTCTCGCCAAGTTGGGCAGCAAGGGCCCTCGCCTGCTCCTCCGCCGCTTCCAGACGGTCGGAGAGCTCCAAGGCCTCGGAGGCAGCAGCGGGGTTGGGGATCTGCTCGGCTCCTCCAGACGCATCGGCACCTTTCAAAAGCTCAGCGAGCCGCGCCTCGGCCTCTGACTTAGCAGCCAGAGCCAAGGCTCTCTCCCGGTCCGCCACCTCCAGAGCAGAGGACAGCTCAGTTACACGGGAGTCCAGGGACTGGACCCGCGCTTCCTCCAACTGACCTACCTCCTCCTCCTCGCCGGGGGCCTCAGGGCCCCGCCCGGCATCGGATTTGGCTTTGGGAAGAACCACGAATTGGCGCCTCATCGAGAGGCCCACTGAGGACAGCTGCACCAAGGCAACGAAGGTAAGACAGCGAGAACAGCAGGAGGGTAAGCAGAAACACACTACCTGTTGACCAGCCTGAATCACGAAGGTGGCCAAGCAGTCACCTCTGACTCCGTCCAACACCGCCTGATCGGGAGGGAGACAGCAGTTCTCGGCCACTCGAGCGGCGGCTCCGCGGCTCGAGAACACCGATTCCTTCTCCCCCACTGGGAAGCGTGGACGAAGAAGACCCTCCCCTGACGAAGGGAACTCGCCAGGAGCAGAACGGAACGCGCCAAGATACCGACTGTAGGCGTCAGGGAGAGTGCCGTCTGGGAGAGGTGAAGGGCCGGCCCACGGCCAGGCAACCTCAACGGGGGTGGGTTGAGGTCGATCATCAGTCGGCTGGACCTCGACCCCCTCGACCCCCTCACGGACCCTCTTGGAAGACCCCAGCAAGGGGGGGAGGGAGACGACACCTTCTTCCGTTTTAAGCCTCCGGTCGCGGTCACAACACGCTGCTTCTTCCGGACCTCCAACACATGATCCCTTTTGCGCGGATCCGGGTTGGGGACCTGCACGAGAGCGCTGGCAGGAGAAGGACCGAGAGGGAACCCACCTGCATTCAAAGAAGAGATGAGAGACCGAGCAGAGCCCAGGTGACCTCGAATGGCGAGCACTCGGGGAGGCTTACCCAGGGGCCACACCATCTTGCGCAAGTTGTGGTCGCTAAAGAGGACATCGATCGAACGCTCCCTCGCAGGAATCGCCAGCATGTCCTTCGCCGTCTGCTGCTCGGCAACCGTCGGCTCCCCCAGATCGAGGATGACTGCACCAGCCGCCTCCCACCGAACCGGGAAGGGTACACTCGATGGGAATGTGACGAACACGTATTCCCCCTTCCAGCGTTTCAGGGAGCTCGGCAACCCCAGCACCAGGGACATCTTCGGGCGGGCGCTGATGTAAATCCATGCCCCCGACTGGTGGTGGCTCAGGCGGTAGAACTGGGCAAAGAGGCGAAGAGAGGGCGCCACACCCTTCAGCATGCAGACAACGACGAACCCGACGAGGAGCCCGACGGCGTTGGGACAGAATTGACACAGGCACACGTTGTGGGCCTGAAGGAACTTGACGATAAAAGGATGGAGCGGGAAACGAAGCCCGAAGCGGAAGCACTTCTCATATATTCCGACCTCGTTGGGGCCAGGGAAGCAGACCCGCTCGTCAGCCCCGGGGGCACGAGCCGAAAAGGGCGGAAGCAAGTAGGCGGAGCGCATGCTCCCGATGGCGGTGGCGCAGATCGACGAAGACCACAACAAGACCTCTGGGGGCACCCCTGAAAGATCATCCCTGTGCTGACTAATCGCCGAAGGAGTGCCACCCGCCGGACCTGGAGCTGCATCGCGCTCCGACTGAACCGAACCCGTGGCAGAGGAAGACGACATGAGGCAGAGCTCAGGCAGAATAGGGATCGGCGCAAAGAAGAAAGTGACGGGATGGCGGCTCATGAACCCCTCGGCTTCTCAACTTAAGACGACCCCGCGAGCGGTGGGGATAAGCTTGCAGCTACACGTGGCAGCATCTGAAGGCCGACGGCGCTTCGGAACCCGCACCTTAAAAAGCATCGAACGAGCCAACTCATGATGACGACTAATAAATGAGTCGGCATCGACTGGCGAGCTTGTCAAAATCGGCAGAAGTCACATCGGCCGAGCCGAACCGGCCGAGGCCGATCAACCCGGCCGATGGGGGCAATTGTTACACCTATTTGACCGAGACCCAAAAGACACGAGCCCAGGAGCCCGACTACTGGTCGAGAGCCCATCTGCATCCTCAAGCCCATTCAACAAAGGCCATGTAAGGGATCTTCTCGAATGTCGATCCGACCCGGCCCCGATAACCCGCTGGTCACTCGCCCAGTCCTGCGAAAACCGTTCCCCCGAACGCGCGACCACTAAATGGCGGTAATGGGGAGGTGCTGGAATGGCGAAGAGAGCGGCGGCGAGGGGGCGGATTGATGGGGCACGATCGAGGGCGGGCGTAGGACGTGGGCCAGGGGCAATCATGCCGGGAGCTCTACAAAAGGGCTAGGAGGACGACGAAGAAAAGGGACCGTATCTCAGGTTTCTAGAACCTAAGGTACTCCATCAACGACCTAGTTCCCCCATTTTCCTTTCCTTCCTCCCCCGCTCGCGCCGTGAGACGCCGTTCCGATCTCCCCACGAGTCGAACCGTCTCCGCCGGGCCTCCTCTTTCAGATCTTTGTCTGACTTAGGCATCGGAGGGGATTTGGCCGGAACCAAGGTCCGGCCCCCCTGACGAGCGTTCTCATCTACGCAGGTGAGCATTAGATTAACGGGCCGAGGCTTCCCCTCCGCCCCTCGCTGACCACGCAACCTGCTGGACGATTGAGGCTTCCCCTCATCGTCCGATCGCCGAGGCCGAGCGCAAACCACCGAGGCCGAGCGTCTCGACCCGGGCCGAAGCTTCCCCTCGCCCTTCGCCGAACACGCATCTAGCTGGTCGACTGAGGCTACCCCTCGTCGTCCTACCTCCGAGGACGTGCTCGCCTGTCCGAAGCCGAGCGCCTCAACCAGGGCCGAGGCTTCTCCTCGCCCCTTCTGCACCGATTCGAAGCCTCCCGAGGGACCCAAAGCGGGCCCCTTGACCACGTTGACCAGGATCTCCACGGTCAACGCTTTGTAGTGAGAAAACACTCTGAAACAATAGGGATCTATCCAAATTAATGAAAATTTTATTGAAGATTAAATTGAAGATTTAGAGATTGAATTGAAGGATAGAGATTCTAATTGAAGAGGACTCCTAACTCAATAAAAGTAGAAGATCCCTCCCTTGGAGAAGCATCCTATTGCATCCTGTTACGCCTATTTGGCCGAAGCCCGAAAGACACGAGCCCAGAGACCCGACTACCGATCAAAAGCCCATCTGCGAGATCAGGCCCGCCCGACAAAGCCCCCTAGAGGGCCCCCGAACGTCAAACCGACCCGACCCCGAAAATGCGCGTGACACTCGCCCACTCCAGCGATAACCGTTCCCCCAAGCCCGCTGCCACTTAATGGCCGTTATGGGGAGGTGCTGGCATGGTGTGGGGAGCGGCGATGGGGAGGCGGATTGAGGGGGCACGATTGGAGGCGGACGAGGGATGTGAGTCATGGGTGGTCGCGACGAGGGGCCTATAAAAGGGCTAGGAGGACGACTGGACAAGGGACGGCATCTCAGGTAACAAAACCTAAGGTACTCCATCAACGACCTAGTTCCCCCAACTCCATCTCCTTCCCCCCGCTTGCGCCGGAGGACGTCGTTCCGATCTCCTCTCGAGTCGAACCGTCCCCACCGAGCCTCCTCTTCCAGATCGTTATCTGACTTAGGCATCTGAGGGGATTCGGCCGGAACCAAGGTCTGGCCCCCCTGACGAGTGTTCTCGTCTGTTCAGGAAGACGTATGATCCAAGTGTCGAGGCTTCCCCTCGGCTCCACGCCGGCCGCGCATCAATCGAGGCGATCGAGGCTACCCCTCGCCGTCTGACGACCGAGGCCGAGCACCTCACACCGAGCCGAGGCTTCCCCTCCGCTCAGCCTCAGACGCATGCCAAGCTAAGGCGACCGAGGCTACCCCTCGTCGCCCGACCGTCCGAGGCCGAGCACCTAACACCGGGCCGAGGCTTCCCCTCAGCCCCCTCTGAGGCCGAGGATCCAGACCCGGCCCAACTGACGTGCTCTCTGTCGATTGCATCTTCGATTCGCGTCGTGTCTACACGTGCTCGATGCACCCAAGGGACCCAAATCGGCCCCTTGACCACGTTGACCGGGCAGTCCACGGTCAACGCTTCTGTAGTGAGAAAACACTCTGAAACACATCCCATTGAGCCAAAAATATCCAGAGATCATCCTCCTCCTTACTTGGCCGAATTCATCTTTCCTAAACTTCAAAGATATCATCAATTCTGTGGAAGAAGAAGGAGTTCGATAGACGACGCTGAAAAGTGCATAACTTTCTCCACTGAGCTCGGATCGACGAACCGTTTGTACCAAGACGAACACAACTCAGTGCTCTATGATACAGTGATATTATTCTAATTCTAATCTCTGTATTAAATCAGTGGTATTTATTTTATTGTTAGTTGTATTCTGAATAGCTTCATTCAGGAGCTATCATTGGGTGTAAAACTTTTTGGTTTTAATGTTGTGGCTCGATCATCACCCGCAAGCATGATCAAGGATTTATTTTTTTCTTTTGGTTATAAAAGAAGGTGAAATCCTCAAAGGTTTGGGTTCAAAGCAGAGGCGTGGAGCCACTATGTTAAAAGTATTTGATTTGTGTGTTTTGCATTATTTCGCTACTTACATAAATTTTAATTTGTGACATACACCATATCCCCCCCCAAAGGTGTTTTTCAATTGGTATCAGAGAGGAATTTTTTAGACTTGAAGTCTAGTAGAATTTCGATCATATGGCACAAATCCCGCACACATATTCATATGACCCACATAACCAAAAAGAAGGCCATTTGTTTTTGAGTGCTGTTAGTTACACCACATGTTTTTATGATTTCACAGCAAATGTTAATTTTTTCGAAAGTACCAATTCAACCTTAATTAGAATTTAATTATTACTCTTAAATTTGTTAATTAATTACAAACTTTGCTATTAGACTCACTATCTTCTTTCTTCCAAAAAAACATGTGATTAAACTACGTAGCAATGGTATCTCTCCAAAAATGTGTAATTTGCAATGAACTCGATCTCGTTGCTCTGTGTTCTTCTCATCGGAGCAAAATCTACCAACAATAAGGTTCAGAGTGGGCACATACATATATTATATTGCATGTGAATTGGGTGCCAACCACTAAATGAGATGCTTGAGCATTAATAGATCAAGATTCAAGTATTAGGATGATTAATTAATCTATGTTAATAAAATTGTGATTTGTGAAATTTTGAGAAGAAAGAGCACGAGATGTTAGCAGCAGTCAGCTCGTCATGGAAATGGCAACATTGAGTTGACCTGCAGTCACTGCTGGCTTAGCGGCAAAACACTGGCTTTCCAGCGGGTGGGGACCTTGGAGGTTACTGGTGGCCTCCATGAAGATCGTCACCGGGGCAGGGGGCAGCGGCAAAACACCAATGGCTGGAAAACACTAACCACATGTGGCGGCTGGAAAACTTGCAAGTTTTTTCTTCTTTTTGTTGTTGTTTTGTTTTGTACTTAACTGAAATGAAGCACCGAGAGAAAGGTGTCGTAAGATTATATAATGGGTAAAAATGAAACAAATCATGGTGAATTAATAAATTACAATATTTTAGTGCAGTTAATTTAGTGTTGCGGTGAAATTATAAAGATGTGCGGTGCAACTAACAGCACTCTTCGTTTCTACGATCACCTTGGTTTGATGAAACCAATTATAACTATTGAAAACAAAGGATATACATCCACATTAAGGGTATTGATATGGCATTGTGGAGGATAACCAGTGGAGGCTTCACCCTAGTAGACAAAGCAACTACTGTGCAATAAAAGGAGAATAATCAGTTAGAAAGTCTAAATTCTAAATCCATGAACATCTTGCATTGTGGTCTTAATAAGAATGAGTATAAGCGAATTGGTTCTTGTTCCACCACTAAGGAAATTTGGACTAGGTTAGAAGCCACTCATGAAGGGACATCTGAAGTTAAGAAAACACACATTCATATGTTGTTGCAAAAGTATGAAAATTTTGCTATTCTTTCTAATTAAACCATTGACGCTATGTGAAAAACACCCTAGAGGGTGGGTGATTAGGGTATATGGCAAAAATTAAAATTTTAAGCACGTCAGAATAAAGAAAAGCACACAATCACAGATCGAAAATGCAAGCACAAAAGTGTTTAATGGAGTGGCTCTCTGCCTAGGCTTCCCGCCTCTACTCTGACCCCAAATCCTTTGAGTAGTTCGCCCTCTTTATAACCAAAAAGAGAAAAACAAACCCAATCACACTTACGGGTGGTGATCCTACAGTTACAACCTTGATCATCCTTCCGGGTTGTGATCTAACCATTACACCTTGAACACGCTTGCGAGTGGTGACGAAATGTTCCAAGAATAAAACAAAAGATTATACGCCCAAAGATAGCATCTAAATGAACCTATTCATAATCCAACTCATGCTAAAATAAAAATACTGATTAAAATATAGAGATTAAAATCAGAACAATGTCATTGTAGCATATAGCATTGAGTTGTGATCGTCCTGAAGTAAGCGGCTCCTCAATCCGAGCTCTGTAGAGAAAGTAATGTTGTTTTAGCGACATCTATCGAGCCCTTGCTTTTTTCCTACGAATTTGATAATCTCTTTGAAGCTTGGAGGAAGAGAATTCACCAAGGAGGAAGAAGATGATCTCTGGAGATTTTTTGGCTCGTTGGGATTCAATGGTGTACCTCTCCTAGGGAGGGGTCTTTTACTTTTATAGAGATATGAGTTTCTCTTCAATTAAAACTCTTGATCTTCAAATTTTCAATCAAATCTTCATCAAATTGATAGATCTCTTTTATTTGGAAACTCCTATTCAAATTGGTCTTTCAAAAGATTAAAAACTCCTCTAAATTGATTGAAGCCAAACATGGACGTTTGACTGGTCAGCCCGGTCAAATTAGGACTTGATATGGACTCTACAGGTTGACACGGCCGTGTTGGAACTATTCACAGATTTTTAGAAAATGTTTTCGACATGGTCATGCTGCACGACTGTGTTGGCGCTATTCACATATTTTCAGAAACTATTTTTTCGACATGGCCTTGTTAGCCATGTACTGAAATTTCAGAAGTAATCTGATACGTGCCAGCCGCACAGTCGTGCTAACCCTGTTTTAGCACGTAGCATTGCCTTTTTACCTCCGACTGACCCGAAACTCACTAAATAGATATATTAGACTCAGATGACTTGTTTGGCATCATCAAAATTAAGCTTTGGTCTAAGTTAGTGGCCTAACGTAGTCCAACCATATCCCCCTTTTTGATGATGGAAAACAAGCATAGAAAATTAAGATAAATAGATATCGACCAAGTCATAAAATGCACAAGATAATGAATGTAAAACAATGCTCCCACTATCTATATGCTCTCATGAAATATGTGACAAGCTCTCCCTCAACCCATACATCTCAATTTTTCCATCTCTTCCCCTTTTGTAATCATGCAAAAAGTATTCTCTCATGCTCTCGTGCTCCACCTGGCTTTATGCGTCAATTTTCTATTTTTTCTTCCCCCTGACATCAATCGAAAAGGATAAACATGAACAAGAAAATATCATCTACATCATTGAAATTTGTTAAGCAATGACATGAAATAGAAATAGCATACCAAAGAAACACGAGATTAATAATGACTTTCATATTAATGTTTTACTCCCCACTAACTCAAAGTAAAAACAACTTCATGCACATCGAAAGCATACGGTCATTACTCAAATATAAAAAGATGATATCATCATATAAGTTGCCTGAATCATTGGTACATCCATGCAGAAACGAAAAATTAAACTCATAAATTTTCTTAAACAACTTTTCTATATTCATCTCTTTGGAATAACTATCAAGCATGATGTAAGGAGACAACCAATATTGGATATCATGATATTAAATTTCGGGTCCTTTTGAGTTGAGGTGTGCTAAGTGGTTACTTCATCTATCATATTTCATATGCAATGCTCAACAAACTGCTGATATCAAAAAATTTCATATTCTCATTCTCATTTTCTTTTTTATTTGATTTGGCCAATGTTTGCCAATGCTTCTCTTTCTCTCTTTTTTTCTTTTTCTATGTTGTTGTCTCAGAATAGTGACGCATGAAGGCATCTACTTATTCGAATCTTACTACTTAATTGTTCCAAAGAGAATCATGTATATATATAAGTATATATATATGAGAATAATGGATATCACACGCTGTATGAGGCCTTGCCTCATATGCCCTCTCACAAAAAGGTGCCAAGTACACCAAGTACAAGCCCCACATGGGCTTGTACTTGGCACCTTTTTGTGAGGGCATATTAGGCAAGGCCTCATACGGCGTATGATACCCATTATTCTATTTTATACTGGATCACTTAATGCATCTCTACTCCCAGGTTCTCTGTGTTAGTAGATGGCTCCCCTGAAGTTTACTTTGACTCCAATAGAGGTTTTCGTCAATGTGACCCTCTCTCCCCATACTTATTCGTTCTTGCAATGGAGGCTTTCTCTCTTTTAGTTGACATTGCTGAATCATCGGGAAATTTTCATCCTATGAGAAGATCTGGAGCAATTTCTCACCTTCTTTTTGCTGATGACCTTTTGGTTTTTTGCTGTGCTAATCAACACTCTCTAAATGGGCTCAAGGATTTACTCAAGACTTTTTATCTCTTTTCTGGGCTGCAAATAAATTGGGATAAAAGCTCTGCTATCTTTAGTAAGGGTGTCCGTAACCCTTAGAGCTTATCGGAGATCCTGGGCATTAAGGTGGTGTCCACTTTCACCACTTATTTGGGTCTCCCGCTTTCCTCAACTTACCCCAGAGCATCTTTATTTGGCCGTCTTGTGGATAAATGCAAAAAAAGATTATTGGGATGGTCCTCCAGTATTCTCTCCATATCAGGGAAAATTGAACTAGTCCGATCAATAATATACGGTATGGTGGCTTTTTGGATGCAAGCTTACTACTTCCCGCCTTCGGTTATTAGATCTATTAATTCAGCCTGCAGGAAATTAATCTGGGGTAAGCTTAATAATTGGTCCTGGAGGGATATATGCATGCCAAAAAACGAAGGAGGTGTTGGACTGAGACATCTGGCCGATTTGAATATTGCCTATGGAATACGCCTAACCTGGAGGGCCCTTTCATACAATGGTCTGTGGGCGCAATATATGAGAAAGCGCTATGATGCCATGGCCAGTAAGTTTTATACAACCAAACCTAAACCAACTGAATCCGGAACTTGGAAACACATGCTCAGATGCCGCCACGTATCTCAAAGAGTTATCAAATGATTAGTAAAAGATGGTACGTCTACTTCTTTTTGGTTTGATAACTGGCACCCATTTGGTCCTCTTCATCAGCTCTATGATCCCATTCCTGGAACTGAATCAGCCCGTGTTAGTGACTTCTGGACCGATACTGGGTGGTTGAATGTGCCGGCAACACATTGGTGTCTCTCGCAACTGCAGCAGCTCGGCCTTGTTACGGGCTGTGACGAATGGGAATGGTCTAAAAGTGTAGCTTGCAATCTTCGGAGCTGCTGGGATTCTGTCCGATTGACAGGGCCGAAATTTCCCTACTTCTCAATCGTTTGGTTCGATCGACACATCCCCAAAATGTCTATGTGTTTGCTGCGAGCTATCCGAGGTAAATTGCCGACTAAAGACTATCTGTTTAAGCTGGGAATCATCCCCAATCAGTCTTGCGGCCTATGTATGGAAAATGCTAGTGAGAGCATCGGACACTTATTTTTTGAGTGTGAATTCACTCTGTACATTTTGAGTAGAAGCCTAATTAAATTGGGTTACACAGGAGCTGTCCCAACCTCTATCAATGGCGTCTGTGATCTTATTCTTGACCGTTATAATAAGAAGGACGCATTAGGAGTGTTGGTGAAATTAGTGTTTTCAGCAATGGTTTGGCACATTTGGAAAGAGCGTAATAAACGCATTTTTGAAGAGAAAGCAACACAGAAAACTATAATATTTGATGAGATTGCATCAGTTATCAAGATTAATCTTCTGAATCTGGATCTAGATGAGGCATCGGACGTCACCCTGTTTTCCAACTGGGGGCTAATTACGGGCTGACCTTCACACTTTAGTTTTTTATTTTGTTTGCTCTGTAAATTTTGTATTTTAGCTTTCCATTCAGGTAGTATTTGTAGATTACGAGTGGTAGAGGGTGACGGCGCCTGTGCCCTCTCCCCTCTCCATTTGCAACCTACACATTACTATTTGGAATGCATGTAAAGATTGTTTTTTTGCCTTAATGAAGACTAACTTTTACTCGTCAAAAAATATATACTTATAAGTATATATATAAGTGTGTGTGTGTGTGTGTGTGTGTGTGTGTGTGTGTGTGTGTGTGTGTATATATATGGGTAAAGGGATCCTAATGTGCCTCCTTAGATTCAATCTAAGAAGGCGCCCCCATTTCCCATCATCTCCAACATTTTTTTGAAATTTGTTTTCATGGGTTTGTTGTTCACCTCATGGATGATCAACATACCAAATTTCAAGAGATTCTAATATTTTTTGAGCCCTCATCTACCCCTTGCAACTTTATGGGGTTTTCAGCACGTTTTCGGACCGTTGAAGTTGTAAGAGGTGGATGGGGGCTCAAAAAGTATTGGAATACCTTGAAATTTGGTATGTTGATCATTTATGATGTGAACAACAATTCCATGAAAAAAAATTCAAAAAACAATTGTGGGAAATGGAGGGAAATAGGGGCGCCTCCTTAGATTTAATCTAAGGAGGCACCCTAGATTCCTTTTTCCCTTTTTTTGACAACCCAGAAAAATCCCCAACCCCCTCCCCCCGCCTTTGGCTTTTTTAGGAGGGTAAGGCGAGAGCCCGGTCAAGACTATGCAAACTGGGAGAAAACTGACGTGCCCCCAACGGCCCCCGGGTAAGTCCGAGAGGGGAGATGTAGCCCCAGGGTAAATAATTCCACAACAAATTCCACAATAATTACCAAGTCACAGCGGCCATAAGCCTCGAACCCCGCACCCCTTGGCTTTGGAGCGGAATGACTTACCACTGGGACACCCTCTCGTGGGCATATGTGTGTGTGTGTGTGTGTGTGTGTGTGTGTGTGTGTGTGTGTTGACAAGTAAGATAATCTTTATTCATATCGAATGAGATGTACAAAAGATGGGATCACTACTTATCACAGTAGATAGAAGAGAGATAGGGGATAGGACACAAGCGCCGTCACCCTATACAGACTAATTTCTACCTCTAAGTAGTGTTCCAGAGTCAAAAATAAAAGATACAAATATACAGTGTTGACAATGTGAATTAGCCCGCATCCAAAAAACCCCAGTTAGAGAAAGGAGTGATATCAGATGCCTCGTCCAGGTTCAAGTCTCGTAGAGCTATAGTGACATCAGCAACAATGTCCTCAAATAGCAATGTCTTACACAATTTTTTGGACTCAAAGATCCGCTTATTGCGTTGCTTCCAAATATGCCATACCATCGCTGCAAGTGCCGCCCTTGCCAGCACCCCAACTGGTTCAGTTTTCATATATCTGGATTGGATCAAGTCACATACACCAGATAGGCTGGAAGGAGCTATCCCCGTATACCCAAGCTTGAGGAGGCCTCTAGTAAGTATATATTCGGAATATGAACATTCAAAGAATAGATGTGTCCTGCTTTCCTGAACATCCTCTTCACAAAGAACACAATTTTGATCCGAGATAATCCCCCACCTGAATAGGAGATCCCTAGTTGGCAGCTTACCATGCAAGGCACGCAGGAGAGATAGAGCCAACTTCGGCACATGCTTGCTGTACCAAACGATCCCATGGAAGGCAAACTTTGGTTGGCACTCGCGGGAACCTTTCCATGCAGATTTATAAGAGAAAGCCGGCCCATCAGTCCACTTCCAGAAATCAACCTGATCACCGAGATGGAAATTCTACAAGTCCGGCCATAAGTTCTGAATGTCCGGAGAATCACGCCAAGAACCCAAACACCAGTAGTCTGAAACCCGTTGGGAATCTGCCCCAGGGGGAGGCTGCTGGAGAAGATGTAGGGGTCCTTTGGGGTGCCAGTTGTCATACCAGAATGAAGTAGAAGTTCCATCTCCAACTACACGTTTGATTAATTTCTGTGAGTAGCAACGGTTTCTAAGCATATACTTCATTGTGCCAGAAAGGGGAGCATTAGGTCGGGTGCTATAGAAATCCTTGGTAGGAATAACATGTTGCCTTCTCATATGTAGTGCCCATAAACCATGTGAAGTAAGAAATCACCAAGTAAGGCGAATTCCAGAAGCTGCATTCATATCCTTCTGCTGTCTAAGTCCGATGCCACCGTCCCTCTTTGGCACACAACAATCTTTCCAAGCCCAAATATTTAGCTTCCCCCATATGAATTTCCTGCAGGCCGAGTTGATGGATTTAATAACAGTAGAAGGGATGTGGTATGCTTGCATCCAGAATGTCACCATGCCATAAATAACACTACAAACCAATTCGATCTTTCCCGCTATAGAGAGGAGGGAGGACGACCACCCAAGCAATCTCTTCTTGCATTTATCAATCAACCTCATATACATAGATTCTCTAGGGTAGTTTGAACAAAGTGGTAGACCCAAGTTGATAGAAAATGAAGTTACCAGTTTGATGCCAAGAGAAGCCGCCAGTCCTCTAGCATCACGAACACCTTTACTGAAGATGGTAGAACTTTTATCCCAATTTATCTGAAGCCCCATAAATAGATGTAGATTGTGTAAGACATGCTTGAGAACTTGAATAGAACACGGCGTGGCCCAGCAGAAAACAAGGAGATCATCTGTGAACAACATGTGAGAAATAGTCCCTACTCTTTTCAAAGGCTGTATAGAATGTGAAGATTCAGCCCTAGCCATCAGGAGAGAGAAAGCCGCCATAACTAACACAAATAGGTAGGGGGAAAGTGGGTCTCCTTGTCGCAGACCTCTGTTGGAAGTAAAGTAGCCTTCTGGGGAGCCCTCAATTAGTACAGAGAACACGGGCGAAGAGATACATTTTGTGATTCAGCTAATAAATTTATGCTTGAATCCCATCTGGTGAAGTTGGAAATAAATGAATTCTCTGTTGACACTGTCGAAGGCCTTACGTAGGTCCAATTTGATACACGTTCTTGATCCCATGGGGTTACTGAAGTCCCTGATCTGCTCATAGGCAATAAGAGTGCAATCAGCTAGTAATCTATCCTTAAGGAACGCAGCTTGATTGGGGGAAACTAAATTAGATATAACATGCTTTAGCCTGTTGCATAAGACCTTACTGATAATTTTATATATGACATTGCAGCAGGAAATAGGCCTATAATCACTTAATCCTAAAGCAGTAGCACTTTTAGGAACAAGTGTCAGAAAAGTATGATTGATATGATTGAGCATTCTGCATGAATTGAAGAAATATGAGACAGCAGAGATAACATCCACTCCAATTACCTCCCAAGTCTGTTGGTAGAAAAAAGCATTGTATCCATCGGGCCCAGGCGCCTTATCTTTATCAATTTGAGAAGCTGCATTAGTAATCTCAGACTCGGTAACTTGCCTATCCATCCAGTTGGAAGCTTCCTGGGTTAAGATACGCTTGGGGGGAGGTTGGGAAATACATTCCAATAATCAGACTGCGTATATAAATTCATATAGTAGGAAGAAGCTTCCTGACGGAAAGAGATCGGGTCATGACTCCAATGCCCATTAGTAGACATTAGATGGCTAAGATTGTTGTGGCATTGCCTGGATTTCATTGCCGCATAAAATTTTTTTGAATTCCTATCTCCAAGGTTGAGCCAATTTTGTCTGCTGTTGTGCCTTAGATCAGCCTCCTCCTCCTCAAGAGCCTTGGCCAAATGGAAAGAGGCCAACTTTTCTTTCTCTTGTAATTCAGAATCAAAGGCAATATTGGGGTTGTTTTGCAATGTTTATAGGATGTTGCGACATGAAACAACACCAAGCCTTTCCCTATTCGAAGAAGCCCAGGACTTAAGAATATGCTTCAGGTTTTTAAGATTGGCAGCCAATCTTTGCAATGGGGTACCAAAGCTTCCGAGACCCCAATTACTTTGCACAAGCTCAACAAAACCTGGATAGTTGACCCAAGAATTTTAGAATCTAAATGGTTTAGGGAATGAGGGTACCTTAGATTGAGGCCAAACAAGCATTTCGGCATGGTCACTAGTTCCAGCGGATGTGTAATCATAGTAGGAATGTGGCAAACAGTGAACCCAGCCTAAATTGCCGAAAACATGATCAAGACGAGCACATATGCAGGAACCTCCAGATCTCCTGTTGTTCCAAGTGAACTTATTACCAACGCCTTTGAGCTCCAGAAGTTTACAGTTAGAAATACAGGAATTAAATGCGTCAATACTACTGGGATCCACAGTGCGTCCACCAAGCTTTTCATTAGAGCTTCGGATGCAATTGAAGTCTCCGCCTACTAGCCAGGGGAGCCCATTCAACACTCTAGAGTTGGCTAATAGGGAATTCCAGAGCAGCAATCTAGAAGAGGCAAGATTGAAGCCGTAGACAGCAGTTAAAGCCATGATGAATCCACACTTGTTAGTGAAAACTGCTATTAAGTGCTGATCAGATTCTGACCGAACTGTGCAAGTCCAAGAGAACCGGTTGTAAAAAATATAGATTCTGCCCCCTTTGTGATAATTGCAGTTATCAATACTACCCCAATCATTAGCAAAACACTTACTGATTCTATCTTTATTCATAGCTTCCACTTTTGTCTCAAACAGACAAACTATAGATGGATTATGGAGCCGCAGCTTATTTCTCAAATCTGCACGATGCGATGAGTTATTTAGACCTCTTGAGTTCCAGAAGAACAAGGACATTAGGAGGGAGTGGATTGGGTCTGAGACTGCGCCAGCCTTGAGCTTCGCCAAGTTGAAGAAGGCGAAAGCTTGGTAGGTTTTGATTTATTCTGCTGCAATGATTCCTTCAAAATCAAGTGCTCTGTCACCCAAGCCGGGTTGAGGACTGTTGGATTCTCTGGAGGATCAACATCATCAGAATTTTGCAACATCACGGGGGTGGGAGTTTGTTTGGATTTAATCATGATAGAGCCGATCGGAACAGCAGCCTGATCCGGTCAACTACCATTTCCCACCACCAGGGGACTAACTGGTGTGGACTTTGCATTGCTGCACTCCCCTTCTTCCACATTTGAGCCAAGAGAGATGGAAACATTAACAGGAGGGTGCAAAGATGACAAAGAATGAATCGGGGGGCCATTACCAATGGCCTGACAATTATTGATGCCAGGAGCAACGGCCTGGCAATTATAGTTGCCAGGAGCCACAGGGGGAACCACTGCTCTTAGTTCTTCAACGCAGGACCGTTCAACCTCATCACACTTGGAATGTGTGCTGCCAACAAGAGACGATGCTGAATCCTTGGTGACTGGGGAAGTAACTGGGATGACGCCCTGATCAATGAGGACCGTAGTTTTTGGCTGGTCACTTTGCAGACTGGGAGTTTGGATTGAAGGCAGCTTAGCAACGTCTAGGCACTGGGAATCAGAATATCCAAAGAACACACATTGGCTACATCTAGGTGGCACGCCTTCATTCTTAGTGTCAATGTTAATAATGGAGCCATCATCCAATTCCAAATCAACTGCTCGAGGAAGAGGCTTAGTCGCATCAACCTCAACCAGACACCGTACATACATCAATCTTTCTAATTTAGTCGTAGCCATGTCCAGACATAGTGGATTGCCTATAATAGAGCTCATAATATTAAAAATATCTAAAGTCCACATACTCAAAGGCAAACCATGAAACTGGACACATACTGGCACAGTAGCAAGCATGTCACGATCGTATTGAAGTGCAGGGCTCCATCTCTGAAGCACCGTCAGTCTGCCATCAAATAGTCACGGTCCTCCGTTTAGGATACGCTCACATTCCTCAACGCACTCAAATCTGAAGTAGAAAACCCCATTTTCTCTACTGAAGCTACGAACTCCCTTCTTCAACTTTCACGATCGGTCAACCCAAGCCCTTATTTGTCCATAGTACGGTACATCCCCAAGGACATAGCCAACAAGTGTATTTTGCCAACAGCTGGCTCCCTTTTCAATCAAGGCTCCCAAGACTCTTCCAACACTGACCCCGTCTTCCTTGGCAAGGGGAGGAATGTAAGTCATCCTCAATGATTCCTCATAAGTTCTTCTATTCGCACAAATATCAGACAAAGATAGCTTCGCACCCGTTGTGTTAATTGTAATTGGGACTTGGGGTCTAACGGGCATATTATCATGCACTTGTTGGGCAACAGTGCCACTTCTGAGCTGTGAATTACCTCTAGGTTGATCTCAATCACCACGAGGTTGGACCTTCCTTGTAGGCTCCAGCAGGCGATTTCTTGTCCGAGAAAAATCACTAAGGCCTCGCCTATGAGCCACCCCATCAGGACTGATGGGCCATCGATGCCAATTCCCACCTCTCCCACGTGAGAGGCCAGGACGTTGTATCCCTTTACGACGTGATATCAATTCCCATCCACCTTCTAGATTGCGATTGCCACCAGGAAGAATGCCTTTGTTGCCACGAACGCCATCGGAGCCACCCGCTTCAGGTGGATCGCCAATATCCCTAGCCGCCAACGCCGTCATTTTCTATGTATACAAGTATATATATATATATATATATATATATATATATATATATATATATATATATATATATATATATATATATACACTTATATATATATGGAAAAAGGGGATCTAGGGTGCCTCCTTAGATGAAAATCTAAGGAGGCGCCCCCATTTCCCCCCATCTCCTACAATTTTTTTGGAAATTGTTTTTCAAGGGGTTGTTGTTCACATCATGGATGATCAACATACCAAATTTCAAGGGATTCCAATACTTTTTGAGCCACCATCTACCCCTTACTATTTCAACGGTCTAAAAACGTGCTAAAACCCCACGAAGTTGCAAGGGGTAGATGGGGGCTCAAAAAGTATTGGAATCCCTTAAAATTTGGTATGTTGATCATCCATAAGGTGAACAATAAACCCATGAAATTGTTTTTCAAAAAAATGTGTGAGATGGTGGGAAATGGGGATGCCTCCTTAGATTGAATCTAAGGAGGCACCCTAGGATCCCTTTACCATATATATATATATATATATATATATATATATATATATATATATATATATATATATATATATATATATATATATATATATATATATATATATATATATATATATATATATATATATATATATATACTAGTCATTACACGTGCCCATAGGGCACGGTTTTTTTAATGGCTGAGTTTTTTTCCCCACATATTTCAAGTTCCCCCAAATTTCAAGTTTTTCCACAAAATTTTAAGTTTCCCCCCAAATTTAAGTTTTCGCCCAAAATTTAAGTCCCCCAAAATTGTCATTGCCACCTAGAACCAACTTGGTACGTAGGACAAAGTTTTGTCCAAGTAAGATAAGATTCAAAATCTTCAAAGGAATGGAAAAAAATGGTCGGAAGGGTGGAGAATAAAAAATGTGGGTGGGTGTGTGGGGAGGGTCAAGGGGCAACAATGCAAAAACCAGGGTTGTATGTGCAAAATTTCCACCTCCTCTTTTATCCCTCAAAATCTCATCTATTATATTTTCTCTTATCCAATTTCCCTCATTTATATAATAGATAGTGAATGCCCGTGCCCGGAGGGCACGGCAAAGATCGTCTCACGGACGTGAAACCGACGGGGACAGCTGGCTCAAGGGCAAAAGAATGACGGGGACAGTCGTCTCCCGGACGCAATACCGACGACGAAAAGGTAGTCATAACCCGTGCCCCAAGGGCACGATTCATTTAAAATATTGTCCCTTCAAAATTTTTGGACCCCCTAATTGTAAACGAACATCAATAGTCAAAGCGCAATAATTATTAGGACCCCCTATAAAATCTTAGTTCCTTAAAAATTTAGTTCCCCCTTAAAATTTTAAAAAGTTTAGTTCTCCCAAAACTTTAATTCCCATCGAGAATTTAATTTCCCCATTGTTTATTTGGTGCCCCCAAAAAATTATAAACAAATTTACTTCCTTTTTTCCCACATTGTCTAGACAAATTATCTCCGATGACAACAATAATTAGTTGTCACATAGCTCTACTTATGGACTTGAAGAACATTGTGTTGACACTATCAAGTTTACAGCTTACTTTAAACACCATAATATTTGGCTTTGATTTATGGGCCTCTTGTTACACTTCAGCTGACTGGCAAAAAAATAGAAGGGGTTTCACTTAAGACTTTGTCACATAGTTTATTAAACTTAAATTTTCATTGTATTATGAAATATTTTGAGTCTTTGAACTTGATGTTATTGCCATAAATCTTTTCAGCTTTTCTTGTTTTGTGTGTACTTGATTTTCTATGCCCATACAACCCTCTTAAAATGTAGGTTTACAATTAGCAAGCTGTCACTTGAGAGCTGTGGAAGTGTACAGAGGCAAACGATGCACACTCATGTATTGTGGGAGATCAACATTCAAAAAATATTGGATGGAAAGAACAATAAGAGATGAACCTGATATCCTATATTTAAAACTTTAGGCATCCTACAATTTGACTCTCAAGTCCTAGCAACTTTGATTTTAAATACTTATAATAGTCGCACTTGAAAATTTGCTCATCTCATTTCTTGAATTTTTATCAAGTACCAATGGGCGTTCCCATAATTGCTTATGTACTTACATTGTTCTCTATTTATGTTTCTTTTTATCTAATAGCTTTAAATGTCTGTGACCTGAATAGTGCTTAGAGATATAACAAATGTGAAAATCAATTCGAATGTATGAGCTCCATACATTAGAGGAAGGATAATCTCACACATATGTAGGTGGAAAATAAGATACCGGAGAGTTTAAAACTTTTTAAAATGGGATATTTTGTAAACTTTAAAACTGACGTAAACTCTCCATATCTTCTTTTGATACATAACAACATATACGCGAGGTTGGTATGGCACCATCAATTTTGGTATATTGTCGTTTAACATTTCAATGTGCATACCAATTCAGAGGTCTCCCTTTTTGTTTTCTTTGGTGATTAAGTGACATTGATTAGAACAAAATCCCGACAATGAGTTCTGACATTTACATTCAAACTCGGATCGTTTATCAAGACACCACAAAACTTAACCACACAAATCAACAAATTACCTAGGAAATTAGAACCCCAACTTGTTTTACTTAGCCGTTTCTTATCTAATCATCATCATCCAAAGCATAACTACTAATTACATCCCAAAAAACCAATAATAAAGAGAAGAGCAATTCAAAAAATCTATTTTACAATTGGGAGAGTTTCCCCGTGGGCAAGACAAATCCATAGGGAACCACCCCAACAAAAAAATTTGTCCTCTTCGAACATACGGACAGCCGAGATGGCGGATGTCCGCGATCCAACGGCACGCACAACGTCCTCTTAGCTCCAGAGGCCCGCAACATCTCGTTGACACTTGCGTGTAAACCAAAGTTATTCAATATATGATGTAAGCTTAAAACCTGAGGAATACAAAAATGGATTTTGTCATACAAACTTTTTATAAATGAGAAATATTGAATAAATAGAATTTAGCTGCAAATAATCGAAATCTCCATGACAGGCATCTCCATGACAGAATTTTTACATAATGCACTTACTTGGCTACTTAGCTATATCCTAGAACATATTTTGCAAGGTTGTTAATTCAAGTTTTCCCCCTCACAGGTAGGAGGCTCAAGCTACTACACTTTTTTAGAACTTGTGCACTGGATTATGTGTATTTTTGCATTGGAGGCTCCACACAATAACCGGGATACTTTGGCTATATTGTGAAGCTTGAAGCAACCTAAAGGTTATATAATTTTTTTAGAATCACCAAACAAACATATATCCCTTTTTAGAATCACCAAAACATATATACTGTTTTTTTACAGAACCAAAGTTTGACATCAAAACTATATAATTAAACGTTTGGTTTGTAGAATCACCAAAAAGGAATTTTTCCACATATGGAAAGACACTTTTTGTTGTATAATAAAACCATGAGTGATAAAAATATTAAGATTTCAACAATAAAACAATTATTTGAATCAATAAAACCATAAACTACGTGAAACATAAAAATCTTTTCTTGCTAAGAAACTAAATTTATTTCTTTTAATTTGGCAGTCCTGATATAATGTTTGGTTAAATGCCGCAACTCTTTAATTAAATATGTCCTGCCATAATCAAAACCAAAGTGTCCTGCCAAAAAAGGGATTATAGCAGAATCAACAAGCAAACAAAAAAGGGATATAATTTTTTTGGTGATTCTGCAAACTTTGGTTTTGTTTAGAGAGTTTGGTTTTGCAGAACTTATATTCTTTTTTTGATGTCACCAGAACATATATAACCCTTTTTAGAATCATATATATAATTTTATTTGCAAAACCGAAGTTTGACATCAACACCTTAAAATCATAAGTTTTATTTCCATATAAAACATGAGTGATAACAATATTATGATTTCAACAATAGAACAATTATTTGAATCACCAAAACCATAATAATTATATATGGCAGTACTGATATATTTCGTAGTATTTAAAGCAAACACCAAAAACAGTCCTGATATATATGGCCGTATTTAAAGTTGGAACCTACCATATACAACACCAACAACAGATATGTTAATCCTAATAACTATAACACCAATGATAACTATATCATGACTACCAAAATATTTTGCAGAATCATCAAAAATTATCTGGGAATTGAATCACCGAAGTTAAAACCAAAAATAGTCATGATATATATGGAAGTTTTTAAAGTTGGAACCTACCATATACAACATCTAGACCAAATATTACCGAAGCACCAAAAATTATCCATACATGTCAGTCCAGATAACTATATCATGACTGCCAAAATATTTTGCAGAATCACCAAAAATTATCTTAGAATTGAAGCACAAAAATCATAATAACTATATATGGCTGTATTTAAAGCTAATACCAAAAACAGTCCAGATTTATATGTCGGTATTGGAAGTAGAAACCAACCATATATAACACCAACACCAAAAAATACAGAATCACAAAAAATTATCTATATATGGCAGTCATGATAAATATGTTTACTTTAGTACCAAAAATTATGTTGGACAGTAAAGAATGTTCTTTTGGTACCAAAAATTGCCTAAGATGTAGTATCAATATAATGCAGTCACATAGGTCTAACACAAAAGATTATATCAGGGCTGCCAAAATCTTTTTATTTGAATCACCAAAACCATATACTATGCGAAACAAAAAAATCTTTTCTTGCTAAGAATCTAAATTTTTCCTGTTAATTTGACGGTCCGGATATAATGTTTGGTTAAATGCTACAGCTCTTTAATTAAATGTCACGCCATAATCAAAACCAAAGTGTCCTGCAAATAAATGGATTATAGCAGAATCACCAGGACACCTAAAAGGGATATAATTTTTGATGATTCTGCAGACTTTGGTTTGATTAGAGAGTTTGGGTTTGCAAAAACTTTGGTTTACAAAACTTATATAACTTTTTTGATGTCACCAGAATATATATATTCCTTTTTAGAAATATATATATCCCTTTTTAGAATCATCAGAACATTTTTTTTGCCGAACCAAAGTTTGACATGAACACTCTACAATCAAAGGTTTGCTTGCAGAATCAATATGGCAGGCACTTTTAGTTGTGTAATAAAACCATGTTTTAATTGTGTAATAAAACCATAAGTGACAACAATATTATGATTTCAACAATAAAATAGTTATTTGAATCATCAAAACTGTAATAACTATATATGGCACTCCTGATATATTTCGCAGTATTTAAAGTTAATACCATAAACAGTCCTTATATATATGGCAATATTTACAGTTGGAATCTACCCTATACAACACCAACAACAAATAGGTCAGTCGTCACTCCTGATAACTATAACATTAACACCAAAGATAACCATATCATGTCTGCAAAATCATTTCTAGAATCACCACAAAATTATCTTGGAATTGAACCACCAAAGTTAACAACAAAAATAGACCTGATATAAATGGCAGTATTTAAAGTTGGAACCTATCATATACAACACCAACACCAAAAATTACAAAAACCACAAAAATTATCCATATATGGCAATCCTGATAACTTTATCACCAACACCAAAGATAACTATATCATGACTGCCAAACTCTTTTGAAGAATCACCAAAAATTATCTTAGAATTGAATCACCAAAACCATAATTACTATGTATAGCAGTATTTAAAGTTACCATCAAAACACTCCTGATATATATGTCAGTATTTAAAGATGGAAACTACCCTATACCCCACAAACACCAAAAATTACAGAATCGCTAAAAGTTATCTATATGTCAGCATTTACAGAATCACCAAAAGATAGTACCAAAATTTATGTAGTACAGTAAAGAAATTTCTTTTGGTACCAAAAGTTGCCTAAAATGTTGTACTAAAAAATTGCAGTCACATGGTACCAACACCAAGATAATTATATCATGTCGGCCAAAATCTTTTGCAGAATCACTAAAAATTATCTTGGAACCTACCATACACAACACCATAATAACTTGGAACCTACCATATACAACGCCAACACCAAAATACATTGGAATATAATAAATAAAGGAAGAGCAAAGAAGGAAAATCAAGAATAATGCCAAGTTTAATGGCTACCTAACTTTTGATGTCGAGGAAATGATGTCAAATAGCTACTTGAAAAAACCGAAAAAAATCATCCAAACTTTTGTGTTGCAGAGGATTAAACCCAAATGAGATACAACATAACCCGGCTTTTCATGTTGAGGACTTTTGATGTCGAGGGATTAAACCCAAAAAAGATAATATTCGAGTTAAGATAACGGAACTCTTACCTTTCTTTGATCATTCGGGTGAATCATGTTTGCTACCACTGGATCGATGTCATTAAGACGCTCATAGCTAGCAGTCAAACCTGCATTGCCAAAGTCTACCAAGAAAATGTAAGAAGCCAAAATTTGTGAAACAATAAAATTTAAGCTAACTATTTTTGAACTATCAATCAAATTATTCATTTCGTTTCTAATCTTGTATGCTGATTATAGTTCCTTCTTCCATATCGTCCATCAAATCATCTATAAGGAATATAATTGCATCAATTTTGGCGAATAGTTAAGTACTAAGTATTTGAAAATTTGAAGGGATGAAAAAGAACCTGGATATAGTAATTTGTACCCCCCAACAATAACTGGTAGGCAATTGCGAGATAGTAGGTCGTCAATAATCTAACTCATCCGAGCAAATACCAAAAAATCACTTAGAAAATAAGTAATTAATCAATTAAATCAAAAGCCAAAGTAGAGATTTTTACAGGCTCAGCATGATCACGAAAATCTCTGGAAGTGAACTCCACGGATGCAATAACGAACCTACAAAGGTGATGAGGAACACCTGAAATCGATGTTATAAAGTTTACACTGAACTCTATAGCCTTTAAGCAAATATAAAAAGGATTAATAAAGGTGTCACCTTTGCACGGTCTTTGACCTCAATGATATTCAGAAGCGATTTCCTGTAAAAATTACAGAAAGAAACAAAAGACACATTGATTAGCAACAATCAGGAAGATCAAAAATCGCCTTTATAGGAATATGAAGGAACAATACAGTATACCCTTCACCCAATTGCGGCATGGACAAAAATAAATAGATAAAATTATAAAACCCATGTTGTGGTTGTCATTGTTGATTTTGTTTTTTCCAACCATAGATTTTCACGTGCCTAATACATGCATGTTGCTTGAACAAAATTAATAGTAGATAACTACAGATTTAAAAGTATACGTTTTGTTGGATCATGAAAAACAATTTGTCCAAGTCGTGCCCTGTCAATCTCTCCATTTGCTAATAAGATATCATTGCCAAATGTGTTTACAATCTTTTTCCATCATCGGGTACAAATCAGTTGAGATGAAATAATATTTATGCAAATCAATTGGCACATACTAATCAATCGCTTGAGAAGCCATGGTTATTATGTTTTCAAAATTCCCAACATTCTCAACAAATACAAATAGAAAATTTCTCAACATTCTCAACATGTACTTTCAAAATTCTCAATTTTGATATATTTGAAATGAGTTGATGAAAACATGTACAAATTTGTTGATATCTCACATGTAATTAAATATTTATAAGGCTATGCCTCAAAAGGAATGAACGTAAAAGGTATGCATTTTCTTAACTAAATTTTCATATGTTAATGGCACTGATTAAATCTTTTGCTTCATATTAGAATGCTCAATTTCATAAGAGCAATGGACACAAAAACGTTGGATTTGGAATCTGGAACATGAGCCCATGATACATGAGAATCTGATACATTAGCATGAAGCTGTAATATGCGTAGAATGTGTACATAATGACATAGTTTTTATGCATGAATTTTGAATAGGAAATCTGTAATATGAATATGGATTGTGAATGTGTGGCGTATCACACCATGAATATACATTTCTTTTGCATTCCAAAAATCTGGTCCAAAAATATGGCAACCCAAAATTCTAGTTTAGTTCGATATGTCATTGTTGAGTTAGATAATCAGTTAGATATGCATTCGGTTAGATAGTTTAAGAATTTAAGAAAAGGATTCAACTACATATACTGTAATTGAAAAAAACACATACATTCCTTATACAACTGTAGCAATTTGATTGGAATTTGATTGAACAATATCTAACTGAATTTGATATATTTCTTTTCAAAGTTTTGCTATTACAGGTAATGTAATTTGAATAACTTTTGTTAAGACTGCCAATTTAAATTGAATAAAATTTGCTAAGACTGCCAATTTTGCTAAGACAGATTCAAAGTTTGAAAACTGCCAATTTTGAAATTGGTTTGAAATTAGCTTGAAAATTGGCAGTAATTTGAAATAACTGCCAATTGATTTTGAAACTGAAAATTAGCAATTTGAAAATTACTGCCAATTTGAAATTTCAAATTACTACTAATTTTGAAACTGCCAATTTTCAAACCAATTTCAAAGTTTGAAAACTGCCAATTTCAATTTCAAAAAATAATTCTGAAACGGTCTTAGCAAAACAGATTCAAAGTTTTGCAAAGAATTCCCCTAATTAAATTTTTGCCAAGACTGAAACAGAAAAGAATAACTTTTCGGTCAAATAATGAAAATTTTCAACCCAAATATTGATGAGAATTCAATCAAATTTTCAACAATTCATGTTTGTCAAATATGAAATGGGCATCAAATTGAATGGTTTTTGGTGAAAATTCATGGCTGCTTACAGAATAAGTGAAAGCCACAGGTCGACCATCTTCAAAAGGAACTTCTCCTAGCATTGTTTCAAATGACTCATTTTCTCTGAAACTTCATTTGCATGTGACATTTGCTCCTCAACTATAAGATTCAGCTTCGAAACTGGCAATTGCATAGCATCAACACATGTAAGGCAAAACATATTGTAGGACACGAATATAAATATAAATTGCAAAACAATAAATAGAAGGGCAAAGAATATATATCTGGCTACATAAATTACAAACTAATTTAATCAAAAATCTTTGTTAGTCAATAGCATATATAACATATATATGTGGCTACTTCTAAAAGAATTTGGAGCGAAATCCTTCACATTCAAACTTCGCATGGAACTTTAAAATACTAAATTTAGAGCCATATTCTGGACAAAAGCACAGAACATCGTCTTTTGTTAAAATAAAAAACTCATCTTTTGTTCAAAAGGACCGATTAAAAAATAAGTCTATAGGATTTACATGATGCAACTCATGAGAACATTTACATGGTTGCATCAAAAACTAATTGTTATTCTGAACAAAAGCACAAACCCTCAGCTTTTGTTAAATCTTTTGTTCAAAAGGCCAGATTAACATCAGAATTGTTAAAAACTCATCTTTTGTTCAAAAGGAATAGGATTTACAGGATGCAACGCATGAGAACAATTGCATCAACATCAGAATTTTTGGGTTTATAGGATGCAATTGAAGGCACTACCTCTACTGAGCACTACTATGCCCGTACCACACTCCCTCATGAAATCGTTGATGCCGATCACATCAAGCTCCCTTCTTGATGCCGAGCACTACCACCAGCAACCTCCTCCTTGATACCGAGCAGTACATGCAGCAAGTTCCTCCATGATGCCGAGTACTACTCTGAAAAAACAGAGAGAGTGATATGTTCTCATCAAATTACAAAATTCATTTACAGAATTTGATGCAATTGAAAATTTTAACAAAAGAATAGCACTCATGATTGCGAGCCTTAAGTAAAAGTGAACTCGTAACTTATTCTGTAAGCAGCCATGAATTTTCATAAGCAGCCATGAATTTTGTTTGAATTTCATAAGCATCATGTTTATTTCATAAGCCAGAACTGGTGCAGCCTGCTTATGAATTTCATAAGCAGCCATGAATTTCATAAGCCATGAATTCATATGAAAATTTCATAAATTAAAAACTCATGGCTGCATATCCTGCATATGAATTTCTGTTTATCCTGCATATGAATTTCATGGCTGCATATCCTGTTTATCCCATGCAGCCACCTGTTTATCCTATGAAATTCAGCCATGAATTTCAAATGCAGCCACATGTATCATATGCAGGATATACAGGATATGCAGCCACCTGTTTATCCTATGAAATTCATGGCTGCATATCATGCATATGAATTTCATATCCTGCATATCCTGCATATGAATATCCTGCTTATGAAATTAAAAATTCATTTTCTGTTTATGAAATTCAGGTCCTGCTTATGAAATTCATGACTGCACCTGCTTATGAAATTCTGTAAGCATCCTGTTTGAAAATTTATCTGTTAAATTTTGTTTACATGATTGCACCTGTTCTGGACAAAAGCACAAAACATCAGCTTTTGTTAAAATTAAAAACTCATCTTCTTTTCAAAAGGACCTAGTTGAAAACATAAGTCTACAGGATTGCATGAAAAACTAAAAGTTATTTTGGAAAAAATCATGAGAACATTTACAGGATTGCATTGACAGGATTGCATCACTGAGCATATGAACTATTCAGTTTGGTTATGTTGTTTTAATTCATGAACTGAGCATTTTAAACTGAACATGCTGATATAAACACCAAATAGCTATCAAATAATAGATCATTTACCATTCAAGAGGCAACAATCATCACCATTTCTAAATCTACAAACAATCAGAAATTGAGCAACACATCCAATAATAACAAAGCCACACAATGAATTTTTATCAAAACCCCACATTCCATCATCAGCTCAAAGCCTTAAGTAAAAGTGAACTCGTTCGGTAAAATCAACAAACAGGATGCGAGCAAACAAAATATGAAAAGTCATTAGGCCGAAAAGATCAAGATTCCATCGTCATCCTCCTTCCTTGACTGCCATGGTTTTTGCACTAAAGAATCCCTTGAGCTTCGACAAATCTTCGACATTTGTGTTTCTTTCCTTTTCAATCGATCCCAGTGTTGCGGGTTGCGGCAGGGGCCTGAGGGTTGTGGCAGGGGCTTGAGGGTGCTCGAGGTGGCAGTGGGGCGGAGGGGTGGCTGTGCAGGGGGCCGTCGTGCAGGGGGTCGAGCTCACGGCAGGGGAGAGAGTGTGGGTTTTGGGGAGTGAGAAAGAGAGAAGAGAGAGGGAGAGAGAACCAGAACGTCTCCCAAATATTTCATTTCCCCCCAAAATATTAAGGCTGAGGTTTCATTAGCCCCCAAAACAATTTTCTTCCCTCCAAGATTTAATTTCCCCCCAAAATTTTGTTTCAAACTTAAAATTTCAAACTCAATTTCTCTTCACTTATCCAATTTCTCTTATCTTATCCAATTTCTCTTATTTATACCCAATTTCTCAACTCTTATCTAAATTCTCTTATCCAATAACCCATGATAACATCCCTGTTTTATAATATAGATATATAAGTATATATATATATATATAAGTCTATATATATATATAAGTATATATATATATAAGTATATATATATATGAGTTTAAGGGGGATGAGCAGCCCGTGTAGGAATTTCCTACACCATCGCACACATGGCACTAAATGATTGGCTCAGCCTTCCTTTATTATGTTTTAGGGGTTAATTGCAAATTGTTAAAACCATTTGTAAACAAACCCGCCCCTTAATTGCTGCGCCCTTAATTAAGTAGGCTCCCCGAAATTGATGACGCACATCTCCTTCCCTCTCTCCTCCAGATTTCAGTTTGCACGCCCCAAAACCTAACAAACATCGCTTCTTCCTCTAAGGTCGCGTCATCAATTTCTCATCCTCGTTCTCCCTTCCTCCAATTGTTACCTTTCTGTCCATTCTCCAGCAAGCAGAACAACCTCTCTCTGGACATTCTCCAGAGTTTTCTCTCGGCACATCTCCTTCCCTTTCTCCTCCAGATTTTAGTTTGCACGCCGCCTCTCTGGACATTCTCCAGAGGTTTCTCTCGGCCTATTAGGTTTTAAATCGGCGGCCGCTTCTTCCCAAAACACCGGTGTATGAATCTCTATTTCCCTTTCTCCATCTTTTCTTTTCTCACGCCAAGCACATCCTCTCTTGCATCTGAGCCCCAAAAGACCGGTGTAGCACATCCTCTCTTCCTCTCCAGGTCGCTATCTCTACGAGCCCGCCTCTCTTATTCGGAGCCCGTACAAGATAAAACCCCACGCTTCTCTTTCGTCTAAGACCGGAAGAAGGCTTCGCGCCTCCGATATCCGACGGCGGCTGGCTGAGGGGTACGTCGTGAGGGATCGGTATGGATTCAGGAAAGCATAAATTTTTTTATAAGCATTATCGTTGAACTCGTTGGAATTTCACCTTTGAATGTTGAATTCGGTTTGGTTTGTTTGTTGAATAGTGTCAAAATTGAATCTTTATCGAATTTGGGCTTAATTGATGACTATTAACAGGAAGCAATCGCATGAATAGGAGAATCATTTTGTTCAAAATACTTTTGTTCACATATGCCCTGGAACATATGCCTACTTGTAGATGTGTTTAAAAATTATATGCCTGAGCATCGTTTTGTTCACGTAATTTTGTTCACGTAATTATATGCCTACTTGCCTGGGAACACAATTATATACCTGGAATTATATGCCTACTTGCATGGATTATATGTTGAGGCATATAATTTTGTTTAATTACGTGAATGAGCCTAACGTAATTATATACATGGATTATATGTTCATGTAATTTTGTTCACAATGAGCCTAACCTGGAACTTATGCCTGAGCATCATTATATACCTGGTTATATACCTGAAATCATCTTATTGCTCGCCAGCTTTCAATGACATTTTTGGGGAAGGCAATTGAAGCAATATGGTACATATAGATATATATTCAACTCTTTACTTTCTGGCATAAATGCTTATTTTAAGAGATTTCAGTCTTTCAGTGTCGTTAACATACGATGATATTATTAACTTCGTTTTTTTAAATGATAGCCAATTGTTTTCTTTTGGGCATAAAACGCTTTTTTAGGTATTTCAGTGGTCTTTCAATGTTGTTAATTAAGATGATGTCATAGTGATTAACTATTTTCATAATAATTTGTGGATGGTTCATCATCTATGTTGCACAGGCACGGACACATCTTTATTCGGCCCATACATCATGACGATACTTGAGCAAATTCTTAAAAATATACTAAAATAGGATCATTATCTTCGATACATGTGTCAAACATGTGTGCGACACATATCTGATATGTCATATCCGTGCTTTATATATCATCGTGTATTCATTAGTGCTGTCAACTGCATTGGAATTCCTCTCTACATTGAAGTTATTTTTAAAAGAATGATTTGCTGCCTGGGGTTCTTATTGTCACTGTTGGGGTTATGGCTAGGGTATCATCAGTCATGCTTATATTCATCTAATACCTTGCAATAGTAATATAAACTTGTGTATAAATATTGTGGTTATTTGGTTATTAAGTTGAATGCTTATATTCATCTGATAATACATGTAAAAAAATCGTTTTGTGGTATAAATTTTATAAAATATTTTATTATCAGGTTTTCATTGATATGGATGATATAATTGTTGAGAATGATAATGCAACATCATTTCCAAATTCTGATCATCACGAGTCTCAACATGGATTAGAAAGAGGAGAATCTACTGCTGTACACCGCAATGTAAGGGAAAATTATCATTGTCAGCCTTCTGTTGGAATGGAGTTCCCGAATATTGAAGCTGCATACCAGTTTTACAATGCATATGCAAAAATGAAAGGATTTGGAATTCGCAGGCAGTCAACAAATTCTTCTAAAAAGCCAGGAAACGAGATTATATCAAAAACTTTTGTATGTGACAAGGAAGGACGGAAGTTCTTGAAGGATAAGAGGGAGGATGGAAAAGAAGTTGCTCGTCGACGGGAAACAAGAGTTGGTTGTAAGGCGAGGATGAGGCTTAAGCTAACCAAGTTCAAAACATGGATAGTGAGTGTATTTATTGAGGAACAATGTGGTCATGATCTAACTAGTCCAGATAAAGTGAGGAGACACCGTTCACATAAGCAGTTGCATCGAACAAAAGCATGCGTGACACTTATTCACAGTCTTGAAGGTGAAGGGCTTGCACCTTCAACAATTTCTAGGGTAATTAATGTTGTAGGTGGTGATAAGGAAGAAACCATCACTCCTCAACAATGCCATGAAATTATAAGGACTCAAAGAAAAAGTAACATTGGTCAAGAATGTATGTTGATTATAAAGAAATTTCAAGAACGAAGTGTACTTGATCCCGATTTCTATTTTTCTATGCAAGTGGATGAAACTGGAGTGATGAGGAGTGTGTTTTGGGCAGATGGAAGATCCAGATCTTCTTACTTAACTTTTGGAGATGTTGTAGTGTTTGACGTCACTTACAAAACTAATAAATTTAGTTTACCGTTTGCTCCGTTCACTGGAGTAAATCATCATCGACAATCTATATTATTTGGATGTGCATTGCTTGCTGATGAGAAAGAAGACACTTTTGAATGGTTATTTAGAGAATGGTTGAAATGTATGCATAATATGCAACCAGTCGCTATTATTACAGATCAAGATATTGGTATGTGCAATGCAATCCATAGTGTGTTTCCGAACACTCGTCATCGATATTGCAAATGGCATTTAGATTCACATATTGCAGAACATTTGATATCATTAAGGACTCTTCATGGAGAGGATTTTATTAACTATTTCGATAAATGGTATCATAGTAAGAGCATAAAAGAATGTGAGTTGATGTGGAAAGAGTTACAAGATCAGTACAAAATCAATGAGGAAGATGATCGATGGCTGCAGAATATGTACAAATTAAAAGATCATTGGGTTTCTGCATATCTGAAAGACACTTTTTTTGCAGGCATGAAGTCAAGTCAACGCAGCGAAAGCATAAATGCATTCTTTGATTCATATGTAAATGCACAAACTCAATTGAATGCATTCATTCAACAATATGATAAGGCTATTGCAACTCGTCCGGAGACAGAAGCTCGTGAAGACTTCATGAATATTAATACAAAGCCTGTAACCTATATTTCGCACCCAATAGAGATGCAAGCTGGAAAGCTCTATACTAGGGCTATTTTTGATCTTTTTTAACATGAGTTTAAATGTTGTATGTCATTGTCTCGTGATCAGATAAAGATGGATGGTTCTTTTTTTGTATATAAAGTTGGTAAGTTTTCTGAAGATACTAGTACCTGGGAAGAAGTTAATTATGATCATAATGGGTTAAAGTTTTCATGTACATGTGCTATGTTCGAGACAAGTGGAATTTTATGCAGTCATATTCTGAAGATTATGGTATGGAATGAATTACCAGCTATTCCTGAGCAATACATATTGCATAGGTGGACAATCCATGCAAGACACCGCAATGTTGGAATTAATAATCTAATGTTGATGAAAGGGAGCCCATCTAATGAAGACCAATGGCATGTTTTACATTCATGGGCCCTACGAGCAAAGTTTAGCAGAGCATTGGAGATGACAACCACATCAAAGTCACTTTTACTAAAGCTTGATTCAGCATTGGAAACATTCATTAAAGAGGCTGAGAAAGAACTAAGTGAAAGGCAGAGCCATGAAGCTATTAAAGTTAGTCAATTTTCCACTACAACATCTCTCTCTCAAACAATACAACAAATCCCGCAAATTACTGTTTTTGACCCTAGTGGACCTGTAAAAACAAAAGGCAGTCCCAAGAAAGCAAGCAGGTTTCAATCTGGGTTAGAGCAAGCGCAGAAGAAAATGGAGAGAAAGAAACGACGTTGCGGAAATTGTAAGCAAAAGGGTCATTATAGGACAAGTTGTACTAATCCACCTGTTAATGATGTTACAGAAGAGGTAAAATATCGAATTTTAAATCGATTTTAAATAAAAATATCTTGAAAAATATTATATTCGCATATGTATATGGTAATTCTTGAATTACATCATCTTTTTGCATTGAATCTGATTGTAAATATATCATTTGTTTAATTTTAGGGTAGCACAGAGGATGATGGATCCGATGGCATGGACACTTAAACATGAATTTTATATGAATATCAATTGCTAATAACTTTCTGAACTTTGAATTTCATTTTTTTATAATTCTCACATTTTTGTTCATAGATTCATGTAATGTGTATATGCCTCATGTTTGAACTCTTTTTTGTAGGGGAAGTTGCTAATCAACCTTATTTATCGAAAGCAAGACAAATGGATGGGGAAAGGAAGATATTCAATGTCTCAAGATTTTTACACCTTAATTTTATTGCAGGAGTTGGAATTTTAATATTGTGCTCCTAAATAATAAATGTTGATTATTCTGCCTCAAGATGTGGTTTACCTTGTTTTTTTTAAACTAGAGGGTTAATTGGTGTTTCAGTTGTTCAGTATTATTTAGTATTATTTAGTTGTTCAGTATTATTTGGTTGCATTTGTAGTTGAAAATTGAAAATTATTAGCAAGGTAGTCTGGATATGTGTATTGAGATTTAAAAATTACTCACCTCATGTTAAATTTTTTTGTTATGATAATTTTTTTGTCTGGCATGAGCTTTACAAATTATCAGAATAGTCGGGCATGAATCATTAAAAATCCTTTTGTATGGTGGAAAAACAATAAAATTGGATACAATAGCTTGTCATTTGGAGCTCTCACATTGGAATTTACTCCAGAAAGGCGAGAAATTGAAGTATAAGAGAAAAAGAGTGAGAGTATGCATGCAGATGGATACTCAGCCTACCTTGCATTGCTATTCACTAATATCCATATTTTTGAATTTATAATCTGTCTTCTACAAAGAAGAGAAGTTTCTCTGCAGATAATGACCACCACAAAGGAGCTGCTGTAACTATATATGGCTTGGATTTCCTCTATAGTCACTCCTTGGGTATTGTTGCTAGAGCATCAGAGAGGACTATTGCAGGTATAAACCCAACCCTTTATCCATCCGGCATGAATCATTAAAAATCCTTTTGTATGGGGGAAAAACATTAAAATGGAATACAATAGCTTGACATTTGGAGATCTCACACTTGAATTTACTCCAGAAAGGTGAGAAATTAAAGGATAAGAGAAAAGGAGTGAGAGTATGCATGCAGATGGATACTCAGCAACATTACTATTCACTAATATCCCTATTTCTGAATTTATAATCTGTCTTCTACAAAGAAGAGAAGTTTCTCTGCAGATAATGACCACCACAAAGGAGCTGCTGGAACTATATATGGCTAGGATTTCCTCTATAGTCACTCCTTGGGTATTGTTGCTGGAGCATCAGAGAGGACTATTGCAGGCATGCATACATTTGGGTTTTTGGTTTATCCTTCATTTAGTCATAGCATATGTTTAACCTTCAAGATGATAACCTTTATGTGCAGCTTATGTACTTGCAAGAACTTGGAAGAAAGAACCTGCATCTCCAGCAGAACTTGACCTCTTTGAGAAAACATCAATTGAATTTCTCTCTGCACCGGAAATGGCCCGTCTTCTTCTGGAACACGAGCAGTGTGGGCTCCTCAAGTGGATTCTGGAAGAAAAGAGGAAAGTGAAGCCTAGAGATGCCACCGAGAAGAAGAAGATTGATGAGGAGAGGGATCTTCTGAAGCAAATCATCCAGTCGGAATCCATATCAGTCTTCTAAAAACCTTCTGGATTACCAAGAATTAGTTGTATCAGGGTAGCATATGTGAACTAGAATCTCTGATGTTTTGTATAGACCATGCAAACTAATCAGGTTTCTTTGCAAGAATAGCTAAAACATGCTATAACTATTCACCAATCACCATCGCTTGTGTTGGTTAGTTCTTCATCGAGCTTGTCTTGCAAACTGAACTGCTAAGAGTTGTGGTCATTCTGGTGTTCTGAATTCAAGAGGTTGATTCGTCGTGTTATTTTCTTCTTGCAATTTGCTGTGAAATTCTTGTGGTCCTCTGATATGCATTGTTATGATATATTCTTTTTGCAAAAATTTAATAAGCTAGCCTAAGAAGTCAGCTTAGGATCAAAAAGAGTTACAAGCTGCCAGCTTCCGCATGTATGTTTTGCATACGTCTGACAAACTCTCCTCTCTACAAGTGAACAGCCAACAACAAGTATCGAAGATACGTGGTTCCTGTCAACATTAATTTCCAACAAATATAGGTAGGCTTAGTAGTTTTAAGGATGATAAGAGTTGAGAACACAGCAAGCAGATTTTCAGGCCACTCTACTGCAAACCAGCGTGACATAAAGATGGGAGAATAATAATTGATATTCTTTTTGCAACTTGTACCGAAGTTTTGCGTGGTCCTCTGATACTTGTGCTGCTTTAAGATCTCTGAGATGTAAGTGTTCACTTACTGATAGATAGCTAGTGCCAGTTCGCAAAAAGCTACAGCTTTTAGATTGGTGGTATAGCTGGCTTAAGGGATAGTTTACAAGTCGCTGATGCCAGTTTGCAAATAGCTTACTTAAGGAATATTTTGATGTTTCAAAATCTACAGCTTTTAGGTTGGTGGTATAGCTTTTGGGTTTGTATGCAACTAAATCTATATTGGGACACAAGCTTCTCTTTCGCATAGCTCCCAGTCTCCAAATGCAAGCATCAGGATCAGAAGTCACCTCCTCAATCAATACATTTATTCATTTATACATAAACTTGGTGGTAGCATAAGCAGCATAAACTAACTTCTTGCTATTCAAAAATAGCTGAATCAAATATCATGCAACTTTTCAACATGCATCTATACAAAATTATTTACAGTGAAGGCTGAGATTATTAATACCATTCAAGACAACCATTTTATTTGACATATCAAAACTTAAACAAGAACATTAAATATGTAGTTTAGTACAAACTAATTGTTATACACCAATGTCCATTTGAAATATCTCCTCTCTTGGTGTTGAAAAATTGATCGCAGTTCATCATGAGCCCATGTTTCTGGTAGCTTGAAACCATGAATTCCAATTCTAGGGTCTGGATAAAAAAGAAAGTCACAAGACAAGATGGACCCCAAATTCCCCATTGATAGATCCCACCGCCAGCCAACCAAACCGAATTCTACCCGCTGCCGAATTCCACCCTCGGTGGAGACGCCGCCGTGATCGGAAGAGGAATCAGAGAGACGACGAGGGTTCTCTTGTACGGGCTCAGAAGAAAGAGATGCTGCCGTGGTTGCACGCGTATCTCGTCGCTGGTGTAACCTGCCGTCGGTGGAGGTTGTTCTGCTTGCTGGAGAATGGACAGAAAGGTAACAATTGGAGGAAGGGAGAACGAGGATGAGAAATTGATGACGCGACCTTAGAGGAAGAAGCGGCGTTTGTTAGGTTTTGGGGCGTGCAAACTGAAATCTGGAGGAGAAAGGGAAGGAGATGTGCGTCATCAATTTCGGGGAGCCTACTTAATTAAGGGCGCAGCAATTAAGGGGCGGGTTTGTTTACAAATGGTTTTAACAATTTGCAATTAACCCCTAAAACATAATAAAGGAAGGCTGAGCCAATCATTTAGTGCCATGTGTGCGATGGTGTAGGAAATTCCTACACGGCTGCTCATCCCCCTTAAACTCTATATATATATATAAGTATATATATATATATACTTATATATATATACTTATATATATATATATATATATATATATATATATATATATATACTTATATATGGGATTGTCTGGAATTGATAGTTGAGAGTGACGACGCCGGTGTCCTCTCCTCTCTCTATTAATACCAACTATATGGACCCCACATTGTAACTTTGTATATTATTCAATATAGTCTCTCGCTTATCTTTCAAAAAAATATATATGGGATTAATGTAGAGCAGGTGGCACCTGATCCAATGGATCAGGTGCAAGACACAAAAAGGTGGGACCCAGAGAGTACAAGCCCCACATGGACTTGTACTTCCCACCTTTTTTGTGTCTTGCCACTTGATCCATTGGATCAGGTGGCAGATTTTCTATATTAAATCATATATATATATATATATAGGAAAATTTTCAAATGAGAACATTTCGCACGGTGCGAAAATGTTTTTATCTTTTTTTTTGAAATTTTTTTTTTCAAAAATTCTTTTTTCCACCCTCATTATATGTTGTTATACCCCCCTCAAAAAATAATGGTTGAGAAATAATGTCATTTGGCCTTCGATCAAGGCATTTCATCAAATTCGCACGTTTTGAGACCGTTAAATTTGTAACGGGTGGATGTGTGCTCTAATGCCCAATGGGTTCACCCATTATTTTCCCTGGGGAATATAATTGTATGGATTAAACATCAAAAAAAGAATTTTTGAAAAAAAATATTTCAAAAAAATAAAAAAAATGTTTTCGCACGGCTTTCGCACGGGTTTTTTTCGCAACGGAAGATCGATATATATATATATATATATATATATATATATATATATATATATATATATATATATATATATATATATATATATATATATATAGTAAGTGTGTATATATATATATATGAGTATAAAGACAATAAAAAGAGCTCAATCTTTTAGAACCTAAATATTATCCAACAATTTTCCACAAATTACATAATTATATCAACTAAAAATATTTAAATAATTAGGCATGATATTAACGAGCAATCAATCATGCACGATTTGAGTATGTGGATTCTTCATTAACTTAAAATGTCATCATCAAAATCATATTTAATGTTTCTATGATTTCTAATAAATTTCATACCAAACGTTCATCAAAATTTCAACAACATCAAAGATAAACATGTGCTCGTGCAAACAATGAAGTAATCTATGATGTCATTTGTAACGCCCCGCTTCCCAGGATACCCGAGAAGTACGAATCCATCCCAGGTATCCCTAGAGCACGAGTGTTATGCAGAAAGAGGAAGAAAGAGAGAGTACAGAAAGAATATGCAGGTCACTTCGCACATACTGGGAAGTACAAGTAAAGCTCCATCACAGAAATAACACAGAGAACTAAACAAAAATACAAGTCCAAACTTCATTTATATTTATATAAAGGTACATCACAAAGAGTACATTATACATCATCATTTATAACGGGGGTACAAAGGGAACAAGGGAGAAATCCCAAAAAACCCCACAAAAGAGAAAGTACTCACACATTGTACAAAAGTATAACTCACTCCTTAATTACCCCTGGAAGTATAGTTGTACAAGATTGCCATCTATGGGTTCCATCTCTGAGTAGTCTCCTGGGTCAAGTTCTGCTTAGACTGTAAGGTTCCTAATCCTGAAAAAGTAAATTGGACACATCAATGCATGACCCAGTAGGAAATCTAACTAAACTAGGTAGGACCAGTCTCTGAGCCGAACTACCTGTTAAGGTCTGCCTCATATAATAAACATGTCAACTATTAACCTATAAAGGGACCAAGTAAGCAGACAAGTATTGAAAGTAAGACAACAGATTTAACGTGCATAAAAAGGAAACAACCTCGCAGGCAGATATTATAAAGTAAGAGACCCAGAATTAAATAAACGTAAAGTAAAAGCTGACGTTCACAAATATGCATATGATGCACATGGGATGATTATGAATGCAATGTAGTGCCTAAGGGATCCCATCTATGTCGGCGTGCCTACATTGTGAACTATGGATTTTAGAGTTGGTTCCCATGGATTCAAGAGGTGGCCCTCGATGTTTTCGTGGCATGGTGGTCCATGTAGCATGGAGGTCCATGTCGTCTATTTACCACACATATTTCCAAAAGGTGGCGCCCATGGATGAAGGAGGTAGCCCCCAGCATTTCCGTTGCACGCTGGTCCATGTGGTACTTTGGTCTATGCGGGGTTAATTCCATGGAGTTATCTATCTTTCATTTCATTTCGATTAGTATCATGATTTACACAACGAACATCATACCATAATCACATAAAGAAACTTTACAAGTAACACACTTCCATGGTTTGGATTCCATTAACATTAACATTGCATAATCACATAACGATAAAGAGTGCATGGTAAACTTTAACATGGCCATTACTTGAATGTGGATAACATCGTTATCTCAGCAAGTATAACATCATATTTCAATGTGAATAAGCAAGCATGGTGTGTGAATAAGCAAACATGGAGTTAACTACTATTCAAGCATGGCTTAAATATGAACATGAATTTAAGCATATTGTATGTCTCCATAGTGCTTAGTCCAAATTACGACATGATAAGTGACATACTACTAGTACCAATAATCATGGATACTAAATACAAGATTAATAGGGAAGTCTCAACCTTTATGCTAAGCTTAAACCATGAAGTACATTCGACGATTAATCTGATTCCTCGACGGTTAACACCCATTTCTATTATGATTTTGGAAAAACTTTCTAAATGAAAGTTGTAGAGAATGTAGTCTTCTACTCATATACCAAAAATCATAAATTTGGAGTAATCGAACTAATTAATATGTGTTAAACACCACAGGTTACCGATTCTGTTTTTCAAACAGAATTGTTGGGTTCTAAAGATATGTTATTTCTAATGCCTTACAATCATATTCTCAGTAAGGGCCGAACATTAAATTTGTAGGTATTGAAGATAGCTTTCCAAAATGACCAAGATCATAATTATTGGATCACTATAGAGGGTGTTCTATTCGTTTTAGTAAAAGGACGCAGATTCTGACAGCATCTGTCACTACGGCATAATTCATAGGTGTAGTCACAATAGAGGCATAATTTGATTATGGTTCCTAAACAAAATTTGTAAAGGACTCCTTAAGCTTTCCAGATCATATTTTTCCATAATTTTTGACATACTATACAGAGAGTTATGCATGATTGAACTTGCAACCAAAATCAATTCCCAGACACCGTTAACTAAACTAACTCCTATCAATTCTAAAATGAAATCCTATCTAATTAAGTTAAATTACTATCTTAAAAAGTCCTCCAATCAATCTCTGGCCTTCTTCTCCTTGAAGACCCCATCAATTCTCAAGTTCCTCTTACAATTCTTCTTCAAGCACTAAGGAGATGGGTTTGGGTTCATAACTTGAGTGAGGAAGGAGAGATGAGCTTTGGGGTTCCATTTTGGGTTAGAAAATGAGATGGAAGAGGAGATAGGCTGGTTCTATTCTTCCCTTTCTATTTTTTATTCTTTTTTTCTCTTTTTATTTTTTCCTTTCTTAATCTCTAAGTCAAACCTTCATCCTTGTCATCACTAACCATCTCTCTTGGTTTGCCATGTGTGAGGGATTAGGTGAGAATTTGTGTGGTAATGACACCTCACGTAGGATGTGTCCTCTAATTAGGAAATTTGGGATTTAATTCTAATAAATAGAAATACCCCATAAGAATACCATTTACTCATTAAATGCTAAGTATACCATCCAAATACACATCATTTAAATCCAAATGATGTTCTAAAAATTATTTAAAAAATAATTTGTTGCTATAAAAATTAAGGAAAATACCCAAAATTTTATGTGTACAAATACTTCCAAAATCTGTATACTATACCCGTATTCAAGAGCACAGGGTATTATAATCATGGTTCAACATATTCTTATAGAAATTCCCTGATGCATCAAATAAGTCATACAAAATAATCATAACTTTCTTTACCTCCTTTTGCTCAAATTAACACCGTTTTTTTCAAGACGATGTAAGTTATCACCTGAATCCTGATGATGCACCTGCAGAGGAAGATGCATCTTTTGGTATCCATTTGGTGGATCTGGAAGTGTTAGCATATGATTTGCTTTGCTTTATAAGATGTTTAGCAATCCACATGAAATTTTCAGGATAAATGCGAGCAAAGCAATCATGAATGACATTGTAACGCCTCGCTCCTGGGATACCTGATAAGTACGAATCCGTATCAGGTATTCCCGATGAGGCGGGTGCTACGGAAGGAAAAAAAACAAAAAACAACACATAAAGCAGGTAGACTGCGCACTGCTGGGATAGTACATGTAGCATTCCAGACATCACAGAAACACAAAGAGAGCCTCCAACTCAAAACACCAATATAACATATATATAAACTTTTCTATTACAACATCAATTACAAATCTCTAATACAATATATATGACCCAAACTCACCCAAGTACAATGACACACCCAATCTCTCCCGCTTTCACCCCCACTCTCACTCCCACCAACTGTGCTCGCGGGCCTCTGACTCCATAAACCAACACCTGAGAAATATCAACGGGGACACGTCACAGTGTGACCCAGTAGGAATACCAAAACCAACTCACATGGTGCAAAGGAGAGGTATGCTCGATACAATAGTCTACCATCTAGCTCATAACATAACATGGTAGGGGCAATCAAATGACATAACCAACGGATCACATACCTGCCGCAAGGGAGAACCTGCAAAACAGAGTGAGTGCCACAGACAGCGGGATGTACGGTAACAGGGACTAGACCTAGCATTATAACATCATCCCAAATACCACTACTAGCAGATACCAAAAGAAACCCAAGTCACCTCATTCACTTTTAAGTTTTCTTTTACCCTAAGTTTTCAAACGGGTTTTCATTTAAACCTGGGATTTTTAAGAGAGTTAGCAAGTGGCATTTTGGTGTAGTCCTGACCTATGTTTCTAATGCTGAGGATGTTCTGGAATGCTTTCGAAATACTCACCAAAAATTTCGGCAGAGTTTCTCTTGTATTTATCAATTTTCCCAATTACAACATAAGTAATATTTCAGGAGAAATCTGTTTAACTATAAAACAACATATCCTTAATTAAGGAATCATAAGAGAAAGTGCCATAAGAAACCAATCCACATATGCACCTCAAGGCACGGCCAATATATCGCATGTTTCCATTTGGACAATTCTAACAAATTGCACACCGTGGAAATTTCACACATTAATGTGATACATGCATGGATTTGTCATAGAATCATAGATTTAGCATTTGGAAATGTACTAAAGAACCCATTTAATTTCCATAACAATTAAAAAAACAAGAATATGTAACATGCTTGGCCTACAAGCATATAATTGTGGGCTAGCAAAGGACTACATGAAACTAACATATGAAAAATTAATGCAAACGGGCATGTAGCATGATGAGAAGCATGATCTACCATAAACCAAATAACATATCACAACAACTTCGCCAATAGTAACAATAATATTGCCAACATCCCATGAATGAGGCTTCCAACATTCACAATTAACATAACTTCCAACATCCCAATATTTCATACAACTTCCAAGCACCTATGCATTCATGGCAACATTCATGCCCAAAAGGTAACAATCAACATATTTAACCACCAATCACACATGATGCTCAATGATGCCATGATGTGCATGAAGCACAAACAATGCGACACCATGCAATGCAATGCAATGGGGATCCCATGAATGTGCCGGCGTGCAAGTGCAAGCGATTCTACTCCGTTATCAACGTGGAGCCACCTAATGGATCAAGAGGTGGCCAACGACGTATTCACCCGCCTCCTACCGTAGCACTTTGTCCATGCCCGTGCACTCCACCTCGTGTCATAATCACATCATATCACAACCCATGTGTATGGGTGCACATTACATTCTTTGCATTTTGCTTTCTTCAAATTTCTTTCTTTTTCTTTTTCCAACACCATCACAATTTCATTACCACATCAAAATATTACAATAGGCCCAAGGCTGAAATATCAAGAAAGGATTTGCCACCACATATGAAGCTTTCCATATCGACACAATAAAGAGCTATCTTGAGCATCATACCTTAATAAGAAAGACAAGCATGGCTTGCATATTTCATAAAAATGGAAACACATGCATGAACTTGGGATAAATATTATTCCTTACATGAAAAGCGAGTATCTTGCAAATAGCGCAATAAAAATCACTCATTGATTCGAAGATAGCCACTTCATTTAAACACGAGCAATTTAGCAAGTCAAGTACACTATCACATTCAAGGGAGGCAACAAGAGGCTATTAGCAAGATTACGTCTTATTAGTGAAATGGTTAATTTCAAGGCATAGGAAGGTATGCATCCTCCTAATTTAAGTCAACTTCTTTAGCAACCTCCTACTAGTAACAACAAACTACTAAACCACAACATAAAGAAGCACTTTTCTCTTTTAGTATCAACACAATATATGAATTCATTCTTAATTAGAACTTGCAACACAAGCTCAACTTAATTAATTTAAAGTTCCCTACATGATTTAAATTTCCATGTCACCACCTAAAGTCCACATAACTTACTTAAGTCACCCAATTCATGCAAAAGGAATTGGAAATAGATTTAAGTTTTCGACAATGCTAACGAGGGCAATTTGCTTAATTATTGAATCAAGGTGTTAAAGGCATCATCTCGCACCATTTCCAACTCCCTCTACACCATAGCTAAATTAAAGCAAGCAATTTCATTTAATCAATGCAACGAAATGAAAGCCAATTCATTTAATCGAATGTCTCTATATGTCAAAATGGGGACAATCTCACCCCAAATGAGAGTAATATCACCTAACATAGCTCATTCTCATACAATAGAAATTTAATGATAAGTTTCGTGTTACATAAGAAATTTAAGAGAAATTCATGCAACACTTCTTCCCCCATTCCAAACCTTTCTACACCAAAATAAAGTCAGAGCGACACATTACTCAATAGTTTACTCTCATCTCTAATGGAAATTAAGCAACGTCTCATATCAATTGATTTCCCACATATGAAACTAAACAACCTCTCATCTTAAAGAAAAACTGAGCACTTCTCATGCAGGGGAAAGTGGGAAATAAAGCTCCCAATATTCAACTTGCGTCAATTTCAACTCAACAAATTAATTGGGTCTTAAGCAAAATTAACCCAACACTTCATACTCTATAGCATGAAACAAAAGTACCACCCTAAATTAGAGACAACCTCATTAGCCCGATTGGTTAGACTTGGAATAACAAGCCATATGAAGATAGTTTCCCACGTACCACATGTATGTAATTTCATACAAATGAACATCCCAACGATTGATACTAAACAATTTGACTAGTAATTCCCCAAAATCCTAACATTTAGGAGCATCTAGTAATTTTCATACCACATGTAAGAGCAACTTCCAAATAAGAGTAATTTCTCCTAATTAGTGAACCAACACATATAAGGGCAACTGAAATGTAATTATAGCACCAAGTAAATTAACATAACATCCCAAATCAAGTTTGAATGCATCAACCCAAAACTATTGCTACATAACCCTAAAGATGCAAACTTGGAATTCAAACAAGATGAAATAAAGCATATGAATTGGGATTGGTATCCTACCTCAACCAAGATGCAAGATCATCTTCCAATGAGAGGAAATCCCCCTTTGATTGCAAAGAAGCCATCACGAATCCCCTTCTCTAACACCAAGCCCTAAATTTCGAAATTCTCCGCATGAATCCCTAAAAATGCCAACTTTGTTCTTAATATGAAATGAAATTAAACATATGAGTTAGGGTTAGACTCCTACCTCATCCAAGCTGCAAAATCCTCTTCCAATTTGAGAGAACCCACCATCTTCAAGCTTCAAGCCCTAACCCTCTTTCAATTTCATGACTCCACCATCAATCTCATCCTCCAAATCCCAAGTCTCCTCTTCAAATCCAAACCCTAATTAAGCCATCTTCCAATTTCCCCCTCTTCCTCTAATCTTCCTCCCTTATTTGTGCTTGGAAATTCGGCAGCACAGGGTTTCGGCCAGTCAAGGGGAGAGGGATTTTCGGCCATGGAAAGGGGAGGGCCCGCTGGTTGTTTGGGGGAAGCGAGAAGAGGGGCTGATTTCGGCAACCATGGGAGGGTTCGGCCTAGAATTAGGGGGGAGGGAGGCTGATTTCAGTGGCCAGCAATGGGGAAAAGGGGGAGTTGGCTTGGGTTGAGGAAACAGGGAGAAGGGAGAAAGAAAAATAAAAGAATGAAGGGAAGAAGTTTGTAGAAAGGAAAGACTTTGATATTTACAAGTTTGCCATTCCACTAAATGAAAGTCTCATCTCTAGCCACTAAAATCACTAGCTCAAGCCCAATAACAAAGCTCAACCAACATACCCTCGCTATTAAAATTAGCTAAAGCCCCAATCAATAATAATAAGAATAAGCAACATAGTAAGAATGACCCGCGGCAACAGTAACATCAGTACTAATGTCAATATTAATAACAACCTCAACAACCTCACCAAAATAATGACCCAACATCAATAATGATATTATCATATGCTAATAACTATCTCAGCATCCCTAATTATTATGAACTTACCATTTATGCTAAGCACGCTAATGAACACTGTTAGCATGCTAACAATAATTTCGATTTACTATCCAATCACATGCATTCACTTATATATATCTAACACATATCATAGTCACCTTATCCATACATGTAGGAATTTACTATGCACACAACAACATTACTATACGCACGCACGCAAATCGTATTTTCCACATGCGGTCATTACAGGCATGTCCCTTCTTATTACAATAGAAACATGTAACATTAACAAGAAGTAGACATGTTCGCATCATACATGCTAGATGGAAAGCATATGTATTTAGCAAATCTCTTCTCATGGGGTCCTAGATCTCTTAGGTGGTTGCTTCCTTTTAAACCATATACCTTGTTTGCTAGAGTGGTCATTTAATCCATCTAGCATCTCATTAAATTATGTTTGACTGCTAGTGAAATTTTTTATTATGTTGCTAAGGTCTTAATTTTCCTTCTCTAGTTCTTTAATCCTAGCAGCACAATTTTTCTCTTTCTTATTCTCTTCAATTTCACTAGTAATATTTTTTCCTTTAATCAAATTAGATTTTTCTTTTTCTAGTTGCACAATTTTTTTTCAAAGATAGATACCTTGTGATTCAAAATTTTAAGCTCAGAATCTTTGGAATTTAAAGAGCTAGTTTTCTCATTGAGATCTTTAACTAGATTAAAGTTTTCAAGCTCTAACTTAACTAATTTTTTGTTAGCTTCTTTTAATTCTAAGATCTTGGTCTTTAAGGTGGTTTCATCAAAGCTATTTATAATCTCTTTTTGTTTCTTCCATTGAAAAGCTCATCTCTATCATGTCCAACGGCTCCATGACATTCTTCTAATGATTTATGAAGTTTCTTAAGCTTTGAATATCTAAGGACTATGTCTTCAACGAGTTCAACTAAACATTCATAAGCTTCCTCCATATCATAGAACATATTCTCACAATAACTATGACCATCATTGGAGAAGCATTCATATTTTACCTTTTCGTCTCTCGCCATTAAGCAAGTCCCATTGTTGTAGTTTTCGTCGTCCTCTGAAGAAAGCTCCTCTGCATCGCTTTCTCCCTATGTTGCAACCATTCCTTGCTTGGACGACCTCTTTCTTCTATCTCCTTATTTATCTTTCCCTTTGTTTTTCATAAGTGGACATTCAACTTTTATGTGGCCCTTTTGTTCCAGTTGAAGCATCTTGGTGTAATGTTCTTGTCTTCATATTTTTCCTTCTTCTTGATTTTGCATATGTTACGAGTCATTTTCTTGTTGTTTCGTAGAAATGCTCTGAAGCCTTTTGTTAGGGAATCCATTTCTTCGTCCTCTGAATCATCCTCTGTTCCGAACTTAGACACTTTGAAGGCCAAATCTTTTCCTTCTTCTTCGCATTCTTCTTAGATTTATCCTCCTTCTTTGAAGCCTTGCCGCCCATCATCTTCATCTGCACTTCGTATGCCATCAACTTTCCCATCAGTTGCTCGAAGGTGATGGTTGCTAGATCGTGGGCTTCCTCAATGGCAGTTCTGTAAGGACCCTGGATATGAGGAAAACACTAGAAGAGGGGTTGAATAATGTTTAAAAAATTTAAACGATAGTTATACCAATTTAAATCCCTAACCAGCAATAAATGCGGAATTATAAATTACCCCAAAATGAAACACTGTAACAAGGATATGTTTCAAGTGTTCGGATTACCCAAGTCCAATCTCGACTTGTTCCCGATAATCCTACGTCTCTTCCACCTGGATACCTCCGGATACTTAAAATAGAACCATAACTTGAGGTTTCCTTCAAACCCATTTGTAGCTACCATACAAGTGTAATCGAACAACAATCGATGTCTTTGACTTCCACAACTTGGGATCAAGCAAACCCACTGTCACAAACTGAGAGTGAAATCGAAATACGAGATAATGAAATTCGAAATGAAAACACTTACAAACACATATGCCTTGAAGTAGAACTTGAAGGAGCAAGTGTGTGTGTGTGTTGATCCCTCTTCCAAGATGAGAGAAAGCCCTTGCACTTGTCTTCACCAAATCTTAACGCTAAGTGGAAAGACAAGATTAGAGTTGAGATTTTAAGGGCTTGAGAGTTGAGGAAGAGAAAACTTGAGAGATTGAGCTTAGGAATGAATGCAAGATTGTCTAAGTGTTTCTCAATGGAACAGTAAGAGACCCTCTTATAGATTCTCTAAACCCCTCAAGCAAAATACCCAAAACCCCTTTGAAATCCGTCTGGAAAAAGCCAACGGATAGAAAATACGCGCCAGATAGTTGACTGATGAAGAACTCACAATCGCTTGCTGCATTATGTCAGAGGGTAAGTGAGAATTGAAATAGTAACTTACCACGTAGGACAGTCAATTGATGAAGGTCGGACAGGTGCATGTAAACCAACATGTGACTGAGAAACCTTCTACAGGCAACTGAATTCCTAAGTGCGTAAGTGATGAAAACTCGGGAAATTTTGGGAAGACATGACATGCGAATGTAGAAGCATATACATGCGACTGTGCCATGGGCAGGCAGCTGTAAATCCTTCTTACATCAACTGCAGGTGCAAGTGTGAAAGTTTTCAAAAATTGGAAAGTTTAACAAGTTGGGGACTTTTAGGCTAGAATAGACATCCGACTGACTAACAAGTCACATGCGCTTGTAACTAGACATGCGCATGAACATTGTACATCAGTCACATGATGAGAGTTATAGCAGAAAGCCTAAAAGAACAAGTGAAAAGGTTTGTACATAACAGACGACTGGAGAACAAATCTCAGGCACCTGTGTGGAGACATGCACCTGTAAATGGTTCAGCAGTTCCCTGTTAAACCTTCAAAATACACATGCTTGAGAATTAAGAATTAGAGGCCTAGGAAATGAGTTCTAATGCTTTCCTAGGATAGAGTGGAAGATGTGTGTGTGCTCCAACATAATTCTACTTCTAAGCTACATACTAATAAGATAGAAGAAGAGAATTAAAAAGATTACATTTGTTTTTGCCTCTCTTCCTTCTAATGAATGATCTTGAAGTCTTCTTAAAGCTTCTATCTTCATCTTCGATCATCTAATCGACTTTACGAGCTTTGCTTGATCCTTGAGTGACATCCATTTCTAATTGATCTTCATGATAGTCTTAGGCAATATATTAACTGCAAGTAGGGGATTAGTCACAAGTATTTATGTTTGCTCATCATCAAAACCAAGTAGGGAGAAATCCATTACTCAACATTCACTCCCTTTTTGGTGATGACAAACAAACATAAATAAAAACATAAATAATTGTATTTAAAAATACTTACTCCCCTGATATAGATGCCAATCAAGTTAGTCAATATAAATAAGGGCATCTAAAGATCAATTAAAGCAAATATGTAAGATAAGCATGAATGAAATGATTTCAAGATTAGAAATTTAGGATTTTAGAATCCAAATTCATTATATCTTACTCCACCTGAATATAAGGCAACTTCAATCTTAGATTCAAGTTTAGATTTACTTAGCACAAAATTATGATTTGTTTATTTATCTCCCCCTATGGCATTATCAAAAAAGAGGAAGTAGAGAAACAACAACAATCGTGCTAAATAAAACTAAAACAATCATGAGAGTCTAATGAATGTGATACATATTTAATGTGATACCAAAAGAAAATCGAGAAAAACGAAGGTGCATCACACTAATACATATCAAAAACTCATCAAAAATAGAAATTCTAGTCGACTAAAGTAATGATAGTCCAATATCAACATTAATCATGCAAAATGTCTCACCCCACATCATATATATATATATATATATATATATATATATATATATATATATATATATATAGTGCCTGAGAACGTGCGCAGGTAGAATTACCTGCGCACGCCCCCTCTGTTCGGGGTTTCTAAATATTTTTTTTTGAAATTTTTTTTTGCAGTAGCTAGATATACTTGTTATGAAGCTCCCCACAAAATTTCAGGTCAATCCGACACCGTTTGAGCCTCCGTTCATCGATTTCAAAAACGTTGCGCAAAACTGTCCAGAATTTGGACAGTTTTGCGCAACGTTTTTGAAATCGATGAACGGAGGCTCAAACGGTGTCGGATTGACCTGAAATTTTGTGGGGAGCTTCATAACAAGTATATCTAGCTACTGCAAAAAAAAATTTCAAAAAAAAATACTTACAAACACCGAACAGAGGGGGCGTGCGCAGGTAATTCTACCTGCGCACGTTCTTAGGTACATTTTTTGCATATATATATATATATATATATATATATATATATATATATATATATATATATATATATATATATATATAAATATAAAAGAGCACAAAGAGAGACAAGATTGCACAACATATACACATATGATCACATCAGAGAATGAAGAGTCAAAATGTGATATCATATGTTTATGTAAAAAGGGTACATGGAGTACAAAATAAGCTATCAACTCCACATACAAGCAAAAGTATATCTATCAACCATACATCCATACAAAATGAAGTGCCAAATATCTATACATCCATCAAAAACAACAACTGACTTACACTATCAACCATAACAAAAAATTCTATTTCCTAGGGTGTGTTGTCCTCAAGAAGCATAAGTCCAGATCAACGACGATGGAGTCCACAGGAGCAGTCATCTCAATACGGAAGTCCTGGGTCTTCGGATCTTCAGGAATGTCCACAGAAGAAGGCACATCAGTAGCAGCAGTGGAATCACCCTGAGGAGCCTGAGAAGCAGCAGGCTCAGAAGCAGCATCAATTGAAGGATCTGGAATTTCAGAGATGATAGGAGGAGGAGGCTGAGTAGACTAAGCATCAGTAGATGGAACAAAAGACTGGAGGTGGACAGCGAAGGGTATGCCCTGATGCTGGAATGACTAGTAGAAAAGCTCAAACAAACCATACAATCCAGATACCTTCTTGTCGAGCTAGACAAGAAAAGGGTCAGTAGTAGGTGCAGAAGATGATGAGGGCTGAGATGAATCAACAGGTGGAGCAGTAGATGATGAGGGGTCAGAGGAGGACTGCCTCTTCTTTGATGTAGTCAGAAGAGCCGAAGAAGACTTCATCTTTGCTGATGCATCAAGAAGAGGGCCAAGAGGAATAGGCTCAAAAGGAGAGAGGTCAATACCAAAGTGGTGAAACACATGGGTAAGTAAGCCTACATATGGAATGTGAGAGGAGGAGGATGTGATCTCAACATGGTCCATGCAGTCAAGAATGACTCCAGCCCAATTCACCTTAATCCCAGAAAATATAGCATACATACATTTTAGGATCTTATGGGACGGTTGGTCAGATGGTCCGTATTTATGCAAGATGTTGGACTGGACCACGTGGTGGACAACCCAACCTCTAAGCAGTAAACATGGATGATTTGACGCCAGAGGTGAGAATGGGAGAATATCCATAAACATGTCCCTAAGGACGGATTGATCTAACTCTACAACAGAAGAAATGGAAATGTCGACAGGCAAGGAACCGGTAGAGGGAATCCTAAGGATGGTCCCTAAGTGTGTAGGATCAAGCTTGATGTGGGTCCCATGAACTATAGTTTCCACAATCCCAGACTCTGCATACTCACTACGAATGTGGTTAGCATAAAAGAGCTTCACTAGAAAGGGATATGAACATGGAGAATCATCTTGAGAGTATCTAAACAAATCGACCAATTTGGTCATCGTAAGGTACTGAGATAGACTCTCGGTGGTGAAGGCTGAATAAACGATCAAACGTTCTCTAAGAATCTTGATGCCAATCATGGAATGAAATCTTGCCAAACATGCATCGGCATGACACATGGGGACAAGAGGGGCAGAAGCTAAAGGAGGATCACTGGAAGGATTCTAGCCTTGGGGTTGTGCTTCAGGATTGGCATGAGACTGGGTGTGGGTCTCTTCATGGTTTCTTCCGCATGAGGAGTAGAGTCCAAGACAAGGGGCAGATCAGCAATATGAACACCAGAGGGAGCAAGCTATCTATGCCTACTTTTGAGAGGAATCACCTCTTCAGCCAACACAGACTCAGACCCAGAAGATTGAACGAGTTAGAAAGATGGTGTGGCAAATTTGGTTCTGGGTTTCTTGCATCCTTTCGAAGGAGCGGGCTTAGGAACCCTAACTTTGGTTTCCTTTGGAGATCCTAATGGACTTGCCCTTGACTATAAAAGAAGAACCTAGCTTAGGTCGCATGATACAGAAAAATCGACAAATATTAATAAAATCGAGGGCACGATTAATGAGGTAAGTGAAAGATATACTAATCGACGATGGAGGAAGGGAGACAAGCTAAAACAATGTGCAGGAGGGATATTCGACGGCATGGAGACATGAATCAAGGGAGGAGGACGATCGACGCTCTGGTTTGAAGGAGTAAGAAGGAGGGAAATTTGATCGGATGAGAGAGAAGAAACGAAGGGGCACAATCTCTTAAGTGGAGGGGGGAAAATCTGACCGTTGGATCAAATGATAGACGGCTTAGATTAACTTAACGAACCGTCACTGAAGTGGACATGCGACTGGTGAACAACCTTCAGTTGCCTGGCAGATCATGATACAAATTTGATTTAAAAGATAGACAGGCGCCTGTAGAATAAAACACAGTCACATGGGTTTTGGCAAGGCGCCTGTGAAAACCACTACAGTCGCCTGAATCTAATTAAACAGAGTGATGTTTTTGAGTGAAATTTCTCAAATCCTGCAGCAGGCACCTGATGAACAAAATACAGTCGCCTGAGTGAAAACCAGGCACCTGGTAATATAGCATCAGTCGACTGCCTGGGAGTTGCTAAATATGGGTCAAAAACTTTAAAGTTGGGAAGGCAACTGTCGAAGGAATGACAGCCACCTGTCCTAGTCCTGAATTTAAAAGATATAGAGGACTGGGCATGCAACTGAAGAAGGAAACCCAGTCGCCTGTCTTGGTCCAGAAATACATGATATGGCTAGAATCATGGGTTTAAGACTACTCACCCTTAGACATATACTCTAACTACTCTACAAACATCAAATCACTATCATAAACATATAGATTAACATACATGTCAAGCATATTAATCCAATTATCAAAATCATCAAAATCTCCAATAAATCTCATTGAATATAATTTTGAAAATATATTCAACAAGAGATATGGAATTGATCAAATGAGCTCAAGACAGGTATAACATATAAGAATGAGCTCCTAAATCTCAGATGCACACATAATCCCTAGTTCTCCATGCAACCTCACAAATGAATCTTCCGGAAGAGGTTTAGTGAAGATGTCGACGATTTGTTTTTGGGTTTCAATGTACTCTAAAATGATGTCCTTTTTAGCTACATGATCATTTATAAAATGGTGGCTCACATCTATGTGTTTGGTACGTGAGTGGTGTACCGGATTTTTGGAGAGAGATTTTACTTTATTGTCAACCATGATAGTGCAAGTATCACAATCGACACCATAGTCTTTGTCACTCCCCGCTTCCCATAATACCCGGGAGCGAGGACGCGACGAAGGTCCGCATATGCATTAAACAAGGAGGAATTTTTTCTTCCTTGTTCGATGCACAGTAAGCGTCTGTAGTAATTCCATCGAAGGCAGGTACTTGTCCTGCAAACTCGGAGAGACAACACACAACATCTTTATTATCCAATAGATGATAAGTAGTACAGGACTGGGCCTTATAGTATGGCATACAACGACTCGACAGAAAGTAAAGTACAACACTTGAAAGTAAATAGCACACTGGCAGTAAGAAAAGCACACCGACGATGAAGGAAATCAGATGTTGTGGTTGAGTCAGAGACTCCTACTCATCTGCAGGTGCGGGCTCAGTAACGTCCTTTAATACATGGTCCGCGGGATCGTCCTCAGTGTAGTACTCCACGTACTCCGTCGGCTCGTAGTCTGACATGCATTTTAGAGAAAATAATGAAATACATGTCAGCGCTAAGCGGCAAGTAAAAAGAACCAACAGAAAGTAAAGACAACCAGTAATGGGCGATCAAGAGGAAACAACGTCGTTTGACTATCTAATAGTGTAGGCTGGCCTAATAATAAGAAGTCTAACTTAACTCCCAAACCAGCCTGGCAGTCAGGGCTTGAAGGCACATGTCACTTCTATGACCGCAGGACAAGTCCTTTGGTTGACCAACCCTCTTACCATTCCTTTCTAGACACTGATCCGGTAGTAATTTAAGACCGCTTATTATTATACCGCTCTGCCACGTTCAAGAAGACTAGACTTAGTCAGTAGAATAGTGGTATCAAGTCAGCAATAGTGGTATAGTAAATAAACAAGCTAGTGCATCAGCCTTATCCCGAGTGCACGATATACTACCATAAGTGCACCCATCCCACGGAGCAACCCGTATAATATCTACCTACCATCCCTTGCAGGGTGATGGTACAACTTACCAAATACGGATGGACCTGGTCACTCCCGCACACTTCGTAGCTCAAGACTACCAAAAAAACCTGTGTCGTATCACATTAACCGTATCCGTCTCTGTATGGCCTTATAAGCCCATCATTTCGTGCACCCAACACGTGTACAACAATTCACAAATCGGTTAATAACTTGCACAAACACGGTAGTTACTTGCATAAAACAAGGAGCAAGTCCGCATACACGGTATTTTACTTGCATATATATATATATATACGCACACACACACGGTAGTTACTTGGTAAATACTTGCTTGTAGCGTGACCGGTTGTAATCCGGTTCCTTGGGCGGGTCTCGTGCTGTGTCCAGGAGTCGGTGTCTTCCCGGGACGTCTACCTACAAACACCACACGAACGCACTCATATTTTATTCATTAATAATCGAAGTTACAAAATTCCGTACTTTGTGCACGTATGCACGTATACGTATACACGTATGAAAAATAAAATTAAATTCCTATCTAATCTCTCTTCACAAATTTTCATCAAAAAATTCCCTTTACAAATTCACTTCACAATTTTTCCTTCACATTTCTTTCCCTTCACATTTCTTTTCCCCTTCACATTTTTGGCAGCACACATAAAAATTTTGAACTGTCAAATTTTTTTTGAACTTCCTTCTCTTTTTCATTACTTTATAGGTGAATCAATGGAGGGGAGAGGCCAAGGGAGCAAGGAGGTGGAGGGCCAAGGAGGAGGGGTGGTGGCCGGCCGAACTGTCCCCCCTTGTGTTTGTGTGCGTGTGTTTTTTTGATTTGTTTGAAGTATAACAATGGAGAGAGAGTTGTAGATGGAGTGGAGATCAATGGAGAGAGGATGAAGCAATGGGATTATCGCCGGAGGTGTTTACTGTCGCCGGAGATGGCCATGGTGGGTTTCATAGGTTTAGCTTGCTTTTCTTGGTTTTTTAGATGGAGATAGAGGGAGATTGAGAGAGGTTGAAAATGGGGAGATGGAAGAGCATGGTGGGGACTCACCGGAGATGGGGGAGTTCGTAGGAAAGTTGGCCGGAGCTTTGCCGGAGGGGAGGTAGAAGATGGGATAAGAAGAGGGATTAAGGGGGTTTAAATAGGGTTAAGAAACTAATTTTTAATTAGGTAATTAAAACTTAGTCAAAAGTGACATTAAATGAAAGATTAGGATTAGATTTGTTTTTTGACTAAATTAGGAAAATGTTAAACGTATCACTCCTCACATGTTAGTCATGGTTAGGGTAATTAGTAATTAGGTTAATGTAATTAGTAATTAGTAAGGGTAAAAAGTGATTAGGGGATGTAATTAGTAAAACGGATGAACACAGCCCTGTTTTCCCATATGACCCCCGAAAAATTACGAAAACTTACCCACGGGTTCGTATTGTCACGAGGATCGCCAATACAAGATTCTATTAGAGGTTTGAGTTACAGAAATACGAATTTTAGGCCAAAATGTTTAGTAAGTGGGTTTACAGGTTCTCTATTGATTTGGTGTCAGAAAATTACGAAATTAATGTGGGAATCCCTAAATGATCATAGAATGATACCGTAGAAGTTTGAAAACTTTTTGATGATGTTTGTATAGAAAATTAATTCTTTAAGCCAAAACAGTAATAATTGAAAATGAATTTTTATTCAATTATTTAGATGTATTTGGTGAAACCCGAACTTACTAAATACTCCGTAACTAATTTGATACTTCAAAATATTTTTATAAGAAATTTTTGAAATTATAAAACTTCTGACGAACCATTATAAAATATTTTAATAGGTTAAACACGTAAATTGTTGAGTTTATGAAAACAGACCGTTACATCCTACCCTCCTTATAAAAATTCCGTCCTCGGAATTTAAGGAAAGATATGAGGATAATGCTCGTGCATTTCCTCTTCATGTTCCCAGGTGGATTCACCAGGTGAATCATGATGCCACATAACTCTCACTAGCTCAATAACTTTGTTCCTGAGAGTCTTTTGTCGACGGTCTATGATCTCCACTGGTTGTTGCTCATAGGTGAGATTTGGACGGACAGTAATCTCCGAGCAGTCGACTACATGCTTGGGGTCGCTAATGTAACGATGCAGCTGGGAGATATGAAAGACAACATGAACTCCCTCCAATAATGGTGGCAGTGCCAGACGATAAGCTACTTCTTTCAACTCACTCTAGCACATCAAACGGTCTGATGAATCTCGAACTGGGCTTTCCTTGTTTTCCAAAGCGTATCACTCATCTGTTTGGTAATATCTTTAGAAAAACATGGTCTCCAGGTTGAAATTCCAAATGTCGACACTTGGCGTCAGCCCAGTGCTTGTAGCGATCTTGTGCGATTCTCAGCTTGTCTCTGATAGTACGCACCATATAAATAGCTTCCACGATCATCTCTGGACCTAAAAGTTCTCGACGCCAATGTCATCCTAACTTAATGGAGATCGACATTTTCTTCCATAGAGAGCCGTAAAAGGGGTCATGCCGATGCTGGCTTGGTAGCTATTGTTGTAAGCAAACTTTACCAAGTGTAGATGATCTTCCCATGATCCTTTGAAATCCAGCATGCATGCTCTCAACATATCTTCAAGAATCTGGATGGTACGCTCCAATTGTTCATCAGTCTGCGGGTGATACGCAGTGCTGAATTTGAGATGTGTACCCAGATTCGATTGCCGGCTCTTCCAGAAATGTGAGGTGAACCTCGTGTCTCGGGCGGAGACGATGCTCATTGGAGCTCCATGTAGCCTCACAATTTGCTGCATGATAATCAGATATCACTATGTATACTGCAAGGAGTTTAAAGGTATGAGATATATCATTACCTCCATATACTTCTTAGCGAGTATTTCCATGGATTGTCCTACTCAGAATGGTATGAAATGTGTCGACTTGGTTAATCGATCAATGATCACTCAGATGGCATCATTTTGCTTTGAGCTCCGAGGTAGTCTAGTCACCAAGTCCATAGTGATTTGTTGCCATTTCCACTCTGGAATAGGTAAAGGTTGAAGCAATCCAACTGCTCGATGATGCCCAGCCTTCACTTGCTGACATACGAGGAATTTGGCGATGCTTCGGGCCACACTTCTCTTCATTCCAATCCACCAGAAGTTCAGTCGCAGATCTTTGTACATCTTGGTACCACCTGGATGTATGGAGTAAGGAGAGCTGTGTGCTTCATTCAGCAGCTCTTCCCTGATTTCTCCTGATGGTACATAGATGCGACTTCCATACCTCAAAGATTCATCTCATGAATACGAAATTCTGTTCGTAGACCAGCTTCAACTTGTTGCTTGATCTTCTGTAGCTTCGCGTCTCCAGATTGAGCATCTTTGATCCGATCGATGATGGTAGATTGGATCTGCATGTTCATCAATGATGATGTTGCTCCTGACAAGACGAATTTGATTCCCATCTCTTTCAAGTCTTGTTGAAGCCTCCATTGAGTTGTCAGGGTCATGGCTGTTGGTAGTCGACTCAATGCATCGGGCACGACATTCACCTTCCTAGGATGATATTGGAGGTCGATGTCATAATCAGCCATAAGTTCCAACCATCTTCGTTGTCTCATGTTGAGCTCCTTCTGTGTGAAAATAAACTTCAAGCTCTTGTGGTCAGTGGATACCTTAACTTGCTCTCCCAACAGAAAATGTCTCCAAATCTTCAGAGCAAAGATGACGGCTGCCAACTCTAAGTCATGTGTTGGATAATTCTTCTCATGATTCTTCAGTTGTCGAGAAGCATATGCAACCACGCAACCATGTTGATGCAGTACACTTCCAAGACCTTGTCCAGATGCATCACAGTAAACTTCGACCCCTTGGTTCTATCCAGAATAGTTAGAACTGGTGCGGTTCTCAGCTTCATCTTCAATTCTCTGAATGCTTGCTCACAAGCTTCAGACCAAACAAACCTAACATCCTTCCTAGTTAGTCGAGTCATCGGCTCAGTAATATTTGAGAAGTCTTTGATAAATCGGCGATAATAACCATCTAATCCGAGAAAACTTCGGATGTCAGAAACTGATCGGGGGGTTGGCCAGTTTCTAACAGATGTGACTTTCTCAGGATCGACAGAAATACCATCTCCCGAAACTATATGTCCAAGAAAGGTGACTCGATCCAGCCAGAATTCACACTTGTTATACTTGGCATAGAGCTGATGGCGACATAGAGTCTCCAAAACTATCTGCAGATGCTTGGCATGATCTTCCTCGCTCTTCGAGTAGACCAGGATGTCATCGATGAAAATAACTACGAATTTATCCAAGAACTCATAGAATATAAGATTCATGAGATTCATGAATACCGCTGGGGCATTAGTCACACCAAAAGGCATGACTACGAATTCGTAGTGTCCATACTTGGTCCGAAAAGTAGTCTTAGGAATATCTTCCTTCCTGACTTTCACTTGAGGATAACAACTTCTGAGATCCAGCTTGGAGAAGACTCGTGATCCACCGAGTTGATCAAAAATATCGTCGATGCGAGTCAACGGATATTATTCTTTACAGTCACCTTATTCAGTTCTCGATAGTCCACACACATTCTTCTCGATCAATCCTTCTTCTTGACCAATAAGACAGGTGCACCGCAAGAAGACACACTGGGATGTATCAATCCTTTCTGCAATAGGTCGTCGAGCTGACTTTGAAGTTCTTCCAATTCAGTAGGAGCCATGCGGTAAGGAGCCTTGAAGATAGGTTGAGTGTTTGGCATAAGGTAAATAGTGAATTCGAGATCTCGGTCTTGTGGTAATCCCAAAATATCTTCAGGAAATACGTCTTCGAAGTCTCGAACTACTAAAGGTTTCCCATGTTCAACTTACATTGATGCGACTATTGCTTCATTCGACTTGGCCTAAAACTTGATAGGACCGAGCGAACGACTTCCATTCAGGAACTCGAACACAGGATGTTCAGGAATTTTAAACACTACACTCTTCTGGTGATACTGAATGTTAGCGTAGAAAGTTCCTAACCAATCCATGTCGAGTATCGCATCAAAGTTGGCTATGCTGATGATCATGAAATCAGCGAACAGTTCACGTCCAAAGATCACTAGTGGACATGACTTGCACCCGGTAGGACCTTTACTATGCCATTTCCAGTGTTGACATTCCAACATCTCGAAAGATCACAGATAGTAATAGAATGGTCTGTCACAAACTTTTGCGACAAGAAGCTATGTGAAGCTCCTGAATCAAACAAAACTAAAGCCGGAGATCCAGATACTAAGATAACACCTAGATTAAGGTGGGATACATCTTAGCAAGAGATACCCATCAAGCATATGATAGAATGTTGTATGAAACTGTGGTCTAGAGGTTACCTGAGATCACTTGATCGGTGGTCTCGGCTTCAGCAGCAGTCATAGTAAATGCCTGACGCCTTGGTCGATTTGGCTTCGCATTCTAAAAAGCTTATTGCTAAGGAGGTAGGGGTTGCTTTTGCTGAGCTGATCTTGAAGCCATCATAGGGTTGGCTGGTTTGATAGTGCGACGAGGGCAGTCCTTGGCAAGATGGTCAGAAGCCCCACACACTATGCACAGGTTCAAGAACACACGACAGTCCTTCTTGATATGTCCAACACGGTTGCAGTAGTGGCACACCATAGTGGATTTGGTGTTGACTGGAGCTGCTGGCTTCTTGAAATTGGTAGTCTGGGTCGGACAGAAGTTGTTCTTGGTAGGTTCCATCGGACATTTGCCTATATTAACTTGAAATCCCCTGTCAAGTAATGGAATGGTTTCATGATTCCGTGCAGCTTCCAGAACATCCTCAAGAGTTGTCAGCTTCACTGCAGTCATCGAGGCTTGGACACTGGGGTTTAGGCCTTGACAAAACTGATAGGCACGTTCTTCTGGGTTTTCAACCATGTGCGGAGTGAAACGACTGAGCATTGAGAATTATGCCTCATACTCATCCACAGTCTTATTGCCTTGTTTCAAATTAGCAAAGCACCGTTGGAGTTCTCTCTTGAATGATGGAGGAAAATATTGGGCATTGAACCTTTCTTTGAACATGCCCCAAGAGATAGACTTACCCAGACATCGTTCTTCACGATCCCACCAGCTTCAAGCATTGTCAGTCAGTTGTATTTTTGCAACTTCAACTCACCCTGCTTGAGAGATACGAGCAGCGCTCAACTTGTCTTCAGTGGCTAGGGCCCAGGCTTCAGCTTCTAGTGGCCCTTCCTTTCTAGAGAAAGTCTTCGGATGAAGCTCCTGGAATTGCTTAACCCCAGGTTCAGCGGGTTGTGATGGTGCTGGTGTCCCCGTTGTAGCATCTGGTGTTGTATTTCCAATATTTCTCTTATCACCCCCAATGACCACAGATATCTCGGTGGCACTATTTGCATTGGCACCGTTTCCATTGGCGCCATTTATGTTGCGGGTGTTTGGTCTTCCTGTCATGCTGTAAAACAATAAACCTGAGTTAATATGTACTTAGTCAGCTTAGGATCGTAAAGATGCGTATATTGTGCTGAGTATTTGCATGACCTGCATGGGCTACCACAGAAACCTGTCACGCCCCGCTTCCCATAATACCCAGGAGCGAGGACGCGACGAAGTTCTGCATGTGCATTAAACAAGGAGGAATTTTTTTCTTCCTTGTTCGATGCACAGTAAGCGTCTGTAGTAATTCCATCGAAGGCAGGTACTTGTCATGCAAACTCAGAGAGACAACACATAACATCTTTATTATCCAATAGATGATAAGTAGTACAGTACTGGGCCTTATAGTACAGCCTACAACGACTCGATAGAAAGTAAAGTACATCACTCGAAAGTAAATAGCACACTGGCAGTAAGAAAAGCACACCGACGATGAAGGAGATCAGATGTTGTGGTTGAGTCGGAGACTCCTACTCATCTGCATGTGCGAGCTCAGTAACGTCCTTTGATACCTGGTCCACGGGATCGTCCTCAGTGTAGTACTCCACTACTCCATCGGCTCGTAGTTTGACATGCATTTCAGAGAAAACAATGAAATACATGTCAGCGCTAAGTGGCAAGCAAAAAGAACCAACAGAAAGTAAAGACAATAAGTAATGGGCGAGCAAGAGGAAACAACGTCGTTTAACTATCTAATAGTGTAGGCTGGTCTAATAAAAAGAAGTCTAACTTAACTCCCAAACCAGTCAGGCAGTCGAGGCTTGAAGGCACATGTCACTTCTATTACCACATGACAAGTCCTTTGGTTGACCAACCCCTTCACATTCCTTCTAGACACTAATCCGGTAGTAATTTAAGACCACTTATTATTTTCATGTCTGCCACGTTTGAGTAGTCTCGACTTAGTCATTAGAATAGTGGTATCAAGTCAGCAATAGTGGCATAGTAAACAAACAATCTAGTGCATCAGCCTTAGCCCGAGTGCATGATACGCAACCAGAAGTGCACCCATCCCACGGAGAAACCCGTGGAATATCTACCTACCATCCCCTGCAGGGTGATGGTACAGCTTACCAAATAAGGGTGGACCCGGTCACTCCCGCACACTTCGTAGCTCAAGACTACCCCAAAACCCGTGTCATATCACTTTATTCGTATCCGTATCCGTATGGCCTTATAGGCCCATCATTTCGTACACCCAACACGTGTACAACAATTCACAAATTGGTTAATAACTTGCACAAACACAATAGTTACTTGCATAAAACAAGGAGCAAGTCCGCATACAAGGTATTTTACTTGCATATATATACGGTAGTTACTTGGTAAATACTTGCCTGTAGTTGACCGGTTGTAATCCGGTTCCTTGGACGGGTCTCGTGCCGTGTCCAGGAGTCGGTGTATTCCCGAGACACCTACCAATAAACACCATACGCACGCACCCATATTTTATTCATTAATAATCGAAGTTACAAAATTTTGTACTACGTGCACGTACGCACGTATACGTATGCACGTATGAAGAATAAAATGAAATTCATATCTAATCTCTCTTCACAAATTTTCATCACAAAATTCCATTTACAAATTCACTTCACATTTCTTTCCCTCAAATTTCTTTCCCTTCACATTTCTTTTCCCCTTCACATTTTTGGCAGCACACACAAAAATTTTGAACTGTCAAATTTTTTTTTGAACTTCCTTCTCTTTTTCATTGCTTTGTAAGTGAATCAATGGAGGGGAGAGGCCAAGGGAGGAAGGAGGTGGAGGGCCAAGGAGGAACGGTGGTGGCCAGGTGGTGGCCGGCCACCTGACCGGCCGTCGCCGGCCGCCGGCCGAACTGTCCCCCCCTTGTGTGTGTTTTTTTTTGATTTGTTTGATGTATAACAATGGAGAGAGAGAGAGAGAGAGAGAGAGAGAGAGAGTTATAGAGGGAGAGGAGATCAATGGAGATAGGAGGAAGCCATGGGATTGTCGCTGGAGGTGGTTGCCGTTGTCGGAGGTGGCCATAGTGGGTTTCATGGGTTTAGCTTGCTTTTCTTGGTTTTTTAGAGAGAGATAGAGGGAGATTGAGAGAGGTTGAAGATGGGGAGATGGAAGAGGATGGTGGGTGCTCACCGGAGATGGGGGAGTTCACCGGAAAGTTGGCCGAAGCTTTGCCGGAGGGGAGGTTGAAGATGGGATGAGAAGAGGGATTAAGGGGGTTTAAATAGGGTTAAGAAACTAATTTTTAATTAGGTAATTAAAACTTAGTCAAAAGTGTCATTAAATGAAAGATTATGATTAGATTTGCTTTTTGACTAAAGTTGTAAAATGTTTAATGTATCACTCCTCACATGGTAGTCATGGTTAGGGTAATTAGTAATTAGGTTAATGTAATTAGTAATTAGTAAGGGTAAAAAGTGATTAGGGGATGTAATTAGTGAAACGGATGAATACTGCCCCGTTTTCGCATATGACCCCGAAAAATTACGAAAACATACCCACGGTTTCGTACTGTCACGAGGATCGTGAATACAAGATTCAATGAGGGGTTTGAGCTACTAAAATACGAGTTTTGGGCCAAACGTTTAGGAAGCGGGTTTACGGGTTCTCTATTGATTTGGCGTCAGAAAATTACGAAATTAATGTGGGAAGCCCTAAATGATCATATAATGATACCGTAGAAGTTTGAAAAAGTTTTGATGATGTTTGTATAGAAAAATAATTCATTAATCCAAACCAATAATAATTGAAATGAATTTTTATTCAATTATTTAGATGTATTTGATGAAACCCGAACTTACTAAAATACTCCATAACTAATTTGATACCTTAAAATATTTTTATAAGAAATTTTTGAAATCATAAAACTCCTGACGAACCACTATAAAATAGTTTAATAGGTTAACCACGTAAATTGTTGAGTTTATGAAAACGGACCGTTACAGTCTTTAAGTGTGTGTCTCATCCAGAAAACTTGTGCACATGCAAGACCTGCGGCAATATATTCTCCTTCAGTCGTAGACAATGATACCGAGTTTTGCTTCTTGAAAAACCAAGAGACAATGGAATTTCCTAGAAAATGGTAAGTGCAACTAGTACTTTTCCTGTCGAATTTGCATCCAGCAAATTCAGCATCACTATATAAGACTAGCTCATATGTGTTAGATTTAGGGTAGTAAGTCATAATCTAGTGTTTGATTGAGGTAACGAAAAATTCGTTTAACCGCAATCAAATATGATTCCTTAGGTCTATCTTGATATATAGCACAAAGACATACTGAAAACTTGATATCGGACCTACTAGCAGTTAAATAAATTAAGCTTCCGATCATACCTCGATATAGACTAATGTCTACATCATTCCAGTTTTCATCCTTATGTAGATGGGTGGTCGTACTCATTGGAGTCCTCTTGCTTAAAAACGATTTCATCCCAAATCGCTTGATAAGCTCCCCGGCGTAATTGATTTGGTGTATGAAAATCACATCCTTCATTTACCAAATTTGAAAACCTAGAAAGCAGTTAAGCTCACCCATGTGGCTCATCTCAAATTCTTCCTTCATAGATTTAGAAAATTCTTGGCAAAGGTTAAAGTTAGTAGAACCAAAAATAATATCATCTACATAAACTTCAATAAGGATGATGTCATTTTCATAATCTTTAATGAAGAGAGTTGAATCAACTTCACCCATTTTAAAACCTAAATCCAAAAGAAAGATTTTGAGTTGATCATACCAAGCTCTAGGAGCTTTTCTCAACCTATATAACGTTTTCTTATGTTTGAAAACATGATTAGGAAACTTTTCATGAATAAAGTCGGGTGGTTGAGAAACATAAACTTCTTCATTAACTATACCATTTAAAATACACTTTTAACATTCATTTGAAATAATTTAAAATTATTATGAGATGCAAAAGATAAAAGCAACCTAATAACTTCTAATTTAGCTATAGGGGCAAAGGATTCTTCGAAGTCAATACATTCTTCTTATCGGTAGCCTTGAGCTACTAACCTTGCTTTGTTCCTTGTGATGACATCGTTCTCATCCATCTTGTTCTTAAAAATCCATTTGGTTCCAATGACTTGGTGACCATTTGGAAGAGGGACGAGCTCTCAAACTACATTTCTTTCAAATTGCATGAGCTCCTCTTCCATTGCAACTATCCACAAGCTATCTTCACAAGTTTCTTGGATGTTCTTTGTCTCAATGGTAAAGACAAAGGCGCAATGAGAGAATTCATTAATCCTTGACCGTGTTTCGACACCCACACCAATGTCTCCAATTATTTGCTCATGGCGGTGGTCACAAACGGCAGGATAAGCTTTGGGAATACCTGGATCACTTGGAACATCCTCAACAATTTCATTAGCATTGTTAGTCTCAATAATAGAATCATTAATTTTAACATTACTAATGGAATCACATAAAACATGTACACTATCATCGACAACATGGGAAATATCAATATCTTCATGAAATAAAACATGTAGTTATTTCTCGATAGTTGAAGAGGTTTTGTTGTATATCCAGTAGGCTTTGCTACGTGTGGAATATCTAAGAAAAATTCCTTCATCGAATCTTGGTTCAAATTTATCTAAGTTTCCGTTGGTGTTCTTTATAAAACATTTTGAACCAAAAACACGAAAATATTTAACTTAGGGCTTTTTATCATAAAATAATTCCAAACAAGTTTTGTTCGTTCGGGGTCTCACTAGGATCCTATTTAGCACATAACATACCGAACCTCTGCCCAAAAATATAGTCCAAGATGCCTATCATGGAGCATGGTGCGTGCACACTTAATTAGGGTCATATTCTTTCTCTCAACAACACTATTTTGTGGTGGTGCGCGAGGAAAAGAAAAGTTGTGAGTAATCCCGTTGTCATCACAAAACTTGGTGAAAAATTTATTCTCGAATTCTCCTATATGATCACTACGAATAGTGATAATGGTGGTTCCTAAGAGATTTTGAATTTTCTTGGCAAATTAGTAAACTCTTCAAAAGCTTCATTTTTATTGGTTAAAATTGAAGCCCAAGTAAATCTAGAGCATTACCTAAAGATGCGGTTCTAGTTGGTCCAAATAAATCTAAATAAAATAATTCTAGGGGTCTCTTAGAAGTTATGCCATCTTTAAGTTTAAAAGAAGATTTACGTAGTTTACCTCTTTGACATGAATCACAAAAGTTTTTCTTACTAAACGAAATTTTCGGAAAACTTTGAACTAGATCATGCTTAGCTAACTTATATAAGTGCTTAAAATGAACATGCCCAAACTGTGATGCCATAATAGTTGTTCATTTGTATTAGCAACTAAGTAGTGTTCTATGGTTTTAGTCATGCTCAAATAATAAATATTTTTATGCCTAATATCGAAAAATAAAACATGCTAATCATTATCAATTATATTACAAATACCCTCTCCAAAGTTAACATTGTAACCTTTATCACAAAGTTGACTTATGGAGATAAGGCTATGACATAAACAACTAACTAAATAAACATTTGTAATAAGAGGTTTGGATGGGTTATCGACTTTGCCTACTCCAATGATGGTTCCCTTTTGATTGCCTCCAAAGGTGACCGTAGCACCGTCCTTGATGCGGATCACATCGGAGACCAAGGGGGGACCTCCTATCATGTATTTGGAGCAACTGCTATCGAGTATCCATCCTTTCTTTTTAGAGCCAATAGGTCTATTATTGCTCTCTTTCTTTTTCTTGGGTACTTACATAGTATACCATAAGCTTATAGTACCCAAGCTTGTTGGGTCCAAGGGGATTGGCCCTTTGGAAACCAAGTCCACTAAAATAAGCATTTACATATGCACTCATATCATTTATGCTAGTGTCCTTTAGAACCCAAATTGTGTATGTTTTGGGTGTCATCTTCCTAGTTGCATGCACATTTGGTTGAGGTCTATGTGGTGCATGTTTCCTAGGAGCATGAGATCTAGCATATGATAGTGAAGGTGGATATGCATGCGACATATATGGGTTATATGAAAAATGAGTAGCATACATATTATATGGTGCATAAGGAGAATGCATATGATGTGAAGGATATGCATGAGCATACATGGGAGGATAATGTGCATGAACATAGGAGTGTGTAAAAGCACGTGCATGATTATTTCTCATATGTGAGTTTGCACGTGCCCGTGGGTGTGGACCATAAAATGTGTCATATGTGTCCATATATGAAGTAAAATAATTGCTACGTGTGTGAGGGTTAGTACATATAGGAATGTCCCTTCTTTTGGTTTCCACCCTTAGTGGGTTTCTTACCAAAAGAAGGAGAGTGTGAAGTGGTGGCCTTCTTGGTAGGTTTGCTACCAATAGTGTTTTTGACACCATTTGTGGATGCACCGGAGGATGGCCTCACAAAATCTATAGTTACACCACTATAGGAAGTGCGTGATGTGGATGTGTTTGCTTCCACATAACCAAGTCCAACACGATGTATGGCCGAAAATTTGTTTGAAAGCAATTCATCCAATTGCCCTTCCCTTTGTTAAATCTCTTAACTTGGGAGGACATGAGCTCATATTTCTCCTTTAAAGAAGAAATGGTGGTATCAAAGGTGAGTCTTGAGGGAATTCACCTCATTTCTCAATGTGTCATTTTGAGTAAGCAAATTTGCTTTATCAAGAGTGAGTATGTCAACAATGTTGTCATTGTTGGTGGTGGATGACTTGAATGAATTACATGCGTTCAATTTCTTAAAGTAAGTAAACTTAAGCTTGAGTTTTTGATATTTGTTAAATAATTTTTCGTTAGCACTCTTGAGTTCATCCATGGTTACCTTGGGTTCGTCATCCTCACTCTTACTTGAGCTTCCATCGGATGGTGAATCCTCGCGTTCCATCAAGCACTTGTGTGCATCCATTTCATCGTTGGAGAAAGAACACTCCGAGGTGGACTGTCACGCCCTGCTTCCCATAATACCCGGGAGCGAGGACGCGACGAAGGTCCGCATGTGCATAAAACAAGGAGGAATTTTTTTTCTTCTTCCTTGTTCAATGCACAATAAGCGTCTGTAGTAATTCTATTGAAGGACATGTTCTTGTCATGAAACTCAGAGAAACAACACACAACATCTTTATTATCCAACAGATGAAAATTAGTACATGACTGGGCCTAATAGTACGGCCTACATCGACTCGATAGAAAAGTAAAGTACATCACTCGAAAGTAAATAGCACACTGGCGAGAAGGAAAGCACATTGACGGTGAAAAGCGGATGCTATGTCAAATCGAAAACTCCTACTTCTCAGCAGGTGCGGGCTCAGTAACGTCCTTTGATCCCTGGTCCACGGGATCGTCCTCAGTGTAGTACGTGCACATATGCACGTATACGTATACACATATACAAAAAAAATAATTCCTATATACACACTCTCTCAGTCCCTACACAATTTCTACTAAAATCCCGACACAATTCTTATCCCTTCACATTTTCCCCCTCCCCCCTTCACGAATAAACCTTTCAAAATCCCCTTAAAAATTTCTCTTCACAAATTGGCACAGCACACAACATTTAAAACTGTCAAATTTTTTGAACTTCTCTTCTTTTTTTTCATCTCCTTCTTCATGTTGTGTAGGTGTAGCAATGGTGTAAGAGGGGAGGGCCAAGGGAGCAAAGACCAAGAGGGAGGACTGGTGGGGTGGCCGGCCACCGGCCGGCCGAAAGAAAATTGCCCTTTTGTTTTTTTTGTTTCTTTTATTGTTTTGATTGATTCTTGGAGTAGAATCAATGGGGGAGGGAGTTAGAGTTGTAGAGGAGATCAAGGGGGAGGTGGAGGTTTCTTCCGGAGGGGTTGCCGTCGCCGGAGTTGGCCATGGCCGGAGGTGGCCATGGTGGGTTTCATGGGTTAGCTTGGGGTTTTGTTGAGTTTTTAGAGAGAGATAGAGAGAGATAGAGAGAGGTTGAGAGAGGTTGAAGATGGGGAGATGGAAGAGGATGGTGGGGGCTCACCGTAGTATGGAGGAGTCTCGCCGGAGTCTCGCCGGAGAAGAGGGGGATCTGTGGGGAAGAAGGAGGGTTAGGGGTGTTTAAATAGGATTAGTTAATTAATTTTTTATTTAAGCTATTAAATTCTTAGTCAAAAAGAAAGATTAGGGATAAGATTAGTTTTAGACTTTTGAAATTTTGTCCCCCCCCCCACGTTTTTGTTTTCTGAATTATTATTTTATTATTATTTAATATTATATTATTATTATTATAAATATTAAAAAATAGTATTTTTTGAACATCCCAGAAATATTATTAAAAAATATGGGCACGTCCCTAACGACGCGGGGATCACGAATATGTGGTCCGTATCTCATGTTGAGCTATAGACAATTCATGAAAAATAAAAAGGTCGTTTCGATAATCGGTGTCTGGTTTGCGGGTCCCTAGTCGATCTGACTTCGGAATCGCGCGAAACTTGAACCGATGGTCTAGTATGACCTAAAAATCATGGTGACAGAGTTAGAAGTCGTCTGGACGATGTTCACGTATATACGTCTTTATCAGCCATGAATAGTATTATTTAATTATTATAATATTATTTAATAAAAATACAACTAACTCCAATAATTTATATAAAAATCTATAAAATACAGAAAAATACTTATGATATATATTGACGGATACAGGCCGCCACATCCTACCCACCTTATAAAAATTCTGTCCTCGGAATTTAAGAAAAGAGATGAGGATAACACTTATGCATCAGTCATGAAACTGTGGTCTAGAGAGTACATGAGATCACTTGATCAGTGGTCTCTGCTTCAACAACCGTCATAGTAAATGCCTGACAGTTTGGTGGATTTGGCTTGGCATTCTGAAAAGCTTGCTACTGAGGAAGCAGTGGTTGCTTTTGATGGGCTGATCCTGAAGCCATCTTAGGGCTGGCTGGGTTGATAGTGCAACGAGGGCAATCCTTGGCAAGATGGTCAGATGCCCCACACTAGGCACATGTTCAATAACACACGACAGTCCCTCTTGACGTGTCCAACACGGTTGTAGTAGTGGCACACCATAGTGGACCTGGCATCGGTCGGAGCTGCTGACTTCTTGAAGTTGGTGGTCTGAGTCAGCCTGAAGTTATTCTTGGCAGGTTCCATCGGGTGTTTGCCTGTATCAACTTGAATTCCCCTTTCAATTCATGCAACGGTCTCATGAGTTCGTGCAGCTTCCAGAACATCCTCAAGGGTAGTCAGCTTCACTGAAGTCATCGAGGCTTGAACACGGGGGGTTTAGGCCTTGACAAAACTGATAGGCACAGTCTTCTGGATTTTTGACCATGTGTGGAGCGAAATGACTGAGCATTGAGAACTCTGCCTCATACTCATCCACGGTCTTATTGCCTTGTTTCAGATTAGTAAAACGACTTTGGAGTTCTCTCCTGGCCGAGGGAGGAAAATATTTGTAACGGCCGCTTTCCGACCTTATGGAATTTTTCTGCGTGCACGTGCTTTAGCGTGCACGTAATTTTTTTAGACTAAATCTGGCTTCAAGTTTATGCACTGTGACATGCCGTTGTAATCGTTTGTGAGTGTAGCTATTCATGGTAATTTTTGGGAACATCTTTTCGCGGTCGTTTTCTCGTAAAACGAAGTTGAATCGATAGGGGCGTTTTGGTCATTTGGCTCAAAACGCCGTCCCGAATTTTTACGTAAATTTTTGGTAGGCGCTACACACGATCGGGCTCCGTAGATCTGTGCGTCTCGTCTCCGCGATCGCCCCGGTATTTTCGGATTATTTTTCTGACGTCCGGATTGAGAGATATCGCTCGGATAAATCTGGACCATTGATTTGCCCTGGTCAGTTCAATTTCGAATTATTGCCAGATCTGACTAAATCTCTAATTAACCTGTTTAAAATCTTTCCTTAACTGTTTTCGCTAATCTCCCCTAGACTTACCCCAAACTGCACACCCGCCATCTCTTTACCCCAAACTCATTTAACCCTAGGTTTAGTTTCATTTAGCAAACTTTTCCAACTATTAAATAAACCTAACCCTACTCTTTTCCCATTCACGTGACAACCTAGGTCACAAAAACGTTTCATTCTTGCAGCCGCCGCCCCCTTCAACTCTCCCCCGACCTCTCGTTCTGTCCCTCTCTCTCGCCTATCTCTCTCCCTCTGACTCCGACGTCAGCAGACCCTCCGCCGCCGCACAGCCGGTGCTCCGCCCGCGCAAATCCCCGCACGTGCGCCGTAACCCCCAACGCAGCGTCCGCCTGCTGCGTTCCGCCACCCCCACAGCCGCTCTCCCCACCGTCGCGACGCGCGCTGCCGCAGTGCTGATCACGGCTGCTGCGTTTTCCTTTGACAACGGCCACCGCTCGCTTCCCCGACAGCCACGACCCCCGACCAGACCTCCGCCACGCGCAGCCGCACTCCCCGTCGCCCGCCATCCACAGGCCGTCAGCGAACCCCTTTTTCCGTCGACTGTAAGTGGAGAGCCCCAAGTTTTTCTGTTAACTAGGTGGAATAGGGAAGTGTTAGCTGCATGTATAGTTTGATGCTTTTCACCATGTAACAAACTGATGTAGTGCTATTGATGTGATACTATAATTCTGATTCTAGCAGATTAGTGAGTACGCCTCTTACTATCATCTGGGATCTGACGATTCCCTCTTGTTGCGCTACTCGCAATCGAGGAAACAGAGTGAGGGCGACGTGATCCGTTGTTCGGATCCGACGTCAAAGCTTGCACGTGACCGTCAGATCAGGTTAGTACCTGAAATTTGTAGCACAAACCCCATCGTAGCAAACTGAAAACCTAACTAAAATCGGACAACTGCAACTAAATTTATTTTCTGCTCCCTTAAAATGATGTGAACAATAGAATCGACGATCGGACTATTGAACTGTGCACATGGGATAGAATCGTCGGATAGGCTGATCGGACACTTTTTGACTTGTGACAGTTAGGGTAGCCACACCTAACTTAGAAATGAACCTAAATAGGATTTGACGAAAATCGCGACTTGACACCGTCGCCGTGATCCCTTTTCAGACGGACTACCACGGACGCGACGACCGGACGAGACGCCCCGGACTGACGACGCACTCGCCATTTCAGGCAAGTGTATCCACTTGCGTTTGACTGTGCCTTAGTTCCAGTTTGTAGAACTGTTAGATTGTGTGTGATGAGAACCGGACGTGAAATGATAGCGTCCGGGACGACCCGAGACGGCTCAGACTTGACGACGAAGTCTGAGCCTGACAAAAATGAACTGCTGACATCATAGGATTATCTTGCGTGTGCGTGCGTGTGGACACCCTAGAATAACACTCCCTACAATGGTCGTGTCGTGTCGTGTTACACAAAAAAAAGCCTACGGGAGTTTCAGATGCTCTCCTTGAGGGAGTGATCTCTGTGTTACAAAAAGCCTACGGGCGTTTCAGATGCTTCCCGAGCGGAAGTGATCTCCGTGATACAAAAAGCCTACGGGCGTTTCAGATGCTTCCCGAGCGGAAGTGATCTCCGTGATACAAAAAGCCTACGGGCGTTTCAGATGCTTCTCGAGCGGAAGTGATCTCCGTGATACAAAAAGCCTACGGGCGTTTCAGATGCTTCCCGAGCGGAAGTGATCTCTGTGATACCAAAAAGCCTGCGGGCGTTTCAGGTGCTTCCCTGGCGGAAGTGATCTCTGTACTTCTTGTCTTGAGTCTCTGGGTTGGGGTAGGGTTGAGCGTGCGCACGGGTAGAGGGTCTGGCCGCCCTCGAACCGTAAGGCGTGAACCCTTTCGTGTCTTACTTGTCCTGTCCTGTCCTGGCCCGTCATGTCACGTCTTGTCCCGACACCTGTATGTTAGTCCCGTAGTCGGTAGCACACGCTACGTCTACTGCTTGCTACGTTTACTTTTCCTGCTACGTTTCTTTTCGTACTCAGTTATAACTCCAGCATGCTAAAACAACCAGTAAATCATTGTTAATAGTTGATACACTTGCAGTAGGTTCTGACGATTTGTGTAGACTTTGCCTGACGTACAGTTTCCTCTTTTGGTGCTGTACGTCAGGTGTGGAGCCAGAGTACGTCGACGAGGCGGACTTACCAGTTGACTTGGACCCGGAGGACGCTGATCCAGAGTACGATCCCGAGGACGACCAGAGCTAGAGATCCTTTGTTGCTGATCCAGAGTTATCCATTTCAGTTTTGTTGGGTGCGTTGCACTCTTACTGTCTCGTCTAGGTTGGGTGCTTGCACCATTAGTTTCCCTTTCAGCAGTTGTAGCCGTTTCCGGCATGTTTAGACTCTCAGTACTTTGATGATAAATTTTGGAATAAAATGAAATGTTTCTTTTCAGTACTTTTGTTATTTCGTACTAACTTGCAGGGACCTGTACTTTCGCTTTGGGAAAACTACAGACGCTTATTGGGTCTGGGCTCTTAGCCCCGGCCTAAGCGGGCCTCGTCACGCTTCGCCTCCGTGTTTTTGGGAAGCGGGGCGTGACAGGTTTTAGTGGTGGCCCATGCAGGTCCCCTCTTCTGCGAGTACGGAATAATTGAAGTATTAAATTTCATTTTATTATCATCCGGTAATTGTACGAGTCTAATCTGTGTCTTTCTGTCAATAGGATGGCAGGACGACGTGTTACCCGATCGGGGAACTCTGGAGATGGGATTCAGGAAGACCAGAGCGGAGACTTCCGACAGGTTCTGGGCGTTATGAGAGAGATGCTGGAGGTGCAGCACCAGTTGGTTCTGCAGTCCCAGCGTGCTGCCCAGGCTGCTCCAGTTGCACCACCGCCACCTCCACATGTCCCTCGAGCTGCTCCAGGAGTGAAGCAGTTCAACGAGCTCCAGCCGAGGAAATTTTCGGGGAAGGAGGGACCCCTAGCTGCTGACGAGTGGATCCAGAGCACGGAGGAGAAGTTAGTTGCTGCGAAGATTCCAGACGACACCCGAGTGGAGATAGCGAAGATGCAGCTCACAGAGAATGCGAGGAACTGGTGGCGCCTTGAGGAGAGGCGTCTGGAGAAGCCAGTGGATTGGAAGACCTTCAGGTCTATGTTCAGGACGAAGTACTTCACCAAGACTACCAGGAGGGAGCTGTTGAGCAGGTTTATAGATCTGAAACAGGGGAACATGACCGTCGAGGAGTATGAGGCGGAGTTTGAGATGCTGAGTCACTTTGCTCCGCATATGGTGAAGAAGGAGGAGAAGCGAGCTGATCGTTTCCAGCAGGGACTGCGTCCGAAGATTCAGTCTTCTATGTCTTCGGCGAGTTTCACGACTATGAGGGAGGTGCTGGATGCTGCAAAGAATCATGAGCTTATTTCGCTCCTACCTGACCCTCCAGCTGATAAGGGGAAGCGCCCTATGGAGCAGTACCGGCCACCTGCTAGGCCGGCGATGAGGCCAGTTCAGACAGTACCATTTAAGAGGCCTGGAGCACCCATTCAGAGTCAGAGCAAGGGACCGTGTCATTACTGCGGGAAGCCAGGACACGTCCAGAAGGATTGTAGGAGGAAGCTGGGTTTATGCTTGGTCTGTGGAGATGCGTCGCATGCAGCTAAGGATTGTCCGAGAGCCCGTCATGCTGTAGTTGGAGCGCCAGCCCCGCTGCAGATGAGAGCGCCTGCTCCAGTTCAGAGAGGACCTGCCGTTCGTGGACCACCCTTGGCGCCACAGAGGCAGATGTTTCAGAGAGCAGCGTAGCCCCAGAGGCCGGCTTACACCATGACGGCTTTGGAGACTGAGGAGCTGGATGGAGTTATTGCAGGTAACCCTTTGATTCTAGTCTTTCCTTTCATAGTTCAGATTTTAATTGTTAGTCTTGCTTATTTGACTTGTTTGTTAGAGTAGCTTGGTTTGACCGTAGTTCTTTCAAAATCTTAGGCACCATTCTAGTGTCTTCTCACCCGGCTTTGGCCTTGTTCGACTCCGGTGCATCCATGTGCATCTTATCCCGGAGATTCGTGACAAGACACTCCATTCCCACCCATACACTTCCCAAGTGTTGGGACATCACCACAGGGAACGGAGTGGTGACAGTGAACTTGGGATGTCGATCGATTCCTTTGGTCGTCAATGGACATGAGCTCTTTGCAGATTTCATTGTCCACGACCTGCCACATTTTGATGCCGTTCTTGGCATCGATTGGTTGGGAGATTTCCACGTCTCGATCGATTTGTCGCAGCAAGAGAGTGGTGTTCCGGATTCCAGGCTATCCAGAGTTCGAGTTCCGTAGCAGAGATGAGTCGCTTGGGCCCATCAAGTATCGGGCCACGCTGGTGGTGCCGATTGTTGCAGCTATGCCGATGGAGATGGAGATTGAGCGACCAGCAGTCGTCCGAGACTTCGATGACGTCTTCCCAGAGAATATCTCAGGTTTGCCACCCGACCGAGCCTTAGAGTTTGGTATTGACCTCATGCCGGGAGCGCAACCGATATCGAAGGCGCCGTACCGTATGGCTCCTGCGGAGCTCGAGGAGCTGCGGAAGCAGTTAGATGAGTTGCTGCAGAAGGGTTTCATCCACCCTAATGTGTCGCCATGGGGCGCACCAGTTTTACTCGTGAAGAAGAAGGATGGGTCCCGCAGGATGTGCGTGGACTATCGAGGGCTGAATGCTGTCACCGTGAAGAATAAGTACCCGCTGCCGCGCATCGACGATATTTTCGACCAGCTTGGAGGATCAAGAGTTTTCTCGAAGTTGGATTTGAGGAGTGGATACCACCAGTTGAAGGTGAAGAAAGACGATGTTCAGAAGATAGCTTTCCGGACGAAATACGGACATTATGAGTTCGTGGTCATGCCGTTTGGCGTGACCAATGCTCCAGCGGTGTTCATGAATTTGATGAACTTGATATTTTATGATTTCCTGGATAAGTTCGTCATCATTTTCATTGATGACATCTTGATTTATTCGAAGTCTGAGGAAGAGCACAACTGTCATCTGAGGACAGTGCTGGAGACGCTGAGGCGACACAAGCTTTATGCCAAGTATAGCAAGTGCGAGTTTTGGCTGGACAGAGTCGCATTCCTGGGACACGTGGTGTCCGGTGATGGCATATCTGTAGATCCGGAGAAGGTCAGAGCAGTCAGAGATTGGCCGACACCGCAGTCAGCGTCAGACATCAGGAGCTTTCTTGGTTTAGCAGGCTATTATCGGCGGTTCATCAAGGATTTCTCGAAGATTGCAGAGCCGATGACGAAGCTGACGAGGAAGGATGTAGAGTTCCTTTGGTCAGATGCTTGTGAGGAGGCATTCAGTATCTTGAAGGCGAGGTTGACCTCAGCACCGGTGTTGGCAGTACCGGATCGGAGCGGAGGATTCGAAGTTTATTGTGATGCGTCAGGGAAGGGCCTAGGATGCGTCTTGCATCAGCATGGCCACGTGGTCGCGTATGCTTCTCGTCAGTTGAGGACTCACGAGAAGAATTACCCGACGCACGATCTGGAGTTGTCAGCGGTAATCTTTGCACTGAAGATTTGGAGACACTTCTTGTTAGGTGAGAGTGTGAAGATTTTCACCGATCACAAGAGCTTGAAGTACATCTTCACGCAGAAGGAGCTCAACATGCGTCAGAGACGATGGTTGGAGCTCATGGCTGACTACGAGATAGACTTGCAGTATCATCCGGGAAAGGTGAACGTAGTGCCTGATGCCTTGAGTAGACTTCCTACTGCGATGATGCATACTGCCGACTGGAGGATTCAGCAGGAGCTGAGAGAGATGGATTTGGAGGTTGTCCTACCTGGTGTGGTTCATTCCTTCATGAATTTGTAGATTCAGTCCACGATCGTGGATCGGATCAAGGCAGCACAGGCAGGAGATCCGAAGCTTCAGAGGATCAGAAGGCAGGTTGAAGCTGGACTTCGGACGGAGTTCGTGATTCATGAGGATGGTTCACTGCGGTACGGTAGTAGGCTCTGTGTACCTGCAGGTGACGTCCATGAGGAGCTGTTGAGCGAGGCTCATAGCTCGCCATATTCTATACATCCTGGGGGCACCAAGATGTATAAGGACCTCCGTCTGAATTATTGGTGGATTGGCATGAAGAGGAGCGTGGCACAGAGCGTTGCCAAGTGTCTGATATGCCAACAGGTGAAGGCTGAGCACCATCGTACTGCCGGCTTGCTGCAACCGCTTCCTATTCCGGAGTGGAAGTGGCAGCATATTACGATGGATTTCGTGACTGGTTTACCTCGTACCCCGAGGCAGAATGACGCAGTTTGGGTGATCGTGGATAGATTAACCAAGTCTGCACACTTTATCCCATTCCGAGTGGGTCAGTCTACGGAAGCCTTGGCGAGGAAATATCTGGAGGTAAAAATTTCGTTTCTACTTTTACTTCCATTTTGATTTTCTCTTTGAAATGGTCGTGATGTAGACCGTGTACGTGCAGGAGATTGTACGCTTACATGGAGTCCCCGTGAGCATCGTGTCTGACAGAGATACGAGGTTCACATCTCAGTTCTGGAAGAGTCTGCAGGAGAACTTGGGAACGAGTCTGAGCTTCAGCACGGCGTACCACCCGCAGACCGACGGCCAGTCCGAGAGGACTATTCAGATCCTGGAGGATATGCTACGAGCTTGTACGCTCGATTTGAAGGGTTCTTGGGAGGACCATCTCCACTTGGTGGAGTTTTCGTATAACAACAGCTACCAGGCGAGCATTGGCATGGCGCCGTTTGCTGCCTTATATGGAAGGAAATTTCGTTCGCCACTGAGCTGGGATGACATCGGAGATCGAGAGCTGTTGGGTCCCGAGATGATAGTGGAAGCTGTGGATGTCGTGAGGGACATCAGGGAGAAGCTCAGAGTTGCACAGGATCGCTTCAAGCATTGGGCAGATGCCAAGAGGAGACCTTTGGAGTTTCAGCTTGGAGATCACGTCTTCCTGAAGATTTCTCCGAACCACGGAGTTATTCGTTTCGGGAAGAAGGGAAAGCTGAGTCCGAGATATATTGGGCCTTTTGATGTGCTGGAGCGTGTGGGAGCAGTGGCCTACCGCCTTGCTCTGCCACCATCCTTGGAGGGAGTTCACGACGTTTTCCACGTATCCCAGCTACGTCGGTACGTCAGTGATCCGTCGCACACAGTAGACTTCTCAGATATTACAGATCGCCCGGACCTGACTTATGACCAACAGCCTGTGCAGATTTTGGACCGTCGACAGAAGCAGTTGAGAAATAAGGTAGTCGACCTGGTGAGAGTGATGTGGCGTCACGGATCACCTGGAGAGTCCACCTGGGAACGCGAGGAGGAGATGAAGGAGCGTTTCCCATTTTTGTTTGCTGATTAGTGTTGTCGATTCTGAGGACGGAATCTTTATTTTAGTGGGGTAGAATGTAACGGCCGCTTTCCGACCTTATGGAATTTTTCTGCGTGCACGTGCTTTAGCGTGCACGTATTTTTTTTAGACTAAATCTGGCTTCAAGTTTATGCACTGTGACATGCCGTTGTAATCGTTTGTGAGTGTAGCTATTCATGGTAATTTTTGGGAACATCTTTTCGCGGTCGTTTTCTCGTAAAACGAAGTTGAATCGATAGGGGCGTTTTGGTCATTTGGCTCAAAACGCCGTCCCGAATTTTTACGTAAATTTTTGGTAGGCGCTACGCACGATCGGGCTCCGTAGATCTGTGCGTCTCGTCTCCGCGATCGCCCCGGTATTTTCGGATTATTTTTCTGACGTCCGGATTGAGAGATATCGCTCGGATAAATCTGGACCATTGATTTGCCCTGGTCAGTTCAATTTCGAATTATTGCCAGATCTGACTAAATCTCTAATTAACCTGTTTAAAATCTTTCCTTAACTGTTTTCGCTAATCTCCCCTAGACTTACCCCAAACTGCACACCCGCCATCTCTTTACCCCAAACTCATTTAACCCTAGGTTTAGTTTCATTTAGCAAACTTTTCCAACTATTAAATAAACCTAACCCTACTCTTTTCCCATTCACGTGACAACCTAGGTCACAAAAACGTTTCATTCTTGCAGCCGCCGCCCCCTTCAACTCTCCCCCGACCTCTCGTTCTCTCCCTCTCTCTCGCCTATCTCTCTCCCTCTGACTCTGACGTCAGCAGACCCTCCGCCGCCGCACAGCCGGTGCTCCGCCCTCGCAAATCCCCGCGCGTGCGCCGTAACCCCCAATGCAGCGTCCGCCTTCTACGTTCCGCCACCCCCACAGCCGCTCTCCCCACCGTCGCGACGCGCGCCGCCGCAGTGCTGATCGCGGTTGCTGCGTTTTCCTTCGACAACGGCCACCGCTCGCTTCCCCGACAGCCACGACCCCCGACCAGACCTCCACCACGCGCAGCCGCACTCCCCGTCGCCCGCCATCCGCAGGCCGTCAGTGAACCCCTTTTTCCGTCGCCTGTAAGTGGAGAGCCCCAAGTTTTTCTGTTAACTAGGTGGAATAGGGAAGTGTTAGCTGCATGTATAGTTTGATGCTTTTCACCATGTAACAAACTGATGTAGTGCTATTGATGTGATACTATAATTCTGATTCTAGCAGATTAGTGAGTACGCCTCTTACTATCATCTGGGATCTGACGATTCCCTCTTGTTGCGCTACTCGCAATCGAGGAAACAGAGTGAGGGCGACGTGATCCGTTGTTCGGATCCGACGTCAAAGCTTGCACGTGACCGTCAGATCAGGTTAGTACCCGAAATTCGTAGCACAAACCCCATCGTAGCAAACTGAAAACCTAACTTAAATCGGACAACTGCAACTAAATTTATTTTCTGCTCCCTTAAAATGATGTGAACAATAGAATCGACGATCGGACTATTGAACTGTGCACATGGGATAGAATCGTCGGATAGGCTGATCGGACACTTTTTGACTTGTGACAGTTAGGGTAGCCACACCTAACTTAGAAATGAACCTAAATAGGATTTGACGAAAATCGCGACTTGACACCGTCGCCGTGATCCCTTTTCAGACGGACTACCGCGGACGCGACGACCGGACGAGACGCCCCGGACTGACGACGCACTCGCCATTTCAGGCAAGTGTATCCACTTGCGTTTGACTGTGCCTTAGTTCCAGTTTGTAGAACTGTTAGATTGTGTGTGATGAGAACCGGACGTGAAATGATAGCGTCCGGGACGACCCGAGACGGCTCAGACTTGACGACGAAGTCTGAGCCTGACAAAAATGAACTGCTGACATCATAGGATTATCTTGGGTGTGCGTGCGTGTGGACACCCTAGAATAACACTCCCTACACTGGTCGTGTCGTGTCGTGTTACACAAAAAAAAGCCTACGGGCGTTTCAGATGCTCTCCTTGCGGGAGTGATCTCTGTGTTACAAAAAGCCTACGGGCGTTTCAGATGCTTCCCGAGCGGAAGTGATCTCCGTGATACAAAAAGCCTACGGGTGTTTCAGATGCTTCCCGAGCGGAAGTGATCTCCGTGATACAAAAAGCATACGGGCGTTTCAGTTGCTTCTCGAGCGGAAGTGATCTCCGTGATACAAAAAGCCTACGGGCGTTTCAGATGCTTCCCGAGCAGAAGTGATCTCTGTGATACCAAAAAGCCTGCGGGCGTTTCAGGTGCTTCCCTAGCGGAAGTGATCTCTGTACTTCTTGTCTTGAGTCTCTGGGTTGGGGTAGGGTTGAGCGTGCGCACGGGGAGAGGGTCTGGCCGCCCTCGAACCGTAAGGCGTGAACCCTTTCGTGTCTTACTTGTCCTGTCCTGTCCTGTCCCGTCATGTCACGTCTTGTCCCGACACCTGTAGGTTAGTCCCGTAGTCGGTAGCACACGCTACGTCTACTGCTTGCTACGTTTACTTTTCCTGCTACGTTTCTTTTCGTACTCAGTTATAACTCCAGCATGCTAAAACAACCAGTAAATCATTGTTAATAGTTGATACACTTGTAGTAGGTTCTGACGATTTGTGTAGACTTTGCCTGACGTACAGTTTCCTCTTTTGGTGCTGTACGTCAGGTGTGGAGCCAGAGTACGTCGACGAGGCGGACTTACCTGTTGACTTGGAGCCGGAGGACGCTGATCCGGAGTACAATCCCGAGGACGACCAGAGCTAGAGATCCTTCGTTGCTGATCCAGAGTTATCCATTTCAGTTTTGTTGGGTGCGTTGCACTCTTACTTTCTCGTCTAGGTTGGGTGCTTGCACCATTAGTTTCCCTTTCAGCAGTTGTAGCCGTTTCCGGCATGTTTAGACTCTCAGTACTTTGATGATAAATTTTGGAATAAAATGAAATGTTTCTTTTCAGTACTTTTGTTATTTCGTACTAACTTGCAGGGACCTGTACTTTCGCTTTGGGAAAACTACAGACGCTTATTGGGTCTGGGCTCTTAGCCCCGGCCTAAGCGGGCCTCGTCACGCTTCGCCTCCGTGTTTTTGGGAAGCGGGGCGTGACAATATTGGGCGTTGAACCTTTCCAGAAACATGCCCCAAGAGATAGGCTTAACCAGACGTCGTTCTTCGTGATCCCACCAGCTTCGAGCATTGTCAGTCAGTTGCAGTTTTGCAACTTCGACCCATCCTACTTGAGAGATGAGAGCAGCGCTTAACTTGTCTTTAGTGGCTCGGGTACATTCTTCAGCTTCAATTGGTCCTTCCTTTCCAGAGAAAGTCTTCGGACATAGCTCCTGGAATTGCTTCACCCCAGGTTTAGCGGATGGTAGTGGTGCTTGTGGTTCCTGCTGAAGCATCTGATGTTGTATTTCCTACATTTCTTTAATCACTCCTAGGACTGCAGATATCTCGGTGGCACCATTGGCACTATTTCCATTGGCGCCATTTCCATTGCAGGTGTTTGGTCTTCCTGCCATGCTGCAAAATAATAAACCCGAGTCAATATGTACTCAGTCAGCATATGATCGTAAAGATGCGTATATTGCTCTAAGTATTTGCATGACCTGCATGGGCCACCACAGAAACCTGTCACGTACCGCTTCCCATAATACCTGGAAGTGAGGATGCGACGAAGGTCCGCATGTTTATAAAACAAGTAGGAATTTTTTTCTTCTTCCTTGTTCGATGCACAATAAGCGTCTATAGTAATTCCATTGAAGGACAGGTTCTTGTCATGCAACCTCAGAGAAACAACACACAACATCTTTATTATCCAACAGATGAAAAGTAGTACATGACTGGGCCCTATAGTACTGCCTACATCGACTCGACAGAAAAGTAAAGTACATTACTCGAAAGTAAATAGCACACTGGCGATAAGGAAAGCACACTGATGGTGAAAAGAGGATGCTATGGTCGAATCGAAAACTCCTACTTCTCAGTAGGTGTGGGCTCAATAACGTCCTTTGATCCCTGGTCCACGGGATCGTCCTCAGTGTAGTACTCTATGTACTCCGTCGGCTCGTTATCTGACATGCATTTCAAAGAAAACAGTTAAATACATGTCAGCGCTAAGCGGCAAGTAAAAACCAACAGAAAGTAAAGGTAGGAAAGTAATGAGCGAGCAAGAGAAAAAAACGTCGCTCGACTCTCTAATAGTGTCGGCAGGCCTAATAATAAGAAGTCTAACTTAACTCCCAAATCAGCCAGGCAGTCAGGGCTTGAAGGCACAGGTCACTTCTATGACCGCATGATAAGTCCTTTGGTTGACCAACCACCTTCCCATTCCTTTCTAGACACTGATCCAGTCGTAATTTAAGACCGCTTGATATTATACCGCCTTGCCACGTTCGAGTAGTCTCGACTTAGTGACGTCCCCTAGATTTGGCTCTATTGGCAATAGGATCGGGGATACCATATTTAAATATTTTTAACCGCAAGCGCACGGTGTTGTAGTGTGGCTTGGGGGTCGAACTCAGGGAGACATGTGTTATGCTTGTTGTCAGGTAGGAACCGATTCACCCGATGGGTGAGCTAGCCTGAACGATCGGTAGGTTGTCACGAATGGAAATACGAAGGATGTAATATGTAAAAGGGAACCCAGGACTTTGTTTTCCACCCTTTCGTGTGCCCTCTCTATTACGACCGATGGATTGGAAAATGATTGGATTTAAGGGGTTTGTGGTGAGACGTTGCCTCTAAGAGTGATACCTGCGTCCCATGGGCCCGATATTCCGGTCGATGCCCAGGATGATACGCTAGGACTACCCGGGTTCGGTCGTGGGCATTCCCATGTTCATTAACACCAACTGACTCCAGGAGTACTAAGCTCACAATGATTACTCCCGACATCTCATCCTGCCGTTCCCACGCGCTAGGATTCAATGTCTATACTAGGGGCGTGAGCTGTGTCTAGGGAGTCAAACGCCAATTTTATTCCCCCTTGGCCCGACGGTCAGATACGGTCTTTCTCCTGCCAATGACAATGACATACCCCGTGTAAACGTCTAAATTCCTAAACCCTATCGAAATCCTATTCCTATGGTCGTTCTAGGGAGAACCCACGAACGGGTTTCCACCAAAATCCCAGATTAGGAAACTACTCACAATTCATGGAAAAAATACAACCTAGACGAAATTCAATGGTTGAAATCATAATCAGGCAAATGAAAAGAGTTGCTAGCAATGGTATTAATACAATATTAATGTTTCAGAACAATCGGAACACTTACAAAACAAGAGAAAATTCTGGCCGTCAAATGAAAAGATCCCGTTTTTAAAAAACTAAGTCAGCTATATATAGAAAATGAGATCACCCGATCGGTTGAAGCATCAACCGATTGGGTGAGCTGACTGTCTCTTTGGCGATCGGGCTTCAGAAGCTTCAACCGGTCTGTGAGCTGAGCGGGTGACGCCGTCGGTTCGACAATTTGAGAAATGCGGCTACAGATGAACCGATCGGGTGATATGTCACCCAATCAGTTGGAATTAAGCCCAAAAAGACAGAGAGCTCTGTCGATCTCACCCGATCACTGAACCGATCGGGTGAGCTGCTCTTCTCTTCAGCTCCTATCCGGGTCAGATACGCGTGCATCAACCGATCGGGTGGCTCTGTCCACCCGATCGGTTGAGGGCTTAAACTTGGTTTTCTTTGACGTTTGGCCCTCTGGATCACGCGTGACTCCTCCCGTTGCTCCGGGGACTCGTGATATTTGCTTTGTGTGTTCCCAATGCTGGAAACTCCTGCATTTGCACAAAAACACGGAGAAAGTAAAATATACAAAAAACACAAAAGAACGGATATGAAACAACGGAAAACGGCGGAAAATCACGAAGAAGACGTGCATGAATATATAAAATATAAACGCACGTCAAAATCCCCCAAGCTGAACCCTTCCTCATCCTCGAGGAAGATGAGTGAGAGTAGGAGCTCGGAGGGGAAAATAGAGAGAGAGAGAGAGAAATAGAAAAAGAAAACAAAATCCTAAATCGTCCGTCAGAGCCACAACATCAAACACACCACACTAAGAAAGCATGCGAGAAAACACATCACCAAACCAAGAAATGTGAGTCCATACAAGTGTCGTGGGCCCACGCGGTGAAGTGCGAGTGAGTGTGGTCGTGTGCTAGCAAACTGTGTTACTATCTACATTGTGCAATAAAGCTCCATATACACATACCCAAGGAATGACCCAAATATCGATTCAACTCGAATAAGTGGTGAATAAATAGCTCAAGCATGCATGAGAACAATATAAGAATTGAAGCGTATCATGCATCAGGGACTCCACAGTTAGGGACTAGGAAATCACCACACTATCGCCTAGATAATCGCTAGAAAGTTCCTATGCCAAGTGTTTTCGAAAACGATGGAGGTTGAGAAGGTGTGGAGTAGAACACTCAGAGCAAACTCTCGCCTTCCGTTTATTCTCGGTAGATAGAAAAAATATTCACAGTGAATTTTTTTTTTTGGTTTTGGGTATTTGTATTTTTTTTATTTTTGGCTATACACATTTTTTTCTTTTCTCTTTTCTTTTCTTTTTGGGTTTTTCTTTTCTCCCTTTTTTTGAATTTTTGGATTTTTGGGCTACACATTTGTGTACTCTCCCAAGTGGGGGAACGGTACACGACGAGGGAATTTGCACCAAGTAAACAAAAAAAAGAAATCGGAATCTAAACACTTGGGCAAAGGAGATATTTCACACAGATCAGAGCATAAGCTAAATGGGTTATCCTAGTCCTATTTGTGGAATCCTGACACATGCGAATTGAAGCATACGATATATATATATATATATATATATATATATATATATATATATATATATTATAAAACAGGGATGTTATCAAGAGAAATTGGATAAGAGTTTTTGTATAAGAGAAATTGGTTATGTTTAGATTTGTATTGGGTGTGTTGATTATAAGAGAAATGTATAAGAGATTTTGGTTAAGAGATTTTGGATAAGAGATTTTGGTTATGTGTAATTGGGTGTGTTGTTATGTGTAATTGGGTGTGTTGAGAAATTGAGATGAGAAATTGAGATTTTTGAGAAATCAAACTTTCAAAAATTTGTTTTACCTATCTACCATTGGGAGGGAAATGGAATTTGATCACATCAAAGCTGAGGGGGAAATGGATTTGATCACATCATCTACGGCGTATTATTTTTGCCCGCCAAGAGGAAGCAGCTCATCATCTACCTCCTCCAGCATCGCCATCATCTACCTCCAGCATCCTACCTCCTCAAAGCAGAGCTAGCACCCTCTTCTAACTCTAGCATCGCCATCATCTTCTACCTCCTCCAGCGCACTCTTCTACTTACCCTCTTCTACCTCAGACTCTCTTCTACCTCAGATCACGGGGGAGGAAAGCATATCAAGCACATCAAGCCTTCATCACAGGAGAGCTCAAGCACCCTCTTGGTGAGCTTTGTGAACATGTTTCCTTTGATCAAATTTTTTTTTGCTATGGTTGTCTGCAATTTCATATCAAAAAAAATTGAACTTGGATGGATACATTTGACGCTATAAACTTTAATCAAAGGCTTTCTAGCATTGTTTCCAAAAATTTGAACTTGGATAATCAATTTTTTGATATGAATATGTTTCCTGTGACCAAGTTTTTTGATAAAATGTTATGTGTCCTTGAGCTTCAAAAATGTTTTCCCTGAGTAATGTTAATAATTTTTTTTCATAAAAATTCTATTTTTTGAGGTTGTCTGCAATTTAGGACTTCTATTTTTTTCAGCCATATCATATTAAGAATTGGTGAGAATTCAAAAATACCTGGCCTGTATAAGATTCAAAAATTGAATGTGTAATTTTTGAAACATATCATAGCATAGAAGCAATCCTAAACTTGATATCCTCACTCAAACAAATTGATATAAAAAAATTGGATAATAGATATCAATGCTAAACTTGGATAATAGATATCAAAAAAATTGATTATCCAACCTTAGATATGTTTGAGTGAGTGAATGTCCAGGTTAGCATAGAAGCAATGCTAAACTTCATATGGCTGTTGAAAAATTTGCTATGTGTTATCAAAAATATCAAAAAAATCTTGAGTAATCTTCATAATATGTTTTCCATATCAAATATATTGTCATGTTAATATGTGTAATCAAAAATATATCACTGTAAATTTTTAATGCTAAACTTGAATTATGAAGATTACTCAATTGAATACATAATGATTTGCCCATGAGTTCATTATGTATTGGGTAATCTTCATGTACCCAATTGAATTTTTTACTGAATGCTAAACATATCACTCCCCCAATTGAATTTTTTACTGACTGTGTAATTTTGTATTATCATGTACCCACACTCCCCTTGCAGATCAACATCTCAGTGAGAGCTTCATCCCTTGGTTAGAGCTTCATCACAGCTTGGTGTTTTGAGTTTGGTTTTTCAGGTATGGAGAAAAATTGATTGAATGTGTAATTTTGTATTGGGCATGTTTTTGGTTATAGATGTGTATTCAGTAATGGAGAAAAATTGAATGTGTACTTTTGTATTGGACATGTTTTTGGTTATATGAGAAATTGTGTTACATTTTCAATGTGTCCTCTCCTGTATGAGGAATTGGGTTATAACCCAATTTAGAGATATTGGACAAGTTTATAACCCAATATTTGAATTTTTGACTTTTGTAATTTTGTATTGGACATGTTTATAACCCAATTTAGAGATGTGCATAACATTTTGGTTATAACCAAAAACATGTCCCAATTTGAAAATGTTATCCTAATTGACTGTGTACTTTTGTATTGGACATGTTTTTGGTTATACCCAACTTTTGTATTGGACAGGTCACATACAAATCTATTGATGAGGGTTGAAGAAACATACGTTGAGCAAATGTAGATATCTGTTGATGAGTGATATCTGTGATAGTTTTTTGCAAATGTGAGCAAATGCAATATTGTCAATTTGCAAATGTGAGCTGCTTGATACTGTCCATTTAAAATGTGAGCTGTCAATTTGCAATGTGAGCTGTCAATTTGCAAATGTGAGCAGCTCACATTGACAGTATCAAGCAGCTCACATTTTTTGTCAATTTAAAATTTGCAACTGTGAGCAGCTCAATCTATTGTCAATTTTTGAACTATCACATATGCAAATTTTTTCATATGCAATTCTTTTGCAATCTATTGATGAGTGATATCTGTGATAGTTTTTGCAAATGATATCTTGAGCAAATGTATGCAATGTTTGAAGCAAGTTTCAATGTATGTTAATGTGTCCTGTAAATTATGTGTGAAGCAATGTGTGAAGCAATGTTTGACAAAATGTGTCCTGTAAATTATGTTAAGCCCAGTAACTATTTCAATTTACTCTTCTACCTAAATTTCAGTGTCCTGTCAATGTTGATTATGAGTTTGATATTGGAATTATCCATTAGCAATGTGAGTTTGATATTGGATTGAGGATCATAGAAGCAATGTGAGTTTGATATTTTGAGAATGGTATCAAATTTTGCATGTACTGATTGTCAAACTGATTGTCCTGAGAATGGATAATTCCAAACTCCAATATCAAACTGATTGTCCTGTAATGAATGGATATTTCCAATGGAGTTTATCCTGGAATAAGCAAACATAATTTCCATGGATAATCAATGTGAATGACTGGATATTTCACATTATCCATGTACTGAAAATAACTTCAAAAATTTATTGAGAATTATGTTTGGAGTTTGGAATTATCCAATCTCAAAATTTTTGAAGTTAGTTTGAGAATGCATATACTGAGTTTATCCATGGATAAGCAATGTGAATGGATAATTCCAATATCAAAAATTTTTTGCAGACAAAATGTTAATAATGCTAAACTGATATCCAAACTGAATGGATAAGCAATGTGAATGGATAAAATTTCTGATTCTCAAGTCACTCATATTCTGAGTAATCTTCATAATGTTAATAATGCTAAACTTGATATCCTGAGTAACCAATTGTCCTGAGTAATGTTAATAATTTTGTGACCAATCTTCATAATCTTCATAAAATTTTTTGAGTAACCAATATTCTGAGTAATCTGCATAAATTTAAAAATTTTTGAGTGATATTCAGTAAACTTGATATCCTGATATCATAATGTTAATAATGTTAATATTCTGAGTAACCAATTGTCCTTTTAATATGTGTTATCAAAAATATATCCCGCACTCAAACATATCTAAGGTCACTCAACCTTTTTAATGAATGTGTAATTTTTTAATGCTAAACTTGATATCCTGTTAATTTTGAATTATCATGTATCTAATTGAATTTTTTACTGACTTTGTAATTTTGTATTATCATGTACCCACACTCCCCTTGCAGATCAACCTCTCAGTGAGAGCTTCATCCCTTGGTTAGAGCTTCATCACAACTTGGTGTTTTGAGTTTGGTTTTTCAGGTATGGAGAAAAATTGATTGAATGTGTAATTTTGTATTGGGCATGTTTTTGGTTATAGATGTGTATTCAGTTATGGAGAAAACTTGATATGTTAATGAGAAATTGAGATATTCAAAAATATATTTACATTGAATATATATTTCATATCTAATTGGGTGTGATATTTATATTTTTTAGTTTATGCAAACTATATATTCAATTTTTCAGTGCAATTGAGATATTTAAATGTTAATTAGAAATTGAGATATTCAAAAATATATTAATGCAATTGGATGTAACAGTGGATGTCCTGAACAATCTTAGCTTGATAAGTTTGATAAGCTTAATAGCAACTTCCAATATATCCATCAAACTTATCAGCTTATCAAGCTTATCAAGCTTATCAAGTTTGATATATTGGAAGTGAACAATTTACATGTAATAGCACATTGTAAACTTGATAAGCTTGATAAGCTGGATATAATAGCAACTTCCAATATATCAAACTGGATATAATGCAATTGGATTCAAAAATATATTAATCCAAAATTGGGTATATTATGTCCTGAACAATCTTAGCTTGATATATTATGTCCTGCACTTATATTAATAGATTTTCAGTAATTCATATAAACAACAAGCTTGATATATTTTTGGGTGTAATTAATAAATTGAGATATTCAAAAATATATTACTGTAATTGAAGAGGGGGCCAATATCTCAAGCTTGATGAATTGGTAATTAGGTGTAATTTTCAGTGCACTTGGGTGTAATTTTCATTTAGCTTTCATGTATAATTTTCAGTGCAACTTCCAAGATTCCAAGATTGCTGAAAAAATTGAGCTTGCTGAAAAAAAATCAAATGGCCAAGTGGGAAGGTCGATGTAGAAAGTCGATGTTGAAAGATATAGGACACTGTAGATATAAGGATTTTGCATATGAAAAAAACAATTTTTTCAATTTTTTTGGGTCCTGTCAACAGAATTGAATGCATATGCAAAATTCTCTCAAGAACTCATCTTCATCTTTTAATTTATTTCGCAAGCACAATTTTGTCCTGCAAAACCAAAGTGTTGAGTTCTTCACATCAAGTTTATATTGCAAGCTTGAGCTTGAGCTTGAGCTTGAAAGTGTTGAGTTTTTGATATGGAAAACATGGATTTGAGTTTTTGAATGCCCATGAGTTCATTTGCATTTGAATTGATACTTTGATAATTTGAGTTCAATGTCAAGTTGCTTGGAATGCCAATGATTTGCATTATGTAGTGGAATTTTTTAATTTGTATTGGAAATATTGGAATTGTTATTGGAAATATTGGAATTTGTATTGGAAATTATGTATTGGAAATATTGGAATTGTTTTTTTCATATGCAAAATTGCAAAATACATAGGACACTGTAGATATAAGGATTATTGAGAATTATAACAACAGAATAATTGAATTCATATGCAAAATTTTCTTCATATGCAAATGTCAAATTTTTTGGGTCCTGTCAACAGAATTGAATGCATATGCAAAATTCTCTACATTGCCAGGACACTTTACATATGCAAAATTCTCTACAGTGTCCTGGCAATCCTATGCATTGCCAGGATTTGAAACAAATCATTTTGATAATCTCTTAATTTTTGCATTACAGTGTCCTGTGAAGATTTTTTTTAATATGAATTTGTTAATTTGTTAATGATAAGAGCTTGCTGATAAGAGCTTGATGATTTTTTAATTTGTTACTGAAAATTTTAATGTTGGATGACAGCTTGCTGATTTGCTTCATTTTGGTTATTTTTTTAACAGGACACTTTCATGCAAATTTCCAAAATCCTGTCACAACACTAATCCTGTCATTGCCATGTTATTGCATATGTACTTGACATGCTTCTTATATTTGCTTCACTCATTTTAGGGCTGAATTTATGTGTAATTACACATATAAATTGGGTGTTATGTTTATGTGTAATTGGGTGTTATGTGTAATTGGATAATAGATCATTCTTACATAAATATAATGGATAACCTGAAGTTGCTTATACATGATGAATTGCTTATATAATGGATAACCATAAAAGCAAGTTGCTTGGATAACCATATGTAGAGACTTTTGCATATTCAATGTAGAGAATTTTGCATATCTAGAGAATTTTTTGGGTCCTGTCAATGGCATTTTTTTTGATATGCAAAATTCTCTACATATGCAAAATTTTGATATGCATATGCAAAATTCTCTACAGTGTCATGGCAATGCATAGGATTTTCAAATCCTGGCAATGTCAAACTTCTCTATGTATTGCAAAATTGGGTTATCAAAAATGATATAAGGAATGTCAATATTCTATTTCATATGTATGGAAAACCAATTGACTATCCTGAGGATTTAAATTGGTTTTGGTGCAATTGGTTCAATTTGTGTAATTTTGTTCAATTGGTTTTGGGTAAGAGTTTGAAATTTAGTCTCACATTAGCATTTGGGTAAGAGGTTGAATACATTTAGAAAAAAATGGATGTTATTGCATTGTCCTGTGAATGTTAGGAATGAAGCTTGAAGAATAGAATTATATCTCTAATTCTATTCTAATAGTATTGTCCTGTGAATTCTATTCTATTAGATATATAATTTACACTGGAATTTCTATTAGAACAATTCTATTCTAATAGAGATATAACAATTCTAATATTGAGAAATGAGTTTGAAAATGAAAGCTTGAGTATTGTTTTTTTCATATTCAGAAATTGGATGAGAGCTTGATATGACAGAATATTGGATAAATATTGAAAGAATATTGAGAAATGAGTATTGGATGAGAGCTTGAAATGAGTACTGTTTTTTTCATATTCAGCAATTGTAAGAATATTGGATGAAAGCTTCAATACACCCAATTCTCTATGCAATATTCACAAATTTTCATTTTGATAAGCACTTCATTTTTCCCTGAAAGTGTCCTGTGAAGAGCTTGATATGAGCTTGCTGATCCAAATGTTTATTCCAACTTTAACATGTAGAATACAATTTTTCAATTTTTCAAGGCACACTTTTTCAATTTTTCAATGAGCTTGATATGGATGTAAAAAACACCAATGCACACTTTTTCAATTTCAAAACTTTTGATTGCCACCAATGCACACTGTAAATTGAGATAGGCCTGAAATTGGTGTTTTTTTTCATGGATGCAATTTCAAAAATTTTGATTGCCTGACAGGATTTTTATTGCACACTTTGTGTTCTTCATTTCTTTTCATAACACATATGATAATACATTGTCCTGTTAACACATATGATAACACATATGGTAACACATATGATAATACAAACTTTTTTGATAAACATTGTCATGTTAACTTGAATCAAATTTATATTATGCAATTTTTTGGTGAACATTGCAATGGGGGTACACAGGATTGACCTAAGCTTTCTTAGTTATAACTTGAATTTTTTGGTGAACCTTGCAATGGGGGTAAACAGGATTGTCCTAAGCTTTCTTAGTTATAACTTAGGCATACATGTGAGAACTTGAATTTCTTAGTTATATGATCAAAATTTCTGCCTTTGAATCTCATTGAATCTCAAGTTTCCTAAGCTTTCTTAGTTATCTCATTGTCCTAAGCTTTTTCATACACGTGATAAAAAATTTCTCATTGAATCTGAAGTTATATGTGATAGCTTTTTTTTCTCATTTGATACTTGATACATGGAATTTCTGAGTTATATAGCTTTTTTTCTCAGTTGATACAATGATCAAATTTTGGAATGGAACAAAATTATCTCAATTTTATCAAAATTATCAAAATGATCAAATTATCTCATTGTCCTGTTAATATGTGTTATCCAAGTTTTGATAAACATAAATCCAAGTTAATAATGTTCAATTTTTAACATTTTTAACATAAATCCAAGTTAATAAATCCAAGTTAACATTTGTCTGCAATGGGACAATGCATTTTTTTGATAAACATTGTCCTGTTAACATTATAAACATAAATCCAAGTTAACATTATTAACATTTTGATAAACATTATGTCTGCAATTTCATATCAAATTATGTTTATCCAAGTTTATGTATCCTGTGACCAATTTTTTTGATACACATTGTGATAAAGAGAGCTTCAAAAATTAGTGTTAATGTATAAAGTTTGGATATTGTTTCTAGCATTGTTATTGGTTCTAGCAGTTTTTTATTTCATGCAGTTTTTAATTGTTAATGCATTGTTATTGTTTCATGCATTGTTATTGTTGGTAAAGAGAGCTTCAAAAATTAGTGTTAATGCATTGTTATTGTTTCATGCAGTTTTTTATTGGTTATATAACCAAGCATTGGTTTTGAACTTGGATATCTGTTAACATATGCACACATACACCAATGAAATTGGAAATCTGTTCAAAAACATACACTAAAAACACAAAAAATAATTTTTGAACTTGGATGTAATTTTCTCCATGTGTGCACACATACACCAATGCACACTTTTTCACTTGAAACTTTAATTTTGAAACATGGATGTAATTTTTGAATGAATATAAGCAAAAAACTGAGAAGCACACTTTGTTAACTTGAAATTCAAGCTGGAGATAGAAGAATTGAGCATATGTGTACAAAAGAATTGAGCTCTCACAAACTTGGAGATAGAAGTTTGAGGTATATGTATAAATTATACAATTGAGCTCTCACAAGCTTTTTTGAATGTCCAAAAAACTGAGAAGATAGAAGAATGTGTATGTGTATTGAATAAATATTGAATAAATGTGTATGTGTATGTATGATTCTCAATTTAAATCCTGTTTGAATGTTGTGTTTAAATTTACTGATGATTGCAATTCTAATGAATTGCAATTTAAATCCATGTCAACATTCAATTCTGTTCATTGTTGACTTGAAATTCAATTAGAACTCAATTTATGATCCTCAACAGTCAATGATGCAATTAGAAGTTAACATTTTTAGTTATGGGTGTATTCACATTGGCTGAATGAAATTTTTGCTTGATCAAATTACCTTGACGAAAATTCATCAAGAAAAATTTAACTGGATGAAAATTTTTCACATCAAGTTAACACATGAATGTTGGTCTGCAGTTGGGTGTATTCACTGTGATTTTTGTATATGTTGACTGTATTCTAATATCTTGATTTTTAATATCATTCACTGTGATTCTTTTAATGTCATTGGGTGTATTTACTGTCATTTGGCTGAATGATATTACAAAAGTCTATGCTGAAATTTGAATGTATTCAAGGTAACATATAAAAATTTGATTAAAGGTGAATGTTACTCACCAATTTCATTTCTTATCCATTTCCTCATACCAAAAGCTTATTTCAAGTTTCAAACAAATTTCATTTTCTCATCAAGTTTCATCAAGTTTCATTTTCTCATCAAGTTTCATCAAATTTCATTTTCTCATTTTTTCTTCCAGTTTCAAACAAGTTACAGTTGAAAGAGAAAAATTTCAAAGAGCTTGATGTTGTTACCCAGTTACTCAAACAAGTTTCAAACAAGTTGAAAGAGAAAAATTTCCAGTTTCAAACAAGTTACAAGTTACTCATATCCTCAATTATTGAAGAGCTTGATGTTGTTAATTTCAAAATGTTGCACCTCAACTCTTATGAAATTTGAGTTTAACATGAAATTAAACTGAACTTTGGTATTTGATGATATAAGAAAAATGTTGACCTTAACATTAAATTATCAAATGAAATTTGAGTTATTGAACTTGAAATTGAATTTAATTTTGAACTTGAATTTTTCTAATGCCCAAATTCAAAATTGAGTATTCAAATTTTTCTCATGCAGTATACTCTTCTGAAATTTGAGTTATTGATATGGAATTTGAGTACTCATATTCTGAAATTCTCAAATTTCCGAAGAGTATACTTTGGGAATATTTCTCATGTAATTTGCAATTCTAAAATTTCTGATGATATGGAATTTGTGCATTTGACATTGAAGTTCAATAACTACTCAAATTCTGAAATTCTCAATTAGAAACTGGGAGTGTTCATTCTCAAAATGAACATATTCACCCAATTCCAAATTGGGAGTATTTTAATTGAACATCTACCATATTCTCAAAATGAACATCTAATATACGCTAATAATGTATTTTAATTGTAATTAGTTTGGGCTTAATTTGGATAGGGCTTTAGCTCGACGCAGTAGGAGAGAACGAGAACGAGAACAAGAACAACGTAACATGTCTCACGCTCTGCCTTCTGACGGTGTACTTGATATACCTCACATAACACCAGCCATAACAACTTCTCCGGTTGAACAAGAACATGCTGTCTCATCCTCGCGTAACGATATGATTTCCGGGCAAGTTCCTGGACCATCTGTCAGGTCATTATCAACCCGACTGTACATAAAACCTTTTCACCAAGCCATGTATTTTAGTAGTGTTTATTTTTGTGTTTAAATTTGGATAGGGCTTTAGCTCAACGCAAAAGGAGAGAACGAGAACAGGAACAACGAAACATATCTCACGCTCTGCCTTCTGACGGTGTCCTTGATATACCTCACATAACACCAGCCGTGACAACTTCTCCGGTTGAACAAGAAGATGCTGTCTCGGCCTCGCGTAACGATATGATTTCTGAACAAGTTCCTGGACCATCTGTCAGGTCATTATCAACCCGACTGTACATAAAACCTTTTCACCAAGCCATGTATTTTAGTAGTGTTTATTTTTCTGTTTAAATTTGTATAGGGCTTTAGCTCAACGAAAAAGGAGAGAACGAGAACAGGAACAACGAAACATATCTCATGCTCTGCTTTCTGACGGTGTCCTTGATATACCTTACATAACACCAGCCGTGACAACTTCTCCGGTTGAACAAGAAGATGCTGTCTCGGCCTCGCGTAACGATATGATTTCTGGACAAGTTCCTGGACCATCTGTCAGGTCATTATCAACCCGACTGTACATAAAACCTTTTCACCAAGCCATGTATTGTAGTTGTGTTTATTTTTCTGTTTAAATTTGTATAGGGCTTTAGCTCAACGAAAAAGGAGAGAACGAGAACAGGAACAACGAAACATATCTCATGCTCTGCTTTCTGACGGTGTCCTTGATATACCTTACATAACACCAGCCGTGACAACTTCTCCGGTTGAACAAGAAGATGCTGTCTCGGCCTCGCGTAACGATATGATTTCTGGACAAGTTCCTGGACCATCTGTCAGGTCATTATCAACCCGACTGTACATAAAACCTTTTCACCAAGCCATGTATTGTAGTTGTGTTTATTTTTCTGTTTAAATTTGTATAGGGCTTTAGCTCAACGAAAAAGGAGAGAACGAGAACAGGAACAACGAAACATATCTCACGCTCTGCCTTCTGACGGTGTCCTTGATATACCTCACATAACACCAGCCGTGACAACTTCTCCGGTTGAACAAGAAGATGCTGTCTCGGCCTCGCGTAACGATATGATTTCTGGACAAGTTCCTGGACCATCTGTTAGGTCATTATTAACCCGACTGTACATAAAACCTTTTCACCAAGCCATGTATTGTAGTTGTGTTTATTTTTCTGTTTAAATTTGTATAGGGCTTTAGCTCAACGCAAAAGGAGAGAACGAGAACAAATACAAGCAAGCACATCTCGATATATGACTCCTACCAGTGTACTCGACATGCCTCAAAGCACATATGCAGTACCAACTTCTCCCGTTGAACATGTAGATGAGGTCTCAGCCTCGCACAACGCTACGATATGTGCTGAAGATGATGAACCATATGCCAGGTTATTATTCATAAGAGCTCCTCTGCTTTAATGTAACTTAATTTTATTTAATTATTATGGTTTTATTTTGGCTAGGTGTTTAGCTCAATGTCAAAGGAGAGAACGAGAAAAAGCTCAACGAAACATATCTCGATATATGACTCCTATCTGTATACCTCAAATAACACCTGGATTAACAACTTCTCCAGTTGAACAAGAAGACGCTGGCTCATCCTCGATCTTCCGATGTCGGTTAACTCAGCATGGCTCTGGTCCACCAACTCTGGTTGATTTTGGTCGGCACCATCTTGGATTAATGAACATTCCATGCCCTCATTGTTCAGCCTTACACTGGTTGGATGAACAGTTGTCGAAGTCAACTTTGAGAACACATCTTTTTGGAACATGTTGTTTGCAAGGAAAAGTAAAATTGCCGAAACTTAATGAACCCCCTCCATCACTTAGAGAATTATATGATGGTGACAGTGAGGCATCAAAATCATTTCGAATGTATACTCGGGAGTATAATGCAGCTAATGCATTTACTAGCCTTGGTGTGACAATGGATCAAAGATTGATTGCTGGCAGGGGCCCGAACATATTTACAATTCATGGAGAATTACGCCATCGAACAGGATCACTTCTGCCCCAACCGGATCAAACAGCAAGTTATTGTCAACTTTACATATATGATCCGGATTCTGCTATGGAGTTCCGAAGTAATAGAAATCCACATTTGAGCAAGGATGTCTTAAAAATTATTCAAAATTGTTTATCGGGCATAAATCCATTCATCAAACTATATTGTCAGGCGTATTCTGTTTTATCTCAAGCAGATTCATGTGGACATGATCTTCCTGTATATCTGCATTACAATTCAAACAAGGATCGTCGCCGTTATAACCTCCCAACCGTAGATGAGATTGCGGTTATTTTACCTGGCGATGGCTATCGACCTTCCGGGATGCGAGATATAGTTTTACATCTTCGAGGAAATCATCAATTAATGCAAATCAATGAGACTCATCCTGCATACTTACCATTACACTACGTCTTATTATTTCCTGATGGTCAGCTTGGATGGGAACCTGAGTTGAAGCAGTGGGATCCAGTTCAAAACATAGCATCAAGTAGACGCCTGACTATGTGTGAGTTTTATAGCTACCATCTGTTTGAAAGACAGAACGAGTATTCTTCAATTTTGAGAGCGGGAAAGTTATTCCAGGAGTTCATAGTTGATGCTTGGGCAACAATTGAGCAACATCATTTGACATTCATCAAACTTAATCAACGAAAACTCCGCTCAGAGCTCTATCAGGGTCTTGCAGATATCGATGCATATGCCAGATGCGACCAAATTGGACAGCGCATGATACTTCCTTCATCTTTCACTGGCAGTGCACGTCACATGTTTGAAATATTTCAAGACTCGATGGCTATCACACGTTATAACCAGCACCCGGATATTTTTCTTACCATGACCGCAAATCCAAAGTGGCCAGAAATTACTTCGGCTCAACTGCCCAATCAAAAGGCTACCGACCGTCCAGATTTAGTCGCACGTGTATTTGAGTTAAAAAGAAAGGCTTTGATGAAGGAGATTGATGGCAATAATGTATTTGGAAAGAAAGTAGCACATGTATTTACAATTGAATTTCAGAAACGGGGTCTTCCACATATGCATGCTCTTTTCTTTCTTCGTGGACCCGATAAGATTCATACATGTGATCAAGTGGATAGAATTGTATGTGCTGAATTTCCTGATCCTGCTCAAGATCCGGCATTATTCGATGCTGTGTCAAAATGTATGGTACATGGACCATGTGGTGCTCGGAATCCAAATGCCTCATGCATGGAAAATGGTAAGTGTACTAAGAAATACCCTCGAAATTATGCAGATGCAACAACCTTGGATCGTGATGGATATCCTATTTACCGTCGTCGTAGTAATGGGCATCTATATACTGTAAGGGGGCATCAGGTTGATAACCGCGATGTTGTGCCGCACAACAGGTATCTTTCAAGGCGCTTTAACTGCCATATTAATGTCGAAGTTTGTGCCGGGGTAAGATGTGTGAAGTACATTCATAAGTATATTTATAAAGGTCATGATCGGACCACAATGGTATTGGGCGCAGTAAATGAGATCCAACAATACCTTGATGCAAGATATATTGGACCACCTGAGGCTGCCTGGCGAATATTCGAGCATCCTTTGCATCAAGAGATTCCGTCAGTTCAAAGATTGATACTTCATTTACCAGGGCAACACCGTGTTATTTTTGATCCAGATGAAGATGTAGATGCAATAAGGTCTAGTGCAGAAAATGATAAGACAACTTTGACTGAGTTTTTTACATGTTGTGCTTTACATGAGTCTGCGCATGATCTCACATATCAAGAATTTCCCCAAAAGTTTGTGTGGCATTCGTCAACAAAGGTCTGGACTCCAAGACAATCTGGATATGCCATTGGCAGAATGTATTTTGCCTCCCCTAATTCTGGTGAGAGATTTTATCTACGGTTGCTACTAACAGTTGTTAAAGGGCCAACATCGTGGGAAAATTTACGCACATTCAATTCGATCGAGTACCCTACATTCAAAGCAACATGTATTGCAAGAGGTCTTCTTGAAGATGATTCCGAGTGGAGACAATGTCTTGCCGAGGCTTCAATTATGAAAACAGGATATCAATTACGAAGACTGTTTTGTATTATTCTTATCGAATGTGTGCCGATCGACCCCCTTGCATTATGGAATGAATTTTCAATGCACATTTGCGATGATCTTCCACATAAATTGCAAACTTTATTTGCAATTTCTACCCCAACTCAAGGCCAACTTGAAGATTATGGATTATTCCTTATCAATGAATTGCTTGAGGAGTACGGTAAGTGTCTATCCGACTTTCCACCAATGCCACTTTCTGCTGGAGATTGGAATGAAATTGTTGGCAATAGATTGTTGCATGAACATCAGGAACTTATAAATAAAGCGAAACAATTGGATGCACAAAAAGACATTGATTGCCTCAATGATGCACAACGCAATGCTTATTCAGCAATTACTTCATCAGTATTTGAAAATAAAGGTACTACATTCTTCTTGAGCGGTGGTGCTGGAACTGGAAAGACTTTTTTGTACAATGCAATAGCAACAATGTTGCGTAGTCTTGGAAATATAGTTATCACCGTCGCGTCTTCCGGTATTGCATCATTGCTACTTAGCGGAGGTCGGACTGCACATTCCACATTTCGTATCCCGTTAGATGTGCATGATACTTCAATTTGTAATTTTAGCAAGCAATCCATGCAAGCTCAATTATTCAGAAAAGCAAAACTTATAATATGGGATGAAGTACCTATGCAACATCGGCACTGTGTTGAGGCAGTGGATCGATCGTTACAAGATATGTGTGATAACCCCAGAGCATTTGGTGGTATTACTGTTGTTCTTGGTGGGGATTTCCGACAAATCTTGCTCGTCATACCAAAGGGGGTTCGAGAAGAAATTGTTGGTGCCTCAGTGAGACGATCTTTATTATGGTGCTCTGTACAAGTTTTGATCTTGGATCAAAATATGCGGTTAAATAACTCATCTGTTGAGAATGCAAATTTTGCAAAATTTATTTTGGAGGTATTTTATTTCATGCCTAATTTAATTTTACTTACTATTTTTATCTTAGCCATTCCTTCACTAAAATTATATCTATATGTATTAGGTTGGGACAAATCCTACAGAAGTGGTAGAACTTCCTTCTAACATATTCAGGTGCAAGGATTTAAATGAGTTAATACTTCGAATTTATCCACAGCTTGATATTGAGGGTGCCGTGACTTCGGCATACCTTACTGAACGAATAATTCTTTCTGCACGGAATGATGATGTTACTTTTATAAATGCTGCTGCATTAAACATTTTTCCGGGACAGAAGATTACGTATCAAGCTGCAGACAGTTTTTCTGAAAATGATGAAACCGATCCAACCATTATGAATAGATATCCAACTGAGTACATAAACTCTTTGGATCCTCCTGGGTTGCCACAATTTACACTTGAGCTTAAGGTTGGTTGTCCTATTATTTTATTACGAAATATTGCACCAAAAGACGGGCTCTGCAATGGCACTCGATTGATGGTTGTCAGATGTGCATCACGTGTCATTGAAGCTCAAATTTTAAATGGGGATAAAGCCGGTTGTTTTGTGTTTATTCCAAGAATATCTTTGTCACCATCGGCTACAGAATTACCTTTTCATATGACAAGAAGGCAGTTTCCTGTCCGTGTGACATATGCTATGACGATTAATAAAGCCCAAGGACAATCTGTAAAATTCGTTGGAGTTGATTTGCGGACCCCAGTTTTCAGTCATGGACATCTTTATGTTGCACTTTCAAGGTGCACATCTTTTGATCGTGTATGTGTCCTTCTTCAGCCCAACATAAATAACACAGTAAACATCGTTTACCCAGAAGTTCTGCTATGATTTCCAATGTATGATAAAAATTGTATGTAAGTTTTTTAACTCTCTTTCTTTACATTGTTTTATTTATATTATTTGTTTAAATGATCTTTTAAAAAATTATTATCGATTGTTGTCTAACATGCAGGTATAGCATTATCATACATTACCAAGCTTTAAAATGTGGACCCACATTACCATATATGGCAGGGTAAGAAATTTTTTCCTTTACTACATTTCATTGTATGACTTAATTGTTTTCGGTATGCATTGTTTGATAAAATTATGGTTTGTATTTTTATATAGATAGATGATGATGCAGATTTGGCAAAAACTGTAAGTTTCTTATCATAATTCTACATTATATTTTTAATATACTATGTTTGCATTAACATTTTTCTTCTCACAGGTTCTGTTACTTCAAAACAATCACATAAATGTCAGGCTACGGGGTTATATCGGATTTTGTTTTGATAAGGTATGCATACCGTTACAAACATTCCCATTTTGAAATTAAAAATTAGTGACTGTTTATTATTATTATTATTTCCAGCAAATTGCTAAAAGAACTTTACAAGCAACGGCGACGAGTCACATTGAAGACAAAGCAATCTTCTTTTCCGAGGTAATATAAAAATCTTAGATTTTGTTTTTCAAAATATCCTCTTCATTGACCATCCAAATACCTTTTTTGTTATAGAAGTGGAAGATGGTTCTTGCCGAGCTTGCTTGGTTCCAGAAAGCACGACATCCACCACTCCAACGAAAAAAGGTAAATAAATGTATAAATTTAAAATTTTCCATATTTTCAAATATATATTAATTTTTCTAGGAATTTTATGTTCTTAATTTATCTAGGTTATTGCTCATCCCATTAACTCTCCACTTTGGATTGAGCTTGACACATCATCTTTTTATAATGTGATGATGAAAAGGTTTTCTGCTTAAACACGATGAAGGTAATAAAAGTGCGTTGTACAAAGTAATTAGATATTTCTTCGTTTCTAATTTTTCTATTCTAAGCTATGATTTTATTTTTAATTTTCAGGACACACGGCCCTAGCTTCAGATGTAAATTTTGTTGGTTTTAAATGCCGGTGTGAGAGATGGTGTTTTTGAAATTGGACTGCATGGTTGTTCAATCCAAAATGTATTTTTGTGTATATTTGTTCATAGTTAAGGGTTTTTTCTTTTGGCATATAGTTTAGGTTGTGTGATATTATTATAAGTTGATGTAAAAATATGTTGTCTTAAGTCCTGAAATAGTTCTCTTTCAATTTTATGACGTTTTAGGTTTAGGATTTGCAAGTAGTATTCTTGATACGAAGGCGGGCAAAGTAGACTGAAATGCCTGAAATAGTTCGATTTGAATTTTATGTTGTTTCAGTTTTTGGATTTGCATGTAGCATTCTTGATACGAAGGCTGGCAAAGTATACTAACCACTAATTCATAGTGAAATTTTGTGCTGGGCATATCAGTACAAGAACTTAAATACAATTTTCCATGATAATGCCAGGTATGTGTATTGGTATGTGAAATTTGAACATGGGTTCTAAGGAAAAATATGCTATCACATAATGCATCCAAATTTTAGTACTATGCCGAAAAGTTAGTCAAAAATACATCTAAAAATTAAAGGATAATAACTGCTATGGAGTTGCCTCTACCGTCAAAGGGTGTTTGGCCACGAAGAATTTCCCATGGAACAATGCGAGGATCCTGATTAAGATCTGAATACACCATTCCATGAAATACATATGCTGTGCAATCATCAGAACATGATGCAAATTGATTATGACTTACTAGCTACATATGTGGTCCTGAATTGGGATGTTTTGCTCAATGGGAGGAAGAGAAGGCTTGATTATGGTGTGGTGGTGAGTTTTCTATTTTCAAGTAATGGTTTTTTTTTTGAAGTTCAGGTTTCAGGGTTCTATTTTCAAGCAATGGTTTTGTTTTGAAGTTTAGGTTTCAAGGAGCAAGAATCCTGAAGCTCTATCAATCTCGCGATGCACATATTCTACAAGATGAAGACCAAGGTACCGCAAAACAATCAATCAAATCCTTTGTTTTCTCATAAAAATCTGTTCTTTATCATAAAATCTATTCTTTGATGGTGTTAGGGATGATGAGTCCAGTGCTTCATGTATTTGATATATGTGATAATTTTTCTATGTGTTTTGTCATGAAGATATCAAATTTTCATGTGCTTTTTAGTGTATTGATCATGCTTCAATGGAGTTAGTAATCTTGCCCTCTCAGTTTTTTAGTGTATTGATTGCATTGGCTGATACAATTCGTCATTTTCAAATACTTTAATGATATGTTTGCCAGGTTTAATACTCTAATTGGTTATAAGTTTTAGTACAAATGAGTGCAAATGATACTTATCACTTGCATCCTGATAGTTAACAAATTAGCATCCTGATAGTTAAAATGATACTTATCACTTGCACTCCCTTGAAGTTTCATTTGCACTCATTTGCACTATTATTTGCACTCATTTGCACTCTCTCATTGTTACACTGCTAAATACTCCATTTTTAGGTTCACAATATGTTTAAAAATGAGAATTCATGTTTCTCATTTACTAAATTTTCATGTATTAGTTACATGGAGTAAATGAGTTGTTGCTGCTCATTTTCTGTTTTTGGAGTTTTGTTACTTGAAGTATAATGAGTTTTATTGTGCATATGAGTTTAAGTTTTTGGCGTATAATGAGTTGATAAAAGTAATCATATCAATGTATTTTCTTAAAACTCATTACCTCATTTTTACAGGACAAAACAAATCCTGAAATAATCCTGTAAATACCAAGAGTAAAATGGATTTACTCCCAAGCATTATCCCATTAAATCATTTTTTTCTCAATATTAACCCAACCCCAAGCATTTGATATAACACCAATATTTTCTGTTTAAAATATCAGTTGAGTCAAGTTTGTGTTGTTGTGTTTGTCCAGTTTTTAAATTAGTCCAGTTTGTGTTGAAATAACACCAAGTTGATATGCATTATTCCAATTTGTGTTTTTCTTGGTTAACAGGATATAAAGTCCAGTGTTATCGTGTTTGATGGTGTATCGGGATATAAAGTTAAACACTGAAATTTATATCTGGACTTTATATCTGGTCCATTTTTAACATATGGTCTATTGTGTAACATGATATAAAGTCCAGTTTGATGTTAAGTCCAGTTTGATCTTGAATAATCTTAGTGGTTAACATATGTAATTTCAGTTTGTTTGAGCAAACCAAAAAATGAACTTCCTCAGTTTGATGTTAAGCCCCAGATATGTTAACCACCCATGTAATTTCAGTGGTGAACATATGTAATTTCAGTTTGAATAACACATGCCCCCGATACACCATTTGTTAAAAATAATCTTAGTGCAAAACTAAAATGAACTTTATATCATGATCTTGGATCATACATCATATCCTGTTAAATTAGTCTTGCTACAAACAATCAAAATTGAGTGAGTAATTTTTGTTGGTTGTTTAATTCAGGTAGTTTGTAGAAATTTGGACTCATATGGCTGAATGCCAAAACTGAAATACTTATAGGCAGAGTAATCATGGCCCATGATAGTTTATTTATAGGTGACAACAACATCTAATCTATCTGAATGATTTTTTCTTTTGCATTTCAAGATTTCTTCTGCATTTCAAGATTTCTTTTTATGTGTATTCTTTTCTAATTTATGGAATAAAAAACTAATTATAATGTTGATGCAATGTTGGCCATTTCAAGATTTCTCCTGTTTATTTTTCTCTCATTTTGGCCAGAACATATTATTGATGCAATGTTGAAGAATTCTTCAACCCTCATATGATTTTGAGAAAACAATTTGTTTGTATTTCTGGCCAAAACATATGATTTTACAGTCTCTCATTGATGAATAAAACATTGCTGCTGAGATATTACGGGTGATAACCTGGAAGTGTACGATACATATACTTGCTCAATTTTAGCACATCCAATTCACCTGTCATTTATGAAAATGAATTTAGTCATCTAGCACGTACAACTAATCTATTTTTGCATTAAAATTCACATTAAGATAGCCTTTGCTAAGATAGTGTGCAAATGTAGGTCATACAGTTGTGCGACGCATCGGGTGAACAGAGGTTGTGGCCTGATAGGAGAAGTCCTGATAGCCTATCTATGCCAAGTAGGCCTTCATCATGTCTGCAAAATGCCTGAGAACACCGTGCAGAAATGGAGCACGGACACAAAGGGAGGCTCAAGATGTCCAACAAGACAAGCAATCAGCATCATATGCTTGCATTCTCTATGGATTTCTGATTTGGGTTGCCAGTTTTCTCATGTGTGTGATTTTTGTACTCTTTTTAAAGTTTTGTTTGCTCTGTTCCATATGTGCAGTATACACTGTTCTGCCTTTTGTTTTTCGCCATTTTTTGAACCATGACCATAGTTGTGCTCAAGCTTATGATAATTTTGCAGAAATTATCTATCATCAATTCTTATTCAGGGGCTTTTCCTTGGGATCATTATGATCTTTCATAGCATGCAAAGGTGAGTCTGATGCCTCTAATGGTATATACATCTTCCCAAGCAACTTTGATTCTTTCTTATATGGTCTTATTTGTTCTCAGTTAGCTAACAGTGAGCATATGCATGTACATGCTTTACACTTAAGTTTTTGCCTGCTTCTTTGTGATGAATGCAGGCTGCTCGGATCTTGGTGGTCCTTATGTTTAAGCATGAATTTGATTCTCGCTATCAGAAGCGCGATGATAAGTTATATATTGCACAGCTGTATTTCCCTCTCATTGGACAGGTAGGCCTTGCTTCAAACTGCATACATCTAAACAATGATTGCATCATTTAAACTGTTGCATATCTGATATTTCCAATTGAAGGTGATTGGATGCAGAGACAAAATATGATGACATGTTTGAAAGTAATCTTTGATTTATTTTTTGTTACTTGAAGCTAAGAAGCTTAAGACCTGGCATAGCAACACATCTATAAGTATATCGGTGCGTGTTGGTTACTGCCTCATGCAATTGACATGTCTTCGAGTCCTAACCTAGACTAGATTCTGAAGTTCTGAAAGTTTTTTGTATCTACAATGTACGTGTCACACGCACACGAAATTGGGTCTACTAGCAATAAGGAAATTGGGTCTATCACAATAATATGAATAATGATTTTTTTTAAAATGCAGGCCAAACTAGGAAATCATTGATAGGAGATGATTTTGTCAGCTAAAAAGCATCATAATTGAACGCCTTTTGTGCCCTCATTTAATCATCAAGTGTTTTGAGGGATTGCCTCATCAAGTGTTTCTAGGGATTCCCTTTATTTTGAAATAACGGAGAGTAATATTATCAGGACCCTTATATTCGTCAATGCCAATATTCCTAAGAGTCGATTTCTCACAGTTTTTGCCATAAATAGCTTATACGCTGCATTGGGTTTGCCTCTGTAGCCTGGATGGTTACCAAATGGAGGAGATCCATGCTTACAGGCCTGACAAGGAATCCTGTGTGTTGGATCAAATATAAGTGCAATGTACGTTGATTTTCTGGCCAACATTATTTCAATCGTTATCTCTTAGTAGTGCTGAATTCTTGCCTTCTAATAGATGTTGCTTCTGATAGACTTATGAATGGTGCAAATCTAGGAGGACAACTTGGTGATGGATTAGGGAACATTATATTTTGTTGTATATGCACATGATTAGTTTGGATGATATCATGTTAAAAAATGATGTTGTACATGCACATGAAAATGTGATTGTTCCATCCTTCTAAAAATTGTATAAGAACTTTAATTTGTGGTGCATATGCATACAAAACAATGGAACCATTACATCAAGCAACATTGAAATTCCTTATGTATTGATGAAAGTAACAACATGTTCCTTGGAATTTGTTGGCACACTACACATTTTTAGTATGTGAACAACTTCTTGATACTGTCATATTATTCTCATGGTCCTTATTCATGCAAATAATCATACCTTAAAGATGTATAATATCTGACGGAAAATGATAATTGTAGCATACTATGGAATTCCATTGTGACCGTTTGCCATGTTTTGAATAAGAAGGCAGTTAATGTTATATGATAAGTTTTTGTGTTGTTTTATGCACGTACTTTGTTGTCATCACAAGATGTTGCACTGTGATTTCAATTACCATGTTAAATTTCAGTTCAATCCAGATGTTCGCTCTTCATCAAGAATTAGAAGAGACTAAGCAAGCCATGCTAGAGTTGGAGAACAAGGTCAAATTCAAGGAAGAGACTTTTGCAGTAGCAATCACTGCAAGAAATGCAGCTGAGAATTCGTTAAGGCTTGCAGTCCTGAGGTCCAAAATACTAAGGGAGCGGGTTGAGTATATGGCTCGCCAGCTTGAAGAGGCCGATAATAGGACATTTCCCAGGATCATTCAAAACAATCACATATATGTATGCTGGCTATAGTAATGGGTTGGACTGAATTTTGTAAGATATGAGACTAATGTACAGGAGAGCCTAATGAAATGGAGCTCTCAAAACCCCGAATTTAAGTTTGAAATGATCTCTTTATTGGTTACATTGTGTTATTTTTTTATTTTTATAGAAGAAAATTGATTTATTTGACAACCCTCAACTCCTGATAACCATACCTGTTTGCTCCTTGATGGAAATAGACGGGATAAATTGTATCAGATATGTTCTAAAAAATATTGATACTTTCATGCTTTTATGAGATTATTCATGCTTCAATGGTTTGGTTTGAGTTTCTATTTTTGTGGGTTTTCATTAGAACATCTTTTACCAGGTTAATGAGATTATTGATACTTCTATGTGTTGGTTGCCGCAAGCACCCGCTCTCCTACACAATCTGTGCCCATCTTTCTCCCAGCGCTTCTAGCTTAAGCACAATTTGAAAGCGGATAAAAAAATTGCAAGCATTCGAGCATCCATCCTTGAGAGGGGGAAGTATGATTTTGAGGGGCAATATCGTGATAGAAAGACGGCTTGGATTTAATCTTGAAGAATGAATGATTGAGATGAGATTTTGTGAAATGTTTTGGAGCGAAAAACATTTCTAGAGAAATAAAACTTTTTGGTGAATGAAAGTTTCTGAGGAATAGAAGAGTGCATGCAATTAATGCATTTGGAGAAAAAAAAACTTTAACTTGCACTTAATGCTGCAGATCGAATACTGCTGCAGATCGAATGATCTCTTCCTCAACGCGGGGCCACCGTCTTTTCGACGCATGGGGCAACAAAATGAGAATAATTTCCCGTGCCGAAGGCACCAGCTAAATTTTTAACGCTAATTTGTTATTCCGCACCAAAGGCGCACATGCCGAATTTGTTGTTATATGCCGAATTTGTTGTTCTGTGTCAACCAACGCCGAAGGTACCTGCCAAAATTTTTTTATGCTACTTTGTTGTTCTGTGCCGAATATGTTGTTCTGCACATTGTTGTTCCGAGCCGAATTTTTTATTTTACGCTGAATTTGTTGTTCCGTATCGAAGGAGCCTACGCCGAATTTGTTGCTCTGCCCTGAAGGTGCCCTCGAAATTTTTTAACGCGAATTTGTTGTTCCACGCCAAAGGCGCTTGCGCCGAATTTGTTGTTCCGCGCCGAAGGCGCCACGAAATTTTTTTACCCCTTATTTGTTGTTCCGCTCCAAAGGCGCCCGCGAAATTTTTTTACGCACATTTGTTATTCTGTGCCGAAGGCGTACACGACGAATTTGTTGTTTTACGCCAAAGGTGTCCGCTAAATTTTTTACACTAATTTGTTGTTCCGTGTCGACCATGCCGAAGGCGGCCGCTAATTTTTTACGCTTATTTGTTGTTCCGCACATTGTTGTTCCGAGCCGAATTTGTTTTTTACGCCGAATATGTTGTTCCATGTCGAATGCGCCTGTTAAATTTTTTAACGCGATTTTGTTATGCCGCACCAAAGGTGCCTGCGCTAAATTTGTTGTTCTACGCAGAATTTGTTATTCAACGATGAATCTGTTGTTCCGCGTCGAAGGCATCTGTGCCGCTAAATATTTTTACCCTAATTTGTTGTTCGGTACAATTTTTGCTGTAAAAATATTTTTTTGGAGAACAAAAATTTCACGGTGGAATAATTTTAGAAGAATGACTGAGATTTATTCTTGATGAATGAATTGTTGAGATGAGATTTTGTGGAAAGTTTTGGAGCGAAAAACATTTATGGGAAAATGAAAGTTTTTGGGAAATGAGGAAATGGGGAAATGAAAGTTTTTAGGGAAATGAGGAAATGGGAAAATGAAAGTTTTTTGGAAAAAGATATTTTTAGGGAAATGAAAAATTCTGGAGAATAGCATAGAGTGCACACAATTAATGCACTTGGGAGAAAAACGTTAACTTGCACTTAATATTGCAGATCGAATGCTGCTGCAGATCGAATGATCTCTCCCTCAACGCGGGGCCCACCAGCTCTTTGATGCATGTGGCAATAAGATAATAAAAATTTCCCGTGGCGCCTGCGCTAAATTTTTTTTACACCAATTTGTTATTCCACGCCGAAGGCGCCAACGCCGAATTTGTATTTCCGCACCGAATGCGTCCGTGCCGCTAAATATTTTTACGCTAATTTGTTTTTTTTTTGCGCAATTTTGAATGTGGAAATAATTTTTTGGGGAACAACGATTTTGCGGGGGGAAATCTTAATTGAACCGTGCCCACGGGCACGGGTTATGACTAGTGTATATATATACTAGTCATAACCCGTGCCCGTAGGGCACGGTTCATTTAAAATATTTTCCCTCAAAATCATAAATACCCTAATTTTAAACTATATATATATATATATATATATATATATATATATATATATATATATGTATATATATATATGTATGGGGCAAATGTGCCTGAGAACGTGCGCAGGTAGAATTACCTGCGCACGCCCCCTCTGTTCGGGGTTTCTAAATATTTTTTTTTGAATTTTTTTTGCAGTAGCTAGATATACTTGTTATGAAGCTCCCCACAAAATTTCAGGTCAATCCGACACCGTTTGAGCCTCCGTTCATCGATTTCAAAAACGTTGCGCAAAACTGTCCAGAATTTGGACAGTTTTGCGCAACGTTTTTGAAATCGATGAACGGAGGCTCAAACGGTGTCGGATTGACCTGAAATTTTGTGGGGAGCTTCATAACAAGTATAACTAGCTACTGCAAAAAAAAAATTCAAAAAAAAATTCTTACAAACACCGAACAGAGGGGGCGTGCGCAGGTAATTCTACCTGCGCACGTTCTTAGGTACATTTTTTGCTATATATATATATATATATATATATATATATATATATATATATATATATATATATAAAACAGGGATGTTATCATGGGTTTTTGGATAAGAGGAATTGGATAAGAGATATTGGTTATGTGTATTGTTGTATGTGGATATGTGTATTGTTGTATGTATAAGAGATTGGTTAAGAGATAATGGATAAGAGATAATGGATAAGAGATATTGGTTAAAAAATATTGGTTATGTGTAATTGGGTGTGTTGTTTGTAGAGATTGGGTTATTTGTAATTGGGTTTGAGAAATTGAGATATGAGAAATTGTAATAAGAAATCAAATCATTACAGTTGAAAGAATTGGGAGGGAAAGAATTGGGAGGGAAAGAATTTAGATCACATCACAGTTGAGAGGGAATGAATTTTGATCACATCACAGTTGAAGAACGTATTTTCTTTGCGCGCCAAACGGAAGCATTGCACAGGAGATCACCCTCAATGCCATCATCTTCTACCTCAGCTCAAGCCCCCTCTTCTACCTCAGCTCAACAACTCTCCTCCAGCTCCACAACACATCTACCTCATCTTCTACCTCAGCTCAAGCACCCTCTTCTACCTCGGCTCAACAACGCAGCGCAAGTACATCAAGACTCATCTTTTCTTTTAAGCTTTTCTTTTAATTTATTTCACCCTCAAATTTTTTAATTTAGCCTCATATTTCAGCTGTTTGAGCTTCATCACGGCCTCAGCAACTCCTCCAGATCTCCTCGCCCTGCTTCACACCAGCACATCAAGAAGAGCACACGCCTAGCAGCTCAACGTATGTTTCTTGTGATAGTTTTTAAATTTTAAATTTCTGAGTGATAGTTTTTAAATTTGCCCTGCTTCCTGTGATAGTTTAAATTTGCACACGCCAAGCAGCTTCACTCCATTTTAAATTTGCCCTGCTTCCTGTGATAGTTTTTGATTTTAAATTTCTGAGTGATAATTTTGAGTTAATAATTCTTGAGTGCCCTTCATAAAATTTTCATTATGTTAATAATTTTTTGAGTAATCTTCTGAGTAATCGTCATAATGTTAATAATTGTCATGAGTAATGAGTAATGTTAATAATTTTTTGAGCAATCTTCATAATCTTTAGATTTTTTATTGGTTATTTATCTCACATAGAAGGAGATATTTTTTATGATGTATGAAGATTCAAGTAGCATATGTGCTTTTTACATATGTGATAAACTTTGATCATATAAGAGATTTGTAACTCTCATTGTAATAACTTTGATAATAACTTTGATGTAAATCTGATTCAAGTAGCTTTTTTATAATTTATATAAACTTTCTGTATTTATAATTTATATAAAATTTGATGTAAATCTGATAACTTGAATCTCATTGTAATAAGAGGTATTTTTTACTTCCTTATATAACTCAGTTGTATGTGGATAGCATATGTAATGATCATCTTTCAGCATATGTAATTATCAAGATAATTTTGAATCTGCTATTAGGATGTAAAAATATGTCATTATACAAGATAATTTTGCATACATGAAAATTGGTTGTATATAGAATGAGATAAAATTTTGTATCTTGATTCAGCATGTATTAAAATTGGAATGACATTTGTGATAACTGCAATGGAATGACATATGTGATTTGCATACACATATAAACATATCTTGAATCTCATTATATAACTCAGAAATGGATATGGTGTGTTGTTTGTGTAATTGGGTGTGTTGTTTGGGTAATGGATTGTTGTTTTGTGTAATTGGGTAATGGATTATATAACTCAGGACAATGAGATAATGTTTTGTGTAATTGGGTGTGTTGTTTGTAGAAATGGGTAATGAGATATTGGATAATGTTACCCAATCTAAAAAAATTACATATCCTATGAGGCTAAATTATGAGGCTATTCCATGAACTGAGAATTATGTGGCTAAATTAAACAATGAGATATGAGGCAAAATTTTGAGGCTAAATTATGTGGCTAAATTAGCCACTGTGAACTGAGAAATGAGGCAAAAATTCCATGAAATTCCATTCCCTGAGAATTTTGAACTGAGAATTTGAGAAATGAGGACAATCCTGATATATAACTCAGGACAATCCTGAGAATTTGAGAATTTGAGAATTTGAGAAATGGATTATATAACTCAGGACAATCCTGATAGCATGTTATTTTGCCTCATATCTCATATCTAAAGTTTTTTTGAACTGAGAATTTTGCCACTGTGAATCATGTGAATCAATTCCATGATTTAATATGAAATTTCTCAAGTTTTGTTGGCAATTGGCAATTCCATGTTTTTTTGAACTGAAATTTGAGTGATATTGAGAATGATTTAATATTGAGTGATATTTGAGTGATATTTGTTTCCCTCACATACGTATTTTTTCTAATAGGTTTGAGTGATATTTCTTGATATAAAATTCCTGAGTGATATTTTTGAGTGACTTGAGCAATTTAATATCTCAATTCACGCATCCATTCACACAAATTTAAATGAAAATGCTATTTATCTCAAGAGCACTGAGTGACTTGAGTGCTTATTTTTTTGATTTTTTTTGATTGGTTATCAACTCACATTGATAATTTGCATTCAAAGATTTAAATTGATTTTTTGCAATAAAAATGCATTATTTTTTAATCTCAGAAATTTAAATTGATTTTTTGAAGGGATATGAGTTGATATTGGTTATCCATTATTTTTGAATGCAATTTTCAAAAATTCTCAGGAAATTTGCATTTCAACATTATTTTTTTGATTGGTTAACAAATTGCATTTCACAGATTATTTGCAATAGTTTTTGCAATAGTCTTCATTCATCTATTCTATAGTTTTTGTTTGCAATAGTTTTTGATGTTTGGATGTTTGCAAAAACCTAATGAACTTGAATAGAGATTGCAATAGATGACTATTTGAACTTAAAGTTTTTGTTTTTGTGCAAACATCCAAAACAATGATGCCCAAATCCACATTCATTGTTTGCAATAGAACTATTTCATTGTTTGGATGTTTGCAAAAAACTATTGAACTTGAACTAAAAACATGATGCCCCCATCTACACAGAAACAAAAACTATTGAACTTAAATTTGGATGTTTGCAATAGTTCTTCATTCAAGTTCTTGAATTGAACTTAAATTTGCATAGAGATATTCTGATGAATTGAACTTGAATAGAGATTGCAATAGATGTTTGCAATAGAGATTGAACTTGAATAGAGATTTGCAATAGTTCTTCATTTAACATAAATCTTTACCTCATCACACAAGTTCAATCCAAATCCAGATTCCAATGTTTGCAATAGAGATGTTTGCAATAATGGTTAAATGACAGGACCCAAAAAAATTGATTAGCATTCCTAGATGGTTTAATTTTTCAAAATTTGGGTATTTACACCATATGAATGGTTATATGAATGAGATGTTTGCAAAATATGAATGGTTATATGAATACAGATTCTTAATATTTTAAGAAATGGTTATATAACTGTGCAAAATGTGACTGTTAATCAACAAATTCATATCACCTCTTCAAAATGCTTGATCATCTCTTCAACATGCTTGATCACCTCTTCAAAATCAATAATGTGACTGCAATTTGGATTGAACTTGAATTTTTGATATCTCAATTTCAATTCATTTTTGATTTTTGATTTCAATTCAAATTCAAATTATCTCAATTCATTTTTGATATCAAGTGAATTTGATTTATCTTTCAGTTTTAAACCCATTTTGAAAATAGCTCCATTCTAATATTAGTCCTATAGTTTCAAAATGGATAGGCTTTCAGTCTTTCAGGCATGGGCAATCCCAGATATTGATGAAATTGAGCTTGATGAATTGCAATTTTATTTGATACTTAAACCAACCTAGCCTGGGATATATGTGAAATTTAACATTCAAAAATGTTGATATCCTGTGAAAAGTAACATTAACATTCAAAAATGTTGATATCCTGTGAAAAGTGAGTATTGAAACAGGAAAATGTTGAAAGTGAGTATTGAAAAATGTTGAAAGTGAGTATTCAAAAATGTTGAAAGTGAGTATTGAAACAGGAAAATGTCCTGTGAATTGCAAACAGGAAAATGTCTGGGTGATATATTGCAAATGTCCTGTGATATATATTACAATTCACAGGACAAATATTACAAACCTGTGATATATATTACAAATGTCCTGTGATATTGCAAATGTCCTGTGATATATATTGCAAATGTCCTGTGATATATTACAAAATGTCTGGGTGATATATTGCAAATTATTCAATATTTGATTTTCACTTGAATATTCAACTGTTACTTTCAATATACTCACTTTCAATATATCACAGGTTTGCAATTTACTCACTTTCAATATATCACAGGACATGTTGATATTTTCCTGTGAATTTTTGAATGTTATATGTGAAATTATATGTGAAATTTCTCATATGCAAAATTATTTGTGAAATTTTTGATATCCTGTTAATTTGGCTGGTTGACATTTTCATGTGTTTGCAAGGTGAATCAAAAGTGCAAGGTGGATGTGTGTCTAGGTAGCTAGGATCTTCAAAAGTGCAAGGTGGCTGGGTGTGTTAGTCATTCAACCTCAGGTGAATCAAGTGAATTCAAAATTATTCAAATTGAAGGGTTCAAGTTGGTGTTTTGGACTTTTCATCTGTGAAGAACTTTTCATATGTGAACCAAAAATGTGTTTACAAAGTGAATTCAGGTATCATCTGTGAATAATTTTTTTTAATATAACCAACTTGAACTTTTTGATCTTTTTGCACTTTTTGAACTTTTTGAATATACCATAAAGGGTTCAAGTTGGTGTTTTGAACTTTTTGAAAATTTTGACCTTTTTGAATATAACATTTGAATATAAAACTTGAAAAATCAGTTTTGAACTTTTTAAATAATTTTGAACTTTTTGTAATTTAATAAAATTGAAATGTGATCTAATTAGAGTTGGTGTTATATTCACAAAAGTTGATAATGTTATCTAATTAGATAACAGTTGATAACTTTAACATTCACTCTAATTTTTTGAATTCACTTTGGTGAAACTTCTGCAAGGTGATTTGAACCCTTCAAAAATGTTGATATCCTGTTAATTTCAACTCATTCAAATTTTGAACTTTTTGGTATAAATTTTGAAATTTTTGAAAATGTCATGTGAATTGCAACAGGATCAATTTTGAAATTTTTGGTATAAATTTTTTGAATGTCCTGTGAATATAACAGTTGAATATTCAAGTGAACTTTACCATTAAATGCAATATCTGTGAAAATTTGAATGAGTGAATATTTGATACTTAATTTGATATAACTCTGTGAATGAGTGAAAATTTGCAACATCAAGTTATATGTGAATGATTTGATAATTTGCAACATTAGATTTTATCCTGTGAATGATATCCTTTTATCTGTGAATGATTATCTGTGAATTGTAACAGGATATCAAGATAATTTGAAAATCATGAACTGAGTTATTAAATGTGAATGATTAAAGATGAAGTATCAATTTGAGTTATCAAGATTAAATGTCCTGTGAATTATTAAATGTCATGTGAATGTCCTTTGAAGTATCTTGATAACCAAGTTGCAAATTATCAATCTGAGTTATTAAATGAGTTGATATTTCACAGGACATCTAAAGTTATATGTGAATGATATGATAATTTGCAACATTAGATTTTCACTAAAATTTCAAAAATTCACTCTAATTACATGTGAACTTTTTGATATCCTGTTAATTTCAAAAATTATATGTGAAATTATATGTGAAATTATAAATTTGAACTTATATGTGAAATTTAACATTCAAAAATGTTGATATCCTGTGAAAAGTAACATTAACATTCAAAAATGTTGATATCCTGTGAAAAGTTCACATATCACTTGAAAAGTAACATTAACACCAGTCAAACACCAACATTTTTGAATGTTATATGTGAAATTATATGTGAAATTTCTCATATGCAAAATTATTTGTGAAATTTTTGATATCCAGTTCATTTTAACTTTAGGTGAAGGAAATGCAAAATCATATCTCATAAGTTCAAATAAGTTCACCTAAGATTTCCTGAAGATTAACATTTTAGATTTTATCCTGTGAATGCTATCCTGTTATCTGTGAATGATTTTTGAGTTATATCAAATTTTAGTGAATGAAGTATTTTTCACAAGATATACTTCATTCACTTCATTCACTGATTTTGAGTTATATTTCAATTTTACACAAGTTGAAATCTTGATATACATCATTTACTAAAATAACCTCAAAAAATTTTCACAAGTATATATCCTGTGAATGAAGTGAATCAAATTGAGTTATCAAGATTATATGTCCTGTGAATTGAATGAAGTATTTTTCACAAGTTTTATCAAATTTTTCACAAGTATATCAAGTTTTTGAATATATGAATATCAGTTTTTGAGTTATCAAGATTAAATGTCATGTGATTATTAAATGTCCTGAGAATGTCCTGTGAAGTATCCTGTGAAGTATCCTGTGCGATATGGGTCAAATTCATAAGAGATATGGGTGAATGTCCTGTGAATTATTCAAAATCAGTGAAGTATTTTTGAATGTTATATGTGAAATTATATGTGACATTTCACCCTTGAGAATTGAGTTGTTCTCTCAACTTAAAATATTATGTGTAAGAAATTGGAGTGCATATCCTGTCAATTATTAACTTAAACTTGAACTTTTGAACTTGAACTTTTATCTGAGTGATTTTATCAGGATATGCACTCAATGCTAATTGCAAATAAGTTTGAGTGCAAATAAACTGGGGATATGAAATCTGGCCTATTTGGCTAATAATTGACAGGGGTGATAATTTCATAATTTCAAATGTTTCAAACTTGAAGGGGATAACTTGAACTTTATAGCAAATTGAGTTTAGCTAAATGTTTGCTATAAAGTTTAGCAAGGGGATAACTTGCTATAACTTTATAGCAACTTTATAGTAAGGGGATAACTTGAATTTGAAGGGGATAAGTTGGCATTGAGTTGGAGTTTCAGTTTGAATAATTTAACAAGTTGAATTATGTGTTTCAGTTTGGTTGAAATTTACCACATCAAATTTAACACAGTTTGAATGATAGCAAACTTGAACTTTTTGAATTATGAGTTTAGCTGAACTTTATAGCAAGGGGATAACTTGAACTTGAAGGGGATAAGTTGGCATTGAGTTGGAGTTTCAGTTTGAATAGTTTAACAACTTGAATTATGGGTTTCAGTTTAGGTGAAATTTTACACATCAAATTTTCCATATGTTAAAGATGTTCTTGGTGTTTCATTATTAAATTAACACATATCCTGTCAGTTTGGTGAACACATTATTAAATTAACACATCAAATTTTCCATATGTGTTAAAATATTCAAGTGTTTCAGTTTGGGTGAAATTTAACACACCAAGAGTGTTGTTACAGTTTATATACATGGGTTTGATTTCTTCATCATTGTCAGACAGAAATTTTTGAATGAATTTTGTGAATGAATTTTTGAATCAATTTTGAGTGTTATTGCAGCTATTTTGAATTTGAGTGTAAAATGAGATATACTGGGATATTCAATAGTGATATACTTTTTTGTTATTCAATAGAGAATCCTGTATCAAAGAGATTGTGATATCCTTATGAATTTTGATATTGTATAATTTTGATCCTGTAAATTATGGGTGAATTCATATGAGTTCACAGGAATTGATCCTGTATATGAGTTAAATTCCATGATATGAGTTCAATTTCACATATCATAGAAATGTTTGTGGGTTAAACAGGATATGGGAGAGGATCCTGTTTTGTTTTGTGAGAGGATATGGGTGAAACATCTTGATAAATTTCATTCAAGATTTTGTAAAACATTGAATGAAATTTCATTCAATTTCATTCAAGATTGTTTCACCCATATCCTGTTTCACCCATATCCTGTTCAAGATTGTTTCACCCATTCAAGATTTGTTTTGTGATTGAATGAGATTGAATGAAATTTATCCAGATTGAATGAGATTGTGAACAAAATTGAATGAGATTGTTTCACCCATATCCTCTTACATTGAATTTGTTATTTATCTACTCAATGAGAATATATCATCTTGATGTTTACAAAATTTCATTGAGATATTTGAATGAAATTGAGTTTGGGACAAGATTTCATTGTGATGTTTTACAAAATTTCATCTACTCAATGAGAATGTTATATGTGAAATTGTTTTATCTTGAGTTTGGGACATGATTACAAATTGTTTTATCTTGAATGAAATTTGTTTTATCTACTCAATGAGAATATATCATCTTTATGTTTACAAAATTTCATTGAGATATTTGAATGAAATTGAGTTTTACAGAATTTCATTGAGAATATATCATCTTGATGTGTGCACAAAATTGAGTTTTACAAAATTTTTAATTGAAATTCTCATTGAGATATATGAACAAAATTCCATTGAAATTTCATTCAAGATGATAATTTTGTTATTCAATGAAATTTATCAAGATGTTTACAAATTTCATTCAAAATGAGCTATACTTGGATATTCAACAGTGATATACTTTTTTGTTATTCAATAGAGAATCCTGTATCAAAGAGATATGGGTGAACTCATTTTGTAAACAGGATCCTCTCATTTTGATATACACTTTAACTAAGGATATCCCAGGTTTTATCAAATTTGTTTTATCAATTTTGTATATCCATGATATCACAGGATATGAGTTCAATTTAATAACAGGACATATCAAGTTACCAACATTAAATGTCATGTGAGTTATCAAGTTATCTTTAATATGAAACACCAACATATCAAGTTATGAAATTTTGCTGTGAATGTCATGTGAAATTTCATATCAAACACCAACATCCAAGGATACCAAGTTTGATAATTTGAGTTATCAAGATTGAGTTATTAAATGTCCTGTGAGTTATCAAGTTTAACATTTCATATCACACCAACCTGAACTTGAATGTTGGTGTTTGATATGAAATTTTCCTGCAGTAAATGACATAGGAACAAAATAAGAAATAACAAGAGAAAAAAGTCGTGGCAAGAACCACCATTGCTGCAAGAACCACCATTGCTGCAAGAACAAAATAATTATAGATGCACCACCCGTCGCCTCCCCAGTTGATTTTTGCGATTTTTGGAGTTTCTGTGTATTTGCTAGGCCGCATTCTCATGCATACTTTCCCACTTCGGCAAGTTTCTTAAGGTAACAAGCCTCAATTTTATATTTCATTGGTCTTTAATTTCCAAATGCATGCACGATATTTGTTTGAATGCCTGGCTGATTTTTTTGACCCTAATACAAAAAATCTGGGGCTTTGTATTTAATTCCTTGCAGCTTCTGTCAAAATTTTGTTGTGGGTCATTGTATTAGGTTCGCACAAAAATCTTTTTTCTGGAAATTTTTGCTCTGAAATGTTATGTTTCAATTGTTGATTGTTGTTGTTAGGTCCAATCTGTTATTAGGCTAGCAACAGATCCAAAACATTGTTATAAGAAAATATCAGATTGGCCAAAACAAATGCTTTTGTCAAACTGTTATATGTCCAAATGCAAAACATTGTTATAAGAATATATCAGTAAATATAGTATACTCTCCATATATATTGAGGACTACATTGCAGAAAATGTCTAGTAACAAAAAAAAGTCTATTCATAATTGCTATGGGATGATCGACAGTGTATTGTGCATGATATTGAGGACTACATTTATATGAAGGAGAGTATGCTAATATGCTTATATGTTTTCTTGAGCTAATATGCTTTCAGTTTCGTCTCACATAATTTCAGTCTTCAAGTAATTTCATATTAACACCATGATTTCAGTTTGTGTATCAATATTGAGGTAGTCATCAATATCATATGGAATTTTGGTTGCGTTAGTAACTTCAAGTAGCTTTTGTGTAGTCCTCAATTTCATGTTAACAGCATGATATTGAGGACTACATAACATGTTGTCAAGTTCAGTTCTTCAATATTTAGGACTACTTAACATTATTTTAGCATGATATTTCAGTTTATGTATCAATAACATGATTTCAGCATGATCCTCATAAATTTCCTTCGCCTTCAGGAGGTCGCATTCGAAGCTCAAAATCAGCCGCGTATATGACAATGTCTCCTCTGAAGCATGTATCTTCAGTGAGTGATATAAGACAATGACCATGCTTTTGAGTTCAGTCCAGTGGCTACATTGTATTGTATGCTGATATATGTTTGTTTTTCTTCAGGAATTGGATGAGGGTACCAGAGAGGAGAAGAACACATTTATTGGCAATGACGAAGAATGCAACCGGGCTTAAGCTGCTGCTGCTGCTGAGAGTGATGGGAGTTCAATGGATATGTTTTGGTTCTTGAAGCCTTGCACTTATTTGGTCAAATAACTGAGTCTATGTTTCTGATATTTGTACACTAATAAAGATCATAGGATGTCCAGCTGTTAGGATGTCACACTGTATGTTTCTCTCAGACAGGAAGAAGAGCATACTGTTAGTAGCTTACATGGATTTCATTTTGTTAGGGAAGTGATTAGCAGGACTCATTCATTGTTTTATTGGATGTGTGGAAGTGTGTAATTCTTTACTCTCAAATTATATTTCGTAGGAAAATAAATTGTCACTATATGTGTTGTTAATTTGGGCTTGAGCATGATCTCTTGGGTTTAATTATTGTGCTGAAAATGGAATAAATTCATGGCGAATACAACCTTTATGAATTCGATGAAATTAGGATGTCAAAGTCCAGATTATCTCAGAGGAGGAAAATTCTTTTCAGTTGAAAAAACAAATAATCCTATTTAAATTTACAGTTTCTTTCCTAACTAACATTATACCTGGGTGCTGTTGTTTTTGGTACATAAGATGGCTTCTTCCTAACCTAAATATAGGATGCTGTGATGGCCAGTGGTTCATGTTCATCTACTTAAGTGGTTGGGTATTGATGTAAAGTAAGTCTACCCAACCATGTTTTTGGTCCTCAAACAAACAATTGGCCATATCGTTCAAGATTGCCAAGTAACCAAATGAATGCCTTTTTCTTATCCAACGGAAGCGTAATATCAAACTTTGTCCTTTCAACTATGTCAATAGGAACATTTGATTTATCACCTGCAAATAACAAAACAAAGCATTTTCATTTCTCACTAAACACATTTGAGAACAAATAGTTACTGGGCAAAGACAAGGTTAATCACACTACATGTAGCCGAGAGGTCGTAGAACATAACTTGGATATTTAATATTACATTTGATTACTATTTTTGAATTCTAGGGCTGACTACAACAAGTCCCAGTCATCAACAACGATCAGTATGCATTCACATCCTTTGCATCCAAGGGTCAAGTTTAATTCAAAAAATTGGGGGAATTTGAACTTCTGTTGGGAAAATCGAGAAGTTGAAATCTAGCCAGCATTTGGCCATGTCTCCCCCCCCCCACTTTTTTATTTTTCTTTGGTTTTCAAACCCCCCACACAATCACTACATTTGTGCAAAATACCGCACATTTCCCCTTTTTGCAAAAAAATCCTCACATTTCACTTTTAACCCCCACACCCTACACACATGCCCACACTTATGAAATTCACCCCTTTATTTTCATGTGTTTCTATTTTGGACCGGGTTAAAATTTTTTCCCCACTCCTGAAGACGCCTGCGCCGAAGCTAGATTTTTGTTCGTTTAGATTTTGGAGTGGGAAATAATGTTTGGGGAGAAGAAAGATTTTAAGGGGCACGCCGAAGCCGCCCGAACCGAAGCTAGATTTTTGTTCATTTAGATTTTGGAGGGGAAATAATTTTTGGGGAGAACATAGATTTCGAGGCGATATCATAAATGAACGGTGCCCGAGGGCGCGGGTTATGCGCTGAATGAGCCCGCGTCGAAGCTAGATTTTTGTTCATTTTGATTTTGGATGGGGAAATAATTTTTTGGGAGAACAAATATTTTGAGGGGATATCTTAAATTGGATTGGGTGTTTTGTACATTTTTGTTCAACTGAATGGCCTGCGTCAGCTAAATTTTCTTCAGCTAATTTGTTGTTTCACGCTGAAGGCGGGTGCCCGCCAAATTTTTTGCCGCTACTTTGTAGTTTCATGACGAAGGTGCCCACGACGAATTTGTTGTTTCGCGTCGAAGACGCTCGTGTCGAATTTGTTGTTCCGCGCCGATAAATATTTCTATGCTAATTTGTTGTTCTTTTAAATTTTGGCTGCGGAAATAATTTTTTGGGATCAAAAATTTCGCGGGAGAAAATCTTAACTGAACCGTGCCCGCGGGCACGGGGTATGACTAGTATATATATATTGCAAGGTTAGTTTGGTCCTTTATTGATACTGTACAATGTGGTACATCCTAAGATAGCCTTGAGGTTTCAATAGAGGAAGGATAGGGCACAAGCACCGTCACTCCCTAATATTAATTCCTCAGACTGAAATCACTATACAGCTCAAAGACAGATAGAAAAACAGCAGTTGTATTCAACCATTTGCCCAATTGGACAAAACCGCAGTCTCTTCCTCTGATGTTGGGTCATAGTTCCTCATTAGGATCCTGATATCAGCCATAATCTCTTCAAAAATCAATGTAGCACATTTTACCTCATTATCAAAAATACGCTTGTTCCGCTCCCTCCAAATATGCCAGCCAGATGTCGCAAGAACATTCTTTGCAAGGAAGCAAAGCATGTTCTTACCCCCATAGTATCTAACGAAATAGTTCCCAACCGCCGTTAAGGAAGGTTCAAGCTGTTGTGTAATATGCATCTTAAGCAGAGCCCTTTGTAGAATATAGCTGGAGTATTTGCATTCAATGAAGAGATGTCCGACATTCTCATCCAAGTTCTCATCGCATAAGACGCAAGAAATTGGAGAATTTAGGTCCCACTTCCGAATTTCATCCCTAGTAAGAAGCTTACCTCTAAATGCACGTAGTAAGGACATGGAGAATTTGGGGGTGTGATTGGGATACCATATAAGCTTATGGTAAAGGAATGCCGGCCGATGCTTGCGAATACCATCCCACGCTTGCCAAAATTGAAAATCCTCTCCAGGAGCCCAACTCCAGCTATCCAATCCAGCTTAAAGCCGCACCTTGCTAAGCCAAGCCGTGAACTGGGAAATGGCCGGATCATCTACCCATTTACCTTCCACATCCCAATATTCGCATACTTTCTTCTTCATTGAATCTGCAGGGACATCCGTAAGGAGGTATAGGGGCACTCAAGCCAATTATCCTGCCAGAATAAAGTATTTCTCCCATCTTTTACCTTCCTCCTAATAAGTTTCTGAGAGGAACTTCGACTGTTAAGCATGTGTTTCCAGGTGCCAGATTGCATAACATTCTTTTCCGCAGCAAAGAAGGCATCCATGTGTTCATAACGACTCTTCATTTGATTTTCCCAAAGGCTACCCGAGGTTAGAAATCTCCATGCGTGTTTAATGTTTGCCGCCATATTTAGATCTTCTAATAATTTGATCCCAATCCCCCCCCGGTTTTAGGGGTACACATATCTTCCCAACTCCAAGCTCTTGAGTTTCCAAAAATGAATTTCCGGCACATAGAGGTAACAGTCCTTAATGTAGTAAATGGGATGTGGAAAGCCTGCATCCAAAAAACAATCATTCCATAGATCACCGATTTAACAAGCTCAACCCTTCCAGAAATAGATAATAAGGATGCATATAGAAGCAGACAGTAGAAGCAAAATACCGCATATTTGAATCGAAGCATGATAATCTAGGGGTCAACCAAGGATAGGTATATAAATCAAAATCACAAAGTAGAAGCACACCACTAGCTACTCACGACAAGCAACTCACACAAAAGCGAAGTGAACCCACGAAGCATGAAATGCAATAGGACTCAGCTTCCTAGGCTTAGTGAAAGTGATTGTCGAAGCTATGCTAGGAGTGTGTGTGTAGTTCTGTGGCAATTCATCATATGGGGTCATCTCTAGGAGAGGGAGAATAAAAAGAAGAGAAGAAAAAGAAAAGCACGAAGAAAAACGACTTAAAATGAAGAAAAAGATACAACTGACACACAAAGTACGAATCCCCCAAGCTGAAACTTGCATTGCCCTCAATGCAATAGTAGTAAATACGGGAGGGCAATGAAAATGGGGGGTACGCATCGACTCAAAAATAATGAAAAACATGGAAAAACACACATACAAAATAGAAAAATAAAAATAAGGAAAAAGAAACACAGAAAATAAAAGATATAAAAGCACAACCAAACGACATATATAAACAAGCACACCACAAAGACGCCACACGACAAAACACATAAAAATTGATTTCCCCCAAGCTGAACATGACAATGCTAGCAATATGATATGATCATGGTGATGCAGAAATATGCTAGGGGAAGATCGGAAAAGAAAAAGAAAGAAATCAAAATGCAGGAGATGAACTGTCCTCGTTCTCGTCGGAAGAATATGAAAGGGTGTGGACAGGAGAGGTGATGGGTGTGCGGAGAAGTGGGGAGAGGGGTGGAGGAGGTGGATGGATGGGTGAGGAGGTGGTGTGAACAATGGGTGGAGTGGTGGTGATGATGGTAAGTGGGAGAGATACGTCGGCCAATGAAGTAGGTGAGGGAAGTGATCTCGAGCACACTGATAATTTCTTGCGACGAGTGTATGTGGTGATGGAATTGGAGGGTGGAGGAGGTGGTGGGTCAGAAATAGTGTGTGGAGATGTAGTGGCGGGAATGGAAGCGGTGGTGACGGAAGGAGATGATCGTTGAGGAGGCGAAGGAGGTGGTGAAGGGGGAGGAGTGCGTGGAGGAGGACCGTAGACCTGTGTGAGTTGGCGGAGAATGGTGGCCACATTTCGCTCGAGTGCGAGGAAACGTGGATGCGAGAAGAAAGAAGAGGACGGGTCCGAGGAGGTAGAAGAGGATGCGCCAGCGTGCAGAGAAGCAAACTCAGTCTCTAGAGCGAGATAAGCAGAGGTGGCTCGACGAACGGAAGAAGTAGTGGCCAGACGGACAGTGGAAGTGGTGCCGACGGCAGTGGTTGTGCCGGCACTGGGGGCAAGGCCTAAGAGGGCCAAAGTGAGTGCCTCAGAAGTGATAGGGACAGAAGCCAGGGAGGCACCACTAGGGCCAACCCCGGGGTCTCCTCTAGACGCAGGGATGTCTTGCACGCCTAAGTGGGCGGCATGGGACGGTGGTCGTGGTGTGTCAGGGAAGGAAACTGAAGATGTAACCCTCCTAGAAACTCTGGGTCAGGAGGGAACGTCCAATCTGCCACAAGAAAGATAGACATACGCCCAGGGTTAGGCAGAATGGTGTAAGGAGCAGGGGGTGACCGTAGTAGAAGGTAAACTGACCGTCGCTACGAGGCTTGATCATATGAGTGTGCCGCAGGACATTGAGATCTAGATGTGTAGATCTTGAGGCACGTGGCAAATCTCGGGGGGATAACGATACTGAACGGCGGATGTGAAGCAATGATGGTGATGAGGCCCCCGCAACAATACTTGTCCTTGCCGACGCGGCTAATATCAAGTAATTTGTGAATAAGCCAAGCGCCACCATTAATAGGTATGCAAGGGGCCTCAAAAGCAATCTTGTCAGCACCGTGAATAAAATCAAAAGTCATAGCCCACATGATAAAAAGGTCAGGAATAGTCACGGTACCTGACTCATCCCTGGGAAAGAAAGTTCTAGATAAGATGCAGTGGGCTAGACGAAATACTGGGTGGATGATCGAGGAGGCCTTGGCCTTGCCTCGAGGATATCAGTCGTGGAGGGTGAGGCGACCCCAAAAAATATCGACATCGAAGTCGCAATGATATTCATATGGACGGATGTCGTCGCCGCCTAGAATGGGGAAACCGAAAATGATATTGATTGTGTTCAGGTGTGTGCGGATGTTTCGATTTCGGACGCAAAAATCGACAATGGACCCCGCCTCACATTTGAGGGAAGATAGGAATTCTAATGTGAGGGCGGGGTAAGATTGGCCATGGGAGTTTAAGAAAGGTACCCATCCTAGGTTAGCGAATAGAGTCTAGACCCCGGAGAAAACTCCGAGATCGATCAGAGTTTGGGCATGTGTAAACTTAGTGGATAGGTTTGACCGTTCGTTGAGTCGATTATAAAAATCTTTATGTTCACGACTTAGGAAACGGTATCCCCGTGGTCCCATCAGTGGGTCCTCGGAAGGGATAATTGGTTGGGGATGGGGTTGGGTAGGGGGAGGTTGAGGAGCAAGTGTATGTGGGGAACGTGTAGATTTGTGTCTCTTGCGAGACTGACCCTCGTCCCTTATGATTCCCTTACCTTTGTCCTTGGCCATGGGTGTGTGTGTGTGTGATGAAAATGCAAGATGATATAGATGTACACAATCAAGCGACAAATTGTGCAAAATACAAATACTTGGGTAAAGTAAATAGCTAAGCTTGGGAACAAATTTATCCAATATCAAAGTGATTCGTTGCTTGCAAAGGATCTCCCACAACGCAATGGAGCGATTCGTGAAGCCGCAGCACGTCGATCCAACAAAAAGAGAATTTTTCGAAATGGGGGGTTAGGGTTTAGGGTTAGGGCGAAATTGGGGATGAAGTGTGGTATAGAGGGGATTGATGATGGGAGAGATAGATGGAGGAAGTAGGGAGTAAAAATTGGGGGTTGAATGAGTGGGAGAGATGGCCGTTTGAGAGATGGGGGAGTCGAAACGACGAGAGGTGAGAGGAAGTCGGGTGAAAATGAATCGGTTGGAGGGGGTATTTATAGGGTTTAGGCGAACCGATCGGGTGAGATCTTACCCGATCGGTTGGGTAAGTTTTCGAAAAAATTTCTTGGAAGGCAGCTACATGCGAACCGATCGGGTGGGTTTTCACCCGATCGGTTGGCCGCTTCACAATTTTCCCGAGAGGACTGTCGACTTCACCCGGACAGTGCCACGACCACAGCTTCAGATCAACCGATCGGTTGATTTAATATCAAAAATTCCCGAGAGCTCTGCTGTGTCACTCGATCTTCCACCCGGTCAGCCTCATATGCCAACCGATCGGTTCGCTGATACGCTGATACAAGCCATCTCCAGACACAGCCCACCCGATCGGTTGAAGCATCAACCGATCGGTTGGGGGTGACTTCCTGTAGAAACACAAAAAATTCATCTAAGTCTCCTGACGATCAACCCCATAGTAGTATTTATTCACCAAAAATAAGAAAACTATTCCTAAAAATAACGACGAAGGTTTAGAACATGGGTTGCCTCCCATGAAGCGCTGTTGTTTAAAGTCGTTTGCTTGACTCCTGGTATATGATCTTCAAGGTGGTTGGTGCAGGTGATGTCCGATGATTGGCATCCCATCAGCTTTTGGAGCAGCGGTCCTTGGTGTTGGTAGGGGTTGCAGGTAGACGCTCTCAACTATCCTCCTGTTGGTGGCGTCTGGGGGCTTCTCCCTTACATTGGCGTCTACCGCCACCCTTCGAAGTATACGGACTTCCTCAACAGTGAGCCCCATATGCTCTTTTCCCTTGCTCCTCGTCGAAGCAAACTTCTTGAAACCGGGATGAGTCGTCTGTGAGATACACAGTACTCCAGCTGCGTCTTCTTCTTTCAATCCGTCAAGCTCCTCAAGGTCCCTCAAGCTATCGGGGGGTTCCTCTAGAGAATCTCCCAAGCTCCATCTTCTACGACTCTTTCTTCTTCAGCCTCCAGCACATTGCAACCTTGCTCCTCAGGCGGATGCTTCATCGACAGTCCTAAATCAAATTCGACCTTCCGGTCGCCCACATTTAGGGACAGCTTCCCTTTCTTCACATCAATTAGTACGCCAGCGGTCGCCATGAAGGGCCTCCCGAGGATGATCGGGGTATGATTGTCCTCTGACATGTCCATTACAACAAAATCTACCGGCATATGTACGCCGCTGACGTTTACCGGTAAGTCGTCCACAATCCCCACCGGATACTTGACTGATCTGTCTGCAAGTTGTAGGGTCATACATGTGGGTTCAAGGTCCCCTATTCTTATCCCCTTGTATAATGATAGAGACATTAGACTAACGCTCGTGCCCAAATCGATGAACGCCCGATTAATCTTCACCTCTCCTATCGAGCATGGGATGGAGAAACTCCCTGGGTCCTTGAGTTTGGGCAGATTTGCTCGTTGGATCAGAGCGCTGCTTTCCACTGTTAGGACGACTTTTTCCTTCCTTGTACCCTTCGTCACAAAATCCTTCAGGAATTTCGCATAGGAATGGATAGTCTCAATAGCCTTGAGGAAAGGAATCTGCAAGCTCAAGTCTTTAACCATGTCAAAGAACTTGCCATATTTCTCATCAATCTTCGCCCTGGCAAGTCGTTGGGGAATGTCACAATGGGCTTAAAGACTCTTAAGCCTCCCTCTTCTTTCTTCTTCTTTTCTTCCTCAGAGACTCCAGAATGGCACAACGGGCTTAAAGACTTGAATATGATGTGAATTATGCAGAGGAAAGTGAATGAACAAGATGGAATTTGTCCCTCTCCTGTGAGAGAGATATCTAATGGGCCCCTCGATAAGTAGGACTGAGAAATGCATGGCCATGCTCAAATGAATGTCATTTGATTTTATCAGTCTACTTAGAAAGCGAGAAATTGAATGTTTGAACAATATAAGTATGACACTGCCCATGAATTATGTTCAAACAGATATCGTGTGACAAAAGGATTATGACATGTGCTATTGGTTGGGTTAATATCGGACTAACGATATTCATATTAATTGGATAGTCATAATGCCTTGCTAGAGACCAATTATGACTTGTGAGCTTTTAATGGGATTAAGCCCACTGCTAATTTGATATGAGCCTATTGGGTCGCACACAAAGAACGTAATGGATAGGATAAGGTTTAAACATGATTTCGAATTTAATTTGAAATTCGTAATAATGTAAAATATCTTAACTGTCAGATATTGTATCTCGATAAGATATTATCCCTAAGATATCTACGCATGACTGAAATACGTTAATGAGTTAACGTGGGATTCTTATCCCTAAGATAGCGTCACGTAACTGAAATTTATTAATGGGTTAACATACGATTCTATATCTTGATTTTCAGTTTTATGTTTTTCAATCTATCTCCTCCGTTTTTGAGAAAAACAAAGAGCGAGAGAAACCCTAGTTGCGAAGAAGGAGCTAGCACCCTCGTAATTCATGTTCGTGACGTTCGCGTGTGGATACCGATTGAGGGTGGTCGTTCATAGAGTATCACCTATAGTCCGACGGATTCAGATCGTCACAAAGGTTAGTAATCGATTCGAATCAATTAGAAACGCATGGATCTTGGTAGGTTTCTATTTTTCACGGCGTATAAATTAGTTATGCATGCCAGAAATCCTAACAATAGCAAATCAAATTTGCTAGATAACTTGTCGACCTCTTCAACTCTGTGAATACCTCCAGATCTGGGTGTGACGCGCTCATCACAACACCTCTCATTATTTGATGCCATGTTCTCCAGAATGTCACCGGCATCTTTCTCGTTCTTAATATAAAGGACCCCCCAGCCGCGGCATCCATTGAAGATTTCAGATCATCCCTCAACCCATTGTAGAACAGATTGATAATCTACCATTTAGGGAGTTCATGGTCAGTGCATCTCGACTGCATCTCCTTATATCTCATCCATGCCTCGTGCAGGGATTTGTGGCTGGCTTGGGAGAAGGAGGAGATCTCGCTCCTCAACTTCATCGTCTTCCCCGGGGGAAAGAACTTGTTCAAGAAGGCGTTGTATAGCTTCTCCCAAGTTGTGACGGTAGTGGGGTCCTTTCCCCTTAGCCATTGCTTGGCTTTGTCCCGCAGAGAGAAGGGGAACAATTTGAGCTGGATAGCTTCAGTCGTGACACCGTTGATTCTGAAGGTGTCACACTTCTCCAAGAATGTGTCCAGATGCTTAATTGGGCTCTCTATAGGTGCCCCTGAAAACTGATCTTGTTGGATCAACGTCACTAATGACGGCTTTAGCTCAAAACTTCCGGCTGTAATAGCCAGGGCTGGATGCTAGACGTGGACGCGATGGATGGCATCGAGTACTCCAGCAAGGACTTCTGGGAAGGAGTATTCTCTCCCATGTTTTCAGCTTCTTCCCTTCTTCTCCTCTCTGCGTTCAGACGCCTCATGGTGGCGTTTATCTTAGGATCTAAAAAATCAAGTTGTCGAGACTTTTTGTATTCCTGCACATGAAAAACAAGAAACACCCGTGAAGAATGAAAGTAAACAAAAAAATCAAGAATAGAAAACAATAATAAAAATTAGAAATGTAGAATGAGAAAATTATCGCAAGGTGAGGATGTGAACTAGACTCTAGGGTTCATAGGGTCCTAAAATAAACAAGCACGTTGCCTCCCTAGCAACGGTGCCATAAAGCTTGACGTCCCCTAGATTTGGCTCTATTGGAAATAGGATCGGGGATACCAGATTTAAATATTTTTAATCGCAAGCGCACAGTGTTGTAATGTGGCTTGGGGGTCGAACTCAGGGAGACGTGTGTTGTGCTTGTTGTCAGGTAGGAACCGGTTCACCCGATGGGTGAGCTAGCTAGAACGATCGGTAGGTTGTCACGAATGGAAATACGAAGGATGTAATATGTAAAAGGGAACCCATGACTTTGGTTTCCACCCTATCGTGTGCCCTCTCTATTACGACCAACGGATAGGATAACGATTGGATTTTAGGGTTTTATGGTGAGACGTTGCCTCTAAGAGTGATACCTGCGTCCCATGGGCCCGATATTCCGGTCGATGCCAAGGATGATATGCTAGGACTACCCAGGTTCGGTCAGTGGGAATTCCCATGTCTATTAACACCGACCGACTCTGGGAGCCCTAAGCTTGCAACGATTACTCCCGACATCTCGTCCTGCCATTCCCACGCGCTAGGATTCAATGCCTACGCTAGGGGCGTGAGCTGTGGCTAGGGAGTCAAACGCCAATTTTATTCCCCCTTGGCCCGACGGTAAGAGGCGGTCTTTCTCCTGCCAATGACAATGAAACACCCCTGCGTAACCATCTAAATTTCTAAACCCTATCGAAATCCTATTCATATGGTCGTTCTAGGGAGAACCCATGAAGGGGTTTCCACCAAAATCCCAGATTCGGGAACTACTCACAATTCATGGCAAAAATGCAATCTAGACGAAATTCAACGGTTGAAATCATAATCAGGCAAATGAAAAGAGTTGCTAGCAATGGTATTAATACAATATTAAAGTTTCAGAACAATCGAACACTTAAAAAACTAGAGAAAATTCTAGCCGTCACAAGTCTCAAAAACAGAAAATACAAAAAAGATCCCGTTTCTGAAAACCTAGGTCAGGTATATACAAAAAATGAGGTCATCCGATCGGTTGAAGCATCATCCAATCGGGTGAGCTAACGGTCGCTTTGGCGATCGGGCTTTAGAAGCTTCAACCGGTCTGTGAGCTGAGCGGGTGGCGCCGTCGATTCATCAATTAGAGAAATGCGGCTACAGATGAATCGATCGGGTGAGATGTCACCCGATCGGTTGGAATTAAGCCTAAAAAGACAGAGAGCTCTGTCGATCTCACCCGATCACTGAACCGATCAGGTGAGCTGCTCTTCTCTTCAGCTCCTGTCCGGGTCGGATACGCGTGCATCAACCGATCGGGTAGCTCTGTCACCAGATCGGTTGAGGGCTTAAACTTGGTTTTCTTCGACGTTTGGCCCTCTGGATCACGAGTGACTCCTCTTGTTGCTCCGGGGACTCGTGATGTCTGCTTTGTGTGTCTCTAACACTGGAAACTCCTCCATTTGCACAAAAACACGGAGAAAGTGAAAAGATACAAAAAACACAAAAGAACGGATATAAAACTACGGAAAACGGCAGAAAATCATGCAGAAGACGTGTGTGAATATATAAAATATAAACGCACGTCACTTAGTCCGTAGAACAGCGATATAAAGTCAGCAATAGTTGCATAGTAAACAAACAAGCTAGTGCATCAGCCTTAAATGCCACAAGGGCCCAACAGTATGCTCCGTAAATGTGCTCCGTAAATGACCGAAGGGCCAATAGTGTGTTCCGTAATGTGCTCCGTAAATTCCTGAGCGCCCAATAGTGTTTTCTGTAATGTGCTCCTAAATGCCCGAGGGCCCGTAATGTGCTCTGTAAATGCCCGAGGGCCTAATAGTGTGTGCGACAACCATAAACACAAATACGTGTGAGTATTTACATACAGTAAAACACAGTAGGAGGTGGTTGATACTTGCGAGTACAGTGCAGTAAATATGGTAGTTAATACTTGCATATATATGTGTGTCTACACACACACACACACACACACACACACACACACACACACACACACACACACACACACACACACACACACACACACACCTCGTGTGAGGTGACTGCTTCCCAGCCTCTCCCTTGCCTTCTCTGCTTGTTGGCTCGCACCCTGATGTAGTCCCCTGTTTATACTTTATACACACTCACTTACCTTTCTATATATATATATATATATATATATATATATATATATATATTATAAACGAGGGATGTTATCATGGGTTATTGGATAAGAGTTTTTTGATAAGAGATTTTAGATAAGAGATTTTGGATAAGGGATGAGAAATTGGGTTATTGGATAATACAATTGTTGTTTAATACATTTTGAGTTTGACATTGGATAAGAGAATTTGAAAACGAGAAATTGGGAAAATGAGAAATTGGGTCATATGCCTTGGGTTTGAGTTTAGTGTTTGAACTCATATATATGACAAATTATGTCAAGCTGGGGGGAAAACAATTTTGCTGGACATAATTTTGAATTTTAAATACTTCTCAAGATGAGTGTGAACAAAATTTTGGGTGGGAACCTCAACCCCAACATTCAAAATCTTCTCTCACGTAAGAGGCAGGTCAACTTTGGGGGGAATTCAAAAACACCACCCTTCCCTCTCAAAAAAACCACACCATTCAAAAACCACACCATTCTCTAGCAAAAAAAAACCACCCACCATTACACATTTTCTCAAGCTGTGTTTGCAGGGCATTTTGTCGGCGTCAACTTTGTCGGCGCTGTCTGCTTCAAGGGCATGAAGACGGAGGTAGTTCTTAAGGAGGAGGCGGCTGATGAGGTGAAGGAAGACTACGTGGAGTATCGAACTGACGTCATTCTCCTCAAGAAATTGCTGGTATGATTTCATCAATCAATTTTTTTCTTCTTTTGTTTGGAGATTTAGGAGCCAAATTTTGATGTTTTGAGTTTCCTGGGGAGTATATTTTGATGTTTGTTATTATTTGCTCCGTTTTCATTTTATTTTTTGAAATGCTTGCTTAAGATTTTTTTTCCTTTCACTTTTTTGGTCTCCTTCAGGATTTCTTTTGGTTTTAAGTTACACATTTTGGAGGTAGGTTTTGAAATTTCCATTTTTTTGTTCTTCAGGATTTCTTTTGGTCTCCTTCAGGATTTCTCACTGTGATTTTTTTTTCACTCTAAAATTAGTGAAGAACTTAAAACTTTGGTAAATCAAAAAAATTTATGTTTGTAGTTCTGAAGTTCTGAAGTGTTCATGGATATGCCTTGACCCAATTTCTGAAGTTTATGTTTGTAGTGAAAAATTTCTCAATTTACATGTTTATCAAAAGTTTATGTTTGTAGAGAAATTAGTGAAAAACATATGATTATGAAGTTTATGTTTGTAGGGAAATTAGTGAAAAATTTATGTTTGCTAAACTTTCCAATTAGTGATAAACATGTTTGATAAACATGGAAAATTTCTCTACAAACATATGATTTAGGTCTATCATTGAAATTAGTGAAAAATTTCTCTACAAACATTCTGAAGTTTATGTTTGATAAACATGTTTGTCAAAAAACTTTCCAATTAGTGATAAACATATGATTCTGAAGTTTATGTTTGTAGACAAATTAGTGAAAATTTTATGTTTTTTGCTTTCACTTTTTTGGTCACCTTCAGGATTTCTTTTGGTTCTCAATTACACATTTTGCAGGTAAGTTTCGAAAGTTCCCTTTTTTGGGTCTTCAGGATTTCTTTTGGTCTCCTTCAGGATTTCTTTCACTGTGATTTTTTTTTCACTCTAAAATTAGTTAAGAACTTAAAACTTTGGTAAATCAAAAAATTTATGTTTGTAGTTCTGAAGTTCTGAAGTGTTCACGGATATGCCTTGACCCAATTTCTGAAGTTTATGTTTGTAGTGAAAAATTTCTCAATTTACATGTTTATCAAAAGTTTATGCTTGTAGAGAAATTAGTGAAAAACATATGATTCTGAAGTTTATGTTTGTAGAGAAATTAGTGAAAAATTTATGTTTGTTAAACTTTCCAATTAGTGATAAACATGTTGATAAACATGGAAAATTTCTCTACTAACATATGATTTAGGTTTATCATTGAAATTAGTGAAAAATTTCTCTACAAACATTCTGAAGTTTATGTTTGATAAACATGTTTATCAAAAAAACTTTCCAATTAGTGATAAACATATGATTCTGAAGTTTATGTTTGTAGAGAAATTAGTGAAATATTTATGTTTTTGCTTTCACTTTTTTGGTCACCTTCAGGATTTCTTTTGGTTCTCAATTACACATTTTGGAGGTAAGTTTCGAAAGTTCCCTTTTTTGGTTCTTCAGGATTTCTTTTGGTCTCCTTCAGGATTTCTTTCACTGTGATTTTTTTTTCACTCTAAAATTAGTGAAGAACTTTAAACTTTGGTAAATCAAAAAATTTATGTTTGTAGTTCTATAGTCCAGGAGTGTTTATGGATATGCCTTGACCCAATTTCTGAAGTTTATGTTTGAAGTGAAAAATTTCTCAATTGACATGTTTATTGAAAGTTTATGTTTGTAGAGAAATTAGTGAAAAACATATGATTCTGAAGTTTATGTTTGAAGAGAAATTAGTGAAAAATTTATGTTTGCCAAACTTTCCAATTAGTGATAAACATGTTTGATAAACATGTAAAATTTCTCTACAAACGTATGATTTAGGTTTATCATTGAAATTAGTGAAAAATTTCTCTACAAACATTCTGAAGTTTATGTTTGATAAACATGTCTATCAAAAAACTTTCCAATTAGTGATAAACATATGATTATGAAGTTTATGTTTGTAGAAAAATTAGTGCAAAATTTATGTTTTATCTTTCACTTTTTTGGTCACCTTCAGGATTTCTTTTGGTTCTCAATTACACATTTTGGAGGTAAGTTTCTAAAGTTCCCTTTTTTGGTTCTTCGGGATTTCTTTTGGTCTCCTTCAGGATTTCTTTCACTGTGATTTTTTTTTCACTCTAAAATTAGTGAAGAACTTAAAACTTTGGTAAATCAAAAAATTTATGTTTGTAGTTCTGAAGTTCTGAAGTGTTTATGGATATGCCTTGACCCAATTTCTGAAGTTTATGTTGTAGTGAAAAATTTCTCAATTGACATGTTTATCAAAAGTTTATGTTTGTTGAGAAATTAGTGAAAAACATATGATTCTGAAGTTTATGTTTGTAGAGAAATTAGTGAAAAATTTATGTTTGCTAAACTTTCCAATTAGTGATAAACATGTTTGATAAACATGGAAAATTTCTCTACAAACATATGATTTAGGTTTATCATTGAAATTAGTGAAAAATTTCTCAACAAACATTCTGAAGTTTATGTTTGATAAACATGTTTATAAAAAAACTTTCCAATTAGTGATAACATGTGATTCTGAAGTTTATGTTTGTAGAGAAATTAGTGAAAAATTTATGTTTTTTCTTTCACTTTTTTGGTCTCCTTCAGGATTTCTTTTGGTTCTCAATTACACATTTTGGAGGTAAGTTTCGAAATTTCCCTTTTTTGGTTCTTCAGGATTTCTTTTGGTCTCCTTCAGGATTTCTTTCAATGTGATTTTTTTTCACTCTAAAATTAGTGAAGAACTTAAAACTTTGGTAAATCAAAAAATTTATGTTTGTAGTTCTGAAGTTCTGAAGTGTTTATGGATATGCCTTGACCCAATTTCTGAAGTTTATGTTTGTAGTGAAAAATTTCTCAATTGACATGCTTATCAAAAGTTTATGTTTGTAGAGAAATTAGTGAAAAATTTATGTTTGCTAAACTTTCCAATTAGTGATAAACATGTTTGATAAACATGGAAAATTTCTCTACAAACATATGATTTAGGTTTATCATTGAAATTAGTGAAAAATTTCTCAATAAACACTCTGAAGTTTTTGTTTGATAAACATGTTTATCAAAAAACTTTCCAATTAGTGATAAACATATGATTCTGAAGTTTATGTTTGTAGAGAAATTAGTGAAATTTTTTTTCTTTCACTTTTTTGGTCATCTTCATTATTTCTTTTGGTTCTCAATTATACATTTTGGAGGTAAGTTTCGAAATTTCCCTTTTTTGGTTCTTCAAGATTTCTTTTGGTGTCCTTCAGGATTTCTTTCAATGTGATTTTTTTCACTCTAAAATTAGTGAAGAACTTAAAACTTTGATAAATCAAAAAATTTATGTTTTTAGTTCTGAAGTTCTGAAGTGTTTATGGATTTGCCTTGACCCAATTTCTGAAGTTTATGTTTGTAGTGAAAAATTTCTCAATTGACATGTTTATCAAAAGTTTATGTTCAGAGAGAAATTAGTGAAAAACATATGATTCTGAAGTATATGTTTGTAAAGAAATTAGTGAAACATTTATGTTTGCTAAACTTTCCAATTAGTGATAAACATGTTTGATAAACATGGAAAATTTCTCTACAAACATATGATTTATGTTTATCATTGAAATTAGTGAAAAATTTCTCTACAAACATTCTGAAGTTTATGTTTGATAAACATGTTTATCAAAAAACTTTCCAATTAGTGATAAACATATGATTCTGAAGTTTATGTTTGTAGAGAAATTAGTGAAAAATTTATGTTTTTTCTTTCACTTTTTTGGTCTCCTTCAGGATTTCTTTTGGTTCTCAATTACACATTTTGGAGGTAAGTTTCGAAATTTCCCTTTTTTGGTTCTTCAGGATTTCTTTGGTTCTTGTTACGCCTATTTGGCCGAAGCCCGAAAGACACGAGCCCAGAAACCCGACTACCGATCAGAAGCCCATCTGCGAGATCGGGCCCGCCCGACGAGGCCCACTAGAGGGCCCCCGAACGTCAAATCGGCCCGACTCGGGCAGCGTGCAACTCACCCATGGATAACCGCCCCCACGAAACTCGCCGCCCCTTTTATGACCATTAAGGGGAGGTGCTGGCATGGCATGGGCGAGTGGCGAGTGGGGGGGTGGGGCAGATCGAGGGGGCGCGATTGGGGGCGGGCGAATGACATGGATGACGGGCAGTCATGGCAAGAGGCCTATAAAAGGACTATGAGGACGACTGAACAAAGGACGGCATCTTAGGTACCAAAACCTAAGGTACTCCATCAACGACCTAGTTCCCCCACTTCATCTCCTTCCCCCCGCTCACGCCGGAGGACGTCGTTCCGATCTCCTCTCGAGTCGAACCGTCCCCGCCGAGCCTTCTCTTTCAGACTGTCATCTGACTTAGGCATCGGAGGGGATTTGGCCGGAACCAAGGTCCGGCCTCCCTGACGAGTGTTCTCGTCTGTTCAGGAAGACGTTAGATCCAAGTGTCGAAGCTTCCCTTCGACACCAGGCGAATGCCATCAAGCATCAGCCAAGACATCGAGGCCACCCCTCGACGCCAGGAGTGACCGAGGCCGAGCGCATCCATCCGAGCCGAGGCTTCCCCTCCGCTCCACACCGGCCGTGCATCAAGCGAGACGATCGAGGCTACCCCTCATCGTCCGACCAACCGAGGCCGAGCGCGCCCATCCGAACCGAGGCTTCCCCTCAGCTCCGCGTCGGTCGCGCGTCAAGCCAAGGTGCCGAGGCTTCCCCTCGTCGCCCGACCGTCCGAGGCCGAGCACCTCACACCGGGCCGAGGCTTCCCCTCAGCCCCCCTGAGGCCGAGGATCCAGACCCGGCCCAGCTGACGTGATGTGCGTCGACTACTTCTCCGATTCGCGTCGCGTCCACACGCGCTCGATGCACCCAAGGGACCCTAATCGGCCCCTTGACCACGTTGACCGGGCAGTCCATGGTCAACGATTCTGTAGTGAGAAAACACTCTGAAACATCTGGCGCCGTCTGTGGGAACAAACTATCCCATGAAAAACAAACCACACCTGCAATGACACGGCTTCATCCATCACGTCGAAGGGAGGGCAAGGCTCAGACGCGAGGCGACAGGGCCTGCCACGGTTGGCAAGAAAGGGCCCGGGCCCAGCGCGAGGAGGACCATGAGGAGAAGACCGAGAAACCCTCGCCGGCCCTACTGGTCGGGAGGACGGGCACGACAGGAGCAGCGCGCAGGTCGGACGTAGCTTTGGTGGTGTCGGTGATCATCGACATAACAATGGTACGGCGGCTGCTCATCGACACTGGCAGCTCCTTCGACGTCCTCTTCATGTCAATTTTGGAGAAGATGGGGCTGCGGAAGGAAGACTTGGAACCTCGCTCGGGTCCCGTGGTAGGGTTCACGGGTCATTCCACCCCCATCTTCGGCACGATCCGCCTCCCAGTAACACTCGGAGGCCCACCAGATGCGGTGACCCTGGCGGTAGAATTTGTCGTATTGGGGATCAGGTCGGAGTACAACGGAATCATCGGCCGACCCCTTCTCAACGCCATCGGCGTAGTAGTCTCGACCCTTCATCAGACTATCAAGTTCCGGACGCCAAGGGGGATGGGGCAGGTCGAAGGCGACACGGGGAGACCGAGTACCTGCTACCAACTGGAGGAGGAAGGGCCCGAGGGTCGTCTAGTCGACCAGATGGCCGCGCTCGACTTAAGGAGCGGGCCGAGACCCGCCCCTGCGGAAGAACAAGAGCAGATCCCGGTCACGGACATCGAGGGCAGGTTCGTCTCAATCGGGAGAGGACTAAGCCACGACCTGAGGAGCCAACTGGTCGAGTGCCTGGAGGTGAACCTTGACGTCTTTGCTTGGTCACCGGAGGACATGCCCGGCGTAGATCCCCAGGTGATCGTCCACCAGATCAACGTCGACCCCAACTTCAAGCCGGTCAGGCAGAAGAAGCGAAACCTGGGTGGCGAAAAGATGAAGGCGGCCTCCGAGGAGGTAGAGCGTCTTCTCGACGCAGGCTTCATACGAGAGGTCTGGTACCCGGAGTGGCTATCGAACGTGGTGATGGTCAAAAAACCCAACGAAAAGTGGTGAATGTGTGTGGACTTCAGTGACATCAACAAAGCCTGTCCCAAGGACAGCTACCCCCTGCCGCGCATAGACCACCTTGTGGACAATGCCTCGGGGTACGAGATGCTTAGCTTCATGGACGCCTACTCAGGGTACAATCAGGTCCAGATGGATCCTCGGGACGAAGAGATGACAGCCTTCACGACAGACCGGCGAACCTACTGCTACAAGAAGATGCCCTTCGGCTTGAAAAACGCAGGGGCCACCTACCAGAGAATGGTCAACAAGGTTTTTTACTCCCAGATCAGGAGGAACCTGGAGGTCTACGTCGACGACATGCTTGTCAAGTCGAGAAAGCCGGAGGACCATGTCGCCGACCTCTGTGAAACTTTCGAGCGGTTGCGGCGACACAACATCCGACTCAACCCCACGAAGTGCACGTTCGGGATAAGATCCGGCAAATTCTTGGGATTTATGATAACTAACCGTGGCATTGAAGCTAACCCTGACAAGATCGAGGCATTGATCAATATGCGGGAGCCAGTGACGATCAAAGAACTACAAAGGCTGAATGGGCGCATCGCGGCCTTGGGGCGATTCCTATCCAAATCGGCGGAGAGATCGCTCCCCTTCTTCAAAGTTCTGAGGAAAGCGATCGCAGAACCGTCAGACAACAGGAAGGCGATACCATGGGACGAAGACTGCTCCAGGGCATTCGCGGATCTCAAGGAGTACCTTCGCTGCCTGCCTCTCCTGTCCAAGCCACGAGAAGGGGAATCGCTAAGCCTTTACCTGGCACGCACGGAAGAAGCGGTGAGCTCGGTACTGATCAGGGAAAACGGTGGGGTGCAATGGTCAGTGTACTACACGAGCCGGGTCTTGAAGGGAGCGAAGGTGCGATACTCGCCCATGGAGAAACTGGCATACGCCCTCGTTCTCTCAGCGCGAAGGCTCAGGCCCTACTTCCAAGCCCACACCATATTGGTCTTGACCGACTCGCAATTGGAGTAGAATCTCAAGAGATTCGATCGAATGGGAAGGATGCTGAACTGGGGGGGGTGGAATTGAGCGAGTTCGACCTCCGATTCAAGCCACGCACAGCCACCAAGGGGCAGGTCTTGGCCGACTTCATCGCTGAATGCACTACTGAAGGAGGACATCCCCCGGAGGGAGAAGGCCCAGCAACGGTAATCACCCAGCCCCTATCTTTTCTTTCGGCTGACCACCTCCACCCTGTCCAGTCAGGAGTCCCAGAAACATGGATAGTCCATGTGGACAGATCGGTAACACAGTCAGGAGGCGGGGCTGGGATCGCGATCCGATCTCCGGAAGGGAACATCATGGAATACGCGTTTCGGTTCGAGTTCCCAGCCACCAACAACGTGGCGGAGTACGAAGCGGTAATCAACGGCCTGAGGCTGGCCCAGGAGCTCGGGGCTGAGTCCGTGCGCCTCCTCAGTGACTCGAAGCTCATTGTCAACCAGCTTCTGGGAAGTTACGAGGCGTGGGAGGAAGCAATGCAGAGGTATCTCGTCGTCGCCAAAGCGGCACTGTCCAAGTTCAAGAGCGCGGAAGTCTTACATCTCCCACGGTCGTAGAATGCGCAGGCAGACGCGCTGTCAAAGCTAGCCTCGTCCTCGACCAAGGATCTGGGCCGCACCATTTACGTGGAGAACCTGCAGTCCCCCAGCACGGAAGAGCGGGAGGTGATGGCGATCGACCAAGATCCCACCTAGATGGACCCGATCATACGGTACCTCACTCATGGGGAGGTGCCGACGGATTGGGACGAGCGTCGGATCCTGGAAAGGAAAGCGCTCTGATACGTGATCCATGAGGGGACGCTCTACCGAAGACACTGGACGAAGGCGGATGTTCTCCCATACCTGAAATGCATCGGACCGCAGGAAGCCGACTACGTCCTACGGGAGGTTCATGAAGGGATCTGCGGAAATCACCACGGGGGCAAGATGGTCGCACAGAAGATCTTGAGGCAGGAATATTACTGGCCGACCCTAGTCCAAGACGCAACGGACTACGTCCAAAAGTGCCAAGAATGTCAGAGGTTTGCCAACCACACCTCAACTCCCCCGTCGGAGCTCATCCCTATCGTGAGCCCCATCCCCTTGGAGAAACGGGGGCTCGACATCCTCGGACCATTTAAGCCGGGTCGGGGGCAGCGGAAGTATCTGATTGTGACGGTGGACTACTTTACCAAGTGGATCGAGGCTGAACCATTAGCCACCATCACGTGGAAGAAAGAGAAAAGCTTCGTATGGAACTCCATCATCTCCAGATTCGGAGTACCACGGGCCATCGTCACAGACAACTGGAAACAGTTCGACTCCGCGGGGTTCAAGGACTTTTGCGCGGAATGGGGGATCAAGCTCCTCTTCACCTCTGTAGCGCACCCCCAGACCAACGGGATGGCGGAAGCAGCCAACAAATGCATCATAGAGCCCCTCCGAAAGAAAGTGAAGGACTCCGAAGGAAACTGGCCGGAAGAGCTCCCTGGGATACTCTGGTCATACCGGACGACCCACAAGGAGGCCACTGGCGAAACCCCGTTCATGCTTGCCTACTGAGCCGAGGTAGTGGTACCGGTCGAACTGGGTGAAGAGTCTCTCCGCCTCAAGTGCTTCGACGAAGACAGGAATTCGCAAAGCCTGGAGCTAGGTCTGGAGCTCCTCGGCGAGCGGTGGGAGCAAGCCCTAGCCACCATTATCCGCCAGAAGCAGAAGGTGGCCCGATACTACAATTCTCAGGTCAAGGGAAGGAGTTTCCACCTTGGGGACATGGTCCTCAGGAAAGCAAGCTTCAACCCAGATATTGATCGCAAAGGGAAGCTCGCGGCTAAATGGGAGGGACCCTACAAAGTCATCGAGGTCCTCGAACCTGCAACCTACCGTCTAGCCAATATGGAGGGGAGGATCCTCACTCACGCCTGGAACACGGAACACTTACGCAAGTACTTTCAATAAATGTATTGTTTTCTACGAAATAAATTTACTTAAGTTTGTTCCTTTCCAGATAAATGTGTTCACAAGAATCCCACTCGAGACAAGGGAAGCCTCGCCCGATGTGACGCCTGCTAAGTGCGCGCCTAACAAAAGGATATACAAAGAGACGTACGAAGAGGCCGAGGGGCATTCCCCTCCCTCAAACATCTCCGGGGGCACCCATGGAGCCACATGATGGCTGTTCACTTGGGTTGCCCCCACGCTCCGTTTCGCCGTCAGAGTGTGCCCGGAGATCCTCGAAATTGACTCCCGAGAGCGGGAACTTCTTCTGGATCTCGGATTGGCAACGGGCGAAACCCTTCTCGAACGCCTCAGCCACGGCTGACTCGACAAAGGATGTGGCATACTCCTCCACAGCGTCTTGAGCGATCTGGGACGGATCCACCTCCTCAAGCTCAAGCACCCGAGCCTTCAAGGTCTCGATCTGGCGTTGGAGCTCCGCCTTCTCCACCTCAATCTCCCGGGATCTCTCACCGAGTTGAGCAAGGAGAGCCCTCTCCCGTTCCTCCGCCGCCTCCAGACGATCGGAGAGCTCCAGGGCCTCGGGGGCAGCGACGGAGACGGGGATCTCAACAGCTCCCCCAGGTGTGTCGGCGTCTCCCAAAAGCACGGCGACCCGCTCATCGACCTCTGACTTTGCAGCCAAAGCCAAGGCTCTCTCACGGTCCGACTCTTCGAGGGCAGAGGACAGCTCAGTTATGCGGGTCTCCAAGGACTTGACTCGCGCCTCGTCAAACTGACCTGCCTCCCCCTCATCACCGTGGATATCAGGATCCTGCCTGGCGTCGGACTTGGCCTTAGGGAGAGCCGCAAACTGGCGCCTCATCGAAAGTCCCACCGAGGACAACTGCACCAAGGCGACAAAGGTAAGACGACGAAAGCAGCTACAGGGAGAGCAAGCAGAGACACTCCACCTGTTGGCCAGCCTGAATCATGAAGGTGGCCAAACAGTCGCCTCTGACTCCATCCAGTGTGGCCTGATCAGGAGGGAGGCAACTATTCTCGGCCACTCGTGCGGCAGTTCCGCGGCTCAAAAACACCGACTCCTTCTCCCCCACCAGGAAGCGTGGACGAAGAAGGCCTTCCCCTGACGAAGGAAACTCACACGGGTCGGAGCAAAACGCGCCTAGATGCCGATCGTAGGCATCAGGGAGAGAACCGTTCGAGAGAGGCGAGGGGCCGACCTACGGCCAGGCAATCTCAACAGGGGCAAGTCGGTGCTGATCAGCGGACGGCGAGACGTTAACTTCCTCGACCTCCCCGCGGACCCTCTTGGAAGACTCCAACAAGGGGGTGGAGGGAGATGGCCTCTTCTTCCTTTTGGAACCCGCAGCAGAGGTCACGATCCGCTGCTTCTTCCGGACCTCCAACACATGATCCCTCTTACGCAGGCCCGGATCCGGGGCCAGCACGTGAGGGCTAGCGGGAGAAGAATCGAGAGGGAATCCACCTACACCCAAAGAAGAAGTAAGGGGCCGAGAAGAGCCCGAGCAACCCCGAATGGCGAACGTTCAGAGAACTTACCCAATGGCCACACAGTCTTGCGCAAGTTATGGCTGCTGAAGAGGACGTCGATCATCCGATCCCTCGAAGGAATCGCCAGCAGGGCCTTCGCCGTCTGCAGCTCGGCGGCAGTTGGGTCACCCAGATCAAGGATGACCGCGTCGGCCGCTTCCCAACTAATCGGGAAAGGTACACTCGACGGGAGAACGACAAATACGTACTCCCCTTCCAACGCTTCAGGGAGCTCGGCAACCCCAACACAAGGCTCATCTTCGGACGGGCGCTGATGTAAATCCACGCCCCCGACTGGTGATGACTCATGCGGTAGAACTGGGCGAAGAGGCGGAGGGAGGGCACCACTCCCTTCAGCATGCAGATGACGACAAACCCAACGAGGAGCCCGATGGCGTTAGGGCAGAATTGGCACAAGCCCACGTTGTAGGCTTGAAGGAACTCGATGATAAAGGGGTGGAGCGGGAAACGGAGCCCGTAGCGGGAAGGCAAATCCGCTCGTTGGACCCGGGAGCACGAGCCGAATAAGGTGGAAGCAGGTAGGTGGAGCGCATACCCCCGATGGTGGTGGCACAGACCGACGAAGGCCACGCTAAGACCTCTGGAGGCACCCCTGAAAGCTCGCCCCCATGCCGACGAATCACCGAAGGAGGACTACCCATCAGGTTAGGAGTGACGTCACGCTCCGGCTGACCCGAACCAGTGGCAGAGGAAGACGACATGGGGCAGAGCTCGAGCAGGATCAAGATCAACACGAACAAGAGGATGACGGGATGGCGGCTCACAACCCGCACAGCTTCTCAACCAAAGACGACCCCGTGAACGGTGGGGATAAACCCGCAGTTACACGTGGCAGCATCAGGGGACCGACGGCGCTTCAGAACCCACGTCTTGAAGGTATCGAACGGACCGACTCATGATGACACCCAATTAATGAATCAGCTTCGACTAACAAGCCTGTCGAAATTGGCGGAAGTCACATCGGCCGAGCCGAACTACCTGAGGCTGATCGACCCGACCGATGGGGGCAATTGTTACGCCTATTTGGCCGAAGCCCGAAAGACACGAGTCCAGAAACCCGACTACCGATCAGAAGCCCATCTACGAGATCGGGCACGCCCGACGAGGCACACTAGAGGGCCCCCGAACGTCAAATCGGCCCGACTCGGATAACCGCCCCCACGAAACTCGCCGCCCCTTTTATGACCATTAAGGGGAGGTGCTGGCATGGCGTGGGCGAGTGGCGAGTGGGGGGGTGGGGCGGATCGAGGGGGCATGATTGGGGGCGGGTGAAGGACGGGGATGACGGGCAGTCATGGCAAGAGGCCTATAAAAGGACTAGGAGGACGACTGAACAAAGGACGGCATCTCAGGTAACAAAACCTAAGGTACTCCATCAACGACCTAGTTCCCCCACTTCATCTCCTTCCCCCCGCTCGCGTCGGAGGACGTCGTTCTGATCTCCTCTCGTGTCGAACCGTCCCCGCCGAGCCTCCTCTTTCAGACTGTCATCTGACTTAGTCATCAGAGGGGATTTGGCCGGAACCAAGGTCCGGCCTCACTGACGCGTGTTCTCGTCTGTTCAGGAAGACGTTAGATCCAAGTGTCGAAGCTTCCCTTCGACACCAGGCGAACGCCATCAAGCATCAGCCAAGACATCGAGGCCACCCCTCGACGCCAGGAGTGACCGAGGCCGAGCGCATCCATCCGAGCCGAGGCTTCCCCTCAGCTCCACACCGACCGCGCATCAAGCGAGACGACCGAGGCTACCCCTCGTCGTCCGACCGACCGAGGCCGAGCGCACCCATCCGAGCCGAGGCTTCCCCTCAGCTCCGCGTCGGTCGCGCGTCAAGCCAAGGTGCCGAGGCTTCCCCTCGTCACCCGACCGTCTGAGGCCGAGCACCTCACACCGGGCCGAGGCTTCCCCTCAGCCCCCCTGAGGCCGAGGATCCAGACCCGGCCCAGCTGACGTGCTGTGCGTCGACTACTTCTCCGATTCACGTCGCGTCCACATGCGCTCGACGCACCCAAGGGACCCTAATCGGCCCCTTGACCACGTTGACCGGGCAGTCCACGGTCAACGATTCTGTAGTGAGAAAACACTCTGAAACAGTTCTCCTTCAGGATTTCTGTCACTGTGATTTTTTTTCACTCTAAAATTAGTGAAGAACTTTAAACTTTGGTAAATCAAAAAATTTATGTTTGTAGTTCTGACGTTCTGAATTGTTTATGGATATGCCTTGACCCAATTTCTGAAGTTTATGTTTGTAGTGAAAAATTTCTCAATTGACATGTTTATCAAAAGTTTATGTTTGTGTAGAAATTACTGAAAAACATATGATTCTGAAGTTTATGTTTGTAGAGAAATTAGTGAAAAATTTATGTTTGCTAAACTTTCCAATTAGTGATAAACATGTTTGATAAACATGGAAATTTTCTCTACAAACATATGATTTATGTTTATCATTGAAATTAGTGAAAAATTTCTCTACAAACTTTCTGAAGTTTATGTTTGATAAACATGTTTTTCAAAAAACTTTTCAATTAGTGATAAACATATGATTCTCAAGTTTATGTTTGTAAAGAAATTAGTGAAAAATTTATGTTTGATAAATTTTGGATGGGACCAGCTCAATGAGAAATTGGGTCATGTTTTATATGCTGCAAGTTTATTTGTAATCATGTTTTATTTGTAGGGAAAAATGGAGGGAGGAGATGAAGGCACCATTGATTTACTCTGCTGTTGAATGGGAAAATGGAGTTCTGAAGTTGGGGCTTTGCTCTGTTGCTTTGTTTGCAGTTGGAATCCACCACCATAACGATGGTACCTTCATCTCGACGGTCCCAGTTTTAATTTTTACTGTGAGATTATAAGCTTTATTTTTTTTGGAGATTTTGGTGTAACGAAATTATATTGGTTCGATCACTTTGATGGCTGCCATTAATCTGACCTAGGTGCTGCAACCGTATTTGATGAATGTTTTGTTGTTGATGTGATGCTGTCTTTGATTGATTTCACACTACAATATATGAACTGATGTTTATTAACATCAGGCAGGAGAGAATGATGTCCCTAGCCCAGTCAGTAGAGGTCCTAGAGGAGCAATTTGTATCCCAATTACATGGTCAATTTCTGTGGATAACCATGTGGGCCAGCGACGGAGCATTCTGCATCACACTCTAACGAACAATCACCAATGCTGACTGCCTTAACAGCACTGGTGAATAATCTTTCAACTGAATCTGGTGAAGGTCTACAACAAATAGGAAGTGTGTCTTTTGATCATATTGGGAATATTGCTTTTGAAGGTGGTCAGTGTCTTTCGGATCGCTCTCATGGAACAGGTGATGCATAGTCTGTTGTTGGAGAAGCGTATAATGAAAGAACACCAGAACTAAGACATTTTTCGGGTTATCTGACTGTTGGAGATAAATGTTAGGGAAAACGGGGACAATGGAGGGAGGAGTTGGCCCAGCTAGCACACTTGGGGATGCTCTCATTCGACATGGTTTGTCCGCCTGTATACTCACTGTTGATCGATAAGTTTGAAGTTCATGATGATGCTCTTCATACGATCTCCGTGCAGATGTCTTGGATTGATCTTTAAAGCTTATAATCTCACAATGGAATTACTTGAGTGAGCACCACTGTGCATTTTCTTGCGTCCTAGCTTCAAGTTTTTCACATTGACATGTTTATCACTCATTAGTTCTCTGCATCTTACCTATTGTAATGTCCTAAAAGTTTTGAATCTCTTATTGTGGAATAAGATTTATATTTTATACCCTTTCAAAGAGACATGAACAACTTCCATTTATAGGTGTTCTTTCATATACTATTTATCTAACCATGGTTGCTAGGATACATGCAAAAATTTCAAACATTGGGAGAATTATGGAAGATTACGGTCTAAAGCTTTTAGGATCATTATATCATGATCAAATCACAAGCTTTTCTCCATTCCAGAAGTTATCATCTCAACATCAAGAGGTTAATTGCTATATATTAAATCTTAAGATATTCTCAATAGACAGCCACATCATTGTTATTTCAACCACATATCTTTATTTTATTAAGGGAAGTGTTTCCTTTAGAATATAATTTTTATTTGTTTCAAGCCTATTGGTCAATTGTCATGAAAGAACTCTCTCTTAGAACTCTCTCTTATGTTTCATGATACTCCAAAAATTGTTATTGATACTTCTGACAAATCAAAGATTGAATGAACTTGGTTTCCAGGAGCAGTTTTGAATATTGCTGTAAGTTGTATGCTACCAGGCCATTTGCCAAAGAAAACATACGAGAGTGTTTCCATGGTTTGGATGAACGAAGGGTTTGATGATCATCCTGTTAATCATGTTTTATGTGCTACAAGTAATTTATGGATAATTGTAATCGTGTTTTGATTGCATTCCATTTCCCCAATTATCAACTAAAATTGCTTAAATACAATGTGAATTGGGTCTAATTTATGATTCTTTTAGGGGTTTTTTTCATATCTCAAATTTTTTAGGTTTGCATTAACTTCCACATTTGTTGACTGGTACAAAATATGATAAGATCATCATATTTTGTTGAATATGCACATGCTTATTTTGGATGATACCATGTTAAAAAAATGATGTTGTACAGGCAGATGAAAATGTGATGGTTCCATCTTTCTAAAAAATGTATGAGAACTTTAATTTGTGGTGCATATGCATACAAACAATGGAACCATAATGTTGATGTAATTTAATTTGTTGAAATAATTTTGTTGAGCAGAATAACTTTTTTAAACTTACTGTACAATTGTTTGCATTAACATCCACATTTGTTGACTGTTAAAAAATGTGATTAGAACACCATATTTTGTTGTACATGCACATGATTAGTTTGGGTGATATCATGGTAAAAATGATGTTGTACATGCACATTTAGTTAAAATGTGATGGTTCCATCCTGTTAAAAATGACATACATTTCAAGCTTTCGGTATTGTTGACATATGTTTCAAATTCAGGATCTTTTTGGTGATATTTGTGTGATTGTCATGTTTTTGGGTACTGCCATGAAAGTCTTGATTTCATGCTTCATGCTTTCATTTTTCATGTTTTTAATTCAATCTCAATTTGGGTATTGTCATGTTTCAAATATGTTTCACACTTCATGTTTTTAAATACCAAGTTTAGTCAATTTATGTAGTCAATTTGGGTACTGTCATGAAGAATATTAAATGCCAAGGTTAGTCAATTTATGTACTCCAATTATGCTAATAAATGACTTTGGGTACAATGTCTTTTGTTCTTATTTTGGGTACTCCAATTATGTTGATCTTTTAGTTTTATGAAGCATCTTAAAATCCATATTACATATACTGTCAATAATGTGATATTATTTTTCAGGTGTGGTAATCTCGCTTTTAGTTTTTTTCCCTGTTTTCACATAGTTTTTTAGGGGATCAAGTTTTTTAATAAATTTTTTGAACTATTTACACACTCTTGCCATATAATAAACTTGTTCCACTCTCTTGGTCCCCTAAATAACTTGAGACTATAACAAACAAATAGTTCAAAACATCATGTCATATACACAGAATATGGTGTTTGTGTATGTAAATGGCATGATATATGATTTAATTCAAAAAAGAATGAGGGCTCCCCAAGCCCTAGGTCGAAGACGAAGGGAAATATGTGTAAATGGCAGGATATATGATTTATGGAAGGATACATCATTTGGTGTAAATGGTGGGATATATGATTTGGTGTAAACGGCTGGATATATGATATATGATTTATGGTGTAAATGTCAGGATACATGATTTATGGCAGGATATATGATTTATGGCAGGATATATGTATGGCAGGAAAATCTTGTGTAAATGGTAGGATATATGTATGACAGGATATATGATTTATGGCAGGATAATCTGGTGTAAATGACAGAATATATGTATGACAAGATATATGTAAATGGCAGGATATATGATTTGGTGTAAATGTGTGTAAATGGCATGATATATGATTTGGTGTGAATGTGTGTACATGGCAGGATATATGATTTAATTCAAAAAAACATATGCTTTGGAATCAAGTTGTTGCAATCTTTAACTGAAAGGTAATAGAAGACAATAACAAATCTCAAAATAGTCCATAAAAATTGCCTTTTATGCATACATAGATGATAGGCTCTAATATTAGGTGATATTGTCAAAATGCCTTTGTATCTAGAACATGAAATGCATTTGTATCTAGAACATGGCATCTATGGGTTATTAATTAGACATGCACACAACCAGTCACTATAGATCTGAGATAACAATTAACAGATAAGAACATGGTTGAGTTTATACACAAGAACAATGCATCAACATACGTGAACGCATGAGTTTGTAAAACACAAACTGACATATTAGACATCGTGGTAAACTTGGTCTTCTAATTAGTTAAGGTTCTTATCTAATTACTGTTATATAACTAGAATGTGTTTCAAATACCACTTATGAATTACTGTACGTGCAAGTTTGATGTATCACAACAAAAGACATGCTTCTTTATAGACATTAACCAATGACATCAAATACAAATTTTGCACAAATATTTAGTTATTAACTTATGATCATGAGTATTGTCTATGGTATGAAAATAATATTATCACTAACATGATAAAAATAAATTGTGGAATATTTATTTAGGAGAAATAACTTTCACATGTAATCTGCAACACAATAATACAACTAATTAGATTTGAAGCAATTACCAAGAAATTAAAATAATTGTATCTTAATATAACCAGCTAAGGACATCTTTTTAACTTATTTACCTGCATTGGCAATTAAAGATAAATTCATAATTAACATGTACCAATTGAAGATTATAAATGAAATCTATTTCAAATAAAGCATTTGCCAACTAATTATTAGTGACTTACCAAATTAAATAATATTAAACCGCTCCAGAATAATGAATCAAATTAATTATATGCTTGAGCAAATTACAAACAATTTATCAGATCGTGTTAGAGCTTAGAATCTTAGCTATTTAGTAACATGTCCTCATTTAGCAAGCAATAATGAATCAATAATCTTGGGCTAACCAATTGTGTAAATTTTCCAAATCAAAGTATAGCCTTATATGTTAACTCATACTCAATTAGTAATTGTAAATATTAAACATATGCCGGCCAAGATGCTAAATCAAATCTAGAATCATATTTGTTAAGAAAATATTTTTGTGTAGCACCAAATAATGAATTATTATGAATGTCACAAGCAATTAAAGGCAACAAATTAAAATCCTTAATTTGACTATCACAACAGATTTCTATATCTGCTTGTTTCAGCCACGAACAAGTTTCTATATCTGCATGTTCAGGCAACAAATTAAAAATTTTCATATTCAAGTTCTGATTCAATATCTGCATGTTTCAGCCATGAATTGGTCTGTTATAATAGGTTTTGGGTATTCTAGTAAGTTTTGCCTGAAACAGACTGAAATTTAGAATGTTATATCTGAAACATGCTATTATTGTGTAAATTTTAACTGGTTTTCTCCCGAATGCATGCACCATAACAAAGTCAAAACGCTAAAATAAGGGTAAGATGATTACAGAACGTCAACCTATCAGCGAAGCTCACAAAACCATAACAAAATATTGTACTGCAGTTGATGTGATAAGCTATTTTAGGTTCAGACTCAACTAGAAAAATAAACTTTACACTTGCTATCTCACTAGAAAAATTGAATGATTAGAAATTACAAATATTCTATGTTTAAAGCTTATATAGTAGATAAAGCTTATTATCAACAATGATAATTGTTGACAAATGGGCTATTCTGACCGGGCCCGGAAGAGCAAAGTCAACTATGACTGGTCAACCGGATTACTACGACCTTGGGGCATCGGCCCATGGATCTCACGGGCGGGCCGCGATTCTTCACCCATGACGAAGGCCCACTTCCTCAGTGGAGGAAATCGAGGCCCAAATCAAGGAAGCATCCGCAAAAATATGGCAACCGTCCAAGGCCATCACTCTCTAGCCATCATGGCTCGGCTTAATGGCTCAGCTTAATGGCCCGACTTAAATGGCCTTCACTCTATAGCCATCATGGCTCGGCTCAATGGCTCAGCTTAATGGCCCGACTTAAATGGCCATCACTCTCCAGCCATCAAGGCCCTCCAAATATGGCAACCGCCCGAGTCCATCATGGCCACCTTTAGGACATTCATCTCCTCATCAAGATGGGCGCAATTAGTGGAGGTCAAAACTTCCCACATTTGCACGTCCCCATGAATGATGGCCATGATGTCACATCATGGCACATTATGAGGACGAGTCACCTATATGAGGGGAGGATGGTCATCATCGCAAGGGGCTGGACAATCTATAACGGAGGTATCACAAACTCCATCTTACACCTTCTTCCGACTTACATATTTCTCCTCCATAGCTCGGCTCGAGGATGGGGGCTCGGTCTCTCCGTGAACCGAGCCCGATCCCACCGAGCATCCCTCAGACTAGATCTGACTTTGGCATCGGAGGGGATTCGGTCGGAACCAAGGTCCGACCCCCCTGACGAGCTCTTTCGTCCATACAGGTCCAGGAGATCCTGCGGCGCCGAGGCTACCCCTCAGCGTCATCACAGCCGGAGCCGAGCGCCCTCGTCCCCGAGCCCGTTCGTCTCCACCACCAGAAGATAGTCGCTCTGTCGAGGCCATCCCTCGACGCCAGGAGAGACCGAGGCTGAGCGCATCCATCCGAGCCGAGGCTTCCCCTCAGCTCCACGCCGACCGCGCATCAAGCGAGACGACCGAGGCTACCCCTCGTCGTCCGACCGACCGAGGCCGAGCGCACCCATCCGAGCCGAGGCTTCCCCTCAGCTCCGCGTCGGTCGCGCGTCAAGCCAAGGTGCCGAGGCTTCCCCTCGTCACCCGACCGTCTGAGGCCGAGCACCTCACACCGGGCCGAGGCTTCCCCTCAGCCCCCCTGAGGCCGAGGATCCAGACCCGGCCCAGCTGACGTGCTGTGCGTCGACTACTTCTCCGATTCGCGTCGCGTCTACACGCGCTCGACGCACCCAAGGGACCCTAATCGGCCCCTTGACCACGTTGACCGGGCAGTCCACAGTCAACGATACTGTAGTGAGAAAACACTCGGAAACATCTGGCGCCGTCTGTAGGAAAGAGTCAACACCTACGTCAATATACACACGACAATGGCTCATTCTACCATTTCTTTCTCTATTTTAAAGAAGGATTACTATACATGACTAATCTAACATGTCGTCGACAAATGCGGCAGCGTATTTGATCAGCCTCTCTTCCACTTTATGTTTTCTAAAGTGAACAGGCAAACATGTGCTCGGCATAACGAGCCCCCACAAGTTGATCAAAATGTGAAGATCTCTCGACGAATCATCCGAAGAAGACCCGGCGGCCTCCGAAACGACGAGTTCGACGCGCAACAAAGTATCACGCCAGCACCGACGCTGCCCTCTTTTTGCCGACTCATCGGCAATCTCCCCTACCAGTGCACCGAGCTCCCCGCCTCCTCGTCATTGTCAAAAGAACCAGGGGAGTTCTCGAGGAAGAAAGAAACGCGAAGCTCTCGGGAGTCGGGATCCGATTTTTTGATCTCCTCCATCTCGAGATCAACATCGAGGGACATCTTGACACCGGAGGCCCGCTGCTCACTAAGGAAGTTGCCGATCAAATCTCGACGGTGGGTCCTCGCTGATTTCCAGCATGAGCTTCGGGGCTTTGGCCTGGGCTGGGGCCTGATTCTGCTTCGGGACGCGAGGCGGTGGGTTGCCCAACCCCTCTGACTATGCCTTGTTCGACGGAGAATAATGCATCCTGGCGGTGAACTCATCCACCTAGAGGCGTCGACGACCCCCTTGATCGTGGGACTCTGTCGAGCGACGTCAAGAAACGAGCGGTTCCATCGATGACCCAGATTCCGAGTCGTCGACACCATCCTGATCTAATCCAATGTCAGAAGTGGTTCGAAGCTCGTCGGGTTTGCGCCTCTCATAGGTTCCTGACCTTCAAACCATCGGGGAACGATCGAAGCTCGTCGAGTCCGCACCTCTCGAGGGATCCTGACCCTCGGCCCATCCAGGGACAACCGAAGTTCATCGGATCTGGGGCTCACGAGGGAGTCTGACCCTCGACCCACCAGAGATCAGGTCGCCTCCCAAGCCCGATCGGCGCTGACACCTGAGGTCACGGACCTTGGACAAATCGACAGTTCATCAACCTCACCAACCCACCACCGGATCCATTACTTCGACCTTTGTCAAGAATCCAAAACTACGATCTTTCAACCCTTCTTTGGATTATCGGGCTCTTCCCCATCACAGGCCGCTCCGACAGATCCACCGACGATGTGCGATAGCAACGCACCCTAGGGGCAGTGATGCGAGCGATTTCGATCGAAGCTTGCCATCCCTTGTTGGAGATCGACCGGAGTGACCATGCCTCGTCGGACCCTGATCCGAGCCTTCATGCCTTATCCGAACTACCATCTTGTGGGTCGGATCCTCTTCGACGAGGCTCGCAAGGATCGGATCTCCTCCAAGGGATGCTCCTCCAAGCTCAGATCAGACCGAAGTTTGCAAGGGTCAAATCACTCCGATCTGAGCTCCATTGGTGCCGCCCGCCTTGATCCGAGCCAGAACAGATGTTGCTGGCCCTGATCCGAGCTTCGTGGGTACCGCCCGACCCGGTCTGATCTCCATGGGTGCCGCCCATTCCGATCCGAGCTCCACTGACACTGCCCACTTTGACCAAAGCTGGAACGGGTGTTGTCAACTTCGATCCGAACTCCACGGGTGCCGTCGACTCCGACCGGAGCTCCATCGATGCCGAGTACCTTGATCCAAGCTAGAACAGATGGCCGACCCCGCCTGAATCGCTCTTCGGTGTCGGCAAGCTCCAGGCTCTGACCAGATCAGCTCCTTCAACCTGATCCGAGCACGGGCCCCCTTCCCACAGAGACGACCCAGATCTGCCGAGTGATACCAAGTTTCAATCGAAAGATAAGTTCGCTCACCTTTTGTAAATGCATCGATTTCGGTATCGCAGACTTACAACTCTTTTGGAATGAGATAGGTTCCTTCATTTCGTTACCTTGAATGATCACCCCTTGGAATGACTGCCTTTTTAATGGCGATGCAGAAGTCCGATCTCCAGTCGAATTTTCGGAGATGCTCGGATTCGATGAGCTGGGGACCGCCATTTCTCGTCAGACCCAGGATGAAGTTACTGTGATTCATCCGGCCAAGATCGACTCAGTCAAGATTGGCATAGGGATCGATCCCCTCCTCCTCCAATCAAAGCTTAACAGGGGTGAATAACGTGGATCCGAGTAACTTTGGCAGGGCATGAGCTCGTCAATCCACCCATTGGCCTGTTGATGCCCCAGACCCGTCGGTGTTCAAGCTCGTCGAACCAGCAACAGCCAACGGGGCTTCATCCGACCATGATCGAAGCTTCATCCGATGTAGCGTCTCCGTCCAGAAGGCCAGGGAGGTGCGGCGACTGGAATTTCGTGCAAATTTGATCAGCAACGGGCCATCCCAGGAGTCTGATCCGAGAATCTTCAATCAAACGGCAACTCAAGATCAGACTTCTACCCAGCTCGGTGGATCTGGATCGAAGTTGGGGTCTTCGATCGGGGAAATTTCGATGGGACCACCCGATCTCAATCATGTCGGGATCGATCTAAAGACTGTGCGAAGGACGATCGGATCTTCTACCACCTGCCGAGCAGCCGACCTCCCGCTGCCGAGCTGTTGCGAACAGTTGCGGAGCGCCGACCTCCTCGTCAGTGCCATCTTCCTCTTTAGGCAGTACAAGAAGAGGTGGCAACGCCTCATCCGACTTCACCGGCGGATGGCCGGAGCTCCATCCTTTGTCTGATCGTGGGCAACAACGGTGTGGGAAACAATTGCGGGAATGGATCGGGGTCATCAAGCACACGCTCGATCCAGTATCGTCCGAACTCAAGGCCAAGTTGCCGGTCATGCCGAACTCTCTTCGCAAGCCAGACAGAGGCACGACTGTCCGATTTCGAGCATCCAGACCGCTCCCCTGACCGGGCTGCTGGGTCCTCCTTGCTGAAGTGCTCTTGCATCCACCCAAGCGGGACGAAGTAGCGGCAGAGCGCCACCATGGAATCTTCGAAAGTATTCACAATGCCCTCACTCATTCGTCGGCCGTAAGTCGAGGGGCAACTCCCCTCGCCACCGAACGAATCTCCTTCGTCGGCCGTAAGTCGAGGGGTAACTCCCCTCGCCACCGAACGAATCTCCTTCGTCGGCCGTAAGTCAAGGGGTAACTCCCCTCGCCACCGAACGATTATCCTTCGTCGGCCGTAAGTCGAGGGGCAACTCCCCTCGCCACCGAACGAACCTCCTTCGTCGGCCGTAAGTCGAGGGGCAACTCCCCTCGCCACCGAACGAACCTCCTTCGTCGGCCGTAAGCCAAGGGGCAGCTCCCCTCCCCACCGAACGAATCCCCTTCGTCGGCCGTAAGTCGATGGGCGACTCCCCTCGCAACCGAACGAGTCTCGGACTGACGATCTATCGTCCCCAGCCAACTTTGCAAGACGGACCAAAGTTTTTGCAGCTTCTTCCCCATTATACTACATCTCCCGACCTCCACCTCAACAATGGTAGAGCTCAGAAGATGGGGGCTGTTGACAAATGGGCTATTCTGACCGGGCCCGGGAGAGCAAAGTCAACTATGACTGGTCAACCGGATTACTATGACCTTGGGGCCTCGGCCCAAGGATCTCACGGGCGGGCCGTGATTCTTCACCCATGACGAAGGCCCACTTCCTCAGTGGAGGAAATCGAGGCCCAAATCAAGGAAGCATCCGCCAAATATGGAAACCGTCCAAGGCCATCACTCTCTAGCCATCATGGCTCGGCTTAATGGCACAGCTTAATGGCCCGACTTAAATGGCCTTCACTCTATAGCCATCATGGCTCAGCTCAATGGCTCAGCTTAATGGCCCGACTTAAATGGCCATCACTCTCCAGCCATCAAGGCCCTCCAAATATGGCAACCGCCCGAGTCCATCATGGCCACCTTTAGGACATTCATCTCCTCATCAAGATGGGCGCAATTAGTGGAGGTCAAAACTTCCCACATTTGCACGTCCCCATGAATGATGGCCATGAAGTCACATCATGGCACATTATGAGGACGAGTCACCTATATGAGGGGAGGATGGTCATCATCGCAAGGGGCTGGACGATCTACAATGGAGGTATCACAAACTCCATCTTACACCTTCTTCCGACTTACATATTTCTCCTCCATAGCTCGGCTCGAGGATGGGGGCTCGGTCTCTCCGTGAACCGAGCCCGATCCCACCGAGCATCCCTCAGACTAGATCTGACTTTGGCATCGGAGGGGATTCGGTCGGAACCAAGGTCCGACCCCCCTAACGAGCTCTTTCATCCATACAGGTCCAGGAGATCCTGCGGCGCCGAGGCTACCCCTCAGCGTCATCACAGCCGGAGCCGAGCGCCCTCGTCCCCGAGCCCGTTCGTCTCCACCACCAGAAGATAGTCGCTCTGTCGAGGCCACCCCTCGACGCCAGGAGAGACCGAGGCCGAGCGCATCCATCCGAGCCGAGGCTTCCCCTCAGCTCCACGCCGGCCGCACATCAAGCGAGACGACCGAGGCTACCCATCGTCGTCCGACCGACCGAGGCCGAGCGCACCCATCCGAGCCGAGGCTTCCCCTCAGCTCCGCGTCGGTCGCGCGTCAAGCCAAGGCACTGAGGCTTCCCCTCGTCGTCTGACCGTCCGAGGCCGAGCACCTCACACCGGGCCGAGGCTTCCCCTCAGCCCCCAGAGACCGAGGATTCAGACCCGGCCAGGCTGACGTGCTCTGTGTCGACTACATCTCCGATTCGCGTCGCGTCTACACGCGCTCGACGCACCCAAGGGACCCTAATCGGCCCCTTGACCACATTGACCGGGCAGTCCACGGTCAACGATACAGTAGTGAGAAAACACTCTGAAACAATAATAATTGAAAAAACATATAAACATACGGATTTGCTGGCCAGCGGTTGCTACACTAAGATAAATGTCTCTAATCTTCATAAATATTAATGAATAACATAAGAAAAGGAAAAGAGTTTCAATGCAGTTTCTTCATAAATATTCATGAATAATATTCATGAATAAGCTAAACGTCTCCAACTCATAAATGTTTCTATGCAGTTTCTTTAAAACAAATTCACGTCAAACTAGCAAACTAAAAGAAAAAGAGAAAAGAAGACAGAGAACCCAAAATCGTGTTAACCCCTAGCAAACAAAGATAACATAACTTATGAAACTAAGCTAGCATACTGTAATTGAATGCACCAGAAAGGAATATATTTAAGATATATAGACTCTTAGTATTAAGTCACACGTATTTGGTTGGACAATTAAATAATGTGATAAACTGAGCTTGGACAGAGGCTTAGCATTTGAATTTTTGGAAGAAATTTGTTAGCATTTGGATTATTGGAACAATCTTTTGGAAAGAAGTTGCATGCCAAAGATGTCAATCTTCTAAATGTGATGCTAACTAATGAGATAATAACATGAGGGAGCCAATTGGCTCGGTGGTAGAGGGCCGGAAAAAAAGGTTCAAATAAATCTTTAGTATTATGCGAATTGTTAAAGAAGGTTCAAATAAATTAGATTTGTCAAAAAATTATCTGAAGATGGACATATCAATAGCTTTCAAACCATAGCTTTAGAAACGATACTCACAATCCACCCCCAATCCCAAAACCCCAAACCAACACCACCAGCCCCCCAAAAAGGCAACCACCACCACCGAATAAATAAATTAATAAATAACTAAAAGAAGAAAACCAGAACCAATTTATTTTTAAAAAGGAAAATAAGGCGTTTTTATGAACTTCTGGACCATAGCTTATTAAGATGAATTTGTCAGCCTTTGGTTTTGCCTATGTTATCTCATTGCTACTAAAAAGGTTTCCAGCAAATGGCTGTTTGTAATAAGATAATATTGTTGTGAAGGGAAAAGTAGGGAAATAGGTGTAGAGGGTTAAGAGCCCCCTACCCTCATATTTATAGCTTTCAATAGTGGGCTGGATTCCCAATGGGCCTCATGGGCCTATTCATAACACTTCCCCTTATCCAACCAACATTGAATAAGAGGTGGATTCTTCAGGATCCGAGTTAGGATAACTCCCTTGTTAAATAAAGAACAGTTAATCCATAACTTCCCCTGATTTAGGGATGTGTCTAGGGGTGGATACTTCAGGATCCTGAGTAAACAAGGTTGCCTCGTTAAAACCATGACTACGAAAAACCCTGTGGGAAAAAACCAGTAGCCAAGGGAAAAGAGTACAACTCTGCAGTTGACTCTCCCTCATTTGACCAAGCTTCAGGCTTGCAGATTTCCTATGAATCTATACATCAGTTTCCTATGTATCTATGAGTTCATAGTCCTCTCATCCTGACCCAGTTTACATTTACTCACTCTCCTCATCCCAATCCCATATACAAGTTTCTCAAAGATACTAGTAGGCAGGGATTTGGTAAGCAAATCCGCCAAGTTATTACATGATTGGATCTTCTGTACCTCAATCTGCTTCTGCTTCTGAAGGTCGTGCGTCCAGAAGAACTTGGGGGAGATATGCTTTGTCTTGTCGCATTTTATGTAGTCGTCCTGTAGTTGGGCTATACATGCTGCATTGTCTTCATGAAGTGGAGTAGGCGCAATAACGTCGGTCATCAGGCCGGTGGAGGTGAGGATGTGCTGGATCACAGAGCGTAGACAAAAACTCTCCTTGCTTGCTTCGTGGATCGCTAGGAGCTCTGAGTGAGTGGATGAGACGGTCGTCATGGTCTGCTTTACAGATCTCCAGGATATGGCTGTGCCGCCGTAAGTAAACATGTATCCTGTCTGAGACTTCTCTGTATGAGGATCGGACCTGTATCCTGCATCAGCATAACTAACTAAACCAGTTGATGCCCCTTTCCTGTAGAATAGACCTAAGTCTATGTACCCTTGGAGGTAGCGCAGAAGATGCTTAACTCCGGCCCAGTGTCGCGTGTAGGTGCAGCACTATATCTGGCTAATAAGTTGACTGCAAATGCTATGTCAGGGCGAGTGCAGTTAGCCCGGTAAAGGAGTGCACCGTTAGCACTTAGATAAGGCACTTCGGGGCCTAGTACTTCCTCCCCCTCTTCCAGTGGCCGGAAGGGGTCTTTATGTACATCCAATGATCTGACGACCATTGGAGTGCTGAGGGGATGGCACTTATCCATCTGAAACTGTTTCAATAAGTTCGATGTGTAAGTTGACTGATGTAACAGGATCTCATCGTTAAGATGCTCTATTTGAAGACCCAAACAGAATTTTAACTTTTCGAGGTCTTTCATCTCGAAGGTTTCTGTCAAGCTTCTAGAAATCTCTGCGATCTCTTCAGGAGATCCGATGAGGTTCAAGTCGTCTACATAGACGGCTATGATTACAAATCCTGTTGCCTTTGCTCTTATAAAGATGCAAGGACAGACTGAGTCGTTTGCGAATCCTTGTTTTGCAAGGAAATTGCTCAGTCTGTTATACCACATCCTTCCAGATTGTGTTAGACCATATAATGATCTTTGCAGTTTCACTGAGTAGATGTCACATTTTCTCTCTTTTAGTGCTGCAGGCAAAGAATAACCGTCAGGCAATCTCATATAGATGTCTCGGTCTAGGTTTCCATATAGGTATGCAGTAACTACGTCCATGAGTTGCATATCTAAACCCTCTTGGGCTGTTAAGCCAATGAGGAATCGGAAGGTGATTGCGTCCATGAACGGGGAGTATGTGGCTTCGAAATCCACCCCTGGACGTTAGGTAAAACCTTGCGCTACAAGCCTTGCTTTGTAGCGAACGATCTCATTCTGTTATTTCATTTTCTAACAAATACCCATTTATAACCCACAGGTTTTACACCTTTTGGTGTCTGGACTATGGGTCCGAAGACCTTGCGTTTGGTGAGTGAATCCAACTCCACTCCTATTTCCGCTTTCCACTTTGGCCAATCATCTCTGCTTTGACATTCTGTCAGAGAGCATGGTTCAATATCATCGTCGCAGTACGCGAAGTTGATGTCAATATTACACGAAAATGTGTCATATATGGTTGTGCTCTTTCTGTCCCAATGCTCCCCAGTTCGTACATAGTGTATCGAAACTTCATTTTCTCCCGGTTTTTCCTCTTCATGAGAGTTTGGGAGAGATGAGGTAGCAGGGCTTATAGGAGCATCCTGTGGTGGTATTTGTTTACCATTGCCAAGGGTCCTACTCTTTCGAGGGACTTGGTCCTTGGATCCCGGTGGTCAGCCTCTCTTTTTGAGAGGTCCAACCATTTCTGCTGCAGGCGGATTGCATCCATTTTGCGGTATGTCAATCCTAGCTGGAGTGTTAGCAGCAGGGACGTGTGATTTGACAATCTTCTGGTTTTCAGTAAATTTTTCCGTCAAGAGATGGACAGTGTTTTGGATGTGGAGAATCTTCAGGACCTCCTCCTCACACTGGCTTGTGGGCGGATCAAAGTGACATAATGTCTTTGTATCCCAAGTGATACATTCTGAAGCTTCGGGCTTCTTTGTCTGTGAGCCTAGTCTTAGAAACGATGTTTCATCGAATTCACAGTCTTCTAGACGTGCCTTGAAAACTCTCCCGTAAGGGGTTCTAGGAATCTAATTATGGAGGGGGTGTCAAACCCAACATAAATTCCTAGGCGACGTTGTGGACCCATCTTTGTCCTTTGTAGTGGTGCTATGGGGACGTATACTGCACAACCAAATATTCTCAAGTGTGAGACAATTGGTGGGGCTCCAAGTGCTAGTTGCATTGGAGAAGATGACTGACCTCCAGAGGGTCTTAATTTTATTAAAGATGCAGCATGCAAAATTGCATGACCCCACGCATTCACTGGCATCTGGGATTGAAGTAATAATGGACGAGCAATCCATTGCAGTCTCTTAATGAGAGATTCTGCTAACCCATTTTGGGTGTGAACATGTGCTACAGGATGTTCGACTTCAATTCCCTGAGCTTGGAAATAGTTTAGGAAGACTTGTGACGTAAACTCCCCCGCATTGTCCAGACGAAGTTTCTTTATCTGGTAGTCGGGGAAGTGGGCCCGTAACTTGATTATCTGAGCTAAAAGCTTAGACAATGCTAGGTTACGGGTGGACAGTAGACACACATGTGACCACTTAGTAGATGCGTATATCAGGACCATAAAGTACCTGAACGGACCACTTGATGGGTGTATTGGCCCACAAATATCTCCGTGGATTCTTTCCAGAAAACTTGGGGACTCCACGTCCACTTTCAGTGGAGAGGGTCTCGTAATCAGTTTACCCTTGTAACAGGGTGGACATGGGAATTTGCCTTTTTGGAGAATCTTCAGGTTCTTCAAGTCAATACCCCTGGAGTTTTTTATGATGTGGTACATCATAACAGAGCCAGGGTGTCCCAGTCTACTGTGCCAGAGTTGGAATTCTGGTGTTTGGGGGCACTGCAGGTGCTCCGCCATAGATGTTTCTAGAGTGTATATACTTGTTTGGTAGAGTCCCGAAGGGAGTCCCTTGAAACGTTCCACAATGGTTTTTGAACCATTTGTAAGAGACGTTACAAGCAAGTATTCCCTTTTATCTTCCTCGACCGTCTCTAAGTGATATCCGTTTAAACGGATATCTTTAAAGCTTAGGAGGTTTCAGATAGATTTAGGGGAGTATAACGCATTTTTGAGTGTGATTTGTGTGTTACCGGGGAGCAATATGATTGCTTCCCCTGATCCTTCGATTATGTTAGCTGGTTCTGAGATTGTTCTCAGTGGACCAGAATAGCTACTTATGCTCGTGAAGTAGTCTATGTTTTGAAGGATCGAGTGCGTCGATGCACTGTCCACTAGGCAGATTAATTCCATATATATATAAAGAAAGACATTCAAGCAGTAAATAATATGAAAAGAAAAGATCTAATTTCATAAAAATGCTCAAAAATATTGTTTGACATGGAATAAAAAACTAGATACGATGCTGAAAAGAAGATACATTGCTAGTACATAGAAGTGGTCCAAAACTAGAGTGTGTCATCTCCCATGAAGTCTTCAGGAGTCCATAAGGTCTCTGGCAACGCTGCGCTCTCAATCAGGTTTGTCTCAGCTCGAGGCTTGAGGCTTGCCTGGTAGAGGTCCTGGAGGTGTTTCGGGGTGCGGCAGATTCTGGACCAGTGGCCCGTCATTCCGCATTTGGAGCACTTATCCTCCCAGTCTTTATTGGGAGTGCCACCTTTGTTGGACATCCTCTTTTGCTTCTTTTCCACGAACTTCTGGTTCTGAGGAGGAGCTGGGGGAGTGGCCTTCTTCCGCTGCTTTTGTTCTTTCCATTTCTGGAATTTTACCTTTTTGTCCATCTTCTTCTTCTGGGAAGACTGGAAGTGTGCCTCTGCAGGAGGTGGCAGTGGAGCGAAGCCAGGAGGGCGCAGGTTGTGAGTGGTAACCAACAGGTCTCTGTTCTGTTCAGCCATAAGCAGGCATGAAAGTAGATCAGAGTACTTTATGAACTTCCTCTCACAATATTGTTGCATAAGGATCATGTCCTTCTCGTGGAAAGGCGTTAACGTCTTTTCCAGCAACATTTTCTCCGTCACCATTTCACCGCACAACTTCAGGCGTGAGGTGATACGAAAGAGAGCTGAGTTGTACTCCGCTACGGATTTATAATCTTGTATGCGGAGGTGAGTCCACTCGTACTGCGCACGGGGGAGTATGACATCTCTCTGATGCCTATACCTCTCCTCGAGTGCGTCCCACAGCTCATAAGGATCCTCTACAGTAAGGTACTCGTCCTTCAGGGTCGAATCTAAATGTTTCCTGATATATATAATGGCTTTCGCCTTTAATATATCAGAAACTTCCTCTGTATGAGGTGCTTCTTTTGAAGCATCCTTGTCGGCTGAGGCAGTACTTGTTGTTGCCTTCTCAGTCGTTGTGAGACTGAAAACATGATAGCACAGATGGAGCTTCATGTCCAACTGCCAACTCAGGTAGTTTGACCCATCGGCCTTCAGGACCGATAAGTCGACATTCGCAAGTCTGGCCATTGGATGATCTAGCAATATATAAAAACAGCATGTATCATTAAAACTGAGTAAAAATAGACATCCACGCATGTATTTTAAACATTTTTCATAACATAGATTTATTAAAGGAAATTTAACATACATGCTTTTTAACGGTTTCATAATGTGAATAATTAACAAAGATTAACATTCACGCATGCTTTTTGACAGTTTCATTGTAACATCAAACATGGTATGAAAAATAATTAACATCCATGCAATTAATGTATAAGAAATGAAAAAAGAAAATAACTTAGGACTATGGGGATCAGCCAGCCGACACCGAAAAAAAAGAAATACAGTCCGAAGTTACGTCAAAAATTGCATGAAAGAATAAAATACAACTCGGGAACTTTAGAGAGAAGCCCCTATCTTCTTTGTGCATACGCCTTCAGCTCCTTTTTAGTGTCCTTCGGTCTTCTTTTTACATTGATATCCTCACATACAAATTTCTCTCAAAAGAAAAAAAAATTGCAAGAAATTAAAGGTGTCGGAAACCTGGCTGATCCCTAAAAATATAGCATAATTGCACATCCATGCAGATAATATATTGAAAACATACAACCACGCAGATAATCATATCACATGCATGTAAAGATTAATTGAATAATCTAAATAGTGTGTGACGTGCTAAAATTGTTTTTGAAAAACTTTTTACCTTTGATCCATATTTTTAATGTTTTATTTACCTCTTTAAAACCCTTTAAAGTTTCTTTAATTATTTTGGGCTTTTAGGGCCAAAAATAAAAGAAGAAAATTTATTTGTGTAAATGGGCTAATTTTCAGGCTTTTTGGGCCATGAAAACAACCCATTAGGGTTAATTGGGCCTCCCCCGAAAAAAATGGCCCGTTTAGAGTTAGGGTTTTTGAAAACCCTAAGGGGGCCGCGGCGTGTCGCCACGACGGCTGGCCGCGCAAAGCACGGCCGCCATGGTGGCAACTGGCCGCGGCTACGGGCCGCGGCACAGGGCCGCTGCTTCAGGCCGCGGCCGCCACGGCCTGCAGGCCGCAGCAGCTGGCCATGGCCTGACGCCGCGGCATAGGGCCGCTGCTTCAGGCCACGGCTGCCGGCCACGGCCTGAGGCCACGGCACGGGGGCCGCGGCTTCAGGCCTGAGGCTGCGGCACGGGGGCCGCGGCCTGCAGGCCGCGGCTGCTGGTCGCGGCCTGAGGCTGCGGCATCAGGCCGCGGTGGCAGTCCGAGGCGGTAGTCCGCGGCCTGAGGCCGCGGCCGATGGCCGCGGCATTTTATCGCCACAGGCGGCACTTGTGAAGCGCCGACGTTCCGCGCTACGGGCGTGTGGATTTTTGGATCAAGGTCAGGGGGTAAAAAATGGATTTTTCAAGCATTTAGATCGCTAAAAACTGATTTTTATTGTTTTTAGACATGCGGATCTAAATAAAAAAATGTGATTTTTTACTGTGTTTTAAACTTGTTGATCCTAAAACATTCAGATCTAACGTGCAACGCAAGTTTAGATCTAAAAAGTTTTGATTTTTACCTCTAGATTCGACAAGGGAATCTAGTCGACGGTTGGTGAAGGATGCCCTTTTCGCTCCCCGTTGAGAAGATTACGATCTTCTTGAATCTGAGCGATTGATGGATCTCCTTCCTCGCGAGCCGCCGTCTCCTCCAACGAGCGTGATCATGCTGATAACGTGTTGTGAAGGGAAAAGTAGGAAAATAGGTGTAGAGGGTTAAGAGCCCACTAACCTCATATTTATAGCTTTCAATAGTGGCTGGATACCCAATGGGCCTCATGGGCCTATTCATAACAAATATTTATTATAAGTGCTTATTATTTCCCTTTCTTTTGTCAAAAAAGGAAATTTAATTCTTTGAGGATCTAATTTAAAACTGGTATTTTAATGATCTATTGGTATTTTTAATGCAAGAGATAAGCTTCCAAAGGAGCTGACAATTTGGATTACCGCCGATCACTTCAGTTTTGAGCCAGTGGCGAATTCAATTATGAAGAGGGTTATTTGAGGCAGTGGCCAATTCATCTATGTAAATGTAAGAACATTATGCAGATCAGAATTTTTTGTGTGGGTTCTATGAAAGTAATATGTCATAGGATGCAATCAAGTTGATGCGTCGAATGAAAGAGCAAGGATGTGAACTTGATTATTTAACCATTGAGATTCTTATACAGAGTAGGAGCTCCAGCAAGCTCATAACGAGGCAAAGATCCTAATCATCACCTGACAGGATCTGACTGGTGAGATTCCAGTTTTGATGGAACAATTGCAGAAAGCCGGTGGTGATGGGAAGAGGTTGCCTGAGTTGAGCATCAGAAATTACGGTAAATTAACTGGTCATTTTAAATCTACTTTTATAAACATCATATGTTTTGCATACATATTTCTTTACACCTTTACATGTTACAAAATGGGTACAAATTTAGGACTCTGCTGGAGGAATATACACCCGAAAAAGACAAGTTCAGATGTGGATCATTTATAATGCTTGTTCCATCTGCATTGTTTTCTTTGTCTGGAACACTATTGTTAATTTTCATGTTCTTTTTGCCCAAGTGATGCTTTTGAGCGTGAGAAAGGATCGAATATGGAGCATGTAGAGCAGATGCGTGTCATGGAGAAGAAATTGATATCATTGGCTATAGAAATCGAGAATTTATGTGCTGATGTAGCCAATACTGACAAGGGAGAGCGCGGTAAATATATCTATCGTAAATTATCTTTAAAGATTTGCAAAATTTAAATCACTTCATATGATACACATCTCTTTTCATGCAGTATCAAACCCATATGCTGGCACATATGGCCAGCCAAGGCATTGGCTACGGCCACGACCAAGGAGGCAATGCCGTAGCCAATGCCTTGAGATGAGCTTTTAGGGCCGTAGCCAATGCCTTGGCTGGCCATATGTGCCAGCATATGGGTTTGCGACTGCATGAAAAGAGATGTGTATCATATGAAGTGATTTAAATTTTGCAAATCTTTAAAGATAATTTAAGATAGATATATTTACCGCGCTCTCCCTTGTTAGCACTGGCTACATCAGCACGTAAATAATCGATTTCTATAGCCAATGATATCAAGTTCTTCTCCATGACACGCATCTGCTCTACATGCTCCATATTTGATCCTTTCTCACGCTCAAAAGCATCACTTGGGCAAAAAGAACATGAAAATTAACAATAATGTTCCAGACAAAGAAAACAATGCAGATGGAACATGCATTATAAATGATCCACATCTGAACTTGTCTTTTTTGGGTGTATATTCCTCCAGCAGAGTCCTAAATTTGTACCCATTTTGTAACATGCAAAGGTGTAAAGAAATATGTATGCAAAACATATGATGTTTATAAAAGTAGATTTAAAATGACCAGTTAGTTTACCGTAATTTCTGATGCTCAACTCAGGCAACCTCTTCCCATCACCACTGGCTTTCTGCAATTGTTCCATCAAAAGTGGAATCTCACCAGTCAGATCCTGTCTGGTGATGATTAGGCTCTTTGCCTCGTTATGAGCTTGCTGGAGCTCCTACTCTGTGTAAGAATCTCAATGGCTAAATAATCAAGTTCACATCCTTGCTCTTTCATTCGACGCATCAACTTGATTGCATCCTCTGACATATTACTTTCATAGAACCCACACAAAAAATTCTGATCTGCATAATGTTCTTACATGTACATAGCTGAATTGGCCACTGGCTCAAATAACCCTCTTCATAATTGAATTCGCCACTGGCTCAAAACTGAAGTGATCGACGGCAATCCAAATCGTCAGCTCCTTTGGAAGCTTATCTCTTGCATTAAAAATACCAATAGATCATTAAAATACCAGTTTTAAATTAGATCCTCAAAGAATTAAATTTCCTTTTTTGACAAAAGAAAGGGAAATAATAAGCACTTATAATAAATATTATCTTATTACAAACAGCCATTTGCTGGAAACCTTTTTAGTAGCAATGAGATAACATAGGCAAAACCAAAGGCTGACAAATTCATCTTAATAAGCTATGGTCCAGAAGTTCATATAAAACGCTTTGTTTTCCTTTTTTTAAAATATATTGGTTCTGGTTTTCTTCTTTTAGTTATTTATTAATTTATTTATTCGGTGGTGGTGGTTGCCTTTTTGGGGGGTTGGTGGTGTTGGTTTGGGGTTTTGGGATTGGGGGTGGATTATGAGTATCGTTTCTAAAGCTATGGTTTGAAAGCTATTGATATGTCCATCTTCAGATAATTTTTTGACAAATCTAATTTATTTGAACCTTCTTTAACAATTAGCATAATACTAAAGATTTATTTGAACCTTTTTTCTACCCCTCTACCACCGAGCCAATTGGCTCCCTCATGTTATTATCTCATTAGTTGGCATCACATTTAGAAGATTGACATCTTTGGCATGCAACTTCTTTCCAAAAGATTGTTCCAATAATCCAAATGCTAACAAATTTCTTCCAAAAATTCAAATGCAAAGCCTCTGTCCAAGCTCAGTTTATCACATTATTTAATTGTCCAACCAAATACGTGTGACTTAATACTAAGAGTCTATATATCTTAAATATATTCCTTTCTGGTGCATTCAATTACAGTATGCTATTAAGCTTAGTTTCATAAGTTATGTTATCTTTTTTTGCCAGGGGTTAACACTATTTTGGGTTCTCAGTCTTCTTTTCTCTTTTTCTTTTAGTTTGCTAGTTTGACGTAAATTTTTTTAAAGAAACTGCATAGAAACATTTATGAGTTGGAGACGTTTAGCTTATTCATGAATATTATTCATGAATATTTATAAAGAAATTGCATTGAAACTCTTTTCCTTTTCTTATGTTATTCATTAATATTTATGAAGATTAGAGACATTTATCTTAGTGTAGCAACCGCTGGCCAGCAAATCCGTATGTTTATATGTTTTTTCAGTTATTATCATTGTTGATAATAAGCTTTATCTACTATATAAGCTTTAAACATAGAATATTTGTAATTTCTAATCATTCAATTTTTCTAGTGAGATAGCAAGTGTAAAGTTTATTTTTCTAGTTGAGTCTGAACCTAAAATAGCTTATCACATCAACTGCAGTACAATATTTTGTTATGGTTTTGTGAGCTTCGCTGATAGGTTGACGTTCTGTAATCATCTTACCCTTATTTTAGCGTTTTGACTTTGTTATGGTGCATGCATTCGGGAGAAAACCAGTTAAAATTTACACAATAATAGCATGTTTCAGATATAACATTCTAAATTTCAGTCTACTTCAGTCAAAACTTACCAGAATACCCAAAACCGGTTGTAACAGACCAATTCATGGCTGAAACATGCGGATATTGAATCAGAACTTGAATATGAAATTTTTTAATTTGTTGCCTGAAACATGCAGATATAGAAACCTGTTCGTGGCTGAAACATGCAGATTAGAAATCTGTTGTGATAGTCAAATTAAGTATTTTAATTTGTTGCCTTTAATTGCTTGTGACATTCATAATAATTCATTATTTGGTGCTACACAAAAATATTTTCTTAACAAATATGATTCTAGATTTGATTTAGCATCTTGGCCGGCATATGTTTAATATTTACAATTACTAATTGAGTATGAGTTAACATATAAGGCTATACTTTGATTTGGAAAATTTACACAATTGGTTAGCCCAAGATTATTGATTCATTATTGCATGCTAATTGTGGACATGTTACTAAATAACTAAGATTCTAATCTCTAACACGATCTGATAAATTGTTTGTAATTTGCTCAAGCATATAATTAATTTGATTCATTATTCTGGAGTGGTTTAATATTATTTAATTTGGTCAGTCACTAATAATTAGTTGGCAAATACTTTATTTGAAATAGATTTCATTTATAATCTTCAATTGGTACGTGTTAATTATGAATTTATCTTTAATTGCCAATGCAGGTAAATAAGTTAAAAAGCTGTCCTTAGCTGGCTATATTAAGCTGCAATTATTTTAATTTCTTGGTAATTGCTGCAAATCTAATTAGTTGTATTATTGTGTTGCAGATTACATGTGAAAGTTATTTCTCCTAAATAAATTTTCCACAATTTATTTTTATCATGTTAGTGATAATATTATTTTCATACCATAGACAATACTCATGATCATAAGTTAATAACTAAATATTTGTGCAAAATTTGTATTTGATGTCATTGGTTAATGTCTATAAAGAAGCATGTCTTCTGTTGTGATACATCAAACTTGCACGTACAGTAATTCATAAGTGGTATTTGAAACACATTCTAGTTATATAACAGTATTTAGATAAGAACCTTAACTAATTAGAAGACCAAGTTTACCATGATGTCTAATTTGTCAGTTTGTGTTTTACAAACTCATGCGTTCACGTATGTTGATGCATTGTTCTTGTGTATAAACTCAACCATGTTCTTATCTGTTAATTGTTATCTCAGATCTATAGTGACTGGTTGTGTGCATGTCTAATTAATAACCCATAGATGCCATGTTCTAGATACAAATGCATTTCATGTTCTGGATACAAAGGCATTTTGACAATATCACCTAATATTAAAGCCTGTCATCTATGTATGCATAAAAGACAATTTTTATGGACTATTTTGAGATTTCTTATTGTCTTCTATTACCTTTCAGTTAAAGATTGCAACAACTCGATTCCAAAGCATATGTTTTTTTAAATTAAATCATATATACTGCCATTTACACACATTCACACCAAATCATATATCATGCCATTTACACACATTTACACCAAATCATATATCCTGCCATTTACACACATTTACACCAAATCATATATCTTGCCATAAATCATATATCCTGCCATTTACATATATCCTGTCATACATATATCCTGTCATTTACACCAGATTATCCTGCCATAAATCATATATCCTGTCATACATATATCCTACCATTTACACCAGATTTTCCTACCATACATATATCCTGCCATAAATCATATATCCTGCCATAAATCATGTATTCTGCCATTTACACCATAAATCATATATAATATATCCAGCCGTTTACACTAAACCATATATCCTACCATTTACACCAAATTATGTATCCTGCCATAAATCATATAGCCTGCCATTTACACATATTTCCCTTCGTCTTCGACCTAGGGATTGGGGAGCCCTCATTCTTTTTTGAATTAAATCATATATCATGCCATTTAAATACACAAACACCATATTCTGTGTATATGACATGATGTTTTGATCTATTTGTGTGTTATAGTCTCAAGTTATTTAGGGGACAAAGAGAGTGGATCAAGTTTATTATATGGCAAGAGTGTGTGAATAGTTCAAAAAAATTATTAAAAAACTTGATCCCCTAAAAACTATGTGAAAACAGGGGAAAAAAACTAAAAGCGAGATTACCACACCTGAAAAATAATATCACATTATTGACAGTGTATGTAATAGGGATTTTAAGATGCTTCATGAAACTAAAAGATCAACATAATTGGAGTACCCAAAATAAGAACAAAAGACATTGTACCCAAAGTCATTTATTAGCATAATTGGAGTACATAAATTGACTAACCTTGGCATTTAATATTCTTCATGACAGTACCCAAATTGACTACATAAATTGACTAAACTTGGCATTTAAAAACATGAAGTGTGAAACATATTTGAAACATGACAATACCCAAATTGAGATTGAATTAAAAACATGAAAAATGAAAGCATGAAGCATGAAATCAAGACTTTCATGGCAGTACCCAAAAACATGACAATCACACAAATTTCACCAAAAAGATCCTGAATTTGAAACATATGTCAACAATACCGAAAGCTTGAAATGTATGTCATTTTTAACAGGATGGAACCATCACATTTTAACTAAATGTGCATGTACAACATCATTTTTACCATGATATCACCCAAACTAATCATGTGCATGTACAACAAAATATGGTGTTCTCATCACATTTTTTAACAGTCAACAAATATGGATGTTAATGCAAACAATTGTACAGTAAGTTTAAAAAAGTTATTCTGCTCAACAAATTTATTTCAACAAATTAAATTACATCAACATTCTGGTTCCATTGTGTGTATGCATATGCACCACAAATTAAAGTTCTCATACATTTTTTAGAAAGAAGGAACCATCATATTTTCATCTGCCTGTACAACATCATTTTTTAACATGATATCATCCAAAATAAGCATGTGCATATTCAACAAAATATGATGATCTTATCATATTTTTTAACAGTCAACAAATGTGGAAGTTAATGCAAACCTAAAAAATTTGAAATATGAAAAAAAAAACCCCTAAAAGAATCAAAAATTAGACCCAATTCACGTTGTACTTTAGCAATTTTTAATTGATAATTGGGGAAAGGGAATGCAATCAAAACACGATTACAATTATCCATAAATTACTTGTAGCACATAAAACATGATTAACATGATGATCATCAAACCCTTCGTTCATCCAAACCATGGAAACACTCTCGTATGTTTTCTTTGGCAAATGGCCTAGTAGCATACAACTTACAGCAATATTCAGAACTGCTCCTGGAAACCAAGTTCCTTCAATCTTGGATTTGTCAGAAGTATCAATAACAATTTTTGTAGTATCGTGAAACATAAGAGAGAGTTCTAAGAGAGAGTTCTTTCATGACAATTGACCAATAGGCTTGAAACAAATAAAAATTATATTCTAAAGGAAACACTTCCCTTAATAAAATAAAGATATGTGGTTGAAATAACAATGATGTGGCTGTCTATTGAGAATATCTTAAGATTTAATATATAGCAATTAACCTCTGGATGTTGAGCTGAGAACTTCTGGAATGGAGAAAAGCTTGTGATTTGATCATGATATAATGATCCTAAAAGCTTTAGACCGTAATCTTCCATTATTCTCCCAATGTTTGAAATTTTTGCATGTATCCTAGCAACCATGGTTAGATAAATAGTATATGAAAGAACACCTATAAATGGAAGTTGTTCATGTCTCTTTGAAAGGGTATAAAATATAAATCTTATTCCACAATAAGAGATTCAGAACTTTTAGTACATTACAATAGGTAAGATGCAGAGAACTAATGAGTGATAAACATGTCAATGTGAAAAACTTGACGCTAGGACGCAAGAAAATGCACAGTGGTGCTCACTCAAGTAATTCCATTGTGAGATTATAAGCTTTAAAGATCAATCCAAGACATTTGCACGGAGATCATATGAAGAGCATCATCATGAACTTCAAACTTATCGATCAACAGTGAGTATACGGGCGGACGAAGCATGTCGTATGAAAGCATCCCCAAGTGTGCTAGCTGGACCAACTCCTCCCTCCATTGTCCCCGTTTTCCCTAACATTTATCTCCAACCGTCAGATAACCCGAAAAATGTCTTAGTTCTGGTGTTCCTTCATTATACGCTTCTCCAACAACAGACTATGCATCACCTGTTCCATGAGAGCGATCCGAAAGACACTGACCACCTTCAAAGGCAATATTCCCAATATGATCAAAAGACACACTTCCTATTTGTTGTAGACCTTCACCAGATTCAGTTGAAAGATTATTCACCAGTGTTGTTAAGGCAGTCAACATTGGTGATTGTTCGTTAGAGTGTGATGCAGAATGCTCCGTCGCTGGCCCACATGGTTATCCACAGAAATTGACCATATAATTGGGATACAAATTGCTCCTCTAGGACCTCTACTGACTGGGCTAGGGACATCATTCTCTCTTGCCTGATGTTAATAATCATCAGTTCATATATTGTAGTGTGAAATCAATCAAAGATAGCATCACATCAACAACAAAACCTTCATCAAATACGGTTGCAGCACCTAGGTCAGATGAATGGCAGCCATCAAAGTGATCAAACCAGTATAATTTCGTTACACCAAAATCTCCAAAAAAATAAAGCTTATAATCTCACAATAAAAATTATAACTGGGACCGTCGAGATGAAGGTACCATCGTTATGGTGGTGGATTACGACTGCAAACAAAGCAACAGAGCAAAGCCCCAACTTCAGAACTCAATTTTCCCATTCAACAGCAGAGTAAATCAATGGTGCCTTCATCTCCTCCCTCCATTTTTCCCTACAAATAAAACATGATTACAAATAAACTTGCAGCATATAAAACATGACCCAATTTCTCATTGAGCTGGTCCCATCCAAAATTTATCAAACATAAATTTTTCACTAATTTCTTTACAAACATAAACTTGAAAATCATATGTTTATCACTAATTGAAAAGTTTTTTGAAAAACATGTTTATCAAACATAAACTTCAGAAAGTTTGTAGAGAAATTTTTCACTAATTTCAATGATAAACATAAATCATATGTTTGTAGAGAAAATTTCCATGTTTATCAAACATGTTTATCACTAATTGGAAAGTTTAGCAAACATAAATTTTTCACTAATTTCTCTACAAACATAAACTTCAGAATCATATGTTTATCACTAATTGAAAAGTTTTTTGATAAACATGTTTATCAAACATAAACTTCAGAATGTTTGTAGAGAAATTTTTCACTAATTTCAATGATAAACCTAAATCATATGTTTGAAGAAAATTTTCCTAGTTTATCAAACATGTTTATCACTAATTGGAAAGTTTAGCAAACATAAATTTTTCACTAATTTCTCTACAAACATAAACTTCAGAATCATATGTTTTTCACTAATGTCTCCACAAACATAAACTTTTGATAAACATGTCAATTGAGAAATTTTTCACTACAAACATAAACTTTAGAAATTGGGTCAAGGCAAATCCATAAACACTTCAGAACGTCAGAACTACAAACATAAATTTTTTGATTTACCAAAGTTTAAAGTTCTTCCCTAATTTTAGGGTGAAAAAAAATCACAGTGACAGAAATCCTGAAGGAGACCAAAAGAAATCCTGAAGAACCAAAAAAGGGGAATTTCGAAACTTACCTCCAAAATGTGTAATTGAGAACCAAAAGAAATCCTGAAGGAGACCAAAAAAGTGAAAGAAAAAACAAAAATTTTTCACTAATTTCTCTACAAACATAAACTTCAAAATCATATGTTTATCACTAATTGGAAATTTTTTTAATAAACATGTTTATCAAACATAAACTTCAGAATGTTTGTTGAGAAATTTTTCACTAATTTCAATGATAAACCTAAATCATATGTTTGTAGAGAAATTTTCCATGTTTATCAAACTGTTTATCACTAATTGGAAAGTTTAGCAAACAAAATTTTTCACTAATTTCTCTACAAACATAAACTTCAGAATCATATGTTTTCACTAATTTCTCTCTGAACCTAAACTTTTGATAAACATGTCATTTGAGAAATTTTTCACTACAAACATAAACTTCAGAAATTGTGTCAATGCATATCCATAAACACTTCAGAACTTCAGAACTACAAACATAAATTTTTTGATTTACCAAAGTTTTAAGTTCTTCACTAATTTTAGAGTGAAAAAAACACAGTGAAAGAAATCCTGAAAGAGACCAAAAGAAATCCTGAAAGAGACCAAAAAAGGGAAATTTCGAAACTTACCTCCAAAATGTGTAATTGAGAACCAAAAGAAATCCTGAAGGTTACCAAAAAGTGAAAGAAAAGACATAAATTTTTCACTAATTTCTCTACAAACATAAACTTCAGAATCACATGTTTATCACTAATAAGAAAGTTTTTTGATAAACATGTTTATCAAACATAAACTACAGAATGTTTGTAGAGAAATTTTTCGCTAATTTCAATGATAAACCTAAATCATATGTTTGTAGAGAAATTTTCCATGTTTATCAAACATGTTTATCACTAATTGGAAAGTTTAGCAAACATAAATTTTTCACTAATTTCTCTACAAACATAAACTTCAGAATCATATGTTTTTCACTAATTTCTCTACAAACATAAACTTTTGATAAACATGTCAATTGAAAAAAATTTCACTACAACATAAACTTCAGAAATTGGGGCAAGGCATATCCATAAACACTTCAGAACTTCAGAACTACAAACATAAATTTTTTGATTTGCCAAAGTTTAAAGTTCTTCACTAATTTTAGAGTGAAAAAAAAATCACAGTGAAAGAAATCCTGAAGGAGACCAAAAGAAATCCTGAAGAACCAAAAAAGGGAAATTTCGAAACTTACCTCCAAAATGAGTAATTGAGAACCAAAAGAAATCCTGAAGGAGACCAAACAAGTGAAAGAAAAAACATAAATTTTTCACTAATTTCTCTACAAACATAAACTTCAGAATCACATGTTATCACTAATTGGAAAGTTTTTTTATAAACATGTTTATCAAACATAAACTTCAGAATGGTTGTTGAGAAATTTTTCACTAATTTCAATGATAAACCTAAATCATATGTTTGTAGAGAAATTTTCCATGTTTATCAAACATGTTTATCACTAATTGGAAAGTTTAGCAAACATAAATTTTTCACTAATTTCTCTACAAACATAAACTTCAGAATCATATGTATTTCACTAATTTCTCTACAAACATAAACTTTTGATAAACCTGCCAATTGAGAAATTTTACACTACAAACATAAACTTCAGAAATTGTGTCAAGGCATATCCAGAAACACTTCAGAACTTCAGAACTACAAACATAAATTTTCTGATTTACCAAAGTTTTAAGTTCTTCACTAATTTTAGAGTGAAAAAAAACACAGTGAAAGAAATCCTGAAAGAGACCAAAAGAAATCCTGAAAGAGACCAAAAAACGGAAATTTCGAAACTTACCTCCAAAATGTGTAATTGAGAACCAAAAGAAATCCTGAAGGTTACCAAAAAAGTGAAAGAAAAGACATAAATTTTTCACTAATTTCCCTACAAACATAAACTTCAGAATCACATGTTTATCACTAATTGGAAAGTTTTTTGATAAACATGTTTATCAAACATAAACTACAGAATGTTGGTAGAGAAATTTTTCACTAATTTCAATGATAAACCTAAATCATATGTTTGTAGAGAAATTTTCCATGTTTATCAAACATGTTATTCACTAATTGGAAAGTTTAGCAAACGTAAATTTTTCACTAATTTCTCTAGAAACATAAACTTCAGAATCATATGTTTTACACTAATTTCTCTACAAACATAAACTTTTGATAAACATGTCAATTGAGAAATTTTTCACTACAACATAAACTTTAGAAATTGTGTCAATGCATATCCATAAACACTTCAGAACTTCAGAACTACAAACATAAATTTTTTGATTTATCAAAGTTTAAAGATCTTCACTAATTTTAGTGTGAAAAAAATCACAGTGAAAGAAATCCTGAAGGAGACCAAAAGAAATCCTGAAGAACCAAAAAAGAGAAATTTCGAAACTTACCTCCAAAATGTGTAATTGAGAACCAAAAGAAATCCTGAAGGTGACCAAAAAAGTGAAAGAAAAAACATAAATTTTTCTCTAATTTCTCTACAAATATAAACTTCAGAATCATATGTTTATCACTAATTGGAAAGTTTTTTGATAAACATGTTTATCAAACATAAACTTCAGAATGTTTGTAGAGAAATGTTTCACTAATTTCAATGATAAACCTAATTCATATGTTTGTAGAGAAATTTTCCATGTTTATCAAACATGTTTATCACTAATTGGAAAGTTTAGCAAACATAAATTTTTCACTAATTTCTCTACAAACATAAACTTCAGAATCATATGTTTTTCACTAATTTCTCTCCGAACATAAACTTTTGATAAACATGTCAATTGAGAAATTTTTCACTACAAACATAAACTTCAGAAATTGTGTCAAGGCATATCCATAAACACTTCAGAACTACAAACATAATTTTTTTGATTTACCAAAGTTTTAAGTTCTTCACTAATTTTAGAGTGAAAAAAATACAGAGAAAGAAATCCTGAAAGAGACCAAAAGAAATCCTGATAGAGACCAAAAATAGGAAATTTCGAAACTTACCTCCAAAATGTGTAATTGAGAACCAAATGATATCCTGAAGGTTACCAAAAAATGAAAGAAAAGACATAAATTTTTCACTAATTTCTTTACAAACATAAACTTCAGAATCACATGTTTATCAATAATTGGAATGTTTTTTGATAAACATGTTTATCAAACAAAAACTACAGAATGTTTGTTGAGAAATTTTTCACTAATTTCAATGATAAACCTAAATCATAGGTTAGTCGAGAAATTTTCCATGTTTATCAAACATGTTTATCACTAATTGGAAAGTTTAGCAAACAGAAATTTTTCACTAATTTCTCTACAAACATAAACTTCAGAATCATTTGTTTTTCACTAATTTCTCTACAAATATAAACTTTAGATAAACATGTCAATTGAGAAATTTTTCACAACAACATAAATTTCAGAAATTGGGTCAAGGCATATCCATAAACACTTCAGAACTTCAGAACTACAAACATAAATTTTTTGATTTACCAAACTTTATAGTTCTTCAATAATTTTAGAGTGAAAAAAAATCACAGTGAAAGAAATCCTGAAGGAGACCAAAAGAAATCCTGAAGAACCAAAAAAAGGAAATTTCGAAACTTACCTCCAAAATGTGTAATTGAGAACCAAAAGAAATCCTGAAGGAGACCAAAAAAGTGAAAGAAAAAACATAAATTTTTCACTAATTTCTCTACAAACATAAACTTCAGAATCACAAGTTATCACTAATTAGAAAGTTTTTTTATAAACATGTTTATCAAACGTAAACTTCAGAATGTTTGTTGAAAATTTTTTTCACTAATTTCAATGATAAACCTAAATCATATGTTTGTAGAGAAATTTTCCATGTTTATCAAACATGTTTATCACTAATTGGAACGTTTTGCAAACATAAATTTTTCACTAATTTCTCTACAAACATAAACTTCAGAATCATATGTATTTCACTAATTTCTCTACAAACACAAACTTTTGATAAACAAGTCAATTGAGAAATTTTACACTACAAACATAAACGTCAGAAATTGTGTCAAGGCATATCCATAAACACTTCAGAACTTCAGAACTACAAACATAAATTTTTTGATTTACCAAAGTTTAAAGTTCTTCACTAATTTTAGAGTGAAAAAAAATCACAGTGAAAGAAATCCTGAAGGAGAACAAAAGAAATCCTGAAGAACCAAAAAAGGGAAATTTCGAAACTTACCTCCAAAATGTGTAATTGAGAACCAAATGAAATCCTGAAGGAGACGAAAAAAGTGAAAGAAAAAACATAAATTTTTCACTAATTTCTCTACAAACATAAACTTCAGAATCACATGTTCTCACTAATTGGAAAGTTTTTTTATAAACATGTTTATCAAACATAAACATCAGAATGTTTGTTGAGAAATTTTTCACTAATTTCAATGATAAACCTAAATCATATGTTTGTAGAGAAATTTTCCATGTTTATCAAACATGTTTATCGCTAATTGGAAAGTTTAGCAAACATAAATTTTTCACTAATTTCTCTACAAACATAAACTTCAGAATCATATGTATTTCACTAATTTCTCTACAAACATCAACTTTTGATAAACAAGTCAATTGAGAAATTTTTCACTACAAACATAAACTTCAGAAATTGTGTCAATGCATATCCATAAACACTTCAGAACTTCAGAACTACAAACATAAATTTTTTGATTTACCAAAGTTTTAAGTTCTTCACTAATTTTAGAGTGAAAAAAAACATAGTGAAAGAAATCCTGAAAGAGACCAAAAAAGGGAAATTTCGAACCTTACCTCCAAAATGTGTAATTGAGAACCAAAAGAAATCCTGAAGGTTACCAAAAAAGTGAAAGAAAAGACATAAATTTTTCACTAATTTCTCTACAAACATAAACTTCAGAATCACATGTTTATCACTAATTGAAAAGTTTTTTGATAAACATGTTTATCAAACATAAACTACAGAATGTTTGTAGAGAAATGTTTCACTAATTTCAAAGATAAACCTAAATCAAATGTTTGTAGAGAAATTTTCCATGTTTATCAAACATGTTTATCACTAATTGGAAAGTTTAGCAAACATAAATTTTTCACTAATTTCTCTACAAACATAAACTTCAGAAGCATATGTTTTTCACTAATTTCTCTACAAACATAAACTTTTGATAAACATGTCAATTGAGAAATTTTTCACTACAACATAAACTTCAGAAATTGGGTCAAGGCATATCCATAAACACTTCAGAACTTCAGAACTACAAACATAAATTTTTTGATTTACCAAAGTTTTAAGTTCTTCACTAATTTTAGAGTGAAAAAAAATCACAGTGAAAGAAATCCTGAAGGAGACCAAAAGAAATCCTGAAGAACAATAAAAGGGAAATTTTGAAACTTACCTCCAAAATGTGTAATTGAGAACCAAAAGAAATCCTGAAGGTGACCAAAAAAGCGAAAGAAAAAACATAAATTTTTCACTAATTTCTCTACAAACATAAACTTCAGAATCATATGTTTATCACTAATTGGAAAGTTTTTTGATAAACATGTTTATCAAACATAAACATCAGAATGTTTGTTGAGAAATTTTTCACTAATTTCAATGATAAACCTAAATCATATGCTTGTAGAGAAATTTTCCATGTTTATCAAACATGTTTATCGCTAATTGGAAAGTTTAGCAAACATAAATTTTTCACTAATTTCTCCACAAACATAAACTTCAGAATCATATGTTTTTCACTAATTTCTCTACAAACATAAACTTTCGTTAAACATGTCAATTGAGAAATTTTTCACTTCAAACATAAACTTCAGAAATTGGGTCAAGGCATATCCATAAACACTTCAGAACTACAGAACTACAAATATAAATTTTTTGATTTACCAAAGTTTTAAGTTCTTCACTAATTTTCGAGTGAAAAAAAAATCACAGTGAAAGAAATCCTGAAGGAGACCAAAAGAAATCCTGAAGAACCAAAAAAGGGAACTTTGAAAACTTACCTCCAAAATGTGTAATTGAGAACCAAAAGAAATCCTGAAGGTGACCAAAAAAGTGAAAGCAAAAACATAAATTTTTCACTAATTTCTCTACAAACATAAACTTGAGAATCATATGTTTATCACTAATTGGAAAGTTTTTTTTGATAAACATGTTTATCAAACATAAACTTCAGAATGTTTGTAGAGAAATTTTTCCCTATTTTCAATGATAAACCTAAATCATATGTTTGTAGAGAAATTTTCCATGTTTATCAACATGTTTATCACTAATTGGAAAGTTTAACAAACATAAATTTTTCACTAATTTCTCTACAAACATAAACTTCAGAATCATATGTTTTTCACTAATTTCTCTACAAACATAAACTTTTGATAAACATGTAAATTGAACAATTTTTCACTACAAACATACACTTCAAAAATTGGGTCAAGGCATATCCGTGAACACTTCAGAACTTTAGAACAACAAACATAAATTTTTTTATTTACCAAAGTTTTAAGTTCTTCACTAATTTTAGAGTGAAAAAAATCACAGTGAAAGAAATCATGAAGGAGACCAAAAGAAATCCTGAAGAACCAAAAAAGGGAACTTTCAAAACTTACCTGCTAAATGGGTAATTGAGAACCAAAAGAAATCCTGAAGGTGACGAAAAAAGCGAAAGAAAAAACATAAATTTTTCACTAATTTCTCTACAAACATAAACTTCAGAATCATATGTTTATCACTAATTGGAAAGTTTTTTGATAAACATGTTTATCAAACATAAACTTCAGAATGTTTGTAGAGAAATTTTTCACTAATTTCAATGGTAAACCTAATTCATATGTTTGTAGAGAAAATTTCCATGTTTATCAAACATGTTTATCACTAATTGGAAAGTTTAGCAAACTTAAATTTTTCACTAATTTCTCTACAAACATAAACTTCAGAATCATATGTTTTTCACTAATTTCTCTATGAACATAAACTTTTGATAAACATATCAATTGAGAAATTTTTCACTACAAACATAAACTCCAGAAATTGGGTCAAGGCATATCCATAAACACTTCAGAACATCAGAACTACAAACATAAATTTTTTTATTTACCAAAGATTTAAGTTCTTCACTAATTTTAGAGTGAAAAAAAACACAGAGAAAGAAATCCGGAAAGAGACCAAAAGAAATCCTTAGAGAGACCAAAAAAGGGAAATTTCAAAACTTACCTCCAAAATGTGTAATTGAGAACCAAAAGATATCCTGAAGGTTACCAAAAAAGTGAAAGAAAAGACATAAATTTTTCACTAATTTCTATACAAACATAAACTTCAGAATCACATGTTTATCACTAATTGGAAAGTTTTTTGATAAACATGTTTATCAAACAAAAACTACAAAATGTTTGTTTAGAAATTTTTCACTAATTTCAATGATAAACCTAAATCATAGGTTAGTCGAGAAATTTTCCATGTTTATCACTAATTGGAAAGTTTAGCAAACATAAATTTTTCACTAATTTCTCTACAAACATAAACTTCAGAATCATTTGTTTTTCACTAATTTCTCTACAAACATAAACTTTAGATAAACATGTCAATTGAGAAATTTTTCACAACAACATAAATTTCAGAAATTGGGTCAAGGCATATCCATAAACACTTCAGAACTTCAGAACTACAAACATAATTTTTTTGATTTACCAAAGTTTAAAGTTCTTCACTAAGTTTAGAGTGAAAAAAAATCACAGTGAAAGAAATCCTGAAGGAGACCAAAAGAAATCCTGAAGAACCAAAAAAGGGAAATTTCGAAACTTACCTCCAAAATGTGTAATTGAGAACCAAAAGAAATCCTGAAGAAGACGAAAAAAGTGAAAGAAAAAACATAAAATTTTCACTACTTTCTCTATAAACATAAACTTCAGAATCACATGTTATCACTAATTGGAAAGTTTTTTTAAAAACATGTTTATCAAACATAAACTTCTGAATGTTTGTTGAGAAATTTTTCACTAATTTCAATGATAAACCTAAATCATATGTTTGTAAAGAAATTTTCCATGTTTATCAAACATGTTTATCACTAATTGGAAAGTTTAGCAAACATAAATTTTTCACTAATTTCTCTACAAACAAAAACTTCAAAATCATATGTATTTCACTAATTTCTCTACAAACATAAACTTTTGATAAACAAGTCAATTGAGAAATTTTACACTACAAACATAAACTTCAGAAATTGTGTCAAGGCATATCCATAAACACTTCAGAATTTCAGAACTACAAACATAAATATTTTGATTTACCAAAGTTTTACGTTCTTCACTAATTTTAGAGTGAAAAAAAACATAGTGAAAGAAATCCTGAAAGAGACCAAAAAGGGAAATTTCGAACCTTACCTCCAAAATGTGTAATTGAGAACCAAAAGAAATCTGAAGGTTACCAAAAAAGTGAAAGAAAAGACATAAATTTTTCACTAATTTCTCTACAAACATAAACTTTAGAATCACATGTTTATCACTAATTGGAAATTTTTTAGATAAACATGTTTATCAAACAAAAACTACAGAATGTTTGTTGAGAAATTTTTCACTAGTTTCAATGATAAACCTAAATCATAGGTTAGTCGAGAAATTTTCCATGTTAATCAAACATGTTTATCACTAATTGGAAAGTTTAGCAAAAATAAATTTTTCCCTAATTTCTCTACAAACATAAACTTCAGAATCATTTGTTTTTCACTAATTTCTCTACAAACATAAACTTTAGATAAACATGTCAATCGAGAAATTTTTCACAACAATATAAATTTCAGAAATTGGGTCAAGGCATATCCATAAACACTTCAGAACTTCAGAACTACAAACATAAAATTTTTTATTTACCAAAGTTTAAAGTTCTTCACTAATTTTAGAGTGAAAAAAAATCATAGTGAAAGAAATCCTGAAGGAGACCAAAAGAAATCCTGAAGAACCAAAAAAGGGAAATTTCGAAACTTACCTCCAAAATGTGTAATTGAGAACCAAAAGAAATCCTGAAGGAGACGAAAAAAATGAAAGAAAAAACATTAATTTTTCACTAATTTCTCTACAAACATAAACTTCAGAATCACATGTTATCACTAATTAGAAAGTTTTTTTATAAACTTGTTTATCAAACATAAACTTCAGAATATTTGTTGGGAAATTTTTCACTAATTTCAATGATAAACCTAAATCATATGTTTGTAGAGAAATTTTCCATGTTTATCAAACATGTTTATCACTAATTGGAAAGTTTAGCAAACATAAATTTTTCACTAATTTCTCTACAAACATAAACTTCAGAATCATATGTATTTCACCAATTTCTCTACAAACATCAACTTTTGATAAACAAGTCAATTGAGAAATTTTACACTTCAAACATAAACTTCAGAAATTGTGTCACGGCATATCTATAAAAACTTCAGAACTACAAACATAAATTTTTTGATTTCCCAAAGTTTTAAGTTCTTCACTAATTTTAGAGTGAAAAAAAAACATAGTGAAAGAAATCCTGAAAGAGACCAAAAAAGGGAAATTTCGAACCTTACCTCCAAAATGTGTAATTGAGAACCAAAAGAAATCCTGAAGGTTACCAAAAAAGTGAAAGAAAAGACTTAAATTTTTCACTAATTTTTCTACAAACATAAACTTCAGAATCACATGTTTATCACTAATTGAAAAGTTTTTTGATAAACATGTTTATCAAACATAAACTACAGAATGTTTGTAGCGAAATTTTTCACTAATTTCAATGCTAAACATAAACCATATGTTTGTAGAGAAATTTTCCATGTTTATCAAACATGTTTATCACTAATTGGAAAGTTTAGCAAACATAAATTTTTCACTAATTTCTCTACAAACATAAACTTCAGAATCATATGTTTTTCACTAATTTCTCTACAAACATAAACTTTTGATAAACATGTCAATTGAGAAATTTTTCACTACAACATAAACTTCAGAAATTGGGTCAAGGCATATCTATAAACACTTCAGAACATCAGAACTACAAACATAAATTTTTTTATTTACCAAAGTTTTAAGTTCTTAACAAATTTTAGAGTGAAAAAAAATCACAGTGAAAGAAATCCTGAAGGAGACCAAAAGAAATCCTGAAGAACCAAAAAAGGGAAATTTCGAAACTTACCTCCAAAATGTGTAATTGAGAACCAAAAGAAATCCTGAAGGTGACCAAAAAAGCGAAAGAAAAAACATAAATTTTTCACTAATTTCTCTACAAACATAAACTTCAGAATCATATGTTTATCACTAATTGGAAAGTTTTTTGATAAACATGTTTATCAAACATAAACTTCAGAATGTTTGTAGAGAAATTTTTCACTAATTTCAATGATAAACCTAAATCAAATGTTTGTAGAGAAATTTTCCATGTTTATCAAACATGTTTATCACTAATTGGAACGTTTAGCAAACATAAATTTTTTACTAATTTCTCAACAAACATAAACTTCAGAATCATATGTTTTTCACTAATTTCTCTACAAACATAAACTTTCGATAAACATGTCAATTGAGAAATTTTTCACTTCAAACATAAACTTCAGAAATTGGGTCAAGTCATATCCATAAACACATCAGAACTACAGAACTACAAACATAAATTTTTTGATTTACCAAAGTTTTAAGTTCTTCACTAATTTTAGAGTGAAAAAAAAATCACAGTGAAAGAAATCCTGAAGGAGACCAAAAGAAATCCTGAAGAACCAAAAAAGGGAACTTTCGAAACTTACCTCCAAAATGTGTAATTGAGAACCAAAAGAAATCCTGAAGGTGACCAAAAAAGTGAAAGCAAAAACATAAATTTTTCACTAATTTCTCTACAAACATAAACTTCAGAATCATATGTTTATCACTAATTGGAAAGTTTTTTTTGATAAACATGTTTATCAAACATAAACTTCAGAATGTTTGTAGAGAAATTTTTCCCTATTTTCGATGATAAACCTAAATCATATGTTTGTGAGAAATTTTCCATGTTTATCAACATGTTTATCACTAATTGGAAAGTTTAACAAACATAAATTTTTCACTAATTTCTCTACAAACATAAACTTCAGAATCATATGTTTTTCACTAATTTCTCTACAAACATAAACTTTTGATAAACATGTAAATTGAGAAATTTTTCACTACAAACATAAACTTCAAAAATTGGGTCAAGGCATATCCGTGAACACTTCAGAACTTTAGAACTACAAACATAAATTTTTTGATTTACCAAAGTTTTAAGTTCTTCACTAATTTTAGAGTGAAAAAAAATCACAGTGAAAGAAATCCTGAAGGAGACCAAAAGAAATCCTGAAGAACCAAAAAGGGAACTTTGGAAACTTACCTGCAAAATTTGTAATTGAGAACCAAAAGAAATCCTGAAGGTGACGAAAAAGCGAAAGAAAAAACTTAAATTTTTCACTAATTTCTCTACAAACATAAACTTCAGAATCATATGTTTATCACTAATTGGAAAGTGTTTTGATAAACATGTTTATCAAACATAAACTTCAGAATGTTTGTAGAGAAATTTTTCACTAATTTCAATGATAAACCTAATTCATATGTTTGTAGAGAAATTTTCCATGTTTATCAAACATGTTTATCACTAATTGGAAAGTTTAGCAAACATAAAGTTTTCACTAATTTCTCTACAAACATAAACTTCAGAATCATATGTTTTTCACTAATTTCTCTCCGAACATAAACTTTTGATAAACATGTCAATTGAGAAATTTTTCACTACAAACATAAACTTCAAAAATTGTGTCAAGGCATATCCATAAAAACTTCAGAACTACAAACATAAATTTTTTGATTTACCAAAGTTTTAAGTTCTTGACTAATTTTAGCGTGAAAAAAAACACAGAGAAAGAAATCCTGAAAGAGACCAAAAGAAATCCTGAGAGAGACCAAAAAAGGGAAATTTCGAAACTTACCTCCAAAATGTGTAATTGAGAACCAAAAGATAACCTAAAGGTTACCAAAAAAGTGAAAGAAAAGACATAAATTTTTCACTAATTTCTCTACAAACATAAACTTCAGAATCACATGTTTATCACTAATTGGAAAGTTTTTTGATAAACATGTTTATCAAACAAAAACTACAGAATGTTTGTTGAGAAATTTTTCACTAATTTCAATGATAAACCTAAATCATAGGTTAGTCGAGAAATTTTCCATGTTTATCAAACATGTTTATCACTAATTGGAAAGTTTAGCAAACATAAATTTTTCACTAATTTCTCTACAAACATAAACTTCAGAATCATTTGTTTTTCACTAATTTCTCTACAAACATAAACTTTAGATAAACATGTCAATTGAGAAATTTTTCACAACAACTTAAATTTCAGAAATTGGGTCAAGGCATATCCATAAACACTTCAGAACTTCAGAACTACAAACAAAAATTTTTTGATTTACCAAAGTTTAAAGTTCTTCACTAATTTTAGAGTGAAAAAAAATCACAATGAAAGAAATCCTGAAGGAGACCAAAAGAAATCCTGAAGAACCAAAAAAGGGAAATTTCGAAACTTACCTCCAAAATGTGTAATTGAGAACCAAAAGAATTCCTGAAGGAGACGAAAAAAGTGAAAGAAAAAACATAAATTTTTCACTAATTTCTCTACAAACATAAACTTCAGAATCACATGTTATCACTAATTGGAAAGTTTTTTTATAAACATGTTTATCAAACATAAACTTCAGAATGTTTGTTGAGAAATTTTTCACTAATTTCAATGATAAACCTAAATCATATGTTTGTAGAGAAATTTTCCATGTTTATCAAACATGTTTATCACTAAATGGAAAGTTTAGCAAACATAAATTTTTCACTAATTTCTTTACAAACATAAACTTCAGAATCATATGTATTTAACTAATTTCTCTACAAACATAAACTTTTGATAAACAAGTCAATTGAGAAATTTTACACTACAAACATAAACTTCAGAAATTGTGTCAAGTCATATCAATAAACACTTCAGAACTTCAGAACTACAAACATAAATTTTTTGATTTACCAAAGTTTTAAGTTCTTCACTAATTTTAGAGTAAAAAAAACATAGTGAAAGAAATCCTGAAGGAGACCAAAAAAGGGAAATTTCGAAACTTACCTCCAAAATGTGTAATTGAGAACCAAAAGATATCCTGAAGGTTACCAAAAAAGTGAAAGAAAAGACATAAATTTTTCACTAATTTCTCTACAAACATAAACTTCAGAATCACATGTGTTACGCCTATTTGACTGAGGCCCGAAAGACCCAAGCCCAGAGACCCAACCGCCGATCAAGAGCCCATCTGCGCACTCAGGCCCACTCGATGAGGCCCTGTGGGGGACCCCCCCACATGTCGATCCGACCCGGCCCCGATAACACGCCGGTCACTCGCCCACTCCTGCAATAACCGCCCTCCGATCCCGCTACCACTTAATAGCAGTTATAGGGAGGTGCTGGCATGGCGCAGGGAGCGGCGACGGGGGGCGGATTGAGGGGGCACGATTGGGGGCGGACGAGCGACGTGGGTCGGGGACAATCACGGCGGAGGTCTATAAAGGTGCTAGGAGGACGACAGGAGAGGGGACCGCCTCTCAGGTATCTAGAACCTAAGGTACTCCATCAACGACCGAGTTCCCCCATTTCATTTCCTTCCACCCCCGCTCGCGCCATGAGACCCCGTTCCGATCTCCTCACGAGTCGAACCGTCTCCGCAGGGCCTCCTCTTTCAGATCTCTGTCTGACTTAGGCATCGGAGGGGATTTGGCCGGAACCAAGGTCCGGCCCCCTGACGAGTGTTCTCGTCTACGCAGGAGGGCATCAGATCCACGGGCCGAGGCTTCCCCTCCGCCCCTCGACGACCACGCAACCAGCTGGACGATTGAGGCTTCCCCTCGTCGTCTGACCGTCGAGGCCGAGCGCAACCGACCGAGGCCGAGCGTCTCGATCCGGGCCGAGGCTACCCCTCGCCCCACCGACGGCCGAGGGCCCCGATTCAATCCAGTCGACACACTCTACGTCGCCTGCTGGTCCGACTCGAGCCTCAACTGCACCAACTCGACTCGCCCGAGGGACCCAAACGGGCCCCTTGACCACGTTGACCGGGTTATCCATGGTCAACGCTTTGTAGTGAGAAAACACTCTGAAACATCTGGCGCCGTCTGTGGGAACCGAAAACCGTCCCACGAAGAAGCAAACCACACCAACAATGGCACGAGCCAGTAATGGAACAAAGCGCATGCCCCCCATCCCAGAGGAGGGGAATGGCGCATCCAACGGCAACCCCGAAGACACGACCGTCGGCGATCACTCCGCCCCCTCAACCGAAGAGACCGGCGGCTCAAAACTGGCCACACAGGGACAGCTCCGTGCCCTGGCTCAGGAGACCAACGCGAGCCTCCAGACGTTGGTCGCGACGGTACATCAGCTCGGCGGCCCTGCACCATCCAACGGAGGCACGTTGGGCGATGGCCATCGATGGGCGGGGGGTCCCCCGCTCTTGCGATCCGCCGTGGTCGACGACCACGGGACCAAAAAACCGAACGCGGATCGTCGGTTCACACTCTCTGACTCCCGTCAGGCGAGATCACGCGCCCCCTCCCCTTATCGTGAGAGGAGCCGAAGAGAAACCGAAGGGACAGAGGGTGAATCGATGACTGCATCATCTCGTCGGTCACGGTCGTCCCGCCGCAGGAGAAGCGAACGACACCACTCGAGAGACCGATCACGGCGGAGCAGGAGCTCCCGCCGGAGGAGCCAGGAGCGCCGGGTCAGCCCGACCCCCAGCGTGGCGAGGGCCGCGGAGCCAGCCCCGCCGGCGCCTGTGCACCCTCCACCACCGAACGAGCCAGAGGCAGGTGACTATCGAATCCCCGGAGGCATCCACGGAGACCGGTGCCCCCTATCACGGAGAATAACCGACGCACAAGTCCCATCTCGATTCAGGATCCCGGCGCTAGGGAAGTACGACGGGATAGGGGACCCGGGACACCACGTAATGGACTACGAGGGGGACATGTCCTTCCAAGGAGCTGACGATGACCTGCTCTGCCGAGGCTTCTATTCTACTCTCAGGGGAGCGGCGAGGACCTGGTACCGCAGCCTGCCCAGCCGCTCCATCGACAGCTTTGAGGAACTCACCCAGTTGTTCTGCAAGCAGTTCATGGCAGGGAGGCAGATCAAGCCTGATGCTGAACATCTGTTCAACATAGTACAAGGCCCGGCCGAGCCGCTCCGGCAGTTCATGCGCCGCTTCAATGCGGAGAGGCTGAACGTGAACAGCCCTCCCGACCTGGTGGTCCAAACGGCCCTTAAGAAAGGGCTTCGCCACAGAGGCCTCAAGAAGTCCCTGCACAACGATCCCCCGAAGGACCTCCCCGAGATCATGGCAAGGGCCGAGCGCTTCATGTTGACCGAGGAGGCCTTGGCCGTGGATGCAGGAAAAGCCACTCGAGGGTCCAAGCGCGGCGACAACGGACGAGGCAGCCCGGAAGGATATCGGACCGAGAAGAGGCCGAGAAACAGGCAGCGCGGAGAAGGTACGAGAGACGCCACCCCAGACGCCGTCCTCGCCCAAGTACAGAAGGAAGAGCGCACCGATCGCCCCCCACCGAGGGCGAAAAGAGGTGGGAAGAAGGAGAAATACTGCAAGTACCACAAGGACGACGGCCACGACACTGAGGACTGCTGGCATTTGAAGAAGGACATTGAGAAGCTGATGAGTCGGGGGCACGCCAGGGGCTTAGCCGATGAGCCGGCCCATGGGGAAGGGACCTCCATGCAGCCGGACAAGGGGAAGAAGATCAACACCGTCCAAGGACCCCTCCGCATCGTAGAGTGAGCGGGCGAGCTCTCTTCCCCAGTCGAAGCCTGGTCCGAGGGGATTATCTAGGTTTACATCCCTCTATCTAGCCTTATTCCCTATTTCCTTTCCTCCAAATGTACCAGTCCGACAGGACTCTTAAAGAGTACAATTGCATTCCCTTTGTCTTTTCTTAAATCCTCGACGGAATTGACATTTCACCAATAGTGCAAAAGAATGAAGACCGCCGCCTCACTGGAGGAGGAAGGAGGGCACTGCCCTCGCCGACCGACTCCTGCGCTCGGGGGCCTGGGGGCAATTTTTCCAGCAGGCACGGACGCCGACCGGTCCTAAGCCGAGGAGCTTTGCCCTCACCGACCGAATCCTGTGCCCATAAGTATGGGGGCAGTTCCTCCAGCAGGCACGGACGCCGACCGGTCCTAAGCCGAGGAGCTTTGCCCTCGCCGACCGACTCCTGCGCTCATAAGTCTGGGGGCAGTTTCCCCAGCAGGCACAGACGCCAACCGGTCCTAAGCCGAGGAGCTTTGCCCTCGCCGACCTACTCCTGAGCTCATAAGTCTGGGGGCGATTCCCCCAGCCAGCGCAGACGTCGACCGGTCCTAAGCCGAGGGACTTTGCCCTCGCCGACCGACTCCTGCGCTCATAAGTCTGAGGGCTGTTCCCCCAGCAGGCACGGACGCCGACCGGTCCTAAGCCGAGGAGTTTTGCCCTCGCCGACCGACTCCTGCGCCCATAAGTCTGGGGGCAATTCCCCCAGCCAACGCGAACGTCAACCAGTCCTAGGCCAAGAACAAGGCAGCAACGCAAAATACACGAGAAGTCCGAGTAAGTCAATTTCATTAACCAGGGTACAAAAATGTGTCTTATTTACAGGGAATCGAGGCGAAGAAAACTCTCTACAAATAATCCACTCACGACGAATGACAAAGTTCGTCACCTACAGAAGCTAGGTCGACACCGACAGAGCAAAATTGGTTGACAAAAGACCCAAAGTAGTTAGCCCAAACTAGCAGCCATGCAACCAGCAATTATTGGCCCTGGAGCCGGTAGCGAAGCCGAAGGAGATAGCGGGGCCAGGGATCCATTTCAAGTGGACTGGCCCAAAGCGAAGCGGATGCTAAAAAATTTGAGGATAAGGCCGGGAGGGACGGCTTAGGGAGCCCGGGCTCGGGAGGACACATCCTCGGGCACTTCGCCCTGCTCGGAGCGAGGGGGATCGACCGGCGGAGGGGCTTGCCGAACACGCTCCGCACATTCCCGGTAGGAAGACTGGACGACTTCGACGATCCGGGGGGCGATGAGGTATTCATACGCACCGAAGGACTCCCTGAGAACCTCGAAGATCCTCTTCCCCAGGGTCTCGACGACGCCCCTCTCCACCTCCTCTGCAAGCCGCGTCACCTGGCGCCGGTCCGACAGTTCCCTCTGAAGCTCCTCCCTCTCCACGCGGAACGACTCCGCCGCTTCCTCAGCCGACTGACGGACGTCCTCCAGCTTTCCCTGGAGGTCACCCACTCGTCCCTCCAGCTCGGCCACACGGAGCTTGAGATGCCGAGACTCCATCTGGGCCTCCGTCATAGCCACCTCTGTCGCCCCGGCCCGCTCCTGGGCCCTCATGGAGGACTCCTCCAGCTCCCTCAAGCGGACGGCTCGACACTGCAACTCCACAGCGAGCACTGAACCCTGGAAAGACGAGACATGGGCTAAGAAGAGGATCAAAGGAAGGAGAGGATAGCAAGATAACCGAACCTGTTGAAGGATCCAGACCAAGGAATCCGACATCTTGTCGGCAGGGATCTTCTTGAGGAGGCTGCAGTCCCGGGGAGGGACGGAGACCTCGGCAACCTGCTGGGCCAGGGCTCGGTCGACAAACATCGAGCTCCCCGGGACGACAAGGGAAGCCATATTGCTCGCCAACAAGGCCCCGATCCCCGGTGATACGGGCGAGGACGCTACGAGGGGGGTGGTCGACAAGGCTACCGAAGGATCCCCGGTGGTCGCCACAGGAAGCGCGGAACCCGCCGGACTGGAGGGATCCACGTCCTCCTTCCTCTTCTTTCCACCGTGGGGCTCCGAAGGCGCCGGAGGGGAACGCTTCTGCCTCGCACCATCCCCACCCTCAGGAACCTGAGGGGGCGCGCCAAGGGCAGGAGGGACTGCACCGGACCCGTCATTATCCCCTGCCTCATGGGCTGACGGGGCGGGTCCGGCCCTTGTGACCACCCCGAGAAGGGGATCGCCAGAAGAAGAAGCGGGAGGCGCGGCCACCACCTTACCCACGGAAGGCTCGGCTCGGCGCACTTCCTCCTCAACGGTCCGCCGAGGCGCCCTTCCAGAGGTACTACCTCGGCTCCGAGCAGCTCCGCGGCGGATCAGTTCATCGACGTCACGGACGAACTCGCGGCCAGCCATCCCTGCAAGGGAAACCAAAATCAGGATGAGTCACAGGGCGATTCAAGACGGAAAAGGCGACCTACCCGGAGACCACAAGACGGCCTTCAAGAGTAGGTCGTCCAACAAGGACCAGATGGACTTCGACTCCAAGGGGAGGGTCGACAGCAGCGCGGCGGCTGCCCGGTCGACGTCTGAGAGAGCTAGCGAAGGGCGAGGCTGGACAGAACCGCCCCAACTTGTCAAAATCTGGGCATCTCCCAGGAAGACCACAAAGACGTAATCTGAACTCCAATCCCCCGACCAGCGGGGCAGCCCGATCAGGCATTCCCTCCTCGAGCGGGCTCGGAGCTGCAGCCATGACCCCGGGCCGACCGTCTGGATCTGGTAAAAATGGAAGAGAAGGGGGAGAGACGGCTCCAGGCCGCGGGTGCAGCAGAGCGTGGCGAAGCCCGTCAGTACCGCAATCGAGCAAGGGGTAAACTGGCAAAGCGGCACCATGAGATACTCCATGACCTGGATAAGGAAGGGATTGAGCGGGAAACGAAGACCCAGGCGAAACAGTTCGACGTAGACGCCGACTTCATTGCTCCTCGGAAGGCAAATCCGCTCGTCGACGAATGGAACTCGGACATCGTACGGGAAGCAGAGATACCTTTCCCGGATCTCCGTGACCGCCGAAGGAACAGTCCTCGACGGCGTACGGAGGATAACCGGGGGCATGTTAAGACGCACGGCAGTCGACGCCACGTCATCACAGGCGTAGTCTGGGAATAGCTTCCCCTTCCCCTTATCTTGGAGGGGACGACTCCCGGAAGAGGAACCTGATCCCACTAGCCGGGGCCTGCCCCGCCTGGACTCTGGAGAATCCCTCGCCCCTCGACCAGAACCGCCTATCCTAAGAGCAGCCATAATACGAGAGCAAGAAAGGAATTACCTTTTAACTAGTTTGGGGAGACGAGGAAGCAAGGGCAACGGGAAACACCGGGTCACGGAACACCTAAGAACAATGGAAAGAGCAAGAGAGAAGCGAAGATCAACGCAGCTGGAGATCTTATACACCGGACACAGGGACGAATTCGAAGCGCCTGACAAGAACGCGTGGCAGGACTCGAAGAACCGGCGGCGTTTCGAATTCGGCGCCAAGGGAAGTCCAATCAATCCGCCTCATCATGACCTACATTTATGACCACGCCTCGATTAAAGCGCCACTCGGAATCCCAGGAGGCACAGCGGTCGAACCGAGCAAGCCCAGGCCGAACGATCCCACCGAGGGCGGCCCACGAACCCCTCGGCTTCTCAACTTAAGACGACCCCGCGAGCAACGGGGATAAGCTTGCAGCCACAACGTGGCAACATCAGAGGACCGAAGACGCTTCGGAGCCCGCGCCTTAAAAGTATCGAACGGGCCAACTCATGATGACGACTAATAAATGAGTCGGCATCGACTGGCGAGCCTGTCAAAGTCAGCGGAAGTCACATCGGCCGTGCCGGACCGGCCAAGGCCAATCGACCCGACCGATGGGGGAAATTGTTACGCCTATTTGACTGAGGCCCGAAAGACCCAAGCCCAGAGACCCAACCGCCGATCAAGAGCCCATCTGCGCACTCAGGTCCACTCGATGAGGCCCTGTGGGGGACCCCCCACATGTCGATCCGACCCGGCCCCGATAACACGCCGGTCACTCGCCAACTCCTGCAATAACCGCCCCCCGATCTAGCTACCACTTAATAGCAGTTATAGGGAGGTGCTGGCATGGCGCAGGGAGCGGCGAGGGGGGGGGGCGGATTGAGGGGGCACGATTGGGGGCGGACGAGTGACGTGGGTCGGGGACAATCACGGCGGAGGTCTATAAAGGTGCTAGGAGGACGACAGGAGAGGGGACCGCCTCTCAGGTATCTAGAACCTAAGGTACTCCATCAACGACCGAGTTCCCCCATTTCATTTCCTTCCACCCCCGCTCGCGCCATGAGACCCCGTTCCGATCTCCTCACGAGTCGAACCGTCTCCGCCGGGCCTCCTCTTTCAGATCTCTGTCTGACTTAGGCATCGGAGGGGATTTGGCCGGAACCAAGGTCCGGCCCCCTGACGAGTGTTCTCGTCTACGCAGGAGGGCATCAGATCCACGGGCCGAGGCTTCCCCTCCGCCCCTCGACGACCACGCAACCAGCTGGACGATTGAGGCTTCCCCTCGTCGTCCGACCGCCGAGGCCGAGCGCAACCGACCGAGGCCGAGCGTCTCGATCCGGGCCGAGGCTACCCCTCGCCCCACCGACGGCCGAGGGCCCCGATTCAATCCAGTCGACGCGCTCTACGTCGCCTGCTGGTCCGACTCGAGCCTCAACTGCACCAACTCGACTCGCCCGAGGGACCCAAACGGGCCCCTTGACCACGTTGACCGGGTTATCCACGGTCAACGCTTTGTAGTGAGAAAACACTCTGAAACAACATGTTTATCACTAATTGGAAAGTTTTTTGATAAACATGTTTATCAAACAAAAACTACAGAATGTTTGTTGAGAAATTTTTCACTAATTTCAATGATAAACCTAAATCATAGGTTAGTCGAGAAATTTTCCATGTTTATCAAACATGTTTATCACTAATTGGAAAGTTTAGCAAACATAAATTTTTCACTAATTTCTCTACAAACATAAACTTCAGAATCATTTGTTTTTCACTAATTTCTCTACAAACATAAACTTTAGATAAACATGTCAATTGAGAAATTTTTCACAACAACATAAATTTCAGAAATTGGGTCAAGGCATATCCATAAACACTTCAGAACTTCAGAACTACAAACAAAAATTTTTTGATTTACCAAAGTTTAAAGTTCTTCACTAATTTTAGAGTGAAAAAAAATCACAATGAAAGAAATCCTGAAGGAGACCAAAAGAAATCCTGAAGAACCAAAAAAGGGAAATTTCGAAACTTACCTCCAAAATGTGTAATTGAGAACCAAAAGAATTCCTGAAGGAGACGAAAAAAGTGAAAGAAAAAACAAAAATTTTTCACTAATTTCTCTACAAACATAAACTTCAGAATCACATGTTATCACTAATTGGAAAGTTTTTTTATAAACATGTTTATCAAACATAAACTTCAGAATGTTTGTTGAGAAATTTTTCACTAATTTCAATGATAAACCTAAATCATATGTTTGTAGAGAAATTTTCCATGTTTATCAAACATGTTTATCACTAAATGGAAAGTTTAGCAAACATAAATTTTTCACTAATTTCTCTAAAAACATAAACTTCAGAATCATATGTATTTAACTAATTTCTCTACAAACATAAACTTTTGATAAACAAGTCAATTGAGAAATTTTACACTACAAACATAAACTTCAGAAATTGTGTCAAGTCATATCCATAAACACTTCAGAACTTCAGAACTACAAACATAAATTTTTTGATTTACCAAAGTTTTAAGTTCTTCACTAATTTTAGAGTGAAAAAAACATAGTGAAAGAAATCCTGAAAGAGACCAAAAAAGGGAAATTTCGAACCTTACCTCCAAAATGTGTAATTGAGAACCAAAAGAAATCCTGAAGGTTACCAAAAAAGTGAAAGAAAAGACATAAATTTTTCACTAATTTCTCTACAAACATAAACTTCAGAATCACATGTTTATCACTAATTGGAAAGTTTTTTTGATAAACATGTTTATCAAACAAAAACGACAGAATGTTTGTTGAGAAATTTTTCACTAATTTCAATGATAAACCTAAATCATAGGTTAGTCGAGAAATTTTCCATGTTTATCAAACATGTTTATCACTAATTGGAAAGTTTAGCAAACATAAATTTTTCACTAATTTCTCTACAAACATAAACTTCAGAATCATTTGTTTTTCACTAATTTCTCTACAAACATAAACTTTAGATAAACATGTCAATTGAGAAATTTTTCACTACAACATAAATTTCAGAAATTGTGTCAAGACATATCCATAAACACTTCAGAACTTCAGAACTACAAACATAAATTTTTTGATTTACCAAAGTTTAAAGTTCTTCACTAATTTTACAGTGAAAAAAATCACAGTGAAAGAAATCCTGAAGGAGACCAAAAGAAATCCTGAAGAACCAAAAAAGGGAAATTTCGAAACTTACCTCCAAAATGTGTAATTGAGAACCAAAAGAAATCCTGAAGGAGACGAAAAAAGTGAAAGAAAAAACATAAATTTTTCACTAATTTCTCTACTGACATAAACTTCAGAATCACATGTTATAACTAATTGGAAAGTTTTTTTATAAACATGTTTATCAAACATAAACTTCAGAATGTTTTTTGAGAAATTTTTCACTAATTTCAATGATAAACCTAAATCATATGTTTGTAGAGAAATTTTCCATGTTTATCAAACGAGAGCCCGGCCGAGACTGTTTATCACTAATTGGAAAGTTTGGCTTTGGAGCAAACATTAATTTTTCACTAATTTCTTTACAAAGATAAACTTCAGAATCATATGTATTTCACTAATTTCTCTACAAACATCAACTTTTGATAAACAAGTCAATTGAGAAATTTTACACTACAAACATAAACTTCAGAAATTGTGTCAAGGCATATCCATAAACACATCAGAACTTCAGAACTACAAACATAAATTTTTTGATTTACCAAAGTTTTAAGTTCTTCACTAATTTTAGAGAGAAAAAAAACATAGTGAAAGAAATCCTGAAAGAGACCAAAAAAGGGAAATTTCGAACTTTACCTCCAAAATGTGTAATTGAGAACCAAAAGAAATCCTGAAGGTTACCAAAAAAGTGAAAGAAAAGACATAAATTTTTCACTAATTTCTCTACAAACATAAACTTCAGAATCACATGTTTATCACTAATTGAAAAGTTTTTTGATTAACATGTTTATCAAACATAAACTACATAACGTTTGTAGAGAAATTTTTCACTAATTTCAATGATAAACCTAAATCATATGTTTGTAGAGAAATTTTCCATGTTTATCAAACATGTTTATCACTAATTGGAAAGTTTAGCAAACATAAATTTTTCACTAATTTCTCTACAAACATAAACTTCAGAATCATATGTTTTTCACTAATTTCTCTACAAACATAAACTTTTGATAAACATGTCAATTGAGAAATTTTTTACTACAACATAAACTTTAGAAATTGGGTCAAGGCATATCCATAAACACTTCAGAACTTCAGAACTACAAACATAAATTTTTTGATTTACCAAAGTTTTAAGTTCTTCACTAATTTTAGGGTGAAAAAAAATCACAGTGAAAGAAATCCTGAAGGTGGCCAAAAGAAATCCTGAAGAACCAAAAAAGGGAAATTTCGAAAATTACCTCCAAAATGTGTAATTGAAAACCAAAAGAAATCCTGAAGGTGACCAAAAGAGCGAAAGAAAAAACATAAATTTTTCACTAATTTCTCTACAAACATAAACTTCAGAATCATATGTTTATCACTAATTGGAAAGTTTTTTGATAAACATGTTTATCAAACATAAACTTCAGAATGTTTGTAAAGAAATTTTTCACTAATTTCAATGATAAACCTAAATCATATGTTTGTAGAGAAATTTTCCATGTTTATCAAACATGTTTATCACTAATTGGAACGTTTAGCAAACATAAATTTTTTACTAATTTCTCTACAAACATAAACTTCAGAATCATATGTTTTTCACTAATTTCTCTACAAACATAAACTTTCGATAAACATGTTAATTGAGAAAATTTTCACTTCAAACATAAACTTCAGAAATTGGGTCAAGGCATATCCATAAACACTTCAGAACTTCAGAACTACAAACATAAATTTTTTGATTAACCAAAGTTTTAAGCTCTTCACTAATTTTAGAGTGAAAAAAAATCACAGTGAAAGAAATCCTGAAGGAGACCAAAAGAAATCCTGAAGAACCAAAAAAGGGAACTTTCGAAACTTACCTCCAAAATGTGTAATTGAGAACCAAAAGAAATCCTGAAGGTGACCAAAAAAGTGAAAGCAAAAACATAGATTTTTCACTAATTTCTCTACAAACATATACGTCAGAATCATATGTTTATCACTAATTGGAAAGTTTTTTTGATAAACATGTTTATCAAACATAAACTTCAGAATGTTTGTAGAGAAATTTTTCCCTATTTTCAATGATAAACCTAAATCATATGTCTGTAGAGAAATTTTCCATGTTTATCAACATGTTTATCACTAATTGGAAATTTTAACAAACATAAATTTTTCACTAATTTCTCTACAAACATAAACTTCAGAATCATATGTTTTTCACTAATTTCTCTACAAACATAAACTTTTGATAAACATGTAAATTGAGAAATTTTTCACTACAAACATAAACTTCAAAAATTGGGTCAAGGCATATCTGTGAACACTTCAGAACTTTAGAACTACAAACATAAATTTTTTGATTTACCAAAGTTTTAAGTTCTTCACTAATTTTAGAGTGAAAAAAAATCACAGTGAAAGAAATCATGAAGGAGACCAAAAGAAATCTTGAAGAACCAAAAAAGGGAACTTTCAAAACTTACCTGCAAAATGTGTAATTGAGAACCAAAAGAAATCCTGAAGGTGACGAAAAAAGCGAAAGAAAAAACATAAATTTTTCACTAATTTCTCTACAAACATAAACTTCAAAATCATATGTTTATCACTAATTGGAAAGTTTTTTGACAAACATGTTTATCAAACATAAACTTCAGAATGTTTGTAGAGAAATTTTCACTAATTTCAATGATAGACATAAATCATATGTTTGTAGAGAAAATTTCCATGTTTATCAAACATGTTTATCACTAATGGGAAAGTTTAGCAAACATAAATTTTTCACTAATTTCCCTACAAACATAAACTTCAGAATCATATGTTTTTCACTAATTTCTCTACAAACATAAACTTTTGATAAACATGTCAATTGAGAAATTTTTTACTACAAACATAAACTTCAGAAATTAGGTCAATGCATATCCATGAACACTTCAGAACTTCAGAACTACAAACATAAATTTTTTGATTTACCAAAGTTTTAAGTTCTTCACTAATTTTAGAGTGAATAAAAATCACAGTGAGAAATCTTGAAGGAGACCAAAAGAAATCCTGAAGAACCAAAAAAGGGAAATTTCAAAACTTAACTCCAAAATGTGTAACTGAAAACCAAAAGAAATCCTGAAGGAGACCAAAACGTGAAAGGAAAAAAAATCTTAAGCAAGCATTTCAAAAAATAAAATGAAAACAGAGCAAATAATAACAAACATCAAAATATACTCCCCAGGAAACTCAAAACATCAAAATTTGGCTCCTAAATCTCCAAACAAAAGAAGAAAAAAAATTGATTGATGAAATCATACCAGCAATTTCTTGAGGAGAGTGACGTCAGTTTGATACTCCTTGTAGTCTTCCTTCACCTCATCAGCCGCCTCCTCTTTAAGAACTACCTCCATCTTCATGCCCTTGAAGCAGACAGCGCCGACAAAGTTGACGCCAACAAAATGCCCTGCAAACACAGCTTGAGAAAATGTGTAATGGTGGGGGGTTTTTTTGCTAGAGAATGGTGTGGTTTTTGAATGGTGGGGTTTTTTTGAGAGAGAAGGGTGGTGTTTTTGAATCCCCCCCAAAGTTGACCCGCCTCTTACGTGAGAGAAGATTTTGAATGTTGGGGTTGAGGTTCCCACCCAAAATTTTGTTCACACTCATCATGAGAAGTATTTAAAATTCAAAATTTCGTCCAGCAAATTTGTTTTCCCCCCAGCTTGACATAATTTGTCATATATATGAGTTCAAACACTAAACTCAAACCCAAGGAATATGACCCAATTTCTCATTTTCCCAATTTCTCATTTTCAAATTCTCTTATCCAATGTCAAACCCAAAATGTATTAAACAACAATTGTATTATCCAATAACCCAATTTCTCATCCCTTATCCAAAATCTCTTATCTAAAATCTCTTGTCCAAAAACTCTTATCCAATAACCCATGATAACATCCCTCTTTTATAATATAGATATAGATATATATATATATACACACACATGATAGAAATACTTGCATGTAGTCGTGACCGGTTGTAATCTGATCCCTTGGGCGAGTCTCGTGTCGCGTCCGGGAGTCGGTGTCTTCCCGGGACGTCTACCTACAAACACCACACGCACGCACCCATATTTTATTAATATAATAATCGAAATTACAAAGTTTCATACTACGTGCACATATGCACGTATACGTATACACGTATACAAAAAAATAATTCCTATATACACTCTCTCACATTCCGTACACAATTTCTACCAAAATCCCTACACAATTCTTATCCCTTCACATTTTCCCCTCCCCCCTTCACGAATAAATCTTTCAAAATCCCCTTAAAAATTTCTCTTCACAAATTGGCACAGCACACAACATTTAAAACTGTCAAATTTTTTGAACTTCTCTTCTTCTTTTTTCATCTCCTTCTTCATGTTGTGTAGGTGTAGCAATGGTGGAAGAGGAGAGGGCCAAGGGAGCAAGGACCAAGAGGGAGGACTGGTGGGGTGGTCGGCCGCCGCCGGCTGAAAGAAAACTGCCCTTTTGTTTTTTTTGTTTCTTTTGTTGTTTTGATTGATTCTTGGTGTAGAATCAATGGGGAAGGGAGATAGAGTTGTAGAGGAGATCAAGGTGGAGGTGGAGGTTGGTTCCGGAGGGGTTGCCGTCGCCGGAGTTGGCCATGGCCGGATGTGGCCATGGTGTGTTTCATGGGTTAGCTTGGGGTTTTGTTGATTTTTTAAGAGAGAGATAGAGAGCGGTTGAGAGAGGTTGAAGATGGGGAAATGGAAGAGGATGGTGGGGGCTCACCGGAGTGGGGAGGAGTTCGCCGGAGTCTCGCCGAAGTTTCGCCGGAGAAGAGGGGGATTTGTGGGGAAGAAGGAGGGTTAGGGGGTTTAAATAGGATTAGTTAATTAATTTTTTATTTAAGCTATTAAATTGTTAGTCAAAAAGAAAGATAATGGATAAGATTAGGTTTAGACTTTTGAAATTTTGTCCCCCCACGTTTTTGTTTCCTGAATTATTATTTTATTATTATTTAATATTATATTATTATTATTATTAATATTAAAAAATAGTATTTTTTTTGAAACATCCCAGAAAAATTATTAAAAAATACGGGCACATCCCTGACGACGCGGGGATCACGAATATGTGGTCCGTATCTCAGGTTGAGCTATAGGCAATTCATAAAAAAATAAAAAGGTCGTTTCGATCATCGGTGTCTGGTCTGCGGGTCCCTAGTCGATCTGACTTCGGAATCACGCAAAACATGAACTGATGGTCTAGTATGACCTATAAATCATGGCGACAGAGTTTGAAGTCGTCTGGACGATGTTCACATATATACGTATTTATCAGCCATGAATAGTATTATTTAATTATTATAATATTATTTAATAAAAATACAACTCACTCCAATAATTTATATAAAAATCTATGAAATACAGAAAAATACTTAGGATATATATTGACGGATACAGGTCGTCACATGGACTCTTCTTGCTCGACTAGCATGTGCCATATTTGATATGCCGATATAGCCTTTGACACCCGCATAAAAATGTCATACGTTAAATAATCAAGTAAGATGTCCATTACCTCTTTATTTTTCTCCATCAATTATTTTTGCTCATTTGTCCATTCATGTTCAGAAGTGGTAGGTGCACGAATGGGCTTTTCCACAAGCTTCCAATAATCCTCATCAATGGATTGAATATATGTCTTCATCTTTTCACACCAAATGTGATAGTTCGATCCAATGAGAAATGGTGGAAGAGGCATTCGTATGTTGTTGTTATTGTTGGATGACATAGCTCAGACTTGGCTCAGATACCAATTGTAAGGACTTTGGCTATGAGGAAAACACTAGAAGGGAGGTTGAATAATGTTTACAAAATTTAAACGATAGTTATACCAATTTAATTCCCTAACCAACAATAAATGTGGAATTATAAATTAACCCAAAATGAAACAAGCTAACAAGGAGATGTTTCGAGGGTTCGGATTACCCTCGTCCAAACCCGACTTGTTCCCAGTAATCCTATGTCCCTTCCACTTGGATACCTCCGAATACTCAAGTTAGAACCCTAACTTGAGGTTCCCTTCAAACCCACTTGTAGCAACCTTACAAGTATAATCGAACAACAATCGATATCCTTGGCTCCATAACATAGGATCAAGCAAACCCACTCTCACAAACCGAGAGTGAAATCAAAATACGAGATAATGAAATTCTAAATGAAAACACTAACAAACACCTATGCCTTGAAGTAGAACTTGAAGAAGCAAGTGTGTGTGTGTTGATGTCTCTCCAAGATGAGAGAAAGTCATTGCACTTGTCTTCACCACGGCTTGAAGCTTAGATTTACTTTAAGTGGGAAGACAAGATTAGACTTGAGATTTCTAGGGCTTGAGAGTTGAGGAAGAGAGAACTTGAGAGAATAAGCTTAGGAATGAATGCAAGATTGTCTAAGTGCATGGAAAAATAAGAGACCCTCTTATAGATTCTCTAAAACCCTCAAGCAAACTACCCAAACCCCCTTTGAAATCAGTCTGTAAAAATGCAACAGATAGAAAATACGTGCCAAACAGTCGACTAGTGAAGAAATCACAGTCGCATGCTGCACTGTGTCAGAGGGTAAGTAAGAATTCAAATAGTAACTTACCACATCGGACAGTCGACTGATGAAGGTCAGACAGGCACATGTAAACCAACAGGCAACTGAGAAACCTTCTACAGGTGACTGAATTCATAAGTGCGTAAGTGGTGAAAACTCTGGAAATTTGGGAAGACCGGACATGCGACTGTAGAAGCATATACAGGCGATTGTGCCATGGGCAAGCGCCTGTAAATCCTTCTTACATCGCCTACAGGCACAAGTGCAAAAGTTTTCAAAACTTGGGATGTTTGACAAGATGGGACAGATGACTATAAAAGCATAAACAAGAGACTGTGCCATGGGCAAGCGCCTGTAAATCCTTCTTGCATCGCCTACAGACGCAAGTACAAAAGTTGCAAAACTTGGGGACTTTTGGGCTAGAATAGGAGGCGACTGACTAACAAGTCACAGGCACGTGTAACTGGACATGCGCATGTACATTGTATAGCAGTCGCCTGATGAGAGTTATAGCAGAAAGCCCAAAAGAATTAGTGAAAAAGTATGTGCATAACATACGACTGGAGAACAACTCTTAAGCGCCTGTATGGAGACATGCGCCTATAAATCATTCAGTAGTCGTCTATTAAAACTCCAAAATTCACATGCTTGAGAATTAAGAATTGGAGGCCTAGGAAATGAGTTCTAATGTTTTCCTAGGATAGAATGGAAGATGTGTGTTTGCTTCAATATAATTCTACTTCTAAGCTACATACTAATAAGACAGAAGAAGAGAATAAAAAGATTACATTTGTTTTTGCCTCTCTTATTTCTATTGAATGATCTTGAAGTCTTCTTGAAGCTTCTATCTTCATCTTCGATCATCCAATCGACTTTACGAGCTTTGGTTGATCCTTGAGTGACATCCAATTCTAATTGATCTTCATGATAGGCTTAGGCAATGGATTAACTGCATGTAGGGGATTAGTCACAAGTATTTATGTTTTCTCATCATCAAAATAAAGTTGGGAGAAGTCCAATACTCAACAAGTTCTCTTTTGAATCCATTCTCCTACAGTGAATATAGAACTTTACCAACCATGTCCTCCTCTAGACTTTCTTTTTCAAGCGCCTTCAATGGATGTACAATACCTACAAAACAAGAGTACATGGAATCAATGGTTTCATCAGGAAGCATAGAAAAATTCTCATATTTTTGTAGCAACATACGAGTGCGTGTTTTCTTCACTTCAGTGGTTCCCTCGTGTGTGAATTCTAACTTAGTCCAAATTTCCTTAATTAGTATGAAAACCACAATACAAGATGCTCATGGCTCTAGAATTTAAACTTTCTAAAAGAATTATTTTCTTTTAATTGCTCAGGAGTTGCTTTGTCTACTAGGGCGAACCTTCACTAACTATTTTCCATAGTTCCATATCAATACCCTTAATGTGAAGAGACATCATATGTTTCCAATAATTATAGTTAGTACCATCAAACCAAGGTGATCTAATATGTGAATGTCCTTCTCTTTGGTTATGGTGATCATGGGGATAAGCGTATGGAATTTGTGCCATATGATCGTAATTCCACTGGACTTTGAGTCTAAAAGGAATCTGGCTCTGATACCAATTGAAAAACACCCTAGAGGGGGGTGAATAGGGTGTATGGCACAAATTAAAATTTTAAGCACAGTGGAATAAAGCAAAGAACATAATCACAAATCAGAGATACAAGCAAAAATTATTTAACGGAGTTGCTCCCCGCCTAGGCTCCCCGCCTCTACACCGATCCCAAATCCTTTGAGGATTTCACCCTCTTTTATAACCAAAATGAGAAAAACAAACCCGATCACACTTACGGGTGGCGATCCTACCGTTACAAGCTTGATCTCTCTTTGGGGTGGTGATCTAACAATTACATCTTGATCACACTTCCGGGTGGTGATCGAACCATTCCAAGAATAAAACAAAAGATTACACTCCCAAAGATAGCATCTGAATGAAGATATTCATAATACAACTCATGCAACAGTAAAAGAACTAATTTAAATACAAAGATTAAAATCAGAACAATATCACTGTAGCGTAGAGCGATGAGTTGTGATCATCCCGAAGCAAACGGTTCGTCAATCCGAGCTCTGTAGAGAAAGTTATGCTCTTTTCAGCGACGTCTACTGATGAGTTTTTATTGTATATAGTTTTTTCCTCTTTTTCACGCACGTTTTATATCGTTTTACTCTACATTCCTATCTGTTTTCCCCGTTTTGTCTCCTCTTTTGCTTTTGTGGTACCTCATGTGCTTTGCAGGAAATATGTGCAGGAAATATGTACCGATTATGGACTATATGGCAAGATTCTAGTACAATGAGGCGAAAGGAGTAAAGCCGGGGGTCAATAGGTGCAAGGAAAGAAGATTTTATGAATAACAGGAACCCATGCGGCCGCGTCACCATGTAACGCATGGCTACATCAAACTGCATTGTAGAAGACATCGACGCGGTCGCGTCAAAGACCACTAAACAGCCGCGTCAAGGAAGATAAAGATTGAAGATTTGAAGCCTATGCAGCCCAAGTAGACGAAGAGGACGCGGCCGCAATTTTACGAAGACCGAAGCTTTCGTCGCGTCAGCGTCTCTAATGATGCGACCGCGTCGCTGAATCCCCACTTCCCCATTTCACACAAGGGATCGACGCAATTGCATCGTTTTCGACGTGGTCGCCTTGGACTAGTTTCCTGAGGCGGCTAGGGCGAAAACTGGGCGTCATTTTGGTCTTTTTAGCGTGCGTATATAAGCGCCCCTTCTTCCTCCTGTGAGCGGATCTTCTTTTGCAGCATTTTTCAGTTATTTTCAAGGGTTCAAAGGGTTTTTGTAAGAATTTTAAACTCTATTTCTTTGCTATTTTTGTTGTTCTTGCTGCTTATTAATGTAATAGCATAACTCTTCTTAATAGAAATTTCCTCTTTTTGTTGCTACTGCTGTGTTTTATCATCCATTGCATATTAAATCCAAATCTGTGGCTTTCAATGCTTGCACATGGCTAGAAAGCTCTTTTATTGTAGTTTTCATCTAGGGTAATGGGATGAACCACGTTGGATTAGGGCTAAGGTTTGGATGATTTGATTAGCATAGTTATTGGGTTAATTGTCACGCCCCACTTCCCATTATACTTGGGAGCGAGGACACGAGCGGGTCCGCATGGGCTGAAGCGGTGAAGCTCAAACACAATAAGCGTCTGTAAATAGAAACCATTCGCAGAAACTTTCATGCTTTCAGAAACAACATAGATAACTATGAATTTAAAGCCAACATCTAGAAAGAAAGTACACAAAAGTAACAAGGCCCCAAGCATGGCCAAACAAACTACAGAGTTCTACAGAGATGGGTACAAATCCTACAAAAGTACAGTAAAAGAAATCCTAAGCAACATCAGGTAATGCTCAGTAACTAGTCCTCAGTAGAGAGAACTCCTGGATCAACGTACTCCTGGTCCAGTGGGTCAGTCTCCTCAAGCAGCTCGTCCTCAAGGTAATCTGTCTCGTGATCTGACATACATTTCAAACAATATAGAAATGTTTGTCAGCAAGGGTCCTTGGCAAGCATTAATTATAAATAGGACCCTTGGCAAGGTTTTTAAAAGTAGTTTGCATGGCAGTTAGAGCATTATGAACAATTGAACAATTATAATTTCTAAGAAGTATGAACATGAATTATATTAGCATGGAAGTTATATTATAAGTGAAAGCAATAGCAGTTCTATTATGAGTGAAAGCAGTAGCAGTTCTATTATAAGTGAAAGCAGTAACAATTCTACACGTCATACATATTAGAGATAGCAAATTCAAGAGTTCATGAGTGTATCTAATCTAGTGACTAAGCTTCACGTCGTTAGTCAAACAGAAAGTGAATCTACCTTCTCGTGCCCTCGAAGGTTACCCATTTACTTTCGACTAGTGCCCATAGGGATGAGAATGGGCAGGCCCAAAGCCCGATTAGGCTTCCAAATGGGCATGCCACATCATCATCCCTTCAATTCCTTCACAAATTTTTCTAGAATTTGTGAAGTAATTGTAGGGATGATGATGTGGCATGCCCATTTGGAAGCCCAATCGGGCTTTGGGCCTGCCCATTCTCATCCCTAAGTGCCCATGAATCCAACCCCACCCATGTGTACTTTTCTGGACCACGAGCCAGATTCAGCCAAACCGGCCCACAAGATTTATGATTACTGGAACATGAGCCAGACTAGCCAAACCGGCCCACAAGGTGTATGATTAGCCAAACCGTCCCACAAGAGTTATGATTAGCCAAACAAGCCTGTAAGAGTTATGGTTAGCCAAACCGGCCCGCAAGACATAAGTTCACATGAATGTGAAACAAGGTACGCAAGCAATTTAAACGAACAATAATTAAAAACTTGTAGAAAATGCACACGTGCCTGATTTTGGTGATTTTAGTGTCCACATGATCTTAGGGGAGGTGCGAATATTTCTGCGTCATTAGATTTAATATTAAACCATTAGCTTAATCCTAATCAATTATTGTTAAACTAGGCATACATAACAATGTTGTTTAATTAAATACTATATGGTTAATTACATAAACTGTTCCCATTAAATACTCACAATTTCATTAAGCGTCAAAATGTATACAACTGTATTATATATATATTACACTAATACGTATATAATCTCATATATATATATATAACTATTATATATATAACTAACATATGTAATATATATTAACTCACTGTTATAAAATAATGTATCTAAGATCAACATAACATACTGTTATATCCTAATAATATAGTGTACCGTTCATGCATTAAACTATACTTGTGCATTAAAAACTCATATGTAACTTACAGTTTCTATCTTGTTTCTCTCTGTAGCGGTTGCTTGTAGGTGGTGGTCGGTGGCGGTCGCGGCGGTGGCCGTCGGTGGTGGCGCGGGTGACGGCGAGGCACAGGATGCTGTGGCGGTTGCTATGAGGGGGTCTGGTAGGTGGAGAGATAGAAGGGTAAGGGAGGTGGTGTCGGTGTTCGGGGAAGGAGGAGGGTCGGTGGTGAGGTCAGGGTTGCGGGGCTGTTGAAGGGAGAAAGGGAGAGGGGTCGGAGTTCGAGGTAGGGGTCACCAGAGATGGGTTTGGTGTGAGGGAGAGGGAAGGCTGCGGGGTTCGACAGAGAGAGATGCTGTTGTGGGAGGCTCAGGCTATCGGGAGGAAGGTATACGGGGTCGCGTGAGAGGAGGGTGAGTCGTGGGCTTGTGGTGTCGTCGGTGGACTAGTGGTCGGAGGAGAGTGGGGTGTGGTTTGGGGGTCTACAGGCGGCACCGGGTCGTGGGGTGCACGATGGGAGGAGGGCCTGACGGCTGGGTTTGGCAGAGGGGGTGGCTGCAGGTTGTGGGAGGAGGAGGTTGGTGTTGTAGGCGAAGGATACGAGGACGTGGGGGTCGCTGGAGGTGAGGGAGAGAGAATGGAAGGGGGCTGAGTGGGTTGAGAGTATGGTAGGGTTTTTGAGAGAGAGAGAGAGAGAGAGAGAGAGAGAGAGAGAGAGAGAGAGAGATGGCGGATGGGAGTGTTTGGTCTAGGGTTTTCCTTTTGATTTGTTTTTGTAGGGGAGAGGGTGTGTGCATGGGGTTTTAGTGCTACGGTTTTAGAGTTTTAATTATTTTGACATTTGGTTTTGGTAGGTGTAAAAGCTAAGAAGAAAACAAGGAATTTTTTGAATTAGAACAATAATTATGGAGTGAATAATAGGATTAATGTTAAGGAAAATAAGGAAAGGGATTTGAACGAGATATTGCCTAATTTGTAATAGGTTTTAATAGGATTTTATTAGGAATTAATTAGAAAGTTTTTAAACTTTGAATTTAGATTTGTAAACTTTTGAAATTGGAATTTAACAAAATTATATCTAATTTTTTAATTAGTTAACTTAATATAAATATAGTAATAATAATATAAAACATAATAAAAAATAATAAACATATCGGGATAAAGCTTGAACTCCGGCGTAGTTAAGAATACAGATCGTTACATTCTATCCACCTTAAGAAAAATTCCGTCCTCGGAATTTCTATCAACTAAAAAGCATGGAACAAATATGGATAATGCTCTTGCATTTCATCTTCCAATATACACACCACGCTCTCTAATATGCGCACCGCTAATAAATAACAACTACGCGATCATGCATAAACAATCGATTAATATTACTAACACTAATATTAATAATAATAGTAATACTACTAATGATACTAATTAATAACCATAATAATAATAATAATATCAAACCCACATACATCATTAATTACACATTAATCTTAATACTAATATACCACAACTAATACACAACACTATTAATACATTGTCATCATACAATACAATTAAAATAATATCACAATTAAGGCAAATACTAATACTTTACTATACTCACACATCAACTTACTAACTGCAAGTGTGCCATTACCTTGCACACCCACATTATTACTAATACACAATACATTACCATATGTATACAATCATAATCCACACTCATATATATCACATACTACTCAATACTAATACATAAGCACAATCATATTCAGTCAAGTAACACCCCAATAGTACAATCACTTTACATACTACTTAGTACTCTATACACCACATAATAAAAATCACTACACATGTAGATGCACACAATACACTATATAATACACAAAAATATACATGCCATACTTTATATAGCACTAAGGTCATTACAACCTACCCACCTTAAGATCAAGTCCGTCCTCGGACTTCCTTGAATAGGGCCAACTTAGGGATGAGTGGACTTAGTCACTAAGGTCACTCTACTCCAGACATATATACACTATAATAAAAACAACGTACACCCATATGCATACACTTTCACATATATCATATAATCACACACATTCAAATACTTATGCATGCATATACCTTACACACATATCCATACTTACACTATTACACACCTACCTCGTATTTACACAAGACATAGACATATTTACTCTATGTACACACAAATATACATAACCATGGTAAGTTACATAATATTAGATATTACAACATATACACATCTATACATAGTTACAAACATACAATCATGTATACCTCCCAGTATACATCTAAACACATGCACATACATCATCCCGTAGGGGCAAGTAATACAATACAATATTATAACCATACTAATATACGTAAGACACACATATTCATATTATAATATAAGTATAGATACATATAACTAAGCACATACTTATCCAGGCATGAGCACCTGCCCATACATACTAATATATAGGTCATCCAATAGATATTTACACCCAACTATAAGCACTCATATTATCATGTACATTACACCCAACATGCACATAGCCATACTAGCATAAAAATACAAATATAGACAAGTACATCCAAGATATATACACTCATAGTAGATAGCCATACACCAATTCTTATACATACTGATATCCCTATAATGATATAGTTATCCACACATACGTACAAGTATGACGCTTACTACCATATGTATAACTATATAGCTATCCACACATGCATACACTTACACATATATCATATGTATAACTATATATATACACAAAATGTCCAACATCTTCTACCGGATATCACCCTGACATCTGGATCTGATACCTTGGAATGGTCCCCAAGTACTGCTTTCTCTTTTAAAGAGGCTTGGGAAGGTACGCGTCATAGAGGTGCTATTTTTCCTATACAAAATTGATCTGGTACAAGTACTATGTCCCTAAAATGTCATTAACCCTTCTGTGATCCTTTCATGGTAAATTACTTACTAGGGATATGCTAATTAAATGGGGCATAAGCGCTCACCCTCATTGTGTTTTATGTGAGAAGGGGAGTGATGAGAGCATCAATCACCTCTTCTTTGGTTGTTGTTACACTAAGTACATCCTTGCCAAGGTCTTTTAAATTTGGGCGTATCATACCCCAAAGAGCCGCTACTCACTGATAGGGGGAACTACTTTGTTGCTCACTACACTCGTAAAGATACTATTAGCCTGCTAGCTAGAACATTTCTTGCTGCGACAGTGTGGCATATTTGGAAGGAAATGAATAAAAGAATCTTTGAGTGCATCAATAACCAAAAACTCTCCTTTTTGAATAGATCGCTGCAGACATCAGGGTAATTCTTAGGAACAAAGATAAATCAGCACCAGATGCAGCGCAGGCAATGAACAATTGGGGGTTTAGAGACAATGGTTGATATAACACTTTTGTAATTTTTAAATAATTTTTATAATTTTTGTAGCCATGTAATATACATTATGGCGGGGGTTGGGAGTGGTTAGTTGAGAGTAACGGCGCTTGTGCACTCTCCTCTCTCTAACACCTACCAACTTTCAATCACCACATGTATTTTTGTACATCTTTAGCACTCAATAAAGATTCCAGCTAACTTTCCAATATATATACATACAACACACACAAACACACACACATATATGGCAATCTTCGGGTGCGAAAAAACCCGTGCGAAAACTTTTTTTATTTTTTTGAAATTTTTTTCAAATTTTTTTGATGTTTAATCCATACAATTATATACCCCAGGGAAAATAATGGGTGAACCCATTGGGGATTAGAGCACACATCCACCCGTTACAAATTTAACGGTCTCAAAACGTGCTAATTTGATGAAATGCCTTGATCGAAGGCCAAATGATATTATTTCTCAACAATTATTTTTAGGTGCATATAACAACATATAATGAAGGTGGGAAAAAAAATTTGAAATTTTTTTTTCAAAAAAACTAAAAATCTTTTTTGCACGGTGCAAAATGTTCTCACATGAAGATTTACATATACATACATACATACATATATATATATACATATATATATATATATACATATATATATATATATACATATATATATATATATACATATATATATATATATATATACATATATATATATATATATACATACATACATATATATATACTAGTCTATAACCCGTGCCCGAGTGCACGGTTCAATTTAGATATTTCCCACTCAAAATCTTAGTTCCCCCGAAAATGTGGGCACGATTCATTGTAGATATTCCCCCCTCAAAATCTTAGTTCCCCTGAAATTGTGTATATGATTCTTTTTAGAAATACCCCCTCAAAATCTTAGTTCACCAATCAAAGTCATAGTTCCCCAAAATTTAGGTCACCTCAAGAGATTTTAGTTCTCACATTGCTTAATTACTCAAAAAAATTTTAATTACTGACAAAAATGTTTGTCCCCCAATATGTATTTCGTTTATAAATTTTTTTGTAAAGTTAGTTGCATTTTCCCCCCATTTTTAGACATCTATTCTATAAAGATGGGAGCTAAAACACATGTTACAGTATTAAGATACATGAACAAACATAAAAATAGAGATGGACGTAAAAATTAGCCATGTCACCAAAACCTAGGAGTGCGAAAGTTAGCAGCATTGATCAAATTATGTGTATTAGCCATGTCACCACGTTCCCCCAATCACATCCAACCATGAAAACAATTGAAATTGGTGAAGTAAAAAACCATGCAGGCAAGTATTGAACTTTACATTTCTAACATCAAAAAGTAACACCTTAATAATGTTACACAAAAGTAATATAGATCCAGTTCTATTAGTCTAAGCCAAGTAACACCATAATAATATTTACATTTGTTACATCAAAAATACATCTGTTACATCAACGCTGTTAATACGCAATCCATCATGGTTCAACAGGAACCTTCCTCTTCATTACAATATAAAAGGAATGCGTGTCAATCTCAATCCAACAGCGTGTGTCATCTAGATGCACAATAACCTAGGTAATTACAAACGTAAATTGGTTAGAGAAATAAAGAAATATGTGATAACATTAATATTTAAACTTAAAACGCTTTTACCTTATGCGGGGGGAGCATATGTGGACGTGCTTTACGGACCCAATCAAGCTCCTTAAGAACTAACTTCTATAACACAAATGATATTATATTGATATTCAATGAAAATGATAGTGTGGGAATAAAATTCTAATAGTTTTTTACATTACCTCCATAACACATTTTTCGGGTGCATCAATATTCCCTGTCACCTGTGCATCTACAATTGTTTTTGCTTCTTGCTGTTAATAATAATAATAATAATAATAATATACTAACTTAAAACGTCTTAATATGAAAATGATAACTTATTTATTGATCAGCATACCTTGTCCCACCAAATTCTTTTATAATCACGCAACTTGACAGCTATATTATTGGCAGCAAGTAACACAACCTATAAGAACAAAAAATATTAAGAAATCAAATGAAATAAAATAAAATAAAATAATAAAAAGTGATGATTAAAGACTTACAGTTTTAAACAAATCTGCATCCACCTGTATATGAAAATACAAACAAATATTTTAGCTAACCATTCATATTGAAAGATTCAAATTGAAACAAATAATAAGGCAAAAAAGATCTTTACTTAAGTTAAAAATTTCTTACATCGCCATATATAGTGACGCCAATCCACATTATGCAGCTAGTGGTTATATGATAATGGTGTACCTGTATGGTAGACAACAGTCGATAAATAATTTTTTTAAAGAATGACTAAATGAATAAAATAAATAGAACTATTTACAAAAAAATTAAACTACTAACTTACGATATTAATCATATAGTGGAATTCATAGCAAAACATCTGGATAAACGATGTTTAATGTTTTATTTGAATCGGCCGGAAGAAGGACACATACACGATCAAAAGATGTGCACCGTGAAAGTGCCACATAAAGATGTCCATGACTGAAAACTGGGGTCCGCAAATCCACTCCAACAAACTTTACAGATTGTCCCTAAGCTTTATTAATTGTCATGACATAAGTTACACGGACATGAAACTGCCGTCTTGTCATATGAAATGGTAATGTTGTAGCCGATGGTGACAAAGATATTCTTGGAATAAACACAAAACTACCAGCTTTATCCCCATTTAAAATTTGAGCTTTAATGACACGTGATGCACATCTGACAACCATCAATCGAGTGCCATTGCAGAGCCCATCTTTTGGTGCAATATTTCGTAATAAAATAATAGGACAACCCACCTTAAGATCAAGTTTAAATTGTGGCAACCCAGGAAGATCCAAAGAGTTTATGTACTCAGTTGGAAATCGATTTATAATGGTTGGGTCTGTTTCATCATTTTCAGACAGGCTGTCTGTAGCTAGATACGTAATCTTTTGTCCCGGAAAAATGTGTAATGCAGCAGCATTTATAAAAGCAACATCATCATTCCGTGCAGAAAGAATTATTCGTTCAGTCAGGTATGCCGGAGTCACTGCACCCTCAATATCAAGCTGCGGATAAATTCGAAGTAATAACTCGTTTAAATCCTTGCACCTGAATATGTGAGAAGGAAGTTCTACCACCTCTGTAGGATTTGTGCCAACCTAATACATTATATAGATAAAATTTAAGTTAAGGAATGGCTAAGATAAAAATAGTAAGTAAAATTAAATTAGGCATGAAATAAAATACCTCCAAAATGAATTTTGCAAAATTTGCATTCTCAACCGATGAGTTATTTAACCGCATATTTTGATCCAAGATCAAAACTTGTACAGAGCACCATAATACAGATCGTCTCAATGAGGCACCAACAATTTCTTCTCGAACCCCCTTTGGTATGACGGGCAAGATTTGTCGGAAATCCCCACCAAGAACAACAGTAATACCACCAAATGCTCTGGGGTTATCGCAAATATCTTGTAATGATCGATCCACTGCCCCAACACAGTGCCGATGTTGCATAGGTACTTCATCCAATATTATAAGTTTTGCTTTTCTGAATAATTGACCTTGCATGGATTGCTTGCTAAAATTACAAATTGAAGTATCATGCACATCTAACGGGATACGAAATGTGGAATGTGCAGTCCGGCCTCCGCTAAGCAGCAATGATGCAATACCGGATGACGCGACGGTGATAACTATATGTCCAAGACTACGCAACATTGTTGCAAGTGCATTGTACAAAAAAGTCTTTCCAGTTCCAGCACCGCCGCTCAAGAAGAATGTAGTACCTTTATTTTCAAATACAGATGAAGTAATTGCCGAGTAAGCATGGCGTTGTGCATCATTGAGGCAATCAATGTCTTTTTGAGCATCCATTTGTTTAGCCTTATTTATAAGTTCCTGATGTTCATACAACAATCTATTTCCAACAATTACATTCCAATCTCCAGCAGAAAGTGGCATTGGTGGGAAGTCAGATAAACACTTACCGTACTCCTGAAGCAATTCATTGATAAGGAATAATCCATAATCTTCAAGTTGGCATTGAGATGGGAAAGAAATTGCAAATAAAGTTTGCAATTTATGTGGAAGATCATCGCAAGTTTGCATTGAAAATTCATTCCATAATGCAAGGGGGTCGATCGGCAAACATTCGATAAGAATAATGCAAAACAGTCTTCGTAATTGATATCCTGTTTTCATAATTGAAGCCTCGGAAAGACATTGTCTCCACTCAGAATCATCTTCAAGAAGACCTCTTGCAATACATGTTGCTTTGAATGTAGTGTACTTGATAGAATTGAATGTGCGTAAATTTTCCCACGATGTTGGCCCTTTAACAACTGTTAGTAGCAACCGTAGATAAAATCTCTCACCAGAATTAGGGGAGGCAAAATACATTCGGCCAATTGCATATCCAGATTGTCTTGGAGTCCAGACCTTTGTTGACGAATGCCACACAAACTTTTGAGGAAATTCTTGATATGTGAGATCATGTGCAGACTCATGTAAAGTGCAACATGTAAAAAATTCAGTCAAAGTTGTCTTATCATTTTCAGCCCTAGACCTTATTGCATCTACATCTTCATCTGGATCAAAAATAACACGGTGTTGCCTTGGTAAATGAAGTATCAATCTTTGAACTGACGGAATCTCTTGATGCAAAGGATGCTCGAATATTCGCCAAGCTACCTCAGGTGGTCCAATATATCTTGCATCAAGGTATTGTTGGATCTCATTTACCGTGCCCAATACCATTGTGGTCCGATCATGACCTTTATAAATATACTTATGAATGTACTTCACACATCTTACCCCAGCACAAACTTCGACATTAATGTGGCAGTTAAAGCGCCTTGAGAGATACCTGTTGTGCGGTACAACATCGCGGTTATCAACCTGATGCCCCCTTACAGTATATAGATGCCCATTACTACGACGACGGTAAATAGGATATCCATCACGATCCAAGGTTGTTGCATCTGCATAATTTCGAGGGTATTTCTTAGTACACTTACCATTTTCCATGCATGAAGCATTTGGCTTTCGAGCACCACATGGTCCATGTACCATACGTTTTGACACAGTATCGAATAATGCAGGATCTTGAGCAGGATCAGGAAATTCAGCACATACAATTCTATCCACTTGATCACATGTATGAATCTTATCGGGTCCACGAAGAAAGAAAAGAGCATGCATATGTGGAAGACCCAGTTTCTGAAATTCAATTGTAAATACATGTGCTACTTTCTTTCCAAATACATTATTGCCATCAATCTCCTTCATCAAAGCTTTTCTTTTTAACTCAAATACACGTGCAACTAAATCTGGACGGTCAGTAGCCTTTTGATTGGGCAGCAGAGCCGAAGTAATTTCTGGCCACTTTGGATTTGCGGTCATGGTAAGAAAAATATCCGGGTGCTGGTTATAACGTGTGATAGCCATCGAGTCTTGAAATATTTCAAACATGTGACGTGCACTGCCAGTGAAAGATGAAGGAAGTATCATGCGCTGTCCAATTTGGTCGCATCTGGCATATGCATCGATATCTGCAAGACCCTGATAGAGCTCTGAGCGGAGTTTTCGTTGATTAAGTTTGATGAATGTCAAACGATATTGCTCAATTGCTGCCCAAGCATCAACTATGAACTCCTGGAATAACTTTCCAGCTCTCAAAATTGAAGAATACTCGTTCTGTCTTTCAAACAGACGGTAGCTATAAAACTCATACATGGTCAGGCGTCTACTTGATGCTATGTTTTGAACTGGATCCCACTGCTTCAACTCAGGTTCCCATCCAAGCTGACCATCAGGAAATAATAAGACGTAGTGTAATGGTAAGTATGCAGGATGAGTCTCATTGATTTGCATTAATTGATGATTTCCTCGAAGATGTAAAACTATATCTCGCATCCCGGAAGGTCGATAGCCATCGCCAGGTAAAATAACCGCAATCTCATCTACAGTTGGGAGGTTATAACGTCGACGATCCTTGTTTGAATTGTAATGCAGATATACAGGAAGATCATGACCACATGAATCTGCTTGAGATAAAACAGAATACGCCTGACAATATAGTTTGATGAATGGATTTATGCCCGATAAACAATTTTGAATAATTTGTAAGACATCCTTGCTCAAATGTGGATTTCTATTACTTCGGAACTCCATAGCAGAATCCGGATCATATATGTAAAGTTGACAATAACTTGCTGTTTGATCCGGTTGGGGCAGAAGTGATCCTGTTCGATGGCGTAATTCTCCATGAATTGTAAATATGTTCGGGCCTCTGCCAACAATCAATTTTTGATCCATTGTCACACCAAGGCTGGTAAATGCATTAGCTGCATTATACTCCCGAGTATACATTCGAAATGATTTTGATGCCTCACTGTCACCATCATATAATTCTCTAAGTGCTGGAGGGGTTTCATTAAGTTTCGGCAATTTTACTTTTCCTTGCAAACAACATGTTCCAAAAAGATGTGTTCTCAAAGTTGACTTCGACAACTGTTCATCCAACCAGTGTAAGGCTGAACAATGAGGGCATGGAATGTTCATTAATCCAAGATGGTGCCGACCAAAATCAACCTGAGTTGGTGGACCAGAGCCATGCTGAGTTGACCGACATCGGAAGATCGAGGATGAGCCAGCGTCTTCTTGTTCAACTGGAGAAGTTGTTAATCCAGGTGTTATTTGAGGTATACAGATAGGAGTCATATATCGAGATATGTTTCGTTGAGCTTTTTCTCGTTCTCTCCTGTGACATTGAGCTAAACACCTAGCCAAAATAAAACCATAATAATTAAATAAAATTAAGTTACATTAAAGCAGAGGAGCTCTTATGAATAATAACATGGCAGATGGTTCATAATCTTTAGCACATATCGTAGCGTTGTGCGAGGCTGAGACCTCACTACATGTTCAACGGGAGAAGTTGGTACTGCATATGTGCTTTGAGGCATGTCGAGTACACTGGTAGGAGTCATATATCGAGATGTGTTTGCTTGTATTTGTTCTCGTTCTCTCCTTTTGCGTTGAGCTAAAGCCCTATCCAAATTTAAACAAAAAAATAAACACTACTAAAATACATGGCTTGGTGAAAAGGTTTTATGTACAGTCGGGTTGATAATGACCTGACAGATGGTCAAGGAACTTGCCCGGAAATCATATCGTTACGCGAGGCCGAGACAGCATCTTCTTGTTCAACCGGAGAAGTTGTCACGGCTGGTTTTATGTGAGGTATATCAAGGACACCGTCAGAAGGCAGAGCATGAGATATGTTTCGTTGTTCCTGTTCTCGTTCTCTCCTTTTTCGTTGAGCTAAAGCCCTATACAAATTTAAACAGAAAATAAACACAACTAAAATACATGGCTTGGTGAAAAGGTTTTATGTACAGGCGGGTTGATAATGACCTGACAGATGGTCCAGGAACTTGTCCAGAAATCATATCGTTACGCGAGGCCGAGACAGCATGTTCTTGTTCAACCGGAGAAGTTGTCACGGCTGGTGTTATGTGAGGTATATCAAGGACACCGTCAGAAGGCAGAGCATGAGATATGTTTCGTTGTTCCTGTTCTCGTTCTCTCCTTTTTCGTTGAGCTAAAGCCCTATATATACAAATTTAAACAGAAAAATAAACACAACTAAAATACATGGCTTGGTGAAAAGGTTTTATGTACAGTCGGGTTGATAATGACTTGACAGATGGTCCAGGAACTTGTCCAGAAATCATATCGTTACACGAGGCCGAGACAGCATGTTCTTGTTCAACCGGAGAAGTTGTCACGGCTGGTGTTATGTGAGGTATATCAAGGACACCATCAGAAGGCAGAGGGTGAGATATGTTTCGTTGTTCCTGTTCTCGTTCTCTCCTTTTGCGTTGAGCTAAAGCCCTATACAAATTTAAACAGAAAAATAAACACAACTAAAATACATGGCTTGGTGAAAAGGTTTTATATACAGTCAGGTTGATAATGACCTGACAGATGGTCTAGGAACTTGCCCGGAAATCATATCGTTCCACGAGGCCGAGACAGCATCTTCTTGTTCAACCGGAGAAGTTGTCACGACTGGTGTTATGTGAGGTATATCAAGGACACCATCAGAAAGCAGAGCGTGAGATATGTTTCGTTGTTCCTGTTCTCGTTCTCTCCTTTTGCGTTGAGCTAAAGCCCTATCCAAATTTAAACATAAAAATAAACACTACTAAAATACATGGCTTGGTGAAAAGATTTTATGTACAGTCGGGTTGATAATGACCTGACAGATGGTCCAGGAACTTGCCCGGAAATCATATCGTTACGCGAGGCCGAGACAGCATGTTCTTGTTCAACCGGAGAAGTTGTCATGGCTGGTGTTATGTGAGGTATATCAAGTACACCGTCAGAAGGCAGAGCGTGAGATATGTTACGTTGTTCTTGTTCACGTTCTCGTTCTCTCCTACTGCGTTGAGCTAAAGCCCTATCCAAATTAAGCCCAAACTAATTACAATTAAAATATATTATTAGCGTATATTAGATGTTCATTTTGAGAATATGGTATATGTTCAATTAAAATACTCCCATTTACATAATCAAGCTCTTCATTTTTGAAATTAACATGTTGAAATTCAATTGGGTACATGATAATACAAAATTAACAGGATATCAAGTTTAGCATTAAAACATTACACATTCATTAGAATTTTTGAATTTTTGCTACTTCTATGTGTCCTGAGAATTTTTGAATATATCTGAATTATCTCAATCCTCAGGACACATATATCTGAATATTTGATAAGGATCACTTGAGAATTTTTGCATTCTAGCATTGATTCTATGATCCTCAGGACACTTTGAATGGTATCAAAATATCAAACTCACAAAGTAATTAACAGGATATCAAGTTTAGCATTGCATATATATGAGATTTGTGTATAATGCCAATACCCACAACATAAATCTGATTTGTGCATGAGAGTTGTGTATATTGGCATTATACACAACATAAATCTGCCAATATTCATCAAAATCATTTTTGAATCCTGGACTATGCCAATATTTATGTGATATAGCTAACTTAAGAAAAATCACAAAAATCTAGAATATGCCAATATTAATCCTGGACTATGCCAATATAAATCACAGAAATCTCATACACAATCTGAGAATAGAAACTGGACTAACCCCAAATAATGCCAATACTCATTAACTGAGAATAATGAATAAACTGAGATTAATGCCAATATCCATTTTTGAATCCTGGACTATGCCAATATAAACTGAGAAAAAACATTTCATCTTTTTTAGAATATCCTGATTACATTGAACACAAAAAACATGGACAAAAAAACATTTCAGTCAAGTTTCATTCTAATTCATGCTCATTCATTAAGATTGAAGTATCTTAAAACTTTTAACCATTTAATGCACCAATCATTTTCACCAACATGCTCAAGCAAGTATGCAAAATTTTTTTATAACATTATCAGTTTGAGTGACTTGAGAACTCAGAAATTGTAAATCAAGAACTATCACTTAAATATCAGAAGAAAACTCAAGAAATATCACAGGACAATATTAAAAAAAATGAGGTTGCAGGAAGATTCCCTCAATAAGCATATCAAGTCACTCAAGCAAGTATGCAAAATTTTGTTTATAACATTATCAGTTTGAGTGACTTGAGAACTCAGAAATTTTAAATCAAGAACTATCACTCTGAAATGAATTTGAAATCCTGGCACTGGCAATGCATTGTCATGTGAAATGATTTGATTGAAATCCTGGCAATGGCAATGCATTTCACAAACTATTAGCAGGACAACTCTTAACATCAGGTGCACCAATGGATTCAAACTCTTACCCAAATGATAATGTGAGACTAAATTTCAAACTCTTACCCAAAACCAATTGCACCAAATTACACATATTGAACCAATTGCACCAAATCATTTTATTGAATGAAAATCATTTCAGGATAGTCAATTTAGTTTAGCATTCCTTATATCATTTCAGGATAACCCTTAATTCAGTTTTTACCAGTTTTTAGCCATTGGTTTGCAATACATATGAAATAGAATATTGACATTCCTTATATCAAGTTTGCTAACCCAAAATTCTCTATTTTTGATAAACATAAAGAAGTGATAAACATATGAGAAAGTAGAGAATTTTGCATATGAAAAAAACCATTTTTTGGGTCCTGTCATTGAGAATTATAACAACAGAAAAATTGAATACATAATGCAAATCATTGGCATTCCAAGCAAATTGACATTGAACTCAAATTATCAAAGTATCATTTCAACTGCAAATGAACTCATGGCCATGCAAATTATCAATTTATACAGAGAACCATTTCAAATTCTCAAATTTCAAATTTCAAATTATCAAAAACTCAAATTTCAAAGTGTCCTGTTAAAAACCAAAATAACCAAAATAACCAAAATAACCAAATTTCATGTTACTTTTACCTCCAGGACACTTTCATTTTGCTTCAAAGTGTCCTGTTAAAAAACCAAAATAACCAAATTTCATGCAAACACTCAAATTCACATATAATTCTTCAGTATTAACCAAAATAACCAAAGCTTCACATGACACTTTCATTTGCAAACACTTTATTTTGGTTATTTGTTAATATTATGGTTATTTGTTAATGAAGAGCTTATCATCAAATACCAAAATGAAGCAATTCAACAAAATGGGTGATGAGGGTGAAAGAAAGTAAAAGAAAAATAAAAAACAGATGAGAGGACACTGAAATGAAATATCATGAGAGCACACATCTCTATTCATTAGCACATGAGCAATTAATGAAATTTTTCATATGGATATCATATAATGCAAGCATGGGACATAGGACACCTTTCCTATGCCAATTTTTCTCCTTGCTAATTGCCAAATTAAATGTTTCCAAATTAAATGTTTCCAAAATGTCCATGGGATTTGATGATAAGCTCTTCAGTATTAACAATTTTCACAGGACACTTTCTTTGCATTCTTCAGTATTAACCAAAATAACCAAAGCTTCACAGGACATTTTGATAGCTTGAACTTCCAATATTCATAACCAAAATTAATGCATTCTTCAGTGAAAGTGTAAACAATTTATTCAATAACCAAAATTTTAAGTGAAAGTGTAAATTAGCATTAATATTCATAACCAAAATTAGCAATAAATTGTTTACACTTTCACTGAATAAACTGTCCTGTTAACTTCACTGCAAGCTATTGGACATTGGAAGTTAACAGGACAACCAAAATTAGCAAAATTAATGCAAAATTAAAAAAATTCAATACACCCAAAAGTTAACTGCAGTATTCATGGAAGTGTCATGTGAAGAGCTTATCAAAATTTCATGCAATAGCTTATCAAAATGTACAATAGCTTGCAAGTGGCATGTGAAGAGCTTATCAAAATGAATAGAATTCTTGCACTTCCAATAGCTTGCAAGCTATTGGACATTTTGATAGCTTGCACTTTATCCAATTTCATGCAATAGCTATTGGAAGTGCAAGCTATTGGAAGTGCAAGCTTATTAAACAGGACACTTTAAGCTATTGGTTATCAAAATGAAAATGTCCAATAGCTTGCAGTTAACTTTCAACAGCTTATCAGCATTAATGCAATGGAATAAGAATGCGTTGTACTGTGGCTAGAAGGAATGGGAGAACCTCAACCCCTCAACCCCTCAACCACTGGGTAATGGACAAATAGGAATTCATTTAGCCACAGAATTAATCTACAACCCCTGTTAAACAAAAGTATACTGTGAAATGAATTCATTTAGCCACAGGACAAAAGTATGAGTGAAGTCATTTCACAGGATATATCCTATTTTCATTTCACAGCTATAAAATTTCAGTTCAATTGCCAGTTGTTTTCATTTCACAGGATATATCTCAAGCACAATAAACATGATTAGTTGCTATGTGTTTTATTTGACACACATAGGACTCATTTCCATATCAACTGAAATGGTAAACAAATTGAATCAAATTTTTGGAACTCATATGAATAGCCAAAGTTTTATGTTAAAAAATAATTTTTATGCCAAATTTCCATACAGCAAATGATCTATTGCCATAAATCAAATTCAAGATACCCAGGATATCTTGAACTACCAATTTTTCAGTCCAATTGTCAAACATATTCATATTCAAATTTACATATGAACTCAAAGTCATATTCATATTCAAATACATACTCATACTTAAGCCAATTTCATCTAGCTATAAAATTTCATTTGCATATGAATTCAATGCAGAAGTCCACATCTCATAAGCATGGACCAAAACAAACTGTCAATTTCAATTTTTGCTATGCTCATTATTTCTAGGTTCAATATTGCAAATACCAATCCAATATTTTGAAATCCATAACAAAATTCAAGGTTCAATAGTCATTTCAATTTCAAAATGCAAGGTTCAATATTCAATATTCAAGTTAGCTATGCTCATTTTCAAGTTCAGGCAAAATTTTCAAGTTCATGCAAAATTGAATATTGGTTTGAAAAATAAGCACAAAATGTTATCATTGGTATGAAAATTTCATTTTAGTTTGAGAAATGGATAAGAGTTGCCTAAATGAGCTTGAAAATACAAAAATTTTATCATTTAGAAAATACAAAAATGTTTCATTCCTGTTTATTATTTGCTCATCAAACATTTTCTGCAATGAAATGTATTTGCTCATTCAAACAGTTCAAACAGTTCAAACATAGCAATAATGAAAGTAGCAAAACTGAAATGAAATGAGCAAACATTTCACACATAGCAAGCATAGCAAACATTTCACCAATGATATCATCCATGCCTATGATATAAAATATCAAAGTCCTATAAATATTTCCTGCAAGTAATATTAAAATTTCATTCCCAAAATTTCATTCCCAAAATTTCAGAATGAAATGCAATTTTCAGTGTGCTATCAGTAAAATTTGATTAGTGAAAGTTGATTACTGAAAATTGATTTTCCAATATTAAATCATTCTCAAAGTTTAAATAATTCTCAAAATATCATATCAACATTAAATCATTCTCCAATTTGCAATAGCATATCCTGTCAACATTAAATCAACATTAAAACATTAAATCGGGTTATTCATCAAATCAGGTTATTCATTTGATGATAATATTCAATTTGATGGAGCTGAAATCAAGAACTCATTTGATGAACTATATTTCAATTTGATGATATTTGATGATGAACTCATTTGATGATGAACTACATTTCAATATCATCAAATGCATATCAAGAACTACATTTCAATTTGATGATAATATTCAATTTGATTCATCAAATCGCCCTCCCTCAACGAAGAGCAAGCACATCAAAAACTCAACAGGTTATTCATCAAATCAGGTTATTCATTAAATCATTCTCCAATTTGCAATAGCATATCATCAAATACCTGGCAAGTTGATTATGAAGAGCAAGTAACTCTCACAAAGCACTCCTGTCAAGCACTCCTGTCAAGTTGAGCAAGTAATCAGTGATAGCTCACAAAGCTGTACTATTCTCACAAAGCTCACAAAGATAAATTAAAAAAGCTAACCAAGGGGACATGATGCAGCTAACCAAGGGGTGAAGTAAAAAATGTGCTTGCTGTGCTTGCTGAGGTTACTTGAAAATTGAGAATTATCTTGAGTGCATACCCAGGATATGAACTCTAGTTTGAACTCTAGGATATCATGTATCCCAATTACATGAACTACATTTCAACTGAATCAACTGAGATATCTCAAAAGGTGAATGATATCTCAAAAATTTATCAGTTTGAGATATCCAGATTGAGTTGATACTTCATTCACTTCATTCACTTGATTGATTTGATACATCATTCATTTTCAGTTGATATTCATTCACATTACAGAAATTGAAAATTTTGACACTTCATTCACTTTGAACTCATTTACAAATATCATTCACCTTTTGATCCTGAAATATCAATCACCTTTCAAACAAAAAATTTGATACCCAATCAGGCTATCTCAGTTAGGAAGCTTGATGTACTAAAATCATATATGTGAAGAACATAGGATTTCAGTACATCAAGCTTGTGAATGATATGGGAATAACATTTGATGTTAAATATTCCCATATTTAACATATTCACAGATTTGTGAATGATATGGGATATTTGAATGATCTGGGATATCATATATGTGAATGATATGTGAGTGATCTGGGATAGTTAACATATAGCAAATGCAAATATGTGAATTGAGTACTCAAATATCACTCAAATATTATGGCATGTCAATGTGAATTGAGTACTCAAATTTAACATATATCAATTCAAATATCAATCAATTCACATATGTAACATATATAGCATCAAATATATATCTCAAATATCAAATGCAAATATGTGAATTGAGTACTCAAATATTAGATTTGTGAATGCAGATATGTGAATCAATATATGTGAATTGAATAATTTAACACATATGGAAAATTTTCACTCATTCAAAGATAATCATTCACAGAGTTATATCAAATGTTATCATTCACTCATTCAATCATTCACAGGATATCAACTCAAAATTGATTCAAAAATGCATTCACAGAACTTGATATTGGATTGATTGATAGCCAAATATATGAGATATAAAATATGGAACAATGAAGTTCTGTGAATGCCAAATGTTTGATATTTGATTCACAGAGTTATTTGATTGATATTATTGATTCAAAAATGAATCAATAATATTTGATGCCAAATGTTTGATGGATAGCCATTTCTTATGTGAACATATTCAAAATGCAAAATGGCTAGCAATAATATTTGATGCCAAATGCAAATATATCATTAACAGAGTTATTCATTATTCACAGATTTCACTGCTCTTGAGATATTTTCAGGGCTGTTGACGAACGAGCTTGAACGAGCTTGAACAGTGTGCTTGGTTTTGTTCATGAACAAAATACATGTTCAAGCTCTGTTCGTTTACTAACCGAGATCTAAAAGCATGTTAAAGCTTGTTTGTTAAGCTTACCGAACGAACGTAAATGAACGTAAACGAACGTAAACCGAGCTTACCGAACGAACGTTCTGTTCATTAACAAGACTTATCGAGCTTGTTCGTGAACATGTTCGGGAACGTGTTAACGAACACACAATCAATCTTGTTCATGAACAGATTTGCAAACAAACGAACGAACAATGGCAATGGACCAAAAGAGAGCTGGGAGCCTGCGAGTCTAGGAGTGGGAAGCTGGGAAGTTGAAGAGGTGGATGTGTTTAATTGAATTTGAAGAGGTGAGTGTTTAATTTTAATTTTTAGTTCACTCAAGCCCTTGTTCACGAACACTTAACGAGCTTATTCACGAACATCACTTAACGAGGTTGTTCACGAACACTTAACGAGCTTGTTCACAAACATCACTTAACAAGCTTGTTCACGAACACTTAACGAGCTTGTTCATGAACACTTAACGAGCTTGTTCACGAACACTTAGCGAGCTTGTTCATGAACATAAATAAACGAACATAGTTATGTTCAAGCTCTGTTCGTTTACTAACCGAGCTCTAAAAATCTGTTCAAGCTTGTTCATTAAGCTTCCCGAACGAACGTAAACGAACATGTACCGAGCTTGTTCACGAGTAGTTCGTCGGACGTTCTGTTCGTCAACAGCCCTACTCTTGAGATAAATAGCACTCAAAAATATTCAGTGCTCTTGAGAACATATTCACAGATTTGTGTGAATGTTTGTGTGAATTGAGATATTAAATTACTCAAGTCACTCAAAAATATCACTCAGGAATTTTATATCAAGAAATATCACTCAAACCTATTAGAAAAAATACGTATGGGAGGGAAATAAATATCACTCAAATATCACTCAATATTAAATCATTCTCAATATCACTCAAATTTCAGTTCAAAAAAAACATGGAATTGCCAATTGCCAACAAAACTTGAGAAATTTCATATTAAATCATGGAATTGATTCACATGATTCACAGTTGCAAAATTCTCTCAAAATGAAATTGTCCTGTTATTCAGTTCAAAAAAATTTACCAATTTCTCAAGCTTGTCCCGTTATGCTGTTGCAAACTTCCATGATTCAAAAGAACTGAAATTGTCCTGTTATTCAGATAAAAAAAACTTGAGAAATTGATTCACATGATTCACAGTTGCAAATTCTCAAAAAGATAAATTTAAATGTATAAGAGAAATTTAAATTTGATAAGAGAAATTGGAACCAGTGTTATGTACTTGGATATCATTATCAACTGGATAGCATTGTCCTGTGAATTTGAACTAAATGCTAAATGCTAACTTGGATAAGAGCTAAATGCTATCCAAATCAAGTTTCAAGCTTACAATACTCAGTTGGAACAAAAATTAAATGGCTCATATTCTTTCAAGTTTCAACATTAAATGGCTAAATGCTGATATGTTAAAAGTATAACAGGACAATAGGAATCTTGATAATTCAATTAGATATCTTGATATGTTGATATTAACAGGAAGCATATGAAAATAGGATATCTTGATAATTACATATCCCTCTGGCTAGTGAAGCATATGATAATGAAATGGTTTTAAAAAATTACATATCATGTAATTATCAGGATATGTACTGATAATAAACCAACACTATCAGGACATTGCGGTATTTAGAAAGTTGATAATTACATATGCTATAAGAATGAGATAATTTTGTTGGTTTTAACAAACCAACACTATCAGAGTAATTTAAATGTATTTAGAATCTTGATATTAACAGGACAATGAGATAATTTTGTTGGTTTTTAGAATCATGATAATTACATATGCTGAAATCTAATATTCTTAAGGATTTAAAAATTGGTTGTATAAGGATGCAAAATTATCTTGATGATAACAAGACAATAATTACATATGATGAAAATTTATTGAATGAAAATCATTTTATTGAATGAAAATCATTTCAGGATAGTCAAAGCATTCCTTATGAAATAAACATAGAGAAATAGAAGTGATAAACTGATTTCAGGACAACCCTTAATTCAGTTCTAGCCATTGGTTTTTAGTCATTCCTTATATCATTTCAGTCATTTTTTTGCATATGAGAAGTATAACAACAGAAAAATTGAAGAAGTATAACAACAGAAAAATTATTTTGCATATGAGAAGAACAATTTTTTTGGGTCATGTCATTGAGAAGTATAACAACAGAAAAATTGAATACATTGAACTCAAATTATCAAAGTATCATTTCAACTGCAACTGAACCATTTCAATTTAGGACCGTAATTATCAAAAACTCAAATTAAGACCGTAATTATCAAATTCTCAAGCTTGCAATATAAACTTGATGTGAAGAACTCAAATTATCAAAAACTCAAATCCATGATGAAGCTGAGGGTGCTTGCCTTGATCTCCTTGCTCTCCGTTGATCTGAGGTAGAAGAGGGTGCTGGAGGTAGAAGAGGATGCTCTTCGTGATGTGCTGCTTGTTGGCGTTTGTGAAGGAAGAAGAAGAGGAAGCTGGAGGTAGAAGAAGATGGAGTGGGGGAAATGAGAGTAGCTGCGATGTGCTTGATGTGCTTACTCTTCATTGAGGGAGGGTGATTGAGCTGAGGTAAAAGAGGAGCTGAGGTAGAAGACGGTGTTGAGCTGGAGGAGGTAGATGGAGGAGGTAGAAAAGGATGGGGATGATGGAGCTCTCCCTTGCTCTGCTTCCTCTTGGCGCGCAAAGAAAAGAATGAAATCTCTCCATCAATGTAACCCTCCCAAATCAACGTAACCCTCAAAATGGCGCGCAATTATGATGTGATCAAAATTTTGATGTGATCAAATCATATTCCCTCCAATTCGAGCAGATGGAAACTGAAAGTTTGAAATTTTGATTTCAAAATTTAAATACAAATGAAATCTCTCATATCTCCATCAAATCATTCTTATCTTATATCAATTTCTCATATCTCAATTTCTCATAGCCCATATCTACATACAAATCTCTATAAACAACATACCCAATTACACATAACCAAATTCTCTTATCCATTATCTCTTAACCAAAATATCTTATAAAACAATACACATATCCACATACAACAATACACATAACTAATATCTCTTATCCAATTTCTCTTGTCCAATTTCTCTTGATAACATCCATGTTTTATAGAATAGATATATATAACAATATGTCCGATTCTTACGGTCATGGAGATACTGGCGATACTGTGATTGGAGGCGGCGATTCGTCGGAGATTGATCGTGGTGGCGACGACTTTGGCTTTGGGGTGGATCTACATCATTAGTGAACGGCAACTTTGGCTGGGGTTCTTCTTCGTTGGGAAGTTCTGGAAAAGAAGGGGTGAGATCTGAGATTGGCGGATCGGGTTCTTATCTAGCTCCCAGCGAGAATGCTTTAATGGCGAGAAATCGTCCATTCCTATAGGAGGGGTGGTTCCCCTTGTTGGTGTAGGAGAGGGTTCTATCAGATCTAGGGGCATTGGAGCTGACAAGAATGTATCTGACTGGCAGAGGGTCCAATATATGAGAAAACGCAACATTAACAGCGGCCATGTTCAGTTCTCTCGATTCAATAATGTTAGAGATTCTAATCGTGATGGTGGGTCTAAGAGGAACTTGAGATCTGTACATGACCAAAACACTTCAGCCATACGGCCTGGGACAGGTTGGAAGGATGCTACAGCTGACACAAAGTTGGGGGGGCACAAGGCGTTTGATAGAATGCCTGTGAGACCTGTTTCATCTATTACGGTCAATCCTACTGTGGTTAAGAAATCGTGGGTAGACATCTGTTCTACTCGACGTAAATATGCTGACCCGTTAGTCATGACCCATATACCACCTAAAGGTAGTGACAACGGTGTGATTAAGATAAAAGTTGCAGACTCGATGGTTGAAGCGGGCGCCTCTCGTTGGCAGAATACTCTGGTGGGATACGTGTTGGGAGATGTTCCGTATTTTGGGCAAATCAAGGCTTGGACTGATAGACTTTGGCGCATCAAAGGTGGCCTCCGTATTTTCTCACGTGAGAATGGCTATTTCTATTTCAGGTTCGATAATGAGGCTGATCGGGACTCCATTTTGCATGGGGGGACTTGGCTGTTTGATGGGCGGTTGGTAGTTCTACAAAAATGGACTTCAAATACCCAGCACGATCGAGATATCCTGACGGCTGTTCCTGTTTGGGTGCAATTTCATAATCTACCCCTCTCTATGTGGACTATGGATATCTTTAATCTATTGGCTAGTGCGGTAGGCGTGCCTATTTGTCTGGATAAGGCTACTGCTAATCTGGATAGAATCTCGTATGCCAGATGCTTGGTGGAAGTAGATGCCAAGGCTGATCTCCAAAGAAGTGTATTAATTGAGAGGGATGACTTATCCTCAATTATTATAAATATAAAATATGAAGGTGAACCTCCTAGATGCGCCGGGTGTGTTTGTTTTGGGCATTTGGACTCCCAATGCCCTTTGAAAACCAGGACAATGGAGACACATGTAGAGGCCCCTTCAATCCAAATGAATGCAAAGCCTTCTGATGGTCTTGATGTTAGCAACTCAAATTCAAATCTGGCAAAGCCTCAGGTTCGTATGGTTAATACCCAAGTCCTGGAGGAGGGAGAACTGGTCATTCCTTTGGTTTGCAATGATCTTCAGCAGCCGAGTGATGGTAGCCTTCTATGCCCAGTTCGAAATAATCTTCAACAGCCGAGTGATGGTAGCCTTCTATGCCCAGTTCGAAATGATCTTCCTCATTATTTGAGAACTGATGTATTGGTCAATGAGCAAAATGTCCAGGAATCAGGCTCCAACTTGCTTAAAGGTAATTCCCATACAATTTCTGTTACTGAAGCCCCGGTTGTTCAGAATGTGGAATCAATTCCCCCAGAGGACCCTACTTACTCTAATAAAGAATGGGAAGTCGAGCATGCTGGATTTAGAGCAGCAGTGCCTCTTCCAAAGCTTAAGTCTATTCAAACACCCCTATCAGAGATCCGAAGAAGCTCACGGCGAGTTGGCACCACCGTTGCCCAGCCGGCCCCCCCACCACTTTAATGTCCATCTTCTTCTGGAATACGAGAGGTCTGAATAATGTGGCTCGTCGTTCAGACCTGAAATCAAGGCTTAGATTGCTTAATCCATCTATTGTGTGTTTGTTGGAAACCAAAGTGGAAGCTCTCAATGATGACATGATTGCTAAGTGTTTTTCTAATGGTTGGGGGATGTTGGATAACAGAGCCTATCATAAGGGAGGGCGGATAATAATCTACTATAATAGCTCGGTTTGGAGCTGCTCACATTCTATTGCCTCTGCTCAACGTATTACTACCTTCTTTTACAACTCTGGTGGTCTTTCCTTTGGATTATCCGCGGTTTATGGTCTGAATCTCGCCTCTGGCCGTACTGAGCTGTGGAATGAACTTGTCTCTGACTACAAAAATTTATTTAACATCCCCTGGGTTATAGGTGGGGATTTCAACTGCATCCGCAATGTACAAGAGAAGTTGGGTGGTCGAGCAGTTGATCCTAATGCTATGGATGCTTTCAATGCTTGTCTTGGGAGCTGCCAGCTAATTGAGATGAAGAGCATTGGCAATAGTTTGAGTTGGAGCAATATGCGCATTGGGACTTCTCGCATTACGGCTCGTTTAGACAGAGTGCTATGCAACACTCCCTGGATTGATCCTTTGCCGCATGTCTTTCTGGAATATCTTCCTGCTAGTTCTAATGACCATTCCGCAATGCATATTCAGCTGCATGCTAAGGTACCCAATTTCCCGAGGCCCTTTAAATTTTTTAATTCATGGTCTATGTTAAGTTTTCTATTTGTCTATTGTGGCACAACGGCTCTGGTGAAATGTTAAACAGTATGTTAAGTGCAATGTCGAACGTGATGGAATGTTAAACATTATGTTATGAAAAATGTTGAACGTGTTTGTTCAACATTTGGTTCTTCATCACCTGTTCTTATCATCAAAGATTTCTTAAATTCTAGCTAAAGGGCTTGCAGTTATGCTTTTGATTCTATTGGAGATTCTCTCTTATCTTGTGAACGGATGCAGATCGTCGTTCTTTGGTCCACTCTTGGTTTAAGGATTTTGCAGTTCCCGTCGGTTATATATGTTGTAACCGAGTGATGAGTTGTTGAGATTGTTCTGGTCGGCTTCATGATCTCTTGGCTGCGGAAGTTTCACTTGGATTGGTTGCGATAAATCTTAGCGGTTTTTATTTGTGCTCCTGCTGTTGTTAACAGTTTATCTATCTTGAAGAAGGAGTCTTAAATATCGCAGCAAGGTCACGGGAAGATTGCTGCTGCTACCGCGTTAGCGTTGATCATCTTTGGTGAAAGGAGATCTAAAATAAAGCTCCGGGAGGAGGCTCACATCTACACTGTAGAGGATCAAGGGAGTTGATCTTGGTGAGTACTGCAAGGGGATCTTGCTCGCAAGGGGAGCTTGCGCAAATTACTCCAAGGAGTTGATTGCGATCAACTCGTGTAGCATGTATTGAGGGGGAGTGTATTTCCTCTAATATATTTCAGTTTTGATGTCTGTAGTTTACATACTATATAATGGAGTAATTTGATTTTCTGGGCGGGGCCCCGCAGATGTAGGTGTGCGCACCGAACTGCGTTACCAATGACCTTGTGTTATGATGTGTTGCTTGATATTATATCTATGTGCCGTATAATTAGGATTGCGTACTAATTTCATTTGGTATCAGAGCAGGTTACCCGCATTCTTTGCTAGTCAAAGAGGGTGTGATTCTGCTGTCTTAGTACGTCAATCATGAACACGAAGGAAGGAGCCTCTGTGACTCGGCCTCCGCTTCTTACTGGCACCAATTATACATATTGGAAGTCACGGATGCACGCGTTTATCAAATCTCTTGATGAGAAGGCATGGGTGGCCACTGTTGAAGGCTGGACTCCTCCTACTGTTGACGACAAGAAGGGAAATGAATCTCTCAAGCCTGTCCAAGATTGGAGTATTGAAGAAGAACACACGGCTCTGGGAAATTCTAAAGCCTTGAATGCTATTTTCACTGCTGTTGATGAAGAACAGTTCAAGTTGATCTCTACCTGCGAAGTTGCTAAAGAAGCATGTGATATCCTTCAAAACATACATGAAGGGACAAGCACTGTAAGAGCCTCTAAACTTCAAATTTTGGCTTCTCAGTTTGAACACCTTAGGATGAATGATGACGAATCTGTGGCTGAATTCAATGGAAGACTTCGTGACATAGCTAATCAAGCTTTTCAATTAGGAAAGAAGTACTCCCAAAAGAAATTAGTTGAGAAAACCCTTAGATCTCTTCCTGAAAAATTTTCGGCCAAAATAGCTGCTATAGAAGAAGTTAGGAATACTTCTAATATGAGATTGGATGAATTGATGGGATCTCTTCAAACTTTTGAGATGAACTTGAAGCAAAATAAAAGGGAGAAAGGAGTGGCTTTAAAAGTGGAAACTGCTGATGCTTCACATGAAGGAGAGGGTACTGAGATTGAAGATGACATAGCTCTTTTAACCAAGAACTTTAGTAAAATGATGAGGAAAATAGGAAATAGAGGTCAGAATTTCAGAAACATCAACAAAGAAGCTCGGACAAATTTTTCTTCTGCAGTTAGAGGCAACAATCGACCCATACAGAAATTTGATACCAAAGGTAAAGGAAAGGGAATTCAATGCAGAGAATGTGAAGGTTTTGGACACATACAGGCAGAATGTGCTAACACCATAAAGAAACAAAAAGGAAAATCTCTAGCAAGCTCTTGGAGTGATGATGAGTCTGAAGAACACACTGGTGACGAGGACATTGTCAGCAACTATGTTGCTTTTATGACCATCATGGGTGATCAGTGTACTGATGACACAACTAGCAATGTTGGACATAGTGTGAATTCTGTTTGCACCATGTTGAAAGAAAAAGATAAGAATGTCAAGAGAAATGTTATAACATTTAGTGCAACATCTGACAGTGATTCTGTATCTGATACGGGTGATGAAAAGGAAGTTGACGAAGTTGATATTCGGTCCGCATATCAAACCATGTTTGTTAATTGGTTAAAGATATGTGAGATAAACAAACTCTTGAAGTATGAGAAAATTAAACTAAAAGGAGAAAGAGAAGAGGTTGTAACTCAACTTGACAAGATCAAGCAAGACGTCAGAAATCTGGAAGGGCAACTCAGAAGAACTCTTCTTAGAGCTGAAAAGGCTGAAAGTGTTCTTGACAAATGGAACACTGGCAAAACCAAGCTTGATGATATTCTAAGCATGGGGAAAGTCAGATTTTTGTGTGTGTTGATGACTTCTCTCGTTTCACGTGGGTGGATTTTCTCAAAGAAAAGTCAGATGCATTCAATGCCTTCAAAAAGCTTTGCATTCGCCTTCAGACTGAGAAGGGAGCAACTATTGGAAAGATTACTCGTATTCGCAGTGATCATGGTAAGGAGTTCAAAAACCACTTGTTTGCTGACTTCTGTGAGGCAGAGGGAATACGACATGAATTTTTTGCACCGAAGACTCCCCAACAGAATGGTATTGTTGAGAGGAAGAATCAGACTCTACAGGAGATGGCTCACGTGATGCTAAATGCCAGAAGGATCAGTACAAAATGGTGGGCCGAAGCAATAAATCTACTTGCTACACCATAAATAGAGTATATCTGAGACCCAGAACGGATAAAACTCCCTACGAGATCTGGAGAGGTAGGAAACCTAATGTCTCTTATTTTCATGTTTTTGGCAGCAAATGTTACATCTTGCAGGATCGGACTTCTAAAGGAAAATTCGATGCTAAGAGTGATGAAGGGACATTTCTCGGATACTCTACTACGAGTCATGCTTTCCGTGTTCTAAATCACCGAACTGATGTCTTGATGGAGTCCATCAATGTCGTCGTTGATGACTTCGAGCAAGGTGGTGTGGGGGCTGGGCCGCAAGAAGAGATTAATGAGGAAGATGAAAATGTTGAACAAAATGTTGAACAAAATGTTACAACATTTGATTCAACGTCTGGTAACACTAGTCAGAATGGTGTCACTCATGGATCGGCTTCTGCTGAAGAATCGCTATCTGATGAGAATGAAGCTCATCCCTCACGTGGAATAACTAAAGTTATCCGAAATCATCCTCTAGAGCTTGTCATTGGGAATGTTGAAGATGGTCTTCACACCAGAGGAACCAGTCAGGTAAATTATCGTGATCTTGCTGGTTATACTTGTTTTTTGTCTAGTCTTGAACCCAAGAATGTTAAAGAGGCATTGTTGGATGAGTTCTGGGTGATGGCTATGCAAGAGGAGCTGAATCAATTTCAGCGTAATGACGTGTGGAGTCTTGTTGAGAGACCGAATGGGGTGAACGTTATAGGCACCAAGTGGATTTTCAAGAATAAAACTGACGAAAGAGGAAATGTCACACGTAACAAAGCTCGACTGGTTGCTCAGGGATACACTCAAATTGAAGGAGTTGATTTCAATGAAACTTTTGCTCCGGTGGCTCGTTTGGAATCTATCAGGCTTCTTCTTGCTGTTGCATGCAGTTTTAACTTCAAGCTTCATCAAATGGACGTGAAAAGCGCCTTCTTAAATGGGATTTTAAATGAGGAAGTTTATGTCGAGCAGCCTAAGGGATTTGAAGATCCTTTCTTACCTGGTCATGTTTATCGGCTGAAGAAAGCTCTTTATGGTCTCAAGCAAGCTCCCAGAGCTTGGTATGAGCGTCTGACTAGATATCTTCTTAAAAAGGGGTATGAACGAGGTGGAGCTGACAAGACACTGTTTGTTCAGAGAACCAGATCTGCTATCATTATTGCTCAGATTTATGTTGATGACATAGTGTTTGGTTCTACGTCTTCTCAGCTAGTAAGTGAGTTTATAGATCTTATGCAAAACGAATTTGAAATGAGTATGGTTGGTGAGTTACATATGTTTCTTGGTCTCCAAGTGAAACAGACTAGTGATGGGCTGTTCATATCACAGAGTAAATATGCTAAGAATCTAGTTAAAAGATTCGGTCTTGAGAAAGCTCGTCAAGTTCGCACTCCTATGGGTTCTACAGAGAAGCTCTCTAAAGATGATGGTGGAAAACATGTAGAGGTTACCTTGTACAGGAGCATGATAGGTAGCTTGTTGTACTTGACAGCAAGTAGACATGATATCTGTTTCAGTGTAGGAGTATGTGCTCGTTTTCAGTCATGTCCTAAGGAATCACACATCACGGCTGTTAAACGTATAATCAGATACATAAGTGGAACAGCTGACTATGGGATCTGGTACTCCAAAGATACCAATACTCTCTTATCAGGATATAGTGATGCAGACTGGGCAGGTAATGCTGATGACAGGAAGAGTACCACTGGAGGATGCTTTTATGTTGGAAATAACTTAGTTTCGTGGTATAGTAAAAAACAAAATTCTATTTCATTGTCAACAGCTGAAGCAGAATACATTGCAGCAGGGAGTTGTTGTACTCAACTCTTGTGGATGAAACAAATGTTGACAGACTATGGTGTTGATCAAGATATTTTGACTGTTCTATGTGACAATCAAAGTGCAATAAACATTTCAAAGAATCCTGTTCAACATTCAAGGACTAAACACATTGACATTCGGCATCATTTCATCCGTGAGCTAGTTGAAAAGAAGATTCTCATTTTGGAGTATATCGATACTACTAGTCCGTTGGCTGATATTTTTACTAAACCCTTGGAGTCTAACAGATTTGAGGAGTTACGACAAGCTCTAGGGCTGTGTCGTATCTGATTGTTGAACTTATTGTTGCACATAATGTTAAACATAATGTCAAACATTATGTCGCAACCCTTAATAGTGCTCTGGATTCTTTTGTCTTTTCTGTCTGAGCGTTATTACCTCTGCATTTATTTCCCTTTATTGGTTTTCGGAGCTCTCTTCATCTCCTTAGAATTCTTCACGAAGTTATTTGTTAAGGAGGGTCCGTGCTCTTCTAGGGTTCTTGGTTCTTGATTCATTGTCCAAGAAATCCTTGCTGTTTCTGCGATGGGCCGATCTCAGAATGAAAGATCCTCTTCGAATCCTCGTCGGTCTGCTCGCCAAGCCGCATCGTCTCGCCAGAATCCTCCATCTTCTGCTTTCTCTCCTCTCAAATGGAAAGGTTGTGTTCCACGATCTTCTAGGGTCTCGTCCGCTGGAATCTTGTCCCCTTCATCATCTTCAGTGTCTTCTGACCACATGCATTCTGGATCTCCGTTGAATTTGGCTATGGTACCTTTTTCCCCAATCTCTGTTGATTCTTGCTATCGCGGTTTTTCTCAAATGTCATTCTCCGAAGAAGATGAATCATTTCCTCATCCTGTCTCTGTGGAAGATTGGTTTTGGCATCTTCGTCGAACTGATTGCAAGCTGGATATTTCTTGGATGGATTTATCCAATACTCATTTTGGTACTGTTCATCTTAAAGATCTTGAAGGAAAGTTGCTAAGTGTGAGGGTGCCCTTCGATGATTTAATTGTTCTGAAATCTTGGAATCCCCCTGAGCCCTCTGTCAAACTGTCTGAAATTGTTGTACTGGATGACTCTGACTCAGTGTCCTCGTCAGTTGCTGATGATGGTATGAAGAATGGTGAAGGGTCCGCATGTCAAGACACTTCTGATACGGCTAATGCTGGTGTTTCGGATACTCATGCTGATGTTCATAATGTGTGTTTCTCCATGAATGAGAGTGCTAATAAGTTGGGTTCTGAAAATGAGACGGTTGGGGTTGATAAAGAACTTTCCACTAATGCATCTACAGATGATGTTGATCCTGCCTCAGTTCTGAATCCCTCTGCACCTACAGAAGAGAGTTCTGATCCTCCTGAACAGGTCATTTCTTTGGGTGAAAATGTTACACCTTCGCCTAATGTTGAATCTTATGTCAGATCTGATGATTGTGCTCATAAAGAAGCTCCCAAGGTGTCTGTTGACCCCAGTGTGGATCCTTTTGTTATTCATCCACGCAAGACTAGATCGGGGTCTCTCAAGCGCAAAGTATCTTCCTCATCCTGCAGGGTCTCTCCATCTAAGTCTCCCAAGTTATCAAAAGGGTCAGGTTCCTTCTCTCCTCTGATGGTCTTGCCTCTGAAGCTATGTCTATTCAATTTTTTGATAAGTCTTGCAAGGATAGATGTGTAGTTTACTCTGATAGATCCATTTTTGGTGAAAAGTCTATTGCAGTCTCATCTTTCAAACATACACACTTTCTTGCTTTTCTCAAAGATATTGACTTGTTTCAAGCTGCCAGTTGTTTTAAGACTTATTATCCGGTTATGGTGCGAGAGTTTTATTGCAATCTATTCAAATCTACATCTGATTCTTCCTCTAAATGGGGCTTTAAAACTTTTGTTCGTGGGAAAACTGTTCCATTCTCTCCTGATATCATAAACAATCTGCTCAAATGGCCGTGTGGTCAATGTCTTCCTCCTAATGGTGTCGACTTTGACTTGTTCATTCAGACTGTCACTGGTGGGCAGTTCTCATGTTGGCCTAAATCCGTTTCTTTCCCTTCATCTGCTCTAACAGCTAAGTTCTATTTGCTGTATCGCATTGCTACTCGTAACTGGTTGCCTACTTCCAACATGTCTATTGTTACGAAGTCTATGTGCAAATTGCTGTTTGCTGCTGGGACTAAGAAGTCCTTCAACTTGGGTCGCCTCATCTTTGATTCCATCCTATATTAATCAGAATCTTCAGCTCCTCATACTGCCCTGCCGCATGCGTCCCTAATTTCTATGATTCTCTTCTCTCATGGAATTGTTCCAGCATCTTCTGAGCTTCCTGTATCCTGTGACTTGATAAGCTTCACAACCAAGTCTATAGCCAGCAAAATTGATGACCTGACTGTCCTTCCTTCTGGGTCCTCTATGCCGTCGTCTCCTTCACCATCTGTTTCCAAATCAACTAAGAAAAGGCCTTCTCCTCCTCAAGCTTCTGTCCAAGATCTTCAGGATGACATGTTGGTGTTTCAGAGAGCTGTCAAGGCTGTTGATGATCAGCTCGTTATGCTTGAGAGTCAGAGGGTTCTTCTTCAAGCTCAGAGGATTTTTCTTCAAGACAGGATTGCTGAACTTCAAGCCAAGGTGTCTCCTTCTGGTGAAGTTTGATCTTTGGCTTTTTCTGTCACAAAGGGGGAGTAGTATTAACATGTTCTGTGTATATGAATGGTTGTATATGGTTGTTCTGAACATGTGGGTGATCTAAATGTCTTGACTTGGGAGCGGTTTTTGGTCTTCCGACTGGTATGTCTTCTATCTGACTATATGGTTTCCTTTCAAAAGCATTTCTCCTGCTTGTCTTCTTGCTTTGATGATATCGGATCACTTTCTGTTTGATTGTGCCACTAAAAGCCAAAGGGGGAGATTGTTAAGTTTTCTATTTGTCTATTATGGCACACCGGCTCTGGTGAAATGTTAAACAGTATGTTAAGTGCAATGTCGAACGTGATGGAATGTTAAACATTATGTTATGAAAAATGTTGAACGTGTTTGTTCAACATTTGGTTCTTCATCACCTGTTCTTATCATCAAAGATTTCTTAAATTCTAGCTAAAGGGCTTGCAGTTATGCTTTTGATTCTATTGGAGATTCTCTCTTATCTTGTGAACGGATGCAGATCGTCGTTCTTTGGTCCACTCTTGGTTTAAGGATTTTGCAGTTCCCGTCGGTTATATATGTTGTAACCGAGTGATGAGTTGTTGAGATTGTTCTGGTCGGCTTCATGATCTCTTGGCTGCGGAAGTTTCACTTGGATTGGTTGAGATAAATCTTAGCGGTTTTTATTTGTGCTCCTGCTGTTGTTAACAGTTTATCTATCTTGAAGAAGGACTCTTAAATATCGCAGCAAGGTCACGGGAAGATTGCTGCTGCTACCGCGTTAGCGTTGATCATCTTTGGTGAAAGGAGATCTAAAATAAAGCTCCGGGAGGAGGCTCACATCTACACTGTAGAGGATCAAGGGAGTTGATCTTGGTGAGTACTGCAAGGGGATCTTGCTCGCAAGGGGAGCTTGCGCAAATTACTCCAAGGAGTTGATTGCGATCAACTCGTGTAGCATGTATTGAGGGGGAGTGTATTTCCTCTAATATATTTCAGTTTTGATGTCTGTAGTTTACATACTATATAATGGAGTAATTTGATTTTCTGGGCGGGGCCCCGCAGATGTAGGTGTGCGCACCGAATTGCGTTACCAATGACCTTGTGTTATGATGTGTTGATTGATATTATATCTATGTGCCGTATTATTAGGATTGCGTACTAATTTCAGTCTACGTTTCCAGGTTTCCATGAATTAATTAAAAACAACTGGGGGAATCAGCCTGGAGGCACTTTTATGAAAAGACTGTTCAATAACCTCAAGCATCTTAAGCCTATACTCAAGACTTGGGCCGGCCAACATAATTCAGCAATTAAATCTACCAATTGGCGCTAGGAGCTTCTTTCCATACAACAAAACCCACTTTTGCACTCTTGTTCTCATTTACAATCTTTAGAGAAGAATGATATGCTGAATCTTGCTAAATCACTTGATTTGGAGGAGGAGGATCTGAGACAGAAGAGCAAGCAGAATTGGTTAAATCTGGGGGATAGAAACTCCAAATTCTTTTATACTGCTATGAAGGCGAGACAATGTCACAATAGCCTTAGCCATCTTATTAATGACAATGGGACCCCCACTCTGAATTCTGCTGATCTAACAAAAGGAAGCCCCCATTTATTATGAGAATTTATATAATCAAGATGATTATTGGAATGTCTTCCCTAATCTTATTCCTAAACGTAAGCTTACCTTAGAGGCTTCTATTTGGATGGATAGGCATGTGTCTGTTTCTGAGATCAAAAATGTTGTTTTCCAAATTGGGAAAGACAAAGCTCCTGGGCCTGATGGCTTTAATGCTCATTTCTTTCAAAATGCCTAGGGAATTGTGGGGGAGGATGTTACTAAGGGTATTTCCTCCTTCTTCATGTCAAGGAACCACACTTTTCTCACGCTTGTCCCTAAAAATTCTAATGCAGTGGGGTTGGGTGATTACAGGTCTATTGCATGTTGCAACGTCATCTACAAAATTATCAGTAAGGTCTTGTGTAATAGGCTAAAACATGTTATTTCCGACCTTATCTCCCCCAATCAGTCCGCCTTCCTTAAGGACAGATTATTATCCGACTGTACTCTCATTGCCCATGAACAGATCCGTGATTTCAGCAACCCCATGGGGTCCAGAACATGTATCAAATTGGACCTTCGGAAGGCGTTTGACAGTGTGAACAGAGAATTCATCTATTTCCTCCTACACCAAATGGGTTTCGGGCACAGATTCATCAAGTGGATAACCCAATGCATTGCCACTCCTTTATTCTCTGTTCTTATTGAGGGATCCCCTGAGGGATATTTTTCTTCTAACAGAGGTTTGCGCCAGGGTGACCCTCTTTCGCCCTACCTCTTTGTCCTTATTATGGAGGCTTTCTCTCTTCTCATGGCCAGAGCTGAATCAGCTAGATCAATTCATCCTATGAGAAGGTTTGGGTCCATTTCTCATCTTTTATTTGCTAACGATCTATTAGTCTTTTGTCGTGCCAATCCGCATTCGATAAAGGGTCTTAAGGATCTGTTGGCCTTATTCAATCTATATTCTGGGCTCCAAATTAATTGGAATAAAAGCTTGGCTATCTTCAGTAAAGGAGTAAGGAATCCTAGGGGCTGGCAGATATGCTTGGTATCAAAAAGGTTGCTAGCCTTTCAACATATCTGGGCCTCCCGCTATCTTCAAATTACCCTAAAGCCTCCTTATTCAATCGTCTTGTGGACAGATGCAAAAAGAGATTATTGGGTTGGTCGTCATCGCTATTATCCATCTTTGGTCGGATTGAACTTGTTCGCTCTGTTATTTATGGGATGATTGCATTCTGGATGCAGGCTTATCGCATCCCCTCCTCGGTACTCCGTACTATCTCTTCTGTGTGCAGGAAATTTATTTGGGGTAATCTAAATATATGGGGTTGGAAGGACCTTTGTGTGCCTAAGAAAGAAGGGGACGTGGGTCTGAGACTTTTAGAGGAGTTGAATGTTGCTTCTAGAATCCGTCTTACTTGGCGAATGCTTGGCACAAATGGAATCTGGGCCAATTACATGAGAATTCATTATGTTGCTATCAAAAGAAATTTCTTTACAACTAAAGCTACTGCCACTCAATCAGGCACTTTGAAGTTCATTCTCAAATACCATAATTTTTCACAGAAGTTAATTAAGCGTACTCTAGGTGACGGTACTGAAACTTCATTTTGGTTTGATAATTGGCACCCCAAGGGGCCACTACATCTGCTTCATCCTCCTACCCTTGATACAGAGAATTTCCGTGTTAGTGATTTTTGGACCGGCCAAGGGTGGTCTCATAGTGATGCAATTCGGCCTTTGCGCCCTGTGTTGTGCTAGGTTCAGCTTGTTGACGGGAAGGACGCCTGGAGCTGGGCTTCGGGTAAGGCTTTCAGCTTCAAATCGCCATGGCAAGGTGCACGTGACTCTGGTCATGTGTATCAATATTATTCTAATGTCTGGCATCCTCATTCGGTGCCTAAGATGTCAATCGGCCTGTTAAGAGCCCTGCGCTACAAACTCCCTACAAAAGATCAGCTAAGCAAACGCTGGTTGCAAGTGGAAAATTCTTGCGTCCTATGCACTGGGAATTTGCCTGAAACTACAAAACATATTTTTTTTTGATTGTGAGTTCTCCCGTTATATTCTCAGACGGAGTTTATTGAAGCTTGGTTACTCTGGGACTGTTCCTCTTTCTCTTGCTAGTGCATGTAACTTAATCAACTCGAGATATAAGCTTGTTAATCCTATAGGTACCCTTGCTAAAGCTGTGTTATCTACCTTAGTTTGGCACATATGGAGGGAGCGAAACAAAAGTATATTTCAGGGCACTCAAAAGGGGAAACCCGTAATTTTTGCTGAGATTGCTGCGGATATCATTATTTCTTTGAGGAATCTAGATATTGAAGGTGTCTCTGATTTGACACCCTTATCAAATTGGGGGATTATTGATACTGGCTAACTATGTATTTTTGGTAGTTGGGTAGCTTTGTAACTTAGTTATTCTTCCAGATTTTTGTATATTCTTAGAATGCCAATTCAGCTAAAGTTGGCTGGAGGTAGTGGGTGACGGCGCTTGTGCCCTATCCCCACTCCTCCGACCAACTTCTGTTTTGATTAGGCATTTGCTTCATGTACTCTACTTTTGATGAATAAAGATTGCTATTAACTGTCAATATATATATATATTATATATATATATATATATATATGAAAAGTAAGTGAGCGTGTATATAAGTATAAACAGGGGACTACATTAGGGTGTGAGCCAAAAAGCAGAGCATGCAAGGGAGAGGCTGGAAAGTAGTCACCTTACACTAGAGCTACCAGGTACACATCAAGAAAGGAAAAAACTGTACTGAGGAGGCACACACAAAAACGACCTAAGAAAGCCCCCAGTTTTCAAAAAGATAACGATCAACAGACTCAACATCCTCAAGGTCACAGGAGATCATAGCATCATAGACGTCAGAGGAGATCCTAGTGAGGAGGGCGTCTTTAGGGGATGCCCTGAAGCAGAAGAACCGACTGTTGTGCTCCTGCCAGATATGCCAAACAACCGCTGAGAAGACAAGCTTGGAGAGTTTACCCTGAGGGAAGGTTTTCCCTCCTGATCCAAACCTCCGTCTCAGCATGTTAGGATCAACGGTAATGGATTTGGAGCAGGATGAAAGGCCAAGCCGGAGTTTGCAAACCGTCCAAACAAAAGCACTGTAGTCACATCGGAAGAACACGTGTCGATCGGTCTCGAGATGAGGGCCACAGAGGACACACGGGGACTGCCCCAAGATGAAATGCCTGGCAAGCTGGTGAGAGGTGGGGAGACGATCCGAGAGGGCACAAAGAAGGGTGAGAGAGAACTTAGGCACATGCCCAGGGAACCAACATAGATCTGCCAGGCGGGAGGGAGGGGCCGAGCGATGAGTGGTAAACCAGGCATAGCAGAGGGAGCAGCCCCCCATCACTATCCACTCCCAATAAACGGAACCACTCTAGTGAGAAGTAGAGGATAGATGGGGCTGGAGATGGGCAATGCAGGCATGGAGGCACCAAGCCCCGCCATCCTAGAAGTCAGCAACATACCGAAATCTCAGGGAGTGAGGAGGGGTGCAAATCCTGGCAAGAGGACCACACTGAAGCCACTGATCGAACTAGAACGATGAGGAGCACCCATCCCTCACTATGCGACGGAAGCAGGAAGCAGCACTATCACGGCAGCGAAGAATATGTTTGTACGAACCAAAATCCAATGCGAAGGCCTCACAAAGAAAGAGAGGAGAATGCTTCAAATAAGTAGCCCCCAAGTAGGAAGCCCAGGGAGAGGGCGAGTGAAGAAGCCTCAAGAGGAGCTTGGCCCCATCAGCCACCCTTACCTCCCGAAGAGAGCAAAGACCAATCCCCCTTACACTTGGGAAGACGCATATCCTCCCAATGCCACAAATGGAGCTTGTACCCCCAGATGAAGTCCCTACACAATCGGTCAATCTCAGAGAGGATGGAGACAGGGATACAGAATGAATGGAACCAATAGAAGACAATTCCATGGATAACGGAACGGACCAGCTCAATGCGCCCAGAAGTTGAAAGAAGCCTAGACGACCAAATAGCAATCTTGGCTCTGTATTTGTCCACAAGACTAGAAAATAGCTTCGCATCAGGATAAGTGGACAAGAGGGGAAGCCCAACGGACTGGGGAGACGTCGATTGGAATGCCAAGGAGGAGGGAGAGCTCATCCCCAATACTGCACCCCTTGCTAAAAATTAGTTTGTTCTTGGACTTGTTCAACTCCAGACCATTAAGAAGGTGGACAGAAGAAAGAGCCCGGCCAAGCTCCTCAAAGGAATCAGGCTCCGCCTTACAAAAGACCAACATGTCATCAGGGAAGAGGAGGTGGGAGGGGATATGCAGACTTCCCCTCTTAGGAGGCCGAATGGCGCCTGTGATGGAGGCACGGTCCATCAGAAGAGTGAATGCCTCCATAACAACGATGAAGAGGAAGGGGGAGATGGGGTCCCCTTGACAGACCCCCCTATTACTCCCAAAGTGTCTAGCAAGGGAGCCATTAACTAGCAGCGAGAATGAAGGGGAGTTGACGCAAACCTTGACCCAACGGATAAAGGAGGAATGAAAGCCGAGACAGGAGAGGAAGTAGTAGATAAACTCACGGTTGATGCTATCGAAGGCCTTCCACATATCCAACTGAATACATGCACGAACTTCCATCGAAGCAAAGAAATCCCGAATAAGCTCATGGGCCAGGAGGGAGGAGTCCGAAATGAGCATGTCCTTGATGAACACCGACTAGTTCTAGGAGATCAGACTAGGAATGACCGTCACCAACCACTGGCTAAGGACCTTGGAGATGATTTTGTAAACAACATTGCAGCAGGAGATATGCCGGTAGTCCCCCAGAGAGGCGGCATTGGGGGATTTGGGGACAAGGGTAAGAAAAGTGTGGTTGATCTGCTTGAGGATACTACCAAAGCTGAAGAAGGAGAGCACGACCCATGTCACATCACCTCCCACAACCCTCCAGAGGTCCTGAAAAAACAGGGGGTGGGAAGGACGCGCTTGGGGATAACCTCATGGAAGGAGGAGCAATAGGAGTCCTGGTTGAAAAGAGAGGAGAAGAAATCAACCGCCTCAGACCGGAGAGAGTCAATCATAGTGGTAGGCCTCCCCCTGGACCAATCAAATGAAGGAGGTTGTTGCTGGCCACACGATCCCTAGAAGCAACGTAGAAGAAGCTGGTGTTCCTATCCACCTAGGAGGGCCAAAACTGGCAGCTCTTATGTCTAGCCTGGCTATGTTCACAATCAAGGCTAGAAGCGAGAGTAATGGAAAGGGTGCAGTCCCGGCAGATGAGATCAGGACACGAGTGGAAGTCAGGCAAAGCCCTCAGAGCGGAGATCTCCTGTCTAACAATTGCAGAGTGGGTGAAGGGTCGACAGGCCGAAGACCAACCCCGAATTGCCTCCTTAAGAGCCTTCAGCTTGGATACCAGCCTGAACATAGGGGACCCCATGAAATGCCTACGCCAAGTAGCAAGCACCAGAGAGAGAAACCCAGGGATCTGGAGATAATGACTGAAGAACCAAAAGGGCTTGAGCCCCGAGTCAGGAGGGAGTATAATCTGAGTAAGCAGTGGAGAGTGGTCACTGGTGCATAGGGGAAGGTAGGAGGCAAAGGCATCAGGCAGAGTGGCCGTCCAGCCTACAAGAAATGTGAGAATCCACAGCCGAGTTATTGCACCAACTAAGGTGATCTCCAACACACTTAATGTCATCCAACCTACATCCATCAATGCACCTATTAAAGTCCTCCAGAAGACTGTGCAAGAGGACCCGGCCCCCACCTTTTCATCAATAAACCTAGTGACATTGAAGTCCCTGATAACCGCCCATGCTCCATCCCCAATTAAAAGAGAGTCACCAAGGAGATCATCCCAAAGACAAATCCTTTCCGAAGCCAGATTGTATGCATAGACACAGGAAAGGAAGATGACCAAGCCCCCTCGGTTCTTGCAGGAGAGAGTGATATGCTGGGTCGAAATAGAAAGGGTGGAGAAATCCCAGACTGTCGGGTCAGCCACGACCCATATCCTACCCTTCACAGCATGAGTGTAATTGCGAAAAGATTTCCACCCCTTAGGGCAACAAGAGTCGACAACATCACCTCCTGCGTCCAAAATCTTAGTCTCAAGGAGACCAGCAAGAGACACTTGTGCTTATTAATGTGGTTCTTAACATCTCTCCAATGAGCCTTGGAATTTAAACCCCGCACATTCCAAACTAAAACCGACATAGTCAAACAAGGTGGGTGGGTTTGGCTCTTAGTCGTCACCCGGGAGGTAGCTAGTTCTCCAGAGTTGGGTTTCTTGGGAATTCTTGTGGATTCTGTGGGGATGGCATAAGAGGGGTTAGGGATGAAGGTCGGGAGGGGACATTGGGGAGGGGGCAGAGAGGGGAGGTGTGGTTGGAGGGCTAGGATGCTGGCTAGGGCTGAGGGGCGGGAATTCATCCATAGACACCGCAAATCCACCAACAGAACCCCGACTAGAACTGATAGCATTGTCAGCAACAGACCCTCCACTGCTCATCACATTAAAAGCCTAAAGCTGCAAATCAACATCCAACAACTCCTCAGCCAAGGCTTCATCCACCGCAACAAGAGACCCTACACTAACCCTAGAAGAACCACTCATGGCAATAGGAGCCGCTGACTCCAAAATAGCCCCAGGTTTGGCAGAATCTCTCCCTATATTGGAGACACAGAGGGAAGCTAAAGTATGAGAAGATGAAGGGTCATTATACGGAGGGGGGAGATACTTGCAGGCGGTGAAGGTGGGATGACACCAACAACCGCACGAAGAGGAGGAGACGTCGCATGGAGAGGGGGAGATGCCGCAGATTCGAGAGGTTGGTCAGACAAGCGTCGTGGCTGCTGCATGTTGGTAAGGACAGCAGGACGGCCAGCTTGGCCCACATAAGTCTCGACTATCACATCGACAACTTCCACTTCGCCATCGGAATCAAGGAGGTCATCGACGTCAGGGAAGGACTGGAGCGTCCCCTCGCCATCACTAGAGGAGATATATATAGACATATATATATGTATATGTATATCTATACATATACATACATACATATATATATATATACACATATTTTTTTTTGACAACCCAGAAAAATCCCCAACCCCCTCCCCCTACCTTTGGCTTTTTTAGGAGGGTAAGGCGAGAGCCCGGCCGAGACTATGCAAACTGGGGGGAAACCGCCGTGCCCCCAACGGCCCCCGGGTAAGTCCGAGAGGGGAGATGTAGATATATACACACATATATATACATACATACATACATACATATATATGTATACATATATATGTGTGTGTGTGTGTGTATACATATACATATATATGTATATAATACATATATCACCTCATATGCATATACATACATGAGTGTGACACAGAGATTTACACATGGATCCACACACACACAATATATATATATATATATATATATATATATATATATATATATATATATATATATATATATATATATATATATATATATACTAGTCATAACCCGTGCCCGCGGGCACGGTTCATTTAAGATTTCCCCGCGAAATCTTTGTTCCCCGAAAAATTATTTTCACAGCCAAAATTTAACAGAAGAATAAATTAGCTTAAAAATATTTAGCGACGCAGGCACCTTCGGCGCGTGCGTCTTCGGTGTGGAACAACAAATGCGGCGCAAGCGCCTTCGGCGCGGAACAACAAATACGGCGCAGGTACCTTCGGCATGGAACAACAAATTCAGCGTCGAATCACAAATTTGGCGTCCGCGCCGAAGGCGCGGAACAACAAATTAGCGTAAAAAAATTTAGCGGGCGCCTTTGGCGCGGGCGCCTTCGAAGAACAATGATGATTTATATATCTAACCAAATATTTCTCTCAAAATGAAAACAATAGGTAAAATTAAATGTTGCTTAGTTTAAACCATCTGCTATCAATCTCCCCAAAAAAACACATATTTGAGTTGAGTCCAGTTCTCCAACTCTTCTTACTTTTATTTTTTCTAAATAAGTGAGAATATGTTTATGCAATAAAAATTATGGGAATACAACCATATTTTCCAACTCATCAAATTAACAACAACAAATCTTGGGTATTATCAAAGTGCTTCTTCAACCCTAAAATGAAACTCTTAAGCATAAAAGGGGCAAAAAGAAGAAAACCACCATGAATCATCATCATCATCATCATCATGAGCTTCTTCATCATCATCAGCGCCCCAAAATGATTAATTCGAAAACCCTGGATGTCGAAATGGTTTCTTTTGTTGTGGGCAGAGGATGAGGAGGTGGTGGCGTTCTTCTCGGCCTCGAGGACAGTGGCTAGGGTAACTGTGTTGGTGCTCTAGTAATAGCTGGAGTCGTCATCTTGGATTTTAAGGAGGTCACGAAAGTTAGCGGAGGACTGAGGATGGAGATCTCATCGGAGTGTGTCATCTACGGGTGGATGTCCCTCCATCAAAATGGAAATTTGATTGAAAACATCAAGAAAATTGATGATATAATGTGACTTGAGAGAAAAAATGAAGGCATTACACAAAAACAAAACAACCACATCATCCAAAATTCAACCTTTTCCACAAAAAAAGAAAGAAAATACAAAAATCTCATCAATTTTGGGACATAAGCACACGCCCAAAGTCTCATCCATCAAAATTAAAAAGATACATTTGCAAGCCACTACATGATATTTCACAAATTACATCCCAATTACTATTACTGTTTAGGCCGTTTGATGATCAGGCATTTCACATTCTGCGTGCAATGGTTGCTCACGCTTCCCAAAAACGTCATGTAATTCAAAATTTTACATTTCAAACTCACATCAAAACATCGATTTTCTAAAATCCCAGTGCAATTCAGTGTCACTAAGTAAATTTTATTAATTTCCTCTTAATTAGACCATAACAATGGCTTCCAATCACCAGCATATCGGCATGAACTTTCTCCAGCGTCTCGCAGATCACTTCTCGAGCATCTCATGTCTTCACCTTTGATTCACATTCACCTAAAAACCCCAATTTAACAGCGATTAACAATCCAGTTTTGTTTTACAATATCAACGATTTACATTAGGCTCATACTGTACCGTACGTATGGGTAATTTGCGCAAAATCTCTGGGCTTTCTCCATCATCGTATCCGCCACCTCTGTGTCGTACCGATACACGCTGGCCAATACGTCTGCCGAAAACAGATACCCTGGGAAAACCCAAACTAATTAGCAAAAAAATCCACTGACGGAGATGTGACTGGGAAATTACTAAACTGCCCCTTGGCTTACTGGTGTCGTTAATTGATCGTGCTAGTGGGACGGAAAAAGCTTTTCAAGAGTAATTCGGTGAGGTCGGCCCCTTGCTTGGGCTTAGATGGTGGCGTTTGAGGATCGCCATGGCCGCGCTCATGCTCAGATAGAGTTCGGATCTGACGATGCTCGAGGGGTGAAGCTTCGTCGAGCTTTCTCGAAGCGCAGCATCGGATCACAACCTTATTCGAAGATGGCTTACCACGGCAGCACCATGGGGTTTTGTCGTCGAGACTGTCCCCATCTAATGAGATCCAAGCCTCGAGAAAATCCAAGCTTTGGGGTTGGAATGATCGAGAGGTTGAAATCATCAAAGCCTGTTTCTGATCATTTTATTCGGATTCAAATGAAGCTCCTGATCTCGAATGGCAGAGCTCGGGCGAGTTTTGCTCGAGCAGAGCTCGGATCCCAAAGTCGTCAAAGTGAGAGACTGGATGGGCAAGGTCGGATGAGATTGAGGGCGAACTGAGCTCGGGACCTAATGGGTTGAAGGAGTCTCCCTCGAGGGTGATTGGAGCTCCGTCTCTTGCTGATCAAGGCTGCCAGTTGAACATCTGACCCCACCTGAGGTTTGATCTCTCGAGCTTGTTGGGCTGGGTCGATGAGCTCCAAATGAGGCTCCATACCATGGAGCGAGAGGAGCCATGCGGAGGCAGCTTGATAACGCCGCATTCGCCATATTTGATAACGCAGCTCAGGAAGGCAGAGCGTTGGACTGCGAAGGGGGAGCCAGGACGCGAGGCTCGAGGATGAAGGCGCTGAAGGTGGCCGTGGGAGAAAGGACGCAGGCTGTGCGGCTTATACCATTTGATGAGAGGGGGGTTTACCCTTTGATGAGACCTAGCAATTAAATGCACCCAAAAAAGCTGTTGCTATTCCCAAATTAAATGATTGGTCCTTTGCGTGGAGAGGGCAGCTTTGGCCCTTTGCATTTTATCTCATGGCTGGTGCTATCCCCAAAAAAAGCCCCTTACTCTCCCCAAAAGCAGACTTGCTTTCCCAAGGCAAATTGCAGGTTACGAAAAGAAATGGGACCCATAAAAACTAAAAAATACAAACTATTCATCTCAATTTTTAATCCCAACCGTTCATCATCCAAGATTAAATCCTGGCCGTCTTTTATTAACCAGTTTGTCCTAGTCAGCTTGTCCTAGTCAGCCCTAGGATTCAAAAATCGCTGTCAAATGTATAATAGATATATATATATACAAGCTACAAAGATCTTAATTAATACATATACCATAAGCATTATAAAAGAAAGGTTAGGCATTACCTGAAATCACTTGCTCATAAGTCTCAGCCTCTGTGGTTGTCATGACGAATGCCTGACGCTTCAACTGGTTCTGCCTCACTTGCTTAAAAGCCTTCTGTAGTGGAGCCATAGGTGGTCCATGCTAAGTAGGTCCAGAAGGATTAGCAATCGTCAGCTTGTTGGTGTAGTGAGGGCAGTCTCTGGTAGCATATGTAGATGCCCTGCATACTCTTCCTCGCTTTTCGAATAGACAATATACCATCAATGAATATCACTACAAATTTATCCAGATACTCGTTGAATATGATATTCATAAGATTCATGAATACTGCAGGGGCGTTGGTCACACCGAAGTGCATGGCAACGAACTCTTAGTGTCTATACTTGGTTCGGAAAGCCGTCTTGTAGATGTCTTCATTCCTGACTTTCACATGATGGTATCCACTCCTGAGATCCAACTTCAAGAAAACTCGTGATCCACCGAGTTGATCGAATGTGTCATTGATGTGAGGTAACAAGTACTTATTCTTCATAGTGACTTTGTTCAGCTCCTGATAATCCACACACATCCTTCTCGATCCGTCCTTCTTCTTGACCAACAGAACAGGTGCACCCCAGGGAGATATGCTTGGATGGATGAATCATTTCTACAACAGGTCGTCCAATTGCTTCCGTAGTTCTTCAACTTCTACAGGAGCCATACGGTAGGGTGCCTTCGAGATCGGCTGAGTATTCGACACAAGGTCGATGCTGAATTCCAGAGCTCGGTCAGGCGACAATCTCGAACCACTGCAGGCTCTTCAGGTTCGACTTGCATAGATGCGACGATCACTTCATTCGACTAGGCCCGAAATTTGATAGGTCCGAGCGAGTGACTTCCACTGATGAATTCGAACACCGGATGATCGGGGATCTTAAATACTACTTTCTTCTTGGGAAAGTCGAAAGTAGCATAAAAGGTTCCCAACCAATCCATGCCGAGAATAGCATCAAAGTAGGGTGTGTCCAGGACCATGAAATCTGCATAGAGCTCATTTCCACAAATCACCAAAGGACATGATTTGCATCCCAAGAAAACACTCACCACGCCATTCTCAGTAGTGATATTCCAACTTTGCAAAAGTAGGTAGGTGGGAATCGAGTGTTTGACCACGAATTTCCGGGATAAGATACACAATGAAGATCTGAAATCAAATAAGGTCATGGCTGGGTGTGAAGCCACTAAGACGACACCTAAGATGATAATAATTAAATCTTAGCAAGGGTGTCTAACTAAATCCTGGTGTTGTGTCTCCTGCCATGCTAAGACTAGAAACTCGGGCAAATTTTATGTACGAGATAAATCTAGACGTTTTGGCTAATGATAGTATTTCTATTGTTCTAAAGGTTTGCATAATGCACGACCTGTATGAGCCACCACAAAAACCTGTCACGTCCTGCTTCCCATTATACTTGGGAGCGAGGACGCGAGCCGGTCCGCATGGGCTGAAGCGTTGAAGAACAAACCCAATAAGCGTCTGCGAATAAAAACCATACATAAGAACTTGCATGCTTTCAGAAACAACAGAGATAACTATGAATTTAACGCCAACATCCAGAAAGAAAGTACACAAACGTAACAAAGCCCCCTGCTTGGCCAAATAAACTACAGAGTTCTACAAAGGTGGATACACACCCTATAAAAGTGCAGTAAAAGAAATCATAAGCAATAGCAGGTAATGCTCAGCAACTAGTTCTCAGTGGGGTGAACTCCTGGATAAACATACTCCTAGTCCAGTGGGGCAGTCTCCTCAAGCAGCTCGTCCTCAAGGTATTCTGTCATGTGACCTGACATACATTTCAAACAACATAGAAATGTATGTCAGCAAGGGTCATTGGCAAGCATTAATTATGAATAGGACCCTTGGCAAGGTTTTCAAAAGTAGTTTTTGATATGCTCATGTTTTACACTTTATTTCTGCATTTTTCCATCCTATAAAGATTGCTCATATTGCGTTTTTAACGATTATACAATGTTTTAACGATATATTTCAATATTCCTTTATTTCATCTGATTTCAGGAAATATGGAGCACTCTGGAGCAATTTGGAGCCACAAACACTTACACGCGTGTCGAAGCGTCATTGACTATGATATCGGAGAGCTAACAATAGTGGATGATGAGTAGAAGATGATGGAAGGCGAAAGAAACGAAGAGGGAGCAAGAAGAAGGAGAGAAGAGTACTGAAACAGGCTACTCGGCCGAGTGACACAGCTCACTCAGCAGAGTGAAGCAGCCCACTCGACCGAGTGAAGCTGACACACCCAATCCAGCCTGAAGAAGAGCCAGAATGTACTCAGCCGAGTGGAAATCTCCACTCGACCGAGTGAGAAGCCCACTCGACCGAGTGGAGATAAAAATTGTGACGAAATCCTTCGACGCTTCTTTGTTTTTAGAGAGGGTCTGCAGTAGGTCCTACTCGACCGAGTATGAATCCCACTCGACCGAGTGAGAAGACTACTCGGCCGAGTGGGCTGAACTTCCAGAATATTGTATATCCCAATTTCCTGTAGATTTCTCTCTCGACCGAGTGAGCAGTTCACTCGGCCGAGTGTGTCGTCGGCCAGTTTCCCAAATCTAGGGTTTGCAGCTGTTCAGGGACAAATCCGTCAGGATTTTCTACATTTTTTGGGCGGCTATAAATACTAAGTTTTGTGGGCAACCCAAGGAGAGACTCTTTAGAATAATTTTCTTAGTTGTAATTTGAGTTCTAGTTTTCTTTTGGCGAAAAGATTGGAGAGAATGATCTAAATTTCTTATTCTTGAAGCTTGTATTCCAAAATTGGTTTATATAAACTCTTTCAAGTTGATATTTTATGCTATATTTCTCTCTAAATCTGAGTTTTGTGATGAATTCTATTGCACATCTTGTTTCTGTTGTGATTCCTATGATGAATTGTGAGTAGTCTCTTTGCTCTAGGGAAAAGGGATGAACCCAATGGATTTAAAGTATGATTTGTGAGATCTATTAAATTGCAATGTCGCTAAGCTTATTAAGGGTTAGATTTTGATTGATTTACTATGGATAGCTAGGGATTTCTATTGGATCTTGAGAGCTCGAGAGAGGATCTTGATCTAAGGGAAGCACTAGATAATCGATTTAGATCTATAATCGAGAATTCATGCACGAGAGCGACCAAAGCTAGCAACTTTATTATATTTCTATAATTATTATATTCGTTTGTACGACGGTAAAATGGATACAAATTATCACGATCTAGATTCTAATTTAATTTGCGTGAGAGCGAACTTGAGTTGGAATTGAATATTATTGTCGATCTTAATGCTAGTAGTTTGAACTAGGCTTGCAAGAGAGCGTGGCTCTAGTTTAGATTACTATAGACTTGCATAGCATGAGAGCGTGCGTTGGTTCACGATTTAGTTATGACATGTTCACCCTAAATCAAGAGTAGTAAAATAGAAATTCGTGTCTCACATTGATTGCTTGAAATCTATAGTGAGGATTCACAAGCCCTAGGCATTCTTATAAGTTGAATTTACAACCAACACTTTGAACAATTGTGACACCAATATTTCTTTGTTACCATTTCACATAGCTTTGTAATCCATACAGATACCAATAGTTCCTCACTGTGATTCGATACCCGCTCACCACTTAATCATGTGCTTACAGTAAAACTACATTGTTTTCAGAGTTACTATCTGGAACGACCAAGTTTTTGGCGTCGTTGCCGGGGAGGAATAGTATTTCTGTATTCTTTGCTAAATACGCATGCATTTACTGACGTCACTTTCCAGATTGTTCTAAAGGTTTTGATCAGGTTTATCTGAGAGATGCAATGACGAGTACAGACGCTGACCTGCAACATGATGATACTTTTGCATCCCTACTTGGGGAACTCATGGATGAAGTTTGGGCCACAGGACCCATTACCATCAACAAGGAGGACCATCTTGAGCAACAATTTGCCAACTTCATTATTAACCAAATCTCCCCAGAAGGAACAATCAAGGGCGACATTAGAGTCTATGTTGAGGATAATGAACTACATCTTCAAGCTGACGAAGTTCCTCAAACCACAATGAATGAATGCAGTGAAGCATGTGCCGAGGAATTCGATGCTCGTGAAGAACAACATTGGGACACGATATTCAGGGAAGTGCACTTGATGACTCCTTTTGTGACACCCATCTATATACTGACTTATCTTTTGATGACAGGTGTGGACAAGAGGAGAGCGATAGTTCCATGATTCAGGAGCCGAGATGCCAAGCATATACTTTGATGCTCCATCTTCACTGAGTGATGAATTTGAGTCTACATGCGAGAGCATATCTTCTGAAGAGGAAGAGAACGAAGATAAGGCCGAGGACGCTATGTTTTCATATGAAAGGGAAACAGGGGGTACAATGCCCCTGAGGTAGAACTAAAACAATTACCTTCTAACTTGAGATATGCATTTTTGGTGATAAATTGACCTATTCTGTGATTGTTAATGCTAGTCTTAACCACAACCAACTTGAGAGCCTTTTAAACATTCTGAAATGCCACAGGGATGTCCTTGGCTATAGCATTTCTGACCTAAAGGAAATTAGCCCACGGCTATATATCCACAGGATCCACCTAGAAAACATCGATGCCACCTCCATCGAGGCTCAAAGTCGGTTAAACCCTAACATGAAGGAGGTGGTTAAAAACGAGATTCTTAGATTACTTGAAGCTGATATCATCTATCCTATTTCTGACAACAGATGGGTCATCTTGGTTCATGTTTTCCCTAAGAAGGGAGGAATGACCGTAATAAAAAATGATAAGGGAGAATCGATATCCACCAGAACCGTCACGGGTCGACGCATGTGCATTGATTACAGAAAATTAAATAAAGCCACCCGGAAGGACCATTACCATTTACCCTTTTATGACCAAATGCTAGAACGTCTTGCTAAACACAAATTTTTTTTCTATTTAGATGGTTATTTGGGATTCTTTTAGATTCCCCTCCATGAAGATAATCAAGAAAAGACTACTTTCACATGCCCTTATGGCACCTATGCATACCGCAGGATGCCCTTTGGTCTTTGCAACGCCCCCGCCACCTTTCAAAGGCGCATGACATCCATCTTTTTGATTATATTAAAGACATCATGGAAGTCTTCATGGATGGTTTTTCTGTGTATGGCAGTGAATTTGACTCTTGTTTGGCTAATTTAATCAAGGTTTTAAAAAGATGCCAACAAAATAATCTAACGCTTAATTGGGAAAAATGCCATTTTATGATCACTGAGGGGATAGTTCTTGGGCACATAGTCTCATCGAGAGGGATTGAGGTGGATAAAGCGAAAATTGAAGTTATAGAAAAGCTACCACCTCCCATTAATGTTAAGGAATTAGAGTATTCCTTGGTCATGCAGGGTTTTACCGTCGCTTTTTCAAGGATTTTGCTCAAATTGCCCGTCCTCTTACAGCTTTGCTTACTAAAGATGCGCCTTTTGTTTTTTCTGATGATTGCTTGCAAGCGTTCAACACACTAGAGGATGCGCTTATTTTCGCTCCAATTATACAACCTCCAGATTGGAGTCTTCCTTTTAAGTTGATGTGTGATGCTAGTGACCAAGCTGTTGGAGCAGTTTTGGAGCAAACAAAGGACAAAAAGCTTCGTGCGATATATCAAGCAAAACTTTGGATGAAGCACAAACGAACTACACCACCACCAAAAAGGAGCTCTTGGCCATCGTTTACTTTATTTAGAAGTCCCGCTCCTACCTTCTTGGATCAAAGGTGATTGTGCATACGGACCATGCGACATTGAAGTGCCTCTTGAATAAAAAGGAAGCCAAGTCTAGGCTAATACGATGGGTTCTCCTTCTACAAGAATTCGACTTGGAAATCAGAGACAAAAGGGGTATGTACAATCTTGTAGCAGACCATTTATCAAGGCTAATTCATGATGGGAAAGATGAAAGCTTGTCGATCGATGACACATTCACCGACGAGAAGCTCTTTGTGTTTAGCCCTTGGAAGTACCTTGGTTTACAGATTTCGTGAATTATTTGGCTTACTGCATTAAACTGCATGGGTTAGCTACGTAACAAAGAAGGATGTTTATTCATGAAGTCCAGAGCCATTTTTGGGAAGACCCATATCTCTTTAAGATAAGCAAGAATGGCATTATATGGAGATGTATTTCTAAAGACGAACCACTTCTATCATCTCACATTGTCATGATATGCCATGCGAAGGATATGCAGCCGCTTCCAAAACCACCGCTAAGATATTACAATGCGGATTCTATTGGCCTGCAATGTTCAAAGACACACATGAGTTCGTCAAAAAGTGTGATAGATGCCAAAGGATAGGAAACATATCCAAACGGAATGAGATGCCAATGAAGCCCATCTGGGAGATCGAGCTCTTTGATTGTTGGGGAGTTGATTTCATGGGACCTTTTCCTTCCAATAAGGGAAATAAATATATATTGGGGGCCGTCGACTATGTTTCAAAGCGGGTGGAAGCTATCGCCACCCCAACCAATGATGCAAGGTTGGTCACCAAGTTCTTCAAACAAAATATATTTCCCCGCTTCGGAGTAACTAAAATGTTGATAAGCGATGGAGGGAGCCATTTTATAGAGAGCAAGTTTGAAGCCATGCTAAAGAAGTACATGGTGCACCACAGAGTTGAATTGGCATATCACCCCCAAACTAGTGAACATGTGGAAGTATCAAATAGGGAAATCAAGCAAATTCTGGAAAAGACGGTTGACAAATCAAGGAAATATTGGTCTATGAAACTAAACGACACACTATGGGCATATCACTCGGCCTTCAAGACCCCCATCGGTACAACCTCGTACCAACTAGTATATGGGAAGGCATGTCACCTGTCGATAGAATTGGAGCATCGTGCTTATTGGGCCATCAAAACTCTAAATTATGACTACAAGAGCACGGCGTTACGGTGATTCCTCGATATCAACGAACATGACGAAATTAGAAGAGACGCCTACGAGAGTTCCAGAATATACAAAGAAAGGACCAAAGTCTTTCATGATGCCTGCATTATGGTGAAGAGTTTCAATGTTGGAGACAAGGTCTTACTATTCAACTCAAGGCTTCAACTCTTCCCCGAAAAGCTGAGATCACGTTGGTTTAGACTATTCACCATACGCCATATACACCCCGGAGGAGCTATAGAGATCGAAGGAAACGACGGGGCACCATTCAAAGTTAATGGGCAAAGACTCAAGCACTACTCCATGGGAGATCCTACCGGTGAAATAAAGAGCATCTACCTTGGGGAGACTTAGACTCAAAGTTTGTCAACACTACTTGATGAGGTTATCGATGAAGCAATGCCATATGCCATTGAAGATTTGCACGCGGATAGTCGTGACAGAGGGCCGAATTATGAAAATGGCGCTCCAAATGGAGATACCCCGGATCCTCTCACCAAGGAAGAGGAGAACGACGTTGATGTCATGAGGATTAAAGAGCTCTGCAAGATCTCTTTGATGAAGTAAGGAAAGAACGTGCCACCGGCGAATACTTCACTACCATCGGGAAAGAATAAAGGAGTCAAGAACCGAAGCTTGGGAAAGAACAAAGCATGCTTAAAGGAAGCCAAGCAAGAAGAAGCGCAACATCTGAATCCTACCGGCCTCCTCACAAAGTTTGACACGCACATCTCCTATGCGCCGAACATCACGCGCTTAACGTAAAATCATAAAGGGTCGATCACAATACCTTGAACGAGCACTTGACGCCGATGTTCCTATCTTAGTTATTTTAGTTGAATTTTAGTTTTATTTTAGTTTTAGATTTTTATTAGTTTAGTGAGTCAAGAGTCTAGAAAAATCTGACAATGGGCAACATTTTTATCGCATGAAAAAGATATGAGGAATCCATTCTAATGGAGGGTAGCCATGGCATTGGAGAGTAGTCCCGAGGACGTGCTTAAATGCTAAAGGAAGGAAGAACCTGACGGGAGAGGGGGAAACAGAAGACGGAGAAAAACAGAGAGTAAAGAGCTGAAACAGGAAGCCTACTCGGTCGAGTGAAGAAGTCACTCTACCGAGTGATGCACTGAGCAGGGAAGGCCCAAAAATCATACTCTGTAAATTTTATGCCACTCATCAGAGTGACTTGTCACTCGACCGAGTGCACCCTATAGCAGACAGCTCTAATAGCATGCTCTGTAAGGCCTATCTACTCGACCGAGTCATTAGTCCACTCGACTGAGTGAATAATTCTACTCGACAGAGTAGGAGACTATAGCAGAATCACCAAAATGTTCATACTCTATCTTTATTTCTCACTCGACCGAGTGGAACTTGTCACTTGCCTGAGTGGAACTTGTCACTCGCCCGAGTGACTCGAACCACTCGGCCGAGTCGCACGACTCAGATGAAATTTCAAAAGTGTTAATATCAGGCTACTCGATCGAGTGACTTAAGTCGACCAAACCCTATATCATCCCTAATCGCACTCGCCTGCAGCCAAACCCCCAAAAATCCCCCGACTCGATCACGGCTCCTCTGCGACTCGCCCGAGCCTGCACCCGACTCGCCCGAGCACACCGCCCCAGCTGACGTCGGTGCCACCTCCAGCCGTACCTCCGATGCTGCTCGACCGTAGATCACCCCCATCTAGCCTTATTTCTCCATATATCTTTCCCTATTTATTTCGAAAGCTTGGGAGAGATCTAATGCTGATTTAGAGCTCAGGGGAGCTCTCTTACTCTTATTTGCTTGCTCGGAGTCGCATCGTGATCGGTACACTTGTTCCATATTCTATTTTGAGCATTTTTATAGCACTTGATTGGTGTGCATCTCACGGTATTCACCTATGCCCCGACACACTAGATCTAGCACTCGACAGCCCTCTTCCAAGTAGAAGAAGACTGGTGACCCCGGTCCTTCTTCCTCTGGGACAGTGCCCCCACCGTATAGCGACCCCATAGCTACACTCTTAGCATCCTCAGCACCATCTGTACCACCACCAGCACTACCACCACCACCAGCATAGCCTGGCCCTGTGATCGAGACATACGGGATCACTTTCAGAGATGACCCACATCGCGTCAAATTTGATAGGATCTCGCAGCGTCAGATCATACCCACTAGATTTTCACGTATTGATACACTTGAGCACCTAGGGGTATTTCAAGGACTGCACCAGTTGTATGACAACATGGGGTGGTGCGACTTTTTGTCAGTGTCGGTAGACACCTACGTCTGTCTGACACTAGAGGTCTTGAGTTTTATTCGTATGACTCCAAGGGGCTATTCTTTCAGTCTCATGGATCAGGAGTGCAAGATCTCGCATGACATGGCCTGGTCATACTTTCATTGGCCCCTATCCCAGACCCCGACCGAGCTTATGGTCCCATGCACCACACCCCGTATGTATTTTCAGATACTGCTTTCCAGGACATGATCACGAACACGCACCGCTTCGACTCTAGCAGGTCAAAGGCCTCTTCTATAGTCCACCCCTACCTAGACTTACACAGCGCCTTTTGGCGACCACCATTATAGCCAGGCTGGAAGTAGGGACCATGTCCATGCCAGATCTTTTCGTGCTTTATGCGATGACTGGGGAGAGAGCCTTAAAGGGCACCGGGGACATCTTAGTCGCCGCCTTTTCTATTGATATTGATAGATGGTATTATGACCGCATCTTTTCTTCGGTCGCCTCAACCAAGGAGATATGTTGTGCTGGTCTAATCACCCTCCTAGCACCTATTTTCGACATCCAGCTTCTTGCTAGCCTGCGTGGTGCTACGGGCCCCACCTCCTTGTCTTTAGATGTTGTGGCCCGTATGCACAAGATCCGTCCGCACGGACAGCATCATTGGGTTTGGTTACATGGTCCCTTCGCAGCTGATTATATAGTGCTTCTGAACCCTGTTCGGACACATATTTGATCAGCAGGTGCAGAGTGGAGGTTCCTGATGGACCTCCTGATCCCACCTGTATATGTACTAGATCCCGACGACGCGCAGTAGGAGCACCATGTCAAGCCCCTCGCCCCTGAGATCCCGATTTCCCAGCCTGCCCCTGTCTGATTCCTAAGCCCGGCACGTCTGTCTCCACTTCTGCTCGAGCCGAGAGCTCCACCTCTGTCGTTGTGCCTGATTCCACCACCACCGCACCACTGAGAGTTGACCCGATTTCTTATATGGGCTTTGAGAGTGCTGTCCCCACCACTTTTGATAGAGGCGACCCTTCTTCCTCTGCGATCGCAGAAACCCTCGACACACCTGATTTTTCGACGCTTGGGGTGTCATTATCTTCTAATTTCACGACCAACCCACCTGTCAATGCTTCAGTCACTGCCGCTGTTGTATATATAGAGAGTGTCATTGTGTCTGTCACCACAGCTATTGCAACGACCTCTCAGCATGCCTCGTACTCTGCTGATATTCCAGCCTCCTCCTCCGTAGCACATATTTCTACGAGCATTCCTGTGTCTCATCCTCTCCTGGATGCTGAGCATCTTGTTGTGAGCTTCGCTCCCTACACACACCCAATAGTGGTCCCACTTGTATTCGGAGGCCATTTGAGACCCCTTGCTCGTACACCTCCACGTCCATCTACCTCCGCTCTTGATGACAGAGAGAAATACCTCAACACTGTCGAGTCGATAATGAGTGGACTTAGAGTTGACCTTAGGGCTCTCACGGCGGCCGTCACTACTCAGCAGGCCCGTATTACCATGATTTCTGGTATTCAGCTCAATCTGAACCAGATTCTTCACCGCCTGCAGCAGTAGCAGCCTGCCTCTCAGCAGCCTGCACCACCACCGCCCCCACAGCAGGGAGGTGATGGAGATGCACCAGCCTAGGTATGACTTCTTGATGCCTGTCATATTTTTTCTCCACACCTCACCCCACTATTTTGTATGCCCATCTGTCTTCACCTTTTTGCAGTGCACTGTATATTTCATCTTTGGGGAGAGTATGTAATTTTGGGCCATCCATACATCATTTTGCATGCTCTCTTTGCATATATCCTTTGCATATACATTCATATCATATTTTATTTTCCTTCTTTTCCATTATTTTTTGCATATATCCTTTGCATATACATTCATATCATATTTTAATTTCCTTATTTTCCATTATTTCATTCATACTACATCCACACCCACATACCCCTATCTTTTATATCCTTGTGCCACACTTTGCACATTGAGGACAATGTGATGTTTAGCTTAGGGGAGTTAGTGTGCGCACACACTTTTTTATTTTCCTTACTTTTATTTTTATTTTTCACGTTTCTTTATTTTCCACTTATTTTCATGCACTTTTTCATTATTTCCCATGCATCATGTTTCTTCATTTTTTTGGAGTGCGTGCATATGTATAGTTAGATTTTACTTTATCATTACTTCTTTTAATTTCTTTGCTAGAGATGAATTCCCTATGTTTACTCTTATGCACATATCTTTTGCCATGCAATTGTTTTTTATTTCTTATATCATCTACGATATATTTGACGTGCACTTGAGAAAAAGAACTTCCAACGTGTTTATTATTTATTCATGAATGAATTTTAGCATTGACTCATCTGAGAATTACATTATTGTATACTTTTTATAGAAAACACACCAAGATTCACGCATTGACTGCCTATTAATTGGAGTACTGTTTTGTATCTTAATATCGCTTCTTATTACATGAAATGTGTATTGAACTTCCAGGTTGAATGAATTGATTGTTGTTTGATATGAATAGATTAGTTTAGTTTTAGAAATCAAACTGAGTAGATGACATTACCCTGCTGAAGTTGTTATGCACATACAAAAAGAGTGAACCGAGCGTTATCATATATTCTTTCTCAACATATCTTGAATAATATTTCTATACATATAATCATTGGTGAATCTTCCCTTAAGTGAATCTTATTATTGCATCTTCCCCATGCTAAAAAGTAATAAGCTTCATAAACCCACAAACTCAAAAGAAAATAAAAGTTTATATCTTTGCATCTTTCTTTGGGATTGTTCTTGTGTATTTTAAAAAAGAGAAAAAACGAGAAAAGAAAAAGAAAAAGAAATGTTTCATTGTATATACACAATCCCCTTATTTACTTCTTTCTTGTTTTCCTTTTTATATGTGGAGCAACAAAAATTTGGGAAAAAGTACATATTTGATGCCACCACGCTTATAGATAAGCTTGGGGGATGAGATCCAATAATGTGTGAGAGAGTGACTACTTATATGTGCATGACGACCTAAGCCGGGTAATTTCTGATACTTAGGGAGATGACTAGAGTATAACGACATCTATGAATTGAAAAATTGGCATAAAATTCATGAAAATCATCTCTTTCTATTCTTATTGATTTGAATTGTGTGATATCTCTTATACTCCAAATAGAAGCAGACAATTGAAAAGTGTGTTGTCTATAATTATGTAAATCATTTTCTATGCCTTAGACGATATTTGATTCTAAAATGATTACATACTTCATATGATTCACGTTGTTCTTATTTTTTCTATCAAGTGTACCCATATGAAATGATATCGAAATAGAAGCTGTAGTAATGTTTCTTATTCATTGCTCGTGCTACTTCAGTAAGCAAACCCGAGTTCTGAGAGTATGATCTAGCACTTCCCTTCTTCATCTTCTTTTTCATCTATTTGATTTTTCTTTATTTTATTCTCCAAGTTCGCTCTTTTACTTCTCTTTCTCGAGGACGAGTAAGAGGTAAGCTTGGGGGATTTTGATATGCTCATGTTTTACACTTTATTTCTGCATTTTCCATCCAATAACGATTGCTCATATCATGATTTTAACGATTATACGACGTTTTCACGATATATTTCCCTATTCCTTTGTTTCGACTGATTTCAGGAAATATAGAGCACTCGGGAGCAATTTGGAGCCACAAACACTTACACGCATGCTGAAGCATCATTGACGATGATATCGGAGAGCTAACAGTACTGGATGATGAGTAGAAGATGAAGGAAGGAGAAAGAAACAAAGAGGGAGCAAGAAGAAGGAGAGAAGAGTACTGAAACAGGCTACTCGGCCGAGTGACATAGCTCACTCGGCAGAGTGAAGCAGCCCATTCGACCAAGTGAAGCTGACACGCCCAATCCAGCCTGAAGAAGGCCAGAATGTACTCATCCGAGTGGGAATCTCCACTCGACCGAGTGAGAAGCCCACTCGACCGAGTGGAGATAAAAATTGTGACGAAATCCTTCGACGCTTCTTTGTTTTTAGAGAGGATCTGCAGTAGGTCCTACTCGATCGAGTATGAATCCCACTCGACCGAGTGAGAAGACTACTCGGTCGAGTGGGCTGATCTTCCAGAATGTTGTATATCCCAATTTCCTGTAGATTTCTCACTCGACCGAGTGTGCAGTTCACTCGATCGAGTATGCAGTTCACTCGGTCAAGTGTGTCGTCGGCCAGTTTCCCAAATCTAGGGTTTGCAGTTGTTTAGGGGCAAATCTGTCAAGATTTTCTGTATTTTTGGTTGGCTATAAATACTCAGTTTTGTGGGCAGCCCAAGGAGAGATTCTTTAGAATAATTTTCTTAGTTTTAATTTGAGTTCTAGTTTTCTTTTGGCGAAAGGATTGGAGAGAATGATCTAAATTTCTTATTCATGAAGCTTGTATTCTAAAATTGGTTTGTCTAAACTCTTGCAAGTTGATATTTTTGTGCTATATTTCTCTCTAAATCTGAGTTTTGTGATGAATTCTATTGCACATCTTGTTTCTATTGTGATTTCTATGATGAATTGTGAGTAGTCTCTTTGCTCTAGGGAAAAGGGATGAACCCAATGGATTTAAAGTATGATTTGTAAGATCTATTAAATTGATATGTCGCTAAGCTTATTAAGGGTTAGATTGTGATTGATTTACTATGGATAGCTAGGGATTTCTATTGGATCTTGAGAGCTTGAGAGAGGATCTTGATCTAAGGGGAGCCCTAGATATTCGATTTAGATCTATAATCGAGATTCATCAGAATTGGTGCACGAGAGCGACCAAAGCTAGCATCTTCATTATATTTATATAATTATTATATTCGTTTGTACGACGGTAAAATGGATACAAATTATCATGATCTAGATTCGAACTTAATTTGCGCGAGAGCGAACTTGAGTTGGAATTGAATATTATTGTCGATCTTAATAATAGTAGTTTGAACTAGGCTTGCAAGAGAGCGTGGCTCTAGTTTAGATTACTATAGACTTGCGTAGCGTGAGAGCATGCGTTGGTTCACGATTTAGTTACGACAAGTTCACCCGAAATCAAGAGTAGTAAAATAGAAATTCGTGTCTCACATTGATTGCTTGAAATCTATAGTGGGGATTCCCAAGCCCTAGGCATTCTTATAAATTGAATTTACAACCAACACTTTGAACGATTGTGAAACCAATATTTCTTCACCACCATTGCATAATAGCTTTATAATCCATACAGATACCAATAGTTCCTCACTGTGATTCGATACCCGCTCACCACTTAACCGTGCGCTTGCGGTAAAACTACCTTGTTTTCGAAGTTACTATCTGGGACTACCAGTTTTCATTGCAGTTATAGCATTATGAATAATTGAACAATTATAATTTCTAAGCAGTATGAACAAGAATTATATTAGCATGTCAGTTCTGTTATAAGTGAAAGCAGTAGCAGTTCTATTATGAGTGAAAGCAGTAGCAGTTCTATTATAAGTTAAAGCAGTAATAATTCTACATGTCGTTCATATTCGAGATAGTAAATTCGAGAGTTTATGAGTGTCTCTAATCTAGTGACTAAGCTTCACGTCGTTAGTCGAACATCAAGTGAATCTACCTTCTCGTGCCCTCGAAGGTGATCCATTTACTTCCGACTAGTACTCGTGAACTCAACCCCATCCATGTGTACTTTTCTGGACCTTGAGCCAGATTCAGCCAAACCGGCCCACAAGATTTATGATTCCTGGAACACGAGCCAGACTAGCCAAACTGGCCCACAAGGTGTATGATTAGCCAAACCGTCCCGTAAGAGTTATGATTAGCCAAACTGGCCGCAAGAGTTATGGTTAGCCAAACCGGCCCGGAAGACATAAGTTCGCATGAATGTGAAACATGGTACAAAATCAATTTAAACGAACAATATTTAAAAACTTGTAGAAAAAGTACACTTGCCTGATTTTAGTGATTTTAGTGTCCACGTGATCGAAGGGGAGGCACGAATATTTCTGTGTCATTAGATTTAATATTAGACCATTAGCTTAATCCTAATCAATTACTGTTTAAACTAGGCATACATAACATTATTGTTTAATTAAATACTATAAGGTTAATTACATAAATTGTTCCCATTTAAATACTACAATTTCATTAAGTGTCAAAATGTATACAACTGTATTATTTATATATGTGTGTGATGTATGTGTATATATTGTTGAGTATTGGTGTTTCATACGAATCTTATTTTTATGATGATCACAACATTATGTTGTTGCTAATGAATCTCATGTTTTAGTCTCTCAGTTTATTTCAAGGATATCTTTCTTGGAGACTAATCACTTGGTGTAAGGATGGACATCATGTGAAGAAGGGCCAAAGTTTGGACTCAAGGAGTGCCAAAGCTTGGAGATGATGGAGAGCAATCAAGGCCTCAAGATTGAAGACTTAGACTCTTTTGAAAGCATTGTAATTCATGTAATTTATTTTATTGCTTTCTCTCGCTTTTGAGTCTAGGGTTGATGTAATGCCTTGCTAGATGGTTTACTCATTCATGCTCAAGCATTTAACCATCTTAGTGAACCTTAGGATTATCATAGAATCCAACCCAATTGGTTCACTTCTTCTGTCAGTCGCCTGTTGAGGGAAACACAGTCGACTGGGTGATTTCCAGTCGCCTGTAGATCCTTCTACAGTCGCCTGATATGCACTGCTCAAGTCAACATTTCTATCGACTCAAACTTGAGCTTTACGCACAGTCACCTGTCAATCAGTTCCCAGTCGCCTGTATATTTACAGTCACCTGTATATTTACAGTCGCCTGAGATTTGGCCAACAGTCACATGTCTAGCGTAAGTGCAATCTCTGCATCTCTCTGTCTTCTCTCCATACTTTACAGTAGTCGACTGATGAAGAATATACAGTCGCCTGACTATTCAACAGTCGACTGTAGTATTAACACTAGTCGCCTGTGCGTAGAATTGGAGAAAGAGTGCAGCTCTCTGTTTCGATCCATCCCCTGCAGCAGTCGTCTGCTGAAGGATTTACAGGCGCTTGTCCTGTTTGTCAGTCGACTGTATTGACTTCGTCAGTCGACTGTTCTGGCTCAGATTATAGCCGTTTGATAATTTCTAGCCATTGATCAGTCGACTGTCTTATGATCATCAGTCGACTGTTCCTGTCGTTTTCACCCAGTTTCTAGCCGTTGCAGATTTGTTTTTCTGCATGTTTCTTTGGGTTTTTGGGCTTAATATAGGTTTCCTATATATATGAGTGTGCTGCCATTCTTGAGAACTATTGACAACATTTGATAAACTCTTGATTCTATAGAAAATCTCAAGAGATCAATAAGCCACTCTCAAGCTCCCTCATTTCCCTCTATTTGAGCATTCATCTTTCTTCATGCATTGAAGTCCAGCTCAAGGGAAATTATCCAAGTGCTCTCAAGCATATTCCAACACATGGAGATCCTCTTCCATGTCTTGCATTCATTCATGAGTAAGCATCTCAAGGCATAGGTAAAAGTATTTACTTTACAAGGTGTAAATTGTTTTCCTTTTCTCTTTGTGGGACTAGGACTTTCTCTCTTTGTGGGATTTTCTCTCTTTGTGGGAGTTTCTCTCTTTGTGCGAGGTTGTCTCTTTATGGGACTTAGGATACTCTCTTTGTGGGAGTAACTCTCTTTGTGGGAGTTTAGTGTCCTAGTGTAGGGCTAACCCTAATTCTCTGAGTGGGAGTTAATGATTCTCTGTATGGGAATCTTGATCCTTGTGTAGGATTGGTTGGGTCCTTGTGTAGGGCATAAATCCTCTTTGTGAGGTATCTCTTTGTGGGATTTGTATTCACTTCTCTGTGTGGGAATATAGTGAATATTGGTGTGGCTGGATGTACCCAAGTTTGAGAAACCAGTGTAATTCTTTGTGTTTGCGTTTGGATTGATTGTGCCATTTAATTCCTCTTGCATTTATTATTCCGCATTTGCAAGTTAAATTTTATTTGGACAATTTTGTTGCCATTACACTATTCACCCCCCCTCTAGTGTGTGTTGTTAGTATTGCAAGGGTTAGATGATCCCTACAATTGGTATCAGAGCGAGATTAAAGCATACTGCAACGAAGGCATTCAACCCTACTTCTGTGCCTCATGAAGAAGGTCTCTCTACCATTCGACCCCCGCTCTTCAACGGATCCAACTATCCGAGTTGGAAGATCAGGATGATGGTCTACTTAAAGAGTCACGACCTTTGGGATATAACAGAGTCACCCTTCGAGGAGCCTTCTACTCTCGCGGCCTTGAGAACTAAAGCGGAGAAGGACTTGATCAAAGTCAATGCTAGGGCTATGTGTGTTCTCCACTGTGCCCTCACTCCGGATGAGTTCGATCGCATCTCCATGTGCAAATCGGCTAATAGTATTTGGCATACTTTGGAAATCTCTCATGAAGTGTTACTTCAACATAAGGAAGAGATCCAGTCAACCAAGCTCGAGAAGAAAAAGGGCGTTGCTCTGCATGGTGAGAAGGAGTCTTTCAAGTGGAAAAAGAAGTTCCAACAAGAAGCTCCAAGTGGTGAAGAAGAAGTTCTTAGTGACGATGACTACATCGAGCTTGCCAAGTAATTCAAGAATTTCAAGGCATTCCTCAAGGAAAATCAAGGTATGTCTTCTTCAAAGTTGGTTTCACAGTCTAACAAGTTGGTTTGTTTCAACTGCAGTGGAATAGGTCATATGTCTTCCGAATGTCCTTCCAAACTCAACATAAATACCGGTAAGGGTAAAGAGAAGAAACATTGGAAAGCCAAGTCCGACGTCAAGAACCAAAAGAAGGGACTTAGTGGCACATTTGATGATTCCGATGGGGACACATCTAATGGTCGTACCGCCAAACAGACAAAAGCAGTGGCCGGTGCGAGAGCCAGAGCTGGAGCCAGAGCTGGAGCAGGAGATACGATCCAGACAAAAGTCAGAGCTGGAGCTGGAGCTGAAGTTGGAAATGGAACTGGAGCTGTGTCTAGATGAGGCCGACCCATCCAAGAGGAGGCCGACCACACCAGTTTAAACAACCCAGGAGGACGCCGACCAGACGAGTCCGACCACCTTGCCAAGTAACGGAGTCTCAACGCCAAGCCACCTTGTCGAGCTTACAAAGTTATTCCCACTGCGACGGAGCTGTTGAACCAGTCGAGCATCCGGACCGCTCCTCCGACCGTGGCCGAGCCGATCCGGCCGAAGCACCACCGTCCGAGTTCGAGCATCCAGACCTCTCCTCCGACCGTGGCCGAGCCGTTTTGCCGAAGCACCACCGTCTGAGTTTGAGCAACCAAGCAGCTCCTCCGATCGAGGCCGACCAGTTCAGGCCAAGACTGAGGCCGACCCCAGAGGAGGCCGACCGGTCCGGCCAGACGACTCGGACCACCCTTCCAAGCCTCCGAGCCACCTTGTCTCAAAGTCATCCTCATCCTGGCCAAGCCGATTTGGCCGAAGCACCCCCGTCCAAGTTCAAGCACACAGATCGCTCCTCTGACCGTGCTGCTGGGTCCCCGCTTGTCGAACAACTCCTGCATCCACCGATCTGGATGAAGCAATGGCAGAGTGCCACCATGGAATCTTCGAAATGCTTCACAAGGTCTTCACCCTTTTCGTCGGCCATAAGTCGAGGGGCAACTCCCTTCGCAACCGAACGAACAGACCGGTCAAAGGGCTGGGGTCAACCCCCCAGCAGGCCGATCACTCCTACGTCGGCCATAAGTCGAGGGGCAACTCCCTTCGCAACCGAACGAACAGATCGGTCAAAGGGCTGGGGGCAACCCCCCAGCAGGCCGATCACTCCTTCGCCGGCCGTAAGCCGAGGGGCAGCTCACCTCGCCACCGAGCGGATCTCCTTCGCCGGCCGTAAGCCGAGGGGCAGCTCCCTTCGCCACCGAGCGGATCTCCTTCGCCGGCCGTAAGCCGAGGGGCAGCTCACCTCGCCACCGAGCGGATCTCCTTCGCCGGCCGTAAGCCGAGGGGCAGCTCACCTCGCCACCGAGCGGATCTCCTTCGTCGGCCGTAAGCCGATGGGCAACTCCCCTCGCCACCGAACGAATCTCCTTCGTCGGCCGTAAGCCGAGGGGCAACTCACCTCGCCACCGAACAAATCGCAACAACTTATTGTCACTAGTCGGCTCAGCAAGCCGGACCGATTTTACAAAAGGAGCATCTTCTCCCCCCTTATACTACATCTCCCGACCTCCACCTTAACAATGGTAGAGCTCAGAAGATGGGGGCAATTGATCGGGCTATTTTGACCGGGCCTGAACGGGCCGGGTCTACTACGGCCTTGGGGTCCCGGCCCAAGGGTCCTACGGGCGGGCCGCACTTCTCCCCCCAATACGAAGGCCCAAAAAGATTACCCACTTTCATAGTGGATGAAATGATGGCCCAACTTAACGGCCATCATTTTAGCCATCATGGCTCGTAAGACATGGCAACCATCTTCATGGCCATAACTTGCCAATGAGGGTCCGACTTAAATGGCCATCTAGCCATCAAGGCTCGACTTCATGGCCAGACTTAATGGCCATCACTCCCCCCTCCATTATGGCCCGCCAGTTATGGCAACCGCAATGCCCATTACTCCAGCCTTCATGGCCCGCCAATTATGGCAATCACTCATGGCCATGACTCCACCTTCATGGCGTCATCAAGTGGGCGCAATTAGAGGGGGTCAACACTTTCCCATTTGCACGACCCCATGAATGGCGGCCATGATGTCACGTCATGGCACATTATGAGCATGATTCGTCTATATGAGGAGGGGGCGGGCGTCATTTGAAAGGGGCCGGATCTTTGCGATCTACAACCATGGTATCGTATACTATCACTCTTACTCCTTCTTCCACCTATAATATTCTTCCTCCAAAGCTCGGCCTGAGGACTCGGGTATCGGTCTCTCCGCGAGCCATACTCGATCCCACCGAGCTCCTACACAGATCCGTTCTGACTTAGGCATCGGAGGGGAATTGGTCGGAACCAAGGTCCGACCCCCCTGACGAGCTCCCTCGTCTATTCAGGTCCAGGAGATCCAGCAACGCCGAGGCTACCCCTCATCGTCCTTCCAACCGGAGCCGAGCGCCCACGTCCCCGAGCCCGTTCGTCTCCTCCACCACGAGGATGTCGCTCTACCGAGGCCACCCCTCGCCGAGCCGACGTGAGGATCCGTGCGTCTCGCGATGAGCGACTCCGCCTTCAACCGATCCCGGAGGACATCGTCTCGCCGAGGCTACCCCTCGGCCCGCCAAAGAACGGAGCCGCGCCTTCCCGCTCGAGCGAATGCGCCATCGGCCGACCCCACCATCTTCATGGCTGGATCTCCCTGATGTGTGTTCTCGTCTGTTCAGGAGGATGTCAGATCCACGAGCCGAGGCTTCCCCTCCGCTCCACGTCGGCCGCGCATCAAGACAAGGTGCCGAGGCTTCCCCTCATCGTCCGACCGTCCGAGGCCGAGCATCTCACACCGGGCCGAGGCTTCCCCTCAGCCCCCTTGAGTCCGAGGATCCAGATCCGGCCCAGCTGACGTGTTCCACGTCGTCTGCATCACCGATTCGCGTCGCGTCTACACGTGCTCGACGCACCCAAGGGACCCAAATCGGCCCCTTGACCACGTTGACCGGGCAGTCCACGGTCAACGCTTCTGTAGTGAGAAAACACTCTGAAACACGATTGTTACAAATTCAACGTTCTCATAATAATAGAACTTTTTGCAAGGGGCCGATCGAAGGTCAAACCCCACTAGGATTTGCCCATATTTGGGGTTTTGCGGTTTTAGAATATGTACAACAATCTTAAATAAAACATTTTTGGAAAAATTAAGTGGATTACGATTTTTTTGATAGGCAGTGTAGGAAACTTCCTACACCGAATGCTTACCTCCCTTTACCCCATATATATAAGAATAAGGGATATGAGCATTCGGTGTAGGGAATTTCCTACACCATCCCTACAAAAATTCAATTTCCAATCTTTTCTCCAATGATTAACTCCGTTCATTTTGATATACAGATCATGGATGATGTACATACCAAAAATGAAGGGAATCCAATTCTATTTTACACTTGATCTGATTGTTACAAATTCAACGTTTTCATAACAATAGAACTTTTTGCAACGGACCGATCGAAGGTCAACCCCCCTAGGGTACACCCATATTTGGGGTTTTGGGGTTTTAGAATGTGTACAACAATCCTAAATAAAATTGTTTTGAAAAAATTAAGAGGAATACGATTTTTTTGATAGGCGGCGCAGGAAATTTCCTGCACCATCCCTATAAAAATTCAATTTCCAATCTTTTTTCCAATGATCAACTCCGTTTAGTTTGATATACAGATCATGGATGATGTACATACCAAAAATCAAGTGAATCCAATGCTATTTTACCCTCGATCCGATTGTTATAAATTCAACGTTTTCATAACAATAGAACTTTTTGCAACGGGCCGATCGAAGGTCAAACCCCTTAGGGTTCAACCATATTTGGGGTTTTGGGGTTTTAGAATGTGTACAACAATCCTAAATAAAATTTTTGAAAAAATTAAGTGGAATACGATTTTTTTGATAGGCGGTGTATGAAATTTCCTACACCGAATGCTCAACTCCCTTAACCCCATATATATGAGAATAAGGGATATGAGCATTCGGTGTAGGAAATTTTCTACACCATCCCTGTAAAAGTTCAATTTCCAATCTTTTTTCCAATGATCAACTCCGTTCATTTTGATATACAGATCACGGATGATGTACATACCAAAAATCAATTGAATCCAATGCTATTTTACCCTCGATCCGATTGTTACAAATTCAACGTTTTCATAACAATAGAACTTTTTGCAACAGGTCGATCGAATGTCAAACCGCCTATGGTTCACCCATATTTGGGGTTTTGGGGTTTTAGAATGTGTACTACAATCCTAAATAAACAAATTTGAAAAAATTAAGTGGAATGCGATTTTTTTGATAGGCAGTGTAGGAAATTTCCTACACCGAATGGTCACGTCCCTTAACCCCATATATATGAGAATAAGGGATATGAGCATTCGGTGTAGGAAATTTCCTACACCATCCCTATAAAAACTCAATTTCCAATCTTGTTTCCAATGATCAACTCCGTTCATTTTGATATACAGATCATGGATGAGGTACATACCAAAAATAAAGTGAATCCAATGCTATTTTACCCTCGATCCGTTTGTTACAAATTCAACGTTTTCATAACAATAGAACTTTTTGCAACGGACCGATCGAAGGTCAAACCCCCATAGGGTTCACCCATATTTTGGGTTTTGGGGTTTTAGAATTTGTACAACAATCCTAAATAAAAAAAATTTGAAAAAAATTAAGTGGAATACGATTTTTTTGATAGTCGGTGTAGGAAATTTCCTACACCGAATGCTCACCTCCCTTATTCTCATATATAAGGGCTTATGGGAGGTGAGCATTCGGTGTAGGAAATTTCCTACACCATCCCTATAAAAATTCAATTCCCAATCTTTTTTCCAATGATCAACTCTGTTCATTTTGATATACAGATCATGGATTATGTACATACCAAAAATCAAGTGAATCCAAAGCTATTTTACCCTCGATCTGATTGTTACAAATTCAACGTTTTCATAACAATAGAACTTTTTGCAACTGGCCGATCGAAGGTCAAACCCCCATAGGGTTCACCCATATTTTGGGTTTTGGGGGTTTAGAATGTGTAAAACAATCCTAAATAAAAAATTTTGAAAAAATTAAGTGGAATACGATTTTTGATAGGCGGTGTAGGAAATTTCCTACACCGAATGCTCACCTCCCTTAACCTCGTATATATGAGAATAAGGGATATGAGCATTCGGTGTAGGAAATTTCCTACACCATCCCTATAAAAATTCCATTTCCAATCTTTTTTCCAATGATCAACTCCGTTCATTTTGATATACAGATCATGGATGATGTACATACCAAAAATCAAGTGAATTCAATGCTATTTTACCCTCGATCCGATTGTTACAAATTCAACGTTTTCATAATAATAGAACTTTTTGCAACGGGCCGATCGAAGGTCAAACCCCCCTAGGGTTCACCCATATTTGGGGGTTTGGGATTTTAGAATGTGTAAGACAATCCTAAATAAAAATTTTTTGAAAAAAGTAAGTGGAATACAATTTTTTTGATAGGCGGTGTAGGAAATTTTCTACACCGAATGCTCACCTCCCTTAACCCCATATATATATATATATATATATATATATATATATATATATATATATATATATATATATATATATATATATATATATATATATATATGGGAATAAGGGAAATTTCCTACACCATCCCTATAAAAATTCAATTTCCAATCTTTTTTTCCAATGATCAACTCCGTTCATTTTGATATACAGATCATGGATGATGTACATACCAAAAATCAAGTGAATCTAATGCTATTTTACCCTCGGTCTGATTGTTACAAATTCAACGTTTTCATAACAATATGACTTTTTGCAACGGGCCGATCGAAGGTCAAACCCCCTTGGGTTCACCCATATTTGGGGTTTTGGGGTTTTAGAATGTGTACAACTGTCCTAAAGAAATTTTTTTTGAAAAAAATAAGTGGAATACGATTTTTTTGATAGGCGGTGTAGGAAATTTCCTACACCGAATGCTCACCTCCCTTAACCCCTATATATATACATTCATACATACATACATACATACATATACGTATACATATACATATATATATACATACATACATATACGTATACATATACATACGTATACATGTATACGTATATGTATGTATATATATATACATATATATGTATACGTATACGTATGTATATGTATACGTATATGTATGTATGTATATATATATATACACACACACATACTATCCTAAAGAATTTTTTTTTGAAAAAATTAAGTGGAATACGATTTTTTTGATAGGCGGTGTAGGAAATTTCCTACACCGAATGCTCACCTCCCTTAACCCCTATATACATACATACATACATACATACATACATACATACATACATACATACGTACATACATATACGTATACATATATGTATGTATGTATATATGTACTATACTTGTACATATATATATATATATATATATATATATATATATATATATATATATATATATATATATATATATATAAAAATGGTGGCGGCGGCTGGCGATCTCGGCGACCCAGGTGAACAAGTATCGGCGTCTGGTGACCTCGGTGTCGATCAGGTGAGTCTCCCGGCGGCTCATCGCTTTGGTGATCATCTAGATGCTAGAGCGCGAATTCATGTCGCTGGATCCTAGTAGGGGGTGTTGGAGATCAGGGAGCTGGATCTTCTGGAGCTACGTGGGAGATAGCTTCCACGAGATCTGAAGGTAGGGTGGAGAAAAATCCGACTATTGATTCTGTGGGTGCAGGCCAATGGCATGAGGTAAAGAGGAAGGGGGGTTCTCGTTTTGTCAATAAGACTGCCGTTCCCCGTGGTGGCCCTTTCAATCGCCGGCAGGGGGGCTCTATTCGTAGTGCAGCGGGGGTTAAAAGGGTTGCAGTTGCTCCTGCACCCAAGGTGTTCGATAAAACACCTATGAGAAACATTCCTGTAGTTAAAGTTGATACTTCAGGATCTAAGCGATCTTGGTTAGATGTATGTACGCAACGTCGAACCTATAAGCATGCTTTGTCTATGACCCATGTCCCCCCAAAGATCAGAGATGACGGTACCGCTTATGCAAGTATGCCTGAGGGAATGGTCGAGAGGGGTTCTGAAAAATGGAAAAACACTCTTGTTGGGTATGTTATATGGGATGTTCCATTCTATGGCCAGATCGTGGGTTGGGTGGAAAGATTGTGGAGGCTTAAAAAGAGGATCCAAGTTTTTAGCAAAGAAAATGGATTCTTCTATTTCAGATTTGAGTCTCCGGAGGAATCTGAACGGATTTTGCTAGGGGGGCCTTGGCTGTTTGAGGGGCGGCTTGTTGTTCTGAAACGATGGAGCCCAGATCTTTGTCATGATCGTGATATCCTAACTAAAATTCCTGTTTGGGTCCAATTCCATGGTGTTCCGTTATACTTGTGGAATTTGGAGGCCTTTAATATTATTGCTTCTGTCATTGGAATTCCTCTGTGCTTGGATCGGGCTACAGCTTATAATGAAAGACTCTCATATGCGAGATGCTTAGTAGAAGTTTCTGCAAGTAACCCCTTCCCGAATTCTGTCGAAGTGGAGCTGGAAGAAGGTAAAACACTTACCATTGAGACTAAATTTGAGAGTGATCCTCCTCGTTGCACTCACTGTGTTTGCTTCGGACATACTAATGCGCAATGCCATACTAAGCTCCCTTCAATCCAACCTACAAGTCAATCCCTTGTAGGAGGAGTGGGGGAAGAGACTCCAACTTCTAATATTATCTCTGTCAGAGTTGAAGAAAACCCAACTTCTAATATTATCTCTGAATCTGCTGTCCATGTGGGCGAGAGTCCAACTGCAGAGGTGACTGTGCTACCTCCGGTGCAAAATGAGGATGGGCCACTTGTGGGTGCAGGTAAAATGAAGGAGCTGGGAGATCAACCGGGTACTTATGCTGTGAATACGTCTATTTCTTTACATCAAAGTGATATTGCATTGTCGCAACATGAAAAGCCTGGCACTGATGAAACCTCAGCTCTGCACACCCACTCAAATGAAGCCGGTATATTATCGCCTGGGGTGTTTGTGAATACGGCATCTATTCTAAAATCTCCTGTGGGTATGCCGAATCCTACCATCCCTCAGAACCACATGCCGTCGAGTTGTCCTCAGAACCACATGCCGTCGAGTGTAGACCCATGTAGTAGGCCTCTTTCTTCTTCGAGACCAAGTGAAATATGCATGCCTCTACCATCCCTCTTGTTCGATAGCCTAGGGCACGAGACTGATGTGGTTCCTGCACAAGTTGCCATTGATAATCCTGAATGGGATCGGGAAGAGGAAATTCACTTAAAAGAGGCTGCGGCGAGGAAATCTAATAAAAAGAAGGAGGTGGTGCCCACGGTGGGATCCGCTCGGAGGAGCTCCAGATTGCAGGGAGGTACACCTCTGCAAAATAATTTAAACCCTTTTTAATGACTATTCTGATTTGGAATGCAAGAGGCCTGAATAATGCTATTCGTAGGCGGGACCTCAGGGACAGAATTAAGTTAATAAATCCCTCTGCCTTGATTCTTTTGGAGACTAAATTGAAGTCTCCTCTAATAAACAATAAATCGGTGATACCAACAGGTTGGATATCTATCGATAACTTTGATTTAGCTCCTGGGGGCAGAATCTTGATTGGCTTTAATCCTTCTGTCTGGAAAACCAAGCTCTTCTCTTCCTCTCCTCAGCATGTCTCCGTGCACTGCACTAATGCTGATGGGTTCGTTTGCACTATTACGGGTGTCTATGGTTTTAATACTTTGGCTAAGAGGAAGAAATTATGGGAGGGACTTTTGATGGATGCATGTGTTTGCAACAATGGCCCTTGGTTAGTGGGAGGTGATTTTAACAATGTTTTATACTCTGATGATAAAATGGGTGGCTGGTCTCTGGAGGATAGTATGGTCAGAGATTTCTATTCTTGTATTAAAACTTGCAATCTTCAGGAGCTCAAGAGCTTGGGGTCTAATTTTAGTTGGTGTAACAACCGCAAAGGAGATGCTAGAGTGGTGGCTCATCTTGATCGAAGTTTTTACAATTCGGAGTGGTTATACAAACTTGTGGAATCATATACAGATTATCTTGACCCTCATACAAGCGATCACTCTCCGATGGTGGTGTATCTTCACTCCAAGGTATTATCTAATCCAAAGCCCTTTAAATTCTTCAACTATTGGACTAAATGCCTGGGTTTTAAAGATGTTATTGAGAAAAATTGGCCGGTGGGAACTGCCGGGTCTCCTATGTACTCATTATCCTTTAAACTTAAGTGGCTTAAGCAACATCTCCGGCTATGGGCAGCAGACTTGCAAGCTTCCAATCAGGTGCTGGCATTGCGGAATAAATTGGAGACAATTCGCAGGGACCCGTCTATTATTCATTTACCTTCTCTTCAAGAGGAGGAACAGAAGCTACTTAATGATCTGTCTCTAGCCATGAGTCTAGAGGAAGATATGTATCGGCAAAAAAGCAAACAAGACTGGCTCTCCTTGGGTGATAGAAATACAAAATTTTTTTACAATGCTATGAAGACTCGGGAAAGTTACAATAATATTGGACATTTGGTGGATGCTTCGGGTATGAAAAATAAAACTCATGAAGTGTTAAAGGCTGAGGCTCCTGATTATTTTGAAAAGCTTTACAATCAAGATTCTTACACGACTAGTTTCCCTAAACTGGTTCCAAAGCGCATCTTATCTGGGGAGGCTGCTGCTTGGCTTGATAGGAGGATTTCTGATGATGATATTAAAGATGCCGTGTTTCAAATTGGTCCTGACAAGGCTCCAGGACCTGATGGATTTAACGGATATTTCTTCCAGCAAAATTGGCACATCCTTGCCTCTGAGGTTAATGCTGCAATTAAATCTTTTTTCCGTTCAGGTTATATGTTGAGGAAAATTAATCATACCTTTCTGACGCTTGTCCCTAAAAAGCTGAATGCCTCAAGTCTATCTGATTACATGCCCATTGCCTGTTGTAACTTCCTGTACAAAACTATTAGCAAGATAATTTGTAACAGGATTAAGGTGGTAATCCATGAGTTGATTTCCCCAAACCAGGCCGCTTTTTTGAAAGGAAGGTTGTTATCCGATTCCTGTCTCCTAGCCCATGAACATATTAGAGATTTCAGTAACCCCATGGGGGGACGATCGTGTCTTAAATTGGATCTGCGGAAAGCTTTTGATACGGTAAACCATGACTTTATATATTATTTCCTTGGCCAGATGGGGGTTTCTACTACTTTTATAGGCTGGATTCGGCAATGTGTTTCTACGGCAAGTTTCTCTGTCATGATTAATGGTTCCCCTGCGGGATTTTTCACGGGTAACAGAGGTATTCGGCAAGGGGATCCATTATCACCGTACTTGTTCGTCATCATCATGGAGGCTTTTTCTGTCCTTATGGCTAAATTTAATACACGGCGATCTATTGATCCTATGAGACGATCAGGTACTATCTCCCACCTTTTATTTGCCGATGATCTCCTTGTTTTTTGTCAGGCTAATAAAAGGAGTTTTATGGGATTAAAATCACTCCTCCTTGAATTCTCAAATTATATTGGTTTGCAAGTTAATTGGGACAAGAGTTCGGCTTTATTCAGTAAGGGAGCAATCTTAAAACATGAGCTAGCTAATTTCTTGGGCATTCGGCTTGCGTCCTCAATTTCCACCTACTTGGGTTTGCCCCTTTCTTCTAAATACCCTAAGAAGCCTATGTATGGTAGACTTGTGGATAAATGTAAGAAACGTTTAATGGGTTGGTCTTCTTCATTATTATCCATCTCTGGGCGCATTGAACTGGTCAGGTCCGTGATTTATGGTATGGTTGCATTTTGGATGCAAGCGTTTAGAATCCCGCCCTCTATCTTGCGCACTATCACATCTGAATGCAGGAGGTTCATTTGGGGAAATTCGAGGGCATGGGCGTGGAAAGACATTTGTAGTCCTAAACCAGAGGGTGGTGTTGGAATCAGACTGCTGGATGATTTAAATGTTGCTGCATGAATTAGACTAACCTGGAGATATTTAACTTCAGATAGTGTCTGGGCGGACAAAATGAAGAATAGGTATGATAAAGGTGGTGAGTTTTTTGCGGCGGAGGAACATGTGACTCAGTCGGGAACCTGGAAACATATGCTTAAATGCAGAAATATTTCTCAGAAATTAATTAGAAGAAAGGTGAGGGATGGTAAATCTACTTTGTTTTGGCATGATAAATGGCTTGCCTGTGGGCCTTTAAAACATTTATTCGATGTTCCTGATGGTGCCTCGATGAATAAAGTCCATGACTATTGGAATGCGGGTGTATGGAAGGAAGATCCGGCTATTCTACAAATTAAACCGTTGCTTCAGGGCATCTCGCTGAGGCCTGGGAATGACCGATGGGAGTGGCTCCCTGGGGATTGTTTCAAGTTTAGCCAAGCTTGGGAAGGAGTGCGGTTACCTGGTACACTCTTCCCCTTTCATAAACTTGTTTGGTTTCACAATCATATACCCAAGATGTCCTTAACGCTCCTTCGAGCTTTCAAAGGAAAATTGCTCACCAGAAATTTACTTCGAAAATGGGACATGAACTCCCCTTCTAACTGTGTTCTGTGTGCTGACAATGTTGAGGAAAATGTAGGTAACCTATTCTTCGAATGCGGCTACTCTCATTACATTTTGATGAGAGCATTGTTAAAGCTTAATATCCATTCCCATATTGGTTTATCTCTGGATAATGTTGGGAACTATTTCCTTGCACATTTTGGTGGGAAAAGTGTTCAAAGTGTGATTGCTAAAACTGTTCTTTCGGCTACTGTGTGGCACATCTGGAGGGAGAGGAACATGAGAATTTTTGATAAGGAAGAAAGAGTGAAGACATTACTCTTTGAGGAGATTGCCGCGGATATGATGGTGGCTTTGAATAACCTAGAGCCCTCTAGTGAAGGGGAAGCTTCTGTGTTGGCCAACTGGACTTTCAGAGATAATGGCTAGGCTTTTTGGGTTTATCTTTTTAATTTTCTTTGGACCATTTCGGTGATTCCTCTATGTCTCGGGTCTTTTCCCTGTGTGTATATTTTGGAGTATCCTATGTTGAGATTTAGGGTGTGATTAGAAAAGGGACCTCTAGTGGGGAGTGACGACGCTATTGTCCTATCCTCTCCCTATTGTTCCCTCTTTCCTATCACTTTCCTATTTTTGTATATACTTTCGTGTATATTACACTTATCAATAAATGATCATATTACTTTTCAAAAAAAAAAAGATATATATATATATACGTATATATATATATACGTACGTATATATATACGTACGTATATATATATATATACGTACGTATATATATATATATACGTACGTATATATATATATATATACGTACGTATATATATATATATACTAGTCATAACCCGTGCCCGCGGGCACGGTTCATTTAACATTTCCACCGCGAAATCTTTGTTCCCCAAAAAATTATTTACACAACCAAAATTTAACAGAACAATAAATTAGCGTAAAAATATTTAGCGGCACGGACACCTTCGGCGCGGGCGTCTTCGGCGTTGAACAACAAATTCGGCGTCGAACAACAAATTTGGCGCCCGCGCCTTTGGCGCATCACAACAAATCTTTGTAAAAAAATTTAGGCCCGGGCGCCTTCGGCGCGGGCACATGTTATTTCCCCCGCGAAATCTTTGTTCTCCGGAAATTATTTCCACAGCCAAAATTTAACAGAACAATAAATCAGCGTAATCATATTTAGTAGCACGGGCACCTTCGGTGCGGAACAACAAATTCGGCGTAGGCGCTTTCGTCGCGGAACAACAAATTTGGCGCCCGCGCCTTCAGCGTGTGACAACAAATTAGCGTAAAAAAATTTAGCGGGGAGCCTTCGGCGCGGGCGCCGGAACAACAAACATCAGGGTATTTTTACGCTAATTTGTTGTTCTGCTAAATTGTTTTACGCTAAATTTTTTATTTTGTTTAATTTAATGGATCATAATTCTCCACAATCTTTCCCAAGGCACTTTTAATTTCAAAGTTTAGGTTTCCAAGACACTTTTCCCTCCAAATTTAATATACACAATCTTTCCCAATGCACTTTTCCCCCCAAATTTAATTTCCACACTCTTTCCCAAGGCACTTCTAATTTCAAAGTTTATGTTCCCAAGGCACTTTCCCCCAAAAATTTTTCACAAAATCCAATCTCAACCATTGATTTACCAAGATCAAATCTCAGCCACTCTTTATCTTGTCCTAGTTAGCCCTAAAATTCAAAAATCGTTGTCAAATGTATAATAGATACGTATACATCTATTATACATTTGACAGCGATTTTTGAATCCTAGGGCTGACTAGGACAAGCTGACTAGGACAAAGGGGTTGATAGAAAGACGGTCTGGATTAATTCTAAGGGAATGAACGGTTTAGATGAAGATTTGAGATGAAGAGTTTGTATTTTGAATTAAATATTTCCTTGAAAAACAGCCCCCATTTGATTGTGGGTTCCACTTTGCTGGTTGCTTGACCTGGGGGAGATCAACAGACGTGTTTTTGGGGGAGAGCAGCAGCCGTTTGCAGCAAGTCGTCTCTTCCCCAAAATAGCTGTAAAATACTAAAATAATTACGCAAACGAGCTACAAGATCATTTCGTAACAGATTTCGCAAAGATTGCTCTTTCCCTTTCCGTCTCCTCAAGAGCCAGGGCATCGACATCATCCGCCATCCTCAAGCACGCAGATGGGCATCTTGGATCCGCCATCCTCAAGAGCTAGGGCATCGACATCATCCGCCATCCTAAAAAACCCCAAGAGCTAGGGCAGCCTCGAGAGAGTGACGGTTAGGAATCGACTCTACCCTTGAAGAAAGGACCAGTTGATTTCATGCGCCATTCAAATTCTTGGGTGTTTCTCCTTTTTTCATCCGCCAGTTGATTTCTACCCTTGAAGAAAGGTAAATCTCGATCTGTTGGCTTTTTCCCTTCGTCATTCAAATTTTATAAAAGAATTCATTGATTGGGGTTGTGTGATCTATCCAATCTTGCTTTGTTTTTTGTTTTTATTTTTTAAAAACCGATTTGGGTGGAAGAGATTGTTGTGGTTCTGTGAAAACCATTTGAGATTGTTGTGATTCTCAAAGGGAGCAAATTCTTTCCATTACATTCTTATGCCTTGCATAATTATACATTGAGATCAGTATAATAATATCATGATGTTGGAACTTCTACTATATATATGTTTCTTAACTGATACAACATTTCTTTGTAAATGATTGTCTATACTACACAAAGGAAGCCACCAATGAACCAAATCTGAATCAAATCTTGATCCATTCAAGGCACAATTTTGTGAATGATGCTGAGCTTTCAATGCCACTTGCTATCATTCTTGTGAATCTATTTGCCTTACTGGTTGAGTACTTAGTACATTGTGCCTCATGAATTATCCATCCATCAAACTAATCTGTTGCTGTGATAAAAATCCTTATACATGTTTTTCAAGTAAAGACATCACAAGGGACTAAAAAGTGGGTCATATGCCAATTTTTCTGTGGCTACCAAGACATGTAGATATACATGGGGTAGAAGCAGTGTCCCTTTCTTTTTAGTTGCATTATTGAAGGCTAAATGGATGTTAGCTGGGATACAGTGGTGAGGATGTGGATGTATATTAATTCAATATTGGACGCCGAAGTCACCGTAGCTGACATGTTGCATATCTGCATCAAAAGTGTGATGTGGAATTATTGAATAATTAATTATAATGGTGGGAGCTTATCTTTTACCACCTTTGAGCTCTTACATATGGTTGACAGGGTGTTGGGGACAACCCCATGACAGTGCTACAGCCTGGTGAGATGTTAGCAGCTCTCTCCATCTCTCTTGGTTGACCTCTCTATTGAGGCCTTTCTCAATAATTAGCATTATGTTGTTATCTTAAATATTTTTTGATGCATCTGAACCTTGGAAATTTGAATGGACATTGCCAGTTTTTTATTTCTGACAATAAAGGAAGAGGATCAGGATATGATTTGTGTACTGTAATCTGCTAGCCTTTTCTGATTATGTTGAGTATGGATAGAGGCAGGAATTTAGGTTGATATTCAGTTTCTGATCATTTTTAAACATGGATTATTTTTCGTTTCTTTTAAAGAGGATAGATCATGGGCAACCTGCTTTGCTGTGTGCAAGTGGACCAATCGACTGTGGCGATCAATGATCAATTTTGAAAGTTTGATGAAGTTCTTGAGCCAGGATGCCACTGCTTGCCTTGGTTTCTTGGTAAACGCGTAGCCGGTCATCTCACTCTTCGATTGCTGCAGCTGGATATTCGTTGTGAGACGAAATCACTGGTATCCAGTCGATTGCCATATAATCTATTATACGTCACACCTCTAGGTTCTTGGCACAATTGTCATACGAGTTCTTCATTTTGTTTTTGTCAATGTTGTTGCATCAATCCAATATCGCGCCATGGCAGACAAGGCAAGCGATGCATTCTACAAGGTGAGCAATACAAGATCGCAGATCCAGGCCTATGTTTTTTATGGTATGGATCCATCCATGCAAGTCCTGAATTTGGAGCAATTTATAGTGTGTCGGTCCGATGTTTCTTTGGAACCGATAACAATCTTTAACTATATTAGCAGTGATCTGCGCGAGTGTCCCAAAGCTCAACCTGGACGACGCATTCGAGTAGAAGAACGACATTGCAAAAGCTGTGGAAGATGAGCTCGAGAAGGCTATGTCTGCTTACGATTATGAAATTTGTAGATTTTCCCAGAGAACCACCAACATCGATGGCAGTCCCACCATCTTCTCCACAGAGGAGGTTTCGCTGGGTTTGAAGTGGTTATAGCAGCAAGGACATTGAAGCGGTTAGAGCGGTCTTTCGCTGAGCTTATATCAGCAACATCACGCCCCACTGTTTGGGCCATATAGGGTCGACATCACTTAAGATTTCACTTGAGAAGCTTGCAAGCTGTATGTATATGTGTACTTAGTCTGTAGTAAATCAGTTGAGAGCAACGGCACATTATCTAAATTATTATATTGATTTGATTGTATGTGCGCCTGGGCTCGAAATATGTTATTACGTTCAAATTTAGTGAGTTTGATTGATAAAGCTTGATGCTTTCATCTGTGTATCTGTTATCAAACTGGACAGTTGTAATTGGTCTGAAAATGTTCGAGATATCCAAAACAAAAACAAAAACAAATTCTATTTAACTAACACCTGAAATAAAAATATGAACTGAATAACATACATATTATTTTATTCTTGGTCCCAATGAGAAACAAATAAGTTTATTTTTTCATGCTTTATAGAGCACTGCAAACAAGACTACAAGAACTCACGAGCAAATAATTGTCATTACTATTACATTTTAGGGTTTTATTAATATCCATTTCTTAAATCATTCATATTTTGATATCAGACGCTCAAATCTTTGCATTTTGAAACTGATTATTCAAATACTGTACGTTACAGTAAAGTAGTCCATTTGGTTAAATTTTGTAACTTATAAATTTTGGATATAGTCACTCAAATGCTTTAAATTACATCAAATTAGGCCGAAGGCGTCCGCGCCGAAGGCGCCCGCTAAATTTTTGTTCTTTTAAATTGTAAATTGGAATTTGTCCTTTTAAATTGTGAATTGGAATATTATATGTCCCAAATTTTGGAGGGTGAAATAATTTTTGGGGAGACAACGATTTTAATTGAACCGTGCCCGAGGGCACGGGTTATGACTAGTATACATATATATATATATGTATATGTATACGTATATACATATATAGATGTATATGTATACGTATATACGTATATATGTATATACGTATATACGTATACATATACATATATATATGTATATACGTATACCTATACATATATATATATATGTATATATATGTATACGTATATGTATACGTATATGTATGTATATATATATACATACATATACGTATACATATATATACATATATATATATATACCTATATATATATATACCTATATATATATATACCTATATATATATATATATGTATACGTATATGTATGTATATATATATATACATACATAAACGTATACATATACATATATATTTATATATATGTATATTTATATGTATATGTATGTATGTATGTATAACGCTAATACGTTTCTAATCTCATATATATATAACTGCTATATATATAACTAACATATGTTATATATTAACTCACTATTATAAAATAATGTATATAAGATCAACATAACATACTGTTATATCCTAATAATATAGTGAACTGTTCAGGCATTTAATTATACTTGTGCATTAAAAACTCATATGTAACTCACAGTTTCTATCTTGTTTCTCTCTGTAGCGTTTTCTTGCAGGTGGCCGTCGGTGGTGGCGCTAGTGGCGGCGAGGTGTAGGAGGCTACAGCTGTTGCTATGAGGGGACTGGTAGGAGGAGAGATGGAAGGGTGAGGGAGGTGGTGTCGGTGTTTAGGGGAGGAGGAGGTTCGGTGGTGAGGTCAGGGTTACGGGGCTGTCGGAGGGAGAAAGGGAGAGGGGTCGGAGTTAGAGGTAGGGGTCACCGGAGACGAGTTTGGTGTGAGGGAGAGGGGAGGCTGTGGGGTTCAACAGAGGAAGGTGCTTCCGTGGGAGGCTTGGGCTGTCGGGAGGAAGGTGGCCGGGGTCGCATGAGAGGAGGGTGGGTCGTGGGCTTGTGGTGTTGCCAGTGGAGTGGTGGTCAGAGGAGAGTAGGGTGCAGTTCGGGGGTCTGTAGGCAGCACCGGGGCATGTGGTGCTTGATGAGAGGAGGGCCCAGTGGCTAGGTTTGGCAGAGGGGGTGGCTGTGGGTTGTGGGAGGAGGAGGTCGGTGCTGTATGCGTCATCGATGTGGGGGTCACCGGAGGTGAGGGAGAGAGAAGGCAAGGGACTGCGTGGGGTGGGAGTAAGGTAGGGTTTTTGAGAGAGAGAGAGAGAGAGAGAGAGAGAGAGAGAGAGAGAGTTGGAGAGAGAGAGAGAGAGTTGGCGAGAGAGAGAGAGAGAGAGAGAGAGAGAGAGAGAGAGAGAGAGAGAGAGAGAGAGATGGCGACTGGGAGTGTTTGGGCTAGGGTTTTCCTTTTGATTGGTTTTTCTAGGGGAGGCGGTGTGTGCTCGGGGTTTTAGTGCTAGGGTTTTAGAGTTTTAATTATTTTGACATTTGGTTCTGGTCGGTGTTAAAGCTAAGAAGAAAGCAAGTAAAGTATTTGAATTAGAACAATAATTATGGGGTGAATAATGGGATTAATGTGAAGGAAAAGAAGGAAAGGGATTTGAATGAGACATTGCCTAATTTGTAATATGTTTTAATATGATTTTATTAGGAATTAATTAGAAAGATTTAAAAATTTGAATTTAGATTTGTAAACTTTTGAATTTTGAATTTTACAAAATTATATCTGATTTTATAATTAGTTAACTTAATATTAATATAATAATAATAATATAAACAGAATAATAATAATAATAATAATAGACATATCATGATAAAGATTGAACTCCAGCGTAGTTAAGAATACATATCGTTACATTAATTGAAATTAGGGATACATTGGGATGATTATTATCGTCGTATGTTCGACCTCCTCAATTTGGGCGATCGGATTGGCCGCTGGCGAAAATCGAAACAAATCCGGAGATCCGATCCCTAGGACGATTCGTACTATCGGTGTGGCTGATGAGAGTCGGGCGCCGATTAGAGCCCTCCCGATGTAGGTCTGATTTCCGAACGCCAATGTGGGCGGGTGGAAGATTGGGGACATTCGTCGAGCGTAATGCGCCCAACGTACGCCGATGCATCGGCGAGAGGTGAAATCGGTGTAAGTTGGGTAGGCCTGTCATTGCATCGTAACAGCGAGGGGTACGACTGGACATAAGGGAATAACCTATCATGCATCACAACCGTGGGGGATAGGCAAATGCCCTTTGGTCACACGACCTCTCCTGAGTCCTAATTAGTCCAGCAACCAGTTGATTACTAGTCTAACCCTAACCTTAGTCCAATGACAGGGATTCCCCATGCCCTAGAGCTTTTACCCTTTGATTCACCCTCTTCCTATTTCACCAATCAACCATCGTTACAATTGCGTAGCTTTCGATCGAAGACTAATAGACCTGTACTCACTGACCGCCTCCCTGTGTTCGACCCGTCAGTGCTACACACGACCCGTGTGCTGCCGTATTATTATTAGCATCGTCTATACGACGATTAGCCTTTTGGTGCCTTTGTTGAGGAGGCATAATTTGATATGGATTTCGAGTCTTTGTCGAGAGACAATGTGTTTCTTTTTCTTTGTTTTTTCTCATATTTCCGTTTTCATCAATTCTTAGTGCTTTGAACGTTTCTTTTTGGTTTAGCCCTTTTTGCATGCACAGGAGATCTCAAGGCATTGCGGATTTACGTCTGCTTGACCTGGAGATCGAAGCCACCGCAAGAAGGCTCAATGTCGAAGGAGGAGGAGACAAGCCCTCGAGACGATAGAGGAAGTGCACAACCCCGAGAATGGTCCCCAACCACCACCACCTAGATCCTTCCTGGATTATTCCATGCCTCAAAATAAATCAATATCTAGCATCGAAAGGCCGGTGGTGGAGCCAAACAATTTCGAGCTCAAATCATCTTTGGTTTACTTCGTACAAAGGGACAAATTCTCAGCGTTCCCGATGGAGAATCCGAAGGACCATCTCAACAACTTTTTGGAGAAGATGGACATGCTAAAGATAAATGGCGTCACCAATGACGCCATCAGGTTGACATTACTCCCTTTCTCACTTAGGGATAATGCCAAAGATTGGATTAGGAGTCATAGTCCCAACACGTTCGCTACACCTCTTGTGTTTCTAACGAAATATTTTCCTCCAGGAAAAACTGCGATGTTGCACAATGAGATCACCAATTTCAAGCAGTCGAAGCGAGAATATCTATATGAATCATGGGAGAGGTTTAAGGACCTCCAAAGAATCTGCCCACACCAGGCGTGCCAGACTAGTTTCTTATTCAAGCCATCTACAACGGGTTAATTCTGCCGGTGAGGATGTCTATCGATGCTGCCGCTAATGGTGCTATAATGAACAAGACCCTAGCTGAAGCAAAGAGATCACTGGAAGCCATAGTAGAAAACAATGACTCCTGGAGAAATAAGAGAAGCACCTCTGCAAGGGGAGGTAAGTATGATGTTGATGAGGTATCACTGCTTTCAGTAAAATTTGATGCCTTGACTAAACAGATTTCTCTCATTGGACTCGGTATTGCTAAGACGCCTACGACAGCAGTTTGTGAAATTTGTTGTGTGCAAGGGCACCAGTGTACCGAATTCTTTTCACCCATGGAGGCGCCTCTGGATATGACCATTGAGCAAGCAAACACCCTAGATGGATGCAATCTTAGGCCGCCAAACAATCCGTACTCCGAGACTTACAATCAGGGGTAGAGGAACCACCCGAACTTTTTTTTACCAAACTTTTGGTTTGTAAGCCCTTCCGCCGTACCCTCAGCATCCCCAAGAGTTCCAGCCTCCGTCTCCCCAGGGACAGTTTCAAAATTTCAACCTAAGGCCCACTATGAATGCACCCCCCTGTCCAGAAATCTAGGCTAGAAGTGCTAATCGAGGGCCATATCTGGACCCAGATTCAACGGAACGACTACTTCCAGAGCTCGATCCAGCAGTTGATGACAAAGATGTAGCAACGCACATCCACCACACAACAGCTGGCATCCGGTCAGAAATCTATGGAAACCACCATGGCGCAAATGGTGCAGTAGCTCTCCCAAACTCTCTAAGGCACAAGGGAAGCTGCCAGGGTAAGCTGGAGAGAACCCCCGCGGGCACATCAATGCCATCACACTAAGGAGCTGGAGAAAATTTGATGGCCCCGCAATGCCCATCGTGGAGAAAGAATCTGAGATGGAAAGAGAAGCTCACGTTGAGCTTGGATCTGGAAATGACAAGGAAGATGAGCGGGAGGTAGAGCCTCCGCATCCTGAACCCTCCAAGTAGAAGGAAGTAGAGAAGGAGCATAGGAAGCCTGTTGACAAGCCTCCCAGGACTTATATGCTAAGGATTCTGTTCCCGTCAAGATTAGCGAAGGCCAAATTAGACGAGAAGTATAGGAAGTTATTTGAGCTTCTACAGTAGCTAAACATTTCCATCCCCTTCCTCGACGCAATTTCGGAAATACCAACCTACACCAAGTTTCTGAAGGAGATAATCACTAAGGATGGTAGGCGGGAGAAAGTGGTGCTATCTGCAGAGTGCAGCGCCATTATTCAAATGAAGGCGATGGAAAAATTGGAGGATCCGGGGAGCTTCTCAATCACGTGCACCATAGGAGATTTGAAGATCATAAGTGCTCTATGCGACTTAGGGGCAAGCGTCAGCTTGATGCCTATAGGGATTTGTGAGAAGCTCAATCTAGGAGAGCTCCAGCCTATGAATATGTCGCTCCAACTGGTGGATCGCTCGGTGAAGTAACCTCTCGGAGTGGTCGAAGACGTGCGGGTACTAATTGGAAGGATAGTAGTTCCATCTGACTTCGTCATTATGGATATACCCAAAGATGCATGCATCTCGATCATCGTCGGACGACCATTCCTAGACACAACGGGAGTCCTTATCGACATGAAGGGAGGGAGACTCTCACTCAATGTTGGAAAAGATAAGGTCAAGCTCAACTCAAAAAGTCGATGAGGAGCTTCGCTGTCACGCACCGCCTCCCAAAAAAGGGGAGGCGAGACGTGAGAAGGTCCGCTCAGACTTGAAGCTACAAAGCTGCAAGTCTGATAAGCGTCAATCAACTTTAATAGCAGGTCCTTGCAACGCGAAACGAAACAAAAATAATAATAAGGAAATGAGACAAAAGAGAAATCTTCGAATATCCATAATAATAAATTCCAACATCGCAGAGAAGCCACCAGGCTAAAAGAAAGAGTCTAAAGGCCCAAAACATGGCCAACAAAAGACGACATAACAAAGTATTTGGTGATACGCACCGACAACTAAAGCAGTCTAAACGACAACACAAACAGTCTCTATGACTGATCTCCCGTGTCCTCAAACTCCTCGATGAACGCGGGCTCTGACTCAGCGTCAGCGAACACCACATCCTCAGCTGCAACCTCAGGCTCAGGATCTAACATGTGTAACCCAAAAGAGTAAAGGGCACATGTCAGCAAGTCTTAAAGACTTGGGCAAGGAAACTAAAAAGGAAGGTAAACTAACAACCTAGCAGTTATAGTATGATGCATAGCATGGAAAGTATAGAATGGAAGTGACAAACAAGGTAAGGTGCAAGTAACAAGTAGCAAGTATGGCATGGATGACAAATTTTACAAGTATAAACACGGATAGGTACAAGTCAAGTAAATCACGTCAAGTGAACACGTCAAGTAAACACGCCGTGCACAAAGATTCCGCCTGTTGGCTAGAGTGGCTGATCGGGCCAACTCCTAAGCTCAAGTGACCGTTTATCTCTACCCCTCCACGTGTATCTAGCCAGGGCATTACCCCCGAACACGTAATGCTCGCTTCTGGATCACGAGCCAGGAAGTGTTTTGCACGTATATCGAGCCAGGGCCTTACCCCCGAACACGTAATGCTCTATTCTGGATCACGAGCCAGGAAGTGTTTTTAACAAGTATGGCGTAGGGTTATGCCCACATAGCAGGTGCCTAGCCGGAAACACGGATTTGTACAAGTATGTAGCGTGTGCTACGAATGCAACATACAAGGCATGGGTGACATGGCATGGCAAGTAGTAGTGCAAGGCGTACAGCTAAAGTATTAAACATGGCAGTTAAGATGCATGGATGACAACAAGTACAAAATAGTAAAAGGAGTCGGGTCTAACTTCGTTGTCAAGCTAGATCCTGAAATTTGCGCCTAGGCGAGTATCATTTCGTCGCCTAGTCTCTTTTATGCCTACAACAAGCAAAAGGCCTAAGGCATGGCCTAAAACCCTAAGTGGCAAGTTTCACTTGCCTGACACCAAGGATGACGATCGATGAGGCACGTCACGAAATGTTAACCTACGGAGATGGGATCGCTGCCATGGCAAAACAACATTAGAACAACACTCAATCCCATCTAATAATCGAATCTACAATGTCTAATATCCAATTTTATTAGGGTTTAAAAAAATCACCAAGTGGTTTATAAGAATATTAAAGGATCGATTTACTACCGTATCGTAGCAGAAGAACGATGCCGAGCAAGCACGGCAACGGAAGTACGATCCGGAGAGTTATGGCTCAGATCTGAAACGACGAGGAAATCTGGGAGAAATGGGGTTTTATGGGGTTGGACGGCGGCCTAGAGGAGGTGGCCGGCGCAATGGTGGTGTGAGGGGGCTCCGGGGATGAAGGGGAAAGGCTAGGGGAAGATGGATGATGATTTGGGGAAGAAGGAGGCTCAGAAGAAATGAAAGAAGAAAGAAAAACGATTGGGGGGTTTAAATAGGCATCGTGCAACGGCTGGGCAAAACCTAGGGTTTCCACAGCGATTAGTCGGTCAAAGAAGGGTGGCTGTTCGACTAGTTTAAGAACTAGTCGGTCGGTCGTTCTACTGTGACCGACTAAGATCAAGCAGCGAAAAAGAATAAAATCTGGGAATTTGAATTAGTCGGTCTGTGAAGGCCCGTCGACCGACTAATTTGCAACCTAGTCGGTCGGTGAGTGTTCATTGACCGACTAACGATAAACAGTAACTTAGGTAAAATTAATCGAAGGAACTAGTCGGTCTGAGAGCAAGTTCTGACCGACTAGTTTCACATTTAGTCGGTCAGTGGTTGTTCTTAGACCGACTAAGAGTAAACAGTAACTTAGCTAAAAATGACTTACGTAAACTAGTCGGTCCGAGAAGAGTTGCCGACCGACTAGATCACAATCTAGTCGGTTGGTTCCCCTTCTTGAACCAACTAACGTGCACGAAAAGTGCCGAATTGAAGCGCGAAGCTCCAGGAAGATCCCTATGGCTTCTAAGATCAATCTAATCTCTAAGATATGGTCGATATGGAGCTCGTCATGAGTGACTTACCCCAAGCTCAATGATCTAAGGAAGAAGCTAGAAAATCACGACGAAACGATCGAAAACGAAAGCTACGGAGATGGAAAATCACACATAAAGAGAAAATCCACCAAAACACATATATAATATAGAAAATCCAAACACATGAAAAACCAGTCGTTACATCCTCCCCACCTTAAAATGAAGTCCGTCCTCGGACTTCCTAACATATCTAGTCTCTCTAGTAGCTATCCCAATCGCATCACATATAACTCAAACCACGTATAGATAACTAACTACGAACCAGGTAATAAGGATACACTACTCCCTATATCTCCTAGTATACATCCAATACCAAACACATCAACATATGTAGCCACACCATACCATTACTTGAATCAAGTTTTACTATATCTAATATACATTCACCACTACTTATAATTTCACAATATATAGTCACTCAAACGCATGAAAATATTTCACCATATTTTCACCTCACATACAGTCCTATAACTATATTTGCGACACGCCATATATACCATAGTCACCAAAACGTATTACTAGGCACTTACTTACCCGTGCATGGTGCACACCCACACACGCTAACATTTCATTCATATATATATACCAATCATACCATTTCCAACTCAACACAACAACACACCTGGTTTAGCTAGCACACATACGTTCACACCGACAAGTCCTTAGTAATTAACTATACCACAAGACCAACACCTATAACTATATACTGGTATAGCGACCCACAATCATGTGCGTAACACAACCAGGCACAACACCCTTATTACTATACATACATCAACCATCGCCATATGCAACTACAGTCATACATAACAATATACTTAGAGTATACCCACTTAAGCTTGAGTGAGACTCGAAACACGTACCCGAAAAATTATATACATAACACTGTATCTATACCTATTCCAATACCACACTCTAATACATTTACATCTACCAACATAACCACATACATACTAAAATATCAATCACTATATTTAGTCAGGTCACACTCACATAATTAAATCACTTTACATACCATAGTAATAGTACAGACCTCAGCACACGTATAATTATAATACTTTCCCTAATACATGCATTCACCGTATAGTCACGCACATGTAACTCATATATTCACACCATATCCTACTACCTATAATTAGTATACCAATACATCTACACATACATAGTTACGGTATGCAATAGTCGTGTATACCTCATGGTATACACGCATACGACATCCCGTAAAAGCAAGCAATACCAATCAAAATTATAATCCTATTACGATATGTATATTACCTATAATTCATGCAGCAATCCATAACTACTTACGTCTAAGCACAATACGTATCTACGTACGAGCACATACTCACACGTACAAGCACACAGGTCATATAATAGGCCTACTCGCTTAACTATACGTACACATATTATTATTGCTCCCATCAAACACATAGCTTTACCAACATATTATTTCAAGCATTATAAGCATCTCCGACTACATACGTCTCATTAAATAATCTAACACTGATTCATATACTCAAACGTTCCTAGAGTGGAATAGCTATCCTTACTCACACTTATCAATACTAACACCCATACAACTTCATAACATCATGAATAACTCTGAGTATGTATATATCACACAATAGGCAATCATTAATATACTACCGGGAGCACACTCATTCAACCCCACATACTCAACTTAGGTACAATCACCACGACGACATCACAAGGGTCCAATGGCCTACTAACAAATTTGGGTTGACACAGACATAGACGGGCACTAAAGCCTAAACAATAGAGGAAGACCTAGGTCGAAAGCGCGACGAGGGAAGGATCGATAAGCACGAGTTCAGATGGGACGAATACGAGGAGGCAGCTTGGTTAGGAACATCGACCCACTTGTGAATGTTTAGGTAGAGGAAAGGGAGGTGTAGCAAAACTTTTATAGGATACGGAAATAAAATAGTGTAAGTAACATAAGCTAAAATACGGGGAAATTGAAAACTGTCGTACTTCAAAAGTTGGAGTCCTCATCTGTATAAAAATATTTGGAGATCGATAAAACAAGTTGTTCGAAACAAGTTTAAGTGAAATATACATAGTAAGAGAAAATGGTTTATTGGCTTATCGAAAGCTATTTTAAAAAGTAAATTATTCACACGAATATTAAGGACGTAGTTTTAGAAAATATTATACGGCAGTGATTTAATAATGTTGGCAAAAGTTTTGAAATGAAATTAAATTAATTGAAGAATTTTAAACTCATTTTAAATACTTTCAAAGTCTTTAAGCCAGGAAAAACTTAAATAATCAATATTGAAACTACTTTTAGAGTAACCAGGTTTTGCCAAAAAAGAAATCGTTTTACACAAAGCTCTTAACATACGAGCTAACGAGCCTAGTACGGATATATAAAAATATTTGAAATTCAATTTAGTTTAGAAATTATTCTAAAAGTATGTATGGTGAACGGAAAACTTAGTAGTAGGTTTATCAAAATTCGGAATAAGATTTAAAACCAAATTATGGAAGGTCCAGATCAGAAAATGGTTACGAAATAGTAATTCCACAATAATCTGAAATAGGGGAAACGATGAGCACAACTTTGGCTTGTTGGAAGCTGAAATCATATGTGACTTGAAAAGTATATTAAAGGAAACGCGATAAGTCATTTGTATGGCATAAATAAGAAAGGGAAAATTATAAATCGAATTGGGCAAAATAAAAGTACGGTTCAGAATAAAATTTATATAAGAAGGGACACGGTGTTTTCATGGGTACGGAAGGTATAGGCTGGTAAAATACAATGGGTTAGTATTCCAAATTTCGACAAAAGTTTTAGAGGTTTTTAAGTCAACGAAGGAGCATGAAGTATAAGTATATATATATATTAAAATTTCGAACAAATTTAAACTTAGGAAAAAGGAAATCGGAAAGATACTTTCAGAAGATTCAAGATTTGCAACGGAGAGGTTCGAAAATATTATACGGCAGTAGTTCAATATAATATTTCGGCAAAAATTTCGAAATTCAAAGAATGAAATCCGATCAACTATAGTGTGAAAATTTAAGCCCATGCTAAATGCTTCCAAGTTTTAAACCTGAAGAGAAATTCCAAATAAATAATATTTAAAATACTTTTTAGAGGGACCCGGATTTGCCAAACAACTGATTTATACAAGATCTTAAAGTACGAGTACAATGAACCTAGGACTGATATATGAAAATAATTGAAGTTCTATTTATCTTGGAAGATATTCTAAAGTAATCAAAATTTTAGTAAAGTTTTAAAACCAAAATACGAGAAATATTGGTTAGCAAAAAGCTACGAGATTAAAAATTTCAACCAATAGACTTCAAAATCTACGAAAGGATTTTAACTCGATCGAATAGGGAGGAATTAAATATTTAAGAAGAGGGGGGGGGTAGTCATCAAGAATTGCTTCTTCACGAAGCTCCGGGATATAATGACCATTGATGCATCGGAGTCAAGAGGACTCGTGCCAGAAATGTGCAAACCAAAATCACACCTAACAACCAGCCTAGCAATCAAACCCTATTCTAGCAAACATAACATATTCAAGCAACCAAACATATTCTAAAAAACAAGACTGTCTAAGGGAAGAAGGCAACTAGACTGAGGGTTACCTGCAATAACCTCATCCACAGTCTCAGCCTCAACTACAGTCATCAGGGAAGCCTGCCTCCTCAGCGGAAGAGCCCGCCGAAAAGCCTTCTTCTGTGGAACAAGGGCTGCCCCACGTCTAACAGCTACGGGTGCTTTTCGTAGTTGAGCTCCGACTGGCGCTTTCCCAGATGATTAGCTCTCGGACAGTCCTTTAAGGTATGCGCTGCGGCGCCACAAATCAAGCACTGGCCCAGCTTCCGCCTGCACTGTTCCTTCTTATGACCAATCTTGCCACAATGATAGCACACCTTCCGACTCGGCCCAGCTTCTGGTGCTTGCTGCTGCGGAACTCTATCCGATGCCTTCCGCAGTTGATTTGCATGCCGACAATCCTTCGCCGAATGAGTAGCACCACCACAAACCAAACACTGACCTAGAAATCTTCTGCACTGCTCCTTGACGTGCCCGGTCTTGCCGCAGAAATAGCAAGACTTCAGAGTAGATCCACCACCAGCTCGGGTCTGACGTATTCTAGCCATCTAGCACCATAGAAACGGACCAAAAATTAGACTCAAAGCTTAATGACTTGAATGTTGTAATTTATTTAATGGACATTCCGTTATTATCGTTGTTCCGTTAATTCGCAGTCGCAAGACGGTGACCTGCATGGGCCACCAACAAAACCTGTCACGCCCCGCTTCCCAAAAAAGGGGAGGCGAGCCGTGAGAAGGTCTGCTCAGACTTGAAGCTACAAAGCTGCAAGTCCGATAAGCGTCAATCAACTTTAATAGCAGGTCCTTGCAACGCGAAACGAAACAAAAATAATAATAAGGAAATGAGACAAAAGAGAAATCTCCGAATATCCATAATAATAAATTCCAACATCGCAGAGAAGCCACCAGGCTAAAAGAAAGAGTCTAAATGCCCAAAACATGGCCAATAAAAGACGACATAACAAAGTATTTGGTGATACGCACCGACAACTAAAGCAGTCTAACGACAACACAAACAGTCTCTACGACTGATCTCCCGTGTCCTCAAACTCCTCGATAAACGTGGGCTCTGACTCAGCGTCAGCGAACACCACGTCCTCAACAACAACCTCAGGCTCAGGATCTAACATATGTCACCCAAAAGAGTAAAGGGCACATGTCAGCAAGTCTAAAAGACTTGGACAAGGAAACTAAACAGGAAGGTAAACTAACAACCTAGCAGTTATAGTATGATGCATAGCATGGCAAGTATAGAATGGAAGTGACAAACAAGGTAAGATGCAAGTAACAAGTAGCAAGTATGGCATGGATGACAAATTACAAGTATTAACACGGACCGGTACAAGTCAAGTAAATCACGTCAAGTGAACACGTCAAGTAAACACGTCTTGCACAGAGATTCTGCCTGTTGGCTAGAGTGGCTGATCGGGCCAACTCCTAAGCTCAAGTGACCATTTATCTCTACCCCTCCACGTGTATCGAGCCAAGGCCTTACCCCCGAACACGTAATGCTCGCTTCTGGATCACGAGCCAGGAAGTGTTTTGCACGTATATATAGCCAGGGCCTTACCCCCGAACACGTAATGCTCGCTTCTGGATCACGAGCCAGGAAGTGTTTTTAACAAGTATGGCGTAGGGTTATGCCCACATAGCAGGTGCCTAGCCAGAAACACGGATTTGTACAAGTATGTAGCGTGTGCTACGAATGCAACATACAAGGCATAGGTGACATGGCATGGCAAGTAGTAGTGCAAGGCGTATAGTTAAAGTATTAAACATGGCAGTTAAGATGCATGGATGACAACAAGTACAAAATAGTAAAAGGAGTCGGGTCTAGCTTCGTTGTCAAGCTAGATCCTGAAATTTGCGCCTAGGCGAGTATCATTTCGTCGCCTAGTCTCTTTTACGCCTACAACAAGCAAAAGGCCTAAGGCATGGCCTAAAACCCTAAGTGGCAAGTTTCACTTGCCTGACACCAAGGATGATGATCGATGAGGCATGTCACGAAATGTTAACCTACGGAGATGGGATCGCTGCCATGGCAAAACAACATTAGAACAACACTCAATCCCGTCTAATAATCGAATCTACGATGTCTAATATCCAATTTTATTAGGGTTTAACAAAATCACCAAGTGGTTTATGAGAATATTAAAGGATCGATTTACTACCGTATCGTAGCGGAAGAACGATGCCGAGCAAGCACGGCAACGGAAGTACGATCCGGAGAGCTATGGCTCAGATCTGAAACGGCGAGGAAATCTTGGAGAAATGGGGTTTTGTGGGGTTGGCCGGCGGCCTAGAGGAGGTGGCCGGCGCAATGGTGGTGTAAGGGGGCTCCGGGGATGAAGGGGAAAGGCTAGGGGAAGATGGATGATGATTTGGGGAAGAAGGAAGCTCAGAAAAAATGAAAAAAGAAAGAAAAACGATTGGGGGTTTAAATAGGCATCGTGCGACGGCTGGGCAAAACCTAGGGTTTCCACAGCGATTAGTCGGTTAAAGAAGGGTGGTGATCGACTAGTTTAAGAACTAGTCGGTCGGTCGTTCTGTTGTGATCGACTAAGATCAAGCAGCGAAAAAGAATAAAATCTGGGAATTTGAATTAGTCGGTCTGTAAAGGCCCGTCGACCGACTAATTTGCAACCTAGTCGGTCGGTGAGTGTTCATTGACCGACTAACGATAAACAGTAACTTAGGTAAAATTAATTAAAGGAAATAGTCGGTCTGAGAGCAAGTTTTGACCGACTAGTTTCACATCTAGTCGGTCGGTGGTTGTTCTTAGACCGACTAAGAGTAAATAGTAACTTAGCTAAAAAAAGACTGATGTAAACTAGTCAGTCCGAGAAGAGTTGCCGACCGACTATATCATAATCTAGTCAGTTGGTTCCCCTTCTTGAACCAACTAACGTGCACTAAAAGTGCTGAATTGAAGCGCGAAGCTCCAGGAAGATCCCTATGGCTTCTAAGATCAATCTAATCTCTAAGATATGGTCGATATGGAGCTCGTCATGAGTGACTTACCCCAAGCTCAACGATCTAAGGAAGAAGCTAGAAAATCACGATGAAACGATCGAAAACGAAAGCTACGGAGATGGAAAATCACACATAAAGAGAAAATCCACCAAAACACATATATAATATAGAAAATCCAAACACATGAAAAACCAGTCGTTACATTTACAGAAGTCGATCACATGGACCAAGTGGATCTCCTTGAGGAAGCCATCAAGGAGACTAACTTAGAGGAGCTCTTCCTTAGCGACAACATGGAGCCCTCCATTGGGTGAGAAGCCAAGATTAAAGAGATTGCGACAAAGGAGGAGCATGAGGAAGCCTCTGAGGGGAATCTTAAGGAGAAGCCGTCGCGATCACACCCACTTGACCCCGAGGAGAAGAAGAAGCGAGGAGAGAACCACCATGAGCTGAACGAGAAGAAGGAACATGGAGATGACAGCATCCAAAAACATTTCCACCCTCAAACCCCCATGACGACACCAATGGAGGGAGTCGAGCTCACGACTTAAAACGAGCGCTTCTTGGGAGGCAACCCAAGTATTTTGATTTGGATTTTTCATTTAAATTTTCATCTTCATTTTAGACTAGGTTAGTCTATATTTTTGTTCTTGAATAAGCCCCCAACCTCAAGGATTTAACTAAGATATTGATTGTAGGATGAAGAAGAAGGAACAAGGAGGAGAAGCACACACGCAGCCGCGTCGCGCTATCACAAACGGCCGCGTGGAAGACAGAAGGAGAGGCAATCAACATGGCCGCATGAGGATAACACAACCAATCGTGTCGTGTATGGTAAACCCAAACCCTAAGTCTTTCAATTCCATACGGCCGTGTCGTTAAGTCGACACGACCGCGTAACTTACTGTAGGATTACGCCCACATCACACTTTCCGAAGATTTTTGCGACCGTGTCGTTTCACACGACGAGACCGTGAAAATTCTTAATTTTAACCCAATCTATGCAACCGTTTAAACCATTCACAAATGGGCCGCGTATATCTCTGTAAATTTGAGCCCAAAATTCTAACTTCTCAGAAGATTTTTGCGGCCACGTCATTTTACACGACGTGGCCGTGTCGATCTCCATTTTTTGACCAATCGATGCAGCCATTTTAATTTAATCAATGCGGCCGTGAAACTCTCTGTATTTTAGGCCCAAAATTCTTAAAAACGTGACAGGATTTATGCAACCGCGTCGTTCGTACGATGTAACTGCGTCGATTCCGTATTCAGAACTATTCCATGCAATCATTTCACTTATCCACGTGGCATGCGCCACATGCCTATATGAGGCCCCCACCCTCCAAACAGCCCGACTTACGCTCGTTTGCTTGAAACGGTTCGACTTCTCTTCCATTCCTCCGACTTGATCTCTCTCTAAACTCCACCCAAACCTTCTCCACCCAAACCCTCTCCAACCTTCCTAATCACTCTCCAAGCTCCCCTCATCTCCACCAACTCCTCTCCACTGCCCCTCTCCACTCCTCAGCCATTTCATTTAAACCCTAGAACGGGCCAAGTTTAGGGCTTTGGGCAACCCAATCGATGCGGCTTGCAAGGATCATGTGCTAAGCTTGTAACAACTTGGGGGAGTCATCTACATGCATCGGGGACAACGATCTCATCTAGGAGAGTCAACTTTGGTAACTTCGCTCCTTTGCTCGTTAAATTTCTCAATATTTATCGCTGAAATAGCCTAAGCTTCATGCGAGTCTGCACACACTGTAATACCATGGAAGCTACTACACAAGTACTAGGGGGTGACTAGTACTTTAAAATAATCAAGAGGATAATTCCTAATTATTTTGCAAACACAAACAATAATGCGGAATAGAAGTGACGACAAGAATTACACAACGCAAACAACTGATGTAATGGGTTTGGATCCACCCAAGTCTCTCCGACTTGTTCCAGGTGATCCTACGTCCCAGACACCCGGATCCCTTCCGGCTACTTGAGTTAGAATCCACTAACTCAAGCTTTCACTAAAAACCTCTTGTAGAAAATACTACAAGACAAATCAATACAAATATTGAATCGTGACTCCCACAAACCGGGATCACGAAACTCTCACAAACCGAGAGCAAACTATAACAAAGAGTTTAATGAAATATAAAGAACTCACCACAAATTCCTATTTCTTGATAGATACTTACGGTATTAGGGCAAGGAAGGATGATGAGAAGAAAAGATCACGAAACCTTAGCACCACTGAGATGAACAGATGGAGACGGCTAGGATAATGAAGATGATGATCTTTGAATCTTTCAGGAGAATGAACGCACCAAAACTTAAGATCTCTTGGAAGAATTAGGTCTACAAGAGAGAGATATATACTTTTTCAAGAGAGAACGCGCGCTTTGAAATTCGATAATCGATATATCTCCAATTAGATCTGAAATCCCTCTCATAATGGAGGAATTTCCATGTTTGAAACGCATCAAACAGATATGGAAAGAATCAAAACAGATCCACAACAACCGTGGAAATAAAATCTCCAACGGCTGGAAAATTAGAGCAGCTTAATCGGTCTAAGAAGGATCATTAACCGATTAGTTGGAGAACTAGTCGGTCGGTGAGCCTTCTTGGACCAACTGGTTATGAAATAGAGATTTTAGTAAAAACAAAACGATAAACTAGTCGGTCGAAGAAGAGGCACTAACCGACTAGTTGACAACTAATCGGTCGGTGAACCTTCTTGGACCGACAAGTTAGTCAACAGAGAAATGAGCCAAATAAGAAGGATAATCTAGTCGGTCTAAGAAGAAACATTAACCGACTAGTTTGGAAACTAGTCGGTCGGTGAACCTTCTTGGACCGACTAGTTGGTCAACAGAGATTGGGCTAAGAATCACAAAGATGACTAGTCGGTTCAAGAAGAATTTCCAACCGATTAGATTGTCATTTAATCGATTGGTTCTTCTACTAGAACAAAGTAAGATGCACAGAAAGCCAAGATAAAGATGATAAGCTAAAGAACCCTATCCAATGGCTTCTAAGGCATTCTTAGGGATAAGATAAGATAGACATGAGGGTTACTAAGCAAGTAAGACTCAAGGCTTAACATTCTATAAAACGAAGCTAGAAGACATAGAAATATACAAGACAAACCGTCTTCAAAGCTCCAACATGAGGAGTTCAGATGCTCTTGACTTCATCGACAAATCCTTGAGCTTCAACGAAGCTTCAGGCACAACGATCATGCGCTCTAAAAAGTCTTGAGACGTCGCTTGAGATCTACAAAGTAAATTGGCGACGATCTCCATAACTGCACTTAAAGAGAATTAGTACACGATATTTATGTTTGTTCATCATCAAAACCAAATCAGGGGAATCAATACTCAACATTCTCCCCCTTTTTGGTGATGACAAACCGACGTAAATATAAATCAATAATAATGAAATGAATGAAATTTACTTACTCCCCCTGCATTGATGGCACGTTAGTTCCATATTAAATAACAAACAGAAGCATCAAGCAGCAGAGGAAAGAATAAAACATGATCCAACTATTGAAATATAGGATCGAAATCTATAGATTTTTATATCTTCACTCCCCCTGAATCTAGCATATGGAATTAGATTCACGGTAATGTTTAAATTATCATTTAGCACTAAGTCATTATTAATTCTCTCCCCCTTTGGCATTATCCAAAAGAGCGGGAGGAAGCAACGACAACAACAATGGAAAAACAATAGTTCAAACAAGAGAGTCGAAGAATATGATGACGGTCCAAATTACACCAAGTAAAACATCGAAGAAAAACAAACTGTGTCAACTAGACCATAGTCGAAAACCGAAAAGAGAAATCATCAAAAACAACATCAAGTCATATGATTGATTAAAGGAACAATCTCTCCAATATCAACATTTTAGCGAATTGAGTGCATGGAAAACAATTCATGTTTTAATACAAACAAAGCTAGAGATCGAACAAAGTCGACGAGCGACGAAAGAAACGACAGAGACACATCACAACATGCACAAAGATACGAACTATATATATATATATATATATATATATATATATATATAACCAGCAAAAGAGATACATCCAGCCAACAAAAAAATATCGAAAATCAGCAGAGAGTAGCATAAAGTGCATGAACATATATCAATACAACAGAGAATAACACTCATAAATCCACTCATAAATCGAAAACCACTCATAAATCCAGCATGAACAGATAATATCATAATAGATCTATGCATGAGCTTATGAATATCACTATCATGCAAACAATATAAAAAAATATGAATTCTAAATCTCAGATTTACACATAATCCCCAATTTTCAACGTAACCGCACAAAGGAATCTTCCTTAAGTGGTTTCATGAAAATATCGGCTATTTGCTTCTGGGTTTCAACGTACACTAATATGATGTCTTTTTAGCTACATGATCATCTAAGAAATGGTGACAGACATCTAAGTGTTTGATACGGGAATGGTGTACCAGATTCTTAGAGAGGCATATCGCACTTAGGTTGTCCACCATGATAGGGCAAGTATCATAGTGTATACCAATATTCCGCCTTGGTGGTTGAAAGTGATATGGAATTCTGCTTCTAGGAAAACCAAGAGACAGTGGAATTTCCTATAAAATGGCAAGTGCCACTAGTACTTTTCCTGTCAGATTTGCATCCAGCATAATTTGCATCACTATATGAGATTAACTCATATGTGCTTGACTTTGGATAGAATAATCCGTAGTCTAGTGTATGACTTAAATAACGGAAAATACGTTTAACCGCTATTAACTGTGATTTATTAGGTTGTGACTGATACCTAGCACAAACACAAACGGCAAACATTACATCTGGCCTACTAGAAGTAAGATATACTAGACTACCTATCATACCTCGATATAGACGAATGTCTACATCTTTGCTGCCCTTATCTTTATCAAGGTGTGTTGTGGTGCTCATCGGAGTCTTCTTGCTAGAAGCATTCTCCATTCCAAATCACTTTAGCAGCTCCACCGTGTACTTGGTGGATGAAGATCCCATCGTTCAGTTGGTGAATTTGGAGTCCTAAGAAATATTTGAGCTCACCCATGTGGCTCATCTCAAACTGATCATTCATAACATTAGAAAACTCTTCGCAAAGAGTGAAGTTAGTAGCACCAAAAATGATATCATCTACGTAAATTTGAACTAGAATAATATCATGATTAGCATACTTAACAAAAAGCGTTGAATCAACCTCACCCATTTTGAAATCCAAATCCAAAAGAAAGTTCTTTAAGCGGCCATATCAAGCTCTAGGAGCTTGTCTCAACCCATAAAGTGCTTTCTTAAGTTTGAAAACATGATTTGGAAATTTTTAATTTATAAAACCCGGAAGTTGAGAAACATATTCTTCCTCAACGACATCTCCGTTTAAAAACGCAATCTTTACGTCCATTTGAAAATTTTTGAAATCTTTATGGCATGCAAATGAAAATAGTAGTCTAATAGATTCTAATCTAGCTGCATGTGCAAAAGATTCCTCGAAATCGATACCTTCCTCTTACCTGTAGCCTTGAGCAACTAACCGAGCTTTATTCAGGATGACATTTATGTTCTCGTCTGTCTTGTTCTTGAAAATCCACTTCGTTCCTATAACGTTGTGGTTCTTCGAAGGCAACGGAACGAGCTCCCAGACCTTATTCCTCTCAAACTGGATAAGCTTCTCTTTCATGGCTACGATCCAAGAACTATCTTCGCACGCCTCGTTGATATTCTTTGGCTCCACAGATGAGACAAAGGCACAATAAGCGAAGAAGTTGACTTGAGACCTTGTTTTGACACCATCTTCCATGTTGCCAATAACTTGCTCATGAGGATGGTCACGAACAGTTGGGAGCTTTCTGGGAACACCCTGGTCACTAGGAACATTCTCAAGAGATTCATTAGTAGGGTTAGTTTCAACAGAATCAATAGCATTAGACTTATCAACAGAATCACAAATTACTTCCATAGAGTCATCGTCATCGATAATTCTAGGAGAGACAAAGTCTTCATTAAATGATACATGAGGAGATTCCTCGATCATTGAGGTTCTCTTGTTGTATATCCAGTAGGCTTTGCTACGGGTGGAATATCCAACAAAGATCCCCTCATCGGATCTTGGATCAAATTTGTCCAAACTGCCATACGTGTTCTTGATAAAACATTTTGCACCAAAAACTCTAAAATGTTTAACTTGAGGTAACCTATAAAACAATAATTCATAACAAGTTTGTTTAGTGCCGGCCCTCAAGAGTATTCTATTAAACACATAGCAGGTGGTAGTAACGCTTCTGCCTAAAATTGATGGCCAAGGTGGCTATCATCAAGCATATTGCGAGCACACTCCACTAGCGTCCTATTCTTTCTCTCAACAACACCATTTTGAGGGGGTTCACGAGGAAAAGAAAAGGTGTGAGTGATACCAATCTCATCACAGAAGTTTGAGAAAGACTCGTTCTCAAATTCCCTTCCATGATCACTACGAATAGTGACAATGGTGGTCCCAATGAGATTTTGTACTTTCTTAGCAAATACTGTGAAGTTTTTAAAAGCATCATTTTTATTAACTAAAGTAAATATCCAAGTAAACATAGAAAAGTCATCAACGATGACAAGTCCATATCGGGCATTCCCTAATGAAGCAACTCTAGTTGGCCCAAAAAGATCTAGATGTAGAAGCTCTAGAGGCTGTTTAGAGGATATGCTTTTCTTAGGTTTGAATGACGATTTTGAAAGTTTGCCTCGTTGACACGAGTCGAAAACGCTTTTCTTATTAAAAGAAAGCTTAGGGAATCCTTTTATAGAATCTAGCTTGGATAGTTTGAAAAGTGTTCCGAAATTCGCATGACCAAAACGTCTATGCCATAAGTGTTGTTTACTTGTGTTGGCAATAAGACATTGTTCATGGGAATTTGGAATATCTAAGATATATAAGTCCTTATGGCATTTGTCGGAGAACAACACATTATTATTATCAGTTCTTAAAATATGGCACATTCTTTTCTCAAAGCTAACTTTGTAACCTTTGTTCCAAAGTTGACTTATAGAGATTAGATTGTGATTTAAGCCTTTAACAAGGTAAACATCACTTATAAGGGGTTTAGAAGGGTTACCAACTTTCCCAACACATATGCTGGTTCCACTCTCGTTGCCTCCAAAAACCACTCGGTTTCCATTTTCAATGGGTACCACTTCGGATAGCAACAGAGCTTTACCAATCATGTGTTTTGAGCACCCGCTATCAAGTGTCCAACCGTTCTTGTAGCCATATTTAGATTTGATGCTCCTTTTCTTTTTCTTGAGTACCTGAAGATAAGAACATTGTATCATAGTACCCAAGGTCATTGGGTCCTAAAAGATTAGAACTTTGAAAGCCAAGTCCAATTGGACCTAGACTTCCCAATATAATCATCATTGTACACAGCATTCATAAAATATGAGTTTATATATGCTTGTTTCTCATGCATGCTAGTGTCCTTCGGATCCCAAATAGAGAATGTCTTGAGAGCCCTATTCCTATTGGGAACATGCACATTTTGTTGATTTCTACGTGGTGCATGTGTTCTACGAGGAAGTGGTCTAGTGTATACATGACGTGGATAAGCATGCGGCACATGATGAAATGGTGGTGGCAACATATGATCCGGTGCATGATGGTAATCATTCATATAATAATGATGAGGGTGAACATATGCATGTGGAGGAACACATGCGTGAGTGTGTCTCACTTGGTGTGCACGTGCTCATGGACATGGAGCATAAAAATCATCATAAGTGTGAACATGTTAAGTAGGAGGTGTGTTCCTACGTGGTATAGCATTTGTGTACATAAATGCATGACCCTTCTTTGGAGGTCCACCCAAAGTGGGTTTCTTTCCAAAAGGGGATGTAAACTTAGTGGAAGTACCATTGGAAGATGAACTACCCATGGGGTGTTTGCTTCCACTAGTTGAGGCATCAGAGGATGGCCGTACAAAGGTGGTGGACGATTTGGATGAATTTTCCTTATTATATCCCAACCCAATGCGATGATTGGCCAGAAGTAAGTCATTCAGAATATTATCCAAATGGTCCTTGCCTTTGTTGAATTTCTCAACACGGCCTAATGTGAACTCATATTTCTCAGTGAGAGAAAGTATTTTAGCATCCATAGTAGACACTTGCGTGGTGAGTTCACAAACACGTGACTTGAGATTCTCATTCTCAATACTCAAAGTTGAGTTCTGAGAAATCAAATCTGCTATCTCATGTTCTGTAACGGCCACTGTCCGGTCGTACGTATTTTGGGTGCGTATGTTATCCCGTGTGAGTATTTTCATATTCAGTTTTATGGTCGTGTCCCGTAGCCCGAACGCGTGATCGGATCCCATAGCCATGACCCTCTCCGAGGCGCGAACACTCCAATACCTTCATTGTAATTTTTGGATATCGAAGGACCGATCTACAAATATTCCATTAAGTTTGATGTTCAAATGTTTATAACAGATATTAAAATCAAACCTGTACGTATTGGTTTATAAAAAAACAAAAACAACTAAACCCAAACTCACGCACAACATAGGAGAACACAGAAAAAAAATGTAAACAAATCCCAGAGCCCTTCTTTCTAATAAAACAACCTTTATAAATATACCTTTATAATAATAATAAAGAAAACCACTAGGATATATTGTAACCTCCCAGGCCAACCTATGAGAACTAGGGTTTTTATTTGTTACTCTAACCCTCTCACCTCCTGGCCGCCAGTACTTCACCCGAGAACCCTTCACAACCTCAAACAAACAATTTTATAAAACCCCAGGCCTTCAACCTTTATAACCCTGTGCTACTCTTTATAAAAACCCTACACACTGCCTTCAGTACTATGACCTAGGGTAATTATTTTCTTCCCCTACAAAAGCACAGCTGCCACCTATAACCGCAGCCAACTTTTTCTCCCCTCCTCCTCCTTCTTCTTCTATCAAGCCCCAGGCCGAGCCCCCTGTAATCTCCTCCTCCCGTTCTCCTTTTTCCCACAACCCACCGGCCTTCTTCCCCAGGCCAACTGCTTCTTCCCCCTATCCCGCAAGCACCCCCGGCTCCTCCTCCCAACTCCTCCTCCTCACGGCCAAACACCCCCCCCCACAGTCCGGCCTCCAAACTTTCCCCCACAGCAGCAGTTCTCCTCCTCCTCCTCTTCTTCACTTCATCTCCAGCCGCCAAGCTTCCCATCTCCACGACCACAGCCCGAACTTCCACTGCACGGCAACACAGATCCACGGCCACCTCCCCACACCATTCCCACGGCCTCACAGCTCCAGGCCGAGAACAACACCCCCCACACACTCACAGATCCACGACGAAAGCTAAGCCGATCTTCTCCCCTCACGCACGCAGACGCCGGGAGGCTCTCGGACACGCTCGCAGATCCACGCACCCCCGACAAATTCCTCCTCGCTGCAGAACTCGGTGACAACGTTCAGATCTCAACGAATATAGCTTCACGGCTGCCGTCCGTGTCGCCACTGCTCGTTGACGTCAACCGATCCCTCGCTTCACTCCAGGTTGGTAGATCTACCCCCTAAAACTCATAACTCCAACCGTAAAATAGAGAAACCTAATAAAACATGTTGATTAGACGTCGTAGGAACTTTTTGAAATCTGACCTGAACTGAAAAACGTGATTTCTGATTTTGTGCTCTGCCAAAACAGCAAACCAAACCCTCCACGGCGTAGTACTCGTCGAGACGGTTCCAACGACACCAAGAACATCAAAAACAGGCGAGTATATGATTTGTTATGATTTTTAGAAGTTTCGGCACGTTTACGCCGCCTTCATGTATTGATGGATAACTTGAAATTGTGACGTGAAATGACGTAGGAAAGTGACACTATAATGACCAGGACAAAATTTGGGATCCAATGGTATATCATACGATATATCCCCATTTTAAACACTAAGAGAAAAAAATCATTTCTGTAGCAAGTTGAATAAAAAGGACGTATTCGTCATTAATTGAAATTACGGAAACGGTCGTTCGACCCGTTTCCGCTTTGTAGAACTGTCACCATAAAATCGTAATATTGTTAACAGTAAAATTCAGTGAGTCCTGACATGTTTAACAGTATGGACATCGTGAAATCGTGCGCCTCGAAGGCGGTATCGTGATATCGTGATGTCGTGTGAGTCGACTAGGCCGGCTCGTGTTCCGGCAAAACTTTTGGGTGGGGTTAGGGTTGATCGGCCACTGGGCATATGAAAGGTACTCTCCTCAAGAGCACCACCCGACGCGGTGGGTTAGTGTCAATCACGGTAAGCCCCCGTAAGAGGAACGACCTTCTCATCACGACCTAAAGGCGAGAACCCTAGATTAGATGTGAATTCTTGACATGGACATTGTAACGCTAACTTGGTCATCGTGAATATTGAAATACTAACAAACTCAGAGAATCTTAACTTTAAACTTGCCATCGACTAGAATTGCATGCCTAGGATTGTACGTTCCCGTTCTACAAAATTGTTAATTGTTAAATTGCTGCAGTCACTTCTATTAAATTTTGATGCTCCTAAAATTCATATATCTGTCGTATACTTCGCTTCGGGATGCTAACCTCTTCTTGCAGATCCCTAGCTGACATACATTCATGTTTGTGGATGTATGTCAGGTTCAGAGCTTGAGTACCAGGAGGACCAGTACGAGAGCCAGAGTTGGAGAGTCAGGAGTTCGCACCTGACGCAGTGCCTCTCCCAGCAGAGGACTAGTGGACCCCTCACACCTTACTGCTTTCTTAGTTCCTTTTTAGTCGTTGTAGTTACTTTCGAGTACGTTACTTTCCTTGTTGCTACTTTTAGCCCAGCTGTGGCATTGTTAAACTTTGTGTACGAACATTATTTCTGGATGTGGCTTTATCTTTTCTGGATGTGTTTCTTATTGTTCTGAATGGTAGTTGCAAGGACCTCATCTGTGTTTTAATCACAGACGCTTATTGGACTCGAGCTTCACCGCTCCAATTCAAGCGGACCGCGTAACGCTCTCGTTTCCGGGTCTTTTGGGAAGCGGGGCGTTACAGGTTTTGTTGGTGGCCGATGCATGTCCTTTGCAACTGCGAAATTCAGAATAATGAGAACGCTTATCATTAGCCAAACATTTAGAGTAATCATATACACGGGATTAACTCGGGCATTCTTTCTCTTTTGCAGGATGGCTGGAAGACGCATTACCCGACACGGAACCGGAGCCGGGACCGGAGCTCCTGGAGGCGGAGACGACGACATCCGCCAGATGCTGGGAGTTATGAGAGATATGCTGGAGGTTCAGCATCATCTAGTCCAGCAGGGACGCCAGGCTGCGCTAGCTGCGCCAGCCGCACCAGCTGCACCAGCCCCGGGAGCCAAGCAGTTCAGAGAGATGCGTCCGAAGAGCTTTTCCGGACGAGAGGGCCCACTAGCGGCCGAAGAGTGGCGTCAGAGCACTGAGGATGATTTGGGCCTTGCCCGAATCCATAAAGATGAATGGGTGGATCTTGCCAGGAAGCAGCTGACAGATAATGCCCACAGTTGGTGGACTGCGGAGGAGGCCAGGCTGACCAAGCCGGTTTCATGGGATACTTTCAGCAAGAGATTTGACGCCCAGTACTTTCCTAAGTCGGCGAAGCGGATGATGGAGAGTCGCTTCATCAACCTGGAGCAGGGTATTATGACTGTCGACGAGTACGAGGCGGAGTTTACTATGCTGAGCCGCTACGCCCCTGCCATGGTGAAGGAACCTGAGGACTGTGCACATCGTTTCCTACAGGGCTTGGACCTGGACATCCAGAGTGTGCTGTCCGGGAATACTTTTTCCACTCATGAGGATGTTCTGGTAGCTGCGAAGAATCAGGAGCATGTAGCTAATCTGAAGAAGGCCCAACAGGCGGGTAAGCGCCCGATGGAGATGCTGAGGAGTGCACCTAGGCCCGGTGTACGACCAGTCCAGACCACCCAGTTCAAGAGGCCAGCCGCACCTGTTTTCAACCGAGCTGAGCTGACTTGCCACTTCTGCGGCAAGCTTGGCCATGTGAAGAAGGACTGCAGGAAGATGCTGAATCAGTGTTTGGTTTGTGGATCGTCTGCTCATGTTGCGAGGGACTGCCCCCGAGGTTCTCGACCTATGACTGCTGGAGCACCTGGACCTGTTCAGCGGACAGTGCCTGCACCTGGACCTGCTCAGAGACCAGTGCCTGCACCTGGATAGCGAGGACCACCTCTGGTACCGCAGGAGCGAGCCTTTCAGCAGGCCAAACCCCCGGTGCGTCGAGCTTACACCATGACAGCCGTTGAGGCTGAAGCTGATGACGACGTGATCGCAGGTAACCCTTGACCTAGTCTTTACTTTTCTGCATTTATGTTTGATTAGTTAGTTTCCTTGTTTGATATAGTTGCTTGTTACCCCTTAGGTGTTATCCTAGTTTCTTCTCACCCAGCCCTGACTCTGTTCGACTCTGGAGCTTCCATGTGCATCCTGTCACGGGAGTTCGTAGTCGAACACTCGATACCCACCTACACACTTCCCAAGTGTTGGAACATCACGACTGGGAATGGTGTAGTGAAGGTTGCCCTTGGTTGTCGACCTTGTCCATTGGTGGTTAGTGGACACGAATTGTATGCTAATTTCATCGTCCACGACCTACCCAATTTCGATGCGATTCTCGGCATTGATTGGTTAGGAGCTTTTTACGCCACGATCGACTGTCACTGGAAGAAAGTGGTGTTTGAAATTCCTGACCATCCAGTATTCGAGTTCAGCGGAGGACGTTCGCTTGGACCTGTCAAGTTTCGGGCCCAGCCGTACAGATTGACAGTTGCATCTATGATAGCAGAGCCGGAGAAGCCAGCTGTAGTACGAGACTTCGAGGATGTCTTCCCCGAGGACATTTCCGGTTTGTCGCCTGATCGAGCATTGGAGTTCGGCATTGACCTGCTGCCAGGAGCTCAACCGATTTCTAAGGCACCGTACCGTATGGCTCCAGCCGAGCTAGAGGAGCTGAGGAAGCAGTTGGACGAGCTGCTACAGAAGGGTTTTATTCATCCCAGCGTGTCTCCCTGGGGTGCGCCCGTCTTGCTGGTGAAGAAGAAAGACGGATCGAGGAGGATGTGTATCGACTATCAGGAGCTGAATCAGATCACTGTGAAGAACAAGTACCCGCTGCCCCGTATTGATGATATCTTCGATCAGCTTGGTGGATCGAAGGTGTTTTCGAAGTTGGATCTTCGGAGCGGATACCATCAAGTCAGAGTGAAGAAGGATGACGTGCCCAAGACAGCTTTCCGGACCAAGTACGGGCACTATGAGTTCGTTGTCATGCCGTTCGGTGTGACCAACGCTCCTGTAGTGTTCATGAATCTCATGAACCTCATCTTTTACGACTTCCTCGACAAGTTCGTGGTGATCTTTATAGATGACATCTTGGTGTACTCGAGGAGCGAGGAAGAGCATGCAGAGCACTTGAGATTGGTATTGGGGACGCTCCACCATCATCGACTATATGCCAAGTATAGCAAATGCGAATTCTGGCTTGACAGAGTTGCATTTCTTGGACATGTAGTATCAGGAGCCGGCATCTCAATGGATCCGGAGAAGGTCAGGGCAGTCAGTGATTGGCCTACACCGCGATCGGCTTCGGACATCAGGAGTTTCCTCGGATTGGCTGGCTACTACCGCAGATTTATCAAGGACTTCTCGAGGATAGCTGAGCCGATGACGAGATTGACTCGGAAAGATGTCAAGTTCAGTTGGTCAGAATCTTGTGAGCAGGCTTTTTCCATCTTGAAGGAGAGACTGACGACTGCACCGATCTTAGCTATTCCAGACAGAAGCGGAGGCTTTGAGGTTTTCTGCGATGCATCAGGGAAGGGACTTGGTTGTGTTTTGCACCAGCATAACCATGTAGTTGCGTATGCTTCACGACAGCTGAAAGTCCATGAGAAGAACTATCCGACCCACGATTTGGAGCTCGCCGCTGTCATATTTGCGCTGAAGATTTGGCGTCATTTCTTACTGAGTGAGAAGGTGAAGATATTCACTAATCACAAAAGTTTGAAATACATATTTACTCAGAAGGAACTAAATATGAGGCAGCGCAGATGGTTGGAGTTGATGGCAGACTACGACATCGATCTCCGATATCACCCGGGGAAAGTGAATGTCGTACCGGACGCTTTGATCCGACTGCCGGAGGTGATGATTCTTACAGCTCAGTGGAGATTACAGCAGGACCCGCGAGAGATGGATGTTGAAGCTGTTCTTTTGGGAGTCACTTCGTCGTTGATGAACATGCAGATTCAGTCGACGATTGTTGATCGGATCAAGAGTGCGCAGGCTGGTGATGCTAAGTTGATGAAGATCAGAGAGCAAGTCGAAGCCGGACTCCGGACAGATTTTCTGATTCATGAGGATGGATCTTTGAGGTATGGCAGTAGGATCTGCGTGCCTGCAGGAGATGTCAAAGAAGAGTTGATGAATGAGGCTCACAGTTCGCCTTATTCTATTCATCCTGGAGGTACGAAGATGTACACGGATCTTCGTCAGAACTTTTGGTGGCACGGGATGAAGAGAAGTGTGGCACGGAGTGTTGCCAAATGCCTGGTGTGTCAGCAGTTGAAGGCTGAACACCATCGCACCGCCGGACTACTACAGCCCCTGCCTATCCCGGAGTGGAAATGGCAGCACATCACGATGGACTTCGTGACTGGCCTACCTCGGAGCACCAAACAGAATGACGCAATTTGGGTCATCGTCGATCGACTGACCAAGTCTGCGCACTTCATACCGTTCCGAGTAGGACAATCCACGGAGATACTGGCAAGGAAATATATGGAGGTAATGATCCAACTCATCCTTTCCGTATTTCTTTCTAGTACGAGTTGTGACGTGAAATATGTTGTGTAGGAGATTGTGCGCTTGCATGGAGTCCCTATGAGCATCGTAACTGATCGTGATACGAGGTTCACATCTCAGTTCTGGAAGAGTCTGCAGACCAATCTTGGTACCAGTCTGAAGTTCAGCACTGCGTATCACCCGCAGACGGATGGCCAGTCAGAGCGGACCATTCAGATCCTGGAGGACATGCTGAGAGCTTGCATGCTAGATTTCAAGGGTTCGTTGGAGGATCATCTACACCTGGTGGAGTTCTCCTACAACAACAGTTATCAGGCAAGCATCGGCATGGCGCCATTTGCTGCTCTCTACGGGAGGAAGTGTCGTTTGCCCCTGAGCTGGGACGACGTTGGAGATAGAGAGCTTTTGGGACCGGAGTTGATTGTCGAAGCTGTGGACGTTGTTTGAGATATCAAGGACAAGCTTCGGATAGCTCAGGACCGTTATAAGCATTGGGCTGATGCTAAATGGCGTCCTCTGGAGTTTCAGCCGGGAGACCATGTGTTCTTGAAGATTTCCCCGAATCGAGGAGTGATTCGCTTTGGGAAACGTGGAAAGATCAGCCCGAGGTACATCGGACCCTTCGATGTTCTGGAGAGAGTTGGTGAGGTAGCATACCGCTTAGCCTTGCCACCATCTTTGGAGGGTGTTCACGATGTCTTCCATGTGTCTCAGCTTCGTCGGTACATCAGCGATCCATCTTACGCTGTTGACTACTCTGAGATCACTGTTCGTCCAGATCTGACGTATGATCAGCAGCCAGTGCAGATTCTTGACAGACGTCAGAAGTCACTCCGAAACAAGACTGTCAACCTTGTTAGGGTGATGTGGCGACACGGCTCGCCAGGAGAGTCCCCTTGGGAGAGAGAAGATGAGATGAGAGAACGTTACCCACACATGTTCCCTGACCAGTGATTATTTGGAATTCCGCGGGCGGAATTTTCTTTAAGGTGGGTAGGATGTAATGGCCACTGTCCGGTCGTACGTATTTTGGGTGCGTATGTTATCCCGTGTGAGTATTTTCATATTCAGTTTTATGATCGTGACCCGTAGTCCGAACACGTGATTGGATCCCATAGCCATGACCCTCTCCGAGGCGCGAACACTCCGGTACCTTCATTGTAATTTTTGGATATCGAAGGACCGATCTACAAATATTCCATTAAGTTTGATGTTCAAATGTTTATAACAGATATTAAAATCAAACCTGTACGTATTGGTTTATAAAAAAACAAAAACAACTAAACCCAAACTCACGCACAACATAGGAGAACACAGAAAAAAATGTAAACAAATCACAGAGCCCTTCTTTCTAATAAAACAACCTTTATAAATATACCTTTATAATAATAATAATAAAACCACTAGGCTATATTGTAACCTCCTAGGCCAACCGATGAGAACTAGGGTTTTTATTTGTTACTCTAACTCTCTCACCTCCTGGCCGCCAGTACTTCACCCGAGAACCCTTCACAACCTCAAACTAACAATTTTATAAAACCCCAGGCCTTCAACCTTTATAACCCTGTGCTACTCTTTATAAAAACCCTACACACAGCCTTCAATACTATGACCTAGGGTAATTATTTTCTTCCCCTACAAAAGCACAGCCGCCACCTATAACCGCAGCCAACTTTTTCTCCGCTCCTTCTTCTTCTTCTATCAAGCCCCAGGCCGAGCCCCCTGTAATCTCCTCCTCCCGTTCTCCTTTTTCTCACAACCCACCGGCCTTCTTCCCCAGGCCAACTGCTTCTTCCCCCTATCCCGCAAGCACCCCCGGCTCCTCCTCCCAACTCCTCCTCCTCACGGCCAAACACCCCCCACAGTCCGGCCTCCAAACTTTCCCCCACAGCCACAGTTCTCCTCCTCCTCCTCTTCTTCACTTCATCTCCAGCCGCCAAGCTTCCCATCTCCACGACCACAGCCCGAACTTCCACTGCACGGCAACACAGATCCATGGCCACCTCCCCACACCATTCCCACGGCCTCACAGCTCTAGGCCGAGAACAACACCCCCCACACACTCACAGATCCACGGCGACAACTAGGCCGAGCTTCTCCCCTCGCGCACGCGGACGCCAGGAGGCTCTCGGACACGCTCGCAGATCCACGCTCCCTCGACAAATTCCTCCTCGCTGCAGAACTCGGTGACAACGTTCAGATCTCAACGAATATAGCTTCACGGCTGCCGTCCGTGTCGCCACTACTCGTTGACGTCAACTGATCCCTCGCTTCACTCCAGGTTGGTAGATCTACCCCCTAAAACTCATAACCCCAACCGTAAATTAGAAAAACCTAATAAAACATGTTGATTAGACGTCGTAGGAACTTTTTGAAATCTGACCTGAACTGAAAAACGCGATTTCTGATTTTGTGCTCTGCCAAAACAGCGAACCAAACCCTCCACGGCGTAGTACTCGTCGAGACGGTTCCAACGACACCAAGAACGTCAAAAACAGGCGAGTGTATGATTTGTTATGATTTTTAGAAGTTTCGGCACGTTTACGCCGCCTTCATGTATTGCTGGATAACTTGAAATTGTGACGTGAAATGACGTAGAAAAGTGACACTATAATGACCAGGACAAAATTTGGGATCCAATGGTATACCATACGATATAGCCCCATTTTAAACACTAAGAGAAAAAAATCATTTCTGTAGCAAGTTGAATAAAAAGGATGTATTCGTCATTAATTGAAATTACGGAAACGGTCGTTCGACCCGTTTCCGCTTAGTAGAACTGTCACCATAAAACCGTAATATTGTTAACAGTAAAATTCAGTGAATCCTGACATGTTTAACAGTATGGACATCATGAAATCGTGCGCCTCGAAGGCGGTATCGTGATATCGTGATGTCGTGTGAGTCGACTAGGCCGGCTCGTGTTCTGGAAAAACTTTTGGGTGGGGTTAGGGTTGAGCGGCCACCCGACGCGGTGGGTTAGTGTCAATCACGGTAATCCCCCATGAGAGGAACGACCTTCTCATCACGACCTATAGGCGAGAACCCTAGATTAGATGTGAATTCTTGACATGGACATTGTAACGCTAACTTGGTCATCGTGAATATTGAAATACTAACAAACTCAGAGAATCTTAACTTTAAACTTGCCATCGACTAGAATTGCATGCCTAGGATTGTACGTTCCTGTTCTACAAAATTGTTAATTGTTAAATTGCTGTAGTCACTTCTTTTAAATTTTGATGCTCCTAAAATTCATATATCTGCCGTATACTTCGCTTCGGGATGCTAACCTCTTCTTGCAGACCCCTAGCTGACATACATTCATGTTTGTGGATGTATGTCAGATTCAGAGCTTGAGTACCAGGAGGACTAGTACGAGACGCCAGAGTTGGAGAGTCAGGAGTTCGCACCTGACGCAGTGCCTCTCCCAGCAGAGGACTAGTGGACCCCCGACACCTTACTGCTTTCTTAGTTCCTTTTTAGTCGTTGTAGTTACTTTCGAGTACGTTACTTTCCTTGTTGCTACTTTTAGCCCAGCTGTGGCATTGTTAAACTCTGTGTACGAACATTATTTCAGGATGTGGCTTTATCTTTTCTGGATGTGTTTCTTATTGTTCTGAATGGTAATTGCAAGGACCTCATCTGTGTTTTAATCACAGCCGCTTATTGGACTCGAGCTTCACCGCTCCAGTTCAAGCGGACCACGTAACGTTCTCGTTTCCGGGTCTTTTGGGAAGCGGGGCGTTACATGTTCATCCGGATCCTCAATGTTAACATGCTCAAGTTGAGATTTGAGATTTACAATCTCAATTCTCAAGGCTTCAACAACGGTGTCGTTGTTGGTGATGACAGGTTTAGGTGTGTTTAGAAGACTAGTTAGCTCATCTTTGATTTTAGTATATCTATTCACTAACTTAGAATACTTGGACCAAATTTGTTCATTAGCTAATCTAAGGTCATCCATATTTACCTCTTCACCTTCATCCTCGCTTTCATCTGAAGCGGGCTCTTGATCATATTGCTCTCTTGCCATGAAGCACATGTGTGCTTTCTCTACTTGTTCTTCATCTGACTCACCACTTGAAGAGTCCTCTTCAGAGTCAATGAATGTACCAACAAGCCTTTTATTGTACTCTTTCTTGTACTTTCTTGACTTATCGAACTTTGGTGCCTTCCATTTCTCCTTTTGTTTGTTGAGGGGACAATTGACCTTGATGTATCCTGGCTTATTGCATTTGAAATACAAAGAAGAAGAAGCATTAGTAGAACCAACTTTGGATTTGTTCTTGAAGTTACCTTTTCGAAAAAAAACTGGTTGAACTTCTTTGCCATGAGGGTCAAATATTCCATGTCCAACTCAGCTTCCGATTCTCACTATCGATAGGTGTGGTAGGGGCGGCCTTGAAAGCAATCGCCTTTTTCTTCGGCTCTTCTTGCTTCAAGAACGCCTTCATCTTGTCTTGCATCTTGATCTTGCAGTCCTTTCGTACCTCATAAGATATTAAGGTACCCATTAGTTGAACAACAGTATACTTAGACATATCATTACCTTCCTCGATAGCGTAGGTTTGCTTTTCCCAACTCGAAGGAAGTCCGTCAATGATCTTTGCAACTTTCTCTTCTTGGGTATAGGTCTTTCCAATAGCTTCCAATTCGTTGGTTAGATCCACGAAGCAAGCATAGTACTCCTTAATTCTCTCACCCTGTTCCATGTGAAATAACTCGAACTCTTTGTTAGCAACAGTGAGTTTAGAGTGTTTTACCCTGCTCGTTCCCTCGTGTAAGATGAGGAGTTGATTCCAAATCTGATATGCACTCTTACATGTGCATATCTTGTTGAAGTCTTCAGGCTCCCGTGCACATGTAAGACATTCATTGCCTTGGCATTGCTCACATATGCAGCGACCTCCGTGGCAGTCCACTTTGTGAAGTCTTCTTCAGTGGGCTTAACGTACTCCGTTAACGTGGCTCTCCAAAGTGATGCGCTCCGGAGGAAAGTTTTCATCTGGCATTTCCAATACCCATAGTTGGTACCATTGAAGTGTGGAGGCCTGGTTAAGGAGTAGCCTTCGATCACTGAAGAGGCTCCTTCACGATTCTTGTAAGAGCTGTAGTCGGGAGGTGGTCGAACGGCCTTGTTGTCATTTGTTTGTCCTAGCTATGAACCAAGCGTTGATACCAAATGTAATACCCTGGAAGCTACTGCACAAGTACTAGGGGGTGAATAGTACTTTAAAATAATCAAGAGGATAATTCCTAATTATTTTGCAAACACAAACAATAATGCGGAATAGAAGTGACAACAAGAATTACACAACGCAAACAACTGATGTAATGGGTTCGGATCCACCCAAGTCTCACCGACTTGTTCCCGGTGATCCTACGTCCCTGACACCAGGATCTCTTCCGACTACTTGAGTTAGAATCCACTAACTCAAGTTTTCACTAAAAACCTCTTGTAGAAAATACTACAAGACAAATCAATTCAAAGATTGAATCGTGACTCCCACAAACCGGGATCACGAACCTCTCATAAACCAAGAGCAAACTATAACAAAGAGTTTAATGAAATATAAAGAACTCACCACAAATTCCTATGCCTTGAGAGATACTTACGGTATTAGGGCAAGGAAGGATGATGAGAAGAAAAGATCACGAAACCCTAGCACCACTAAGATGAACAGATGGAGATGGCTAGGATGATGAAGATGATGATCTTTGAATCTTTCAGGAGAATGAACGCACTAAAACTTAAGATCTCTTGGAAGAATTAGGTCTACAAGGGAGAGAGAGATGCTTTTTCGAGAGAGAGCGCGCCTTGAAATTCAATAATCGATAAATTTCCAATTAGATCTGAAATCCCTCTAATAATAGAGGAATTTCCATGTTTGAAACGCATCAAAAAAATATGGAAAGAATCAAAACAGATCCACAAAAATCGTGGAAATAAAATCTCCAACGGTTGGAAAATTAAAGCAGCTTAATCGGTCTAAGAAGGATCATTAACCGATTAGTTGGAGAACTGTTGGTCGGTAAGCCTTCTTGGACCGACTAGTTATGAAACAGAGATTTTAGTAAAAACAACACGATAAACTAGTCGGTCTAAGAAGAGACACTAACCGACTAGTTTGACAACTAATCGGTCGGTGAACCTTCTTGGACCGACTAGTTAGTCAATAGAGAAATGAGTCAAATAAGAAGGATAATCTAGTCGATCTAAGAAGAAACATTAACCGACTAGTTTGGAAACTAGTCGGTCGGTGAACCTTCTTGGACCGACTAGTTGGTCAACAGAGATTAGGCTATAAGAATCACAAAGATGACTAGTCGGTTCAAGAAGAATTTCCAACCGATTATATTGTCATTTAATCGATTGGTTCTTCTACTTGAACCAACTACGATGCACAGAAAGCCAAGATAAAGATGATAAGCTAAAGAACCCTATCTAATGGCTTCTAAGGCATTCTTAGGGATAAGATAAGATAGACATGAGGGTTACTAAGCAAGTAAGACTCAAGGCTTAACATTCTATAAACGAAGCTAGAAGACATAGAAATATACAAGACAACCCGTCTTCAAAGCTCCAACATGACGAGTTCAGATGCTCTTGACTTCATCGACAAATCCTTGAGCTTCAACGAAGCTTCAGGCACAATGATCATGCGCTCTAAAGAAGTCTTGAGACGTCGCTTGAGATCTACAAAGTAAATTGGCGACGATCTCCATAACTACGCTCAAAGAGAATTAGTACACGATATTTATGTTTGTTCATCATCAATACCAAATCAGGGGAATCATACTCAACACACACATCATTTCATACATCTTACATTGCTCATTTCTTTACATGATGCCTCCCAAAGAGCACAAGAAGAAGGCAACTACCACTGGCCCTACCCAAGGCAAGGGCAAACGTCGAAAGATGAAGGCTTTTCATGCCGAACTTGCCCGAGCCCATGCCATCAGTGAGAGGGGAGATGAACCACTTTCTGCCCCTTAGTTAGACATACTAGGCATCAATTTCATGAGTGAGGATAAGCACACAAAGTTCATATCACTTAACTCTCGTGCTATAATGCCTACCAAATTCCCGAGTGTCACCGCTCTTTCGGCACTAGGCCTCCTCGACGTAGTCAACACCCTCCTCCGAAAAATCAGATGAGAGGAGTTCTTAGAGTGTGAGGAAAGGAACTACAAGCGGCTCACTTTGGAGTTTCTTTCCACTTTCAGGATTTATCCAGCGAGTTTCTCATTCTGTAACATGAACAAGGAGTACGGCCAATCTAAGCACTCCTTGAACCCGCTCTTCAAGTGTCCTAGAGCTTTAAAGCATGTGGCAATCCACAACAACAATCCTTACCCACTGAGTTTGATGCGAATGATTTTTGATTCTGGATCACCAAGCTCCAAGTCTTCCCCAAGACTCTAACGAAGGAATCCAGCATCATTTACCCTGGCCTCCGCATTGTCCATCGCATCATTGCGAACACTCTATTCTGTCGATATGAGACATGACAGGTCTCTCGGGATGATCTCTTCTTTTCGTGGTGTGCCTCACAGTGTCGTGTCCTTTGTGAGGGTAGCTATCATGTCCCCAATATATCCTCCATGCTGGGTCATCGCTTATGCAAAAATTCATTCATATCATGGCCGACCCCAAATCTACTATCTGTTGTGGGGGCCTCATCCGTATCATTGCCATGCTCCCTCATGTCTCCTACAAGATCCCAGACTCCATGACTCCAGTTCTTGGCCCTACTTCTCTCGATCTCTCGGTGCTTGTTGATCGCTCCCGGATATACACCTAGACAAGGACGTAGATTTACCGTAAGTGCACGGTTAAGTGGCAAGTGGGTATCAAATCACAGGGAGGACTAATGATGGTACCCTACGTTAATTACTAAGCTACTTGGTGGGAAATTATTTGGGAATGGTTGGTGTCATAATCGGTTGAGTACAGATAAAATTCAATATAATAAAGATGTCTAGGGCTAGGGAATCACCATTATGGATTTTCAAGTCATCAATGTGAGTTATGAATTACCATGAAATTAGACTTGGTTTAAGGTGAACTTGCCACGACTAATTAGAGAACAGGCGCACGCTGTCACGCTACGCAAGTATATAACAATCTAAACTAGAGCCTCGCTATCGCTCTAGCCTAGTCCAAACCACTAGCATTAAGATCGGCAATTATGTCCAATCCCAACTCAAGCTCGTTGTCGCGCAACTTGAATTCGGATCTAGATCGTGATAGTTTGTACTTGTTCACCGTCGTGCAACGAATATGAGTATAGTAGAACAATAAAAATGCTAGATTTGGTCGCTGTCGCGCACCAAGTCTAGGATATTTCGATTGTAATCCTAAATCGAATATCTATGGCTTTCCGTGGATCAAGATCCTCTGTCCAGCTCTCAAGATCCAAGAAAATCTCTATCTATCCATAGTAGAATAATCAAGGTCTAACCTTTCTAACAAGCCTAATATCATAACAATTTATTAAATCTCAAAATCAAACATTAGATACATATGGTTCATCCCTTTGCCATAGAGCAAAGGAACAACTCACAAATCATATTGGAAATCAATAGGGAAGCAAGATCAACAATAGAATTCATCATGTAATCAAGATTTAATAAGAGATATAGCATAAAAATCAAAGCTTGCAAGAGATTAAGACAAACCAATGTTGCGAAGAAGCTTAATATAGAAAATTAAGATCATGTCTTCAATCTCTCGCCAATACAAAAGCTTAACTATAAATTAAAACTAAAGAAAAATTATTCTAAGAAGTCTCCCTGGTCTCCCCTGAGGCTGAAGACAAAACTGGGCTTAAATACATGCCCAAAAAACCAAAAAAATCCAGACCAAAACTGCCCATGCGCAGCCAGAAACCCTAGTTTTCACAATTAGCTGTCGGCGCCACTCTGCCGAGTGAGTATCTCACTCGGCTGAGTGAGAAGTCTACTCGGTCGAGTAGGACAGTCTGCAGATCACTCCAAAAACAGAGAAGTCGCCTTGGATTTCTTCAGAATCTTTGCTTCCACTCAGGCAAGTGGAGTTCTTACTCTGCCAAGTGGAAGTTACCACTCGGTCTAGTGCATTATGGCACTCAGGCTGGCAGATGTCGTCGTATCAGCTTTACTCGGCCGAGTAAGCTGCTTTACTCAGGCAAGTGAGCTGTGTCACTCGGCTGAGTGGCCTGTTTCTGAACTTTTTTCTTCTTCTCCTCGCTTCATCGTCGATTCTTTCGACGTTCTTCTTCTTCCACTCATCCTCCAGTGTCGTTAGCCCTCCGATATGATCATGGGCGACACTCTGGCACGTGTGTATGTTCTCTAGGCTTCAATTGCTCCCGATTGCTCCATATCTCCTGAAATCAGACGAAAACCAAGAAATAGTGAAAAGTATCGAAACATCGTCGAATAATCGTGAAAATCACGATATGAGCAATCAAAATGACATGCAAATATGCAGAAATAAAGTGTAAAATATGAGCCTATCAAAAATCCCCCAAGCTTGCCTCTTACTCGTCCTCGAGGAAATGAGTAAAAAGACAAACTTGGCGAATAAAAATAAAGGAAAATGAATGAAGGAAAAAGACACTACTACAGATTTGGGCTTGGATAACGCCACTTAGATAGCGCTTCTAAAAAGCGCTATCTAAGTGAGCTCTTGTATAGCGCTTCTGTACTTATAGAAAATAAAAATAAATAAAAATTAAGCTAAAAATCACTTAGATAGCGCTTTTTGTCAAAGCGCTATCCAAGTAATACCTTAAATAACGCTTTATTTTAGTGCTATGGTACTAATCATTACGTAAACATTATTATTAAAAAAATACATATATATAATGTCTTGCATAGCGCTCAAGTAAAAATATCGGAGCCTTAGGCGGGAAAAATTTCCCATTCCGCCGTTTTCCTCTGCATATGATCCTCTCATTTCCAAACAAGCCCTAAATTCCCCAGGCGACCTCCCCCCTCCTCCTCCTCACATCGGCTTGTCCGATCCATTTCTCGTCGACGGCGGCTCCTCCGGCCCTCACCTCTTCCGATACAAGCTTCCTCCTCTTTCGACCTGAACTACCAAAGATCAATCGTCAATGTAAAGGTCGTACGAGCTTCCTCCTCTTTCGATCTGAGCTACCTGAGATCGAATCGAGCTACCCATCCATCCGATCGGAGCTCGCCAAAGGTCAAATCGGATCTCGAAACTGTCGAGTGTCGATCGAAGCTCATCGAAACCATCGATCGAAGCTCGCCCCATCGGAGATCGCTCCAAGGCATTCGAAGTCGCAAATCCCGTCATTTTGGTCATTTTCACCGCTTTCAGATCTCTCTGAACGAGGCATGATGTTAATCGATGCAGTCTCCGGCGCGATCAGGAACGAAGGCGACGACCAGTTCACAAATGATCTCGTCTGCTTCATCAACCTCTGTTCTCCTTCCAACTCGAATCCATAACCCTTCAGGTTTCATCTCATAATCCCTAATATTTTCTACTGGGGAAATTGAGATTCTTTAAAAATACTGGATATTCCTCAGTTTCGGTAAAAATTGGCATTAAAATTTAGAAATTCATGTTATAGAGTTGCGGACAGCGCTGTTAATGATTGAATGCATGAACATGGGTAAATTCATCTACAACTTCTCGGATGCTATGAAAGTTTGAACCTTTTGGTGCATAATTTGAATTTTTTTCAGTGCCTAATACAATAGTACCACATGGGTCTCGTCTAATACCTGAAATTTTTTCCTAATTTGTTCATCATATTATTTGACTATAATGGCAAATGTCATATTGTATGTTTTGCGATTTAAACATCATTCGTTACAAAATTTTTACTAAATTGTGCTTCAAATTTGGAGATTTGGTGTTGTAATGGTAATACGTGAATTGGATGTTTTGTCCCTACCGAGTGAACCTTGAATTTAGTGGTCAAGAATTAGCCTGGAGCGATTGGCTATGTCAAGTTCCTCCAGCTACAAGCAAAGGTGAGAAGCTTAATCAAGGATCAACCAATTTCAATGATGAGCTTCTTGAATCCACAATGACGTTTTTGTATCTGATCGCGACGCAGGTGCTGGCGACGAATGAATTCTGGCTGGCACAAGGGGGGAAGGCGCCCGAGGCTTCTCAAGTGATGGATGCCATTGATGCACTCTTGTCTTCTCATAGAGATGGGGGTTCTGGCTCTAAGCAATGAGCTCTTCAGACATGAAGAAAAATACATGTCTTTATGCATGCAAAGAAAAGTAGGTTTTGTTGCCTTCCTAAATTGTATTGGTGTATTTGTATTAAGGTAAATTGTACTCCAAATTGCATGCAAATGTTCTGATCTGTACATTCTGTTGTTTCAATTAAGATCATCCACACAGAAGCGTATGTTGGGCAATCAAAAGTGAAGTCAGCTGCTGCCTGCCTGCCATGCGTATGCGATCATCCTTTTGATATCACTGAGTTATTTTATCAATTTAATTGGATGCTTTGTGAAAATTTTATTTGTCTTATTTTTGAGCTGCTATCATTATCATTATTCAGAATTAATTCATCCATTAAGTTCGTGGAACACAATGAAGCTTTGAAGGCAGCAAATGCTTTGGATACTATCAACAAGTATCATTTCCATATGTATATGGAGAATACTTGAACTTGTAAAGCTTCAAAATGCGCATGATATTATTTTCAGTCAATGGTAAAAATGTTTTCCAGACTAATGTTGTCATTCTAGATATGACATAGTGGTTGATGCAACAGACAAGTTTCAATCCTCCATAATTTTAGCAAGTCATGTAGTGCTACTGTTGGCAGTAGTGCCTTGTGTTTACAAATTACTACTAGATCTTGCCTTGGTATCTTGAAGCATTCACATCTATTATACAATTGAGGTGTTTTGAATGGGTTGCTGATTAGTTCAAAAGGGTTGTAGAAAGATTGAATCAACAGGTAAGATGTCAGTTTGTGAAAATTTTGGCGGATGGGAAACCATAATTTACTGAAAGCATATTACTTAGATGATATCTTACTAGCTTGTGATTCAACTGATGACAACTGCCACCGCCTACGTTAAGCTCACCACCTTACTAGACTAAATGGTTATATTGATTGACTATGATGGAACCTGTGGGTGGCACGTTCTCCGTCTGGCCAAGGTTCCCTGCAAGGTGTTCTGGGTCATTCCCATGGGAGAAGTATCTCTATTAGACCCTCCCTTGTTATCTGAATGGTGGTTATCTACACTTACTTTCTACGGTTCATTGAGGCTCGGGGTAATGACTCTTTATATGGTTTTAGCTGGGTTGCCTTTCCTACATGTTCCAATTGATACAACTCTAATTTTTGTGGAATAAGGCTGAACGACTGAAGATGGCTGCAGAGGAGAGCGAGGATGGCTGGGTTGTTTCTGAGACCCCTTCTGTTGATTAAGTTGGTCATTATTTGCCGTGAGAGATCAGGATTAGTATAATAGGCATGTGTGTGCATGCACATGCATGTTTTTTGCACTGTATGTTGTCACAGTTTCAGTCGATAAAATTATTTAGTTAGTGGAGGTTAGCCTAGTGATGTGGACACAGGTTTGCTTGTGTACATATGTATGTGTGTAGACAATGTATATTATTACACTTTTAGCTGAAAGAATTATTTGGTCAAGGTCATCTTATAATAGAGATAATTAATAGTAATGTTCGTATTGACTCTATCTATGTTTTCTTTTTGAAGTTTCAAATTCTGTGAGCTTCTATTTATGATCAGCTGTTCGTGCACTATTTAAACCTTTGTATCCACTGCAAACAGATAGAATGCCTGTTATCTTCAGAGACATTGGGTCAATCAATATATGGTTAAATGACTTCTCGGGCAAACATGAAAATATACTTGGCCCTTGTGAAGACCCTTATCTTGTAAGTGTTTTTTGATTACTGTTATCGGTTATATTTCTTGTGGTGAACATTAAACTGCAAATAATTCTCTCTTTTGTTTGCTTATAAAATAATGGGAATTTCATGAAATCCAACACATGTTTAATTTGTTACTTCTTTAGTCTTTAGTATTTTTGTACATTTTAGACCATCAGATGTGAAGATGTTCCTTTTTCCTACTTTTTAAAAATAAAAGTCCCGAATGCATTTTGTCCACATTTGAATCTTCGGGTTGAAAGTGTAACAATGCATAATCAATTGTCTTCAGTGTATTTTTCCTTTCTTCCAACTTTGGAGAAAACTATTATTACACATTATCACTTATGCATTATGTATGATTCCTTACGAAGAACGAAAGAACCAACAAAGTTGCAATTTGTCCTTTCCATGCATCTATTCTAATATTTCAGTTTTCTATTCGATACAGTTTACAGTTTATTTATTTATTTTTTAAAAACAGCTATTGAGCTATCCATGATTTTCGTTGTTAATTGTTGTCCGTAACATTTGCCCTAAGGTTTGGTATCCTGTGACCCCTGCAATGGGTAAACCATCTTTTGATGGGCCTGAGTGCATCAAAGAGGTGAGTTTGTCAATCTTGTACTGAATATGAAATTAGTTGTAGTTAATATTCTTTTTATTTGTTAATGCAATTTCTATGAAAAAGAGCCAGGAAACTATGAAGGCATTTGAATTCTAAGGTCCATATTACTTGTATTATCAATACGTTACAAAGGTCCATTATCAAACACCACTAAATACATCAACCTCTTTCTCTATCATTCTCTGTTTTTCTATCCTTTTTGACTGGAGTAATATTGTATGAGATCTAATCGTACTAGCTTGTGCTATCTTTCACAGGAGGATCACAGATTTGATGAAGACTAACCTTCTTGTTGATGCACATATAGCCTACACGGACAAACACACGTAAAGCAGGTCGGGGTTCTCACTTAATCTCATTTGATGCTTTACTTAGCTCTTATTGATGGATGAAAGAATAAGAAAGATATTTGAAGTTTTGAAAACTTTCCATTGAGGAGGTGGCTTGCATGTGATCAACTTGAATTATTGAACCTCTTTGACCACTCCCCTATATACATGATAAGAGGTTGGTGTATTTATTTAGAAATTCAATTAAAGTCTACTTCATTCTTATGGTTGTAACTATCAATGAGTTTTTAGAAAATAGTTCTCTTAATTGGAGAGAGACTATTACTTATTAAGTTGGCCAACCATGTTAATGGGCTAATGAACCCAAGTCATAGGATTCTAGTATGAATCCGAATTTACCATAGTAACATTATTTTTGCATACATTTATAATTTATCTACATGAAAATGTGTGCCCAACTGAGCTAAAGAATGCAAAAATGTTGTTTTTCTTGTGGACGATCATAGGATCAAGTCTTTTCACCACTAATGTAGGAGTCAATCTGCTGGACTTGGCATATTGGATTGATAGCTTTCTCATTAAAGATGGTAGCTATCTTTATTTTTTGTATTGCTGATTGAATAATAAAAATTTGAGATTTGCATCTTTGGGGTATTTTTTTAGATACTTTGAAAAACAGTAAATCGTGCGTCCCCTCCTCGTTAAATTTTTGAACACCCTGACTGGTACCTCATTCACAAAAAACCTGCAATTTGTTTGTGATATAACATCCAGTGTATAATGGATGGATTAAGACGCATGCATCACTAATGTTACACGCTTAATTAATTGTTGTTATTTTATACTGGACTCCTTTTTTATTTGCGTCATATTTCGTATATTTCATGTGGTAAAGTGTTTTGCTTAGATATTGTCATTGGTCATTTGCTTTGATTGTTGATCCACGGTTCTTGGTTTTCCGTGAGGTGATTGTCAATTTGACAAGGAACTCGCCCACCCCCAACAAGTTATATCGGAGCCAAACATATTCATCACATGCATTCACAGTACATATAACATTGTAGTTTCTTGCTGAATTACACTCTTGTTTGCAACGACTGTCCTAATTCATTGTGTATGCTTCCAGGACTGCATATGATGTCAGCCTCAAAGACGACAGTTGGGGTCATGACAGGTTTGATGTCACGTCTGGCAGAACCTCAGAGACGTGGGAAAGGCTTGATGCGTAAGTTAACTAGCTTCTTCTCCCCTTAGGATGAGACCATTTTATGATTGTCCTAAACTATTTTCATGACAAAATGCTATGTGTTCTTTGATTCAGCGTTGCCTCTGTTTCTCATTCTTTTACTTTGGATTCCCAAGTGAAGGGCCTATTCCATGGTTCCCCAGCTATAATCAAATTCCATGTTCCAACAAAGGCTGCATTGCAGGTGCTTTCTTTTCCTACTTGAAATAGTTACAGAGCAACTATCCAGAAGTTGATTTCACAATAAGTTCATGCATGTTTATACAGTAACCTAATGAAGAATGGTTTAGTGCAAGTTCAACTATTTTCAAACTGATATCACATGTACTTCCAGATTTTCAGTTGACAACGTGTTTTTGGTCCAGTGTTGGTTATTTATTCATGTGTCATTTAACATTCATTTTAATATCTCGACATGTAGACATGCTATGCAAGTAGTATATCTCAGCAAACACTTTGGTAGCTGACTATTCTGATGTCCACTTTCTAGGAGGCACTTTCAACCCCAATCCAGCCACTAGATGTTCTGGCTGACGAGCCTCCAGAAATGAAGTTTGAATGGGTAAGTTTGATGCGTACCAGCCCTTTGAATCCATATTCATGCATAGCTTTCGATTCTGACATCTCTGACGCGCTCTTTGGATGTGTGTGCATCAGGTGTTGATCGACCTTCAGGAGAATCCGAAGTCAGCGCAGGATCACCTGAAGAACCCACAAGTAATGCATAAGATTCAAAAGATGGTTAGTGCTGGCATTGTTCAGATGAGATGATGTGAGGTGGCCGTGTGCTCATGTGGCTAGTTTCTTCTGAACTGATTTTTACTCTAGTTTTTGGGTGTCGATGTGAATCCAAATGTGTCATTGTCTATGAATGGTTTACTTCACAAGCAAATTATGTATTTTGTCCATGATTGTGTTATAAAGTTGAATGACAAACTTAAAAAGATTTGGGGATGTGATCATCCCTCTATGAATTTGTTGACTGATATTGAATGTGCTTTGGTTTTTTCTTTTCGAGCGTGATGAATTTGCCAGGAAACCATCATCAAGCCAAGTCAGTAGCGTACATGCAGAATCTTGAAACTGAAATTTGTTTTCATATTTTTTTTAAAAAATATTTTACACATTAGCCACGGACTGTCCGTGGCGAATGAGTATTAGCCACGGCTAGTCCGTGGCCAATGAGTATTAGCCACGGCCAGTCTGTGGCTAATACAGTCCAAACATTAGAAAGTGATATGCAAGGTGTAATCTTGAATAGCGCTTTCAAAGGCGATAAGGTAGTAAAGTGCTATCTTAGTAAAACACTTAGATAGCGCTTAAAAAAGCGCTATCCAAGCTACGATAGCGGTAGCTTGGATAGCGCTTTTATAAGCGCTATCTTAGTAAACCGCTTAGATAGCGCTTTTAAAAGCGCTATCCGAGCTACCATAGCGGTAGCTTGGATAGCGCTTAAAAGCGCTATCCAAGTGTAAAAAAAAGCGCTATGCAAGCGTTTTTTTGTAGTAGTGAGATGATGCAGAGGTGAAGGTACTAGATCATTCTCTCCGTACTCGGAGTTGCATAATCAAATAGCACGAAAAATGAATATAAACATGCTAAAGCTTTTCACTTCGATATCATTTCATTTAGGTGCATTTGATAGAAAAACTAAGAACATCGAGAATCATAAGAAATATGAAATCATTTTAGAATCAACATCGTTCAAGGCATATAAAGCAATATACATAATCATGGATCACACACTTTTCAGTTGATCGCCTTATACTTGGAGTATAAGAGATATCACACATTTCAAGGCAATAAGAATAGAAATAAGATGGTTTTCATGAATTTCATGTCAATTTTCAATTCATAGAAGTCGTTATTCTTTAAGTAATCTACCTAAATATAAAAAATTACCTAGTTTAGGTTGCCATGCACATATAGGTAGTCGCTCCCTCTCACATCATTGGATCCCCTCTCCAAGCTTATCTATAAGCGTGGTGGCATCAAATATAAAAAATACAACTTTTTCCCATATTTTTGTAGCTCCAAATGAATAAAAGGAAAATAAGAAGGAAAGAAATAAGAGGGGATTGTGTATATACAATGGAACTTCCTTTTTGTTTCTCTTTTCTCTTTATCTCTTTTTCTCTTTTTTTGTATATATACATAAAAACAATCCCAAATAAGATAGAAGGATATATTTTTTTCTTTGAGATTTTGGGATTCAATGAGCTTATTCTTTTTAGCATGGGGAAGATGAAAATATAAGATTCACTAAGGAGAGAAACACCAATGACTATAAGTATAGAAACGACGTTCAAGATATGTGGAGAAAGATATATATATATATATATATATTTGAAAAGTTAGCGTAAAATTTTATTCATGAGTATATAATGTACAACCGTCATAGCGTGATAGGTAGTACTCACTAGAGAGAGGAGAGGGCACAAGCGCCGTCACTCCCAACTAAGAGACCCCCCACCCCCACACAGACGGTACAAGCTCAAAGACAAGCAAAATAATACATAGTCAGATACAGGACCTCCACCATCAACCATTGTCTATGAAACCCCAGTTCCTAAAAATCTCCCGTTCCTCAGCAGAAGTGGGTTCTAAGCTGTATAGAGATACTCTGATGTCAGCAGCAATCTCCTCAAACAGCTTAGTCTTATCTCTCTTCTCATTCTCAAAAATTCTTCTATTCCTCTCCCTCCAGATGTGCCACACCATTGACGCCAGGCAGGTTTTAGCAAGCAGACTAAAACCTCCTTTTCCACCACCTTTAGCTAGAATAATTTTCCCCACCTCTGGAAGGGACATTTGGTTGGGGACTGTCAACTTTAATTTCAACAGAGTCCTATGTGAAATATATGCCGTGTAGTTGCATTTGAAAAACAAATGATTGACAGTCTCTGCCAAATTATCATCACATAAGGAGCAGGACGAATCGGCAAGGAGATTCCAACGGCTAAACTTGTCTTTGGTCATCAATTTATCCTTTAGAGCTCGAAGGAGTGTTAGTGACATTTTCGGAACTTGATGTGGATACCAAACTAGTTTCTGTAGGGGAAAAACATCTGACCTCTTGCGTAGACCCTCCCAAGCAAGTTTAAAGCTGAAATTGTCTCTGGGTAACCATCTCCATCCATCGAGACCAGGCCGAAGGGTGACATGCTGTAGTAGTAACCGAATGGGGTCAAGTGCAGGCTCCGAGCTCCAGCCTCCGTCTACCCAATACTCCGCAACCGTACGCTGCTCAGACCCAGGAGGCATCAGAAATCGATCGGCAAGTGGCCCGCCATCCATCCAATGGTCCTTCCAGAAGAGAGTGCCACGGCCATCAACCACTGTTCATTTAATCATCTTCTGCGAAATTTTCAGGCAGCCAAGCAACCTCTTCCATGTCCCCGACTGAGTGGGAACACCATTAGCTGCAAAGAACCCCCTCGGACCGCCATACTTCCTCTGCATATGCTTCGCCCATAAGCCCTCCACGTTCAAATATCTCCAAGATAGCCGCACCCCTACCGCATCATTTAGCTCCTCCAACATTCGAATTCCAACTCCGTCTTCTGATTTCGGTTTGCACACATCCTCACAAGCCCAAGGTCTCGATTTCCCTATAATGAAACCCCTACATGCTTTCGTGATTGCTCTCAACACCGTTGATGGAATGTGGAAAACTTGCATCCAAAATGCAATCATACCGTATATCACCGACCTGACAAGCTCGATACGCCCCGAAATAGACAGGGAAGAAGACGCCCAACCACTCATTCTCTTCTTACATTTATCAACCAACTTCTTATAATTTGCTGTAGTCGGGTATTTCAAAGATAGAGGAAGCCCCAAATACGTTGTGATTGTCGTGGCGATTTTGATGCCCAATAAATCCGCCAGTTCTTCCTTGTATTTAGCCCCCTTGCTAAACAAACTCGCGCTCTTGTCCCAGTTAACATGTAGGCCTGTGTAATTGGCAAACTCCTGTAGTAAAGTTCTGATTCCCAGGAAGGAGGATCTATTTGCGCGGCAAAAGACCAAAAGATCGTCTGCAAATAGTAAGTGAGAGATTGACCCCGTCCTCTTCATGGGATGAATGTTGCAAGAGATGATGGCTTCTTCTATAAGCAGAGAAAAGGATTCCATAACTATTACAAACAGGAATGGGGAAAGAGGGTAACCTTGTCGTAGTCCTCGGTTGCTACCAAAATATCCACAGGGAGTCCCATTAATCATTACAGAAAATGTTGGAGTATTAATGCATTCCTTGATCCAGGCTATAAAACTGCAGGGGAACCCAAGTTGTTGCATGAAGAAGAAGAGAAATTCACGATTCACACTGTCGAACACCTTCCGTAAATCCAGCTTCAAACAGGCTCTACCACCCATGGGATTATTAAAGTCCTTGATCTGCTCATGGGCAATTAGCGTGCAATCACATTGTAGCCTACCCTTCAGGAATGCTGCCTGATTAGGTGATATCAGCTCGTGGACCACAGTCTTAATTCTGTTGCAGATTATTTTACTGATGATCTTATATAGGACATTGCAACAGGAGATCGGCCTATAATCTCCCAAGTCCGTAGCATTAGAATTCTTCGGCACCAGGGTAATGAATGCATGATTTACCTGTTTGAGAAGGGAGCCTGATGTAAAAAAAGACTTAACAGCTGCAATCACATCTTTGCTAATAAGTTCCCAATTTTGTTGGAAAAAGGAACTGTTATAACCATCAGGTCTCGGTGCCTTGTCTGGACCAATCTGAAATATTGCCGCCTTTATCTCCTCTACAGACACCCTTCTGGAGAGCCATGTAGCAGACTCACTAGTCAAGATGCGTTTTGGCACCAGTTTAGCAAAGGAGTTCGAGTAATAGTTTTGGTTGTAAAGCTCCTTGAAGTATTTAGGGGCATCCACCTTCAGCTCATCGAATTTCTTGTTTTGGGCACCATCTACGTCAATCAAATGACTGAGATTGTTACGGCTAAACCTTGCTTTCATTGCATTGAAGAAGAACTTAGTATTCCTGTCTCCGAGGGTAAGCCAGTCTTGCCTGCTTTTTTGTCTGAACATATCCTCTTCAAGCTTTAGGGCATGAGCTAAGTCTTTAATATGATGGGCTTCTCTGTCTTGGAGAGTGATATCATTGTGAATGCGAGGATTATTCCTAACAGCCTCCAGATTATTCCTGCACTTTTCCACCAACTTATCCGCACAGATAGTCCTAGCCCAACGAATAAGAACAACCTTGAGATCCTTGAGCTTTTGCACTAACCGAAACATAGGAGTCCCCACTTTCATATCCACCCAACTTGATGTGACAATGTCATGAAATCCAGGGAACTCGGACCAATAGTTAAAGAACTTGAATGGTTTAGGGTCAGAGGGTACCTGAGTGTGAAGGTATACTGACATGGGTCCGTGATCACTTGTCAAAGGATCGAGATAATTGAGGTAGGAAGCCGGCAGTTTATTGATCCAATCATCACTTACAAAAACCCTATCCAGTCTTGCAGTAATACGGTCACCTCTAATCCGAAGGTTACACCAACTTAGAGAGTTACCAGTGCATTTTAGCTCACGCAAGCAACAACTGCTAATACAATTGTGGAAGTCCCTGACCCTGCTCTCTTCCAGTCTCCTTCCCCCAATCTTATCCCTAGTGTATAGAATAGTATTAAAATCCCCCTACCATCCAGGGGACATTTCCAAATTGTCTGTATTCAGCCACCAAAGTATGCCACATGACTTTCCTTTCCGCCATGGTATTACAAGCATATACACCAGGTAGTATGCAGATGAACCCCCAACATTACGGCATCTCACAGAAATGTGTTGGTTTAAACTGGAAATGTGATTAGTACTCCATACCTGCGAGTTGAATACCATAATGAGACGCCCTCCTTTTGCCAAGTCAAAATTATTGTGGGATACCCAGTCCTCAGGGATGACAGACTTCTGTGTTGTAACAATCGGCTTCAGCTTGGTTTCTATCAAAACCATGGCTGTAGGCCTAATTTTCTTGATAATAAACTTCAAATCTCTTCTCCTAACTGCATTATTCAGTCCCTGAGTATTCCAAATTAAGAAAGTCATTGAGCAACAGGGGGTTTGCGAAATTGGCCACTCTCCTGCAGCCGAGAGCTCTTCCTGGAGCTTGAAAGTGGACCAGGATCCGTCTTCTTCTTAGGGGGTTTTGTCGATTCTAATTGCTTGACCCGCTCTTCTACCTCAATATCCCACTCAGGATTATCTACCGCAATCTCCTCAGGCACCCTATCAAGTTTAGATGCAGATGTATCTTCAATAAGGGACGGGAGAGGTCTGTGTAGTATTCGTCTGTGTTGCAACCCATTGTCACGACTAGCAGCCGTAGCTTGTGAAGAATCACCACTCACACTAGCCAAATTATCGGCCTCAGCATCCCCATTGGCATGGGTAGTATCACCACTCACACTAGCCAAGTTATCGGCCTCAATAGCCTGTGTAGTATCACCACTCACACTAGCCAGATTATCGGCCTCAATATCCCCATTGGCAGTTGAACATTGCCTTTCACCTTCTGTCACGCCACGCTTCCCTAAAATGGAGGCGAGACGTGAAAAGGTCCGCACGAGAGTGGAGCTGTGAAGCCCCAAACCCGTTAGGCGTCAATAAAACATAAGCAGGTCCCTGTAACCACAACGGAACAACAATAATAACACAAGGAGAGACTGAAATAAAATCTCATATCTCTCAAATTGTCCAACATGAAAATAAGTTCAACATCCAGAAAAGCCACCAGGCTAAAAGAAAGAGTCTAAAGGCCGAGAACAAGGCCAACAAAAGCAACATCGCAACAAAGTATAGGTGCTACGCACCGACAACAAAATAGCAGTCTAAGCAAGAGGAAAACACTACGAAGACACTAGGACTGGTCCCCAGTGTCCACGTACTCCCCGTCAAACACAAGCTCGGGCTCGGCGTCAGCAAACACCTCGTCCTCAACAAGGTACTCAGGCTCGGGATCTAACATGTGTCACCCAAAAGAGTAAAGGGACACATGTCAGCAAGTCTAAAAGACTTGGGAAAGGAAACTGAAAGTGAGACAACTAGCAACCTAGCAGTTTTAGTATGCATGACATGGCAGTTATACATGAGTGCACAAGCAAGACATGGTGAACGATAAGTACAAGAGAACAATTATCGGGACAAGACAAGAGTAGCCAGGCTACTAACAATCTCAATCAATTCACTATTCACGTTTCACTGTTGTTTGTAGATGTTTACGCCTTACAGCTGAACGGTTTGGCATTCACGCTGAGTGGCTGCTTAACAACTACCCCAAACCCAGAGTTTACGCCTTACAACTGCAGTTACTGATCAGGCAGACTCCCAGTTGAATGACCGCTTAACTCTTACCCCATCCCACACGTAAACAAGCCAGGGTCCCTGTACATGAGCCCAGCAAGTGAGCCAGGGTTGCCCCGCACGGGAGCTTGTTTTCCTAGTTCACAATTCAATATCGAGCATTGGGGTTAGCAACTCATTATGCTCGCTTCTGGTCACGAGCCAGGAAACACAAGTAATGTAGCGATGCTACGCAATCACGGGATCACTTAAGGAATGCAATGACATGACAATTAATTCGCGTACCGTTAATGGAAAGTAAACATGACATGGTAATTGTGCAACATGTTAAATGTCGGAACTAGCTTCGTTGTCAAGCTAGTTCCTAAATTTGCGCCTAGGCGAGTATCATTTCGTCGCCTAGCCTCTTTTACGCCTACAACAAGCAAATGGCCTAAAACTTGGCCTAAACCCTAAGTGGCAAGTTTCACTTGCCTAGCACCGGAAATGACGATCGCGAGGGTTCGTCTCACGGATGCTAATCTACGGGGAGTTGCTGTTATGGAGAAACAATCAACAAACAATACTCATTTCATTAGGGTTTCATAAAAACACAATAGGTTATGAAAACATCAAGAGATCGATTTCTTACCGTGAGTAGGCGGAAGAAACACTCCGGAGAACCTAGGGACCAGATCTGGAAACGAATGGAGAAGTTTGGAGAACTAGGGTTTTTGGGGGATTTTGGGGATTTGATGAGATTTTGGGGAAGATGAGGGGTAGAATGTGTTGAGGGATGGTTTGGATGTTGGATTTAGGGCTTGGGATGAAGGAATAAGGGTTTGAGGAAGATGGGGGCTCAATGGGGGAGAAACTAGGGTTTTAGGTCAAGTGGAGGAAGAAGAAAACTTTTGGGAGGGGTATAAATAGGATGGGCTGGCGGCTGCCCAGAAATTAGGGTTTTAACACAGATTAGTCGGTCAAAGAGCAACCACTGACCGACTAGTTTGGAAACTAGTCGGTCGGTTGACCAACGCAGACCGACTAAGTGTAAACAGTAACTCCTGAATTATAATCAAAGCCCACTAGTCGGTCCATTAAGGATTGCCGACCGACTAGATTGAGATCTAGTCGGTTGGTTCTCCTTCTTGAACCAACTAACGTGCACGAAAAGCGCCGATTCGAAGCACGAAGCTTCGGGAAGATTTCTATGGCTTCTAGGATCGATTTATACTCTAAGATATGATTGATTTGAAGCTGTCACGAATGACTTACTCCGAAATCGACGATCGAAGGAAGAAGCTAGAAAATCACGACGAAACGATCGAAAGTGAAGGCTATGGCGACGAAACCACACATCCAAGGAGAAAATCCACCAAGCATATACTTTAATACAGATAATCCAATTACACGAAAACCAGTCGTTACATCCTACCCACCTTAGAATAAAGTCCGTCCTCAGACTTTCTTACTATAGCTATATCTAGTCACCCTAGTAACTACCCTCAATCAATACCGCATCAAAATTTCAACCAAGTACATTCATTTCAAGTGATTACATATATATACTCTAGGTAGTCAATTATTAACACCACAGAAATAATTATATATTCACGCACAAAGTACACTTATACTTATTATAGTCAAACAACTCCCTTCACGCGTTCAAATCATTCGTAGGCAAGTATATTCTATATAACTATAAAACACTTATTACACACTATACGAAAATAACCAAGTCTCTCTTACTTATATGAAAATAATTTCACACTAGAAAATACCATCGGAATCTACACGTATAGGTAACTACCTATGGACGAGACAATAAGAATACACTCGTCCCTATATCTCCTAGTATACGCCCAACAATCAACATGCGAAATCACACCATACAATTGTTAAAACAAGCTCACTATATCTAATATACATTCACCACCATTATAATTTCACAATTTATAGTCATTCAAATGCATGCACACATTTCACCATATTATCACTTCATATATAGCCCTATAGCTATAATCACGTCACACCACACATACCATAGTCACCAATTCCTATAACTATCACATACTTACCAGTGTATGGTGCACATCCACTCACGCTAATGCAACATTCATATATACAACTATATACTCAACACACATACACACTTAGCTTTAGCTAGCACACATATATTCACGCAACCAAGTCCTTAGTGAATAACTACACCACAAGACCAACTCATATAACTATATATTGGTATAGCCACCCACAATCGTGTGCGTAACACAACCGGCACAAACAATCTTAACATTATACATACAGCATCCATCACTATACACCAACCACATACAATACACCAATGTACATAGAGTATACCCACTCAAGCTTGAGTGAGACTCAAATCATAGCAGAGTATTCTACATACACAACACAGCATCCCTACATATACCCATACTATCTAATGCATACACGTCCACCAACATATCCTTATACATATCAAGATGTCAAATACCCTTAAAATCTACTCAAGTAATATCGCACATTTCAATCACTTCATATTCCATGATATTATTACAAACATCAGCACACCTATAATCAAAATACTCTCCATAATAAAAGTATTTACCTATAGTCACACCCAAGCATCGTATATATATTCATACCATATCCATCCACCTATAACTGGTACATCAATACATTTACTTCATACATTAGTCAAGATATGCAATAGCCGTGTATACCTCATGGTATACACGCATACGACAGCCACGATAGCAAGCAATACCAATCAAAATTATATTTCTACTACCATATATATATCACCTATATACTCACGCAGCAATTACATAACTACTCACGTCTACGCACAATACGTAACTACGTACGAGCACACACTCACGCGTACAACACATAGGTCACATAATAGGCCTACCCACTTTAACTATACGCACACCCATTATTATCACACCCAGCATACATATAGTTTCACCAATCATATTATTTCAACCATCATAAATATCTCCAACTACATACACTCTATTCAGACATTCCAATACAGAATCTTATATACATAGACGCCCCTAGAGTGGTATAGCTATCCTCGCACATATCCATAAATATTAACACACTTACAATTTCATAACATCATGAATAACTCTGAGTATGTATATATATCACACAATAGGCAAACATTATCATACTATAGGGGGTACACTCTTCAAGCCTACATACTCAACTTAGGTACATGCGCTACGACAACATCGCCAAAAGTCTAAGGACCCACTACTAACTGGCGCGACGTAAATAACGGCGAACACTAGTGGAATAACTAAGCAGAAGGAAGGAAACCAAGATTAGATGGCGCAACGAAACAATATCGTAAAAATGGGTTCAGGTAGGGCGAGGACAAGGAGGTAAATAGATCAAGTGGAACGGGGATATAATTGTGGATGTTTAGGCGGGGGGAAAGATATAAACATCACTCTCATAAGTTTTCGGAAATGATACGTGAATAGCGAAAGTCAAAGACACTAAAAGTATAAAAAGGTCATATTTTGAAAAGTTGGAATTCCCCTCCGTAAAAACGATATTTGAAGATCGATAAAATCAGTTGTTCGTAATAAGTTTGAGTTGAATGCACATAATAAGAGGAAATGATTTATTGGTTTAACGGAAATCATTATGAAAGGAAGTAGAGCGTTCATACGCACATTAAGGACGTAGTTTTAGAAAATATTATACGGCAGTGATTTAACAATGTGGGCAAAAGTTTGAAACGAAATTAAATTAACGAAAGAATTTTAAAATCATGCCAAATACTTACAAAGTCTTTAAGCCAGGAAAAAGCTCAAATAATCAATATGGAAACTACCTTTTAGTGTAACCAGGATTTGCCAATAGAAATCGTTTTACACAAAGCTCTTAACATACGGGCTAATGAGCCTAATACGGATATATGAAAACATTCGAAATTCAATTTAGTTTAGAAATTATTCTAAAAGCATGTGTGGTGAACGGAAAACTTAGTAGTAGGTTTGTCAAAATTTGTAATAAGCTTTAAAACCAAATTATGGAAGGTCTAGGTCGTGAGAAAGTTATGAAGACGTAATTTTCCAAAAATTGTAATAGAGAAAATGTTGAACATATCCTTGGTTGGTTGAAAGCTGAAATCATGTGTAACTTGAAAAGTATATTAAAGGAAACGCGATGAGTCAATTGTATGGCATAAGTAAGATTAGGAAAATTATAAATCGAATTGGGCAAAAATAAAGGTACGGTTCAGAATAAAATTTATATAAGAAGGGACAAGGTATTTTCATGGGTACGGAAGGTATAGACTGGCAAAATACAATGGGGTAGTATTCCAAATTTTCGACAAAAGTTTTAGAGATCCTTAAGTCAAAGAAGGAGCATGAAGTATAAATATATGAATATTAAAATTTCGAACGAATTTAAACTTAGGAAAAAGGGAAGTCGAAGGGATACCTTCAGAAAAGTCAAGATTTGCAACGGAGAGGTCCGAAAATATTTTACGGCAGTAGCTTAATATAATATTTCGGTAAAATTTTGAAATTCGAAGAATGAAATCCGATCACCTATAGTGTGAAAATTTAGGCCCATGCTAAATGCTTACAAGTTTTAAAACTGAAGAGAAATTCCAAATAAATATCATTTAAAAATACTTTTTAGAAGGACCCGGATTTGCCAAATCACTGATTTATACAAGACCTTAAAGTACGAGTTCAATGGACCTAGAACTGATATATGAAAATAATTGAAGTTCTACTTATCTTGGAAGATATTCTAAAGTAATCAAAATAGTAGTAAAGCTCTTAAAACCATAATACGAGAAATATTGGTTAGCAAAAGCTACGAGATTAAAAATTTCAACCGATAGACTTCAAAATCTACGAAGGGATTTTAACTCGATCGAATAGGAAGGAACTAAATATTTAGGAAAAAGGGGGCCATCAAGAATTGCTTCTACACGAAGCACCAGGATGCAATGCACATTGATGCACCAGAGTCAAGCGGACTCGTGCCAGAAACGTGCAAACCCAAATCACACTCAACAACCAACCCAGCAATCAAACTCCATTCTAGCAAACATAACATATTCAAGCAACCAAACATATTCTAACAAACAAGACTGTCAAAAGGAAGAAGGTAACTAGACTGAGGGTTACCTGCAATAACCCCATCCACAGTCTCAGCCTCAACTACATCCATCGGGGAAGCCTGCCTCCTCAGCGGAAAAGCCTGCCGAAAAGCCTGCTTCTGTGGAACAAGGGCTGCCCCACGTCTAACAGCCACGGGTACTTTTCGTAGTTGAGCTCCGACCGGCTCTTTCCCCAACCGCCTAGCCCTCGGACAGTCCTTTAAGGTATGCGCTGCAGCGCCACAAATCAAGCACTGGCCCAGCTTCCGCCTGCACTGTTCCTTCTTATGACCAATCTTGCCACAATGATGGCACACCTTCCGACTCGGCCTAGCTTCCGGTGCTTGCTGCTGCGGAACTCCATCCGACGCCTTCCACAGCAGATTTGCATGCCGACAATCCTTCGCCGAATGAGTAGCACCACCACAAACCAAACACTGACCTAGAAAGCTTCTGCACGACCCCTTGAGGTGCCCGATCTTGCCGCAGAAATAGCAAGCCTTCAGAGCAGATCCACCACCAGCTCGGGTCTGACGTCTTCTAGCCATCTAGCGCCAGAGAAACGGGCCAAAATTAGACTCAGAGCTTAATGACTCGGATGTCGAACTTAGTTCATTGGACATTCTAATATTATTATCGTTATTCCGATAATCGCAGTTACAGAAGGACCTGCATGGGCCACCAACAAAACCTGTCACGCTCCGCTTCCCTAAAATGGAGGCGAGACGTGAAAAGGTCCGCACGAGAGTGGAGCTGTGAAGCCCTAAACCCGTTAATCGTCAATAAAACATAATCAGGTCCCTGTAACCATAATGGAACAACAATAATAACAAAAGGAGAGACTGAAATAAAATCTCATATCTCTCAAATTGTCCAACATGAAAATAAGTTCAACATCCAGAAAAGCCACCAGGCTAAAAGAAAGAGTCTAAAGGCCCAGAACAAGGCCAACAAAAGCAACATCGCAACAAAGTATAGGTGCTACGCACCGACAACAAAATAGCAGTCTAAGCAAGAGGAAAACACAACGAAGACACTAGGACTGGTCCCCAGTGTCCACGTACTCCCCGTCAAACACAAGCTCGGGCTCGGCGTCAGCAAACACCTCGTCCTCAACAAGGTACTCAGGCTCGGGATCTAACATGTGTCACCCAAAAGAGTAAAGGGGCACATGTCAGCAAGTCTAAAAGATTTGGGAAAGGAAACTGAAAGTGAGACAACTAGCAACCTAGCAGTTTTAGTATGCATGACATGGCAGTTATACATGAGTGCACAAGCAAGACATGGTGAACGATAAGTACAAGAGAACAATTATCGGGACAAGAAAAGAGTAGCCAGGCTACTAACAATCTCAATCAATTCACTATTCACGTTTCACTGTTGTTTGTAGATGTTTACGCCTTACAGCTGAACGGTTTGGCATTCACGCTGAGTGGCCGCTTAACAACTACCCCAAACCCAGAGTTTACGCCTTACAACTGCAGTTGCTGATCAGGCAGACTCCCAGTTGAATGACCGCTTAACTCTTACCCCATCCCACACGTAAACAAGCCAGGGTCCCTGTACATGAGCCCAGCAAGTGAGCCAGGGTTGCCCCGCACGGGAGCTTGTTTTCCTAGTTCACAATTCAATATCGAGCGTTGGGGTTAGCAACTCATTATGCTCGCTTCTGGTCACGAGCCAGGAAACACAAGTAATGTAGCGATGCTACGCAATCACGGGATCACTTAAGGAATGCAATGACATGACAATTAATTCGCGTACCGTTAATGGAAAGTAAACATGACATGGTAATTGTGCAACATGTTAAATGTCGGAACTAGCTTCGTTGTCAAGCTAGTTCCTAAATTTGCGCCTAGGCGAGTATCATTTCGTCGCCTAGCCTCTTTTACGCCTACAACAAGCAAATGGCCTAAAACTTGGCCTAAACCCTAAGTGGCAAGTTTCACTTGCCTAGCACCGGAAATGACGATCGCGAGGGTTCGTCTCACGGATGCTAATCTACGGGGAGTCGCTGTTATGGAGAAACAATCAACAAACAATACTCATTTCATTAGGGTTTCATAAAAACACAATAGGTTATGAAAACATCAAGAGATCGATTTCTTACCGTGAGGAGGCGGAAGAAACACTCTGGAGAACCTAGGGACCAGATCTGGAAACGAATGGAGAAGTTTGGAGAACTAGGGTTTTTGGGGGTTTTTGGGGATTTGATGAGATTTTGGGGAAGATGAGGGGTAGAATGTGTTGAGGGATGGTTTGGATGTTGGATTTAGGGCTTGGGATGAAGGAATAAGGGTTTGAGGAAGATGGGGGCTCAATGGGGGAGAAACTAGGGTTTTAGGTCGAGTGGAGGAAGAAGAAAACGTTTGGGAGGGGTATAAATAGGATGGGCTGGCGGCTGCCCAGAAATTAGGGTTTTAACACAGATTAGTCGGTCAAAGAGCAACCACTGACCGACTAGTTTGGAAACTAGTCGGTCGGTTGACCAACGCAGACCGACTAAGTGTAAACAGTAACTCCTGAATTATAATCAAAGCCCACTAGTCGTTCCATTAAGGATTGCCGACCGACTAGATTGAGATCTAGTCGGTTGGTTCTCCTTCTTGAACCAACTAACGTGCACGAAAAGCGTCGATTCGAAGCGCGAAGCTTCGGGAAGATTTCTATGGCTTCTAGGATCGATTTATACTCTAAGATATGAGTGATTTGAAGCTCGTCACGAATGACTTACTCCGAAATCGACGATCGAAGGAAGAAGCTAGAAAATCACGACGAAACGATCGAAAGTGAAGGCTATGGCGACGAAACCACACATCCAAGGAGAAAATCCACCAAGCATATACTTTAATACAGATAATCCAATTACACGAAAACCAGTCGTTACATCCTACCCACCTTAGAATTAAGTCCGTCCTCGGACTTTCTAACTATAGCTATATCTAGTCACCCTAGTAACTACCCTCAATCAATACCGCATCAAAATTTCAACCAAGTACATTCATTTCAAGTTCTTACATATATATATACTCTAGGTAGTCAATTATTAACACCACGGAAATAATTATATATTCACGCACAAAGTACACTTATACTTATTATAGTCAAACAACTCCCTTCACGCGTTCAAATCATTCGTAGGCAAGTATATTCTATATAACTATAAAACACTTATTACACACTATACGAAAATAACCAAGTCTCTCTTACTTATATGAAAATAATTTCACACTAGAAAATACCATCGGAATCTACACGTATAGGTAACTACCTATGGACGAGACAATAAGAATACACTCGTCCCTATATCTCCTAGTATACGCCCAACAATCAACATGCGAAATCACACCATACAATTGTTAAAACAAGCTCACTATATCTAATATACATTCACCACCATTATAATTTCACAATTTATAGTCATTCAAATGCATGCACACATTTCACCATATTATCACTTCATATATAGCCCTATAGCTATAATCACGTCACACCACACATATCATAGTCACCAATTCCTATAACTATCACATACTTACCCGTGTATGGTGCACATCCACGCACGCTAATGCAACATTCATATATACCACTATATACTCAGCACACATACACACTTAGCTTTAGCTAGCACACATATATTCACGCAACCAAGTCCTTAGTGAATAACTACACCACAAGACCAACTCATATAACTATATATTGGTATAGCCACCCACAATCGTGTGTGTAACACAACCGGCACAAACAATCTTAACATTATACATACATCATCCATCACTATACACCAACCACATACAATACACCAATGTACATAGAGTATACCCACTCAAGCTTGAGTGAGACTCAAATCATAGCAGAGTATTCTACATACACAACACAGCATCCCTACATATACCCATACTATCTAATGCATACACGTCCACCAACATATCCATATACATATCAAGATGTCAAATACCCTTAATATCTACTAAGGTAATATCGCACATTTCAATCACTTCATATACCATGATATTATTACAAACATCAGCACACCTATAATCACAATACTCTCCATAATAAAAGTATTTACCTATAGTCACACCCAAGCATCGTATATATATTCATACCATATCCATCCACCTATAACTGGTACATCAATACATTTACTTCATACATTAGTCAAGATATGCAATAGCCTTGTATACCTCATGGTATACACGTATACGACAGCCACGATAGCAAGCAATACCAATCAAAATTATATTTCTACTACCATATATATATCACCTATATACTCACGCAGCAATTACATAACTACTCACGTCTACGCACAATACGTAACTACGTACGAGCACACACTCACGCGTACAACACATAGGTCACATAATAGGCCTACCCACTTTAACTATACGCCCACCCATTATTATCACACCCAGCATACATATAGTTTCACCAATCATATTATTTCAACCATCATAAGTATCTCCAACTACATACACTCTATTCAGACATTCCAATACAGAATCTTATATACATAGACGCCCCTAGAGTGGTATAGCTATCCTCGCACATATCCATAAATATTAACACACTTACAATTTCATAACATCATGAATAACTCTGAGTATGTATATATATCACACAATAGGCAAACATTATCATACTATAGGGGGTACACTCTTCAAGCCTACATACTCAACTTAGGTACATGCGCTACGACAACATCGCCAAAAGTCTAAGGACCCACTACTAACTGGCGCGACGTAAATAACGGCGAACACTAGTGGAATAACTAAGCAGAAGGAAGGAAACCAAGATTAGATGGCGCAACGAAACAATATCGTAAAAATGGGTTCAGGTAGGGCGAGGACAAGGAGGTAAATAGATCAAGTGGAACGGGGATATAATTGTGGATGTTTAGGCGGGGGAAAGATATAAACATCACTCTCATAAGTTTTCGGAAATGATACGTGAATAGCGAAAGTCAAAGACACTAAAAGTATAAAACGGTCATATTTTGAAAAGTTGGAATTCCCCTCCGTAAAAACGATATTTGAAGATCGATAAAATCAGTTGTTCGTAATAAGTTTGAGTTGAATGCACATAATAAGAGGAAATGATTTATTGGTTTAACGGAAATCATTATGAAAGGAAGTAGAGCGTTCATACGCACATTAAGGACGTAGTTTTAGAAAATATTATACGGTAGTGATTTAACAATGTTGGCAAAAGTTTGAAACGAAATTAAATTAACGAAAGAATTTTAAACTCATGCCAAATACTTACAAAGTCTTTAAGCCAGGAAAAAGCTCAAATAATCAATATTGAAACTACTTTTTAGTGTAACCAGGATTTGCCAATAGAAATCGTTTTACACAAAGCTCTTAACATACGGGCTAATGAGCCTAATACGGATATATGAAAACATTCGAAATTCAATTTAGTTTAGAAATTATTCTAAAAGCATGTGTGGTGAACGGAAAACTTAGTAGTAGGTTTGTCAAACTTTGTAATAAGCTTTAAAACCAAATTATTGAAGGTCTAGGTCGTGAGAAAGTTATGAAGACGTAATTTTCCAAAAATTGTAATAGAGAAAATGTTGAACATATCCTTGGTTGGTTGAAAGCTGAAATCATGTGTAACTTGAAAAGTATATTAAAGGAAACGCGATGAGTCAATTGTATGGCATAAGTAAGATAAGGAAAATTATAAATCGAATTGGGCAAAAATAAAGGTACGGTTCAGAATAAAATTTATATAAGAAGGGACAAGGTATTTTCATGGGTACGGAAGGTATAGACTGGCAAAATACAATGGGGTAGTATTCCAAATTTTCGACAAAAGTTTTAGAGATCCTTAAGTCAAAGAAGGAGCATGAAGTATAAATATATGAATATTAAAATTTCGAACGAATTTAAACTTAGGAAAAAGGGAAGTCGAAGGGATACCTTCAGAAAAGTCAAGATTTGCAACGGAGAGGTCCGAAAATATTTTATGGCAGTAGCTTAATATAATATTTCGGTAAAATTTTGAAATTCGAAGAATGAAATCCGATCACCTATAGTGTGAAAATTTAGGCCCATGCTAAATGCTTACAAGTTTTAAAACTGAAGAGAAATTCCAAATAAATATCATTTAAAAATACTTTTTAGAAGGACCCGGATTTGCCAAATCACTGATTTATACAAGACCTTAAAGTACGAGTTCAATGGACCTAGAACTGATATATGAAAATAATTGAAGTTCTACTTATCTTGGAAGATATTCTAAAGTAATCAAAATAGTAGTAAAGCTCTTAAAACCATAATACGAGAAATATTGGTTAGCAAAAGCTACGAGATTAAAAATTTCAACCGATAGACTTCAAAATCTACGAAGGGATTTTAACTCGATCGAATAGGAAGGAACTAAATATTTAGGAAAAAGGGTGCCATCAAGAATTGCTTCTACACGAAGCACCAGGATGCAATGCACATTGATGCACCAGAGTCAAGCGGACTCGTGCCAGAAACGTGCAAACCCAAATCACACTCAACAACCAACCCAGCAATCAAACTCCATTCTAGCAAACATAACATATTCAAGCAACCAAACATATTCTAACAAACAAGACTGTCAAAAGGAAGAAGGTAACTAGACTGAGGGTTACCTGCAATAACCCCATCCACAGTCTCAGCCTCAACTACATCCATCGGGGAAGCCTGCCTCCTCAGCGGAAAAGCCTGCCGAAAAGCCTGCTTCTGTGGAACAAGGGCTACCCCACGTCTAACAGCCACGGGTACTTTTCGTAGTTGAGCTCCGACCGGCGCTTTCCCCAACCGCCTAGCCCTCGGACAGTCCTTTAAGGTATGTGCTGCAGCGCCACAAATCAAGCACTGGCCCAGCTTCCGCCTGCACTGTTCCTTCTTATGACCAATCTTGCCACAATGATGGCACACCTTCCGACTCGGGCTAGCTTCCGGTGCTTGCTGCTGCGGAACTCCATCCGACGCCTTCCACAGCAGATTTGCATGCCGACAATCCTTCGCCGAATGAGTAGCACCACCACAAACCAAACACTGACCTAGAAAGCTTCTGCACGACCCCTTGAGGTGCCCGATCTTGCCGCAGAAATAGCAAGCCTTCAGAGCAGATCCACCACCAGCTCGGGTCTGACGTCTTCTAGCCATCTAGCGCCAGAGAAACGGGCCAAAATTAGACTCAGAGCTTAATGACTCGGATGTCGAACTTAGTCCATTGGACATTCTAATATTATTATCGGTATTCCGATAATCGTAGTTACAGAAGGACCTGCATGGGCCACCAACAAAACCTGTCACGCCCCGCTTCCCTAAAATGGAGGCGAGACGTGAAAAGGTCCGCACGCGAGTGGAGCTGTGAAGCCCCAAACCCGTTAAGCGTCAATAAAACATAAGCAGGTCCCTGTAACCATAACGGAACAACAATAATAACAGAAGGAGAGACTGAAATAAAATCTCATATCTCTCAAATTGTCCAACATGAAAATAAGTTCAACATCCAGAAAATCCACCAGGCTAAAAGAAAGAGTCTAAAGGCCCAGAACAAGGCCAACAAAAGCAACATCGCAACAAAGTATAGGTGCTATGCACCGACAACAAAATAGCAGTCTAAGCAAGAGGAAAACACAACGAAGACACTAGGACTGGTCCCCAGTGTCCACGTACTCCTCGTCAAACACAAGCTCGGGCTCGGCGTCAGCAAACACCTCGTCTTCAACAAGGTACTCAGGCTCGGGATCTAACATGTGTCACCCAAAAGTGTAAAGGGGCACATGTCAGCAAGTCTAAAAGACTTGGGAAAGGAAACTGAAAGTGAGACAACTAGCAACCTAGCAGTTTTAGTATGCATGACATGTCAGTTATACATGAGTGCACAAGCAAGACATGGTGAACGATAAGTACAAGAGAACAATTATCGGGACAAGACAAGAGTAGCCAGGCTACTAACAATCTCAATCAATTCACTATTCACGTTTCACTATTGTTTGTAGATGTTTACGCCTTACAGCTGAACGGTTTGGCATTCACGCTGAGTGGCCGCTTAACAACTACCCCAAACCCAGAGTTTACGCCTTACAACTGCAGTTGCTGATCAGGCAGACTCCCAGTTGAATGACCGCTTAACTCTTACCCCATCCCACACGTAAACAAGCCAGGGTCCCTGTACATGAGCCCAGCAAGTGAGCCAGGGTTGCCCCGCACGAGAGCTTGTTTTCCTAGTTCACAATTCAATATCGAGCGTTGGGGTTAGCAACTCATTATGCTCGCTTCTGGTCACGAGCCAGGAAACACAAGTAATGTAGCGATGCTACGCAATCACGGATCACTTAAGGAATGCAATGACATTACAATTAATTCGCGTACCGTCAATGGAAAGTAAACATGACATGGTAATTGTGCAACATGTTAAATGTCGGAACTAGCTTCGTTGTCAAGCTAGTTCCTAAATTTGTGCCTAGGCGAGTATCATTTCATCGCCTAGCCTCTTTTATGCCTACAACAAGCAAATGGCCTAAAACTTGGCCTAAACCCTAAGTGGCAAGTTTCACTTACCTAGCACCGGAAATGACGATCGCGAGGGTTCGTCTCACGGATGCTAATCTATGGGGAGTCGCTGTTATGGAGAAACAATCAACAAACAATACTCATTTCATTAGGGTTTCATAAAAACACAATAGGTTATGAAAACATCAAGAGATCGATTTCTTACCGTGAGGAGGCGGAAGAAACACTCCGGAGAACCTAGGGACCAGATCTGGAAATGAATGGAGAAGTTTGGAGAACTAGGGTTTTTGGGGGATTTTGGGGATTTGATAAGATTTTAGGGAAGATGAGGGGTATAATGTGTTGAGGGATGGTTTTGATGTTGGATTTAGGGCTTGGGATGAAGGAATAAGGGTTTGAGGAAGATGGGGGCTCAATGGGGGAGAAACTAGGGTTTTAGGTCGAGTGGAGGAAGAAGAAAACGTTTGGGAGGGGTATAAATAGGATGGGCTGGCGGCTGCCCAGAAATTAGGGTTTTAACACAGATTAGTCGGTCAAAGAGCAACCACTGACCGACTAGTTTGGAAACTAGTCGGTCGGTTGACCAACGCAGACCGACTAAGTGTAAACAGTAACTCCTGAATTATAATCAAAGCCCACTAGTCGGTCCATTAAGGATTGCCGACCGACTAGATTGAGATCTAGTCGGTTGGTTCTCCTTCTTGAACCAACTAACGTGCACGAAAAGCGCCGATTCAAAGCGCGAAGCTTCGGGAAGATTTCTATGGCTTCTAGGATCGATTTATACTCTAAGATATGAGTGATTTGAAGCTCGTCACGAATGACTTACTCCGAAATCGACAATCGAAGGAAGAAGCTAGAAAATCACGACGAAACGATCGAAAGTGAAGGCTATGGCGACGAAACCACACATCAAAGGAGAAAATCCACCAAGCATATACTTTAATACAGATAATCCAATTACACAAAAACCAGTCGTTACACCTTCAATACTGCAATTTATTCCCCCCCTGCTGGATAACATCCCCAGTGCCAGTGTTCAAGGACTGGCCACCTCCATCACATAGCTGCTGACCTACACTAACATCAATTAATTCTTCAGGAACTGTGTTACAACCATCGACAGTATCATTAGATTGCCTAGATGTAGCGTCTAGGGTAACACCATGGATTGACAGTATCATTAGATTGCCCAGATATATAATGCTCGGTTCACTCCTTTTGTATGTGCACAACAACTTCAGCAGGGTATTGTAATCTACTTAGTTTGATAACAAAAAGTAAATTAATCTGATCATATCAAATGGCAATCATTCATTCAACCTGGAAGTTCAATACACATTTCATGCAAAAAGAAGTGATAAAAGAGATGCAAAGCGGTACTCCAAGTATAGGCAATCAATGTGTGAAGCTTGGTGTGTTTTCTACGAAGGGTATACAATAATAATTCCCAGACTCGGTTAATTCTAAAATTTCATTCATAACCACATAATAAATGATGTAAGTTCTTTTTCTCAAATGAAGGGCAATGTATCGCATATGATATCAGAAATAAAAATGATAGCATGGCAAGAGAATATGTGCATAAGAGTAAAGCAAACTCCAAGATATAGTCATCGTGGGGAATTCATCTCTAGCAAGAAAAATAAAAAAATAAAGATAAAAAATAAAACTAACTATACATATGCAAATCACTCCAAAAGTAAGAAAACGTGATGCATTGAAATAATAAAATGAAAAAGGTGAGTGAAAATAAGTGAAAAATAAAGAAGGGTGAAAAATAAAGGTAAAAATGAAAAGTAAAACGTGCATATGTCCACTCACTCCCCCAAGCTAAACTACACATTGTCCTCAATGTGCTAAGCGTGGCACTATGACATATCAGATCGGGGTGGGTGGGTGAGGATGCATGGATGATGCAAAATAAAAGGAAAATAAAGAAAGTAAAATATGGCATGATATATGCAGATGATGAATGCAATAAGCATGCAAATGATGGATGCAAAATGAACAATATACTGATGCAACATGGTGGATATATACATATGGTGCAAAATCGGTCCCCCCCCAAGCTGTGTAAAAGCAGGGCCCTAAACAGACAGATGGCCATAAAATATAAGGGGGAGGACACAGAAACAATAGTCATCTAGCAGGAGCGCCACCCTCTGGGGGTGGTGAGGGATCCCGCTTTGGAGGACGAGGAGGAGGGGCAGGTGCTGGTGTGACTGGAGGTGGATGCTGGTGCCTAACGAGATCGAGAATGACAGGCAGGTCCTGCTCAACTGATAGTTGAGTGGTGTCAGTTGAGTGGTCCCGCCTCCCTGACCTATAAGGAGGAGCATAGCAATGAATTGGTCTTCCTGATCGTTGTCCCTGAAGACGACATCATACGTCCCCTGGGCGGGAGGTGGAAGTATTAGACGGGAGGGAAGAGCAGTAGTGGGAGCTGGGAGTGTGGGAGGTGGCTCGCTAGGAGGACCTGCCGAGCACAGACGTAGTGCGACGTGAGGTGCGTGGAGGCATGGGTGTGCCGTGAGACGTGCAAAAGTCACAATGTGCTCGTAATAAATATGGAAAGAGTGTAACAAGCACGATAAGACTCCACGCTAGCAATATGAGTGAAAGGTGCCTCCCCTAAAGCTCCAAATAAGCGCGGGATCTCCCCCAAGCTATCCTGAAACACAAAAATAATAGATTGGCAATGAGAATCATAAAATCAAGAGGTTGATCAAGAGAAATAGGCGAAGAATAAGGTTGATTTTAGAATGTGGATGGATTTGGGTTGATTGGGGGCTTACAAATAGGGTAGGAGATGAAAGTGGGTGACAGAGCAGTCGCTGGAGCTCGGCCTGGGCGGCGCTCGGGCGAGTGGGTGTAGCGGTTCGGGTGAGTCAGAGGGAAGAGAGGGGGGATTTGTCGATTTGGGAATTTGGAATCCCAAGCGTCAACTTTGAAATATATCGGGCTGTGTCTCTTTAAGTCACTCGGCCGAGTGACGATCATCACTCGATCAAGTGGCCCCCAAAAAAATTTGAATTTTGTTGTGTTGTTAAGTTGGATGACTTGGTCGAGTGGTTCGAGTCACTCGAGCGAATGCCAAGCTCAACTCGGTCGAGTGGCAACTAGAAACAGAGTATGAATTTTCGAAAATTCTGCTACAGTCTCCTAATCGGTCGAATAGAAATAGTCACTCGGTCGAGTGGACTAAGCTACTTGGCCGAGTAAACAGGCCTCACGAGCAATTTTAGAGCTTATGGTGTCAAATTCACTCGGTCGAGTGACAAAGTCACTCTGCCGAGTCGTATATAATTTCAGAGGGGGGTTTTTTGAGACTTCCCTGTATAGTACCCTACTCGGTCGAGTAGGGTCTTCACTCGGTCGAGTAAACAATTCACTCGGCTGAGTGGGTTGCACTTTTCAGCTTCAGATTCTCTGTTTTGCAACGTTTTCTGTTTCTTCCTCTCCTGTCAGTTTCTTCCTTCCTTAAGAATTTAAGCACATCCCTAGAGTGCGCTCCATCTCCATGGCTATCATCCATTCTTATGGACTCCTCTCATCTTCTTCCTGCTATGAAAACATAGCCCATCGTCAGATTCTTCATAGACTCTTGACTCTATAAACTAATAAAGATCTAAAACAAAGATGAAAGTAAAATTCAACTAAAAACTAAGTTAGAACCATCGGTTGCCTCCCGACAAGCGCTCGTTTAAGGTCTTGAGCTCAGCCCCTTAAGATTTAGCATTTAGCGCGTAATGTTCGGCGCAAAGGAGATGCACATGTCAAACTTCCCGGGGAGGCCATGAGGGTTCAGATGTAGCGCTAGCTCTTCTTTGGCCTCCCTAGTGTGTGTCTCCTCTCTAATGGTAGCGATGGATGACTCCCCCAAGCTTGTGCTCTTGGCATCTTTGGTCTTTCCCGACAGTGGAGATATATTCGTCGGTGGCGCTTTCTTCTTGTGTTTCATCGTATAGAGCTTGCAGAGCTCTCTAATCCTCACGACATCAATATCATTCTTCTCTTCCTCGGTAAGAGGATCTGGTGGGTCTCCAATTGTAGCGCCTTCTTCAATATTTGGGGCTTCACCATTGTGCACGGCTCCAACGGCATAAGGTATGGCATCATTTATGACCTCGTCAAGGAGGTCCACATAATCCGATTTTTCCGGCCGATGCCTTTGCTTCATTTTCTTGGAAAGATGGAATTCAACCGCTATGTTGCCAATGTTGAGAGACAACATTCCTTCTCTCATATCTACTAGGACCCCGACGGTGACTAAGAAGGGGTGTCCAAGTATAAGCGATGTATCATCCTCTTCTATTATATCCATGACGACGAAGTCGCATGGCACATAAAATCCTCCCAGTATTTGGAGTGGCACATTCTCGGTGATCTGCACCAGCCTAGTAATCCACCCATCGGCGAGTTGTATCTTCATATCCATGGCTTTGAGGTCAGTCCCCGTGTTAAGCTTCTTGAACATAGTGAGCGACATGAGGCTCACGCTTGCTTCTAAGTCCACCAATGCTTTTTGGAGGGGGACTCCACCAAGAGTGCATGGAATCCAGAAACTTTCGGGGTCCTTCATCTTTGTAAGCAACTTCTCTTTGTTGACGAACTTAAACAACTCCCACTCTTCATATAAAGACTCTTGGGACCCTTGCTTGAAGGACATTAAAGAATTTCTTATCTTCACGGTCTTGGATGTCGGGTACATTTTGTTGACGAACGCACTCGCTAGCTCGTCCCAAGTAGTGAATGTCCCATGAGCTTGCGTCCTTAGCCAATATAAAGCTTTGTCACGAAGAGTGAAAGGGAAGAGACGCAATAGGATAGCATCTCCGGCACATTCGGCATCTGAAAAGTGGCACACTTCACCAAGAACATTTGTAGATGATAATGCAAGTTCTCTTGAGAATTCCCATCGAAGGGGTCTTATTGCATCAGCACAATAAGTCTCATCTTCAGTTCAAAGTTTTTGTCAGCCGCCAACTTTGGCATAAGTATGGAAGATGTAGTAGCCGAATTGTTCGGGGTAAACCTATCCCAGATGAAGACAAGCTTAGCGATCCGCCGTAATCGCTCATCTCTAGTTTCCTCCGCCATTTGGTTCTCCTCTAGAATTGATCTCTTTTCTGCTCTCAGTTTCCTTGCCGTGCGTTCGATCTCAGGATCAAATAAAATATCTTTGTCGGATGCCCTTGATCTCGTGTACATGCACAAAAGAGAGAGAAACTAGAAGGATATGTGATCACTCCTTATTTTACACCTTTTTCCGCATGTTTGCATGCCATTTAGATCGCCCAAATCATGTTTTTCACGATATATCGACGATATTGCGATGCTTTTCACGCTTTGTTGTTTTTGTCGCATTTCAGGCGATTTGGCGCGATTTGGAGTGATCATGAGATGCGCTCACGATAGACGGCCACCGACGACCTCCCCGAGGGGTATTTTGCTATTGGAGAGGAGCGGAAGAAGAATGGACGTCGCCGGAGCGACGAGGAGGCCAAAACGACCAGTTTGGGCATTTTTTGTGTTCCACTCGGCCGAGTGGAGGAGCCACTCGGCCGACCAGCGAGACACTGCTCGGCCGACCCGTTCAGACACGATTTCCATGTGTACTCGGCCGAGCGACGGAGACCACATCGGCCGAGTGACGATACCACGTCCGCCCGAGTGGCGCCCAGACGAAGGCCCTCAAAAAGATCGAAGTTACTGTTTTTCGGCCATCTGAGCTTCAGAAGACCCACTCGGCCGAGTGGCAAATCCCGTCCGCCCGAGTGAAGTGAAGCCATCGGCCGAGTGACGACAAATCACTCGGCCGAGCCGCCCCCGAACTGAAGACCCCTGAAGCCCCCGACTTACTAGAAAATTGACAGGGTTTTCACTCGGCCGAGCGACTTTTGTCACTCGGCCGAGTGCGATGCGCAGCCTGTAGCGAAATTTGCGGAAAACAGGCTGTGCAGGGGCATTTTGGTCAGGATTTTTAGACGATTTTTGGGGCTATTTAAGCTCTGTTTTTACCCTAGTTTAGGGAGCCACCTCTCAGATTTTTGCAGCTTTTTGAGTCTACTTTTTAGTTTTATTAATTGTGATTGGAGAAGAGAAAAACTTGGATTTTTGTTGGGTTGATTGAAGATCTACATTGGTTTGCACTTTTCTTCCCCAAAAACTCTATTTTTATTGTTTATATCATTGTTGTGATGAATTCCATTGTCTATTTCATTGCTAATTATTGTGCTATTGCTATGATTAGTGAGTAGTCTCTACGTCTTGGGGCGTGGGGATGAACCCTACAAGCCCAATTTCGTATTTGTGTTGAATTGGTAGAAATTGAGCTAGGACTATTATTAGGGATTAGATTGGGATCGAATTACTACGGATAGCTAGGTATTCACATCAATTGGGATTTGCAAGAGATTGGATCCCAATTCGATAGGAAGCCCTAGAAATCCGAATTGGGTTGGGGTCGGATTTTCGAAGTATCGGTTTGCAAGAGATTGGACCGATGCTAGGATCTCCGGTTGCAATTCCGTGCCGATACCCGTTTGCAAGAGATTGGACGGGTAGGAACTATCCTAATCTTGATTGTGGACCGAGTTTGCAAGAGATTGGGCTCGGGGCGCAATTGGACGATGATGTTGACCCTAATGCTAGCTTCCTTAGGCTAGGGTTTGCAAGAGATTGGACCCAAACCTAGGATAGCTATAGACCGGCAACAGCGCGAGAGCGTGAGCTTGGTTCCACATTTAGTTGCAACTAGTTCATCCAAATTCTCATCCTAGCGATTTCGATACCGGCGAACCACAATTGTGAAATACGGTGAGTAGTGGGGATTCCCCATTCCCTAGGCGTTCTCTATTTGATTTGATATTTCGCACTTTTGCCTGACGATTGTGACAGGATCGACCAAGGCAATTATCCCTCTAAATAGCCAGGTTGATTAGGAGCAAGCACGGTCATTCGTCCTCCCTGTGTTCGATACCCGCTCGCCGCTACACCGTGCGCTTGCGGTAAAACTACAACCGTCGCCTCGGGACGTGTACGCCGGGGCGCGATCAAGTTTTTGGCGCCGTTGCCGGGGAGGCGATTGCGTTTGATTCTTTTTCACCTTAGCTATTTCTTTCTTTTATTTTCTTTTTATTTTACCTCTTTTACCATTATTATTTCCTTTGCTATTCTTACCTAACCCTTCCACGGTGCTAATCATCTCCTTGAAACTCTGTTTTCCCTGTGCATGTACACGAGATCTACGGCGGACCCCGAAGCCTTATTATTCGATCCCGAGATCGAACGTACCGCGCGGAGACTCAGAGCGGAAAGGAGACAATATCCGGAAGGGCAGTTTATGACCAACCGGGAAACTCCCGAAGAATTGGCGGCGAGAATGGCGAGAATAATTTCTATTCGCGATAGGCTTCGGCCTAAAACCTCTTCTACTACGTCATCCATCGCCGTGCCGGAGTTGGCGGCCGACAAGAACTTCGAGCTAAAGACGGGATTGGTGGTTTTGATGCAACAAGACCCATTTCATGGGAACGCTCATGAGAACCCCCACTACCACATCCAATCATTCTTGTCGAAGTGCGCCACTTTCCAAATGCCGGGGGTCCCGATCGATGCCATCAGACTGCGCCTCTTCCCCTTCACGCTAAAGGACAAAGCACTCTATTGGCTGAGGACGCAAGCTGACGGAGTTTTCACCTCTTGGGACGGGTTGGCGGATGCATTCATTGATAAATTCTATCCACCATCCAAGACGGTGAAGATCCGGAGCGCTCTCATGTCCTTCAAGCAAGGACCACATGAGACGCTCTATGAAGCTTGGGAGCGATTTAAGGATTTGCAGCACCAGTGCCCGCACCACAGTATAGAAGATTGGGAGTTAGTGCATAGCTTCTACAACGGTCTCCAACCGGGGACCAAACAAATTATTGATGCCGCGGCGAATGGTGCAATCTTGTCAAAGACTCCCGAGGAAGCTACGGCCCTAATTGAGGAGATGGCCTCTAATAACCAACAATGGGGCGATGAGCGAGGACACTCTACGTCCTCCTTAAAGCCGACTAGCATCTACGAGGCAAAGGCCGTAGCGGAGCTTACGAGCAAATTTGATTCTCTCCACAAGGTGGTGGAGAGATTGGAGAAATTCATCACGGAGCCCCAAGGAAGCCCTTCCACCTCCGCGCCGGCAAGCCAAATGAGTGATTGGCAAGACCAATCTCAAGCTATGTATTCGGGAGGAGAGCAAGGAGAAGGATCCTTGGAGCAAGTGCAATATGTTGCGGGGAACCAAGGTTATTGGTCCAACCCGGCCGCAAGAAATCACCCGGGATTCTCCTACGCCAACAATGAAGGAGCTTTGAACCCGCCACAACAACCGCCTAATCAAGCTCGACCACCACCACCCCAACAACAATACTATCCGCCGAGGGGACCTACACAACAAAACTTCCAACCAAAGCAACAAGTCCCACCTTATAGGCCTCCCGGATACAATCAAGGGTGGAGGAATCAAAACCAAAACCCTCCGCAAGCTCCACAACGATCCGATTTCGAAACTAGAGTGGAGGCGTTCATGGTCGAGCAAAATAAGGTGAATGCTACTTTGAAGGCGGGGCAAGAATCTCTCAATACCGTAGTGGCTCAAATATCGGAGCAATTGGCATTGCTCAACCGGAACACTCAAAGATTGCCGGCGCAACCGGAGCAAAACCCACGGGGCAACACGGGCCACATCAACGCCGTAGTTGCCGTCACTACTAGAGGCGGGAAGGACACCACCCCCGCCATGATTCCTATCGAGGAGGCCGTGGAGGAAAGTTTGGAGCCGGTTGAGCTGATAGTCGAGATTGAAAAGGAGAAGGAGCCACAAGACAAGGAGAAATCTAGGGCGGAGCTATTAATTGAGGAGAGGCGCTTCATGCCACCGGTCCCATTCCCCCAAAGACTAGCGAAAGCGAAAATGGAGAAAAGGCTAGCGAAATTCCTCGAGTATCTAAGAGGAGTTAGCCTAAATATTCCCTTCCTTGACGCCATCATCGAGATCCCCACATATGCCAAATTCTTGAAGGACTTGATTTCGGGGAGAAAGAGGAAGGAGAAGATCATGCTAGCCAAGGAGGGCTCTTGGTTCACCAAGAGAGAAAAGGAGCCAGCAAAATTTAAAGATCCGGGGAGTTTTCGGATTCCTTGCACTTTGGGCGGCGTGCCTCTTCAAAAGGCGTTGGTCGATCTTGGGGCTAGTGTGAGTCTCATGCCCCTCTCCATGTTCTTAAAGCTTAACACCGGGACAAAGTTGAAACCCACCGACATGCGCATTCAATTAGCCGATGGACGGATAACAAGGCCGGTGGGGATTGCCGAAGACATCCCACTTCATGTCCCGGGTGGAATATGCTTGCCATGTGACTTCGTCATCATGGACATTAAGGAGGAGGGAGACACCTCATTGATACTTGGGCGCCCATTCCTCGCCACCGCCGGAGTCATTGTCGACGTGCGCGAAGGTACCTTAACCTGAACGTCGGAAACATTGAGGTGGAGCTCCACATTCCTAAGGCTATGAAGCATATGCCTTATCACGAGGAACTCGATTACATGGACCTCCTTGATGAGGTGATAGAGGAGGCGATTCCTCACTCAATTGGTGCCCTTTTTGATGAAGAATTTGATGAAGGCCCGGATTTAGGCCGAGATGAAAAGATTGAAGACGATTCCCCCGACTTCTCCGCTGATGAAGATGAAGGCGACGCTGATGTCGCAAGGATTCGAGAGCTCTGCAAGCTCTCGAAATCAAAATCTCCAAAGAAAGCTCCGCCGGTACGGAAATCGGCATCGCCGGTTAAGCCGTTGACCGGGGCAAATGCTAGCTTGGGGGAGCCTCCCCCCAACACCATTCGGGACAAGAGACCTTCGAGGGAGACCGCTACGCCGCCACGTTCGAATCCAAGCGCGCTCCCCAGAAAGTTTGACGGGTGCATCTCATACGCACCAAACATCCCGCATTGATTGAAAACTATAGGGGGTCGAGCTCACGCCCTAAAACGAGCGCTTGTCGGGAGGCAACCCGACGGTTTTTGACTTATTTTTACTTTTTCTTTATTTTTGTTTTAGAAATTTTTAGTGTTTTGAGTCACCCGACCAAAATTTTGTGATAACGGGTCCTATTTTTCTTGACAGGAGAGAAGATAGGTAGATCATCATGAGGAGGATGAACGAGACGATGAGGAGCGCCCCAAGAAGGCGTTCGACGCTTAGGAGGAGCATGAAATCGACTGGAGAAGGAAAGACGGAGTTTAAAGCCCAAACGAAGACAAACAGCAGAATACAAGGCTCACTCGGCCGAGTATACTAGTCACTCGGCCGAGTACAGAAGTTCGTCCGGCCGAGCCGCTCACGAACGAGGGAAGTCTGCTGTACCCAACTCTCTGTCTATTCTTCTCATTTCATTATAACTGCTACTCGGCCGAGTATATATATTCACTCGGCCGAGTGAAACGGATACCCTCCTAGGGCGAGTTATGCCGAGTAGCTTGAGTCACTCGGCCGAATGGACTTACTCCACTCGGCCGAGCATGGCAAAGCCACTCGGCCGAAGCGATATCGGGGAGAAATTTTTATTTGCCTCGCTCGGCCGAGTGAGTAAAGTCACTCGGCCGAGTCGTAACTTTTTAATATAAAGCCAAGGGGGGGCGCAGTTTTCGAAAACAAAAAAAAAACCCCTTCGCCCGCGCCCCCTCAGCTTCCCCTCGCCCGATCTCGCCTCGCCCAACGGCCACTCGCCCGCGCGCGCCGCCGCTCGGCCTGCCGTCGCCGGCCGACCATCGCCGGACCCCGCCCGAGTCGCCGCCGGCAGCCCCGCCTCCGATCACCTCCGGTTCGCTTATTTTCACCGTTTTCTCCTCTCCTCGTGTATTTTTTGAGGATCCATGTGCTAAACGCCCCCCTAACCCAAATCAATTCCCATATCTATCTGTTATACCCCTATTGCTCCATACATTTTGATTATTACTCGCTGATATCGCTTTTCCATGCGCAGATTGTTTTTTGGAGCTTAGGGGAACTCAGGGGAGCTTCTACGGGCTGTTTTGGACTTCGTGGAGGCGCGGACTTCGCACGCTTCCACTGCTTAGCACTCGCGGCGTGTTTGGGTAAACTCTTTCCACTCTTTGTGCACACGCCGCACTTTTCACTTTTCGGCGCGCGCTCGGGGCAGATATGCCGCCCCGGACACGGCCGCGGTCGAAGAGAGCTTCCGCCAAGCGGAAGCGGTCGGATGATGCCGGCCCCTCCCACGAGTTGGAGGACTCTCCTCCACCGTCCCCCACACACACCGCACACCCAGCATAGCCTGCAGGCCCCGCACACCCCGCACAGCCTGCAGTGCACCCACAGCCCGCACAGCCTCTCCCTGCCGATCCACAGCCACCACCACCGGCTCCACTGGTCGGGCCGCTCGGGATTACGTTCCGAGACGACGCACACCGCGCCGTCTTCGAGCGTATCTCCCAGCGCTCGATTGTACCCTCCAGGTTTGCACACCTCGCTGACCTTGGACGCCTGGTGGTACTTGAGGGGATACTCACGTTGTACGACAACGTGGGGTGGCGCGACTTCCTTCAAGTGTCGGCGGATACTTTTACCCGCCCGACACTTGAGGTTTTGAGTTCGATCGCCCGGACCGATGAGGGATGCTCATTCCGGTTCATGGATCGAGAGTGCCAGGTCACTCTCGATATGATGAGAGCATTTTTCTCATGGCCCGCCGTCCCCGGAGCCGATCACGGTTACGGCCCTACCCACATCCCCCCACCTTCTTTCGACGCCGGCGCCTTCTAGGCCCGGATCACAGGCCACCACGCTGCCTTTGACCCTAGTAGGGCCAAGGCCTCGGCCATAGTCCACCCCTGCCTACGCATTGCCCAGCGCCTCATGGCGACTACCTTTTTGGCCAGATATGAGCCGGGCACGATGTCTACGCCAGAGCTTTACATGCTCTACGCGATGACACGTCCCAGAGCTCTGTCTAGGGATGGACTCGAGCTTGTCCCCGCCGTCGTGATCGACATTGCGGCTTGGTTTCTAGACCGTATCATTGTGTCGGTGGGCGCTCGCTCACCGATATGCTGCGGCGGTCTGATCACCTTGCTTACCATGATGACCGGCGAGGACCTACCCGACGACCTGCGACGCGTTCCGGGCCCCACTTCCTTGTCGATAGACGTTATGGCCCGGATGAAGATGCTGCGTCCGCATGGTGAGCGTCACTGGGTCTGGTTGCACGGCCCCTATGGGGCCGATTACATGATTCTCCCGAGCCCTGCTCGGACTCTGATTGCACCAGCCCACGTTGACTGGATTCCGGCGATGGATGTCCTCATCCCCGCCGCCTACGTGCTCGAGGCCGAGGAGGCCGAGCAGGCCCACGCTGCCCACGCTGCCCAGGCTGCTCCCGCAGACCCTGTTGTGCGCCCTGCCGAGCCTGCTGCCGACCCTGTCGCCCCTGTGCACCCTCAGCCCACACCTGACATTTCCACTGCTCTTGACACTTCTGTCCCCACCTCTGCCTGTGTCGAGAGTACTTTTGCTGAGCCCACTTCCACCACTGTCACCACTTCCGAGGCTGTCCCCACCACTCCCGCTGCCACCTCCGGCCCTCTGTCCGTGGAGCCCCTTTGCTCCGCTCTCCCCCAGCGCCCGCTGACCTTTGTTGAGAGTGGAGAGCCCTCGTTCACCGCGGTCGTGGAGACCATGGTTAGCATGATCTCCGCTGGGGTTACACCTTTTGGACCGCACACTTCTGCCCCAGCGGGAGATTCCTCTGTCTCCACTGCCGCCGTTTTCTCCGAGAGTGTCGTGGCGTCTGTCCACACTTCTGTGCCACAGACCTCTTTGGCCACCTCGTTGCCTCTTTTGCACGCTTCCTTTGCTGCCGCCGCCTCCACTTCTCGCCAGCCGGTGTCCCGGCCTCACACCGAGGCCAGGCCCACTTTTCCAGGCGCGGCACCTTTTGTCCCATTCCCTGCTGAGCCCGTTACATACTCCACACGCGTACGCCAGCCTCGCCCTACGCAGCCTAGACCGGTGCCTCCCTCTGCACCACCCCCGCCCGACACTACACTGCAGAGCATACGTGCTCTTGAGTTGGCGGTGAGCGGTCTTAGAGGAGACCTTAGGACCCTGTCCTCCACCATCTCTGCGATGGCTGGACGCTTCGACCTGATACCCCAGATCCACTACTGCCTTACACAGGTGCTGGAGCGTCTCCCTCGCGTACCCCAGCCCACCCAGCAGGTCCCCACACACACTTCCACACACACTAGACCTGCTTCCGCTTCCACCCCAGCTCAGCAGCCCACACCACCACCACCTCCTCCTCCGCCTCAGGACGGAGACGGCGCGGCACCGCCTTCTTAGGCACTCTTGATGCCTTTATCCATTCCTGTCGTTGTGCTGCCCGTCTCTGCTGGGTCCTGATGCACTTTTGCCCACCCCCCCCCCCCCCCTCCCCTCACTTTTTTGTGATTCTCATTTGCCGTCTCTTTATATATCTTTTTTGGGAGAGAGGGAGAGCTTTTGGTGACCCATTTATACTCGTATCACTCATATCTGTGCATGCATCATATCCGCATCATATTTTCGTTTCTTTATTTTTCGTTTTATTATCTTTTTTCTTTCCATCATGCATGCATCCTCACTTGCCCCTCTCATTACCTGTCTCTCTGTGTGCCACACTTTGCACATTGAGGACACTGTGCACTTTAGCTTGGGGGAGTGAGTTCTCACGTTCTTTTTCGATTTGCCACCTTTATTTTCATTTTTTCCACACCGTTTTTCACTTTTGCACTTATTTTTCATTTATCTTGCCATGCATCACGTTTTTCCTATTTTCCTGTGTGCCGCATTGCATAGTTCTATTTTTCCTTTTATCTTTACTTCGTTTCTTTTTCATCTCATGCTAGAGATGAATTTTCTGTGATGATGTCTACGTGGAGTTAGCTTATTCTATATGCATGCTATATTTGTCGTGTCTTAGATCTCATTTCTGATATCATATGCTATGACTTGCTTTACATTTAGAAATAGTAACCCACACTTTTTCCTCATGAAAATGGATGAAATTTTATTATTAGCTGAGCCTGAATATTCATATGTATGCTATCACAGAAAACACACCAAGATTCACGCATTGAATGCCTATATCTGGAGTACTGACTTCTTTTCCTTTATCACTTCTATATGCATGAATTGTACACTTCACTTCCGGACGATTGAATGATGATTAGCTAAGATATATCTGGATTAGTTAGCTTTTTTGTGATCGAAACTGAGTAGATTAGATTACCCTGCTGAAGTTGTCGTGCATGTCTTATAGAGTGAGCCGAGAGTTATATTTATTTCTTTCTCCACAAATCTTGAACATCACTTCTCTACTTTTAAAATCATTGGTGAATCTCCCCTTAGTGATTCTATTTTGTGGCATTTCCCCCGCTATTAATTCCTAGCTCCAAATCTCTTGTTTCAAAAACAAAAAAAAACAGAGAGAGAGAAGAGAAGAATAAAAGAGAGAAAAACATTCTTGTATATCATTACCTCTCTCTGAGTTGGGATCATTGTATATATGTTGCTTATTTTTTAAAAAAAAAAGGAGAAAAGAAAAGAGGAAAAATCCTCAATAAAAGATCCCATCTCGCTTACTTTCTTTCTTCTTTCCCTTCTTTACCTTTGGAGCTATATAAAAATGGGGATGTAAATATTTTTGTGCCACCACGCTTATAGATAAGCTTGGGGGAGGAGATCCATTGATGTGTGAGAGAGCGACTACTTGACATTGCACGACAACCTAGGCTAAGTAATATTCTATACTCGGTGAGATTGTTTCTAGCTTTACGAAACCCAGAAATCTAAGCCTAGCATTCATTTCATGAAATCCATACTTTTCTATTCTCTCTATTCTATGATGTGATACTCTTATACTCCAGATAGAAAGCGTTCAATTGAAAAGTGTGTGATCTGAGATTTGTATACCGCTTTAGATGATCCAGGCGATGTTAATTTTAAAATCATTCCGTTTTTCATGATTATACCGTTGTTCGTGGGTTTTCTATTTTCTACTTGCACTATTCTACTATGATATCAAAATGAGATTCTTTGACATGTATTTCTCACTCGGTGCATGCTATAAGAGTAGGTGAAACCCACGTCCTGAGAAAATGATCTAGCATCCTAGCTTTCTTTCTTTCTTTCTTTATTTTCGTTTGGTTTTCATTCTTCTTCGTTTTTCATTTTTTTTTCGTTTTTCGCCGTTTTCGTTTTCCGAATCCACCGGGTTCGCTTTTTACTTATCTTCCTCGAGGACGAGTAAGAGGCAAGCTTGGGGGATTTTGATCACTCCTTATTTTACACCTTTTTCCGCATGTTTGCATGCCATTTAGATCGCCCAAATCATGTTTTTCACGATATATCGACGATATTGCGATGCTTTTCACGCTTTGTTGTTTTTGTCGCATTTCAGGCGATTTGGCGCGATTTGGAGTGATCATGAGATGCGCTCACGATAGACGGCCACCGACGACCTCCCCGAGGGGTATTTTGCTATTGGAGAGGAGCGGAAGAAGAATGGACGTCGCCGGAGCGACGAGGAGGCCAAAACGACCAGTTTGGGCATTTTTTGTGTTCCACTCGGCCGAGTGGAGGAGCCACTCGGCCGACCAGCGAGACACTGCTCGGCCGACCCGTTCAGACACGATTTCCATGTGTACTCGGCCGAGCGACGGAGACCACATCGGCCGAGTGACGATACCACGTCCGCCCGAGTGGCGCCCAGACGAAGGCCCTCAAAAAGATCGAAGTTACTGTTTTTCGGCCATCTGAGCTTCAGAAGACCCACTCGGCCGAGTGGCAAATCCCGTCCGCCCGAGTGAAGTGAAGCCATCGGCCGAGTGACGACAAATCACTCGGCCGAGCCGCCCCCGAACTGAAGACCCCTGAAGCCCCCGACTTACTGGAAAATTGACAGGGTTTTCACTCGGCCGAGCGACTTTTGTCACTCGGCCGAGTGCGATGCGCAGCCTGTAGCGAAATTTGCGGAAAACAGGCTGTGCAGGGGCATTTTGGTCAGGATTTTTAGACGATTTTTGGGGCTATTTAAGCTCTGTTTTTACCCTAGTTTAGGGAGCCACCTCTCAGATTTTTGCAGCTTTTTGAGTCTACTTTTTAGTTTTATTAATTGTGATTGGAGAAGAGAAAAACTTGGATTTTTGTTGGGTTGATTGAAGATCTACATTGGTTTGCACTTTTCTTCCCCAAAAACTCTATTTTTATTGTTTATATCATTGTTGTGATGAATTCCATTGTCTATTTCATTGCTAATTATTGTGCTATTGCTATGATTAGTGAGTAGTCTCCACGTCTTGGGGCGTGGGGATGAACCCTACAAGCCCAATTTCGTATTTTTGTTGAATTGGTAGAAATTGAGCTAGGACTGTTATTAGGGATTAGATTGGGATCGAATTACTACGAATAGCTAGGTATTCACATCAATTGGGATTTGCAAGAGATTGGATCCCAATTCGATAGGAAGCCCTAGAAATCCGAATTGGGTTGGGGTCGGATTTTCGAAGTATCGGTTTGCAAGAGATTGGACCGATGCTAGGATCTCCGGTTGCAATTCCGTGCCGATACCCGTTTGCAAGAGATTGGACGGGTAGGAACTATCCTAATCTAGATTGTGGACCGAGTTTGCAAGAGATTGGGCTCGGGGCGCAATTGGACGATGATGTTGACCCTAATGCTAGCTTCCCTAGGCTAGGGTTTGCAAGAGATTGGACCCAAACCTAGGATAGCTATAGACCGGCAACAGCGCGAGAGCGTGAGCTTGGTTCCACATTTAGTTGCAACTAGTTCATCCAAATTCTCATCCTAGCGATTTCGATACCGGCGAACCACAATTGTGAAATACGGTGAGTAGTGGGGATTCCCCATTCCCTAGGCGTTCTCTATTTGATTTGATATTTCGCACTTTTGCCTGACGATTGTGACAGGATCGACCAAGGCAATTATCCCTCTAAATAGCCAGGTTGATTAGGAGCAAGCACGGTCATTCGTCCTCCCTGTGTTCGATACCCGCTCGCCGCTACACCGTGCGCTTGCGGTAAAACTACAACCGTCGCCTCGGGACGTGTACGCTGGGGCGCGATCAATATGTTAGCGCAATAGAGGAATAAAATAAAAATAAAGTTAAAAATAAAATAATGAAAGAACAATAGCTAAGTAAAGAAAATAAAATACCGTCGCCTCTCCACAATGGTGCCAAAAACTTAATCGCTCTCGAATATACACCCGGAGAATGATGTAGCTTTATCGCAAGTGCACATTTAAGTGGCAAGTAGGTATCGAATCACACGGAGGACTCATGACGGTACCCTACGTTAATTACTAAGCTACTTGGTGGAAAATTGTTTGGGAATGGTTGGTGTCACAATAGTTTGAGTACGGATAAAATTCAATATAATAAAGATGTCTAGGGCTAGGGAATCCCCAATATGGATTTTCAAGTCATCAATGTGAGTTATGAATTACCATCCAATTAGACTTGGTTTTAGGTGAACTTGCCGCAACTAATTAGAGAACTGGCGCACGATGTCGCGCTACGCAAGTCTATAGCAATCTAAACTAGAGCCTCGCTGTCGCGCAAGCCTAGTCCAGACCACTAGCATTAAGATCGGCAATTATGTCCAATCCCAACTCAAGCTCACTGTCCCGCCACTTGAGTTCGGATCGCGATAGCTCGTACTCGTTCACCGTCGTGCAATGAATATGAGTATAGGAGAACAATAAAAATGCTAGCTTTAGTCACTGTCGCGCACCAAGTCTATAAAATTTCGATTGTAAATCCTAAATCGAATATCTATGGCTTTCCTTGGATCAAGATCCTCTGTCAAGCTCTCAAGATCCAAGAGAAATCACTATCTATCTGTAGTAGAATAATCAATATCTAACCTGTCTAACAAGCCTAATATCATAGCAATTCATTAAATCTCACAAATCAAACATTAAATCCATAGGCTTCATTCCTTTGCCCTAGAGCAAACGAACTACGCACAAATCATATTGAAAATCAATAGAGAAGCAAGATCAACAATAGAATTCACCATGCAATCAAGATTTAATAAGAGATATATCATAAAGTTCAAAGCTTGCAAGAGATCAAGACAAACCAATGTTGCGAAGAAGCTTCATATAGAAAATTAGATCAAGTCTTCAATCTCTCTTCAATACAAAAGCTTAACTAAAATTAAAACTAAAGAAAAATCATTCTAAGAAGTCTCTCTGGTCTCCTCTAGGGCTGGAGACAAAATTGGGCTTAACTACATGCCCAAAAACCCAAAAAATCCAGACCAAACTGCCCCTGTGCAGCCAGAAACCCTAGTTTTCACAACTAGCTGTCGGCACTACTCGACCGAGTGAGAAGTTTACTCAGTCGAGTAGGACAGTCTGTAGATCACTCCAAAAAACAGAGAAGGTGCCTTGGATTTCTTCGGAATATTTGCCTCCACTCGGGCTAGTGGAGTTCTTACTCGGCCGAGGGGAAGTTACCACTCGATCGAGTGCATTATGGCATTCAGGTTGGCAGATGTCATCATATCAGCTTTTCTCGGTCTTGTAAGCTGCTTCACTCGGACAAGTGAGCTACGTCACTTGGCCGAGTGGCATGTTTCTGAACTCTTTTCTTCTCCTCCTCGCTTCCTCGTCGATTCTTTCGATGTCCTTCTTCTTCCACTCATCGTCCATCACCGTTAGCTCTCCGATATGATCATGGGCGACGGTTCGGCACGTGTGTAGGTTCTCTATGCACCAAATTGCTCCCGATTGCTCCATATCTCCTGAAATCAGACAAAAACCAAGAAATAGTGAAAAGTATCGAAACATCGTCGAATAATCGTGAAAATCATGATATGAGCAATTAAAATGACATGAAAATATGCAGAAATAAAGTGTAAAATATGAGCCTATCGGTGCTCACCAACATGCACATCATTCGAGCCATTGATCGAGAGAGATATTTTTGGCTCTATGGCCCAGCTTCCACTCCCTACACAAGGCTGCCCAATCCTGCACTTTTTGGGCCTAGCACCACTTTGAGGTGTCTTTTCTCACCTGACACTGACCTAGCTTCAGGTGTCCAGGCACCAGTCCAGTAGCCTGACCCATGCCAGCCCCAGCCTCAGGACCCTGTTGGTCCATATGGTGCTTCCACATCAGCTGGTCATGTAGTCAGCCCGGCCCTCCGTCAGTATAGGAGATCTCGACACCAGGTCGAGGATACTAGCAGCGCTCCTCCCTTACCATGTTCCCATACCGAGCACCTAGCTGCTTGGAAGAGGAGTTTAGGACTTTTAGAAACTCCACCGTCAGCACCTTGACTGAGGTCAAAGATACTCTCTCTGAGTTCAGGACTTCATTTGATAGCCTCGCTCTTGTTGTCGTGACTCTCCAATCCTAGTTTGACCTGGTCTATCAGTATCATTACAATCAGGGCCATTATCCTGCTGTTGCATCGCATCTCCTACCTGTCTGTATCACCCCATATCAATCTCATCCCCCTCAGACTTCTCAGAACCTAGCTGCCACTTCCATTCCGACCCCTCATGCAGATGTCGCCACCTCCTCACTGTTGAGTATTGGACTTCTCCCTACTTGGTGTTAATGATGAGGAAACATAAATACTTGGTACTAATCCCCTATTTTGCAGTTAATCCATTGCCTAAGCTATTTATGAAGATCTACTAGCAATGTATGACTCACAAACTTCATTGAAGGCAAATGACATGAATTGGATGATCGTAGATAATGATTGAAGCTCCGTGAAGACTTCAAGCTCATACGATGGAAAGAAGAGCTTATTCGTCAATGTAATTTTCTTTTATCTCTTCTAGTATGTAGCTTAGAAGTAGAACTTTGATGGAGCACTCACATACATCTACATTCAGTCATAGGGCTTCATTAGATCAATAGTCCTTTGATCCCAATTCATTTCTTTATTAATTTTATTAGGATTGTTTATAATAGTCGACTGCTGAACAGTTTACAGTCGTCTGTCTCAAAAACAGTCGACTGTGTTTTGTTCTAAAGTTGCCTGTTATGCACAGACTATTACAATAAAGTTTTGGGCCTTCTCTGATTATTTAGCACAGGCTACTGATAAACTATACACAGGCGACTGTTCAAGTGACAGTCGACTCTGTTTTATAAATCAGTCGCCTATCTATCCTTTGCCCAAACTCTGTTTGATCTGACTTTTACGACCAGTCGACTAATGTTGTATATACAGTCGACTGTCTCTTGGATCAGTCGACTGTCTATGCTGCAACAGTCGTTTGTCTGTGAGTCATTTCTTTGACTCAACTCTCTGGAAATTTCTCAGGCTTTTGACAATCGTCTGTTTAAGGATTTACAGTCGCCTGTTCTGATTAACAGTCGACTATGTTTGTCACGCCCCGCTTCCAAAAATGACGGAGGAGAAGCGTGATAAAGGCCCGCTTGGGCCGGAGCTGTGAAGCTCGGACCCAATAAGCGTCTGTAGAGGTACCATTTTAAAAGTTTCAGGTTCTTTCATTAATATAGTTCGAAACAACAGAAAGTACGGAAAGGAAGATGCATTCATTAAATTAGAGATACAATATCCAACAAGTACAAAGTTTAAAAAGAAGCCTAAGCGTTGGCAAAAAACTATCTAAGAGAAAACTGAAAGTAGTAACCTCTGAAAGTGGCGACTAAAAGACCTCAAGGTCTGGTCCTTGTCAGGTACATACTCTGGTGACGACGTCCTCGGCTCCACGTACTCCAGTGAGTCTGCCTCGTCCACGAACTCTGGCTCAACACCTGACGTACAGCACCAAAAGAAGGAACTGTACGTCAGGTCAGGTCTACAAAAAGGGTTAGACCAAACTACAAGTGTACTGAACTATTAAACAACGTTTTACTGGTTGATTAGCATGCTGAGGTTACAACAAGGCAGCAAAAGAAGTACGTAGCAAGAAAGTAGAGCGTAGCAGGCAGTAGCCGTAGCGTGTGCTACCTACTACGGGACTAACCTAAAGGTGTCAGGACAAGACGAAGACAGACAAGACAGGTAGGACACGACACGACACGGCACGACACGACACGACACGAAGGGTTCACGCCTTACGGGTTGAGGGGGATCAGACCCTCTCCCCGTGCGCACGCTCAACCCTACCCCAAACCCCAGAACTCAGGACAAGAAGTACAGAGATCACTTCCGCTTGGGAAGCACCTGAAACGCCCGTAGGCTTTTTGTAACACAGAGATCACTCCCGCAAGGAGAGCATCTGAAACGCCCGAAGGCTTTTTGTAACACGGAGATCACTCCCGCAAGGAAAGCATCTGAAATGCCCGAAGGCTTTTTGTAACATGGAGATCACTCCCGCAAGGAGAGCATCTGAAACGCCCGAAGGCTTTTTGTAACACGGAGATCACTCCCGCAAGGAGAGCATCTGAAACGCCCGCAGGCTTTTTGTAACACAGTGACAAGACACGACCAGTGTGTATAACAGTGACAAGACACGACCAGTGTACGGGAGAGTTATTCTAGGGTGTCCACACACACGCACACACATGATAGCCCTACAGCATCAAAGTTGTTATTGTCAGGCTCAGACTTCGTCGTCAAGTCTGAGTCGTCAGTGGCGTCCCGGACGCTATCATTTCACGTCCGGTTCTATACATTCATAGTCTAACAGTTCTAGCAATCTAAGACCAAAGCACGGTCAAAAACGCAAGTGGGTACACTTGCCTGCGATGGCGAGTGTGGCGTCCTCTCGAAGCGTCTCGTCCAAGCGTCTCGTTCGTAGAAGTCCGTCTGAAATATCGCCACGGCGACGATGTCAGGTCTCAAATTCATCAAATCCTATTAGGTTTCGTTTCTAGGTTTTCGGGACTATCCTATTCGTCAATAGTCACTTTTTGATGTTTCAGCCTAATCGACGATCTATCCTATGTGCACAGTCAACAAAGTCCATTCGTCGATTTTCTAAGTTCGTACAACGTTTTACAGGAGCTGGAAAAATAAATTTAGTTCAATTTGACGGTTTTTAGTTTAGGGTTCAGTCATCTATTGTGGGGGTTTCTACGAGTTTCGGGGAACCAACCTGAACCGGAGTTTGTTGTATATTGGATGTCGTGTCTGATCGGAGGGCTCCTCAGCTTCAGATCTGATCCTCGCACGATTCCCCAATAGTTCGAACTTGCGACGAAGGCCTACGACGTGTCGCAACGTCGTAGACGGCAAATCCGCGAAGTAGAACGTCCAAGTGGGGCCCACAGCAGTGCTAGGGGTCCACGGGGGACCCACAACACCTCTGAAGAACTTTGGGGGCCCACCACAGGAGTTGGTGTGGAAGAAGCTACATTGCGACGAACGTCGCTCGGTCAGACCGAGCCGCTGCGGGGATTTCTCTCGGTCAGACCGAGAGATGGCTTCGGTCGGGCGTGTTGCAGCGCAGCGGAGGCGGGGGCGTGGTGCGGTGCGAGGGATTCCATCGGTCAGACCGAGGGATCCCGTCGGTCGCAGCGGGGCGGGCCAAGTTGCAACGTTGCAACTTGCAATGAAGCGGAGCAGAGCACGGGTGCAGGGCGGCCTCTCGGTCGCTGCGGGCGAACCCACCGGTCGGGCGCTAGCGGGTGCTGCGATGGTGTAACGGAGCGGGCGGAGCGGCTGTGCGGAGCGGGCTCTCGGTCTGACCGAGCGATGCTCTCGGTCGGAGCGGGCGACAGCGGGGGGTCGCTTGCAGCGGAGCGTTGCAAGCGGCGCTGCGGAGCGGAGCGCCGGTCGTGCACTAGGATGTGCGGGGGCGACCGTCGGTCGTGCACTGGGCGATCGTCGCAACGTTGCGACGAACGTCGGGAAGGTGTTTTTGACTGCTAGGGTTTTTGTGATGCGAAAATAACCTATCCTAGGGCTAGTATAAATAGGTTAGAGCTAGGGTTAGGGTTAGGGTTTAATAAAAACGTAATTAAATAATTAAAATAATTAATTTAAAATAAATTTACTCTTCTCTCCCTCACACGAGATGGGTACGGCCAAAAATTCTAAAATTTTGTCTAAAAATTATTTAATACGTTATTATAATATAGGAATTTTATTGTAATTAAAACTCTTATAAAAATAGGTTTTAAAATTATTTAAAACTTTCAAATAAATGGAAAATAGGTCAAATTAAGTCCAAAAATTGTAAAATAATTTTAGGGTGCTCGGGACGACTAAGGAAAGAGAGTGGAGAAGACGGATCTAAATTTCGACGTCGAGAGACGAAACTAAAATTCGAAACATCTCGCGTCAAAACAGAAAGTCGCGACGTCACGTCAAATAAGTTAGTATCGCGGAAGAGCGACTCGAGATATGTCATTCCAAAGTTGTTCCACAATCTAATACTTTTAGAGACGATCACGACGACATATCACACAAAAACGTTCAAAAACAAATAAAGTCTAAAATAAACACGTGCACGATCAAAAGCACGTGCACGAAGAAGGTACGATAGAAACAGGCCGTTACATTCTACCCACCTTAGAAATGATTCCGCCCTCGGAATCACTTACACTAGTAATAATATTACCCATATAACCTTATACCCGCAACTATCATATCTACCCATGAAGATTTCTAATTCTGAAACTTCGAACAACGTTCCTCAGTAATCTCTCATAATCCATCTTTTCACTGGGCAAAGCCACGATTAAACTCTTCTCTTATTACTTAACTATAGACCCATCACTACTGTTCAAATTTCCAACTCCAAGTCCTCACAAAAATAATAATCATCTTCTCGATAATATCTTTTTAATTTCTCAATCTCCTCCCAATGTTAATCAATCTCCAAGAAAAAAAATGAGATTCTAGTCAACTACCAATCCAGGGCGAAAACTTTGTCTGTCTTATAATACCTTCACAAATCAGCAATCGCTGTGTTCTCAATACATTTTTGTCATATCTCCCCGTAAATTCATCCACCAAATAATTTGACCTGACAGAATTACCCCTCATCCTACTCACTATAACTAATCCCAACCAATAATAAGTCCGACTACCTAAACATCCATTAATCTCCACCCGTCGTGTTACTCCCAATGTCTTCCCACGTCAACTCAACAATCAAGTCTTGATGCTATTAAAAGCTCTACTCCGTCTCATGATCACCCTAACTCTTATCATACTCTGTAGCCATCCCTATCTACCATTCGTCTAAGCCTCAAATCCGATAAGTTCTCATCTCCTCGCATATAATTTCATTCAACCAGAATTCTCCATTGAGTCCGACACACTTTGGTTTTATAAACAAGTCTTTGGACAGTCCATTCTTTTCATCCAAAAGATATTCTAATCCATCATCTTTATGTTCCCAAAATCAATTAATCATTGCCATAATAAAACTCATCTCACTCCAAGCCTACCTGCAAACAAAAATCCTATAACGATAATAGCTAGTCCTAACTAATATAACAACCATAAACACGAAAACTTTCTTTAAGGGAGAAGAAGAGAAGAGAAAGAGGGACTTAAGGCCAAAGAAATATTTTAAAACATTTGGAAAAAACATGTGGTGTTGCGGTAATGGATGAGGGAGGTTAAGTGATTTGTGATCTTGTGAGCTAGTTTTAAAACTTTAAAGATTTGGTTTAAAGAAAAACAAAGTTTTGATACAGTCACATACAACCAAGATAAACCATTCATTAAAACTAAAACTAAGTCTAAGGATCTGTCTGCGATGACGCCATTCTTATAAGTATGAATACCGTCATTCAAACAACTCCCAGCATACCATGGTTAACACTGAGTACACATTCAAGGCATAAAAGGCAATCATCGGGATCCTAAAGAACACACATTCATACAGGTCTATGCACTCTACCTATGCTCAACCACCACGACGACATCACTTACCAAGGGACCTACTCCTAAACTGGAGATAGCATGGATAACTACAAGGTCTAATGTCTAAATAATAGAAGGAAAAGAAAACTAGATCAAAAGCGAAACGAAATAAGATCGGAAAGAACGAGCTCAAATAAGACGGAGTAAAGAGATAGTTGGTTGGATGGAACAAAAACATTTCTCAGAATAACTAGATAGATGAAGGAGATTTACGGGTAAAATATGATATCGTATACTTTATACTTTTATAAAAATAAGTGGGGAAAAGGAGCAGATAGTAAAATTATTACGATTTGGAAAAAGTTAGATGAAGGAATAAAAGTAGGATAATGTAGCGATTGTTTTGCAAATGAAAATAAATTTTAAACAAGGTTCTTGAAGTATGAGCACGATGAACATAGAGACGTTTATATGTAAAGAAATTTAAAATCCCCCTTTGTTTTAGAAAAATATTCTACAGTACGTACGTAAATGGTTAAAAATAAATTTCGTAGGTTAGAACAATGATATATTGAATTCCCGAAATGGTAACAAAGTTTTAAAACTAAAATACGATAGATACTGATTCGAAAATAAGTACGAGGCCGTAACTTAAAACTTTTACGACCGAAAGGTTTCAAAATTTGCGAAAGAATTTTAACTCAACCGAAAGTAAGAAATTTTAAATAATTAATAAAAGTTTTCAAAGAAGTCAAATTGGGCGGAGAATTTAATAATGAATTTCGAAAATACTTTTAAAGGAAGCAGGTTTTGGGAAAGGGAAAAAAAATTCGAAAATAAGTACAAGATAGTAGAAATAAATTGTGTAGTTTATAAAAGTAATATATATATTTTGGAAAGAAGGCAAATAATGCGAGATATTGACTTAAACATTTACGTCCAAGAAAGCTCCAAGTCAATTAAAAGTTTTAACTCGGTCCAAAACAACATATTTTAAATATATAATATAGGGGTTTTCAAAGAAATCAAGCCAGGGCGAAAACTTAATAAGGAAAGTCGAAAATAATTTTAGAGGAGGATTGGTCGAGGAAGGGATTCGAAGGATCGATGATAATCGTCAGGAAACGATCACGAGAATCGAGAGAAAGGAAAAATGATCGCATGAAGAGTACGCGTAAGCTATGAATCGTGAAGAGCTACGATGGGACTCTATGATCGATAGCACAAAATTTGCAAGGATCAGAGGGATGCTAGAGGACAAGGGTTCTAATTATCGGGTCGTCTAAAGATTAGGATAACTCAGCTCAAAGGCTTCCTATGAGCTAGACTATACCCAGGATCTAAAGAGAAAGTTCCTAAGAGAAACAAGGTTACGTTCTGCTAGGTCCGAAGTCGATGGAGCTGGGCGAGCGACTAGACTTAAAGAAGGACTCTAGATATCTAATACGATCAGAATCAAATGGGGATGCTAAAATAGTCTAGGACGAGGACGACTAAATCTTAACCAAGGCATCCGACTATCAACCTGAGACGTCTACCTAAGTCTTCCTACTTTCCAAGACTGGGAAACTAATTCAGACTTGTACGTGGATATCAAATGAATGCGGTACTTTTATTGTTCCGAACTTTTGCAAGACCTGCATGGGCCACCACTAAAACCTGTCACGCCCCGCTTCCCAAAACGACGGAGGAGAAGCGTGACAAAGGCCCGCTTGGGCCGGAGCTGTGAAGCTCGGACCCAATAAGCGTCTGTAGAGGTACCATTTTAAAAGTTTCAGGTTCTTGCATTAATATAATTCGAAACAACAGAAAGTACGGAAAGGAAGATGCGTTCATTAAATTAGAGATACAATATCCAACAAGTACAAAGTCTAAAAAGAAGCCTAAGCGTTGGCAAAAAACTATCTAAGAGAAAACTGAAAGTAGTAACCTCTGAAAGTGGCGACTAAAAGACCTCAAGGTCTGGTCCTTGTCAGGTACGTACTCTGGTGACGACGTCCTCGGCTCCACGTACTCCAGTGAGTCTGCCTCGTCCACGAACTCTGGCTCAACACCTGACGTACAGCACCAAAAGAAGGAACTGTACGTCAGGTCAGGTCTACAAAAAGGGTTAGACCAAACTGCAAGTGTACTGAACTATTAAACAACGTTTTACTGGTTGATTAGCATGCTGAGGTTACAACAAGGTTGCAAAAGAAGTACGTAGCAAGAAAGTAGAGCGTAGCAGGCAATAGCCGTAGCGTGTGCTACCGACTACGGGACTAACCTAAAGGTGTCAGGACAAGACGAAGACAGACAAGACAGGTAGGACACGACACGACGCGGCACGACACGACACGACACGAAGGGTTCACGCCTTACGGGTTGAGGGGGATCAGACCCTCTCCCCGTGCGCACGCTCAACCCTACCCCAAACCCCAGAACTCAGGACAAGAAGTATAGAGATCACTTCCGCTAGGGAAGCACCTGAAACGCCCGCAGGCTTTTTGTAACATGGTTATCACTCACGCAAGGAGAGCATCTGAAACGCCCGAAGGCTTTTTATAACACAGAGATCACTCCCGCAAGGAGAGCATCTGAAACGCCGGAAGGCTTTTTGTAACACGGAGATCACTCCCGCAAGGAGAGCATCTGAAACGCCCGAAGGCTTTTTGTAACACGGAGATCACTCCCGCAAGGAGAGCATCTGAAACGCCCGCAGGCTTTTTGTAACACAGTGACAAGACACGACCAGTGTACAGGAGAGTTATTCTAGGGTGTCCACACACATGCACACACATGATAACCCTACAGCATCAAAGTTGTCGTTGTCAGGCTCAGACTTCGTCGTCAAGTCTGAGTCGTCAGTGGCATCCCGGATGCTATCATTTCACGTCCGGTTCTATACATTCACAGTCTAACAGTTCTAGCAATCTAAGACCAAAGCACGGTCAAAAACGCAAGTGGGTACACTTGCCTGCGATGGCGAGTGTGTCGTCCTCTCGAAGCGTCTCGTCCAAGCGTCTCGTCCGTAGAAGTCCGTCTGAAATATCGCCACGGTGACGATGTCAGGTCTCAAATTCATCAAATCCTATTAGGTTTCGTTTCTAGGTTTTCGGGACTATCCTATTCGTCAATAGTCACTTTTTGATGTTTCAGCCTAATCGACGATCTATCCTATGTGCACGGTCAACAAAGTCCATTCGTCGATTTTATAAGTTCGTACAACGTTTTACAGGTGCTGGAAAAATAAATTTAGTTCAAGTTGACGGTTTTTAGTTTAGGGTTCAGTCAGCTATTGTGGGGGTTTCTACGAGTTTTGGGGAACCAACCTGAACCGGAGTTTGTTGTAGATTGGATGTCGTGTCTGATCGGAGGGCTCCTCAGCTTCAGATCGGGTCCTCGCACGATTCCCCAATAGTTCGAACTTGCGACGAAGGCCTACGACGTGTCGCAACGTCATAGACGGAAAATCCGCGAAGTAGCACGTCCAAGTGGGGCCCACAGCAGTGCTAGGGGTCCACGGGGGACCCACAACACCTCTGGAGAACTTGGGGGGCCCACCACAGGAGTTGGTGTGGAAGAAGCTACGTTGCGACGAACGTCGCTCGGTCAAACCGAGCCGCTGCGGGGATTTCTCTCGGTCAGACCGAGAGATGGCTTCAGTCGGGCGTGTTGCAGCGCAGCGGAGGCGGGGGCGTGGTGCGGTGCGAGGGATTCCCTCGGTCAGACCGAGGGATCCCGTCGGTCGCAGCGGGGCGGGCCAAGTTGCAACGTTGCAACTTGCAATGAAGCGGAGCAGAGCGCGGGTGCGGGTCAGCCTCTCGGTCGCTGCGGGCGAACCCACCGGTCGGGCGCTAGCGGGTGCTGCGATGGTGTAGCGGAGCGGGCGGAGCGGCTGTTCGGAGCGGGCGCTCGGTCTGACCGAGCGATGCTCTCGGTCGGAGCGGGCGACAGCGGGGGGCGCTTGCAGCGGAGCGTTGCAAGCGGCGCTGCGGAGCGGAGCGCCGGTCGTGCACTAGGATGTGCGGGGGCGGCCGTCGGTCGTGCACTGGGCGATCGTCGCAACGTTGCGACGAACGTCGGGAAGGTGTTTTTGACGGCTAGGGTTTTTGTGATGCGAAAATAACCTATCCTAGGGCTAGTATAAATAGGTTAGAGCTAGGGTTAGGGTTAGGGTTTAATAAAAACGTAATTAAATAATTAAAATAATTAATTTAAAATAAATTTACTCTTCTCTCCCTCACACGAGATGGGTGCGGCCAAAAATTCTAAAATTTTGTCTAAAAATTCTTTAATACGTTATTATAATATAGGAATTTTATTGTAATTAAAACTCTTATAAAAATAGGTTTTAAAATTATTTAAAACTTTCAAATAAATGGAAAATAGGTCAAATTAAGTCCAAAAATTGTAAAATAATTTTAGGGTGCTCGGGACGACTAAGTAAAGAGAGTGGAGAAGACGGATCTAAATTTCGACGTCGAGAGACGAAACTAAAATTCGAAACGTCTCGAGTCAAAACAGAAAGTCGCGACGTCACGTCAAATAAGTTAGTATCGCAGAAGAACGACTCGAGATATGTCGTTCCAAAGTTGTTCCACAATCTAATACTTTCAGAGACGATCACGACGACATATCACACAAAAACGTTCAAAAACAAATAAAGTCTAAAATAAACACGTGCACGATCAAAAGCACGTGCACGAAGAAGGTACGATAGAAACATGCCGTTACAGTGTTCCTTGCATCAGTCGTCTGTCCTATTACTTGTGAGATTTCCAGTATTAGTCTAACTTACCCATCTCTCTGCCAGTCGCCTATCGAAGAAATTACAATCGCATGTTGGTTTAACAGTCGACTGTCCATGTAGTAAGTTACCGTTATGAATTCTCACCTACCCTTGCTGACTGTGCAACAGTAGACTGTGGATTGTTCAACAGTCGACTGTCGCGAGTTCAGATTCTATCCGTTGAGATTTTTCTCACGGATTCCAATTGGTTTTTTGCCCAAACTGTTTTGTGGATTTGAGAAAACTATAAATAGATCTTTTACTGTTCCATTGGAAGGTTACTCATTCATTGCAAACTCTCTCAAGCTTTCATTTCCAAAGATCAAAGCTCTTAAATCCAAAGCCCTAATTATTTCCAAATCTTGTTCTCTTGCTCTCCAACCTAGAACCAAAGAGTGATCTTCTAGGCAATTGGTGCAGTCAATAGAAAGGGCTTCTCCTCTCTTCCAAGAGAGTTCTTCAATACACATCACCCTCCACCTTCATGTTCTACTTCAAGGCATAGGTGATTGTAAATGTTGTTTTCATTATTTCATAACTCTCGTTATTTGAGTTTTGCTCTCGGTTGTAAGAGTGGTTTTGCTTGCTCCCTGGTTGTGGGAGTCAAGGACATCGATTGTATTCGATTGCACTTGTAGGTTGCTACAAGTGGGATTTAAGGAAATCTCAAGTTAGGGTTCTAACTTGAGTATCCGGTGGTATCTGGGTGGTAGGGACGTAGGATTACCGGGAACAAGTCGGGAGTTGACTTGGGTAATCCAAACCCTTGAAACATCTCTGTGTTTGCATGTGTTTTATTTTGGGTTGTTTTTCTATTCCGCACTATTTGTTGGATTGCATTTTATTTGGCGTAAATTCCTTTTAAATTTGCATAAACACTATTCAACCCCCCTTCTAGTGTTTTTCCCATAGACATGGTCCTTACAATTGGTATCAGAGCGCAAGGTTATATCTATGGCATCCAACAACAACAACATACCTCCGCCTCCTTCGTACAACAATCACGATCGTGATGGAGCGTCCACACTTTTCGAAGGTCAATCTATGGTACGTCCTCCACGTTTCAATGGTACTAATTTTGGCTATTGGAAGTGTACGATGGACACATTCCTTAGGAGTGCTTCACTTTGGAGAACCCTCCACAAGGAGTACGTCGAGCCCACTGAAGCGGATTTCGAGAAATGGACGACTTCCGAGAAGTCCGCCGAAGTCAACAACGCTAAAGCAATGAACGCTCTTCATTGTGCACTGGACCTGAATGAGTTCAACAAGATATGCACATGTAAGAGTGCGTATCAAATTTGGAACCATCTCATCGTTACCCACGAGGGAACGAACAAGGTAAAGCTTTCAAAGTTATATGTTGCCGTACAAAACTTCGATTTGTTTCATATGCAGGATAATGAGACCATTGCATCGATGTACGGACGCTTTACTGACATCACGAATGAATTGGAAGCCCTTGCCAAATATACACCGAACCTGAAAAGGTAAGGAAGATCATCATGGGGATGACCTCCAAATGGGAAAGAAGAGCAATCGCCATCGAGGAGGTCAATGACTTGAAGAACTACACCGTGGTGAATATGATCGGGACTCTCATGTCTTATGAGGTACGATGAGAGAACCGATTAAAGATTAGAGCAATGATGAATCCTTCAGAGGCCAAGAAGAAAGCTTTGGCATTCAACGCCAATTCATCATTCTCCGATTGTGAGGAATCCGAGAACGAGATGGATTTGGGTGAAATGGCCCAAATGGCGAAGAAGTTCCAACGCTTCTTCCGCAAAGGTAAATTTCCCTCAAACAAACGTTTTGAGTCTACTAATGCTACTTCCTCTCTTTGTTATTAGTGTAATAAGCCAGGGCACATCAAGAGGGATTACCCAATGCTAAACAACAAAGAGAAGTGAAAGGCACCGAAGTACCACAAGTCCGATAAGAACAAGAGAGACAAGAAGAAAGGACTCGTAGGTACCTTAGACGACTCAAGTGATGACTCATCAAGCGATTCTGATGATGAGAAGGGTGAGAGCGCCCACATGTGTTTCATGACCTTTGAAGACCCACTCTCCGATGAGAGTGATTCTGACATGGACGACACCGAGGTAACAATGGATGAACTTCGCATAGCTAATGAAGAACTATTTGCTAAATACCAATCTTTAATGCTTAAGTATACTAGCTTAAAGAAATTGAATATTAACAAGCCATCCATTCCATGTATTATCAACAATGACACCATTGTTGATACTTTAACTCTTGAGAAAGAAAACTTAGCTTCTCAAAATGTCATATTGAGAGATGAGGTGAATTCCCTCAAATCTCAACTAGATCAAACACATCCAACGGATAATAGTGATCTAGTTACATGTCACACACAATTGAGTTTAGAGAATGATTCTCTTAAAACTCAAGTGCACGAGTTCAAAGCACGGGTGTCCACTTTGGATACCTATATTTCTTCTATTAAAGAGAAATATGAGCTTATGCCCTCCCGTATTGTGAGATTCAATAATGAAAAAGGACAATTGGATGATTTGCTAGCAAACCAATTTCCGGCCACACATCATGTTGGTCTGGGGTTTGTGAAAGCCAATGCATCTAATGATCGCACCTCCTATAGTGGTGTCACTATAGATTTTGTGAGGCCTTCCTCCGGTGCATCCACAAGTGGTGTCAAAGACACTACAGGTAGCAAACCTACCAAGAAATTCACCACTTCACCCTCTCTTCTTTTTGGCAAGAAACCCACTAAGGGTGGAAACCAAAAGCAAGGCCATGCTTACATGTACACTAACACTCATCCTTGTAGGAAACCTCCAACTTCACAAGTGGATAATTATGACACATTTTATGCTCTGCACCCACGTACACGTACACAACCACACATGAGAAATACTCATGTACGTGCTCCTATACACCCGTATGCTCATACGCATCATTCTTTCATGTATACTTATCATCCACATGTCATGCATGATCCATAAGCTTCATATAATATGCATGTTCCCAAGCATACATATCATCCTAGAATGTACAATGCGTATCCTCCACCACATCTCTATTCTAGAAATCAAGTTCCTAAGAAGCATGCACCACATAAAAATCCAACATATATGCATGCAACTAGGAAGAGGACTCCCAAAATTTACACTATTTGGGGTCCTAAGAACACTAGTCTAAATGATAGGAATGCTTATGTCGATTCCTATTTTCATGATGTGATTAGAAATAGTAATTATGTTGGGAAGCAGAAGTCCACTTGGACTTGGCTTCCAAAGGGCTAATCCCCTTGGACCCAACAAACATTGGGTACCATAAGCTTATGGTATATCATATAGGTACCCAAGAGAAAGAAGAAGAGCAACAAAGGTCTTATTAGCTCTAAAGGGAAAGGATGGATTCTTGATAGTGGTTGCTCCAAACATATGACGGGAGATCCCTCATTGCTCTACAAAGTGATTAGCATCAAGGATGGTGCAACGGTCACTTTTGGAGGTAATCAAAAGGGAACCATCATTGGAGTAGGTATTGTTGGTAATCTTTCCAAACCCGTAATTACTAACGTTTATCTTGTTAGTTGTTTGTGTCACAATCTCATTTCCATTAGTCAACTTTGTGACAAAGGTTACAAGGTTAACTTTGGAGAAGGATTGTGTACTATTGTTGATTGTGATTCAAATATTTTATTTTCCGGTATTAGGCATAGAAATATTTATTATTTGAGCTTGCCTAAAACCGTAGAACATTGCTTAGTTGCTAACACAAGTGAACAACTATTATGGCATCGTCGTTTTGGTCATGTTCATTTCAAGCACTTATATAAGTTAGCCAAGCATGATCTAGTCAAAGGTTTTCCTAAGATTGTTTTTAATAAGAAAAACTTTTGTGATTCATGTCAAAGAGGTAAACTAAGTAAATCTTCATTTAAGCTTAAAGAAGGGATTACTTCTAAGAGGCCCTAGAACTTCTTCATCTAGATTTATTTGGGCCAACTAGAACCGCTTCTTTAGGTAATGCTCATTATGGATTAGTTGTCGTTGACGACTTTTCAATATTTACTTGGGCTTCATTCTTAACTAATAAGAATGAAGCTTATGAAGAGTTTACCAAATTTGCAAAGAAGCTTCAGAATTTCTTAGGATCCACCATTATCACTATCCGTAGTGATTATGGAGGAGAATTTAAGAATGAATCTTTTACTAAGTTTTGTGATGACACCGGGATAACTCATAATTTTTCCTTCCCTCGGGCACCACCACAAAATGGTGTTGTAGAGAGAAAGAATAGGACTCTTATTGAGTGTGCACGTACTATGCTCCATGATAGTCATCTTGGACTACAATTTTGGGCAGAGGCGGTGCACATGGCATGTTATGTGCTCAATAGGATCCTAGTGAGACCCCGAACGAACAAAACTTGTTTTGAGTAGTTTTATGATAAAAAGCCTCAAGTAAAATATTTTCGTGTTTTTGGTTCAAAATGCTCTATAAAGAACACATTTGGTAATTTAGATAAATTTGAGCCAAGATCCGATGAAGGAATTTTTGTTGGATATTCCACACGTAGCAAAGCCTACCGGATATACAACAAAACTTCTTCAACGATTGAGGAATCTCTTCACGTATCCTTTTATGAAGATTTTGATTTTCCTCATGTTGATGATGATAATGTAGATATTCTTTGTGATTCTCTTAATAATGTTAAGATTAATGATTCTATTGTTGAGACTAACACTTCTAACGAAATTTTTGAAGTTGTTCCTAGTGATACATGTATACCCAAATCTTACCCGACCGTTCGTAATCATCCCCATAACCAAATTATTGGAGATATTGGTGTGGGTGTTCGAACGAGATCGAGAATTAAAGAATTCTCTTATTGCACATTTGTCTCTACCATTGAACCAAAGAACATCCAAGAAGCTTGTGATGATAGCTCTTGGATAGTGGCAATGGAAGAAGAACTAATGCAATTCGAGAGAAACGAAGTTTGGGAACTCGTACCTCTTCCAAGTGGTCACCAAGTCATTGGGACCAAATGGATCTTCAAGAACAAGACAGGTGAAAACGAGGTAATCATACGAAACAAAGCAAGGTTAGTGGCTCAAGGCTACCGGCAAGAGGAATGTATTGATTTCGAAGAATCTTTTGCCCCCGTAGCTAGATTAGAAGCTATTAGGTTGCTTTTATCTTTTGCATCCCATAAGAATTTTAAACTATTTCAAATGGATGTTAAAAGTGCATTATTAAATGTGTTTGTCAATGAAGAAGTTTATGTTTCTCAATCTCCCGGTTTTATTCATGAAAAATTTCCAAACCATGTTTTCTAACTTAAGAAAGCATTGTATGGGTTGAGACAAGCTCCTAGAGCTTGGTATGATCGACTTAAGACCATTCTTTTGAATTTAGGTTTTAAAATGGGAGAAGTTGATTCTACACTCTTCATTAAAGATTATGAAAATGACATTCTTTTGATTCAAGTTTATGTAGACGATATTATTTTCGGTTCTACTATCTTTAATCTTTGTCAAGAATTTTCCAAGTCTATGAAGGATGAGTTTGAGATGAGCCACATGGGAGAGCTCACCTACTTCCTTAGATTGCAAATTCGACAAATGGAGAATGTCACATTCATACATCAGACAAAGTACACATGTGAGCTTATTAAGCGATTCGGGATGGAATCGTCTTCGATCTTCGAGCAAAAGGACTCCCATGAGTACTACTACTCATCTACATAAGGATAAAACGGAAAAGATGTAGACGTTCGTCTATATCACGGTATGATCGGTAGCTTACTTTACTTAACTGCTAGTAGGCCCGATATCATGTTTTCTGTTTGCCTTTGTGCTAGATATCAAGCTAGACATAAAGAGTCACACTTGATTGCGGTTAAACGAATATTTCGGTATCTCAATCAATCTCTAGACTATGGGTTACTTTACCCTAAATCTATCACATATGAGTTAACCTCATATAGTGATGCCGACTTTACCGGATGCAAGTCCGACAGGAAAAGTACTAGTGGCGCTTGCCATTTTCTAGGAAATTCCTTAGTTTCTTGGTTTTCTAAGAAATAGAATTCGGTGTCATTGTCCACGACTGAAGTGGAATATATTGCCGCGGGTCTTGCATGTGCACAAGTTCTTTGGATGAGACACACTCTTATGGACTATGGTGTCAACTGTGATACTTGCTCGATCATGGTTGATAACCAAAGTGCCATATGTCTTTCCAAGAATCTGGTACACCACTCCCGTACCAAACACATAGACGTGAGACACCATTTTATTAATGATCATGTAGCTAAGAAGGACATCATCTTAGAGTACATTGAAACCCAAAAACAAATTGCCGACATCTTCACAAAACCTCTTAAAGAAGATTCATTTATGAGGTTGCGTGGAGAATTAGGAATTATGTGTGAATCTGAAATCTAGAAGCTCAATTTTCATGTTATAACACTTTTTGAGCTCATATCATCATGTTGCCTATCTTCTTGTGATATATCATTTATATGTGCTTAAGAAAGGCAAATTGTGATCTATGTGATTTCTTGAGTTTCTTGAGATTGATTCTGGTCATTTGTGTTTTGATTGATGTAGTGTTTTTAAATTGTTTTTATAATGAGTTAATGATTAGAGTTTAGGTCCTAGGGTGAGTGTTCGTATCCTTTGGATTTCTATCTCACTGTGCATTTTTGGACTAGGACAGACGACTGTTTTTCCTTCGATAGTCGACTGCCCTACTCTTTCATCTCTGTCTGAAAATTTGTATCTTTTGCACAGCTAACTGATGATTGTTTTCCAGTCGACTGTTATTTTAACAGGCGACTGTACTGTAGTCATCAGGCGATTGTTCTCTCTGTCGAAATTTTACAGTGCTCTCTGTTGTTTTGATGAACTGTATTGATTCTCGGCCAGTCGACTGCTGAGTATATTACAGTCGACAGTCCAATGGACAGGTGACTGCTTGTTACTTACCAGTCGACTGCCTATCTTTCTAAGCTTTATTGTTGTCACTTCATCCAGTCGCCTGACTTTTGTTCATCAGTCGATTGTCTACTGTTCGTGACGGTTCACTGCTTTGATCTGAGCCGTCGATTTCTTGATCCAACGGCCCATATTATTTCCGTCTTTCATATATACGTCGAGACTGTTCTTTTCGTCTCTTGCGATTCTCTCTCCTCCGATTGAAACGCTTCGACTTCCCGCTCGTTTTCTCTGCCGTTGCCATCGATCTTTGCCTTCCTGCTCGTCGATTGCTTCGTATTTGCTTTTTCGTGCCTTCTCGACTTGGTTTGTCTCTCTATCTCTCAAGTCTTTCGCTCGATTCATTGTCTTTCGATTTCTTTGCACATCGTTTCTCTCTCTCGATTCCATGGCACCCAAAACCAAGAGAAAAGAGAAGATCGTTGCTCCTAAACGACCTAGGGCACCCAAGAAACCTATAACCAAGAAGAAGAAACCCTACAAAGCCCGAACCAAGCATGCCGAGTCTCCCGTGCATTCTTCTTTGCCGGGATATTCTCCTTCTGCTTCTTCTTCTGACGCTCAACTAATGATTCACCATCAGCAGAAGCCCATTGGTGTTACCATCAATGAGCCTACTGCTGTTGTTTCCCATCAGTCTGCTTCGAGCTCTGGAGAATAACCTCCTGTTGTACCCCTTCTGATCCCCTTGTTCCTCTTTGTCGAGATGATCTTTGTTTGGCAAAGTTCTACTCTCTCTTAGGGATCATGCTTCGTAGGGAGCGGTACATCCCCTTTCCAGCCTTTACTGCTGAGAGACTCTCTGACATCTTATCTGCTACTCACCTGGCTGATCTTTTTCGCTTCTCTCAGAGTGAATCTCCCAGAGCTTACCCATTTTTGGTGAAATTCTTCTATGCGAACCGCGTTCGCGGTGAGCATTCCTCTACCGGCATCATCGATACTGTCGTCCAGGGAACCAACATTCAGATCACTCCCTCAATCTTAGGGACTATTTTTAGGATTCCCTCTGTTGGTTCCGTTCCCCCATATATTTGCATCTCCGATATTGACGACCTTGACCAGTCTGTCCTTGGGGATATGTTTCGAGAGGTATCTTTAGCCCTTGATTCAGGTGTCAGGTCATCTATGTTTTCTGCGAGAGGTTGGGCAGTTCACCTAGTGGTGAAATCCAACATCCTGCCGAGGTCAGGTCATCTGACAAGCCGTCTCAGGATATCCTGAAGTGTATGTATGCTATTTTCTCTGGCATGCCCGTGAACTGGGCCGGTGTCCTCCTTGATAGGATGGACAAGGTTGAGTTCACGACCTCCTCGTCTCACATTCCTTACGGTGATCTTTTGACTCTTGTCTTCCGTCATTTTGGTATTGATTTGACTCGTTACGAGCCCATGCCCTTTGGTCCTCTCCTCGACGCTTCTGCAAAGTCGAAATCTTCTTCGGCTATGCAAACTGCCTCGAATAAGAGGAAATCTACTTCAGCTCCGTCCTCCTCCACTGTTCCTCCAACTGACCTGCCTTCCACCTCTGCTCCACCATCTCATGATATTCTTTTGGAGATGGTCTCTGGACTTTACAGATTGATGTCTCTTTCTTTCCTCCATCAAGGAATACCCTTCCCAGAGGATCTGAGACAGGTTGTTCTCCAGCTTCATGTGCCTCCTCAGCCCACTGATGTCGTTGAGCATCTTGGTGTAGCTTCTACTCAGGATGTTGCTGCTACTGTTGCTCCTTCTGACCCTCCTCTAGAGGATACACCTGCTGTCACAGAGCCTGCTTCTTCTTCTGCAGCCCCTGGAGACGCTCACTCTTACATAGGTATTTGTGTGGTGGTAGCTTGGTGATGGTTGTATTTTAATGTTTGATGGTTTGATATGATGTATGTATCTTCACTTCTGTATGGTGATGTACTTCGATGTTGTCATGATGATATATTTATGTCTTGATCATGATGTATTTTTTGTGATGGACATGTAGATGTCCATCCGTTGATGTACTCATCTTTTATATCTATTCTATAAAAGAGGACCTTTTTTGAATTTTGTCCCAGTCATAAGTCCAGTCATATTTTTTGTTTGTCCCAGTCACCAAGAACGGCCAGGATACACTCTGATGGAGGGCCAGGATGAAGCCACGCATGCATGGGTGCCACAGGCAAGAGAGAGAGAAAATAATTGTACCGCAGCCACTCTTTCCAATGCACTGATCTCCTTCATAGCAACTCAAAATTTTGGGGGGGAAACACGAAATTTTGGGGGGAAAAGACCTCACAGAGCAGTAAAAATTGGGCTTCTTCGTAGCAACTGAAGAACTTCAAGCCTTGCAAACACACGCTTGGTCTTCTTCTGCAAACCCACGCTCGAAATTTTGGGGGGAAAGACCGCACAGATTGGCAGTTCAAGAAATCACGCCTTCTTCGCATTCTTGGAGAACACACGCTTCCCATCAATTGAAGAAATTCAAGCCTTCTTCGCATTCTTGGAGAACCGTACCAAGTGGTCTTCATTCTTCGCATTCAAGCCTTCTTCGCATTCTATTTTTGGAGAAAGTTGTAACGACCTTGCTCTGGAGGAAGAGCAGGTATGCAATTTGATTTTCTGTTTTTGGTGTTGGGTAATCTTCAAAATTTAGATTTTGTGGGTTGGGTAATCTTCAAATTTTGATTTTTGGCGTGGTTTGGATTGAGGTTTGAAGGTACGGCCTTGATCTGGGGGAAGATCAGGTATGCTACTTGATCTTGAGGTTTAGATTCAATTAGGGTTTTCTTTCAGGCGATCATTCATATATTTTATTTTTAAGCATTGTTTGAAACCACAGGACCAAAAAGAAAGCGTCGAATCCAATGGCGAAGAGTTCATTCAAGTTGGAGCACCCAATCGGTTTATGCCCTCTTCCCCAATTTTCGACAAAAGTTACTGATTTGTGACCATCTTGCTTGATTCATCTGTGAGAGATTGGGGTTTAGATCTTTTTATGTTCGATCTTTATTTACATGAGGCTTTTTGGTAAATTTTCATCGTTTGGATCAATGATTTGCATAACTTGAACTTTTGATAAATTTTTGTAATCTGACTTTAAGAAGTTTATGAAAGTTCTCCGTGTAATGAGATGAGATTGGATTATGATTTAAGGTTTATGAAACTTCTGCTATACTTGCTGATAAAGAGAGCGTCCATGAGCAAATATCTGGATGATAAACTCTGTAAAGTGTAATATTTGGCATGTTAAGCCCATAGATCCTAAATGTTTTCTGTAGCGAGGGATTGGTTTTCAGGTAATCCTGAATGTCAATCTTCTTCTGCATCGACCCGGACCTCAAATTCTAGCAACTGGGTGTAAAGGGCAGTTTCAGGTTCTGTGGTTTGGGAAATGTAACCCATTTTTTGTGTTCAATAGTTTGAATGTTTAGTTTTTATGTTTATGAATTTGAATGTAACACATCTTTTTTATTAACTTTGTTGAGATTCCATCGAGTTCGCTGCTTCACTTCGCTTCCTTTACCTTCAGGTTAACTGTTTAGAAGTTGCTATATTTTTTATGATAGATTGAAGCATTTTTTTAATTTTTTTGTGATTTTTTGGTTGATTTTGGTTAGTTTGGATGAGTAGAAGCAGATACTTCCAGAGGGACTACAACTGGGAATGATAAAGGAGTATGAGGAGACAAGACGGTGTGCTGTCATAATGATGAAGAGCTCTCTTGATCTTAGGGACAATTTTCGGAGGAATTTTGGAGAAAAATATCATATTGGTACGAAAATGGAATACCTTTGAATTCATTGATGACAATTCTTTTCTCCAGTTCTTATAATCACCTAGAGGTCTAAGTCTTTTACTTTTCCTGGATTAGCAGTGTAATATTAGCTAAAAATGGCAAAGGCTACTTCCAATGATACTCAAGAACAGATCCATTCTCTTCGAACAGCTTATGCTACCATCCCAACCAATGTAAGGGTATAATTATTGTATTAAAAGTAGTTTATTTTCTTTTTTTATTGTAATAAACTTGAAAAGATTCTGAATTGTTACTATCATTACAACATCTTATTCCTAGCAATCAAATACGAAGAACCCACATCAAAAGACTCACTTTGCCATAGCCCATAGAGTGACGTGGATTAATGTTGTAAGGGCTTTGGTGCATGAGTACGCATGATATATTTGCTTAAATTCCTCATAGACCATCTCTTTTTATTGAACTCTTAATTTAATTTTGCTTTCTTATGTGACGCCTCAAATATTCTTTGTTAGGGGTAGGACTCAAATAATAGAAATATGCTGAAGCTTTTTTCGTTAGTACCACTATTACTCGACAACATTGTAAGAACGTTAGCTTCATTGTTAAGTAATTCATAGCCAGCAAACAATCTCCAAATACAAGGAAGATGAGTCAGATGACACATTCTTTGAATCATTAATTGCAGCTATAGTCAGGACTGCCATTTTGCATTTGCATTATTGATATCATAATAACATTCAAGCGAACGACGGCTGTCCAACGTCAATCCGTTCAACACGAATGTCGAATTTGATTACTTTCCTTATAATTATCGTTTATTTTATTTGTACAGAATTGGATTGAGAATTGGATTGAATATGAAGTTTGGTAGAATTGATTTAAGTAAATTGTTGCTAAGTTATCATAACATCGATGAAAATCCTTTGAATTGAGAGCTTAGTAAAGGATTGGTGAGCGAAGCCAAAAATGGTGTATTTTTAATTAATTTTTAGTTTGATTCATTTTGTTGGAATTTGGTTGTGCTATATAAAAATATGATCTTGATTTGATGCTTCATTGATTATCGATCACTGCATATCTTCTTTGTCCAAACAGTTGGTTTCTTAAGCATTTTGTTCGCTATTCTCTCGTTTGTATTTGCTTATTTTTGGGAAAATTTTGTGCTTTAGCCATGCCAATTCATGGAGCTAATTCTACACCGCCTCGAAGCATCTCCAGTCATTGCTACTGTCTCGATTCGGTAACATAATCTCCAATAAAGTTCCAACATTTTCCAAAAGTTTTAATATTGATTGGTTGAGGTGTTTGATTATTTCTTTGCATTTTTTGGTTGGTTGACATTTAGCTAGGGGTTGAGGATGTCGAAGGAGTAGGCGGGATGATTCACACACGGAGTTTACTTACCTATTTTGTGCCGAGCATTTTGATGTTATTGGGTGATGTCGTCAAATTGACAAGAAGCATCATGTAGAAGTCAAAATGGGGTAATTTTTGGTGATTTTTAGTTTGCGATGACTACATGAAGTTGGAATTTGGTTGTGTTGTGTAAAAAAAGTATATTGATTTAGTTTATATAAATGCACCTATTTTAATGAGGACTGGTCTCTGGGTTCCCATTTTCTTTTATTTTGGTTTCAAATATCTGAGTTTGTTCATATACCATAAAGATTTCTATTAATTAAAAAAATTGCATGATAAGCATAAAACTAGAATAACTGATCAACATTTCATGTGCACGAACCATCAATATTAGATGAACATTCATACGACATTTCATGCACAAATTCAATAAACACACACTTGATCGTATATAATTTATACTCATGAATGCTCTGTTATTGTTTTCTAGGATAACCACCTAGGATCACTACTTTATTCTCATGAATGCTCAGTTTATTCTTATGGATAAACACTTAGGATCACTACTTTATTCTCATGAATGCTCAGCTTTTTCTCCATATATATTGTTTTAGTTTTTTATCCGTTGGTTCAGATGATCAATTTTTTTGGCTATGATCAAATCAAGCTGAAGGGATTTGATTCTTGATCGGAAAAATTCCCATGACTTGGTGAAATGGCGAAGAACATCTTACGCTAGAGACGACGAAGGATATGTTGGGCGGCCAGAAAGAAGGCCAAGGATTTTTTATTTTTGGAATTTTTTTGAACAAGTTAAAGACGCAAGAATTAAGTTTTTGGAATTATTGGAATTTTTTGCAGTTATCAAAGGTAAACAAAAAATCATATATAATTTATTCTCATGAATGCTCAGTTTTTGTTTTCCAGTACAAACACCCAGTATCAATACTTTATTCTCTTGAATGCTTAGTTTGTTATCATGGATAAACACCCAGGGTCACTACTTTATTCTCATGAATGCTCAGTTTTTGTTTTAAATATATAAATTTTTTGTAGTTTTTGCTCAGCTGGTTACTATGATCAATTTTTTTGGCTATGATCAAATCATGCTGATGCAATGTCATGAAAACATATAGACATCTTGAACATAATGGAGAATATATGACGAGGTTCCTGATATTTAGTGCTCAATAATCAATGATGTGCTTAACGATGAAGATCTCACTTAGCTGTTTAGAGAAGTTAATTTTGTGAAACTTAAAGTGCAGAAGAGATACCTTATTAAAGAGCCATGCGACTTTAACCCAGGTTTATGTTACTGAACAACTTTTTAATGGTTTGGTTTCAATAATTAAGTGTAAATTTTTTTGCTACTCTGTCTCATCAATATTTCCCATGATTTAATGTGGATGCTAAACTAACAATGCATTTTTCAGGACTCCTGTTGTAGCCTCCATGCATCAAAAGACATTTTCAAGTTTACGTGTGGTTGCAGATAAATTGGATACGGTTTAGGGGTATGTTTCCACGTGCAACACAACTACTGTTTTTAAGTGCTAGCCCATTAGGTGACAATAGGAATGTTTTTACGATGCTTAGTGTTTGAATTGGCAACAACATGTAGTTCATCCCTCTCATGATTTACCCTAGCTATTCATATCCAAGTTCCAACTGCATTAAGTTATTAGCATGAAAGGAGTAGCCTTACAAAGACAGTTCAATCCATTGTGCCACCACCAAGAGAAGCATCACATCTTTTGATAAGTTATTATGACATTTGCAATGACTAATTAAACCCTCTTATTTTGCGAAGTGCAACTCACTCAAATGTTCACATTACTCAATATTTTCAATCATCCAGGCTATCATGCAATTAAAAGCAATCAGTAGAAGAAAACTATGGTGTGGCATAGCGTACAAAATTTTACTTCAATCCTATTACTTAGCTTCTTCTTTCTTACCAAACTGTTGTATGATGTTTTAAAGATAATTCATTTAAAATTTCTTTAACTTTCACTACTTTTGTGAAAACAATACCTTCATGTTTCAAAAGTATTCCAAACTACACTGATTGTTTTGGCTAAAATTTGGGTGAATCGACTGAATATTCTGGTAGTTTTGGTTATTGTGGATACATAAAGTAAAAGTTGACTGTTTACTGTGTTTTTATACTCATTTACAAAAGTTTGATCAACTAGAAATATATGATGCTTTGTATATATCTTCATGCGGGGTTTTGTTTCTATGACGTGAACCCTCAAATCTAACTTCAAGCGATCACTTTCAGTTTGTTTTTCTTCATTGCATCTTTTACCACAAGCACTACCAGTTCCATTTTTCCTTTGGCTCAGTAGTTTTCTAAAGAGAATGGAGTCTGATAGATATGATTAGAATGAAACTCTTAACCGCTATAATGTTCTCTGCTTAAATATGGACAAAATGATTTGAACGCACAGGTGAAACAATGTTGATCGAACCTTAAAAATGGATTTCGAGGTTACCTTCCATTTTTGGAACATCGTAACATGGGTTAAAGGCATCAAAATTCCTTAACCCCATTGTCAAATGGTTCCTACCTGGTTGGATTCCTGCAACTGGACCTGCAATGCAAGACCACTTGCAACATTTTTAATTTAGTTGTTTGGACTCAGATGACATTTGCACAATAGGTTTCAATTGTAACTGAAGTGTTTATGACTCTCTGCCATATCCAATATCCAGGTATACCAATAGTATTGGTATAGTCAACATAAATGATTTATAATGATATGATGGTGAATATGATTGTATAACTGTGCAAGAATACAGCTTTTCAAGAAGCGATAAAAGAATTTTGTTCATGTCTTTGTTCATTTCATTTCAATTTGTTTCCCAATCCGTCTTTGCTGCCTATATTATTTCTTCAATTGCATTTATTAGCATACACCTTAGCCCTCAGCCATTAGCCCTCTGTTTGGATTCCAAGTTGCGTTCTCAATGCTGCGAAGAAGCAGTAAGCTCCTTATTTGCTGCGACATCCATTTTTCTTATGTTAATGTAACGTTTGGATGGGTTTCAGTCCGGTTTTCAGCCGTGAGCCCTCAGCATTCAGCCCTTCTCGAGCAGCCATTTTCCTTAACCATCCAAAAAGATGGTTTTCTCTATATGTAACATCCATTTTCCTTAAGCATTCTGCTATTATTTCTGCGGGCATTCCAGTCCAGTTTCCTGCTATATGTAACATTTGGATGGGTTTTAGTCCGGTTTTCAGCCATGAGTCCTCAGCCCTCCCAAATAATTTTGTTTGATGCATTGTTTTCATTGTGGCATTATATTTGTTTGAGGCAAGATCAATTCACTGTAAATCTTTGTGTTACATATCTCATGTATACAATTGGATTACCTGGCACATTATATCTCATGTATATCATTGTGGCATTATACTTTTCATTTGATTAATACTATCAATTTTGGTTTTCAGAGTCCTGAGATCTTATTTAACTAACAGACTTTGTGTTATGCTTTGCAGGCATGAGCAAACCCCTTGGGATGAAGGTGAGTAAATTTCTTAACTTCACACTAAAAATGAATTGGTGGTGATCTGAAGTTTATTTTTCTAATGAGAGGTTTGTTGATGTATGGTTATGGAACTGAAATTGTTGGTGAAATGCATGATAATTCTGGATTAATTCTGGAATTGAAATCGTAGGCATGAGCAAACCTTTATGTTAATTCATTTTACTATTTTGGTTTAGGCCTGCGAATTGTGAGTTTCATCAGTAAAACAAAATTGGGATCTGCTTGAAATTTTCTCAATATATTTTTATTCATAAGTTGAGATCTCAATATTGAGAAATGTTGGTTTTCTTGAGATCTCTATAATCTCAATATTTTGGTGGAATTTTGGTGGAATGTTCAAGCAGATCTCAATTTCAAGCAGAGATCAAGAAGATCTCAATTTTCTCAATATGTTAGTTTCTCTATATATTTTTATTCAAATTCCACCAAAATTGAATTGTTAGTTTCATCAGCAAACCAAAAATTGCCATGAATGCTAGCTATGTGTTCATGTGCTCCATATGTTTGTGTTTTTTTTCCTTAATGGGGTTTCTCATTGTTTCTTCCTCTATTTGAATCTCTTATACTTTCAGTTCTAATCTCATTGAGTGGATAAATTTGTATGAAGATATACTCAATCTATTCTTTAATATAAATTGAATTTACTTACTTATGTCCAGTTTGGTATATATGGAAATTGTTTCCATATATATTAATTGTTAGTTCATAAGTGAATTAATTGTTAGTTCAAATTATTTGATGTTCAAATAATTGTTAGTTCAATTAACGTTAGTTCAGAATTGGTAGTTCAATTCACTTTCAAATATGTTAGTTCCAAATGAGAGAAATTTCAAATCTGGGTGGTTGAAACTGTCAAAACTAAAATGTGAATTGTTCTGGAATATCTGGAACTAAAATTTGAGAGAACATAACTCTAAAATCTGGGTGGAAATTCCATGTTGAAACTAAATTTGAGAGAACATAACTGTAAAATATTGAGTGAAGTGTTATTATATAAGATGAAGATTCATTTATGCTGATCTAAGGACAAAGATTAGTTGTAAAATTATCATTTATAATGAGAGAATTATGACATCTTCATTGTTCCAAGAACTAAAATTTGATATTTGTATTGAGTGAAGCGGAGAATAGCGATGGTCTACTTGGTGGTGGCTATGACAGAGGCTCTTATGCTAAAGCATTGGCCGGCAATTCTCGGCTCAGGCAGTTTCACCATTTTTAGCACATATCGTTGGCAATGGTGATGTATTGTGCCTTTGTTTACAATATTGAAGTCCATATAGACTGGCATGTTATTTCTGTATATTCACAAGATATTGAATTTACTGAATACGCAGGCTTGGTGGTTTCATCGCAATTGTCACATACATGGTCACTACATACATGATGTATGTACCAGACTAGAGCTTCTTTTTCCACAGTGTTGGTGATCCAAATGATGGCAAAACATTTATAGTATGTTAGACACTTACGAGATTTCTTTTCATAGTGTAATTGAATTTGTAATTGAAATTTTGGCAATATCAATTTTCAGGTTCAGTATGGTGTGAGTGGGCACCTGGGTCAAGCTTGTAATGTGGTTGGTTATTTTGATCGGCAGCTCTGGGGCATAAACCATCTGCACCCGCAGTCAGTTTGGATTTGATCAAATGTAAAATTTTGTTCACTTGGAGTTCTAAATTAAATAATGTACACTAAAAGAATTTAACCTTTTTCTGCATACATAAAATTTGTTGCCTTTGTGCTGTAGAATTTCTCAGGCATGTACATATACTTGCCTCTTTCAGTATCTCTCCGAGGGGATGCAACTTCTTGGTGCAATGTTTATGTATGCAAGGTTTATGTACCCTGTAACGCTATTATGCAGGCTGAATGTTGAAGATAACACATTTAAGGTTTGTCGTATTAGGTTTGTCTTTTAATAAATGTTATATTTGAAGATTGATTATTAGAAATTTGGTTTATGTGGTCCAAATGCTTGGGTAATCTGTTACTTTCAAGAGGTCTTGACTTTTTGAGTCACAGGCATAATTACATGGAGAATTTGTTCGGATCATTCACCATGTTCTCTTATTATTTTTTAAATCCATGTCATGAAAATTCTTGACAAGGCATGCATATATGCATGCAAGTTGTTGGTTATAATCTTTAGTAAGTATTGCTCACCACGCTTTCTATTAGCATCAAATTATCTGCATATGATATTGCCATGCTCATGCATTAGGAAATTTAATTATGATGTTCCTAACTTATTATGGTCTTATGTTCCTTAGAAGTAAGCCTCTTGAATGCCCACTCATTGAATTCATCTTCATCAAAATTGGAAGAATTTGTAATATTGTGAAGAATATCTGAGTTATTAGTATACATGATTAATTATTATACATTTTTTTCTTTCAGATGTAAAAAGGGAAGGGAAATAACACGATTTTATGGTCCTGCCAACAATGGCTTTGAAGCGACTTGGTTCAGTATTTTGGATAAAGAAAAGCCTATTAACTGTCCTTTGAAGTAAAAACAAAATGGTGAAGCTTTACTTGACAGGATTATGAAGTGCTAACTTACATACACACATAAATTAAGAGTTATTAGTAGTAGTCATGGGGTTTTCGATATTTTTTGTGCTTTTATTTCTCACTGCTCAAGGCAACGTGACCTCTGCTTTTAATTTTTTTGAAGCATGGATTATTTATGAAGATTTTACCTATACTCTATAGCGAGAACATCTTCGTTAGACGGTCATGCTTCAAATAAGGAATATCCAACTGCCAAAAGTATAGGTAAAATCCCATAAATATTTATGAAGACAATAAACGTATTCTAACGAAGACCGACTAATAATATAATGCAATTGGATCAAATAAGGAACTACAATATCTCTGTTTTCACCATGGGTTTTACTATAATCAAGTTAATTTATATTGTTGTTGAGTATATGTATGTGTTTTTAATACCAGCAAGTTACATAAGAACTACATTGCAGCTTTCAGCAATTTGTTATTATGAACAGTGGGTCTTATTTTTGTGGACATCTTAAAATGGCTACTTCCGTCTAAATATAAAGTTTGTTATGTAGATTACCTTATTCTGTTTTTTATTTCTCTAATTAAGATCATTCATGTCTTTCCACATTCATAATTTAACAAAAGAGCTGGCCATAAAAGAGCAAAATTGATAAAAATGATCTTTTGTATCCAATACCTAGAGTTTGAGTTGGGTTATCGACACTGTTTGTGATATTCGATATACTGCGTATGGTCTAAATATTTTTCTTATTTCTGATGGTGTGTGTTATTTAATTTGTTATCATAATACTAAAGGTATGGTGCAACATGCATCAGTATTAGCTTTGGGTTGCATGTGTGAACTATAACTTGAGAATAAATAAGTAGCAATGTCTGTAATCCAAGTTTCAGCTATCTATCAGTAATCCCTTTAGTGTGATTTAATTTAGGGTTGCCAAGAATAAAATAACAATACACAGTCTAAAGTTAGATCAGCAGCTGAATAAGCATATGAATTAATAAGGCTTCAAATGTTTAGAAAGTTCAAAGAAAAAAAATAATAAAAGATAAAACAAACTTTGTAACAGGCCAAGCAAGGTGAATTTCTCAAGACTAAATGTTATCATTCAACTCTTTTATCATGACCGTTATGGTTTATAATTAAGATTGCTAGATTTTTTTTATCAATTCCAACAATTTATAATTATTGTTTAATTTGTACTAACAATGATCTCCACCGTTGGATTATCTTACTATGGATCACACATTGTTTGGAAAATAAAAACATTTTTACTGTCATATATTTGACATGGATTCTTGAGTTAATTATCTTCATGTTTGAAGATAAAAAATTCATTCTTGGTAAGTGAACTTTCTTGGCACCGATTTTGACAAAATTTTGAAAAACATGAGTAGTACGCACATATTTTGTTATTTATGATTTGTATTGGAAAACTATCTAAAAAAATTGAAGCAATGCTGCTACAAAAAGAAAATCCAAAGAAGTGTTGTATGAGTAGGGGAAGAAAATGAAGACGCCGTTCACAAAGAGGAAGATAGTACACATGTTGAAAATGTAGAGAACCTTGATGACCCTAGCGACGAAAATACAGTTCGAGTTGAATGGGTAAACATAGTTTTTATTGCTTTTGAATTATCAGTGCTAAGCCTAAAATGCATTACAAAATCAATAAAACTGCTCAATTTCAGAAATATTTCAACGAAAATTATGGTTAGTAATCGTAGTTTAGATATGATTTGACATACAACATAAGTATTAAAGAGTAATTTCCTTATTATGCTTTGTTATGATGTTGGTAATCATAGTTTTATTAACTTTCATTTAAAAAACCTTTGTTTATCCATTTATTTTCATGGAACTTGACCGTTACACATGGAACTCTTAATAATCTCACTCTATGATAGTTTCATAGAAGTTTCACAAAAGTACATCATATGTTACACTTATGAGTTATAAAATTTCAAATGGAAAAGGAGGCTTTTGGCATTTGCCCCGCTAGAATATATCATTCGAACTTTAGGGGTTTATTTTCAAGAATTATGTCTATACCCCAATGGTTATGTTTCATTTCAGAACTGTGCTGGTGAATATGATTGTATAACTGTGCAAGTGTACAGCTCTTCAAGAAGTTGTACTTTTGTCTTTTCTCGACTATGATTATTTCTGTCTTTGTTCATACCATTTCAATTGGTTGTTCAATTCATCTCCATTGCAATTTGTGCTCAGATATAACTCAAGTGCTCACCTCAGTTGTGCTTGCAACATTAATTCTCACCCTTAACATTAATGCTCAACCTCAGGTGTGCAGAAATCCCTCAGCCTCCCTCCCTCATGTATGTAGAGTCCGAGCTCTAAGGTAAGCCAGGAATCCTTGAGTCTAGCCTCCATCATGCACGCAGAGTTGTTTTTGTTGATCATGTTTTTGAAATTTCTCTTTATTTAAAGTTGATTTAGAGTCTAGCCCCCCTCTCTTCTTTTGAAATCTCCCTTTATTGTTAATTGTATGTTTGCTTCATGTTCGCAGAAAACCAAAGACCGAGCTATCCCCCCTCACAGAAATCCCTGCAACCGTTTTTGTTTTTGTTGTTGTTGTTCGCATAAAATCTCTCTAAGGTACCGATCTCTAAGTGAGAAGTGGGAGTTGAAGCATTTTGTTTCAGCATTTGATTGTGTATTTGATTGTTGTTGGCAAAAAACAGGTATCTGTATTTGAAGCAATAACATCATTTGGCAAAAAACAGCATTTGGCAAAAAAAAAACAGGTACTAAACTTTTCACTTTTATTGTTGTTGGCATTTGACTCTGATTTTTATTGGCAAAGTTGTTTCAGCTTAAGCAAAGCTGTTTACATTATTGATACTTTAGTTTTCTTACTGATTTGTATGTTTACATTGTGTTTCAGTAAAGCTGTTAGTTTATTTCACTATGATTTTGTTTCAGCAATGTTGATAATTCAGTCATGTCTTATTTCACTCCGATTTTTTCCCCCGAGGATTCTTAATTTTGTTACTTTTTTATTTCGAGCAATTTTTTTTTCATATATTCTGTTTGGTTATCTTTATTTTTTCTATTATTTGTGAAAAAATGGGGGTTTCCCCCATAAACACTGGTTATATATTATTTTTTATCATTTTACTTAATTAATACAATTTTTACTTCTATTTGTATATGCAGGATTACATTCCAACTGTCTTTGACAACTTCACTGCTAATGTCTCTGTAAATGGTAGCATTGTCAACTTAGGATTGTGGGATACTGCAGGTATTGCAATTTAATGTCTAGTAATTGAAATTGTAATTGCTCTATTTCCAGGGATTAAAATTTAATGCCTTTGTTTTTTTAAAAAAATAGGGCAAGAGGATTATAGCATATTGAGGCCACTATGTTACAGAGGGACATACATTTTTGTTTAGGCTTTCTCCTTAATCAGCAGGGCAAGATATGTGAATGTCCTCAATCAGGTGATAATCATTCAATTTTCTTATTTTTCTTCTCAATATAAGGAAGAAAAAAATGTATTTTTTCTTTTAATTTTTGATAGCTTATGTGATCTGATTGTATTATAGTAAAATTGTGAAAGTTCAATGCATAATCTCTAAGTTACATTCTTATTTTATTTTCAAATGTCTATAAATTGTCAAATATATCTTTAGGGGTGAAATCATAAAGTAGAATGCCTCATTTCTTATGTTTTGGTGGGCATGTTACATATATGTGTGTTTCCTTTGGCAAACAGTGGATGCCAGAATTCTTATTGCCTTCTGATCTTTTTTCCCCGTTGACTGTAGCTTATATGATAATCCTCGATGATTCGAAGGAGATTCGGATCCAAATTTCGATATCGTAGTTTGTGAGTTACTTTCGTACTGCTTTAGGTATGGGCTTCCTTGCATCTTTGATAAATATATATTTCAACCCTCTTTGTAAATAATCAACACACAATATAGAGATGTTCTTTCCAAATTTTAACATTGTATTTCCAGTTTCCAACCAACTCAATCAATGACATATCTTTATGAATGATTTAAATCAATTGGTTCATCTCTGGATGATTTTTGTTTCAAAGTTCAATGTCATAGCATCATATTAGAGTCAAAAGACTTAAAGAAAACCTAATATATACATTGATGTGCTTAAATTTCAATGTCATCGCATCACATTTTTGTTGGTGGAGAGTTTTGAGTGCATGGGTCCCCCAGTGGGTGTCAAGAAGCCATCATCGTTAAGCTGCCAAGGGTTTCATAATGTTTCTCGATGGTCATGGCATTAGGCACGAATTCGTACAGTATGTTGGAAAAGGATTTTGATGTGGTTTGTTGCATTGTGATGTGAAGAGTCTCTAATTATTTTTTACGCGGACTCCGATTGCACGAGATGAATGACACTACATATCAATTTGGATTGATTTATACAATCTTTGGTTTAATTCCTTGGAACTTTTTTCTTATGTCAGAGAAGAATGGGGACAATGTTACAAATGTTAATAGATATCAACCAAAAGTATTACCTTTGTAAATAAATTACAAATGCTATTCCAAATTTCATTTTTAACTGTGGCCTCACATTTTAAGGCCTATGAACTGGAGATTAATACGATGCTAACTAGGTATACACAATTCCTATTACAATTACTTGCATGTGGTTTCTCTTCATTGTTCTTATACATGATATGCTTAATTTCAGGTGATGATGGATCCTGACCCTTTGAGGCGTCCTACAACCACGAAAGTCATAGAGAATTCCATCTGCGAAAAGGGACGTTGAGCAGTCTCCAGCACGTTTCTGCATTAGATCCAAACTAAAATTCAGCAGAAATGGACGGCCTGACCTTAGAGAAACCTCTTTCAAGCATGCGGTTGCAGTTTCATGCCAAGTTTTGGATATTCGTAGGATAAGCTTGACGATGGCGCAACAATAGTTACCATCTCTTTTGTACCAAACTTCAAATTTGTAAAGATGCCTCAAAGTGTCAAGGCTTTTGAGGGCTTATGGACAAGTGAATCCTCAATTTTTAAGGCTTACATTTCCATTTGTTAGTAAAAGAAATGGTGCTTCCATTGTCCAAAAGTATGTAGAGTAAATGGCCATCATTTAATAAAATTATGCCATTTATGTATATCACAATTATAATATCAGACTGTTAATTTTTAACATATATGATATAGAAACTAAATGCATATCAAATATTAATCATGCTGTATATTTACCTACATGAACCTCAAGGCAAATTGAGTTTCATGCAGCTATCCGTGGGATGCTAAACATTGATTTGTTAATCGTTGCATTTTTAGCTATAAAGAAGCATTCGAACATTCCCTCAAGGGAAATAAGGGGAAATAATTATATGTATTGTACACTATATGAGAGGTTTTTATTACATATGACGATATATCGTATAGAATCATATGATACGCGTTTTTTCTCTCATATGACCTTTATAATAGAGGAGAATACGTTTTGATATCTATTATACATTTGACAACCTTTTTTGAATTCTAGGGCTGATTAGGACAAGAAGAAGAGTGGCTGAGATTTGATCTTGGTAAATCAATGGTTGATATTGAATTTTGTGAAAATTTTAGTGGGAAAACATAAATTTTGTAGGGAAAAGTGTCTTGAGAACCAAAACTTTGAAATTAAAAGTGTCTTGGGAAAGTTGTGGAGAAACATGATCTATTAAATTAAACAAATTAAAAAACTAGCGAAACAAAATTTAGCAGAACAAAAAACTAGCGTAAAAAAATTTAAGTTAATACAGTAATCTAAAAATATCCCGAGGTTTGTTGTTCCACGCCGAAGGCGACCCATAAATTGTTTTATGCGACTTTTTTGTTTCACGCCAAAGGTGCACATGCCAAATTTGTTCCGCGTCGAATGCGCTCGGGCGTTGTTCCGCGCCAACAGACCGCGCGCACACAATTTTTTATGCTAATTTGTTGTTCCATGCCAAATGCGCCAGCGCCGAATTTGTTGTTCCACGTCGAATGCGCTCGCACGTTGTTCTACTAAATTTTTTACGCTAATTTGTTGTTTTGCGCCAAAGGTGCATGCACAAAGTTTGTTGTTCCACGCCAAATGCGCTTGCGTTGAATTTGTTGTTCCCCGCCGAAGGCGCCCGCTAAATTTTTTTACGCTAATTTGTTGTTTCACGCTAAATTTTTTTACGCTAATTTGTTGTTCCACGCCAAATTTGTTGTTCCGTGCCGAATGCGCTCGCGCGTTGTTCCGCGACAACAGACGACGCATGTGCAATTTTTTTCGCTAATTTGTTGTTTCGCCCCAAAGGCGCCCACGTCGAATTTGTTGTTCAGTGTCGAATGCACTCGCATGTTGTTCTGAGCTGAATTTGTTGTTCCGCAAAATTTTTTATGCTAATTTGTTGTTCTGCGCCAAAGGTGCCCGTGCCAAATTTATTGTTCTGCACCGAAGACGCCCATGCCGAATTTGTTGTTCCACGCCAAAGGTGCTTGCACGTTGTTTCGCACCGAAGGCGCCCGCGTCGAATTTGTTGTTTCCTGCTGAAGGCGCTCGCATGTTGTTCCGTGCCGAAGGTGTTCGCGTCGAATTTGTTGTTCCAGGCCAAATGCGCCCGTGCCGTATTTGTTGTTTCTCGCCAAAGGTGCCCATACCGAAGGAGCCCATGCAACTAAATTTTTTTCGCTAATTTGTTGTTCCGCATCGAAGGCTCCTGCTAAATTTTTTTACTGCTAATATGTTGTTCCACATCAAAGGCACCCACGCCAAATTTGTTGTTCAGCGCCAATACGCTCGCGCGTTGTTCCTCGCCAACAAACAGCGCCCATGCAATTTTTTACACTAATTTGTTGTTTCGCCCAAAGGCGCCCGCGCCAAATTTGTCGTTCTGCGCCGAATACGCCCGCGCATTGTTCCGCGTTGAATTTGTTGTTCTGCTAAATTTTTTACTCTAATTTGTTGTTCCGTGCCTAAGGCACCCGCGTCGAATTTGTTGTTCCACGTCGAAGGCACTCGCACGTTGTTCCGCGTCGAAGGCACCTTCGCCGAATTTGTTGTTCAGCGCCAAAGGCGCTTGCGCAATGTTTTGCATCGAATTTATTATTTCTCGCCGAAGGAACTCGCGTGTTATTCCGCACCGAAGGTGCCCACGCCAAATTTGTTATTCCACGCCAAGTGCGCCCGCGCCGTATTTGTTGTTCCGCGTCGAAGGCGCCCACGCCAAAGGTGTCCATGCCGCCAATTATTGTTTCCCTAATTTTTCGATCCGCGCCGATTGTGCTCATGCATTGTTCCGCGCCAACAAACAGCGCTCGTGCAATTTTTTTTCGCTAATTTGTTCTTCCGAACCAAAGGCGACTGTGCCGAATTTGTTGTTCTGCGCAAAATGCGCTAGCGCGTTGTTCCGCGCCGAATTTGTTGTTTCGCTAAATTTTTTACGTTAATTTGTTGTTACGTGCCGAAGGCCCCACGCCGAATTTGTTGTTCTGCGTCGAAGGCACTGACACGGTATTTCACGCCAAAGTCGTCTGCACCGAATTTGTTGTTCCACGCCGAAGGCACCCACGCCGTGTTTGTTGTCCCGTGCCAAAGGCACCCACCCCGAAGGTGCCCATGCCGCTAAATATTTTTTCGTTAATTTGTTATTTTTTTTTAAATTTTGGTTGTGGAAATAATTTTTTGGGGAACAAAGATTTTGCGGGGGAAAATCTTAAATGAACCGTGCCCACGGGCACGGGTTATGACTAGTATATCTATATATGATGTTGCTGTTTATCTTGTGTCACACTATGCTATACTGCTTATCTTATCTGTGTGATGTATGTTATGATTGTCTCCATATATGCTATACTCTCTCTGATATGCTTTTGAGACAATATATGAATTTGATATTCGATTTTTCATGCTATCTCTGGTATGATGCATTTGTGAAATCACTTTTGAAACTATTTTTGTGTGTACATCTAAAATGTTGATATTGGACTTCAATTCCATTACTCACATGTGTATATGATGTGATTTTATGAGTTTTGATTCTATATATCTTTATACTCCTTGATTGTTGTTAGTTTGCATTTAGCACTGTTATTGTTGTTGTTATTTGATCCCACCTTTTTTGGAAAATGCCATAGGGGGAGAGGAATAAACATACAAGATTCATAATGAATGTGCTAAGTAGGTTCTAACACTTGAATCTAAGATTGAAGTTGCCTTAGATTCAGTGGGAGTAAGATTACAATGAATAAGGATTGTAATTCCTAGATTTTTTTGAATTTATATTCATGCATTTCTTACTCATTTGCTTCAATTGATATGTAGATGCCCAAATATTTGTTGACTAACTTGATTAGCATCTATGTAGGGGGAGTAAGTTTTCATTGCGCACAATTATTTATCTTTTTGTTTATGTTTGTTTGTCATCATCAAAAGGGGGAGAATGTTGAGTATTGGACTTCTCCCTACTTGGTGTTAATGATGAAATATAAATACTTGTGACTAATCCCCTATTTTTGCAGTTAATCCATTGCCTAAGCTATTTATAAAGATCTACTAGCAATGGATGACTCACAAACTTCATTGAAGGCAAATGACATGAATTGGATGATCGTAGATAATGATTGAAGCTCCGTGAAGACTTCAAGGTCATACGGTGGAAAGAAGAGCTTATTCGTCAATGTAATTTTCTTTTATTTCTTCTAGTATATAGCTTAGAAGTAGAACTTTGATGGAGCACTCACACACATCTACATTCAGTCATAGGGCTTCATTAGATCAATTGTCCTTTGATCCCAATTCATTTCTTTATTGATTTTACTAGGATTGTTTATAATAGTCGACTGCTAAACAGTTTACAGTCGCCTGTCTCAAAAACAGTCGACTGTGTTTTGTTCTACAGTGGCCTGTTATACACACACTATTACAATATAGCTTTGGGCCTTCTCTGATTATTTCGCACAGACTACTGATGAAATATACACAGGAGCCTGTTCAAGTGACAGTCGACTGTGTTTTGTGAATCAGTCGCCTGTCTATCCTTTGCCCAAACTCTGTTTGATTTGACTTTTACGACCAGTCGACTAATGCTGTATATACAGTCAACTGTCTCTTGGATCAATCGACTGTCTATGCTACAATAGTCGTCTGTCTGTGAGTCATTTCTTTGACTCAACTCTCTAGAAATTTCTCATGCTTTTGACAATCGTCTGTTTAAGGATTTACCGTCGCCTGTTCTGATTAACAGTCGACTGTGTTCCTTGCATCAGTCGTCTGTCCTGTTACTTGTGAGATTTCCAGTATTAGTCTAACTTACCCATCTCTCGGCCAGTCGCCTGTCGAAGAAATTACAGTCGCATGTTGGTTTAACAGTCGTCTGTCTTGGCTTCATCAGTCGACTGTTCACGTGGTAAGTTATCGTTATGAATTCTCACCTACCCTTGCTGACTGTGCAACAGTCGACTGTGGATTGTTCAACAGTCTACTGTCGCGAGTTCAGATTCTATCCGTTGAGATTTTTCTCACGGATTTTAATTGGGGTTTTGCCCAAAATGTTTTGTGGATTTGAGAAAACTATAAATAGAGCTTTTACTGTTCCATTGGAAGGTTACTCATTCATTGCAAAATCTCTCAAGCTTTCATTTCCAAAGATCAAAGCTCTTAAATCCAAAGCCCTAATTATTTCCAAATCTTGTTATCTTGCTCTCCAACCTAGAACCAAAGAGTGATCTTCTAGGCAATTGGTGCAGTCAAGAGAAAGGGCTTCTCCTCTCTTCCAAGAGAGTTCTTCAACACACATCACACTCCACCTTCATGTTCTACTTCAAGGCATAGGTGATTGTAAGTGTTGTTTTCATTATTTCATAACTCTCATTATTTGAGTTTTGCTCTCGGTTGTGAGAGTGGTTTTTCTTGCTCCCTATTTGTGGGAGTCAAGGACATCGATTGTATTCGATTGCACTTGTAGGGTTGCTACAAGTGGGCTTTAAGGAAACCTCAAGTTAACATTCTAACTTGAGTATCCGGTGGTATCCAGGTGGTAGGGACGTAGGATTACCGGGAATAAGTCGGGAGTTGACTTGGGTAATCCGTACCCTTGAAACATCTCTGTGTTTGCGTGTGTTTCATTTTGGGTTGTTGTTCTATTCCGCACTATTTGTTGGATTGCATTTTATTTGGCGTAAATTCCTTTTAAATTTGCATAAACACTATTCAACCACCCTTCTAGTGTTTTTCCCATAGACATGGTCCTTACACTCACTACACGTCACCATCCCATCCCAGCCGTCTTAGGTTCCCGAGGACACCACCGTTGTCACACCATGCATTACTACACCACCACCTTCTCCACCACTGGACTTTGAGACTGTGCATATTCCTACTCCGCACCTCCTCGCACATCTGCACCAACTAACTACTCCATCATCATTCTTCTCCTCACCTGAGGATGATTGGACTGCCCCTTCTCCACCTCCAGCTCCACCGCTGAAGTCTGAGCTCATTCATTTCACTCCATCGCCACCACACGTCGCCACGACAGCTGAGCCTTCTGCTGATCTTGATGTACCACCCACTCCACCCACTCCACCCACCCAACCACCTGACGGTGGCTCAGCTTGATTGGAGCACCACATTTTTTGGCACTCCCTCATCATTTAGCCCCTACATCACACACTTCCATTATTTTCGGGCACAGTTTTATATAGCTTGGGAGAGATGCACCTGGGTCTCCTTCCCCTTATTTTAATTGTCCTCACACCATTTTCCTCTGTTTTATTCGCGTTGAGGACAACACTTTGTTTAGCTTGGGGGAGGAGCTCTTTCGTGCTAACTTTCTGTTTTCTCTCTTACTTTCCTATTTTTATCGTTATTTTTGTTTTCATTTCACTTTTTCTTGCTTATTTTTCCATGTTTCTTTCTTTTTCATATGCATCATGTTTAAATTCAATATATGCATTCAAAAGCCAAAAAATGAAAAAAAAAATCAAAAACTCTAACAATATTCGCATTCACATCATGTATCTTGCACCTTCATGCATACATTTGTATACACTTGCATTCGCCTCGATAATTTTCGAAAACGAGTTTTTATATGTGCTGAATCTAGAATTGAAATTTGTTTTTCGAACTCTTATGCTTGATTACCATGATGTCGACTTGGATATGTGAATAGTACGTAACCCTAGCTTAAATCTCTCGTAATACCCTAGCTTTGTCCATCCTCACAGTCCCTAAGCTAAGAGTACTTGAAACCGACCTAGGTTGACACCTAGGAACCCACTCCGTAGGGCCGATAGTTGTGTGTAATGGTTTATAATCCCTCGAGGCTTGGATAACGATACATCACTTAGTACTGAGGATTGAATCAGCCTAGCATACCACATGCTTTTCAAAAAATAAATAAATAAATAAATATTTAATATGCACCGTTCCTCCAGCAAAGCTAAGTAACCAAATCCCAACGATAGTAAACGTCAGGGCCTCGCGTCAAAATGTCTAGCTTGGGGAAGTGCGTATAAATAAGGATTCCACTTGGATTAAGTTAATAGGTCCGAGGGGTCTTTCTTGGCCCGGTGCCCTAAGGTCGTCTGATCTGGGAGTCACCGACCTAACGATCCTTACATAACCCTACTGCAAATCCCAAAAAAAGAGAAACAAATATGTATATATAAAAATTTGTATACACATGTGTATATATGAAATCATGAATAAAATATGGCAATTTCTTGAATCAAGGTAACGTGTCGTGTTGTGAGCACCATTTCCTCGATCGACCAATATGTTGGATCTGGATCGTAGCCTAGAGGGGGGGTGAATAGGCTAATAAAAATATTCGTGCAACCCACGAACAATCCCACGCAGTTATAGGCACAGACAGGGCAATAAAATAGCAATCACAGAATACGCATAGATATACCCTGTTCGGTCGTCCCCACGACCTACTCCAGCCCCCGAAAGCAAATACTAGATAGATATGTAAACCTGTACAGCTACAATGAGTCAAGATCCCAAATCTACTCTCACCTAGCTCGTACGCACACCACATGCTCTACACTATCAATCTAGTCAGATGCTCTCCCTCCGTGACGACTCCCACAGTCGTCAGGTCCCCAAAAAATAACACAAAAGGTAAAGTTTCCCCTACGAGGATCTAACACAACAACTACACAAAATAATGATAAATAGAGTTTAGGAGTCTCAGTTTGTGTAGCGGCGATGTCCTCGTCAATCAGCACGGGTCAGATCTCGTCTGACGTAGATGTGGTCTCTGATGCCTCCTCAATAATTCAGCTCCCCTCTCGATGAAACTTGCGCCTTCCACCAAAAATTAGAACTTACAGCCTTCACCCAAAATTGAATCTTGTGGCACGTTAGGAATTTTTGTGTGAGAGATCATGACTTCGGCTTGGGTCTTTGAATCCTACAGCTGCCAACAAAACACAGAGAGAAATAAAAATCAGCTTATGGCACCTTAGGATTTGCAAAGAAAGAGAGACTAAGTGTACTGCCCTATTGAGATTTATCAAAGAAAAATAACAGGCTCTTGGAAAAAAAATTGTTCCCAGAGGATTTCGGCTCTCTCTCCTTTTACTGTAGCAATATAAATTGCTCTCAGGTTGCATGCATTCGTTGATAGGGCTTGTATCTCTGTCAGCAAAAGAAGAAACAATTTTATATTAAAAAAACTTATCTTTGCATTATTTGGCCGGCCTTGGGAGAATCTGTGAACAACTTGCGGCTCTGATGCAAAGCCCAGTTGGAACTTTGTTTGGTCCCTTGGAACTTGAATTTGTAAAGCTTATTGAAGTCTTGGAACTTGATGATGTATTGAAGAAGAGAGTCAAATATTTCGGTTGCTTCTCCTTCAGCAATTTGCGGCTCCTTTTGTTTCGGCTGGATCTCAATGATTGGCAAGCAAAAAAGAAGTGCTCCTCTTAAATTTAGCAATAAGGAAAGGCCATGTGTTCTTCGATCAAGAGAAAAATCGGCCAGCTTGAGATTTCGTGCGTTCCTTTATTGGATCTGTGCATGAGTCTTCCTGCAAACAAAAGGAAAGCAAAAAAAGAAGAATAAAATCCGGCATGTGCTCTTGATTGAGGCTAATGAAAAACAAAATAAGATGAAGAGCCCCTTCTTTTTGATTTGTCTCTGTTGAGTGGGATTATTTCAATTGGGATTTTTAAAAAAGAAATCAAGAATAGTCCCTGTGTTTTGAGATTCTCAAAGGACAAAGAAAGGGCTCGGCCTTGATTCTAAAAACAAGAGAGGATGAGCTCTTTTGGGATTTTTAATGGCTCTCTTAAAAATTTGATTGGCTCTCACCCACAAAAAAAACGGCGGCTTCTCCTTTTAAGTTTCGGCACCTAGGGGTTTTCAAAGTTTTTTTGTTGCGTGGTTTATGAGAATTCGGCTGCTACCCTTTTTGAGGTCTTGGGGATTTATAAATGAAGGCCGGCTCTCATGACTAGGGTTTGGCTTGGTACGGAATAGGTTTAGGGGTTTGACTCCAATAAATATAAGTTAAGACAAGTTAGGTTCTCCCCTTTCTCCATTGCACATTCCCCAAATCCTTTCCGTAAATTAATCGCACGTTCGCCGTTCCTGAAACACTTAACACACACGTTAGAAACGTTCACATATGTTTGTTATCATCAAACACAAAGTTCATAGATCGTTGCTACCAACAATCTCCCCCTTTTGATGATAACAAACTAAGTATAAGATTTGAACATTATCTTTCCAAATAGTGTGTGTGAAAGTGTGACGATATAGGGTGACATGCAATATGATACAATGATGTGCAAACACCGATGTGCAAATTTTAACAATGAGCATGCTCCCCCTACAATGAGCATTCTCCCCCTATTTTAGTGCTTCCCAAATTTCATTAATACTCCCCCTTAATCAAACAATTATATGTCCATGAGCACCAAATCACAAATCTTCCGAAATTGTTCTCCCCCTTTGTTATCATCAAAAGTCGTAACACGAAGTCAAAAACATATATTGTGCAAAAAGAGAGTATTATTAACCATTACCAACAATTGCATGCATACACTCATAGAATAATCAAGTCAAAATCCAAAGAAATTAAACAACTAAGACTTCAACACCAACGTGTACGGTGTGATGATTAAAATTGAAGCACATAGGGAGAATCATTAAGAAAGTCAACCGGAACCAATCCACATTTTCCAAATAACATTCTATCACCTAGGATTGATTTTTCACACCTCATTAAAAATTAGTTCAAGGTACCACACCCCAAAACATAGCCTATAAGGACTCTTAGATGTGGGGGTGGCATTGCTTGACGAGTAAATACACCAACGCTAAAGTTTACCCATAAAGCTTATGTTGGATACTCGTGGGTAATACCGTTGCCAAGGATTGTATCCATTTTTCATACGGAGCAATTATCTTTTGTTTTCATTTTTTTTAAAATACTTATAACAACACTTTCTTTTGCTCAATTTTTATCCATGGCAAGGTATATCATATCCCTTAGATATTCAGTTAAGTTTTCCTCCTACATTCACATTTCATACTTCATAAACGATATCTCCAAATGTGCAACAATAATAATACATGTGGAAGTGAAGTAGGTGGTGTAGAAATCAAGTTATTTTCATTCAATGAATATGCCATGAGTATTTAGAAAGATAAACATGCGCATGTGGCAAAAGAAATAATACACCAATTTCTACATATATATGAAATTCATATGTGCATACTTCAATAATAGATCAAAGAGAAACGATACACATTTAAGCACCAAATTTTTTTTTTTCAGTTTTTCATTTTTTTTCATGAAGTACTAAAGCAAACATGAGATGCAATCACACAAACAAACAAAAAAATCATGCACACATAGCAATGCAACTACTAGCACCCAAACAAAGAAAAGTCATGCACACAAAAAGCTATGAAGGTATGCATTGAGTTCAAAGAGAAGATATACCTTCGCGTCACCGTTTGACTAAGGAGCTAAAAAATAATGAGACATTCAATTTATCGCTCCTCGTCAAATTTCCATCCACCTACAAAAGAGGTGTCGTGTGTGACCTTGGAATCCAACAAGGTCCACTCACGTTAGTCATCAAAGATTTAGGAACCCATATTTGTTTGAACTTAATGTTTTTGTTCCTATATTTGCAATGATATGAAGTATGACCAACACATCCACATGTAAAGCACTTAGCATGAAAATTTCCAACCTTCGTTGATTCAATGTGAACTTTTCTATATTTTGATTTTTCAACATTTTTAAGACCATATAGTCCTCGCCTATTATTGCCATAAATTTGATTTCCAAGAATAATGTCCAAATTTTGTTTTCCAATGGAAAATCTCTTTAATGACAATTCTAGGGTGGTGACTTTGGATTTCAAGATATCATTTTCATTCACAAGTAAAGTGCATTTACTAATGAAAGCTTGCTTGTTTTCCTCTTCTTTCTTTTCAAAATCCCTCATTTTTTCTTTAAGTTCAAGATTTAGCATGTTAATCTTTTCAGAGAGCAATTCATTTTCAACTTCAAGCTTTACCTTATCTATCTTATACATGCTAATATCCTTTAATAAAGAGGGACATGAAAGACAATCAGTTTTTTTCAGACAAGCTAGCTTTCTCTTTTTCTAACATAGTAATGGTAGATTTGCATGCAACAAGGTCTTGTTTAATATTTTTCATTTCTATAGACATGTCATACTCAGTTTGTTGCACATCAAAATTATCATTCCTATAACATTCCACATCAGCTTCTAGCTCATCAATTCTATGTTGCATTCATTTACAGATTTCTAAGAATTCAGCTTTAGTGGGAGATTCTACCTCATTGTGTTTGGCCATCAATGCCATGCAGGAGTGGGCTTCATGTTCCTCATCCTCATCCTCAGCTTCGCGATTCATGTCCCACGTCAGCACTTTCATTTTTCCTTTTGCAACTTGAGCTGTGTGTTGTTGTGGGCAATCTTTTATGTGGTGCCCTTTCTTCCTGCATTTAAAACATTCACTTCTATTAATAGCTTTCTGATCATAGGAATTTCTACCAAAATTAGAATTATTAGAACGAATGAACCTTTTTCCCATCTCAGCTCTTCCTTGATCAGTCTGAATGTATCTCCTGAAGTTTCTGACCATTAGGGCTTGCTCTTCATCAAGATCGTCGTCGTTAGCTTGAAGAGCTAATGGTGTGGAAGATTTGGTCTTCTCTTCAGGTTTCTCTCTGGCTTCTATACTCTGCAACTCAAGCTCGTGTGACATTAGGTTGCCTATCAAGTCCTCCACTTTCATTGTTGACAAGTCCTTAGCTTCTTGAATAGCGGTGACTTTAGGCCTGAACGAGCTTGGTAGCGCCCTTAAGATCTTTCGTACCTGTTCATGGCTAGAGTATGGCTTACCGAGGGAACTGGATTTGTAGACAATGTCCGTGAACCTCGCAAACATCTCTTTCACAGATTCTGTTGGTAGCATGCGGAAGCTCTCATATTTTGTGCTAAGCAACGCAAGTCTGGATTCCTTCACTTGCGATGTTCCATCGTGTGTTACCTCCAGAGTATGCCAGATTTCCTGCACAGTTAGACAATGTGAGATGCGATTAAACTCAGATTTATCAAGAGAGCATATAAGCGCATTCATAGCTTTACCGTTAAGAGTATAAAGTTTTTTATCAGCTAAATCCCACTTGTCTTTAGGCTTAATCATAACAGTGTCTTAAATTTTAATAGTGGGTAGACTATAACCATTTTCAACAATATCCCACACATCATAATCTACAGACACTAGATAGATTTTCATTCTAGCCTTCCAATAAGCAAAGTCTACACCGTTAAACTTAGGGGGACGAGCTATATACTGAGCTTCAGCAAAAGCACAATCAGATATATTCATGGTCATCTAAAAATCTAGACTAGATCCTCTAAACTGGCTCTGATACCACTTGTTGGATCTGGATCGTAGCCTGAGGGGGGTGAATAGGCTAATAAAAATATTCGTGCAACCCACGAACAATCCCACGCAGTTATAGGCATAGACAGGGCAATAAAATAGCAATCACAGAATACGCACAGATATACCCTGGTTCGGTCGTCCCCACGACCTACTCCAGCCCCCGAAAGCAAATACTAGATAGATATGTAAACCTATACAGCTACAATGAGTCAAGATCCCAAATCTACTCTCACCTAGCTCGTACGCACACCACGTGCTCTACACTATCAATCTAGTCAGATGCTCTCCCTCCGTGACGACTCCCACAGTCGTCAGGTCCCCAAAAAGTAACACAAAAGGTAAACTTTCCCCTACGAGGATCTAACACAACAACTACACAAAATAATGATAAATAGAGTTTAGGAGTCTCAGTTTGTGTAGCGGCGATGTCCTCGTCAATCAGCACGGGTTAGATCTCGTCTGACGTAGATGTGGTCTCTGATGCCTCCTCAATAATTCGGCTCCCCTCTCGATGAAACTTGCGCCTTCCACCAAAAATTAGAACTTACGGCCTTCGCCCAAAATTGAATCTTGTGGCACGTTAGGAATTTTTGTGTGAGAGATCATGAGTTCGGCTTGGGTCTTTGAATCCTACAGCTGCCAACAAAACACAGAGAGAAATAAAAATCAGCTTGTGGCACCTTGGGATTTGCAAAGAAAGAGAGACTAAGTGTACTGCCCTATTGAGATTTATCAAAGAAAAATAACATGCTCTTGGAAAAAAAATTGTTCCCAGAGGATTTCGGCTCTCTCTCCTTTTATTGTAGCAATATAAATTGCTCTTAGGTTGCATGCATTTGTTGATAGGGCTTGTATCTCTGTCAGCAAAAGAAGAAACAATTTTATATTAAAAAAACTTATCTTTGCATTATTTGGCCGGCCTTGGGAGAATCTGTGAACAACTTGCGGCTCTGATGCAAAAGCCCAGTTGGAACTTTGTTTGGTCCCTTGGAACTTGAATTTGTAAAGCTTATTGAAGTCTTGGAACTTGATGATGTATTGAAGAAGAGAGTCAAATATTTCGGTTGCTTCTCCTTCAGCAATTTGCGGCTCCTTTTGTTTCGGCTGGATCTCAATGATTGGCAAGCAAAAAGAAGTGCTCCTCTTAAATTTAGCAATAAGGAAAGGACATGTGTTCTTCGATCAAGAGAAAAATCGGCCGGCTTGAGATTTCGTGCGTTCCTTTATTGGATCTGTGCGTGAGTCTTCCTGCAAACAAAAGGAAAGCAAAAAGAAGAATAAAATCCGGCCTATGCTCTTGATTGAGGCTAATGAAAAACAAAATAAGATGAAGAGCCCCTTCTTTTTGATTTGTCTATATTGAGTGGGATTATTTCAATTGGGATTTTTAAAAAAGAAATCAAGAATAGTCCCTGTGCTTTGAGATTCTCAAAGGACAAAGAAAAGGCTCGGCCTTGATTCTAAAAACAAGAGAGGATGAGCTCTTTTGGGATTTTTAATGGCTCTCTTAAAAATTTGATTAGCTCTCACCCACACACAAAAACGGCGGCTTCTCCTTTTAAGTTTTGGCACCTAGGGGTTTTCAAAGTTTTTTTGTTGCGTGGTTTATGAGAATTCGGCTGCTACCCTTTTTGAGGTCTTGGGGATTTATAAATGAAGGCCGGCTCTCATGACTAGGGTTTGGCTTGGTACGGAATAGGTTTAGGGGTTTGACTCCAATAAATATAAGTTAAGACAAGTTAGGTTCTCCCCTTTCTCCATTGCACATTCCCCAAATCCTTTCCGTGAATTAATCGCACGTTCGCCGTTCCTGAAACACTTAACACACACGTTAGAAACGTTCACATATGTTTGTTATCATCAAACACAAAGTTCATAGATCGTTTCTACCAACACAATATCCCATTATTCCATACTTATCCCATCTTCGACCATTGTATAGCTTAGATTCCTACACTCTCAATCTAAGGTCAGGTTAGATGAAATGTCTTAGAATATGTGTATAGCCATTGTCTAGTGTATTGCTTGGTGATTTGAGTACGGATGACCTTCTAAGAATATATTCTTGTCGATGGAAAGATTTCCGAGCATGTAAGTTTCTCGAATTCGAGTTTTCAGTTCACTCACATATATATTCTCTATTTTTTGAAAATTCTCGAAGTTTCATCGCATCATTTGCATGTTGACTACATTCCTACAATCTACGCTCTCTCTTGTCTTCCTTGAGGACAATGACGAGGTTATCTTGTGGGATTTTGATGAGTGTTTATTGTATATAGTTTTTCCCTCTTTTTCATGCATGTTTTACATCGTTTTATTCTCCATTCATCCTTCTTTTCACCATTTTGTCTCCTCTTTTGATTTTGTGGTACCTCATGTGGTTCCTAGGAAATATGTGCCGATTAGGGACCATATGGCGAGATTCTAGCGCAAAGAGGGGAAAGGAGCAAAGACGGGGAGTCAATTGGTGCAAGGGAAGACGATTTTGTGAATAACAGGAATCCAAGCGACCGCGTCAGCATATAACGCAAGGCCGCGACAACTGCATTGGAGAAGACATCGATGCAGCCGTGTTGAAGACCACCAAACGACCGCATCAAGGAAGATAAAGATTGAATATTTGAAGCCTACGTAGCCCGCGCAGACGAAGACGACGCGGCCGTGATCTTATGAAGACCGAAGCTTTCAATGCATCCCCGTCTCTAATGACGTGATTGTGTTGTTGAAGCCCATCTTTCCCATTTCATGCAAGGGATCGACGCGATCGCGTCGTTTTCTATGCTGTCACGTCGGACTGGTTTCCTGAGGCAGCTAGAGTGAAAATTGGGGGTCATTTTGTTCTTTTAGGCATGCGTATATAAGCGTCCCTTCTTCCTCCTGCGAGAGGATCTTCTTTTGCAGTATTTTTCAGTTATTTTCAAGGGTTCTAAGGGTTTTGTAAGAATTCTAAACTCTATTTCTTTGCTATTTTTGTTGTTCTTATTGCTTATTAGTGTAATATCTTAACTCTTCTTAATATAAATTTCCTCTTTTTGTTGCTACTGCTGTGTTTTAACATCCATTGCCTATTAAATCCGAATCTATGGCTTTCGATGCTTGCCCATTGTTAGAAATCTCTTCTATTGTAATGGGTAGTGAGTAGTTTTCATCTAGGACAATGGAATGAACCACGTTGGATTAGGGCTAAGGGTTGGATGATTTGATTAGCTTAGTTGATGGGTTGATTGAAATTAGAGATACATTGGGATGATTATTATCGTCGTAGGTTCGAACCCCTCCCTTCGAGGCGATCGGATTGACCGCCGATTAAAATCGGGACCAATCCAGGGGTCCGATCCCTAGGATGATCCGTACTATCGGTGTGGCTGACAAGAGTCGAGCGACGATTAGAGCCCTCCGGATGTAGGTCTGATCCCCGAATGCCATTATGGGCAGGAGGAAGATTGGAAAAATCGTCGAGCGTAATGCGCCCAACGTACGTCGATGCATCGGCAAGAGTTGATATCGGTGTAGGTTGGGTTGTCCTATCATTGCATCACAACTGCAACGGATAGGACTTGACATAAGGGAATAACCTATTATGCATCACAACAGTGGGGGATATGCGAATGTCCTTTCGGCACACGACCTCTCCCGAGTCCCAATTAGTCCGGCAATCGGTTAATTACTAGTCTAACCCTAACCTTAGTCCAATGATGGGGATTCCCCACGCCCTAGAGCTTTTACCTTTTGATTCACCCTCTTCCTATTCCCCACGCCGTAAGCCGATGGGCAACTCCCCTCACGATTGAACGAACGGATCGACCGTAAGGCTGGAGGCAACTCCTCTAGCTGGCCAACCCACTCATTCGTCGGCCGTAAGCTGAGGGCAACTCCCCTTTTGATCGATCGAACGGATCGGCCGTAAGGCTGGGAGCAACTCCCCCAGCTGGCCGACCCACTCATTCGTCGGCGGTAAGCCGAGGGAAAACTCCCCTCGCGACCGAACGAACGGATCGGTCGTAAGGCTGGGAGTAACTCCCCCAGCTGGCCGACCCACTCATTCGTCGGCCGTAAGCAGAGGGGCAACTCCCCTCGCGACCGAATGAACGGATCGGCCGTAAGGCTGGGGGCAACTCCCCCAGCTGGCCGACCCACTCATTCGTCGGCCGTAAGCCGAGGGGTAACTCCCCTCGCGACCGAACGAACGGATCAGCTGTAAGGCTGGGGGCAACTCCCCCAGCTAGTCGACCCACTCATTCATCGGCCGTAAGCCGAGAGGCAACTCCTCTCGCAACCGAACGAATGGATCGGTCGTAAGACTGGATGCAACTCCCCCAGCTGGTCGACCCACTCATTTGTCAGCCGTAAGCCGAGGGGCAACTCCCCCAGCTGGCCAACCCACTCATTCGTCGGCTGTAACACGAGGGACAACTCCCCTCGCAACCGAACGAATGAATCAACCGTAAGGCTGGGGGGACTCCCCCAACAGGTCGATCACTCGATCGACTGTGAGACTAAGGGTAGCTCCCCCAGCAGACCAATCGACCCGTCGATCGTAAGGCTGGGGCAACTCCCCCAGCAGATAAACCACATCGATCGTACGGCTGGGGGACACTCCCCCAGCTGGCCGACCCACTCCTTCGTCGGCCATAAGTCCAGGGGCAACTCCCCTCATCACCAAACGAATCCCAGATTGACAAGTTACCGTCACTAGCCAACTCTGCAAGACGTACCAATTTTACAAAAGGAGCCACTTCTTCCCAGCATACTACATCTTCCGACCTCAACATCAATAATGGTAGAGCTCGGAAGATGGGGGCAATTGATATGACCATTTTGACCAGGCCCAGAAGAGCCAAGTCAATCACGACCAGTCAACCAACCTGCTACGGCCTTGGGATCTGGCCCAAGGACCTCACGGACGGGCCACGCTTCTCCACCTAATACGAAGGCCCAAAGGACAGCCCACTTTCAGTAGTGGAGGAAATCTCTCCCCAAATCAGGGGAGCACTCGTCAATTATGGCAGCCACCTTCAATGTCATCACTCCACCTTCATGGCCATCACTCCACCTTCATGGCATTCATCCCTCCATAAAGCATAGCAATTATTGGGGTCAACATTTCCCACTTAACACCCTCCATCAATGATGGCAATGATGGCTCATTACACCGGAGGGATGACTCGCCTATATAAAGGGGGCAGAGGCATCATCTCAAGGGGCGGAGCTCCGAGATCTACAATGGAGGTATTTCATACAAACTCTTACACCTTCTTCCACTTTACATATTTCTCCTCCAAAGCTCGGCCCGAGGATCGGTGATTGGTCTCTCTGCGAACCAAGCCCAATCCCGCCGAGCACCTATTAACCAGATCTGAATTTAGCATCGGAGGGAAATTGGTCGGAACCAAGGTCCGACCCCCCCGGCGAGCTCTCTCGTATATTCAGGTCCAGGAGATCCAGCGATGCCGAGGCTACCCCTCCGTGCCTTCCCAGCCGGAGCCGAGTGCCCTCGTCCCCAAGCCTACTCGTCTCCACCACCAGTAGGTCGTCACTTTGTCGAGGCTACCCTTCGGCAAGTCGACGCGAGGATCCTCGCGTCCCTCACCAAGCGAACGCGCCTTCAACCGATTCCGGAGGTCCCGCATGTCCCTTTTGACCACGTTGACCTCCCACCCTCCTGTCAACAATTCAGCGATGAGAAAACATCCCGAAACAATAACCATTTTAGATGGATTCAGGGGGTATGCGGATGGTCCTTGTCGAAGGTCAAGGGCACATTGCTCACATTCTACTGAATATGAAATGATGGGGTAAGACTTGACTAGGTTTTATGATTTGATTACGAATGTCAAGGTCATAAAGTGCTAGGGATGAAAACCATAATTGAGAGTTGTAAAGTGTTGCAATTGACAAAGATTGTGTCTATCAACTATGTAGTACGATAACTTGTTGACAAAAGTCAAGGTTGTCGAACTCAAGATAGTTGGAACTCAATTCCCACTAAGAAATTATATGATAATTTCTGTCTATCTTTTGGATTTAAGATATTCGTAATATTAATAAGAGAAATAATTAGATGGAGATCAATCTAATTATTTTAATAACATCTCCATCAGTTTTTTGGGGTAATAAAGGGCTATGGTGAAAACCATGATAAAGGTTAAGGTCATAAAGGGCTAGGGGTGAACACCATAATTGAGAGTTGCAAAGTGTTGCAATTAACAAAAAGTGTGTCTACCAACTCTGTAGTGTGATAACTTGTTGACGAAAATCAAGGTTATCGAACACAAGATTGTTCGATCTCAATTCACACTAAGAAATTATATGATAATTTTCGTCTATCTTTTGATTTAATATATTGGCAAAATTAGTGGAAGAAATAATTAAATGAAAACAAATCTAATTATTTTAAGTACCATAGCTAATAACCAAGAACAAGGTTACTCATGACATCCACACCATTGCCCTGAACGCCCATGCATCACTTTGACGAACAATTGGGTTCAACTCTCCATCAGGTTTTTTTTTTTTTTTTTTTTTTTTTTTTTTTTTTTTTTTTTTTTTTTGGGGGGGGGGGGGGGGGGGGGGACAGAATGGGCCCTAAAGTCCCCTACTTCACAACTTGCATTGCATGGCTTACATGTACTTGATTAAGACCTAAGACCAACTCCTTGCTCGATCAATGATGGCAATGGAGGAGGACGTGGTGTGAATGGGCATGGCATGGCAAGCAGACATCATGGACGCATACGAGCCATTTCTTCTTCAAGAACGAGGATCGAAACAAATGTACGTAAACAATAGGGGAGGGAGAGGTAGGTCCCTCTGATGTGGACTCCCAGTGTTCCATCGACTCCAAAAACAAGGTAAATATGAAATGGTGTACCTTTAGATGTCGACATTTAAGCTGTACCTTGCCCCTTCATGTGGCATCGAATCCCCCACACAAATCTGTGAGGACGGACATCACACGTGCGGGCTAATACGACGGTACATGCCATGCTCCCATGCAACTGTGCGTTGCGCATTCACTGCGTGTCATCTCAGTGTCTTTGTCTTGTCTCCATGGCTTGAGCCAACATTGTGACCAAGTCTTGTGGCATAGAAATAAGCTACGATGAGAGATTCCCCTCCTCCAACTGGCAGAGGACAGACAAGGCCATAAGGGCCAAGGCCAATGAGATATCTTAAGAACTTGAAATAATCTTCTTGTAACTGGGGACATGATCAACTTGAATGTTGGCAGCTGGTCTGCGCAGGGTGACATTTGGAAACTAACGCTGTATATATCTTCATGCAGACCAAGAGTGATATTATATGTGCGTGTTCTGTTTTGGGCAAATACTTGATTTGGTGAGATTAGCTTGGGCTTAGTGCGGTTCTCTTATTTCAGGTAACCAGCCGATATGATTTCATTGAGCCACGTTTAAACATAGGCAAGTCTATATACTCCTCCTATCGCTGAAGGCTCCATGTTCAGCGGTCTGTTTCGATGTCAATGGCACCCGTGGGCCGATCCATGTCCAATATTGATGACGGGCATGATGCAATTGAAGTGTCCCAGGAGACAATGAGGACCCCAGAGAGTTTGATGGAAGGGAGGTTAGTTGCCATTCTCTTTAGTACCAATGCGTCCCTATCCAATTAGCTGGAGGATATGATCTGCATGAGCTGGCTTTTGTTTTCTTGACAATCTATTGGTCACGTAAGTCATAAGAGCGGTCAGCTGTTTGTTATTCAACAATGGCGAGCCAACCCTGACATTAAAAGCCTCCAACCTGGCCGTGGCCTGCGAGTTATCATCGTAAGAATTTCATCTCGTGCAAGTCATAATACGTGGCGAGCATTAACTGGGTCATGACTCGATACACTGAACTGCGCAACAGATCAGCATGCTGGCGCGCGGGTACCACCAAGAAATGTATGCAGATATGAATTTGCCCCGCACACACCCACCCACACGTGTGTGTGTGATTGCAAGAGTGGAGCAACATCGTGCCAACGCTAACCAAACACGCGCATGTTTGAGCGTGCCAATGAATGAATAGCAACTAGTGTCCCATTGCTGATTACGGAACTATGGTCATTGTTTCGGGGTGTTTTCTCACCACTGGTTGATAGTTTGGAGGTCTAGGTGTCGTCGCGGTCACGTGAGACGCATGCGGCCTCCGGAGTCGGTTATCCGAGCGTTTGCTTGGGCGGAAACGCACAGATCCGTGTGTCGATCCGCCGAAGGGTAGCTTTGGCAGTGCGACGGCTTCCTGGAGTGATCGGGCGAACGGGCCTGGGGCTCGAGAGCGCTCGGACCCAGTCGATGGGACGCCGAAGGGTGGTTTCGGCTGGTTGAAGTCTCTTCTGTTGAGTATTGGATTTCTCCCTACTTGGTGTTAATGATGAGCAAATATAAATACTTGTGACTAATCCCCTATTTTGTAGTAAATCCATTACCTAAGCTTATTATGAAGATCTAATTGTAATGGATGACACTCAAAGTTGATTGAAGGCAAATGCCATGGATTGGATGATCGTAGATGATGATTGAAGCTCCATGAAGACTTCAAGCTCATACGATGGATAGAAGAGAGAATTCGTCAATGTAATTTTCGTTTATCTCTTCTAGTATGTAGTTTAGAAGTAGAACTTTGATGAAGCACTCACACACATCATCATTTCAGTCTTAGGACATCATTAGATCATTCTTCCTTAGACTCCAATTCATTTCTTTAGTGATTGTACTTGGATTGTTTATAACAGTCGACTCCTGAACGTTTTACAGTCGTCTATCTCAAAAACAGTCGACTGTGTTTTGTTCTATAGTCACATGTTATACACAAACTTTTACAATCTAGTTTTGGGCCTCTCTGTTTATTTCGCACAGGCAACTGATGAACGATACACATCGCATGTCCAGGTGAAATTCGACTGTGTTTTGTGAATCAGTCGCATGTCTATCTTCTCCCCAACCTTTGTTGATCTGTCTTTTATGGCCAGTTGACTAATGTTGTATATACAGTCGACTGTCCCTTAGATCAGTCGACTGTCTATGCTGCAACAGTCGTCTGTCTGTGAGCCAATTCATTGACTCAGCTCTCTGAAAATTCTCAGGGTATTCGACAGTTGTCTGTATAAGGATTTACAGTCGCCTGCTCTGATTAACAGTCGACTGTTTTATTCTCATCAGTCGTTTGTCCTGTTATCTTACAAGATTTCCAGATTTCAATCAACTTACCCATCTTTCGGCCAGTCGCCTGTAGAAGGATTTACAGTCGCCTGTTGGTTCAACAGTCGACTCTCTTTGCTTCACCAGTCGACTGTCCATGTGGTAAGTTACTGTTATGAATTCTCATCTACCCTTGCTGACTGTGCAACAGTCGACTGTGGTTTCTTCAACAGTCAACTATCACGAGCGTGTAAGGACCATGTCTATGAAAAAAATACTAGAATGGTTGGTTGAATAGTGTTTATGCAAATTTAAAAGGAATTTACGTCAAATAAAATGCAATCCAACAAATAGTTCGGAATAGAAAAACAACCCAAAATGAAACACACGCAAACGCAGAGATGTTTCAAGGGTTCGGATTACCCAAGTCAACTCCCGACTTGTTCCCGGTAATCCTACGTCCCTACCACCCGGATACCACCGGATACTCAAGTTAGAACCCTAACTTGAGGTTTCCTTAAAGCCCACTTGTAGCAACCCTACAAGTGCAATCGAATACAATCGATGTCCTTGACTCCCACAACCAGGGAGCAAGCAAAACCACTCTCACAACCGAGAGCACAACTCAAATAATGAAAGTTATGAAATAATGAAAAAAACACTTACAATCACCTATGCCTTGAAGTAGAACTTGAAGGTGGAGTGAGATGTGTGTTGAAGAACTCTCTTGGAAGAGAGGAGAAGCCCTTTCTCTTGACTGCACCAATTGCCTTTGGTTCTAGGTTGGAAAGCAAGAGAACAAGATTTGGAAATACTTAGGGCTTTGGATTTGAGAGCTTTGATCTTTGGAAATGAAAGCTTGAGAGATTTTGCAATGAATGAGTAACCTTACAATGGAACAGTAAAAGCTCTATTTATAGTTTTCTCAAATCCACAAAACAGTTTGGACAAAAACCCAATTGGAATCCGTGAGAAAAATCTCAACGGATAGAATCTGAACTCGCGACAGTCGACTGTTGAATAATCCACAGTCGACTGTTGCACAGTCAGCAAGGGTAGGTGAGAATTCATAACGGTAACTTACCACGTGGACAGTCGACTGATGAAGCCAAGACAGTCGACTGTTAAACTAACAGGCGACTGTAATTTCTTCGACAGGCGACTGGCCGAGAGATGGGTAGTAAGTTAGACTAATACTGGAAATCTCACAAGTAACAGGACAGACGACTGATGCAAGGAACACAGTCGACTGTTAATCAGAACAGGCGACTGTAAATCCTTAAACAGACGACTGTCAAAAGCCTGAGAAATTTTCAGAGAGCTGAGTCAAAGAAATGACTCACAGACAGACGACTGTTGCAACATAGACAATCGAATAATCCAAGCGCATGTGTATAGTTCATCAGTAGCCTTTGCGAAATAATCAGAGAAGGCCTAAAACTATATTGTAATAGTCTGTGCATAACAGGCGACTGTAAAACAAAACACAGTCGACTGTTTTTGAGACATGTGACTGTAAACTGTTCAGCAGTCGACTGTTATAAACAATCCTAGCACAATCAATAAAGAAATGAATTGGGATCAAAGGATAATTGATCTAATGAAGTCCTATGACTGAATGTAGATGTGTGTGAGTGCTCCATCGAAGTTCTACTTCTAAGCTACATACTAGAAGAGATAAAATAAAATTACATTGATGGATAATCTCTTCTTTCCATCGTATGAGCTTGAAGTCTTCACAGAGCTTCAATCATTATCTACGATCATCCAATTCATGTCATTTGCCTTCAATGAAGTTTGTGAGTCATCCATTGCTAGTAGATCTTCATAAATAGCTTAGACAATGGATTAACTACAAAATAGGGGATTAGTCACAAGTATTTATGTTTGCTCATCATTAACACCAAGTAGGGAGAAGTCCAATACTCAACATTCTCCCCCTTTTTGATGACGACAAACAAACATAAACAAAAAAGATAAATAATTGTGCGCAATGAAAACTTACTCCCCCTATATAGATGCCAATCAAGTTAGTCAACAAATATTTGGGTATCTACATATTAATTGAAGCAAATGAGTAAGAAATGCATGAATATAAATTCAAAAAAAATCTAGGAATTACAATCCATATTGCTCGGCCCTGGATATACACCCGGAGAACGATTGTAGTTTTACCACAAGCGCACGGTCAAGTGGCGAGCGGGTATCGAACACGAGGAGGTGGTGTTGGTTCCAATCTATCCTAGGTTGGTTTCACTACGAAGGTTTTATTGGTGGATATGGTTATGGAATGATATAATGGAAATGGTGGTGGATGTCGGTGTCGGTGATAAAGAAGTCGCCTAAAGTATCGATCCAAATTTAATAAAATAAAAGAGTCTAGAGCTAGGGAATCCCCACTACGGATCGTCATACATCATTGTAAATAGTGAATCTCAATATTACTAGGCTTGTGTTGAGGTGAACTAGTCGTAACTGAATAAAGAACCATGCTCACGCTCTCGCGCTATTGCCGGTCTATAGCAACCCTAGGATATGGCCCAATCTCTTGCAAACCCTAGCCTAAGCCGCTAGCATTAGGATCGACATCATCGTTCAATCGCCCCTCGAGCCCACTCTCGTGCAAACTCGAGTTACGATCTAGGTTGTGATAGTTCGTATTCGTCCAATCTCTTGCAAACGGATATGGGTATAGATTTATAATAAAAATCCTAGCTTTGGTCCAATCTCTTGCAAACCAAGTCTAGAGAATCTCGATTATAAACCTAAATCGAATATTTAGGCCTTCCCATCGATTAGAATCCAATCTCTTGCAAACCCCAATCGATGGAAATCCCTAGCTATCCGTAATAAATCGATCATAACCTAACCTCCTAGTAATTCTAGCAATTTAGAAATTCATTCATCACAAATCTGAAATTAGATCCATAGGGTTCATCCCCATGCCCTAGAACAACAAATCTACTCAAGCATAGCAATAACGATATGAGAATCAATAAAAATCATTGCTTGCATACAAAAAGATAAAAAAACAAAGATTCAAATAACAAGAACAAAATACTTAGCTTTGATGAAGATCTTCAATCCAAATACAAGCTTTTAGATCCAAGAGGGGGCCTAGGACATGGCCTAACCTCTAAAATAATCACTAAGAAAACATCATGGGAACCCCTTCTAATGATGGCTACAAACCCCTTATATAGCCCCCAAAAAACCCTAGCAAAAGCCCCTAAAATCACCCAAAAAATCGTGACCAAACTGCCCCTGCGCAGCCCAGAAATCGCAACTCTCGCAGCAGGTGGAGCGGCTCAATCGGCCGAGTGAAAAATGTCACTCGGCCGAGTGACAAACCCTGTAGATTTCCAGTAAGTCGGGGGTTTTCGGGGTTCTGTCTTCGGAGGTGACTCGGCCGAGTGGCTTTACTCACTCGGCCGAGGGGCATTCCATGCTCGGCCGAGTCAGAACTCTCAGATCGACTGTAAAATTCCAGTAAGTCGGCCTCTTTTTGGATGGATTTTCCCGTGCCACTCGGGCGAGGGGATCTCCATACTCGGCCGAGTGGTCTTTCGTCACTCGGCCGAGGGCGGGCTGATATTCTTCTGCTGTGCGTGTCCGGTATGGTCGGCCGAGCGAGCTTCTTTGCTCGGCCGAGTGAGTGCTTCACTCGGCCGAGTGACATGCTGTAGAAGACCAATCTTCTTCAATTCGCCTCCTCGTCGCTCCTACGTAGTTCCTTCTTCTTCCACTCATCTTCCATTGCTGAATGGCCCTCAAAAGAGCAGTGGGTGACACTCTGGAGTGGGTGCAAATCCTCTTGATCTCAAAATCACTCCAAATCGCTCCATATCTCCTGAAATATGACAAAAACAAGAAATAGTGAAAAGCATCGCAATATTGTCGAATAATCATGAAAAACGCGATATGAGTGATCAAAGTGGCATGCAAACATACAGAAAAAGGGTGTAAAATATGGAGTGATCAAAATCCCCCAAGCTTGCATGTTACTCGTCATCGAGGAAGATAAGTAAAGAGACGAACTCGGGACGTGAATACAAAGGAAATGAAATGAAAAAGAAAGAAAACGAGGTGGAAGGGGTCGCTAGATTATTCTCATATCTTAAGCCATACGCTACACATCACGATAACTCAGAAAATACGAATCTCATGCTATTAAGATTTCATATCTTATTTAAACATGGTACTTGCAAGCTTTTAAGAACAAAGGAAGGGACTCCCTAAATTCATGCAATCAACTCATATTCACATCATGAATTTCATAGAATATAATATACAATTCATTGGCGATGCACTTTTCAATCAAAAGTTATAAATGAAGCATATAAGATACACACCAAGCATGCAATGGAGAATAGAATAAGAGTCATGGCATTCACATATTTATTTCAAATCATGAAAAATCTCCATATCTAATTGTTTCAGAGTGTTTTCTCACTACAAAGCGTTGACCGTGGAGAACCCGGTCAACGTGGTCAAGGGGCCCGCTTTGGGTCCCTCGGGGGCTTCGAATCGGTGCGGAAGGGGAGAGGGGTAGCCTCGGCCCTGGTTGAGACGCTCGGCCTCGGACAGGTGTGCTCGGCCTCGGCTGATAGGGGGACGAGGGATAGCCTCAGTCGCCCGGGTAGGTGCACGGCCGGCGGGTGGCGAGGGTGAGTCTCGGGCCCGATTTGGACGCTCGGCCTCGGCAGGACGTGCTCGGCCACGGCAGGCTGACGGTGAGGGGAAGCCTCACTGTCCGGTTGATCGAGTGGTCGGAGAGGGGCGAGGGGTAGCCTCGGCCCGTTGATCTGTTGTCCACCTGCGCAGACGAGAACGCTCGTCAGGGGGCCGGACCTTGGTTCCGGCCAAATCCCCTCCGATGCCTAAGTCAGATAGAGATCTGAGAAAGGAGGCCCGGCGGAGACGGTCCGACTCGTGAGGAGATCGTGACGGCGTCTCTCGGCGCGAGCGGGGGAGGAAGGAGATGAATTGGGGGAACGAGGTCGTTGATGGAGTACCTTAGGTTTTGTTACCTGAGATGCCGTCCCTTTGGATGATGCCCTCCCTCCCCTCATATAGGTGACTCGTCCTGATAATGTGCCATGATGTGACATCATGGCCATCATTCATGGGGACGTGCAAATGTGGGAAGTTTTGACCTCCACTAATTACGCCCATCTTGATGAGTAGATGAATGTCCTGAAGGTGGCCATGATGGCTGGAGTGATGGACTCGGGCGGTTGCCATATCTGGCGGGCCTTGATGGCTGGAGAGTGATGGCCATTTAAGTCGGGCCATTAAACTGAGCCATTAAGCCGAGCCATGATGGCTATAGAGTGAAGGCCATTTAAGTCGGGCCATTAAGCTGAGCCATTAAGCCGAGCCATGATGGCTAGAGAGTGATGGCTTTGGACGGTTGCCATATTTGGCGAATGTTTCCTTGATTTGGGCCCCGATTTCCTCCATTGTGGAAGTGGGCCTTCGTCATGTGTGGAGAAGCGCGGCCCGCCCGTGAGATCCTTGGGCCGAGGCCCCAAGGTCGTAGTAGTCTGGTTGACCAGTCGTAGTTGACTTGGCTCTTCCGGGCCCGGCCAAACTAGTCCCGTTAACATGCCCCCATCTTCTGAGCTCTACCATTGTTGAGGTGGAGGTCGGGAGATGTAGTATAATGTGGAAGAAGTTGTACTCTCTGCAAAACTTTGGCCCGTCTTGCGGAGTTTGGCCGGGGACGATAGATCGTCAGCCCGAGATTCGTTCGGTCGTGGGGGAGTCGCCCATCGACTTACTGCCGACGAAGGAGATTCGTTCGGCGGCGAGGGGAGTTGCCCCTCGACTTATGGCCGACGAAGGAGATTCGTTCGGCGGCGAGGGGAGTTGCCCCACGACTTACGGCCGACGAAGGAGATTCGTTCGGTGGCGAGGGGAGTTGCCCCTCGACTTACGGCCGACGAAGGAGATTCGTTCGGTGGCGAGGGGAGTTGCCCCACGACTTACGGCCGACGAAGGAGATTCGTTCGGTGGCGAGGGGAGTTGGCCCCTCGACTTACGGCCGACGAAGGAGATTCGTTCGGTGGCGAGGGGAGTTGCCCCTCGACTTACTGCCGACGAAGGAGATCCGCTCGGTGGCGAGGTGAGTTGCCCCTCGGCTTACGGCCGGCGAAGGAGATCCGCCCGGTGGCGAGGGGAGTTGCCCCTCGGCTTACGGCCGACGAAGGAGATTCGTTCGGTGGCGAGGGGAGTTGCCCCTCGGCTTACGGCCGACGAAGGAGATTCGTTCGGTGGCGAGGGGAGTTGCCCCTCGGCTTACGGTCGACGAAGGAGTGCTCGGCCTACTGGGGGGGTTGCCCCCAGCTCTTTGACCGATCCGTTCGTTCGGTTGCGAGGGGGGTTGCCCCTCGGCTTACGGCCGACGAAGGAGATCCGCTCGGTGGCGAGGGGGGTTGCCCCTCGGCTTACGGCCGACGAAGGAGATCCGCTCGGTGGCGAGGTGAGTTGCCCCTCGGCTTACGGCCGGCGAAAAGGGTGAGGACCTTGTGAAGCCTTTCGAAGATTCCATGGTGGCGCTCTGCCATTGCTTCGTCCAGATCGGTGGATGCAGGAGTTGTTCGGCAAGCGGGGACCCAGCAGCACGGTCGTAGGAGCGATCCGGGTGCTTGAACTCGGACGGGGGTGCTTCGGCCAGATCAGCTTGGCCAGGATGAGGACGACTTTGAGACAAGGTGGCTCGGAGGCTTGGAAGGGTGGTCCGACTCGTCTGGACCGGTCGGCCTCCTCTGGGGTCGGCCTCGGTCTCGGCCTGAACTGGTCGGCCTCGATCGGAGGAGCTGCTTGGTTGCTCGAACTCAGACGGTGGTGCTTCGGCAAAACGGCTCGGCCACGGTCGGAGGAGCGGTTTGGATGCTCGACTGGTTCAACAGCCCCATCGCAGTGGGGATAACTTTGTAAGCTCGACGAGGTGGCTTGGCGTTGAAACTCAGATACTTGGCAAGGCGGTCGGACTTGTCTGGTCGGCCTCCTCCTGGGTCGGTTGAAATGGTGTGGTCGGCCTCCTCTTGGATGGGTCGGCCTCGTCTAGACACAGCTCTAGTTCTATTTCCAAATTCAGCTCCAGCTCCAGCTATAGCTTTTGTCTGGACCGCATCTCCCGCTCCGGCTCCAGCTTTGTCTGGATCCTAGCTTCTGCTCCAGCTCCTGCTCTAGCTCCGGCTCCCGCTTTTGTCTGTTTGGCGGTACGACCAAGGTAGCTCGGCAAGGGCGGCACAGTGATGGGAGCTCAGCCCATATGCTTGGCGATGGCAGCACGGTGTTGGTATGGCGGACGTCGAGACAATGGCCAGAGATGGTGGTAGGGCCATCGATGAAGGCCGAGTCGGGGCTAAGCCCGACGCCTGCGAGGGTCGTCGGTGCTGTCTCTTGTCTGAACTCGATCGAGATGTCATTCTCCTTGACGACCTTGCCAGGCCACTCGTAGCCCCGCGTCTTCCTGGCCCGTCCCCGGATCTAGACGCACTCCTTGCGCCTCTCCCTCAAGTTGGCCGAGGCCGCAATGCCGGTCGCCGTGTGCTCCGGTGTTGTCACGACCATGGCAGCCTTATCGACAAGCTTTTTGTGAGACATTTGTTGAAACCGGGGGATGTGGTTTTTTATCACCATCTCGCAAGAAGTTTAAGAGAGGAGAATTGTCAGGGATGCTCTTGTAGTGGTCTGAAAGCACACAATTAATTAGCAAAGGGGGAAGAGGACAGTTTGACCTTTTTGCTGGGTCGGCTTCGGCCTCTTCTGGGGTCGGCCTCGGCCTGAACTGGTTGGCCTCCTCAGGGGTCGGCCTGGACTGGTACGATAAGAACAGCTCAGCCGATCCGACACACAGGCGGGTGGAGACCTGCTTGTTCAGATGAAGAAACAAACATCTGCTTGTTCAGATGAAGAACCAACGATCGACATTTTCAGGGAGAGAAAATCCCTGAGCTCGGTGGTCTTTGATTTGCAGATCCAGGCACAAGCCTCCTTTGTAGACTTGCAAAACCGCAGGGTCGGTTGTTGATCGCAGGCAACAAGATCTTCGTCGTGATACTCGCGGAGATCTCCGGGCTTCCTCAATCTCGAATTCTTCGCCGTCCGAGCTCCTCAGCATGGTCACCTTCCTGGGGTTCGCTGGGGGGTGGTTGATCTTGATGACATCAGCATCCCGGATCTTGCGCTTGGTGTAGATGGTGAAGCCATCGGGCTTGGAGGCCGATGAGGTGTCCTCACGTTTCCTCAGGCAGAGGAGCTTCTGCCAGAGACTTCGTGCGTTCCAGAGCCCTCGGCGATGAAATCGAATGGTCCGACGTCGCGATCTCGGATCTCACCCTCGATCTTAGCGGATCCTGCGACCTGTCCTCCAGTGGTAGGGACAACCTCAGCCGGCATGGGTCGAGCTTCTTGTCGGAGAAGAGATGGCCGGTGAGCGTCACGACGGGATCGCCTGAACCCGAAACCGCCGAGATCCGCTGATTCGTGGTCCTGAACTCCCTACCAGGCGGGATCTGTCGTTATCGCCGGTGGCATTTTCCCCTTCGGGGGAGTCTCCATCCACGCCTCATCGAAGAACTTACCCACGGGATCGCTGTCCTTCGAAGATGGGGAAGAAGACTCACACCTCATCGTCACCGAACTCGTCGAGATCGCCGTCAAGCGGGTTGAAAGGTGTGGCGGGATCTCGCCAAGGTGAGAGATGGGTCGAGCACATGGTGTAATAAGGTCGGATGACGGCGGACCCATGCTCGAGAATCTGAACCTTGAGATTAGGAAAAGGGGGGCTTCATCTTTCAGAAAGCCTTGGTACAGAAAAGGAATTTTAGGTCCCAATGCTGGTGTTTCTTCCCCATGGGGTTTTGGGGATGAAGGGCGTGAGGGGTAAATCCTCACGAGTTGAGAGTGTGCGAAAGTACTATGACGTGGTATGCCTTTACTTCCGCAGTCCGGTCCTTCAGATCTTTGATTAAAGGAACGAGCCATTGCCTATGTGGTTGACGTCGTGGATGTCGACTCGTTCCCACAGGCGCCAGATGTTTCAGAGTGTTTTCTCACTACAAAGCGTTGACCGTGGAGAACCCGGTCAACGTGGTCAAGGGGCCCGCTTTGGGTCCCTCAGGGGCTTCGAATCGGTGCAGAAGGGGTGAGGGGTAGCCTCGGCCCTGGTTGAGACGCTCGGCCTCGGACAGGTGTGCTCGGCCTCGGCTGATAGGGGGACGAGGGATAGCCTCAGTCGCCCGGGTAGGTGCACGGCCGGCGGGTGGCGAGGGTGAGTCTCGGGCCCGATTTGGACGCTCGGCCTCGGCAGGACGTGCTCGGCCACGGCAGGCTGACGGTGAGGGGAAGCCTCACTGTCCGGTTGATCGAGTGGTCGGAGAGGGGCGAGGGGTAGCCTCGGCCCGTTGATCTGTTGTCCACCTGCGCAGACGAGAACGCTCGTCAGGGGGCCGGACCTTGGTTCCGGCCAAATCCCCTCCGATGCCTAAGTCAGATAGAGATCTGAGAAAGGAGGCCCGGCGGAGACGGTCCGATTCGTGAGGAGATCGTGACGGCGTCTCTCGGCGCGAGCGGGGGAGGAAGGAGATGAATTGGGGGAACGAGGTCGTTGATGGAGTACCTTAGGTTTTGTTACCTGAGATGCCGTCCCTTTGGATGATGCCCTCCCTCCCCTCATATAGGTGACTCGTCCTGATAATGTGCCATGATGTGACATCATGGCCATCATTCATGGGGACGTGCAAATGTGGGAAGTTTTGACCTCCACTAATTGCGCCCATCTTGATGAGGAGATGAATGTCCTGAAGGTGGCCATGATGGCTGGAGTGATGGACTCGGGCGGTTGCCATATCTGGCGGGCCTTGATGGCTGGAGAGTGATGGCCATTTAAGTCGGGCCATTAAACTGAGCCATTAAGCCGAGCCATGATGGCTATAGAGTGAAGGCCATTTAAGTCGGGCCATTAAGCTGAGCCATTAAGCCGAGCCATGATGGCTAGAGAGTGATGGCTTTGGATGGTTGCCATATTTGGCGAATGTTTCCTTGACTTGGGCCCCGATTTCCTCCATTGTGGAAGTGGGCCTTCGTCATGTGTGGAGAAGCGCGGCCCGCCCGTGAGATCCTTGGGCCGAGGCCCCAAGGTCGTAGTAGTCTGGTTGACCAGTCGTAGTTGACTTGGCTCTTCCGGGCCCGGCCAAACTAGTCCCGTTAACACTAATATTTTGCAAATTCTAAGAATTATCGAATATTCTCATTCATGCACGTCTCCACTCTAAGGTCATACTTACTCATTTGGTCAAATTAATTCATTCCCCAAGCTTAACTTGAGGCGTCGCATCCAAAGGAATATAATAATGGAAAATGGGATTTTTTTCCTTGGTTTTTCCAAGCATTTTTGTGGCTCCGATAATGAGATAGAGAAATATTTTTTTGTTTTGGACTTTGTTTCTCATTTTTCTTCTTGGATTTTTGTAGGAGCAATTTGATTTGTATTTTTGATTTTTGGCTCCTTTTGGCTTTTTGGACTTTTTGGAGCAACCTTTTTTCTTTTGTAGGGATTTTTGAGAAATAGATGCGATATAAGTAGCTTTAGGAAGTGAACTCAAGTGACATGTAGAGAATAAAAAGATATATGTAGAGAAAGAAATAATGTAGTACTCGGTTCACTCTAAGATGTGCACGAACGGTTCAATAAAATAATACTTCAACTAAAACTCATATGTAAGCATGAATATTCTCAATCATTTCAATAAATAGTGAAGTCAAGAAGTAAAGTTTACAACCATATCAGGCATGCAACAGAAGGTGAATAAGACAATAAAACTGATGCTTCAGATATACTAATGATGCATGAATCTTGGTGCATTTCCAACAAAAGCATACTAATCAGTACATTCAGCTTCAATTAATATCATGCATTCATATAGAGAAATCATCAAAAGAATATACAAGCAAGCACATGGATAGCAAGAATATGGAATACTCAAAGTAGCATGGCAAGGAATAATAAGCATCGTGATGGTTGGTAAAGCAATAAGAGATATCATTATACAAAACTCATCTAGCGGAAGAAGAGAAAGTAAAATAAAGAAATAAAAAATAAAAGAGAGGAAAGAAAAGAAAAATAAGCACACAACATAATGCATGAACACACATAAAAGGAAATTAAGATGGAAAATTCAAAAATATGATGCAAAATTTTGAAAAATTCTAAAAACCCTTAAAAATAAAGTAAAAGTGCAACTAGATGGCATGGAAATGCACTCCCCCAAGTTTAAACTTCACATTGTCCTCAATGTGATCATAAAAGGAAAAATATGAGGAACAACGATAAATATGAGGGAGGTGAATGAAAAATGATGAAATGAATGACATGAAATCCTAATGCAACTACATGCACATGCAATGATGCATGAGAGCGCTTCCCCCAAGCTTATGCTAAACAATCCTATTCAAATGACTCGATCAAAAATTTCATGGCTTTGCTAAGCGAGATTGAGTCAAACGAATAAGAATGTGAGTATTCACTTGAAAGAAATGTTCGATGGGTGGTGAGCAAAAAGGATGTGACACATCAAAATATAAAGAGGGCAATCTATTATACATTTGACAGTGATTTTTGAATCCTAGGGCTGACTAGGACAAGCTGACTAGGACAAAGGGGTTGATAGAAAGAGGGCTAGGATTAATTGTTGGGGAATGAACGGTTTAGATGAAGCTTTAAGATGAAAGATTTGTATTTTAGTACATACTTTTGATATTTGTGGGTCCCATTTGATAGCAACAGGCTTCTTAAATCATTTTAACTCAGAAATAAACTCGGGAATAGCAACAGTCTTTTTGGGGAAGAGCCAGAGGCGTTTTTGGTGGAGAGTTCCCAAAAACCCCTCTTGCTCTTCCCCAGACTCATTTTCCCAACATCATTTCTCGCAAGGGGAAAAGCAAGAGGCGTTTAGATGAAGCTTTAATTAAACCGTCTCCTTTGCTCTTTCTTCCCCAAAGCAGCACGAGTTCGCTATTTGCTCTTCCCAAACATCAACATCATTACCCCAACATCAACCCTTCTCGCTCTTAGCTCTTCCCAAAATCAGCAAGGGGAAAGATGAGTTCGCTATTTGCTCTTCCCCAAAGCAGCAATGGGAAAGACAGGTTCGCTATTTGCTCTTCCCCAAAGCAGCACGAGTTCTTGCTTGCTGCAGATCTGAATTACTGAGTCTTACTCATTTCTAGAATCTTTGCTGGTGTTTAATTTGATCTGAAGGTATCTTTGTTCTTGCTTCCCTGCTGGTGTTTAATTTCATCTGAATGTATCTTTGTTCTTTCTTCCCCGAGCGGTAAGATCATTTTTGGAAGCAAAAGCAGCGAGATCATCAATTTGTGATTACTGGCGTGTCTACTAAGGACAGTAATCCAGCTTAAATAATTTTTGCAGCGAGGTGAAGAAAACTCCTCTGGCTCTTAGCTCTTCCCAAAATCAGCAAGGGGAAAGATGAGTTCGCTATTTGCTCTTCCCCAAAGCAGCAAGGGGAAGACATGTTCGCTATTTGCTTTTCCCAAAAGCAGCACGAGTTCTTGCTTGCCGCAGATCTGAATGTACTGAGTCTTACTCATTTTTGGAATCTTTGCTTGTGTTTAATTTGATCTGAAGATATCTTTGTTCTTGCTTCCCTGCTGGTTTTTAATTTGATCTGAAGGTTTCTTTGTTCTTTCTTCCCCGAGCGACAAGATCATTTTTGAAAGCAAAAGCAGCGAGATCATCAATTTGTGATTACTGGCATGTCTACTAAGGACAGTAATCCAGCTTAATTAATTTTTTGTGTGTTTATATATTAATTTGTGATTACGACAAGATCATCTCTTTTGTCCTATTTAATCATTAATTTGTGATTACTTTAGTTAATGCTGGTTTTCATTTTCTACATTTGTTAAGAAAGCATTGCACTTTAAAAAGGTGGTGGTGGTTATTATTACGCAGTGCTTTCTGTTAATGCATTACAAATTTTCACAAATTTCCATAATTTCAACAAACTGGCACATACTGCAATTGCATATGCAATTGCCCTCAGTAGACACATACTGGCAAGTATTTGTTTCTATGTGCCTATACTTTATGGTTATCAGTGTGAGTATACTTTATGCATATGCAAATGCTTATCAGCATGAGTATACTTTATGGTTTCGGTGTGCCTCAGCTCGGTATATTGGATTGTTTTAAGTGAATTGGTCCATTTCCATCAACCAAATTGATAATATACACATGCCATTTTAAGTAATGTTAAGTAATGTTAAGTAATGTTAGCTTGAAAAAATTACACCTCTAAAGTGTTAACTGGCATGTCAATGCTTGGGATTGATCATTTCAACTAAGGACAGTAATCCGGCTTAATTAATTTTTAAAGTTTTTTGGTAAGAATTTTTTAAGTTTTGATTATTAAAAAATTGAGTAATCCTTTTCTAAGTTCTGATTGTTGCATTTTTGAACTTGAGAAGAACCCTCCATTGCAGTAAGTATGAACAATGAGCTTAAATATGTATCCTAGCTTATGTTATTATGGTCAGGTTTGATATTTCACATATTTTATGTTATTATGTTGCTGCCGATGTCCTCGAGTATGTCGCTGCCGATGGTGAATTTGTTGGTTTAATTAAGTGGTTTCATTTGTAGGAACTATTTAGTTGTTTCAATTCTCTGTATTTTGTGCAGAGACCATTCATTTTTCATGCACAGGACAATTTCATCATCAATTGATCTTTTAAGTTGATGTTTTTTATTTTGTCTATTTAGTTGAGAATTGACGGTGAAGTTCTCAAATCTATGTTTTGGAGCTTGCTGCCGGTGAGGAACCACGAGGAGCTTAGGAAGCTGCTTGCTGGTGTGATGGTTGCTAGCGGAGGTGTCTTGCTGAACATTCGCTCTATTTTGCTGCCTAAAACAGGGACCATTGAGCTTAACTTTGAGCCAAGTCTCTGAATGCCGAGGCCAATTCCAATGCTGGTGTGTCTAAGGAGTAGGCTAAAGAGCAATGGTGATGGGTTTTCTTATTGGGGGGTTTCGTTTTTTTTTTTGTGGGGGGGGGGGGGGGGGGGTGGGGGGTGAGTGTGTGTGTTTGTGTTTGTGTTTGTGTATATATGGGATTGGAGGCTATGAAGTGTTTTGGTGGGGGGGGGAGTTTGGGATGTAGAGCTTTTGTTGTGATCGGATCTTAAGTATCAAGCTCATCTCAGCATATAGTTCTAATTTCTTTTTTGGCTGTTTTGCTCTTTGTGTTGCTGATCTTGAAATTGTTTCCAATCTGTTTGTTGTTTCGCTTCACTCACATAATACATCATCTTTGTTGGAGATGCTCTTACATCAGTATTTTCCCCTAGCTTCTTAATTACTCTCCAAAAGCTAAAATTTGAGAACTTCCATTTGAACTTACGGACTCTATCATAAGAAATCAAATTTGGGAGCTTTGTGCATCAACTTAGATTTCAAGCCATGGTTTAAGTATTGATCATTGCCCATAATTGGCTAGGCACCCATGTTTGTGTATGACCACTTGATTTGCTTCTCTGTAACTGTTTAGTAGATTGGAATTTGCCAACTTGATGGATGTTTCCACAAAATGATTTTAACTTATTTATTAATTATATCTTTTTTCTGTAAAAAATTTTACATCCTCCACATGTTTGATGAAATGCCACTTTAGCTTCCTCTTCTTCAATAAGTCTAATAATTGTTTGTCTCCCTTAGTAAAGAAATGCAAAGTCGTGAGCATATGCTCAAAATTCCAGCAATCTAATCTTTGACATAGTCATATGTGATCACCTGCAACTTTTATTTTGATATAATGGACGAAGTGTAATGACCAAATTTTGGTAATACAATGTTAGTTCTTACATATAGTTTAAATAAAAACCAAGTATTATTTTATCATCTTTAATCCCCTATACAGACCTATTTGCTCATTCGTAACATGTATTAGCAATTTTTCATTTTCATTTATGTAAATAAATGTGTGGGCAAAATTTTCGTTTTCAGTCACAGTATCGCTATGAGAAAAACTAATTTGAAATCACGTAAAGCCTACAATCAATAATTTAAACCAGTTACATGCAATCCACACTTGTAGCTTGCATAAACTTTTTAGGATGAAGATTTTGAATGAAGTTGAAATTTTTAAGGAAAGATATTTTTAATGTTGCATGTCCCAAGGGAAGTTGAAATTTACAGAATCTTTCTTACATAGCCAGCTTGCAATGTTTTCCTGGGATTTTTGAAGGGTACCAAATTTTACAGTGGAATTAAATTTGGAGGTACTAAATTTTTGGAGAAACTAAGATTTTTGTGAAGAAATAAATTTCCTGGGATGAGCTAAATTTGGGGGGGAGGTTGTAGGCGCCTGCGTCGAATTTGTTGTTCTACGCTAATTTGTTGTTTCGCGCCGAATTTGTTGTTCTGCGCCGAAGGCGCCCGCGCCAAAGACGCCCGCTTTTATGCTAATTTGTTGTTCCGCGCCGAAGGCCCTCGCTTTTACGCTAATTTGTTGTTCCGTGCCGAATTTGTTGTTCTTTTATACTTTCCCGAAGGCGCCCGTGCCGCTAAATATTTCTACGCTAATTTGTTGTTCTTTTAAATTTTGGCTGTGAAAATATTTTGGCATTATAATATTTTTTGTAGCCATGTAACATGTGTGAAACTCTCTTTGTATACTGCACATTAAAATAAAAAACAGAATTTGCAAGTCGAGATAGGGTTGCATCCTGTCGATTTGGTGCTTAAATTTGTGTTTAGTGATGGAATGAGAGTGTGAAGAACATGGCATCGGCAGTTGAGATACATAATAGCATCAAATGTATTTTAGTAATTTTGCATGTAGCCAATTAATTGATTTAGACTAATTTTTTTGCACTAATTTGTTGTTCTGCACTTAAAGTGCATACACCGAATTTGTTGTACTGCGTCGAATTTGTTGTTCCACGACAAATGTGTCACATCGTCAATGCCACTAAATATTTTAACGCTAATTTGTTGTTCCACGCAATTTTGACTGTGGAAATAATTTTTTGTAAAATAAAGATTTTGCTGGGGAAAATCTTAATTGAATCGGGTCTACGCCGAAGGCGCCCGTGCTAAATTTTTTTACACTATTTTGTTGTTCCACACCGAAGGCACCCACGCCGAATTTATTGTTCCGCGTCGAAGGTGCCTGCGCCGAATTTGTTGTTCCACACCGAATGCGTCTGTGCCGCTAATTTTTTTACACTAATTTGTTGTTCCGCACCGTAGGCGCCCACGCCGAATTTGTTGTTCCGCGCCTAAGGTGCCTGCGCCGAATTTGTTGTTCCATGCCGAATGCGTCAGTATCGCTTAATATTTTTATGCTAATTTGTTGTTCGGCGCAATGTTGACCGTGGAAATGATTTTTTGGGAAACAAAGATTTTGCGGGGGAAAATCTTAATTGAACCGTGCCCGCGGGCACGTGTTATGACTAGTTAATATATATAATGGGTTTGGGGTGTAAAAATTTTTGTTGCCGTCATATGAGCTAATATTTATTCAAGCAAATCTATATGGTCCTCTCGCTGTCGAGAGAATTCGTGTTTATTTAAAGTATAAAAATTTCTACACTATTGGATTGATATCACCTATAGCAAAAGGCGGATCCAGTATCTTTGCCAGTGCAGGAAATTGCTCCAACTGCTCCTTCCGTGGCTCTGCCAGATGCGTGTGTCCACGGACTCCAACGAACTCCAGCAATGCATCCTCCAGCATTCTCATAAGGACTCCACCTGTACCCTGTAGCGAATAGGATGCATCAGTTCGCTGCAAAAAATTCACCCTCATAATAAAAGTATCCCAAAGAGGATCGTCTATAGAAATATATGGAATAAATAATGGTGGACGATACTTCCCTGGAAATAATCCAATATCCTCACGTGCCGTGATAGCTGTCTCCATGGTGACTTCTCTATGGTGCTCAGGAAAATCTAGATCATAGGTGTGGACCTCATCAAGATTCTCCTCCTCATCGTCAGACTCATCCCAGCGCACCTCTTGATCATATTCATATGCATCCATGGGTGCTAACTCCTCGCTCTTCTCCTCGTATACATCCCATTGTACCTTTTGTTCATATGTATGTGTATCCTGAAAGGGAGCCACAAGCTCTGTGGGATAGTCCTCGGCATCAATGGAAGGATGAGGTGGCAGTGGAAGCTCAAATGGAGGAGGGTAGTGCTCGGGATCCTCATGAATGGTTATGTCCTCGTCCCGATGCACGACCTCCTCGGTGATAAACTCTGGCTCCGTGTGTAATGCCTCCTCAAAAGCATGCTTCGGCTCCGGGAGGTAAATAACCTCAATGTCTTCTCCATCTGAATCATCTCCATCCATCCACTCATCGTATGGACTGGCTGTATCTGTGGGTGGGAGAGTGATGACGGTGCAACTCGGCTCTGCAGCAACACGTCCCAAGTGTCTCATCGCAGTTCTCTCATTAGAAGTGGCTGCATCTGTGCCTGGTACCGTTGTCTCCTCAGAGGTGGAAGAATCAATGTCCTCAGCCTGCCGTCCAAGAATCTCATCTAGGTACGCATAAAAATGTGTGGTCCATATGATCACAGCCTCAGCAGAAGGTAGAGGTGGCTGCGGAAGCTCAACTGCAGGTGGGCAAGACTCTGGATTTATCTGAATGAAGTTAACCTTGTCCCAAAGTGCTGCCTCAGTAATGTAATGCTCTGGCTCCGCATGTGAGACCTCCCCGTCAATGTGCTCTGGCTCGTAAGTGTGCTCTTTTGCCTTCTTATCAACTATCAATGTAGGCTCTCTCTGGAATGGTGATGCTGGCTGCTCAAGTGTGTCAACTAGTGGGGATCCATCATGTGGAGGGGAATGCCCGCAAGCAATCCAAAAATTTAGTCTATCCCCCTCAAGACTGACATGGATGTCCTCCTCAATTGTTCCTGCAGCTGAAACACGGTTCATAACAAAATCTACAAATCGTAGATCAAATGCATCATCTGCTGTAATTCTCTCTGAACCGGTGAACCTCACTAACTCCAAGAGGCCCTCCAATAAGTTCCGAAATGATTCCTCCTCAAAATCTGTGGTCCACATAAAACCATCTATAACACCTGATAAACAAAGATAAATACTTGGAGAAAAATATCAGTGGCACAAAAGAATATAAAAATGGTAGTAATGGTGGTGGGGTGAAAATTACTTTTGTTAAATTTTTTTTCGTAGTCTAATCAACCTAATTGTGACAAATTGGCACCCAACGGAAACACCTCCCCGGCAACGGCGCCAAAAACTTGCTCGGCCCCGGATATACACCCGGAGAACGATTGTAGTTTTACCGCAAGCGTACGGTCAAGTGGCGAGCGGGTATCGAACACGAGGAGGTGGTATTGGTTCCAATCTATCCTAGGTTGGTTTGACTATGAAGGTTTTATTGGTGGAGATGGTTATGGAATGATATGATGGAAATGGTGGTGGATGTCGGTTTCGGTGATAAAGAAGTCGGATAAAGTATCGATTCCAATTTAATACAATAAAAGAGTCTAGAGCTAGGGAATCCCCACTACGGATCGTGTAAATACTGAATCTCAATATTACTAGGCTTGTGTTGAGGTGAACTAGTCGTAACTGAATAGAGAACCATGCTCACGCTCTCGCGCTATTGCCGGTCTATAGCAACCCTAGGATAGGGCCCAATCTCTTGCAAACCCTAGCCTAAGCCGCTAGCATTAGGATCGACATCATCGTTCAATCGCCCCTCGAGCCCACTCTAGTGCAAACTCGAGTTACGATCTAGGTTGTGATAGTTCGTATTCGTCCAATCTCTTGCAAACGGATATGAGTATAGATTTATAATAAAAATCCTAGCTTTGGTCCAATCTCTTGCAAACCAAGTCTAGAGAATCTCGATTATAAACCTAAATCGAATATTTAGGACTTCCCATCGATTAGAATCCAATCTCTTGCAAACCCCAATCGATGGAAATCCCTAGCTATCTGTAATAAATCGATCACAACCTAACCTCCTAGCAATTCTAGCTTTTGCTAGGCGGTGTAGGAAATTTCCTCCACCGAATGCTCACCTCCCTTAACCCCATTTATAGGAGAATAAGGAATATGAGCATTCGGTGTGGGAAATTACCTACACCATCCATATAAAAATTCATTTTCCAATCATTTTTCCTATGATCAACTCCCTTCATTTTGATAAATAGATCATGGATGATGTACATACCAAAAATCAAGTGAATCCAATGCTATTTTACCCTCGACCCGTTTCTTACAAATTCAACGTTTTCATAACAATAGAACTTTTTGCAACGGACTGATCGAAGGTCAAAACCCCAAAGGTTCACCCATATTTGGGGTTTTGGGGTTTTAGAATGTGTACAACAATCCTAAATAAAAAATTTTGAAAAAATTAAGTGGAATACGATTTTTTGATAGGCGGTGTAGGAAATTTCCTACACCGAATGCTCACCTCCCTTAACACCATATATATGAGCATAATGGATATGAGCATTCGGTGTAGGAAATTTCCTACACCATCCTTATAAAAATTCAATTTCAAATCTTTTTTCCAAGGATAAACTCCGTTTATTAGGATATACAGATCATGGATGATGTACATACCAAAAATCAAGTGAATCCAATGCTATTTTACACTCGATCCAATTGTTACAAATTCAACGTTTTCATAACAATAGAACTTTTTGCAACGGGCCGATCGAAGGTCAAACGTCCCTAGGGTTCACCCATATTTGGGTTTTTGGGGGTTTTAGAATGTGTACAACAATCCTAAATAAAAAAATTTTGAAAATATTAAGTGGAATACGATTTTTTTGCTAGGCGGTGTAGGAAATTTCCTACACCGAATGCTCACCTCCCATAACCCCATATATATGAGAGTAAGGGATATGAGCATTCGGTGTAGGAAATTTCCTACACCATCTCTATAAAAATTCAATTTCCAATCTTTTTTCCAACGATCAATTCCGTTCATTTTGATATACAGATCATGGATGAGGGTACATAAATCAAGTGAATCCAATGCTATTTTACCATCGATCCGATTGTTACAAATTCAACGTTTTCATTACAACAGAACTTTTTGCTATGGGCTGATCGAAGGTCAAACCCCCTAGGGTTCACCCATATTTATGGTTTTGGGGTTCTAGAATGTGTACAACAATCCGAAATAAAAAATTTCGAAAAAATTAAGTGGAATACGATTTTTTTGATAGGCGGTGTAGGAAATTTCCTACACCGAATGCTCACCTCCCTAAACCCCATATATATGAGAATAAGGGATATGAGTATTCGGTGTAGGAAATTTCCTACACCATCCCTCTAAAACCTCAATTTCCAATCTTTTTCCAATGATCAACTCCATTTATTTTGATATACAGATCATGTATGATGTACATACCAAAAATCAAGTGAATCCAATACTATTTTATCCTCGATCCAATTGTTTCAAATTCAACGTTTTCATAACAATAGAACTTTTTGCAACGGGCCCATCGAAGGTCAAACCCACCTAGGGTTCACCCATAATTGGGATTTTAGGGTTTTAGAATGTGTACAACAATCGTAAATAAAAAAGTTTGAAAAAATTAAGTGGAATACGATTTTTTATATATATACAGATCATGGATGATGTACATACCAAAAATCAAGTGAATCCAATGCTATTTTGCCCTCGATCCGATTGTTACAAATTCAACGTTTTCATAGCAATTGAACTTTTTGCAACGGGCCGATCGAAGGTCAAACCCCCCTAGGGTTCACCCATATTTGCGATTTTGGGGTTTTATAATGTGTAAAACAATCCTAAATAAAAAAAATTTGAAAAAAATTACGTGGAATATGATTTTTTTTGATAGGCGGTGTAGGAAATTTCCTCCACCGAATGCTCACCTCCCTTAACCCATATATATATGAGAATAAGGGATATGAGCATTAGGTGTAGGAAATTTCCTACACCATCCCTATCAAAATTCAATTTCCAATCTTTTTCCCAATGATCAACTCCGTTCATTTAGATATACAGATCATGGATGATGTACATACCAAAAATCAAGTGAATCCAATGCTATTTTACCCTCGATCCGATTGTTACAAATTCAACGTTTTAATAACAATAGAACTTTTTGCAACGGGCCGATCGAAGGTCAATCCCCCCTTGGGTTCACCCATATTTGGGGTTTTGGGGTTTTAGAATGTGTACAACAATCCTAAATAAAAAAATTTTGAAAAAATTAAGTGGAATACGATTTTTTTAATAGGCGGTATCGAAAATTTCATACACCAAATGCTCACCTCCCTTAACCCCAAATATATGAGAATAAGGGATATGAGCATTCGATGTAGGAAATTTCCTACACCATCCCTATAAAAATTCAATTTGCAATCTTTTTTCCAATGATCAACTCCGTTCATTTTGATATATAGATCAAGGATGATGTACATAAAAATCATGTGAATCCAATGTTATTTTACCCTCGATCCGGTTGTTACAAATTCAACGTTTTCATAACAATAGAACCTTTTGCAACGGGCCAATCGAAGGTCAAGCCCCCCCAGGGTTTACCCATATTTGGGGTTTTAGAATGTGTACAACAATCCTAAATAAAAAAATTTTGAAAAAATTAAGTAGAATACGATTTTTTTTGATAGGCGGTGTAGGAAATTTCCTACCCCGAATGCTCACCTCCCTTAACCCCATATATATGAGAATAAGGGATATGAGCATTCGGTGTCGGAAATTTCCTACGCCATCCCTATAAAAATTCAACTTCCAATCTTTTTTCCAATGATTAATTCCGTTAATTGTGATATACAGATCATGGATGATGTACATACCAAAAATCAAGTGAATCCAATGCTATTTTACCCTCGATCCGAATGTTACAAATTTAACGTTTTCATAACAATAGAAATTTTTGCAACGGCTAGATAGTAGGTCAAACCACCATTTGCTTCACCCATATTTTGCGTTTTGGGGTTTTAGAATGTGTACAACAATCCTAAATTAAAATTTTTTGAAAAAATTATGGGGAATACGATTTTTTTGATAGGCGGTGTAGGAAATTTCCAACACCGAATGCTCACCTCCATTAACCCCATATTTATGAGAATAAGGGATATGAGCATTCGGTGTAAGAAATTTCCAACACCATCCTTATCAAAATTCAATTTCCAATCTTTTTTCCAATGTTCAACTCAGTTCATTTTGATATACAGATCATGGATGATGTACATGCCAAAAATCAAGTGAACCAATGTTATTTTACCCTATGTTTATGGGTGTTTTCTCACCACAGCTCGTTGACCGACAGATGTGTGGTCAACGTGGTCAAGGGGCCGGTTTTGGGGTCCCTTGGGTTCGCCGAGCCCTCTTACACTCGGCGTGGAAGAGCTGAGGGGAAGCCTTGGCTCGGTAAGTCGCTCTCGGCCTCGGTAGTATCCACGACGAGGGGTAGCCCTCGACGCGTTACGAGTGGGTCGGGTCTTGATCAGTCGCCCTCCTGGCGGCTGCGACGGTGATGGTCGACCGACGCTAAGGGGTAGCCTCGGCGTCTCGGATGTCCTCTTCCTGGACAGATGAAGAAACTCGTCAGGGAGGCCGGACCTAGGTTCTGGCCAAAGCCCCTCCGATGCTTAAGTCAGATCAGGATCTGAAAGGATACTCGGCGGGGGAGATCCGGCTTGTGAGGAAGCCGGAACGTCAACCCAGGCGGCACGAGTTTTGAGGGAGGGGGCAATGAAGTGGTCAAAGCCTAGGTCGTTGATGGAGTACCTCTGTGTGGGTTACCTGAGTTTCGATCCCTCTCATCGTCGTCCTGGCCCTTCCTTTATAGGGTCCTTCCTGATTGCCCCACGTCCTGCCTCCTCTCACGTCCCCACGATCCGTCTCCGCCTCCTCCCATTCGCGCGACGTGGTGAGGTGGCCCATTAACAGGTCGTTAATGGCCATCATGGGATCACGGATTCAGGGGGGCGGTTAATCCGGTCGAATGGGGGCCGGTCGGGTGTACCCGAGGGCGAGGTGGCTGGGCCTTCCGCTCCGTCCGTGGGCCTCATTTGGGAGGGCCCGCCTTCTCTAGCGGGCTTCTCCTTTGAGGTTGGGCCGTGGGCCGTTGTGCTTCGGGCTCACTGACATTAGTCGTAACACCCTCGATCCTATTGTTACAAATTCAACATTTTCATAACGATAGAATTTTTAGCAACGAGCCGATCGAAGGTCAAACCCCCCTAGGGTTCACCCCATATTTGGGTTTTTGGGGTTTTAGAAGGTGTACAACAATCCTAAACAAAAAAATTTTTAAAAAATTAGGTGGTATACGATTTTTTTTGATAGGCGTTGTAGAAAATTTCCTACACCGTTTGCTCACCTCCCTTAACCTCGTATAAATGAGAATAAGGGATATGAGCATTCGGTGTAGGAAATTTCCAACACAATCCCTATCAAAATTCAATTTCCAATCTTTTTTCCAATGATCAACTCCGTTCATTTTGATATACAGATCATGGATGATGTACATACCAAAAATCAAGTGAATCCAATGTTATTTTACCCTTGATCCGATTATTACAAATTCAACGTTTTCATAACAATGGAACTTTTTGCAACGGGCCGATCGAAGGTCAAACCCCTATAGGGTTCACCCATATTTGGGGTTTTGGGGTTTTAGAATGTGTACAACAATCCTAAATAAAAAAATTTTGAAAAAATTAAGTGGTATACGATTCTTTTGATAGGCGGTGTAGAAAATTTCCTACACCGTTTGCTCACCTCCCTTAACCCCGTATATATGAGAATAAGGGATATGAGCATTCGGTGTAGGAAATTTCCCACACCATTAATATCAAAATTCAATTTCCAATCTTTTTTTCCAATGATCAACTCCTTTCATTTTGATATACAGATCTTGGATGATGTACATACTAAAAATCAAGTGAATCCAATGCTATTTTACCCTCGATCCGATTGTTACAAATTCAACGTTATCATAACAATGGAACTTTTTGCAACGGGCCGATCGAAGGTCAAACCCCCCCTAGGGTTCACCCATATTTGGGGTTTTGGGGTTTTAGAATGTGTACTACAATCCTAAATAAAAATTTTTGAAAAAATTAAGTGGTATACGATTTTTTTTATAGGTGGTGTAGGAAATTTCCTACACCGAATGCACACCTCCCCTAACCCCATATATATGAGAATAAGGGATCTGAGCATTCGGTGTCGGAAATTTCCTACACCATCCCTATAAAAATTCAATTTCCAACGTTTTTTCCATTGATCAACTCCGTTCATTTTAATATACAGATCATGGATGATGTACATACCCAAAATCAAGTGAATCCAATGCTATTTTACCTTCGAGCCGATTGTTACAAATTCAACGTTTTCATAACAATAGAATTTTTGCAACGGGCCCATCGAAGGTCAAACCCCCTAGGGGTAACCCATATTTGGGGATTTGGGGTTTTAGAATGTGTACAACAATCCTAAATAAATTTTTTTTGAAAAAATCAAGTGGAATACGAGTTTTTTGATAGGCGGTCTAGGAAATTTCCTACACCGAATGCTCACCACCCATAACCCCATATATGTGGGAATAAGGGATAGGGCATTCGGTGTAGGAAATTTCCTAAACCATCCCAATAAAAATTCAATTTCCAATCTTTTTTCCAATGATCAACTCTGTTCATTTTGATATATAGATCATGGATGATGTACATAAAATTCAAGTGAATCCAATGCTATTTTAACCTCGATCCTATTGTTACAAATTAAACGGTTTCATTACAATAGAACTTTTTGCAACGGGCCGATCGAAGGACAACAATCCTACCCATATTTGGGGTTTTGGGGTTTTAGAATGCGTACAACAATCCTAAATAAAAAAATTTTGAAAAAATTAAGTGAAATCCGATTTTTTTGATAGGCGGTGTAGGCAATTTCCTACATCGAATGCTCACCTCCCTTAACCCCATATATATGAGAATAAGGGATATGAGCATTTGGTGTTGGAAATTTCATACACCATGCCTATAAAAATTCAATTTCCAATCTTTTTTTCCAATGATCTACTCCGTTCAATTTGATTTACAGATCATGGATAATGTACATACCAAAAATTAAGTGAATCCAATGCTATTATACCCTCCATCCGATTGTTACAAATTCAACGTTTTCATAACAATAGAAATTTTTGCAGTGGCCCGATAGAAGGTCAAACCACCATTGAGTTCACCCATATTGGGGTTTTGGGGTTTTAGAATGTGTACAATAAAAAAATTTTGAAAAAAATTATGTGGAATACGATTTTTTTGATAAGCGGTGCAGGAAATTTCCAACACCGAATGCTGAATTCCCTTAACCCCATATATATGATAATAAGGGATATGAGCATTCGGTGTAGGAAATTTCCAACACCATCCCTATCAAAATTCAATTTCCAATCTTTTTTCCATTGATCAACTCCGTTCATGATATACATATCATGGATGATGTACATGCCAAAAATCAAGTGAATCCAATGCTATTTTACCCTCGATCCGATTGATACAAATTCAACGTTTTCATAACAATAGAGCTTTTTGCAACGTGCCGATCGAAGGTCAAACCCCCCTAGGGTTCGCCACATATTTGGATTTTTGGGGTTTTAGAATGTGTACAACAATCCAAAATAAAAAAATTTTGAAAAAATTAAGTGGTATAAGCTTTTTTTGATAGGCGGTGTAGGAAATTTCCTACACCAATTGCTCACCTCCCTTAACCCCATATATATAAGAATAAGTGACATGAGCATTCGGTGTAGGAAATTTCCTACGCCATCCCTATCAAAATTCAATTTCCAATCTTTTTTCCAATGATCAACTATGTTCATTTTGATATACAGATCATGGATGATGTACAAACCAAAAATCAAGTGAATCCAATGCTATTTTACCATCGATCAGATTGTTACAAATTTAACGTTTTCATAACAATGGAACTTTTTGCAACAGGCCGATCGAAGGTCAAACCCCCCTAGAGTTCACCCATATTTGGGGTTTTGGGGTTTTAGAATGTGTACAACAATCCTAAATAAAAAAATTTTGAAAAATTTAAGTGGTATACGATTTTTTGATTGGCGGTGTTGGAAATTTCCTACACCGATTGCTCACCTCCCTTCACCCCATATATATGAGAATTTGGGATATGAGCATTCGGTGTTGGAAATTTCCTACACCTTCCCTATAAAAATTCAATTTCCAATCTTTTTTCCAATGATGAACTCCGTTCATATTGATACAGATCATGGATGATGTACATATCAAAAATCAAGTGAATCCAATGGAATTTTACCCTCGATCCGATTGTTACAAATTCAACGTTTTCATTACAATGAAACTTTTTGCAACGTGTCGATCGAAGGTAAAACCCCCCTAGGGTCCACCCATATTTGTGGTTTTGGCGTTTAGAATGTGCACAACAATCCTAAATAAAAAAGTTTTGAAAAAATTAAGTGGAATAAGTTTTTATATAGGCGGTGTAGGAAATTTCCTACACCGAATGCACACCTCCTCTAACCCCATATCATATATATGAGAATAAGGGATATGAGTATTCTGTGTCGGAAATTTACTACACCATCCCTATAATAATTCAATTTCCAATTTTTTTTCCATTGATCAACTCCGTTCATTTTTATATACAGATCATGGATGATGTACATACCAAAAATCAAGTAAATCCAATGCTATTTTTCCCTCGATCAGATTGTTAAAAATTCATATTTTTCATAACAATAGAACTTTTTGCAACGGGCCGATCGAAGGTCAAACCCCATAGGGTTCACCCATATTTGGGGTTTTGGGGTTTTAGAATGTGTACAACAATCCTAAATAAAAAAATTTTTGAAAAAATTAAATGGAGTACGACTTTTTTGATAGGCGGTGTAGGAAATTTCCTAATCGAATGCTCACCTCCCTTTGCCCCATATATATGAGAATAAGGGATGTGAGCATTAGGTGTAGGAAATTTCCTAAACCATCCCTATAAAAATTCAATTTCCAATCTTTTTCCAATGATCAACTCCGTTCATTTTGATATACAGATCATGGATTATGTACATACCAAAAAATCAAGTGAATCGAATGCTATTTTACCCTCGATCCGATTGTTACAAATTCAACGTTTTAATAACAATAGAACTTTTTGCAACGGGCCGATCGAAGGTCAAACCCCCCTAGGGTTCACCATATTTGGGGTTTTGGGGTTTTAGAATGTGTAAAAACAATCCTAAATAAAAAATTTTGAAAAAAATAAGTGGAAAACGATTTTTTTTGATAGGCGGTTAAGGAAATTTCCTACACCGAATGCTCACCTCCCTATAAAAATTCAATTTCGAATCTTTTTTCCAATGATCAACTCCGTTCATTTTGATATACAGATCATGGATAAGTACATACCACAAATCAAATGAATCCAATGATATTTTACCCTCGATCCGATTGTTACAAATTCAACGATTCAGAACAATAGAACTTTTTGCAACGGGCCGATCGAAGGTCAACCCCCCCTTGGGTTCACCCATATTTGGGGTTTTGGGGTTTTAGAATGTGTACAATTATCCTAAATAAAAAATTTTGAAACAAATTCAGTGGAATACGATTTTTTTATAGGCGGTGTAGGAAATTTCCTACACCGAATGCACACCTCCCCTAACCCCATATATATGAGAGTAAGGGATATGAGCATTCGGTGTCGTAAATTTCCTACACCAACCCCAAAAATTAAGTGGTATACGCTTTTTTGATAGGCGGTGTAGGAAATTTCCGACACCGAATGCTCACCTCCCTTAACCCCATATATATGAGAATAATGGATACGAGCATTCAGGGAAGGAAATTTCCTACACCATCCCTCTCAAAATTCAATTTCCAATGTTTTTTCCAATGATCAACTCTGTTCATTTTGTTATTTATTTTGATATACAGATCATGGATGATGTACATACCAAAAATCAAGTGAATCCAATGCTATTTTACCCTCGATCCGATTGTTACACGTTCAACGTTTTCATAACAATGGAACTTTTTTCAACGGGCCGATCGAAGGTCAAACCCCCCTAGGGTTCACCCATATTTGGGGGTTTGGGGTTTTAGAATGTGCACAACAATCCTAAATAAAAAAAATTTGAAAAAATTAATTGGGATACGATTTTTTTGATAGGCGGTGCAGGAAATTTATTGCACCGAATGCTCACCTCCTTTAACCCCATATATATGAGAATTAGGGATATGAGCATTCGGTGTAGGAAATTTCCTACACCTTCCCTATAAAAATTCAATTTCCAATCTTTTTTCCAATGATCAACTCCATTCATATTGATACAGATCATGGATGATGTACATATTAAAAATCAAGTGAATCCAATGGTATTTTACCCTCGATCTGATTGTTACAATTTCAACGTTTTCATAACAATGGAACTTTTTGCAACGGGTCGATCAAAGGTCAAACCCTCCTAGGGTTCACCCATATTTGGGGTTTTGGCGTTTTAGAATGTGTACAACAATCCTAAATAAATTTTTTTTGAAAAAATTAAGTGGAAAACGTTTTTTTATAGGCGGTGTAGGAAATTTCCTACACCGAATGCACACCTCCCCTAACCCCATATATATGAGAGTATGGATATGAGCATTCGGTGTCGTAAATTTCCTACACCAACCCTATAAAAAATTCAATTTCCAATGTTTTTTCCATTGATGAACTCCGTTCATTTTGATATACAGATCATGGATGATGTACATACCAAAAATCAAGTAAATCCAATGCTATTTTACCCTCGATCCGATTGTTACAAATTCATATTTTTCATAACAATACAACTTTTTGCAACGGGCTGATCGAAGGTCAAACCCCCCTAGAGTTCACCCATATTTGGGGTTTTGGGGGTTTAGAATGTGTACAACAATCCTAAATAAAAATTTTTTGAAAAAATTAAGTGGAATACGATTTTTTTGATAGGCGGTGTAGGAAATTTCCTAACCGAATGCTCACCTCCCTTAGCCCCATATATATGAGAATAAGGGATATGAGCATTCGGTGTAGGAAATTTCCTAAACCAACCCTATAAAAATTAAATTTCCAATCTTTTTTACAATGATCAAATACGTTCATTTTGATATACAGATCATGGATGATGTACATACCAAAAATCAAGTGAATCGAATGCTATTTTACCATCGATCCGATTGTTACAAATTCAAAGATTTCATAACAATAGGAATTTTTGCAACGGGCCTATCGAAGGTCAATCCCCCCTTGGGTTCACCCATATTTGGGGTTTTGGGGTTTTAGAATGTGTACAACAATCCTAAATAAAAATAATTTCAAAAAATTAAGTGGAATACGATTTTTTGATAGGCGGTGCAGGAAATTTCCTCCATCGAAGGATCACCGCCCTTAACCCCAAATATAAGAGTATAAGGGATATGAGCATTCGGTGTAGGAAATTTCCTACACCATCCCTTTGAAAATTCAATTTCCAATCTTTTTTCCAATGATCAACTCCGTTCATTTTGATATACAGATCATGGATGATGTACATACCAAAAATCAAGTGAATCCAATGCTATTTTACCCGCGACCCGATTGTTACAAATTCAACGTTTTCATAACAATAGAACTTTTTGCAACAGGCCGATCGAAGGTCAAACCCCCCTATGGTTCACCCATATTTGTTGTTTTGGGGTTTTAGAATGTGTACAACAATCCTAAATAAAAAAATTTTGAAAAAAATAAGTGGATAACGATTTTTTTGATAGGAGGTGTAGGAAAGTTCCTACACCGAATTCTCACCTCCCTATAAAAATTCAAATTCCATTCTTTTTTCCAATGATCAACTCCGTTCATTTTGATATACAGATCATGGATGAGTACATGCCAAAAATCAAGTGAATCCAATGCTATTTACCCTCGATCCGATTGTTACAAATTCAACGTTTTCAGAACAATAGAACTATTTGCAACGGGCCGATCGAAGGTCAATCCCCCCTTAGGTTCACCCATATTTGGGGTTTTGGGGTTTTTTTAGAATGTGTACAACAATCGAAAATAAAATTTTTTGAAACAAATTAAGGGGAATACGATTTTTTTTGATAGGCAGTGTAGGAAATTTCCTACACCGAATGCTCACATCCCTTAACCCCACATAAATGAGAATAAGGGATATGAGCATTCGGTGTAGGAAATTTCCTACACCATCGCGATAAAAATTCAATTTCCAATCTTTTTTTCAATGATCAACGCCGTTCATTTTGATAAACAGATTATGGATGATGTACTTATCAAAAATCAAGTGAATTCAATGGAATTTTACCCTCGATCAGATTGTTACAAAGTCAACGTTTTCATAACAATGGAACTTTTTGCAACGGGCCGATCGAAGGTCAAACCCCCCCTAGGCTTCACCCATATTTGGGGCTTTGGGTTTAGAATATGTACAACAATCCTAAATAAAAAATTTTTGAAAAAATTAAGTGTAATACGTTTTTCTTGATAGGCGTTGTTGGAAATTTCCTACACCGAATGCACACCTCCCCTAACCCCATATATATGAGAATAAAGGATATGAGCATTCGGTGTCGGAAATTTCCAAAACCATCCCTATAAAAATTCAATTTCCATTGTTTTTTCCATTGATCAACTCCGTTCATTTTGATATACAGATCATGGATGATGTACATACCAAAAATCAAGTGAATACAATGTTATTTTACCCTCGATCCGATTGTTACAAATTCAACGTTTTCATTACAATGGAACTTTTTGCAACGGGCCGATCGAAGGTCAAGCCCCCTAGGGTTCACCCATATTTGGGGTTTTGGGGGTTTAGAATGTGTACAATAATCCTAAATAAAATTTTTTTGAAAAAATTAAGTCGAAAACGATTTTTTTGATATGCGGTGTAGGAAATTTCCCACACCAAATGCTCACCTCCCTTAACCCCATATGAATGAGAATAAGGTATATGAGAATTCGATGTAGGAAATTTCCTAAACCATCCCAATAAAAATTCAATTTCCAATCTTTTTTCCAATGATCAACTCCGTTCATTTTGATATACAGATCATGGATGATATACATTCCCAAAATCAAGTGAATCTAATGCTATTTTACCCTCGATCCGATTGTTACAAATTCAACGTTTTCTTAACAATAGAACTTTTTTCAACGGGCCGATCGAAGGTCAAACCCCCCTAGGGTTCACCCATATTTGGGGTGTTGGGGTTTTAGAATGTGTACAACAATCCTAAATAAAAATTTTTTGAAAAAATTAAGTGGAATGCGATTTTTTGATAGGCGATGTTGGAAATTTCCTACACCGAATGCTTACCTCCCTTAACCACATATATATGAGAATAAGGGATATGAGCATTCGGTGAATGAAATTTCCTACACCGTCCCTATAAAAATTCAATTTCCAATATTTTTTCCAATGTTCAACTCCGTTCATTTTGATATACAGATCATGGATGATGTGCATACCAAAAATCAAGTGAATCCACTGCTATTTTACCCTCGATCTGATTATTACAAATTCAACGTTTTCATAACAATAGAACTTTTTGCAACGGGCTGATCGAAGGTCAATCCCCCCTTGGGTTCACCCATATTTAGGGTTTTGGGGTTTTAGAATGTGTTCAACAATCCTAAATAAAAAGTTTTTGAAAAAAGTAAGTGGAATACGATTTTTTTTGATAGGCGGTGTTGGAAATTTGCTACACCGAATGCTCACCTCACTATAAAAGTTCAATTTACAATCTTTTTTCCAATGATCAACTCCGTTCATTTTGATATACAGATCATGGATGATATACATACCAAAAATCTAGTGAATCCAATGCTATTTTACCCTCGATCTGATTGTTACAAATTCAATGTTTTCATAACAATAAAACTTTTTGCAACGGGCCGATCGAAGATCAAAACTCCTTAGGGTTCACCCATATTTGGGGTTTTGGGGTTTTAGAATGTGTACAACAATCCTAAATAAAAAAATCTTGAAAAAATTAAGGGGAATACGATTTTTTTGATAGGCGGTGCAGAAAATTTCCCCCACCGAATGCTCACCTCCCTTTACCCCATATATATGAGAATAAGGTATTTGAGCATTCTTGTAGGAAATTTCCTACACCATCCCTATAAAAATTCAATATCCAATCTTTTTTCCAATGATCAACTCCGTTCATTTTGATATGCAGATCATGGATGATGTACATACCAAAAATCAAGTGAATCCAATGCTATTTTACCCTCGATCCGATTGTAACAAATTCAACGTTTTCATAACAATAGAACTTTTTGCAACGGCCCGATCGAAGGTCAAACCCCCATTGGGTTCACCCATATTTGGGTTTTGGGTTTTAGAATGTGTACAACAGTCTTAAATAAAAAAAATTTGAAAAAATTAAGTGGAATACGATTTTTTTGGATAGGCGGTGTAAGAAATTTCCTACACCGAATGCTCACCTCCCTTAACCCCCTTATATATGAGAGTAAGGGATATGCGCATTCGGTGTAGGAAATTTCCTAAACCATCCCTATAAAAATTCAATTTCCAATCGTTTTTCCAATGATAAACTCCGTTCATTTTGTTATACAGATCATGGATGATGTACGTACCAAAAATCAAGTGAATCTAATGCTATTTTACCCTCGATCCGATTGTTGCAAATTCAACATTTTCATAACAATAGAACTTTTTGCAACGGGCCGATCGAATGTCAAAACCCCCTAGAGTTCGCCCATATTTGGGGGTTTTGGGGTTTTATAATGTGTACAACAATTCTAAATAAAAAATTTTTGAAAAAATTAAGTGGAATGCGATTTTTTTGATTGGCGGTGTAGGAAATTTCCTGCACCGAATGCTTACCTCCCTTAACCCCATATATTTGAGAATAAGGGATATGAGCATTCGGTGTAGGAAATTTCCTACACCGACCCTATAAAAATTCAATTTCCAATCTTGTTTCCAATGATCAACTCCGTGCATTTTGATATGCAGATCATGGATGATGTATATACTTTGATCAAGTGAATCCAATGCTATTTTACCCTCGATCTGATTGTTACAAATTCAAAGTTTTCATAACAGTAGAACTTTTTGCAACGGGCCGATCGAAGGTCAAACCCCCCTAGGGTTCACCCATATTTGGGGTTTTGGGGTTTTAGAATGTGTACAACAATCCTAAATAAAAAAATTTTGAAAAAAAATAAGTGGAATACGATAGGCGGTGCAGGAAATTTCCTACACCGAATGCTCACATCCCTATAAAAATTCAATTTCCAATCTTTTTTCCAGTGATCAACTCCGTTCATTTTGATATACAGATCAGGGATGATGTGCATACCAAAAAACAAGTGAATCCAATGCTATTTTACCCTCGATCTGATTGTTACAAATTCAACGTTTTCATAACAATAGAACTTTTTGCAACGTGCTGATCGAAGGTCAATCCCCCTTGGGTTCACCCATATTTGGGGTTTTGGGGTTTTAGAATGTGTACAACAATCCTAAATAAATTTTTTATAGGCGGTGCAGGAAATTTCGTCCACCGAATGCTCACCTCCCTTAACCCCATATATATGAGTATAAGGGATATGAGCATTCGGTGTAGGAAATTTCCTACACTATCCCTATCAAAATTCAATTTCCAATCTTTTTTCTAATGATCAACTCCGTTCATTTTGATATACAGATCATGGATGATGTACATACCAAAAATCAAGTGAATCCAATGCTATTTTACCCCCGACCAAATTGTTACAAATTCAACGTTTTCATAACAATAGAACTTTTTGCTACGGGCCGATCGAAGTTCAAACCTCCCTAGGGTTCACCCATGTTTTGGGTTTTGGGGTTTTAGAATGTGTACAACAATACTAAATAAAAAAAATTTAAAAAAATTAAGTGGAATACAATTTTTTTTGATATACAGATCATGGATGATGTACATACCAAAAATCAAGTGAATCCATTGCTATTTTACACTCGATCCGATTGTTACAAATTCAACGTTTTCATAACAATAGAACTTTTTGCAATGGGCCGATCGACGGTCCAAACCCCCCCTAGGGTTCACCCATATTTGCGGTTTTGGGGTTTTAGAATGTGTACAACAATCTTAAATAATTTTTTTTAAATAAATTAAGTGGAATATGATTTTTTTGATAGGCGGTGTAGGAAATTTCCGACATCGAATGCTCACCTCCCTTAACCCCATATAAATGAGAATACGGGATATGAGCATTCGGTGTAGGAAATTTCCTACACCGTCCCTATAAAAATTCAATTTCCAATCTTTTTTCCAATGATCAACTCCGTGCATTTTGATATGCAGATCATGGATGATGTACATACTTTGATCAAGTAAATCCAATGCTATTTTACCCCCGATCTGATTGTTACAAATTCAAAGTTTTCATAACAGTTGAACTTTTTGCAACGGGCCGATCGAAGGTCAAACCCCCCTAGGGTTCACCCATATTTGAGGTTTTGGGGTTTTAGAATGTGTACAACAATCCTAAATAAAAAAATTTTGAAAAAAAAAGTGGAATACGATAGGCGGTGCAGGAAATTTCCTACACCGAATGCTCACATCCCTATAAAAATTCAATTTCCAATCTTTTTTCCAATGATCAACTCTGTTCATTTTGATATACAGATCATGGATGATGTGCATACCAAAAATCTAGTGAATCCAATGCAATTTTACCCTCGATCTGATTGTTACAAATTCAACGTTTTCATAACAATAGAACTTTTTGCAACGTGCTGATCGAAGGTCAATCCCCCCTTGGGTTCACCCTTGGGGTTTGTGGGTTTTAGAATGTGTACAACAATCCTAAATAAAATTTTTTTTGAAAACATTAATTGGAATATGATTTTTTTTGATAGGCGGTGCAGGAAATTTCCTCCACCGAATGCTCACCACCCTTAACCCCATATATATGAGTATAAGGGATATGAGCATTCGGTGTAGGAAATTTCCTCCACTATCAATATGAAAATTCAATTTCCAATCTTTTTTCTAATGATCAACTCCGTTCATTTTGATATAGAGATCGTTGATGATGTACATACCAAAAATCAAGTGAATCCAATGCTATTTTACCCTCGACCGAATTGTTACAAATTCAACATTTTCATAACAATAGAACTTTTTGCTACGAGCCGATCGAAGTTCAAACCCCCCTAGGGTTCAACCATATTTTGGGTTTAGGGGTTTTAGAATGTGTACAACCATACTAAATAAAAAAAATTTGAAAACATTTAGTGGAATCCAATTTTTTTTGATATACAGATCATGGATGATGTACATACCAAAAATCAAGTGAATCCAGTGCTATTTTACCCTCGATCCGATTGTTACAAATTCAACGTTTTCATAACAATAGAACTTTTTGCAATGGGCTGATCAAAGGTCAAACCCCCCTAGGGTTCACACATATTTGGGGTTTTGGGGTTTTAGAATGTGTACAACAATCCTAAATAAAAAAATTTTGAAAAAATTATGTGGAATACGTTTTTTTACACCAAATGCACACCTCCCCTAACCCCATATATATAAGAATAAGCGATATAAGCATTCGGTGTCGGAAATTTCCTAAACAATCCCTATAAAAATTCAATTTCCAATCTTTTTTCCAATGATCAACTCCGTTCATTTTGATATACAGATCATGGATGATGAACATACCAAAAATCAAGTGAATCCAATGCTATTTTTCCCTCGATCTGATTGTTACAAATTCAACGTTTTCATAACAATAGAACTTTTTGCAACGGACCGATTGTATGTCAAACCCCCCTATGATTCACCCATATTTGGGGTTTTAGGGTTTTAGAATGTGTACAACAATCCTAAATAAATTTTTTTTGAAAAGAATTAAGTGGAAAACGATTTTTTTGATTGGCGGTGTAGGAAATCTCCCACAACAAATGCTCACCTCCCTTAACCCCATATAAATGAGAATAAGGGATATGAGCATACGATGTAGGAAATTTTCTAAACCATCCCTATAAAAATTCAATTTCCAATCTATTTTCAATGATCAACTCCGTTCATTTTGATATACAGATAATGGTGATGTACATACCCAAAATCAAGTGAATCTAATTCTATTTTACCCTCGATCCGATTGTTGCAAATTCAACATTTTCATAACAGTAGAACTTTTTGCACATGGCCGATCAAAGGTCAAACTCCCCTAGGGTTCACCCATATTTGGGGTTTTGGGGTTTTAAAATGTGTACAACAATCCTAAATAAAAAAATCTTGAAAAAATTAAGTGCAATACGATTTTTTTGATAGGCGGTGTAGGAAATTTCGTACACCGATTGCTCACCTCCCTTAACCCCATATATATGAGAATAAGGGATATGTGCATTCGTGTAGGAAATTTCCTATACCATCACAATAAAAATTCAATTTCCAATCTTTTCTCCAATGATCTACTCCATTCATTTTGATGTACAAATCATGGATGATGAACATACCAAAAATCAAGTGAATCCAATACTATTTTACCCATGAACCGATTGTTACAAATTCAATGGTTTCATAACAATAGAATTTTTTGCAACGGTCCGATCGAAGGTCAAGCACCCCTAGGGTTCACCCATATTTGGGTTTTTGGAGTTTTAGAATGTGTACAACAATCCTAAATAAAAATTTTTTGAAAAAATTAAGTGGAATACAATTTTTTTTGATAGGCGGTGTAGGAAATTTCCTACACCGAATGCTCACATCCCTTAACCCCATATATATGAGAATAAGGGATATGAGCATTCGATGTAGGAAATTTCCTAAACCATCCCCATAAAAATTCAATTTCCAATCTTTTTTCCACTGATCAACTCCGTTCATTTTGATATACAAATCATGGATGATGTACATACCAAAAATCAAGTGAATCGAATGCTATTTTACCCTCGATCCGATTGTTACAAATTCAACGTTTTAATAACAATAGAACTTTTTGCAACGGGCCGATAGAAGGTCAAACCCCCCTAGGGTTCACCATATTTGGGGTTTTGTGGTTTTAGAATGTGTAAAACAATCCTAAATAAAAATTTTTGAAAAAAATAAGTGGAATACGTTTTTTTTGTTAGGCGGTGAAGGAAATTTCCTACACCGAATGCTCACCTCCCTATAAAAATTCAATTTCGAATCTTTTTTCCAATGATCAACTCCGTTCATTTTGATATTCAGATCATGGATTAGTACATACCAAAAATCAAATGAATCCAATGCAATTTTACCCTCGATCCGATTGTTACAAATTCAACGATTTAAGAACAATAGAACTTTTTGCAACGGGCCGATCGAAGGTTAATCCCCCCTTGGGTTCACACATATCTGGGGTTTTGGGGTTTTAGAATGTGTACAATTATCCTAAATAAAAAATTTTGAAAAAAATTAAGTGGAATACGATTTTTTGATAGGCGGTGCAGGTAATTTCCTCCATCGAAGGATCACCTCCCTTAACCCCATATATAAGAGTATAAGGGATATGAGCATTCGGTGTAGGAAATTTCCTACACCATCCCTTTGAAAATTCAATTTCCAATCTTTTTTCCAATGATCAACTCCGTTCATTTTGATATACAGATCATGGATGATGTACATACCAAACATCAAGTGAATCCAATGCTTTTTTACCCGCGACCCGATTGTTACAAATTCAACGTTTTCATAACAATAGAACTTTTTGCAACGGGCCGATCGAAGGTCAAACCCCCTAGGGTTCACCCATATTTGTTGTTTTGGGGTTTTAGAATGTGTACAACAATCCTAAATAAAAAAATTTTGAAAAAAAAAGTGGAAAACGATTTTTTTGATAAGCGGTGTAGGAAATTTCCTACACCGAATGCTCACCTCCCTATAAAAATTCAATTTCCATTCTTTTTTCCAATGATCAACTCTGTTCATTTTGATATACAGATCATGGATGAGTACATACCAAAAATCAAGTGAATCCAATGCTATTTTACACTCGATCCGATTGTTACAAATTCAACGATTTCAGAACAATAGAACTTTTTGCAACGGGCCAATCGAAGGTCAAACCCCCCTTAGGTTCACCCATATTTGGGGTTTTGGGGTTTTAGAATGTGTACAACAATCCTAAATAAATTTTTTTTGAAAAAATTAAGTGGAATACGATTTTTTGATAGGCGGTGCAAGAAATTTCCTCCACCGAAGGATCACCTCCCTTAACCCCATATATAAGAGTATAAGGGATATGAGCATTCGGTGTAGGAAATTTCCTACACCATCCCTTTGAAAATTCAATTTCCAATCTATTTTCCAATGATCAACTCCGTTCATTTTGATATACAGATCATGGATGATGTTCATACCAAAAATCAAGTGAATCCAATGCTATTTTACCCTCGACCTGATTGTTACAAATTCAACGTTTTCATAACAATAGAACTTTTTGCAACGGGCCGATCGAAGGTCAAACCCCCCTAGGGTTCACCCATATTTGTTTTTTTTGGGGTTTTAGAATGTGTACAACAATCCTAAATAAAAATATTTTGAAAAAAATAAGTGGAAAATGATTTTTTTTGATAGGCGGTGTAGGAAATTTCCTACACCGAATGCTCACCTCCGTTCATTTTGATATACAGATCATGGATGATGTACATACCAAAAATCAAGTGAATCCAATGCTATTTTACCCTCGCCCGAATTGTTACAAATTCAACGTTTTCATAACAATAGAACTTTTTGCTACGGGCCGATCGAAGTTCAAACACCCCTAGGGTTCACCCATATTTTGGGTTTTGGAGTTTTAGAATGTGTACAACAATACAAAATAAAAAAATTTTGAAAAAATTAAGTGGAATACAATTTTTTTTTGATATACAGATCATGGATGATGTACATACCAAAAATCAAATGAATCCAGTGCTATTTTACCCTCGATCCGATTGTTACAAATTCAACGTTTTCATAACAATAGAACTTTTTGCAATGGGCCGATCGACGGTCACACCCCCTAGGGTTCATCCATATTTGCGGTTTTGGGGTTTTAGAATGTGTACAACAATCTTAAATAATTTTTTTAAATAAATTAAGTGGAATATGATTTTTTTGATAGGCGGTGTAGGAAATTTCCTACATCGAATGCTCACCTCCCTTAACCCCATATAAATGAGAATAAGGGATATGAGCATTCGGTGTAGGAAATTTCCTACACCATCCCTATAAAAATTCAATTTCCAATCTTTTTTCCAACAACCAACTCCATGCATTTTGACATGCAGATCATTAATGATGTACATACTTTGATCAAGTGAATCCAACGCTATTTTACCCCCGATCTGATTGTTACAAATTCAAAGTTTTCATAACAGTAGAACTTTTTGCAACGTGCCGATCGAAGGTCAAACCCCCCTAGGGTTCACCAATATTTGAGGTTTTGGGGTTTTAGAATGTGTACAACAATCCTAAATAAAAAAATTTTGAAAAAAATAAGTGGAATACGAAAGGCGGTGCAGGAAATTTCCTACACCGAATGCTCACATCCCTATAAAAATTCAATTTCCAATCTTTTTTCCAATGATCAACTCCGTTCATTTTGATATATAGACCGTGGATGATGTACATACCAAAAATCAAGTGAATCCAATGTTATTTTACTTTCGACGGATTTGTTACAAATTCAACGTTTTCATAACAATAGAACTTTTTGCTACGGGCCGATCGAAGTTCAAACCCCCTAGGGGTCACCCATATTTTGGGTTTTGGGATTTTAGAATGTGTACAACAATACTAAATAAAAAAATTTTGAAAAAATTTAGTGGAATACAATTTTTTGATATACAGATCATGGATGATGTACATACCAAAAATCAAGTGAATCCAGTGCTATTTTACCGTCGATCTGATTGTTACAAATTCAACGTTTTCATAACAATAGAACTTTTTGCAATGGGCCGATCGAAGGTCAAACCCCCCTAGGGTTCACCTATATTTGGGGTTTTGGGGTTTTAGAATGTGTACAACAATCCTAAATAAAAAAATTTTGAAAAAATTATGTGGAATACGTTTTTTACACCGAATGCACACCTCCCCTAACCCCATATATATAAGAATAAGCGATATAAGCATTCGGTGTCGGAAATTTCCTAAACAATCCCTATAAAAATTCAATTTCCAATCTTTTTTCCAATGATCAACTCTGTTCATTTTGATATACAGATCATGGATGATTAACATACCAAAAATCAAGTGAATCCAATGCTATTTTACCCTCGATCCTATTGTTACAAATTCAACGTTTTCATAACAATAGAACTTTTTGCAACGGACCGATTGTAGGTCAAACCCCCCTAGGGTTCACCCATATTTGGGGTTTCAGGGTTTTAGAATGTGTACAACAATCCTAAATAAATTTTTTTTGAAAAGAATTAATTGGAAAACGATTTTTTTGATTGGCGGTGTAGGAAATTTCCCACAACAAATGCTCACCTCCCTTAACCCCATATAAATGAGAATAAGGGATATGAGCATACGGTGTAGGAAATTTCCTAAACCATGCCTATAAAAATTCAATTTCCAATCTATTTTCAATGATCAACTCCGTTCATTTTAATATACAGATAATGGTGATGTACATACCCAAAATCAAGTGAATCTAATGCTATTTTACCCTCGATCAATTTGTTACAAATTCAACGTTTTCATAACAATAAAACTTTTTGCACCTGGCCGATCAAAGGTCAAACTCCCCTAGGGTTCACCCATATTTGTGGTTTTGGGGTTTTAAAATATGTACAACAATCCTAAATAAAAAAATCTTGAAAAAATTAAGTGCAAAACGATTTTTTTGATAGGCGGTGTAGGAAATTTTGAACACCGATTGCTCACCTCCCTTAACCCCATATATATGAGAATAAGGGATATGAGCATTCGTGTAGGAAATTTACTACACCATCCCTATAAAATTTCAATTTCCAAACTTTTCTCCAATGATCAACTCCATTCATTTTGATGTACAGATCATGGATGATGAACATACCAAAAATCAAGTGAATCCAATGCTATTTTACCCTCGATCCGAATGTTACAAATTCAACGTTTTCATAACAATAGAACTTTTTGCAACGGTCTGATCGAAGGTCAAGCACCCCTAGGGTTCACCCATATTTGGGGTTTTGGAGTTTTAGAATGTGTACAACAATCCTAAATAAAAATGTTTTGAAAAAATTATGTGGAATACGATTTTTTTGATAGGCGGTGTAGGAAATTTCCTACACCGAATGCTCACATCCCTTAACCCCATATATATGAGAATAAGGGACTGAGCATTCGATGTAGAAAATTTCCTACGCCAACCTTATTAAAATTCAATTTCCAATCTTTTTTTCCAATGATCAACTCCGTTCATTTTGATATACAGATCATGGATGAGTACATGCCAAAAATCAAGTGAATCCAATGCTATTTTACCCTCGATCCGATTGTTACAAATTCAACGTTTTCAAAACAATAGAACTTTTTGCAACGGCCCGATCGAAGGTCAAACCCCCATTGGGTTCACCCATATTTGGGGTTTTGGGTTTTAGAATGTGTACAACAATCTTAAATAAAATTTTTTTGAAAAAATTAAGTGGAATACGATTTTTTTGATAGGCGGTATAGGAAATTTCCTACACCGAATGCTCACCTCCCTTATCCCCATATATATGAGAATAAGGGATATGAGCATTCGATGTAGGAAATTTCCTACGCCATCCTTATTAAAATTCAATTTCCAATCTTTTTTCCAATGATCAACTCCGTTCATTTTGATATACAGATCATGGATGATGTACATACCAAAAATCAAGTGAATCCAGTGCTATTTTACCCTCGATCCGATTGTTAGAAATTCAACGTTTTCAAAACAATAGAACTTTTTGCAACGGCCCAATCGAAGGTCAAACCCCCATTGGGTTCACCCGTATTTGGGGTTTTGGGTTTTAGAATGTGTACATCAATCCTAATTAATTTTTTTACGAAAAAAAAAGTGGAATTCGATTTTGTTGGTAGGCAGAGTAGGACTTTTCCTACACCGAATGCTCACCTCCCTTAACCCCATATAAATGAGAATAAGGGATATGAGCATTCGGTGTAGGAAATTTCCTACACCATCCCTACAAAAATTCAATTTCCAATCTTTTTTCCAATGATCAACTCCATTCATTTTGATATACAGATCATGGATGATGTACATACCAAAAATCAAGTGAATCCAATGCTATTTTACCCTCGATCCGATTGTACAAATTCAACATTTTCATAATAATGGAACTTTTTGCAACGGACATATCGAAGGTCAAACCGCCCTAGGGTTCACCCAGATTTGGTGTTTTAGGGTTTTAGAATGTGTACAACAATCCTAAATAAATTTTTTTTGAAGAAATTAAGTGGAATACTATTTTTTTGATAGGCGGTGCAGGAAATTTCCTACACCGAATGCTCACCTCCTTTAACCCCATATATATGAGAATAACGGAGATGAGCATTCAGTGAAGGAAATTTCCTACACCATCCCTATAAAAATTCAATTTCCAATCTTTTTTCCAATGATCAACTCCGGTCATTTTGATATACAGATAATGAATGATGTACATACCAAAAATCAAGTGAATCCAATGCTATTTTACCCTCGATCCGATTGTTACAAATTCAACGTTTTCATAACAATAGAACTTTTTGCAATGGGCCGATCGAAGGTCAAACCCCCTAGGGTTCACCCATATTTGGGGTTTTAGGGTTTTAGAATGTGTACAACTATCACAAATAAAACATTTTTGAAAAAATTAAGTGGAGTACGATTTTTTGATATGCAGTGTAGGAAATTTCCAACACCGAATGCTCACCTCCCTTAACCCCATGTATATGAGAATAAGGGATATGCGCATTCGGCACAGGATATTTCCCACACCATCCCTATAAAAATTCAATTTCCAATCTTTTTTCCAATCATCAACTCCGTTCATTTTGATATACAGATCATGGATGATGTACATACCAAAAATCAAGTGAATCCAATGCTATTTTACCCTCGATCCGATTGTTACAAATTCAACCTTTTCATAACAATAGAAAATTTTGCAACGGGCCGATCGTAGGTCAAACCCCCTAGGGTTCACCCATATTTGGGGTTTGGGTGTTTTAAAATGTGTATAACAAGCCTAAATAAAAAAATTTTGAAAAAATTATGTGGAATACAATTTTTTTGATAGGAGGTGTAGGAAATTTCCTGCATCGAATTCTCACCTCCTTTAACCCCATATAAATGAGAATAAGGGATATGAGCTTTCGGTGTAGGAAATTTCCTACATCATCCCTATAAAAATTCGATTTCCAATCTTTTTTCTAATGATCAACTCCGTTCATTTTGATATACAGATCATGGATGATGTACAAACCAAAAATCAAGTGAATCCAATGCTATTTTACCCTCGATCCGATTGTTACAAATTCAACGTTTTAATAACAATAGAACTTTTTGCAACGGGCCGATCGAAGGTCAAACCCCCTATGGTTCACCCATATTTGTGGTTTTGTGGTTTTAGAATGTGTACAACAATCCTAAATAAAAAATTTTGAAAAAATTAAGTGGAATACGATTTTTTTTGATAGGCGGTGTAGGAAATTTCCTACACCGAATGCTCACCTCCCTTAACCCCATATATATGAGAATAAGGGATATGAGCATTCGGTGTAGGAAATTTCCTACACCATCCCTATCAAATTTCAATTTCTAATCTTTTTACCAATGATCAACTCCATTCATTTTGATATACAGATCACGGATGATGTACATACAAAAAATAAAGTGAATCCAATGCTATTTTACCCACGATCCGATTGTTACAAATTCAACGTGTTCATAACAATAGAACTTTTTGCAACATGCCGATCGAAGGTCAAACCACCCTAGGGTTCACCCATATTTGTGGTTTTGTGGTTTAAGAATGTGTACAACAATCCTAAATAAAATTTTTTTGAAAAAATTAAGTGGAATACGATTTTTTTGATGGAAGGTGTAAGAAATTTCCTACACCGAATGCTCACCTCCCGTAACCCCATATATATGAGAATAAGGGATATGAGCGTTCGGTGTAGGAAATTTCCTACACCATCACGATAAAATTCAATTTCCAATCTTTTTTCCAAAGAACAACTCTGTTGATTTTGATATACAGATCATGGATGATGTTCATGCCAAAAATCAAGTGAATCCAATGCTATTTAACCCTCGATCCGATTGTTACAAATTCATCGTTTTCATAACAATAGAACTTTTTGCAACGGGCCGACCGAAGGTCAAACCCCCCTAGGTTTCTCACATATTTGGGGTTTGCGGTTTTAGAATGAGTACAACAATCCTAAATAAAATTTTTTGAAAAAATTAAGTGGAATACGATTTTTTTGATAGGCGGTGTAGGAAATTTCCTACACCGAATGCTCACTTACCTTAACCCCATATATAAGAGAATAAGGGATATGAGCATTCGGTGTAGGAAATTTCCTACACCATCCCTATAAAGATTCAATTTCCAATCTTTTTTCCAATGATCAACTCACGTTATTTGGATATACAGACCATGGATGATGTACATACCAAAAATCAAGTGAATCCAATGCTATTTTACCCTCGATCAGATTGTTACAAATTCAACATTTTCATAACAATAGAACTTTTTGCAATGAGCCGATCGAAGGTCAAACCCCCATAGGGTTCACCTATATTTGGGGTTTATGGGTTTTAGTATGTGTAAGACAATCCTAAATAAAATTTTTTTGAGAAAATTAAGTGGAATACGATTTTTTTTGATAGGCGGTGCAGGAAATTTCCTACAACGAATGCTCACCTCCCTTAACCATATATATATATATATATATATATATATATATATGAGAATAAGGAATATGAGCAGTTGGTGTATGAAATTTCCGACACCATCCCCAAAAAAATTCAATTTTCGATATTTTTTCCAATGATCAACTCTGTTCATTTTGATATACAGATCATGGATGATGTACATACCAAAAATCAAGGGAATCCAAAGCTATTTTACCCACGATTCGATTGTTGCAAATTCAAAGTTTTCATAACAATAGAACTTTTTGCAACGGGCCTATTGAGGGTGAAACCCCCTAGGGTTCACCCATATTTGGGGTTTTGGGGGTTTAGAATGTGTACAACAATCCTAAATAAAACATTTTTGAAAAAATTAAGTGGAATACGATTTTTTTTGATAGGCGGTGTAGGAAACTTCCTACACCGAATGCTCACCTCCCTTAACACCATATATAGATGAGAATAAGGGATATGAGCATTCGGTGTAGGAAATTTCCTACACCATCCCTACAAAAATTCAATTTTCAATCTTTTTTCCATTGATCAACTCCGTTCATTTTGATATACAGATCAAAGATACATACCAAAAATCAAGTGAATCCAATGCTATTTTACCCTCGATCCGATTGTTGAAAATTCAACGTTTTCATAACAATAGAACTTTTTGCAACGGGCCGATCGAAGGTAAAACCCCCTAGGGTTCACTCATATTCGGGGTTTTGGGGGTTTAGAATGTGTATAACAATCCTAAATAAAAAAATTTTGAAAAAATTAAGTGGAATACGATTTTTTTGATAGGCGGTGTAGGAAATTTCCTACACCGAATGTTCACCTCCCATAACCCCATATATTTGAGAATAAGGGATATGAGCATTCGGTGTAGGAAATTATATACACCATCCCTATAAAAATTCAATTTCCAATCTTTTTTCCAATGATCAACTCCGTTCATTTTGATATACAGATCATGGATGATGTATAAACCAAAAATCAAGTGAAACCAATGCTATTTTACCCTCGATACGATTATTACAAATTCAACGTTTTCATAACAATAGAACTTTTTGCAACGGGCCGATCGAAGGTCAAACCCCCGTAGGTTTCACCCATATTTGTGGGTTTTGGGTTTTAGAATGTGTACAACAATCCTATATAAAATTTTTTTGAAAAAATTAAGTGGAATATGATTTTTTTATTGGTGGTGTAGGAAATTTCCTACACCAAATGCTCACCTCCCTTAACCCCAAATATATGAGAATAAGGGTAATGAGCATTCGGTGTAGGAAATTTCCTACACCATCACTACAAAAATTCAATTTCCAATCTTTTTTCCTATGATCAACTCCGTTCATTTTGATATACAGATCAAGGATGATGTATATACCAAAAATCAAGTGAATCCAATTCTATTTTACCCTCGATTCGATTGTTACAAATTCAATGTTTTCATAAAAATAGAACCTTTTGCAACGGGCAGATCGAAGGTCAAACCCCCTAGGGTTCACTCATATTCGGGGTTTTGGGGTTTTAGAATGTGTGCAACAATCCTAAATAAAAAATTATTGAAAAAAATTAAGTGGAATACGATTTTTTTGATAGGCGGTGTAGGAAACTTCCTACACCGAATGCTTACCTCCCTTAACCCCATATATATGAGAATAATGGATATGAGCATTCCGGGTAGGAAATTTCCTACACCATCCCTACAAAAATTAAATTTCCAATCTTTTCTCCAATAATCAACTCCGTTCATTTTGATAAACAGATCATTGATGATGTACTTACCAAAAATCAAGTGAATCCAATGCTAGTTTACCCTTGATCCAATTGTTACAAATTCAACGTTTTCATAACAATAGAACTTTTTGCAACGTGCTGATCGAAGGTCAAACCCCCTAGGGTTCACCCATATTTGGGGTGTTGGGGTTTTAGAATGTGTACACCAATCCTAAATAAAAATTTTTTGAAAAATTAAGTGGAATACGATTTTTTTGATAGGCGGTGTAGGAAATTTCCTACACCGAATGCTCACCTCCCTTAACCCCATATATATGGGAATAAGGGATATGAGCAATCGGTGTATGGAATTTCCTACACCATCCCTATAAAAATTCAATTTCCAATCTTATTTACAATGATCAACTCGTTCATTTTGATATACAGATCAGGGATGACGTACATACCAAAAATCAAGTGAATCCAAGCTATTTAACCCTCGATCCGATTGTTACAAATTCAACGTTTTTATAACACAATAGAACTTTTTGCAATCGGCCGATCAAAGGTCAAACCGCCTAGGGTTCACCCATATTTGGGGTTTTGGGGTTTTAGAAGGTGTACAAAATTCCTAAATAAAAAAATTTTGAAAATTTAAGTGGAATACGATTTTTTTATAGGTGTAGGACATTTTCTACACCGAATGATCACCTTTTTTAACCCCATATATATGAGAATTAGGGATATGAGCATTTGGTGTAGGAAAATACCAACACCATCCCAATAAAAATTCAATTTCCTATCTTTTTTCCAATGATCAACTCCGTTCATTTTGATATACTTATTATGGATGATGTACATACCAAAAATCAAGTGAATCCAATGCAATTTTGCCCTCGATCCGATTGTTACAAATTCAACGTTTTCATAATAATAGAACTTTTTGCAACGGGCCGATCGAAGGTCAAACGCCCCTAGGGTTCACCTATATTTGGGGTTTTGGGGTTTTAGAATGTGTACAACAATCCTAAATAAAAAACTTTTGAAAATATTAAGTGGAATACGATTTTTTTGATAGGCGGTGTAGGAAATTTCCTACACCGAATGCTCACCTCCCATAACCCTATATATATGAGAATAAGGGATATGAGCATTCGGTGTAGGAAATTTCCTACACCATCCCCATAAAAATTCAATTTCCGATCTTTTTTTTCAATGATCAACTCCTTTCATTTTGATATACAAATCATGGATGATGTATATACCAAAAATCAAGTGAATCCAAAGCTATTTTACACACGATTCGTTTGTTACAAATTCAACGTTTTCATAACAATAGAACTTTTTGCAACGGGCCGATCGAAGGTCAAACCCCCCTAGGGTTCACCTATATTTGTGGTTTTGGGGTTTTAGAATGTGTACAACAATCCTAAGTAAAAAACTTTTGAAAAAATTAAGTGGAATATGATTGTTTTTGATAGGCGGTGTAGGAAACTTCCTACACCGAATGCTCACCTCCCTTAACACAATATATATGAGAATAAGGGATATGAGCATTCGGTGTAGGAAATTTCCTACACCATCCCTACAAAAATTCAATTTCCAATCTTTTTTCCATTGATCAACTCTGTTCATTTTGATATACAGATCATGGATGATGTACATACCAAAAGTCAAGTGAATCCAATGCTATTTTACCCTCGATCCGATTGTTAAAAATTCAACGTTTTCATAACAATAGAACTTTTTGCAACGGGCCGATCGAAGGTTAAATTCATAGGGTTCACTCATATTCGAGGTTTTGGGGTTTTAGAATGTGTACACCAATCCTAAATAAATTTTTTTTGAAAAAATTAAGTGGAATACGATTTTTTGATAGGCGGTGTAGGAAATTTCCTACACCGAATGCTCACCTCCCTTAACCCCATATATATGAGAATAAGGGATATGAGCATTCGGTATAGGAAATTATCTACACCATCCCAATAAAAATTCAATTTCCAATCTTTTTTCCAATGATCAACTCCGTTCATTTTGATATACAGATCATGGATGATGTATATACCAAAAATCAAGTGAAACCAATGCTATTTTACCCTCGATTCGATTGTTATAAATTCAACGTTTTCATAACAATAGAACTTTTTGCAATGAGCGATCAAAGGTCGAACCCCCTAGGGTTCGCCCATATTTGGGGTTTTGGGGGTTTTGAATGTGTACAACTATACTTAATAAAACATTTTTGAAAAAATTAAGTGGATTACAATTTTTTTGATAGGCGGGGTTGGAAACTTCCCACCCCGAATGCTTAACTACCTTAACCCCATATATATGAGAATAATGGATATGAGCATTCGGTGTAGGAAATTTCCAACACCATCCCAACAAAAATTAAATTTCCAATCTTTTCTTCAATAATCAACGCCGTTCATTTTGATATACAGATCATTGATGATGTACATACCAAAAAATCAAGTGAATCCAATGCTATTTTACCCTCGATCCGATTGTTGAAAATTCAACGTTTTCATAACAATAGAACTTTTTGCGACGGGCCGATCGAAGGTCAAACCCCCTAGGGTTCACTCATATTCGAGGTTTTGGAGTTTTAGAATGTGTACAACAATCCTAAATAAAAAAAATTTCAAAAAATTAAGTGGAATACGATTTTTTTGCTAGGCGGTATAGAAAATTTCCTACACCGAATGCTCACCTCCCTTAACCCCATATATTTGAGAATAAGGGATATGAGCATTCGGTGTAGGAAATTATCTACACCATCCATATAAAAAGTCAATTTCCAATCTTTTTTTCAAAGATCAATTTCGTTCTTTTTGATATACAGATCATGGATGATGTATATACCAAAAATCAAGTGAAACCAATGCAATTTTACCCTCGATACGATTGTTACAAATTCAACGTTTTCATAACAATAGAACTTTTTGCAACGGGACGATCGAAGGTTAAACCCCCTAGGGTTCACCCATATTTGTGGGTTTTGGGTTTTAGAATGTGTACAACAATCCTAAATAAAAATTTTTTGAAAAAACTTAAGTGGAATACGATTTTTTTGATAGGCGGTGTAGGAAATGTCCTACACCAAATGCTCACCTCCCTTAACCCCAAATATATGAGAATAAGGGTTATGAGCATTCGGTGTAGGAAATTTCCTACACCATCCATATAAAAATTCAATTTCCAATCTTTTTTTCCCATGATCAACTCATTCATGTTGATAAACAGATCAAGGATGATGTACATACCAAAAATCAAGTGAATCCAATGCTATTTAACTCTCGATCCGATTGTTACAAATTCAATGGTTTTATAACAATAGAACTTTTTGCAATGGGTCGATCAAAGGTCAAACCCCCTAGGGTTCACCCATATTTGGGGTTTTGGGGTTTTAGAAGGTGTACACCAATCCTAAATAAAATTTTTTTAAAAAAATTAAGTGTAATACGATTTTTTTATAGGTGGTGTAAGAAATTTTCTACACCGAATGCTCACCTTTTTTAACCCCATATATATGAGAATAAGGGATATGAGCATTTGGTGTAGGAAAATTCCAACGCCATCCTTATTAAAATTCAATTTCCAATATTTTTTCCAATGATCAACTCGGTTCATTTTGATATACAGATCATGGATGATGTACATACCAAAAATCAAGTGAATCCAATTCTATTTTACACTCGATCCGATTGTTACAAATTCAACGTTTTCATAGCAAAAGAACTTTTTGCAACGGGCTGATAGAAGGTCAAACCCCACTAGGGTTCACCCATATTTGGGGGTTTGGGGTTTTAGAATGTGTACATCAATCCTAAATAAAAAATTTTGAAAAAAATTTAGTGGAATACGATTTATTTAATAGGCGGTGTTGGAAATTTTCTAAAACGAATGCTCACCTCCCTTAACCCCATATATATGAGAACAATGGATATGAGCATTCGGTGTAGGAAATTTCCTACACCATCCCTATAAAAATTCAATTTCCAATCTTTTTTCCAATGATCAACTCCGTTCACTTTGATATACAGATCATGGATGATGTACATACCAAAAATCAAGTGAATCCAATGCTATTTTACCCTCGATCCGATTGTTACAAATTCAACGATTTCATAACAATAGAACTTTTTGCAACGGGCCGATCGAAGGTCAAATCCCCCTAGGATTCACCCATATTTGGGCTTTTGGGGTTTTAGAATGAGTACAACAATCCTAAATAAAATTTTTTGGAAAAATTTAGTGGAATACGATTTTTTTGACAGGTAGGAAATTTTCTACACTGAATGCTCACCTACCTTAACCCCATATATATGAGAATAAGGGATATGAGCATTCGGTGTAGGAAATTTCCTATGCCATCCCTATAAAGATTCAATTTCCAATCTTTTTTCCAATGATCAACACCGTTCATTTTGATATACAGATCATGGATGATGTACATACCAAAAATCAAGTGAATCCATTGGTATTTTACCCTCGATCTGATTGTTACAAATACAACGTTTTCATAACAATAGAACTTTTTGCTGCGATCCGATCGAACGTCAAGCCCCCATAGGGTTCACCTATATTTGGGGTTTAAGGGTTTTAAAATGTGTACATCAATCCTAAATAAAAAAATTATGAAAAAATTAAGTGGAATACGATTTTTTTGATAGGAAATGCAGGAAATTTCCTACACCGAATTCTCTCCCCCCTTAAACATATATATATATATATATATATATATATATATATATATATATATATATATATCTATATTATAAAACAGGGATGTTATCATGGGTTTTTGGATAAGAGTTTTTGGATAAGAGATATTGGTTATGTGTATTTTTGTTTGTGGATAGATGGATATGTGTATTGTTGTATAAGAGATTTTGGTTAAGAGAAAATGGATAAGAGATAATGGATAAGAGAATTTGTTTTTGGTTATGTGTAATTTGGTGTGATGTTTATATAGATAGATTGTATATAGGGTATGATGAGAAATTGAGATATGAGATATTGACTTTTATATAGGGTTTGATATGAAGAAATTTTTTTTGAATTCCCTCAAATCACATCACCTCCTTTCACAGCTCATTCATCTCATTTTTAAAAAAAATTTTGAATTCAAATTTCTGTTTCCTTCTTCACATCAAATTTGTGAGGGAACTTTAGGGCGGTAATTCATTTTTGATCAAATCACCCACGCCACTCTCATTTCACCCACTCCATCTTCTTCTACCTCCAGCTTCTTCTTCTACCTCCAGCAACCTCTTCTACCTCAGATCACCCACGCCAACAAGCAGCACATCACGAAGAGCATCCTCTTCTACCTCCAGCAACCTCTTCTACCTCAGATCAACGGAGAGCAAGGAGATCAAGGCAAGCACATCAAAGAGGCATTCAAAAATTTTTGGTTTAAATATTTGTCCTGCAATGTTTCAGCTTCATCAAGTTTATATTGCAAGCTTGAGAATTTGATAATTACGGTCCTAATTTGATTTTTTGATACTTTGAAATGATACTTTGAGAAGCATTATGTATTCAATTTTTCTGTTGTTATACTTTCTCATATGTTTATCACTTCTCTATGTTTATCAAAAATAGAGAATTTTGGGTTAGCAAAAATGAATTAAGGTTTGTCCTGAAATGGCTAAAAACCAATGGCTAAAAATGAATTAAGGGTTGTCCTGATATCCGTTTATCACTTCTCTATGCTAAACTAAATTGAAGTGAATGAAAAATGAATGAATGAATGAATTAAGGGTTGTCCTGATATCAGTTTATCAGTTTATCAAAAATGAATGAAGTATCAAATCAATCAAGTGAATGAAGTGAATGAAGTATCCACTCAATCTGGATATCTCAAACTGGGATACATGATATCCTAGAGTTCAAACTAGAGTTCATATCCTGGGTATGCACTCAAGATAATTCTCAATTTTCAAGTAACCTCAGCAAGCACAGCAAGCACATTTTGTACTTCACCCCTTGGTTAGCTTCATCATGTCCCCTTGGTTAGCTTTTTTAATTTATCTTTGTGAGCTTTGTGAGAATATTACAACTTTGTGAGCTATCACTGATTACTTGCTCAACTTGACAGGAGTGCTTTGTAAGAGTTGCTTGCTCTTCATAATCAACTTGCCAGGTATTTGATGATATGTTATTGCAAATTAGAGAATGATTTAATGAATAACCTGATTTGATGTGCTTGCTCTTCGTTGAGGGAGGGTGATTTGATGAATCAAATTGAATATTATCATCAAATTGAAATGTAGTTCTTGATATGCATTTGATGATATTGAAATGTAGTTCATCATCAAATGAGTTCATCATCAAATATCATCAAATTGAAATGTAGGTCATCAAATGAGTTCTTGATTTCAGCTCCATCAAATTGAATATTATCATCAAATGAATAACCTGATTTGATGAATAACCTGATTTAATGTTTTAATGTTGATTTAATGTTGACAGGATATGCTATTGCAAATTGGAGAATGATTTAATGTTGATATGATATTTTGAGAATTATTTAAACTTTGAGAATGATTTAATATTGGAAAATCAATTTTCAGTAATCAACTTTCACTAATCAAATTTTACTGATAGCACACTGAAAATTGCATTTCATTCTGAAATTTTGGTAATGAAATTTTGGATATGAAATTTTAATATTAATTGAATGAAATATTTATAGGACTTTGATATTTTATATCATATGCATGGATGATATCATTGGTGAAATGTTTGCTATGCTTGCTATGTGTGAAATGTTTGCTCATTTCATTTCAGTTTTGCTAATTTCATTTTGCTATGTTTGAACTGTTTGAATGAGCAAATACATTTCATTGCAGAAAATGTTTGATGAGCAAATACTAAACTGGAATGAAACATTTTTGTATTTTCTAAATGATAAAATTTTTGTATTTTCATGCTCATTTAAGCAACTCTTATCCATTTCTCAAACTAAAATGAAATTTTCATACCAATGATAAAATTTTGTGCTTATTTTTCAATCCAATATTCAATTTTGCCTGAACTTGAAAATTTTGCCTGAACTTGAAAATGAGCATAGCTAAAATGAATATTGAATATTGAACCTTGCATTTTGAAATTGAAACGACTATTGAAGCTTGAATTTTGTTATGGATTTCAAAATTTTGGATTGGTAGTTGCAATATTGAACATAGAAATAATGAGCATAGCAAAAATTGAAATTGACAGTTTGTTTTGGTCCATGCTTATGAGATGTGGACTTCTGCATTGAATTCATATGCAAATGAAATTTTATAGCTAGAAGAAATTGGCTTCAGTATTGGCTTAAGTATGAGTATGTATTTGAATATGAATATGACTTTGAGTTCATATGTAAATTTGAATATGAATATGTTTGACAATTGGACTGACAAATTGGCAATTCAAGATATCCTGGGTATCTTGAATTTGATTTATGGCAATAGATCATTTGTTGTATGGAAATTTGGCATAAAAATTATTTTTTAACATAAAACTTTGGCTATTCATATGAGTTCCAAAAATTTGATTCATTTTGTTTAACATTTCAGTTGATATGGAAATGAGTCATATGTGTGTCAAATAAAACACATGGCAACTAATCATGTTTATTGTGCTTGAGATATATCATGTGAAATGAAAACAAATGGCAATTGAACTGAAATTTTATAGCTGTGAAATGAAAATAGGATCTATCCTGTGAAATGACTTCACTCATACTTTTGTCCTGTGGCTAAATGAATTCATTTCACAGTATACTTTTGTTTAACAGGGGTTGTTGATTAATTCTGTGGCTAAATGAATTCCTATTTGTCCATTACCCAGGGGTTGAGGGGTTGAGGTTCTCCCATTCCATCTAGACACAGTACATTGCATTCTTATTCCATTGCAAACTCTTAGTCCAAGTTGCAATTTCATTCATACTTTTTTTAATACCAATACTGCCAATACTTTTTTGGTTAGCAATGTATATGAATAAGCTCTTCATTTTCATGCAGAGAGCTTGATTTTGTTAATTTTGCATGAAAGTGTCCTGTTGAATCATGTTACCATGAAACTGTCCTCATAATGTCCTGTTATGAAATGATTAATCATGTTAAATTCTGTTGATTATTTTATTGCCAATTACTGCCAATTACTTTGATGTCATGTTGATTAATCATGATGTCATAAGTGAGTATTTTGAGGGGGGGGGATGCAATTTTTTTTGTGAAATAGCAATATTCAATTGAATGCCTACTTTTGAATGCCTAATATTCAATTTGATTTTTTAATATTCTATCTTCAATTGAAATGTAGTTCAGCTATTAGGGAGTATATGCATAATATGCATAATAATACTGAATGCCTAAACTGCATAATACTGAATGCCTAATGTTGAATTTTATTTTTCTTAGTTTGATGTCAAATTAAAATAATGCTTGGGTGATTACATTATATCCTGATAATGCTAGGGAGTATATACATCCTGAGTTTGAGGTCAAATTAAATTGTTAAATCATTTTTTTCTCTATATTAACCCAATTTGCACTATCACTCAATATTAACCCAATCAGGATATCAATTAGGTTCATTTTTAATATGGGCTATCAATTGTCCTGTTAAATTTCAAACTGTTTGAATGTGAAACTTAGAAACTGAATTTTGAGAAGATTCTGTTTTGCATTATGTATTTTGAGAATGTATGAGCTTGGATGAGCTTGAATAGGAGAATGGAAAACTGTTTTGCATTATGTATTCTGTTGTTATAATTCTCAAATTCTCTCAATTCGCTATGTTCTTGGATGAAGCATGGATGAAGCTTGAGAGCTTCATCAATTCTCTCAATTCTCAATGTTCATTATGTATTTGATTAGCATTATGTATTCAATTCTCTCAATTCTCAATGTTCAATTATGTATTATGTTCAATGTATTTGAGCTATCAGTGAAGGCTAAAAGCAAAATTCTCTATGTGAATGAATGTCCTGTTGCAAAATTCTCTATGTTAATTGTTTAGCATAACATAAGGAATGCCAAAATGACAGGACCCAAAAATAAGGAATGTTTATCACTTCTCTATGTTTATCAAAAATAGAGAATTTTGGGTTATCAAAAATGATATCAAAAATAAGGAATGCCAATTCTCTATGTTTATCAATTCTCTATGTTTAATGACAGGACCCAAAAATAAGGAATGCTAATCAATTTTTTTGGGTCCTGTTGTCCAACATTCTCTATGTTATAACCAAAATTCTCTATGTCATAACCAAATTCATATGAGCAAATGAATGTCCTGTTGGTTATAACCAAATGCTCATATGAATTTTGTTTAGGACATATGTCAATTCTATAAGAAATGATTAGCATCTAAATATTAGCATCTGAATATTAGCATTTATTAAATTTCAAACTATTTGAATGAGCTTGGATGAAGCTTGAGAATGTAAAACTGAGTTTTTATTTAACCAATTAATTTTCTCAGTTATGAATATTATGTTGTTATAATTCACAAACTGAGTTTTGCATTATGTATTTAAACAATTCTCTCAATTCTCTCAATTCTCTCCACCTCACATAATAACCATGACAAACTGAGTTATAATTCACTCAATTCTCTCAATTCTTAATGTATTTTGGCATTTCTCTCATGTTAGCCTTTTTCTTTTGGTATTTTCAGATTTTTGCAAGGTGGAGGGTATTCTAGGTGTGTTATATGAAGATCAAAAGTTCAAGTTTCAGTGTTATTTAACTCAGGACACTTCTAATTTTTACCATACCCTTTGCGTTTTCTCTCAATCCTGGGCTATTTGGTGCTTTGAACAGTTAACTGGGATATTCATAATTTCAAGTTTCAATTCATCCAACATCAGGTGATTTGAACAGTCCATACTCTTGGTGTGTTATTATATAGCTTGCAGCCTCTTATTAAACCATATAAATATTGCAAATACTGAAATTTTGAATACTTGCTTATTGAATAGATTTAATTTTGAATATATACTTGATTTCAAATGAGCAAGGTCAAATTTTGAATATGCTTGACATACTTGATTTCATAAGCTTATACATGAAGATTATACATGAAGATTTCATACTTGATTTTGAATATAGATACTTGATTTCAAATGAGCAAGTGTCCTGTGAAGATTATGAATTGTATGCTTATTGAATTGTGGATTTTGAATTTTGTCCTGTGAATTTTGTCATGTGAATTTTCATATTAGCAAGTGTCCCGTGAATTATGATTTTGTATGCTTGACATGAGTTTGCAAATGAAAGCTTGAGTGAATAAATTGAATTTGATTTCAGTCAATACACCCAATATAAACTGAATTTGCAAATGAAAGCTTGAGTGAATAAATTAAGTTTGCAATTGACAGAATTTTTCAGTCAATACACCCAATATAAACTGAATTTTATATTCAAATTGAGTTTGCAATTGCAATTGAAAGAATATTTTAAGAAATGAGTTTGCAAATGAAAGCTTGAGTATTGTTTTTTTCATATTCAAAAATAACTGAATAACTGAATTCTCTATGCAATATTCCCAAACTTTGTGTGGGAAATTTGTGTGGGAAGATTATAAACTGAATTTTATATTCAAATTGAGTGTGCAATTGCAATTGAAAGAATATTTTAAGAAATGAGTTTGAAAAAATTGTTTTTTTCATATGCAAAATTCCCTACTTTCTCAATATTACCAATTCTCTATGTTTTTTTCATATACTGAAATTGAATATACTGGGTGAATAAATTGAATATACTGAAATTGAAAATATATTCCACTTTGAAAATGCTACAACCTGTTCATTCTCATTGAACATGAGTTGAGAGATAGTCATGTTATCCATGAGAAAATTTTGAATACTTGCTCATTTTACATACTTGCTTATTAAATCATTTCAGTTTATACTACTTGCTCATTAATTATGCCATAAACCATATAAATATTGCATATACTGAAATTTTGAATACTTGCTTATTGAATATATTTAATTTTGAATATATACTTGATTTCAAATGAGCAAGGTCAAATTTTGAATATGCTTGACATACTTGATTTCATAAGCTTATACATGAAGATTTCAAATGAGCAAGTGTCCTGTGAAGATTATGAATTGTATGCTTATTGAATTGTGGATTTTGAATTTTGTCATGTGAATTTTGTCCTGTGAATTTTCAAATGAGCAAGTGTCATGTGAATTATGAATTGTATGCTTGACATACTTGATTTCATAAGCTTATTGAATTTTGTCCTGTGCAGATTTCAAATTCTAGCATTATGTATTCTGTTGATTATACTTGAAATGAAATTGGATGGGAGCTTGCTGATAAGATTTTTCATTTTGATAAGCTCTTGGTGAGCTTTGTGGGTTTGAGGGCTTCATCACATCCTTTGTGAATTGGTGAGCTTTGTGAACTTTGCCTTTTTTTCATTGCTATAAACAAATTTTTGCTATTGTGATGAAGCTCTATCCAATTTGAAAGACAGGACATATATTAATTTTTGAATGTTGGGTTTGAGTGACAGGACAAAGCTTGAGTTTGAAATTTAGGAAAGCTTGAGTTTGAATTTGAGTTTGAAATTAAGTTTGCAATTGACAGAATATTTCAGTCAATACACCCAATATAAACTGAATTTTATATTCAAAATGAGTTTGCAACTGCAATTGAAAGAATATTTTAAGAAATGAGTTTGCAAATGAAAGCTTGAGTATTGTTTTTTTCATATTCAAAAATTTATCACATTTTTGAGATATTATCCTTAGTCATCCAATTCCTATGAGTTAATTCTCAAAAATACTCAATTTCATTTTTGCAGGACAATACTCATTTTTTTGGAGATATTTTTTATGATGTATGAAGATTGAATCTTGATAATTACTGATATTTTTTATTATCAGTGGCATATGTGATAACTGAGTGATTGAAGATTGAAAATTGTTTTTTATGATGTATGAAGATTGAAAATTGTTTTTATACTTGGTGAAGCTTGAGTATGTTCACATTCTACAGGAACATTTCACATTATATAGGAATATCCTGTAAATAGGAATTGAGTATGTTCACTTGGTGAAGATTGAAAATTGGTGAAGTAAATAGGAATATACTGTAAATAGGAATTGAGTATGTTCACATTATATAGGAATATCATGTAAATAGGAATCAAGTATGTTCACCAAGTGAGTTGTTCACATTACCAAGTGAATATTCTGTTTTCTATTTACATTAGCATCAGGATTGATTGAAAATTGTTTTTATACTTGGTGAACATCACCAATTCCTATGTCATCCAATAGAATTGCAGGACAATATGGTTGAGTTGGTCATAAAACTCCATCATGTTTACTGATATATATATATATTCATTATTTTAATTACATTTATGGTTGAGTTGGTCATAAAACTCCATTTACATTGGAACAATGCTAATAGAACTGTTTCAAACTCCATGAATATTCATAAAACTCCATTTACATTGGAACAATGCTAAATAGAATTGTAGGACAATGCTAATAGAATTGTTTCAAAAATGTAAAAATTGCAGGACAATTTTTCACCAATTCGTATGTCATCCAATGTAAATAGAATTGCATGACAATTTATCACATTTTTGAGATATTATCCTTAGACATCCAATTCCTATGAGTTAATTCTCAAAAATACTCAATTTCATTTTTGCAGGACAATACTCAATTTTTTGGAGATATTTTTTATGATGTTATGAAGATTGAATCTTGATAATTACTGATATTTTTTATTATCAGTGGCATATGTGATAACTGAGTGATTGAAGATTGAAAATTGTGTTCTTCATTTTTTTTTGAACTTGGCTGTAATTTTTGAACTTGGATATCTGTTAACATATGCACACATACACCAATGAACTTGGATATCTGTTCACAAAAAATAATTTTTGAACTTGGATGTAATTTTCTCCATGTGTGCACACATACACCAAAAAATATTAACTTGAAATTCTCATTGAACTTGGATGTAATTTTCTCATTGAATGTGATCAAAACACAGGCAATCAATATTGATGTAATTTTGAAATTCAACATTCAATGATTGAATGTGAACTTGGGTTCCCTCCCAAATTGCAGGGCAAATGTGTTGACATGGATATGTGTGAAAATTACACCATTGATGTGAACTTGGATCAAATTTGTTCAATTTGCCATGTAATCAATCTGAACTTGGAGCAATCAATCAATATTGATGTGCAATCAATCAAAATTACACATTTTGAAATTCAACATTCAATGATTGAATGTGAACTTGGAGCAAATGCCCTGCAAACAATTTGCCCTGCAATCAATCATTGAATGTTCACTTGGATGTATTTTCAATAAGAATTTCAACATTCAATGAGAATCTCATTGATGTAATTTTCACAACACAGGCGATCAATATTTTCAATGAGAACTTGGATGTTAACTTGAAATTCTCATTGAATGTTGACATGGATGTAAAAAACACCAATGCACACTTTTTCAATTTCAAAAATTTTGATTGCCACCAATGCACACTGTAAATTGAGCTAGGCCTGAAATTGGTGTTTTTTACATGGATGAAATTGGTGTTTTTACATGGATGCCTGAGATAGGCTTGAAATTGAGATAGGCCAGAAATTTTGATATTAGAATGAAACTTGATGAAAGTGCAACTGCCATAACTAAAATTGACATTCAGTCAATGAATTGTTTTATCTTAAAGTGCAACTGCAATTCAGTCAATTGACTGAAATACACACAAATTGACTGAAATACACACAAATTGCAGACTTGACTGAAATACACACAAATTGAAGTCATGATGTATCAAAATATTACAAAATGGCGAGGCCCAACGAAGCTGGTATCTTTCAAGATGTTACAAAAATTGTTCTCTATATCTTTTTTCTGCAGCATTCCAATTTTTAAGTCTTCATTCTTTCAGGAGGCATACTATCACATTCGCAAAAAGGATCTTGGAGGAACACTACCAGAAGCTTATGCACAACAGTGGATGGTTGTTTGTCAAGAGTCGTGGGGCCTTTACCTTCATGCAATTCTCCACTCTTCGATCCCCAACATCGAAACATCCCAAGTATGGATCGTGCTTGAATGCATGCATACGTTGCCCCCCCCCAAACAGGTTCAGCCTCATATTGCTGCCAATCTGACCACATGGCATCCAGTTTTACCGCGAGCTACTGCCTTCGTTGATGTGCACAAGGGTTCCAGTTTTGGGAATGTGGACATATCGAATGACCCGGGTGGCTCTCATTTAGAATGTGTCATATCATATCATATATCATTGCAGTGTTTTGCGGACGAAAACTGGTATACATGTACCAATATCTTTCACTTTCAATGCAGATGTGCAGGATGCACATATGGAAGCACCAATTGCAGGTGAGGATATGGATATGGATGCAATACATGCATGTTCGGGTAATGGGATATGGTTCTTTTCTTTGTACATTAAAATGTCAAAATGTCGCCCATAACTAAGGTAAAGCTTTGTTTGAATGTAGCATGGTCTCGACTCAACCGTCCACATATGCAAATTTTCTCCGATGAACTTGTGCATGATGCACCCGCGAACGCACCTTCTGTGAATCATAATACAGCTATGGATGCAATGCAATGCATGTTGATTCAAGGTGGAATGTGACCACCATGCTCCATTAAAGAGGTATAACAAAAGTCTGGCTAGGGAGTTGATTACAGAGGTAATGCATAGAGCTAAGGTAAATGTATCTTTATTTGAATGCAGCAAGGACCAGACTCAACAATTCACGAGTGCAAATTTGTTAATTTGAATGAACAAACTCTTCATGTTGGGCCATCCCTGAATGAATCGAGCAATGTTCAAAATGAAGCACACATCAATTTGAGGAATGAGGGGCAACAAGGCACTTGCAGGTTTTCAAAATATGCCCACTCTTTCAATAATTCCTTATTAGCAGAGAATATTGATTATGGAATCTTAGAACCTACAAAACTGTCGTATCTCCCTCATTAGCTTTTGATTGCATTTTATTTTCTATCCTTCAAAGGACAAAAATCCATAGCTGTATTCGCCAAAAAGCTGCAAATTGCATGTAGCCATGCCTGATAACATTGGCCCAATACACTAAAAAGCACAGTAGCAATTTGTGTGGGTGTGGGCCAATACACTAAAAAAGCACACTAGCCAATTTTATTCATGTTATCTGCTGTGCAAATGCCATTTGCAGCAGACTTCTTTTAGTGATGTAATGTATCAGCTTTTTTAGTGTATTGAACATTCATGTTATCATATTTTCATGAGTTTTTAGTGTATTGATCTCAATCTCGAAGAAGTCTGATTTTTTAGTGTATTGATCATGCTTCAAGGAAAACTTAACTTCCACTTGAAACCGTTTGATGTGTATAGAAAGCTACCGCTTGAAACTATGTAGAGAACGCTGCCGCTTGAACTGTTTACTTGGATGTTCTAAAAGTCGCTGATGGATGTTAAGTTATAACAAAATGAGCTTTAAATTCTCATTCGAGTATGGGACAGATTTTTTGCATTCTCCTGTTGTTCTTTTTTATTTAGTTTTCATATTTCTTAGAAATCCAATAAACAATATATTCTTTCCTAATAACATCTAAGACCGTCAATATTAAATATCAATCATCTATCCCATTTTAGAGTGCAATTCATATCTGTCAATATGTATGTGCGTATTTACTTATTCATTCATTTATGAAATACCAGGTTTTTTACCTCAACTAAAGTTCTGGTGATCTCGGCACCAGTAATTCGTGTATCCTCGGTCCCTTCCAGCGACACAGGCTCTCTCAGGTCCTCAGATGGGTAGTATCTGTTGTTAGAGCTTTATATTCTCATATGAGTATGTGACTGATTGTTTTTTGTTTTTCCAAATCCAAAGGTTACATGTAGTTTTGTTGTATATTGTATTAATTTGAGTATAACAGGAAAGAAAACATATAATCTGTAATTTTTGTGTTCCCTATGTGAAAAGGTGTTTATATCAAGTTTTTGATTTTATGCTTCTCTAAGATTTGGCACACACAGCCACATGTGCTGCAATATATTTAAGTTATGTGCTTTCTTTCCCTTTTTTGCACATGGGAAAGCTTGGATGTTCTTAGTTTATTCTTCATGAAAATTTACAGTTTATAGTGAAAATAACAGGTTTTATAAAACATACTTATATGTGTTGCTTCGTTGGTCATACAGGGATCTTGGCAGCCAAGGGTTGAAAGGCTTTATTAGCGATCAAATTAGTCTTCTAACTAACTTGGTAAGCGTGTAAGTATCATTTTATTTTGTATCTTAAGCATGTACTTGCGTTCTATCACTGAATTATCATAATAATTTGATGTAGTAAAATTTACTTGGCCACGGGAAATACATTGAGCAAGGATTGGTGCAAGTTCCTGTTTTGAAACACACAAATATCACTTATGCAGTATATTCAACCAGTCATGCTGTGTGACATAGTTGATTTTAATTGAGATAGATAGTCGCTACCAACTTCTGATATATTTCTGTAAAGAGTATGTGTCTTTCTAATAAAGCCTCAATATATTGCATTTTATATACCCTTGAATCCTTCAGCCCCTGGCCAAGTTTACATTGAACATCATATGGTAACATTTATATTTTACCCCAAAGTAAAAGTAAACAAAAGAGAAGGAAAGAAAATAAAAAGAAACGGGATGAGAACATACAAACATAGATTCAAACAAAAATGATGAAAAAAGAATATTTAACCCAAATCTTAATTCTTTTCAAGTAATATCAAATGCTATTAATAGGGACAAATGATTTGAAGACATGGCTATGGGTGTTGTACTCCGACACGAAACGAAGTATTGGACACATCAACCAGCCGTCCTCCAAATCCTAGATGTGGAGACACAATTAAATATACATGCTTTATTGCACATACATGCATCTACTCATGTTAGTGTATGCATTTGGTTCCTCCAAATCCTATATATGGAGACAATTATATATCTGTGCTTTATTGCACAAACACGCATTTACTCATGCTGGTGTATGCATTTGGTTTTCTAAGAAATCACTTGATTTAGATCTTCCCGCGAAATATATGATGCTATGCTTTTTTGATCTTCTTAGTTTGGGTACCTTTTGAACTCTTTATGATGAATTAATAATACTTTAAATTCTTAGTTTGATTACTTTTTTATTTTCTCAAATATTTTGAACGATATTTATGCTATTGAATCCCCTGAAAGGCATTGCTAAGAATTTTGCAACTCGAGAATGATATGTGTGAGATTGATGTTTAGATACTTTCATCATACAGGAACAGACCCAATACCTACAATGATAGCTGCGAGGTTGAAAGCATGTTGAAAGCAGCTTACGACTGGCCCTTAACTATGTTGCAAATGCACCGACTAAGTATGTTTCTTTTATAAGCCTGGTTACAATAAGAACAGATATACTGGTAAATTTTTTAATAAGAACAGATATAGTTTACCAATACACATATTATTCTATTCAATTGCTGCCATATGTTGATCTGGTTAATGGTGAAACTCTCATTATATTGTTGCAAGATTATTATCTATCAAATCAATTGATATAAGTCTATTCTGTAATTTTTTCAAAAGAAGGATAAAAAGATGAAAAGAAAAGAACAAAGCTGTTTTTCGTGATTCACATAAGAAGCAAAGTATGAAGTATAATTGCCCTGTTATTAGGTGAAGAATCCATTAATTGCAAATGAGAATTGGTAACATGTATCCGGTCATTTGAGAATTAGTAACATGGTAGTCATATGTAAGGTGTTATCCGGAGCCATTGATTTTGTGCAAACTTAAGGTAACAATTTTAAACTATACAGAGAGATGGTATTCTTGCACAATTGTCAAAAGTGCATAGAGAACCAAAAGTCTGTTTTTAATACTACATTTTGTGACAATTCAAAAGAAACAATTTGTGACTATGAATATGCATGCAAAACTTTTGATCTGTAAACAGAAAAGTGTAAAGACCTCTTAAGTTTATTTTATATTTTAGTGTTTTTGATTTTTTACATGCTTGATAACATCGTATAATTCAATTATTGTGATCTTGGAAATTTTTGGGTAGGTATATATTGTCAAACAAGTGAAACAACTTTTGAATGTCTCAAAACCTTGCTTCTTAGTTTTGCAATATCAGAATGCACTAAAGTTCTATTTGTGTAAAAATAATTCATAGATGTATACGACAATTCATAGATTATATGAGAAATTTTGAATTTTTAGAAAATTTTGAGGATGGGCTATGGTGCATAGGCAATTTTAATATAATAACAAGAATGCCATACAGTTTTATCTCATTTAGTTGTCAAATTGAATGGGCATTTATCCAGCTTCCCTGCCTATCTTTTCTTTTTTCATTTCAATTTCTTTTTAAAAATTTATTGATATTTTTTTAAATAAAAGTCTCACGTTCTTACAGTTCATTGATGCATATACTTGCCTAAATTTTAGTTGCTTATGCTTGAGCAGATCAAACACACTATGCATGATCGAAAGTTGTGTCAATGATGCTAAGCTTGAGGAAGAGGTCAAACTTCTGCTTGCCACCTTTGGAGTGAGATGCCGGAGCATGTGGGAGAAAGATGGGAGCCACCCAAGAAGGAGAGGTAGCGCCAAAGCCAATTTTCAGTTCATTGTAGTAACTACACAATGAACTATGAATCTTAGATCTCTGTTCTAATTTTTCAGTGTTGTTGTAAGGTGGAAGGTGTAGATAATTTGTGTCCACTATCATATGTTCAATTCTGAAATTAAGAGTTAAAGATAATGTATTTCTGGGAAAACGTCTGTAAAGATTTTTTTTTATGAAGAAATAAAGTATCTTGCTGAAACATGAAGAAATAATTTATCTCTAACAAGTTTATGTTCGTTAATTACCTCGGTTATTGCTCATCCAAATGGCACTTCCTTATGGATTCTGATTGAGACACTCTCTTTATTATGTGATGAGCAACATGTTTTCTACTGAAACATGAGAAAGGTCAAAATAGTGAGGTTTATAAACCATCGTAATTTAACTTTATGTTTCAACATAAAATCAGTAATTTATTTCTCTGCTAAAAAGGCGGAAATATATGTTTTGTGTCAATTTAGGAAATTGGTCTTGGAAAGGAAGGTCGATACTTTTGGATGCATATGGGGAGATATGGAATCATCACACCTCAATTTGTTCATAAATGTCCCCAACTCATAGGGTTTTTTGCATTTTCTTTGGTCTCAATTAAGAAAAACTTTTGCAAGTGCTTTTGTAAGAAGTTGCAAGTGATTCTATGTCATGCAATTTGTCTATCTGTATTCAGTGGATATTTTCAGATTTTTGACATTGTTATGCTTGGACCCTATTGGATTTCAAAGTGTTGTTATTGTTATGCTACAGGTGTTGTGTCAGTCCCGATAGTGCCAGCTAAAATTTTTTACGCTAATTTGTTGTTCCGCGTCGAAGGCTCTCGCTAAATGTTTTTTCGCTAATTTGTTGTTCCGTGCCGAAGGCGCACACGTTGAATTTGTTGTTCCACGTCGAAGGTGCTCGCTCCGCTAATTTTTTTATGCTATTTTAAATTTTGGCTGTGGAAATAATTTTTTGGGGAACAAAGATTTGCGAGGGAAAATCTTAAATGAACCGCGCGGCACGATTCATGAATTGAGTGCATGACAATAGTTGTTTAAATTGAGTGCATGAAGGCGCTTCGGCGCGGGCATCGAAGCGCCTTCGGTGCGGGTGCCCACAGCGCCTTTTGAACTTTGTATACATTGAGCGCCTTTGGGCAAGCGCCTTCGGTGCCCAAAGATCCTTTTGAACTTTGTATAAATTGAGCACCTTTGGACAAGCACCTTCGGTGCCCAACGCTCCTTTTGAGCTTTGTATAAAGCACACCGCTCCGAGGGCACCTGTGCTAAAGGCTTTTATGCTAATTTGTTGTTTTACGTCGAATTTGTTGTTCCGTGCCGAATTTGTTGTTCTACACCGAATTTGTTGTTCCGTGCCGAATTTGTTGTTCTACACCGAATTTGATGTTCCGCACCGAAGGCGCCCGCACCGAATTTGTTGTTCTGCGTCGAAGACGCCCGTGCCGCTAAATATTTTTATGCTAATTTGTTGGTCTTTTAAATTTTGGTTGTGGAAATAATTTTTTGGGAACAAAGATTTCGCGGGAGAAAATCTTAAATGAACCGTGCCCGCGGGCACGGGTTATGACTAGTATATATATATATGGGATATAAGCATTCAGTGTAGGAAATTTCCTACACCATCCCTATTAAAATTCAATTTCCAATCTTTTTTCCAATGATCAACTACGTTCATTTTGATATACAGATCATGGATGATGTACATACGAAAAATCAAATGAATCCAACGCTATTTTACCCTCTATCCGATTGTTACAATTCAACGTTTTCATAACAATAGAACTTTTTGCAACGGGCCGATCGAAGGTCAAACCCCCCTAGGGTTCACTCATATTTGGGGTTTTGGGGTTTTAGAATGTGTACAACAATCCTAAATTATTTTTTAAAAAAAATTAAGTTGAACACGATTTTTTGATAGGCGGTGTTGGAAATTTCCTACACCGAAAGCTCACCTCCCTTAACCCCATATACATGAGAATAAGGGATATGAGCATTCGGTGTAAGAAATTTCCTACACCATCCCTATAAAAATTCAATTTCCAATCTTTTTTCCAATTATAAACTCCGTTCATTTTGATATACAGATCATGGATGAAGTATATACCAAAAATCAAGTGAATCCAATGCTATTTTGCCCACGATTCCATTGTTACAAATTCATCATTTTAATAACAATAGAACTTTTTGCTACGGGCCGATCGAAGGGCAAACCTCCCTAGGGTTCACCCATATTTGGGGTTTTGGGGTTTTAGAATGTGTACAACAAACCAACAGAAAACATTTTTTAAAACATTAAGTGGAATACGATTTTTTTGATAGGCGGTGTAGGAAACATCCTACACCGAATGCTCACATCCCTTAACACCATATATATGAGAATAAGGTATATAAGCATTCGGTGTAGGAACTTTCCTACACCATCCCTACAAAAATTCAATTTCCAATCTTTTTTCCATTGATCAACTCCGTTCATTTTGATATACAGATCATGGATGATGTACATACCAAAAATCAAGTGAATCCAATTCTATTTTTTCATCGATCCGATTGTTAAAAATTCAACGTTTTCATAGCAATAGAACTTTTTGCAACGGGCCGATTAAAGGCAAAACCCCCTAGGGTTCACTCATATTTGGGGTTTTGGGGTTTTAGAATGTGTACAACTATATTAAATAAAAAATTTTTGAAAAAATTAAGAAGAATACGATTTCGTTGATAGGCGGTGTATGAAATTTCCTACACCGAATGCTCACCTCCCTTAACCCCATATATATGAGAATAAGTGATATGAGCATTCGGTGTTGGAAATTATCTACACCATCCCTATAAAAATTCAATTTCCAGTCTTTTTCCCAATGATCAACTCTATTCATTTTGATATACAGATCATGGATGGCGTACATACCAAAAATTAAGTGAATACAATGCTATTTTACACTCGATCCGATTGTTACAAATTCAACGTTTTCATAACAATAGAACTTTTTGCAACGGGCCGATCGAAGGTTAAACCCCCCCTTGGGTTCACTTATATTTGGGGGTTTGGGGTGTTAGAATGTGTACAACAATCCTAAATAAATTTTTTTTGAAAAAATTAAGTGGAATACGATTTTTTTGATTGGTAGGAAATTTCCTACACCGAATGCTCACCTCCCTTAACCCCAAATATTTAAGAATAAGGGATATGAGCATTCGGTGTAGGAAATTTCCTACACCATCCCTATAAAGATTCAATTTCCAATCTTTTTTCCAATGATCAACTCCGTTCATTTTGATAAACAGATCATGGATGAAGTACATACCAAAAATCAAGTGAATCCAATGCTATTTTACCCTCGATCTGATTGTTACAAATACAACGCTTTCATAATAATAGAACTTTTTGCAACGAGCCGATTGAAAGTCAAGCCCCCATAGGGTTCACCTATATTTGGGGTTTAAGGGTTTTAGAATGTGTACAGCAAACCTAAATAAAAAAATTATGAAAAAATTAAGTGGAATACGATTTCTTTGATAGGAAGTGCAGGAAATTTCCTACACCGAATGCTCACCTCCCTTAAACATATATATATGAGAATAAGGGATATGAGCATTCAGTGTAGTAAATTTCCTACACCATCCCTATCAAAATTCAATTTCCAATCTTTTTTCCAATGATCAACTCCGTTAATTTTGATATACAGAGCATGGATGATGTACATACGAAAAATCAAATGAATCCAATGCTATTTTACCCTCGATCCGATTGTTACAAATTCAACGTTTTCATAACAATATAACTTTTTGCAACGGGCCGATCGATTGTCAAACCCCCCTAGGGTTCACCCATATTTGGGGTTTTGGGGTTTTAGAATGTGTACAACAAGCCTAAATTAATTTTTTGAAAAAATTAAGTTGAATACGATTCTTTTGATAGGCGGTGTTGGAAATTTCCTACACCGAAAGCTCACCACCCTTAACCCCATATACATGAGAATAAGGGATATGAGCATTCGGTGTAAGAAATTTCCTACACCATCCCTATAAAAATTCAATTTCCAATCTTTTTTCCAATGATAAACTCCGTTCATTTTGATATACAGATCATGGATGATGTATATACCAAAAATCAAGTGAATCCAATGCTATTTTACCCACGATTCGATTGTTACAAATTCATCGTTTTAATAACAATAGAACTTTTTGCAACGGGCCGATCGAAGGTCAAACCTCCCTAGGGTTCACCCATATTTGGGGTTTTGGGGTCCTAAAGAAAACATTTTTGAAAACATTAAGTGGAATACGATTTTTTTGATAGGCGGTGTAGGAAACATCCTACACCGAATGCTCACATCACTTAACACAATATATATGAGAATAAGGTATATGAGCATTCGGTGTAGGAAATTTCCGAACCCATCCCTACAAAAATTCAATTTCCAATCTTTTTTCCATTGATCAACTCCGTTCATTTTGATATACAGATCATGGATGATGTACATACCAAAAATCAAGTGAATCCAATTCTATTTTACCCTCGATCCGATTGTTAAAAATTCAAAGTTTTCATAGCAATAGAACTTTTTGCAACGGGCAAATCGAAGGCCAAACCCCCTAGGGTTCACTCATATTTGGGTTTTTGGGGTTTTAGAATGTGTACAACAATTTTAAATAAAAAAATTTTGAAAAAAATTAAGTAGAATACGATTTTTTTGATAGGCGGTGTAGGAAATTTCCTACACCGAATGCTCACCTCCCTTAACCCCATATATATGAGAATAAGTGATATGAGCATTCGGTGTTGGAAATTATCTACAACATCCCTATAAAAACTCAATTTCCAGTCTTTTTTCCAATGATCAATTCCGTTCATTTTGATATACAGATCATGGATGATGTACATACCAAAAATCAAGTGAATCCAATGCTATTTTACCCTCGATCCGTTTTGTTTCAGAGTGTTTTCTCACTACAAAGCGTTGACCGTGGAGAACCCAGTCAACGTGGTCAAGGGGCCCGCTTTGGGTCCCTTAGGGGGGCTTCGAATTGGTGCAGAAGGGGCGAGGGGAAGCCTCGGCCCTTGTTGAGATGCTCGGCCTCGGATAGTCGTGCTCGGCCTCGGCTGAAAGGGGGACGAGGGGTAGCCACAGGCGCCCGGGTAGATGCACGGCCGACGGGAGGCGAGGAGAATCTCGGACCTGACTAAGACGCTCGGCCTCGGCAGGTTGACGGTGAGGGGAAGCCTCACTATCCAGTCGGACGAGTGGTCGGAGAGGGGCGAGGGGTAGCCTCGGCCCGTTGATCAACTGTCCACCTGCGTAGACGAGAAGGCTCGTCAGGGGGCCGGACCTTGGTTCCGGCCAAATCCCCTCCGATGCCTAAGTCAGATAGTGATCTGAGAAAGGAGGCCCGGCGGAGACGGTTCGACTCGTGAGGAGATCATAACGGCGTCTCTCGGCGCGAGCGGGGGAGGAAGGAGATGAATTGGGGGAACGAGGTCGTTGATGGAGTACCTTAGGTTTTGTTACCTGAGATGCGGTCCTCTTCTTCGTCGTCCTCCGAGCCCCTTTGTAGAGCTCCCTGCATGATTGCCTCTGGCCCACGTCCCACACCCACCCTCGATCGTGCCCCATCAATCTGCCCCCTCGCCGCCGCTCTCTTCACCCTTCCAGCACCTCCCCATTACCGCCATTTAGTGGTCGCGCGTTCCGGGGAACGGTTTTCGCAGGAGTGGGTGAGTGTCCAGCGGGTTATCGGGGCCGGGTCGGATCGACATTCGAGAAGATCCCTTACAGGGCCTTTATTGAATGGGCTTGAGGTTGCATGTGGGCCTTCGACCAGTAGTCGGGCTCCTGGGCTCGTGTCTTTTGGGGTCTCGGTCAAATAGGCGTAACAATTGCCCCCACCGGTCGAGTTGATCGGCTTCGGCCTGTTCGGCTCGGCCGATGTGACCTCTGCCGATTTTGACAAGCTCGCCAGTCGATGCCGACTCATTTATTAGTCGTCATCATGGGTGGGCCCGTTCGATATTTTTAAGGCGCGGGCTCCGAAGCGCCGCTGGTCCTCTGATGCCGCCACGTGTGGCTGCAAACTTACCCCCTCCGTTCGCGGGGCCGTCTTCAGTTGAGAAGCTGAGGGGTTTGGGTGCCGCCATCGGTGGGATCGATCGGCCTCGGCTAGCTTGGTATAACCGCTCCGCCTCCTGGGGTTCCGAGTGGCGCTTCAGCCGAGGCGTGGTCATAAATGTAGGTCATGATGAGGCGGATCGATTGGACTTCCCCTGGCGCCGGTTTCGAAACGCCGCCAGTTCTTCGAAGCCTGCCGCGCGTTCTTGTCAGCCGCTTCGAATTCACCCCTGCGCCCGGTATATAAAATCCTCAGCCGCGTTGATCTCTACTTCTCTTTTGCTTCTCCCGGTATTCAAAGCTTTCCACAACTCGGAGTTTCCCGTCGCCTTCGCTTCCTTGCCTTCTCCAGACCAGTCGAAAAAAGGTAATTACTCTCTCGCTTTTCATCTCATGGCTGCCCTTAGGATAGGCGGTTCTGGTCAAAGGGCAAGGGATCCTTCAGAGTCCAGGCGGGGTGAGCCCCGGCTAGGGGGATCAGGTTCCCCTGCCGGGAGTCGTTTTCTTCCGGATAAGGGGAAGGAGAAACTTTTTCCAGACTATGCCCGGATGACGTGGCGTCGACTACCGTACGGCTTAATGTGCCCCCGGTTGTCCTCCGTACGCCGTCGAGGACCCCTCCTTCGGTGGCCGCGGAGATCCGGGAGAGATATCTCTGCTTCCCATACGAGGTTCGGGTTCCATTTGTCGACGATCGGATTTGCCTTCCGAGGAGCAATGAGGTCGGCGTCTACGTCGAGATGTTCCGCCTGGGTCTTCGCTTCCCGCTCCATCCCTTCTTCATCCAGGTCATGGAACATTTCACAGTGTCCCTGTGTCAGTTCACCCCGTGTTCGATCGCGGTACTGACGGGCTTCGTAACGCTCTGCTGTTCCCGTGGTCTGGAGCCGACTCTCCCCCTTCTCTTCCACTTTTACCAGGTCCAGACGGTCGGTCCGGGGTCATGGCTGCTACTCCGAGCTCGTTCGAGGAGGGAATGCCTGATCGGGTTACCCCGCTGGTCAGGGGATTGGAGCTCGGATTATGTTTTCGTGGTCTTCTTGGGGGAGGCCCAGATTCTAACAAGCTGGGGCAGTTCTGTCCATCCTCGCCCGTCGTTAGTTCTCTCAGACGCCGACCGGGCAGCCGCTGCGCTTCTGTTGGCTCTTCCTTTGGAAACGAAGTCCATCTGGTCTTTGTTGGACGACCTACTCCTGAAGGCCGTCTTGTGGTCTCCGGGTAGGTCGCTTTTTCATCCCCGGATCGCCCTATGACTCATCCTGATTTCGGTCTCCTTTGCAGGGATGGCTGGCCGTGAATTCGTCCGTGACGTCGATGAGCTGATCCGTCGTGGAGCCGCTCAGAGCCGAGGTAGTACCTCTGGAAGGGCGCCTCGGAGGACCGTTGAGGAGGAAGTGCGCCGAGCCGAGCCTTCCGTGGGTAAGGTGGTGGCCGCGCCTCCCGCCTCTTCTTCTGACGATCCCCTTCCGGGGGGTGAGGATGGTGCGAGGCCGAAGCGTTCCCCTCCGGCGCCTTCGGAGCCCCACGGTGGAAAGAAGAGGAAGGAGGACGTGGATCCCTCCGGTCCGGAAGGTTCCGCGCTTCCTGTGGCGTCCGCCGGGGATCCTTCGATAGCTTTGCCAGCCACCCCCCTCGCAGCGTCTTCGCCCGTATCACCAGGGGTCGGGGCCTTGTTGGCGAGCGACTTGGCTTCGATCGTCGTCCCTGGGAGTTCGATGTTTGTTGACCGAGCCCTGGCCCAGCAGGTTGCCGAGGTCTCCGTCCCTCCCCGGGACCGCAGCCTCCTCAAGAAGATCCCGGCCGACAAGATGTCGGATTCCTTGGTCTGGATCCTTCAACAGGTTCGGTTATCTTGCTATCCTCTCTTTCTCTTTATTCTCTTCTTAGCCCATGTCTCGTCTTTTCAGGGTTCAGCGCTCGCTGTGGAGTTGCAGTGTCGAGCCGTCCGCTTGAGGGAGCTGGAGGAGTCCTCCATGAGGGCTCAGGAGCGGGCCGGGGCGGCTGAGGTGGCTATGACGGAGGCCCAGATGGAGTCTCGGCGTCTCAACCTCCGTGTAGCCGAGTTGGAGGGACGAGTGGGTGACCTCCAGGGAAAGCTGGAGGATGCTCATCAGTCGGCTGAGGAAGCGGCGGAGTCGTTCCGCCTGGAGAGGGAGGAGCTTCAGAGGGAACTGTCGGATCGGCGCCAGGTGGTGCGGCTTGCAGAGGAGGTGGAGAAGGGCGTCGTCGAGACCCTGGGGAAGAGGATCTTCGAGGTTCTCAGGGGGGCTTTCGGTAAGTATGAAGACCTCATCGCCCCTCGGATCGTCGAAGTCGTCCAGTCTTCTTTCTGGGAATGTGCGGAGCGTGTTCGGCAAGCCCCACCGCCGGTCGATCCCCCTCGCTCCGAGCAGGGCGAAGTGCCCGAGGATGTGTCCTCCCGAGCTCGATCTCCCTAAGCCGTCCCTCCCGGCCTTATCCTCAAATTTTTAAGCATTCGCTTCGCTTTGGGCCAGTCTACTTGAAATGGATCCCTGGCCCCCGCTATCTCCTTCGGCTTCGTTATCGGCTCCATGGCCAATAATTGCTGGTTGCATGGCTGCTAGCTTGGGCTACCTACTTCGGGTCTTTTGTCAACCAATTTTGCTCTGTCGGTGTCGATCTAGCTTCTGTAGGCGAAGAACTCTGTCATTCGTCGCAAGTAGATTGTTTGTAGGGTGTTTCCTTCGCCTTGCTCCCCTGTAAATAAGACGCATTTTTGTATTCTGGTTAGCTATTATAAACGAAATCGACTTACTTGGACTTCTTGTGTACTTTGCGTTGTCGCCTTGTTCTTGGCTTAGGAATGGACGAAGCTGGCGTTGGCTGGGGGGATCCTCCCCAGACTTAGGGGCGCAGGAGTCGGTCAGCGAGGGCAAAGCTCCTCGGCCTAGGACCGGTCGGCGTCCGTGTCTGCTGGGGGAATTGCCCCCAGACTTATGAGCGCTGGTGTCGGTCGGCGAGGGCTAAGCTCCTCGGCTTAGGACCGGTCTTGGGGGGATTCTCCCCAGACTTAGGGGCGCAGGAGTCGGTCAGCGAGGGCTAAGCTCCTCGGCCTAGGACCGGTCGGCGTCCGTGTCTGCTGGGGGAATTGCCCCCAGACTTATGAGCGCTGGTGTCGGTCAGCGAGGGCTAAGCTCCTCGGCTTAGGACCGGTCTTGGGGGGTTTCTCCCCAGACTTAGGGGCGTAGGAGTCGGTCAGCGAGGGCAAAGCTCCTCGGCTTAGGACCGGTCGGCGTCCGTGTCTGCTGGGGGAATTGCTCCCAGACTTATGAGCGCTGGTGTCGGTCGGCGTGGGCTAAGCTCCTCGGCTTAGGACCGGTCGGCGTCCGTGCCTGTTGGGGGAATTGCCCCCGGTCTTATGGGCGCTGGAGTCGGTCGGCGAGGGCAAAGCTCCTCTTCCTCCTTCAGTGAGGCGGCGGTCCCCAACCTTTCATGCTATTGGTGTCATGTCAACTCCATCGGGGTTTTAAATGAAGATAGCAAAAAGGGATGCATTTGTACTCTCAAGAGTCCTGCCGGACCGGTACATTTGGAGGAAATGAAAAAAAAAGAAATGAAGCTAGACAGAGGGATGTAAACTTAGATAACTCCCTCATACTAGGCCGCTTCCGGGGGGGAGAGACGTCGCCCGCTCACTCTATGATGCGGAGGGGGCCTTGGATGGTGTTGATCTTCTTCCCCTTGTCTGGCTGTGCGGAGGTCCCTTCTCCGTGGGCCGGCTCGTCGGCCTGATTCCTGGCGTGCCCTCGGCTCATCAGCTTCTCAATGTCCTTTTTCAAATGCCAGCAATCTTCTGTGTCATGACCATCGTCCTTGTGGTACTTGCAGTACTTCTCCCTGTTCTTCCCGCCTCTTTTAGCCTTCGGTGGGGGGCGATCAGCTCGCTCTTCCTTCTGTACTTGGGCGAGAATGGCGTCCGGGGTGATGTCCCTTGCGCTTTCTCCCCGCTGCCTGTTCCTCTGCCTCTTCTCGGTCCGGTACCCTTCGGGGCTAACTCGTCCGCCGTCGCCGCGCTTGGTCCCTCGGGCGGCTTTTCCTGCATCCTCGGCCAAGGCCTCCTCGGTCAGCATGAAGCGTTCGGCCCTTGCCATGATCCCGGGGAGGTCCTTCGGGGGGTCGTTGTGTAGGGACTTCTTGAGGCCCCTGTGGCGAAGTCCTTTCTTAAGGGCCGTCTGGACCACCAGGTCGGGTGGGTTGTTCACGTCAGCTTTTCCGCATTGAAGCAGCGCATGAACTGTCGGAGTGGCTCGGCCGGGCCTTGCACTATGTTGAACAGATGTTCAGCACCGGGTTTGATCAGCCTCCCCGCCATGAACTGTTTGCAGAACAACTGGGCGAGTTGTTCGAAACTGTCGATGGAGCGGCCGGGCAGGCTGTGGTACCAGATCCTCGCCGCTCCCCTGAGAGTAGAATAGAAGCCCCGGCAAAGCAGGTCATCGTCAGCTCCCTGGAAGGCCATGTCCCCCTCGTAGTCCATCACGTGGTGTGCCGGGTCTCCTATTCCATCGTACTTTCCCAGCACCGGGATCCGGAATCAGGAGGGGACCCGTGCGTCGGTTATTCTCCGTGACAAGGGGCACCGGTCTCCGTGGATGCCTCCGGGGATGCGGTACTCGCCTGCCTCTGGATCGACCGGGGGTGGAGGTAACACCGGCGCCAGCGGGGCTGGCTCCGCAGCCTTCGCCACGCTGGGGGCCGGGCTGTCCCGACGTTCCCGACTCCTCCTGCGGGAGCTCCTGCTCCACCGCGATCGGTCTCTCGAGTGGTGTCGTTCGCTTCTCCTACGGCGGGACGACCGCGATCGACGAGACGATGCCGTCCTCGATTCGCCGTCCGTCCCTTCGGTCTCTCTTCGGCTCCTTTCACGATAGGGTGAGGAGGCACGTGACCTCGCCTGACGAGAGCCGGACAGCATGAACCGATGCTCCGTGTTCGGTTTCCGGGTCCCGTGGTCGTCGACCACGGCGGACCGCAAGTGTGGGGGACCCCCCGCCCATCGATTGCTGTCGTCCAACGTGCCTCCGTTGGGTGGCGCAGGGCCAACGAGCTGCTGCACCGTCACGACCAACGTCTGGAGGCTCGCGTTGGTCTCCTGAGCCAGGGCGCGGAGCTGTCCCTGCGTGGCCAGTTCTGAGCCACCGGTTTCTTCGGTGGAGAGGGTGGGGTGGCCGCTGACGGGCGTGTCCTCGGGATTGCCGTTCGTTGTGCCATTCCCCTCCTCCGGGATGGGGGGCATGCGCTTCCTTCCATTGCTGGCTCGTGCCATTGTTGGTGTGGTTTGCTTCTTCGTGGGACTGTCTTTCATTCCCACAGACGGCGCCAGATGTTTCAGAGAGTTTTCTCACTACAAAGCGTTGACCGTGGAGAACCCGGTCAACGTGGTCAAGGGGCCTGCTTTGGGTCCCTTGGGGGCTTCGAATTGGTGCAGAAGGGGCGAGGGGAAGCCTCGGCCCTTGTTGAGATGCTCGGCCTCGGATAGTCGTGCTCGGCCTCGGCTGAAAGGGGGACGAGGGGTAGCCTCAGGCGCCCGGGTAGATGCACGGCCGACGGGAGGCGAGGGGAATCTCGGACCTGACTAAGACGCTCGGCCTCGGCAGGTTGACGGTGAGGGGAAGCCTCACTATCCAGTCGGACGAGTGGTCGGAGAGGGGCGAGGGGTAGCCTCGGCCCGTTGATCAACTGTCCACCTGCGTAGACGAGAACGCTCGTCAGGGGGCCGGACCTTGGTTCCGGCCAAATCCCCTCCGATGCCTAAGTCAGATAGTGATCTGAGAAAGGAGGCCTGGCGGAGACGGTTCGACTCGTGAGGAGATCGTAACGGCGTCTCTCGGCACGAGCGGGGGAGGAAGGAGATGAATTGGGGGAACGAGGTCGTTGATGGAGTACCTTCGGTTTTGTTACCTGAGATGCGGTCCTCTTCTTCGTCGTCCTCCGAGCCCTTTTGTAGAGCTCCCTGCGTGATTGCCTCTGGCCCACGTCCCACACCCGCCCTCGATCGTGCCCCATCAATCTGCCCCCTCGCCGCCACTCTCTTCGCCCTTCCAGCACCTCCCCATTACCGCCATTTAGTGGTCGCGCGTTCCGGGGAACGGTTTTCGCAGGAGTGGGTGAGTGTCCAGCGGGTTATCGGGGCCGGGTCGGATCGACATTCGAGAAGATCCCTTACAGGGCCTTTGTTGAATGGGCTTGAGGTTGCAGGTGGGCCTTCGACCAGTAGTCGGGCTCCTGGGCGCGTGTCTTTTGGGGTCTCGGTCAAATAGGCGTAACACGTTTGTTACAAATTCAACGTTTTCATAACAATAGAACTTTTTGCAACGGGCCGATCGAAGGTCAAACCCCCATAAGGTTTACCCATATTTTGGGTTTTGGGGTTTTAGAATTTGTACAACAATCCTAAATAAAATAATTTTGAAAAAATTAAGTGGAATACGATTTTTTTGATAGGAGGTGTAGGAAATTTCCTACACTGAATGCTCGCCTCCCTTATTCTCATATATAAGGGCTTAAGGGAGGTGAGCATTCGATGTAGGAAATTTCCTACACCATCCGTATAAAAATTCAAATTCCAATCTTTTTTCCAATGATCAACTCCGTTCATTTTGATATACAGATCATGGATGATGTACATACCAAAAATCAAGTGAATCCAATGCTATTTTACCCTCGATCCGATTGTTACAAATTCAACGTTTTCATAACAATAGAACTTTTTGAAACGAGCCGATCGAAGGTCAAACCCCCATAGGGTTCACCTATATTTGGGGTTTAAGGGTTTTAGAATGTGTACAACAATCCTAAATAAAACAATTATGAAAAAATTAAGTGGAAAACAATTTTTTTGATAGGCGGTGCAGGGAATTTCCTACGTCGAATGCTCACCTCCCTTAACCATATATATATGAGAATAAGGGATATAAGCATTCGGTTTAAGAAATTTCCAACACCATCCCTATTAAAATTCAATTTCCAATCTTTTTTCCAAAGATCAACTCCGTTCATTTTGATATACAGATCATGGAAGATGTACATACGAAAAATCAAGTGAATCTAATGCTATTTTACCCTCGATCCGATTGTTACAAATTCAACGTTTTCATAACAATAGAACTTTTTGCAACGGGCCAATTGAAGGTCAAACCCCCTAGGGTTCACCCATATTTGGGGTTTTGGGGTTTTAGAATGTGTATAACAATCCTAAATAAATTTTTTGAAAAAATTAAGTTGAATACGATTTTTTTAAAAGGCGGTGTTGGAAATTTCCTACACCGAAAGCTCACCTCCCTTAACCCCATATACATGAGAATAAGGGATATGAGCATTCGGTGTAGGAAATTTCCTACACCATCCCTATAAAAATTCAATTTCCAATCTTTTTCCAGTGATAAACTCCGTTCATTTTGATATACAGATCATGGATGATGTATATACCAAAAATATAGTGAATCCAATGCTATTTTACCCACGATTCGATTGTTACAAATTCATCGTTTTCTTAACAATAGAACTTTTTGCAACGGGCCGATCAAAGGTCAAACCCCCCTAGGGTTCACCCATATTTGGGGTTTTGGGGTTTAGAATGTGTACAACAATCGTAAAGAAAACATTTTTGAAAACATTAACTGGAATACGATTTTGTTGATAAGCGGTGTAGGAAACATCCTACACCGAATGCTCACCTCCCTTAACACCATATATATGAGAATAAGGTATATGAGCATTCGGTATAGGAAATTTCCTACACCATCCCTACAAAAATTCAATTTCCAATCTTTTTTCCATTGATCAACTCCGTTCATTTTGATATACAGATCATGGATGATGTACATACCAAAAGTCAAGTGAATCCAATTCTACTTTACCCTCGATCCGATTGTTAAAAATTCAAAGTTTTCATAGCAATAGAACTTTTTGCAACGGGCTGATCGAAGGCCAAACCCCCTAGGGTTCACTCATATTTGGGGTTTTGGGGTTTTAGAATGTGTACAACTATTAAATGAAATTTTTTTCAAAAAATTAAGTAGAATACTATTTTTTGATAGGCGATGTAGGAAATTTCCTACACCGAATGCTCACCTCCCTTAACCCCATATATATGAGAATAAGGGATATGAGCATTCGGTGTTGGAAATTATCTACACCATCCCTATAAAAATTCAATTTCCAATCTTTTTTCCAATGATCAACTCCGTTCATTTTGATATACAGATCATGGATGATGTACATACCAAAAATTAAGTGAATCCAAGGCTATTTTACACTCGATCCGATTGTTACAAATTCAACATTTTCATAACAATAGAACTTTTTGCAACAGGCCGATAGAAGGTCAAACCCCCCTAGGGTTCACCCATATTTGGGGGTTTGAGGTTTTAGAATGTGTACAACAATCTTAAATAAAAAAATTTTGAAAAAATTAAGTGGAATCTAATTTTTTGTTATAGACGGTGTAGGAAATTTCCTACACCGAATGCTCACCTCCTTTAATCCCAAATTTATGAGAATAAGGGATATGCGCATTCGGTGTTGGAAATTTCCTACACCATCCCTATAAAGATTCAATTTCCAATCTTTTTTCCAATGATAAACTCCGTTCATTTTGATATACAGATCAGGGATGATGTACATAACAAAAATCAAGTGAATCCAATGCTATTTTACCATCGATCCGATTGTTACAAATTCAACGTTCTCATAATAATAGAACTTTTTGCAAGGGGCCGATCGAAGGTCAAACCCCACTAGGATTTGCCCATATTTGGGGTTTTGCGGTTTTAGAATATGTACAACAATCTTAAATAAAACATTTTTGGAAAAATTAAGTGGATTACGATTTTTTTGATAGGCAGTGTAGGAAACTTCCTACACCGAATGCTTACCTCCCTTTACCCCATATATATAAGAATAAGGGATATGAGCATTCGGTGTTGGGAATTTCCTACACCATCCCTACAAAAATTCAATTTCCAATCTTTTCTCCAATGATTTACTCCGTTCATTTTGATATACAGATCATGGATGATGTATATACCAAAAATGAAGGGAATCCAATTCTATTTTACACTTGATCTGATTGTTACAAATTCAACGTTTTCATAACAATAGAACTTTTTGCAACGGACCGATCGAAGGTCAACCCCCCTAGGGTACACCCATATTTGGGGTTTTGGGGTTGTAGAATGTGTACAACAATCCTAAATAAAATTTTTTGAAAAAATTAAGAGGAATACGATTTTTTTGATAGGCGGCGCAGGAAATTTCCTGCACCATCCCTATAAAAATTCAATTTCCAATCTTTTTTCCAATGATCAACTCCGTTTAGTTTGATATACAGATCATGGATGATGTACATACCAAAAATCAAGTGAATCCAATGCTATTTTACCCTCGATCCGATTGTTATAAATTCAACGTTTTCATAACAATAGAACTTTTTGCAACGGGCCGATCGAAGGTCAAACCCCTTAGGGTTCAGCCATATTTGGGGTTTTGGGGTTTTAGAATGTGTACAACAATCCTAAATAAAATTTTTGAAAAAATTAAGTGGAATACGATTTTTTTGATAGGCGGTGTAGGAAATTTCCTACACCGAATGCTCAACTCCCTTAACCCCATATATATGAGAATAAGGGATACGAGCATTCGGTGTAGGAAATTTTCTACACCATCCATGTAAAAGTTCAATTTCCAATCTTTTTTCCAATGATCAACTCCGTTCATTTTGATATACAGATCACGGATGATGTACATACCAAAAATCAATTGAATCCAATGCTATTTTACCCTCGATCCGATTGTTACAAATTCAACGTTTTCATAACAATAGAACTTTTTGCAACAGGTCGATCGAATGTCAAACCGCCTATGGTTCACCCATATTTGGGGTTTTGGGGTTTTAGAATGTGTACTACAATCCTAAATAAACAAATTTGAAAAAATTAAGTGGAATGCGATTTTTTTGATAGGCAGTGTAGGAAATTTCCTACACCGAATGGTCAAGTCCCTTAACCCCATATATATGAGAATAAGGGATATGAGCATTCGGTGTAGGAAATTTCCTACACCATCCCTATAAAAACTCAATTTCCAATCTTGTTTCCAATGATCAACTCCGTTCATTTTGATATACAGATCATGGATGCGGTACATACCAAAAATAAAGTGAATCCAATGCTATTTTACCCTCGATCCGTTTGTTACAAATTCAACGTTTTCATAACAGTAGAACTTTTTGCAACGGACCGATCGAAGGTCAAACCCCCATAGGGTTCACCCATATTTTGGGTTTTGGGGTTTTAGAATTTGTACAAAAATCCTAAATAAAAAAAATTTGAAAAAAATTAAGTGGAATACGATTTTTTTGATAGTCGGTGTAGGAAATTTCCTACACCGAATGCTCACCTCCCTTATTCTCATATATAAGGGCTTAAGGGAGCTGAGCATTCGGTGTAGAAAATTTCCTACACCATCCCTATAAAAATTCAATTCCCAATCTTTTTTCCAATGATCAACTCTGTTCATTTTGATATACAGATCATGGATTATGTACATACCAAAAATCAAGTGAATCCAATGCTATTTTACCCTCGATCTGATTGTTACAAATTCAACGTTTTCATAACAATAGAACTTTTTGCAACTGGCCGATCGAAGGTCAAACCCCCATAGGGTTCACCCATATTTTGGGTTTTGGGGGTTTAGAATGTGTAAAACAATCCTAAATAAAAAATTTTGAAAAAATTAAGTGGAATACGATTTTTGATAGGCGGTGTAGGAAATTTCCTACACCGAATGCTCATCTCCCTTAACCTCGTATATATGAGAATAAGGGATATGAGCATTCGGTGTAGGAAATTTCCTACACCATCCCTATAAAAATTCCATTTCCAATCTTTTTTCCAATGATCAACTCCGTTCATTTTGATATACAGATCATGGATGATGTACATACCAAAAATCAAGTGAATTCAATGCTATTTTACCCTCGATCCGATTGTTACAAATTCAACGTTTTCATAATAATAGAACTTTTTTCAACGGGCCGATCGAAGGTCAAACCCCCCTAGGGTTCACCCATATTTGGGGGTTTGGGATTTTAGAATGTGTAAGACAATCCTAAATAAAAAAATTTTGTAAAAAGTAAGTGGAATACAATTTTTTTGATAGGCGGTGTAGGAAATTTTCTACACTGAATGCTCACCTCCCTTAACCCCATATATATATATATATATATATATATATATATATATATATATATATATATATGTGTGTGTGTGTGTGGGAATAATGGATATGAGCATTTGGTGTAGGAAATTTCCTACACCCTCCCTATAAAAATTCAATTTCCAATCTTTTTTTCCAATGATCAACTCCGTTCATTTTGATATACAGATCATGGATGATGTACATACCAAAAATCAAGTGAATCTAATGCTATTTTACCCTCGGTCTGATTGTTACAAATTCAACATTTTCATAACAATATGACTTTTTGCAACGGGCCGATCGAAGGTCAAACCCCCTTGGGTTCACCCATATTTGGGGTTTTGGGGTTTTAGAATGTGTACAACTATCCTAAAGAATTTTTTTTTTGAAAAAATTAAGTGGAATACGATTTTTTTGATAGGCGGTGTAGGAAATTTCCTACACCGAATGCTCACCTCCCTTAACCCCTATATACATACATACATACATACATACATACATACATATACATATACATATACATATATATATACATACATACATATACGTATACATATACATACATATACGTATACATATATATGTATATGTATGTACATACATATACATATATATGTATACTTATATGTATGTATATGTATACGTATATGTATGTATGTATATATGTACTATACTTGTATATATATATATATATATATATATATATATATATATATATATATATATAGACACACACTAAAAATGGTGGCGGCGGCTGGCGATCTCGGCGACCCAGGTGAACAAGTATCGGCGTCTGGTGACCTCGGTGTCGATCAGGTGAGTCTCCCGGCGGCTCATCGCTTTGGTGATCATCTAGATGCTAGAGCGCGAATTCATGGCGCTGGATCCTAGTAGGGGGTGTTGGAGATCAGGGAGCTGGATCTTCTGGAGCTACGCGGGAGATAGCTTCCACGAGATCTGAAGGTAGGGTGGAGAAAAATCCGACTATTGATTCTGTGGGTGCAGGCCAATGGCATGAGGTAAAGAGGAAGGGGGGTTCTCGTTTTGTCAATAAGACTGCCGTTCCCCATGGTGGCCCTTTCAATCGCCGGCAGGGGGGCTCTATTCGTAGTGCAGCGGGGGTTAAAAGGGTTGCAGTTGCTCCTGCACCCAAGGTGTTCGATAAAACACCTATGAGAAACATTCCTGTAGTTAAAGTTGATACTTCAGGATCTAAGCGATCTTGGTTAGATGTATGTACACAACGTCGAACCTATAAGCATGCTTTGTCTATGACCCATGTCCCCCCAAAGATCAGAGATGACGGTACCGCTTATGCAAGTATGCCCGAGGGAATGGTCGAGAGGGGTTCTGAAAAATGGAAACACACTCTTGTTGTGTATGTTATAGGGGATGTTCCATTCTATGGCCAGATCGTGGGTTGGGTGGAAAGATTGTGGAGGCTTAAAAAGAGGATCCAAGTTTTTAGCAAAGAAAATGGATTCTTCTATTTCAGATTTGAGTCTCCGGAGGAATCTGAACGGATTTTGCTAAGGGGGCCTTGGCTGTTTGAGGGGCGGCTTGTTGTTCTGAAACGATGGAGCCCAGATCTTTGTCATGATCGTGATATCCTAACTACAATTCCTGTTTGGGTCCAATTCCATGGTGTTCCGTTATACTTGTGGAATTTGGAGGCCTTTAATATTATTGCTTCTGTCATTGGAATGCCTCTGTGCTTGGATCGGGCTACAGCTTATAATGAAAGACTCTCATATGCGAGATGCTTAGTAGAAGTTTCTGCAAGTAACCCCTTCCCGAATTCTGTCGAAGTGGAGCTGGAAGAAGGTAAAACACTTACCATTGAGACTAAATTTGAGAGTGATCCTCCTCGTTGCACTCACTGTGTTTGCTTCGGACGTACTAATGCGCAATGCCATACTAAGCTCCCTTCAATCCAACCTACAAGTCAATCCCTTGTAGGAGGAGTGGGGGAAGAGACTCCAACTTCTAATATTATCTCTGTCAGAGTTGAAGAAAACCCAACTTCTAATAATATCTCTGAATCTGCTGTCCATGTGGGCGAGAGTCCAACTGCAGAGGTGACTGTGCTACCTACGGTGCAAAATGAGGATGGGCCACTTGTGGGTGCAGGTAAAATGAAGGAGCTGGGAGATCAACCGGGTACTTCTGCTGTGAATACGTCTATTTCTTTACATCAAAGTGATATTGCATTGTCGCAACATGAAAAGCCTGGCACTGATGAAACCTCAGCTCTGCACACCCACTCAAATGAAGCCGGTATATTATCGCCTGGGGTGTTTGTGAATACGGCATCTATTCTAAAATCTCCTGTGGGTATGCCGAATCCTACCATCCCTCAGAACCACATGCCGTCGAGTTGTCCTCAGAACCACATGCCGTCGAGTGTAGACCCATGTAGTAGGCCTCTTTCTTCTTCGAGACCAGGTGAAATATGCATGCCTCTACCATCCCTCTTGTTTGATAGCCTGGGGCACGAGACTGATGTGGTTCCTGCACAAGTTGCCATTGATAATCCTGAATGGGATCGGGAAGAGGAAATTCACTTAAAAGAGGCTGAGGCGAGGAAATCTAATAAAAAGAAGGAGGTGGTGCCCACGGTGGGATCCGCTCGGAGGAGCTCCAGATTGCAGGGAGGTACACCTCTGTAAAATAATTTAAACCCTTTTTAATGACTATTCTGATTTGGAATGCAAGAGGCCTGAATAATGCTATTCGTAGGCGGGACCTCAGGGACAGAATTAAGTTAATAAATCCCTCTGCCTTGATTCTTTTGGAGACTAAATTGAAGTCTCCTCTAATAAACAATAAATCGGTGATACCAACAGGTTGGATATCTATCGACAAATTTGATTTAGCTCCTGGGGGCAGAATCTTGATGGGCTTTAATCCTTCTGTCTGGAAAACCAAGCTCTTCTCTTCCTCTCCTCAGCATGTCTCCGTGCACTGCACTAATGCTGATGGGTTCGTTTGCACTATTACGGGTGTCTATGGTTTTAATACTTTGGCTAAGAGGAAGAAATTATGGGAGGGACTTTTGATGGATGCATGTGTTTGCAACAATGGCCCTTGGTTAGTGGGAGGTGATTTTAACAATGTTTTATACTCTGATGATAAAATGGGTGGCCGGTCTCTGGAGGATAGTATGGTCAGAGATTTCTATTCTTGTATTAAAACTTGCAATCTTCAGGAGCTCAAGATCTTGGGGTCTAATTTTAGTTGGTGTAACAACCGCAAAGGAGATGCTAGAGTGGTGGCTCATCTTGATCGAAGTTTTTACAATTCGGAGTGGTTATACAAACTTGTGGAATCATATACAGATTATCTTGACCCTCATACAAGCGATCACTCTCCGATGGTGGTGTATCTTCACTCCAAGGTATTATCTAATCCAAAGCCCTTTAAATTCTTCAACTATTGGACTAAATGCCTGGGTTTTAAAGATGTTATTGAGAAAAATTGGCCGGTGGGAACTGCCGGGTCTCCTATGTACTCATTATCCTTTAAACTTAAGTGGCTTAAGCAACATCTCCGGCTATGGGCAGCAGACTTGCAAGCTTCCAATCAGGTGCTGGCATTGCGGAATAAATTGGAGACAATTCGCAGGGACCCGTCTATTAATCATTTACCTTCTCTTCAAGAGGAGGAACAGAAGCTACTTAATGATCTGTCTCTATCCATGAGTCTAGAGGAAGATATGTATCGGCAAAAAAGCAGACAAGACTGGCTCTCCTTGGGTGATAGAAATACAAAATTTTTTTACAATGCTATGAAGACTCGGGAAAGTTACAATAATATTGGACATTTGGTGGATGCTTCGGGTATGAAAAATAAAACTCATGAAGTGTTAAAGGCTGAGGCTCCTGATTACTTTGAAAAGCTTTACAATTAAGATTCTTACACGACTAGTTTCCCTAAACTGGTTCCAAAGCGCATCTTATCTGGGGAGGCTGCTGCTTGGCTGATAGGAGGATTTCTGATGATGATATTAAAGATGCCGTGTTTCAAATTGGTCCTGACAAGGCTCCAGGACCTGATGGATTTAACGGATATTTCTTCCAGCAAAATTGGCACATCCTTGCCTCTGAGGTTAATGCTGCAATTAAATCTTTTTTCTGTTCAGGTTATATGTTGAGGAAAATTAATCATACCTTTCTGACGCTTGTCCCTAAAAAGCTGAATGCCTCAAGTCTATCTGATTACAGGCCCATTGCCTATTGTAACTTCCTGTACAAAACTATTAGCAAGATAATTTGTAACACGATTAAGGTGGTAATCCATGAGTTGATTTCCCCAAACCAGGCCGCTTTTTTGAAAGGAAGGTTGTTATCCGATTCCTGTCTCCTAGCCCATGAACATATTAGAGATTTCAGTAACCACATGGGGGGACGATCGTGTCTTAAATTGGATCTGCGGAAAGCTTTTGATACGGTAAACCATGACTTTATATATTATTTCCTTGGCCAGATGGGGTTTTCTACTACTTTTATAGGCTGGATTCGGCAATGTGTTTCTACGGTAAGTTTCTCTGTCATGATTAATGGTTCCCCTGCGGGATTTTTCACGGGTAACAGAGGTATTCGGCAAGGTGATCCTTTATCACCGTACTTGTTCGTCATCATCATGGAGGCTTTTTCTGTCCTTATGGCTAAATTTATTACACGGCGATCTATTGATCCTATGAGACGATCAGGTACTATCTCCCACCTTTTATTTGCCGATGATCTCCTTGTTTTTTGTCAGGCTAATAAAAGGAGTTTTATGGGATTAAAATCACTCCTCCTTGAATTCTCAAATTATACTGGTTTGCAAGTTAATTGGGACAAGAGTTCGGCTTTATTCAGTAAGGGAGCAATCTTAAAACATGAGCTAGCTAATTTCTTGGGCATTCGGCTTGCGTCCTCAATTTCCACCTACTTGGGTTTGCCCCTTTCTTCTAAATACCCTAAGAAGCCTATGTATGGTAGACTGGTGGATAAATGTAAGAAACGTTTAATGGGTTGGTCTTCTTCATTATTATCCATCTCTGGGCGCATTGAACTGGTCAGGTCCGTGATTTATGGTATGGTTGCATTTTGGATGCAAGCGTTTAGAATCCCGCCCTCTATCTTGCGCACTATCACATCTGAATGCAGGAGGTTCATTTGGGGAAATTCGAGGGCATGGGCGTGGAAAGACATTTGTAGTCCTAAACCAGAGGGTGGTGTTGGAATCAGACTGCTGGATGATTTAAATGTTGCTGCATGAATTAGACTAACCTGGAGATATTTAACTTCAGATAGTGTCTGGGCGGACAAAATGAAGAATAGGTATGATAAAGGTGGTGAGTTTTTTGCGGCGGAGGAACATGTGACTCAGTCGGGAACCTGGAAACATATGCTTAAATGCCGAAATATTTCTCAGAAATTAATTAGAAGAAAGGTGAGGGATGGTAAATCTACTTTGTTTTGGCATGATAATTGGCTTGCCTATGGGCCTTTAAAACATTTATTCGATGTTCCTGATGGTGCCTCGATGAATAAAGTCCATGACTATTGGAATGCGGGTGTATGGAAGGAAGATCCGGCTATTCTACAAATTAAACCGTTGCTTCAGGGCATCTCGCTGAGGCCTGGGAATGACCGATGGGAGTGGCTCCCTGGGGATTGTTTCAAGTTTAGCCAAGCTTGGGAAGGAGTGCGGTTACCTGGTACACTCTCCCCCTTTCATAAACTTGTTTGGTTTCGCAATCATATTCCCAAGATGTCCTTAACGCTCCTTCGAGCTTTCAAAGGAAAATTGCTCACCAGAAATTTACTTCGAAAATGGGACATGAACTCCCCTTCTAACTGTGTTCTGTGTGCTGACAATGTTGAGGAAAATGTAGGTAACCTATTCTTCGAATGCGGCTACTCTCATTACATTTTGATGAGAGCATTGTTAAAGCTTAATATCCATTCCCATATTGGTTTATCTCTGGATAATGTTGGGAACTATTTCCTTGCACATTTTGGTGGGAAAAGTGTTCAAAGTGTGATTGCTAAAACTGTTCTTTCGGCTGCTGTGTGGCACATCTGGAGGGAGAGGAACATGAGAATTTTTGATAAGGAAGAAAGAGTGAAGACATTACTCTTTGAGGAGATTGCCGCGGATATGATGGTGGCTTTGAATAACCTAGAGCCCTCTAGTGAAGGGGAAGCTTCTGTGTTGGCCAACTGGACTTTCAGAGATAATGGCTAGGCTTTTTGGGTTTATCTTTTTAATTTTCTTTGGACCATTTCGGTGATTCCTCTATGTCTCGGGTCTTTTCCCTGTGTGTATATTTTGGAGTATCCTATGTTGAGATTTAGGGTGTGATTAGAAAAGGGACCTCTAGTGGGGAGTGACGACGCTATTGTCCTATCCTCTCCCTATTGTTCCCTCTTTCCTATCACTTTCCTATTTTTGTATATACTTTCGTGTATATTACACTTATCAATAAATGATCATATTACTTTTCAAAAAAAAGATATATATATATATATATATATATATATATATATATATATATATATATATATATATATATATACGTATATATATATACTAGTCATAACCCGTGCCCGTAGGGCACGGTTCATTTAAGATATCCCCTCTCAAAATCTTAGATGCTTTGATTTTAAACTAACAGCAATAACTAAATTGTAGTAATTGTTATTTAGTTCAACCAAAAATTTTAGTTCCCCCAAAATTATGTTCTCTCCAAATATAGTCCCCCTCCAATTTAAAAAAAATTAGTTCATCCAAAAATTTAGTTCCCCAAAAATTTTAGTTACTCAAACATTTAGTTCTCTGTAAATTTAGTTCCCCCAAATTTTAGTGCCAAGGAGTGGATAACGTGTAAGCATTGACCTTTGTCAATTTTAGATAGAATAACTTTAAGTTTAGTTTCTGATTTCCATTAATCAAATTCGTGTTGTTTACCTCAGAGTGTACAAATTAAGGAAGAGAATTGAATGAATAAGTATTACTGTTCTGTTTTCACTTCCTTCACTTGAAAGTGATGAACCAAGTTCCTTTGCCAGATAAGCATGGGTGCACAGGCATAAACGTTGTTCTATCTAATAGCAAATAAATTAGGTAATCATGTTCTACGCAAACATAGGTTGCACCAGATAAGCACAATTATGTTATCGCAAAAAGCAGTTAATATCATATGATTAATATATCCAACACATGTAACTCCTCGACAATAACAATCTAATTAACCAACACTAATTTCATATAATAACCAAATATGACATGGAAATACAACCAATACCTTCTTCTATTCAAACATATAAACCAAAATAAAATTTTCTAACGCAGCAAAATTCCACAACGTGCTTTTCCTCAATCCAGGCGATTCCTTTATGGTGTTCTTGCTCAGCCCTCGGCTCCTTCCCATCTCTAAACGTGCAGCCATGGGTAGCAAAATCCCCCACCTCATCCTCCAAGTAGCTAGGAAATGGAACTCGGTCCCCATCAATCACACCAACATCTTCCTCCAAAAGTTGATAATGGTTCATGACTTCCTCAACAACTTTCTCAATATTAGCTGCATTCTTTTCCCACATGTCGCTGCTCTAGTCTTAGTGAATCACCACCAGATTCTCAAATGCTTTATGCTGCTCCCAGCTCCACGATGCATTGCCTTTCTCAAGAAAATCTGCATAATTCATGTCATCACGTAGTCTACAACACAATAAAACCATTGAAAACTAACAAAAATCTAACTTTTACAAAAAAACCTGGAAATTGCAAAATATAAACTCACCTAGTTCATTCAATTCAGCTGGAAGCTGGAATCCATGAGTTTCCTCTAAATTAAACAAAACTGATTGGGTGCAAAAGCCTAAATGAAAACAACAAAGAGAAAACAATAAATATCAAAGAATTGTCTCGAGCCCTCTAAGGCTTACATACCTCAAACAAAAATGGAAGAAAAGGGTGCAAGATGCCACCTGGACTGAAGATGATAGTCATCACATTAAAGAGTAGGGTTTTGAGCTTTAAGCATTAAGTGGCTGTGTTGTTTTGCTCCAAATTAAACCCTAGTTGTAAAAACCCATTTCAAGCTACAAAGATTCTTACGGTAAATAACTAAAAAGACAATTTAAATAGAGCAAAAACTGAAGTAATATTGTAAGAGTCAAAAAAAGATTAACAATTAAAAATGGAAGCGTTATCGTAAACTGAGAAGTCACCCAAGAATTCAATATACAGTGGATACCAAAAATATTGGACGTTTTGCTCCTTAGCTTTCAAAGTTTTCAGTTTACAACCCAAAAGGTTCAAAATCGTACCTCAATTGTATATATATCACATTAGTTGTTAATTATAATTCACTTGGTATAATCTTAATAAGGTTGTTGAACATCACAACCATCCTAGTGATAACTATAGCGTACAGAACTCATGGCTTAATTAATTGAGAGAGATGTTGCCCAATCTGATGTTTTTATAAATGAACACTCTCAAGTCTCAATCTCAACATTGTGCATCATTTGTATGTTATTCAAATCTTCAATGTACACCTTGGACTCAGAATTACATATTGCATAAAGATATTTACAACTTGAAGTTGAGTAGGGTCTTAAATGCAACAAAATGAAGCCAACATGGTAATGAATGCGGCAAAAGCTAACATGCACTAATAATATTGACAAAGATTTTCTCAAAAATAAAATATTAACATATATGCATTTTGCATAGAATAACAATCAAACAAAGCACTATACTGCTGGGGTCAATTAAACGAAAAAACATATTACACTGAACCACAATATTGAAATAATAAAAATACCAGAGCCTCATAGTCCAACAGAACCGATCTTTAAAAACAAACCAAAAAAATAAACACAAACAAAAGATTGCAACAATGCAACCATCTCTGAAATTTTTGGCCAAAAAGATTTAATCAAATGAGATGACAGAAGCAAAACCCATGCCTCAAAAATGCTCACCTGAAATCACTACAACAATATGCTATAGCGATCACCAGATGGAAAGTATACAATCTACATTCATCAAATCTGGTTAACTTAGTCCGGTGTCTAAATGTTTGGAAGCATACAGACTAATCAGCCAGGGCAAACCAATGAAAGAGCAACCACTGCATCCCGCATTCCTTTGTTCTCCAAGATATGATCTTTGAATCGATTGTACAACAAATCCCATTAGCAACATAGTTCACGGATGGCTATTACCATCAGGACATTGGCATTGTAGCTCATATGATCACCAGCATTTATGCACTCAATAGTTTAATTTTACCTGCCATTATTGTGATCAGCCATCCATCTTTTACATCATCAAACTGTCAAAAGGTCGCAAGCTTAAAATATAGGTTTGAGGGGATTAGACCTTCAGTAAAAAATTTACATTAAAATGTATTCAAGTTTTTTGATCATATCTGCATCCCTCCCTCTGTCCCTAACCCAACAGTAGGAAAAGCTGATAAAAAGCAAGCGGTGCATCCTTTATGCAACATTTGGTGGGTTTGCTAATTTGAATCGTAAAAGAAAGTATTCTGAATTGGTAAAAGAAAGTATGATGATATCGTTGCAAAGCTTCTCTAATACAATTATGCACAATTAGCTTTAATGCTGGCATACAATGTACACATTGAGATAAGCATTTAAAAACAATCACTTCACCACGTAGAATTCAATTAAATTTACACAATCTTAAGAAAAAAAATGATCTTTTAACAAAATGAACCAAAAAATACTTACCGTAAATCTTTAGCTCCACAAACAAACAAAATTGATCTCTCAACCAAAAAATTGATATAACTGCAACAATTGAAATTTCAATCAAAAAATTGATCCTTAAAAAAATATTCAATTAAGTATCCAGTAGCCATCAAACCTTCAACAAAATGAACCACAAAAATTTACCCTAAATCTTTAGTTTCACAAACAAAAAATGATCTTTAAACTGAAAAAGTAATCTTGCCACAAAAATTGATCATTCAACCAAAAAAGATTTAGGAGCCATCAAGTAGCCATCAAATCTAAATGAAATATACTACAGCAAAAGGAAACATGATATAAGAAGAACTTGTCGCAGTTTCTTCCTCCTGAGATCTTCCTCCTACCGCAAATGGGGGGATGACCGAACTACTACAAATCTTCATCTTGAGATCGACACGATCATCTAGAAATAAACAACACCGCATATCTTAGAATGTCTCAAAACACACAACTTTTTGCCACAAATAATTCAGCAAAAACCCATTTTAAAAAAACTCACTGCATATCGAATGAAAACTTCCGGAAATTCCTGGATCTAGATCCTCTTAAATCAAAAAACAACTTTTATCACAAAAAAATTGAGCTGAAACCCGATTAAAACTCACAAATGCGATGAGTTTGGAATGAAGTCTTCGTTATGTGGAGTTCCAGATCCAACAATGCTGTTGAGGTCCTGAAATACCATATTACCCTGAAAATTCCAAATTACCCTGAAATATAGATATGGCAGAAAACCCCCTTTTACATTAGTTTAGGAGGGGTCAAATTATTATGGCACAAACTTATTCACAGTAAAGAGAAATTTAATCACAACCAATGCAAAAGGAAAAAAGAAAAATGCTAAATAGTGCTCATCTCATAAAGGAATTTACAAAGTGCGTGCTTAATAAAAGTGACAGGGGCCATATCTATGTATGGGTTGTGAACCATATAAAGAATTTCTGGAGGAATACCTTCCTCCTAGAAATTGTATTTGTTAACAAAGTAGAAACTCCAAAGTCAGCAACCTAAAGGAAAAACTGTAAACTAAACAATTCTGAGAGTGGGGATGAAGACTATGGTCCTATTTTGAGTTATATTCGGTCTATTAACATTATACTCTTTAGGGAAAAGAATCAGAGACATTAACATCTCTATTCTCTATCAACAAATTATTTCCAGCTGCCAATTCTCTATCAAAAAATTATTTCCACCTGTCAAAGACAACAGAGAATTTTCGGATAATGCATTGATATTTCAAAAGCAGAGATGAGAAGGTCATAAATTTGAGAAATCACGCTTGCATTCTTCAAGTATGCAAGAGATGAAAGTTTACATTATGAATGGAAAACACAAAGAAAAAAGGTAATACTTCAAGAATACGGGGGTAAACACAGAAAGAAAAAAAAGGCAATATTTCAAGAAATATGTCAATTAAATTCCAGATATGGCTCCTCTTAGCAAAAAAAACACAAATTTTAACAAAAAACAGCAAGAAAGCTAGAAAAAACTCACCAAAGGTTGAACGAAGACATCCTTAAATTCCTGGAATTATGTCCCCTCGAGATTTGATGATTTGTGGAGAATCTGAGAGAATGTACAATTCAGCAAACTAAATGCACAGTAAAATCAACTCAATGAAGTATTATATAATATATTACACAACTGCTTGACTAAAATGAACATCCTGGGTCGCATTCAGAAATTCTAGTTCAGTGTGGATGTTAACAGAACATAAATCAACAGAAATTGTGGGAGGTTTCCACATTGCAAGTAACGTAATTGATTACCTTTGAATTTTTGACCATCTGTTGAATAACTGTCTTTTACAAAATGTTGACACTGAGTGGATCCAACTTAATGGTAGACATGCTTAGGCTCATCTTTGTTTAAGGTAGCTAGAGCTTCATTTTCTCCTGATTCCATGTGTCCAGGAAGACGGCTGTAAGATTTGGCATGAAACTCAGCAAAAGGGCATGATTTAGAATTTTCTGAAAAGTTAACAGATGCAATATTATACATGTTCAGATGAGCAACCAAAAGAGTGGAACCACCAGAAAAGCATAAGGCTCTCCTAATATCAGTTTTGATGGGTAGCCTACGGGCTCTACCATTTGCGTCTACTTCTCCAATTGAAACAAAACCCTACATGAAATCATTGTACAAAATTAAAAAATTAGACAATAGCAATCGATCCTTAAATTATTTTAGACTCACCGTAAATTGATCTTTAAACTCACTGCAAACTAACCAAAAAATGATCCTTAAATTAAATCAGAGAGGATGGAGACTCACCGTAAACTAATTTTGTGGAGATTGAATCTCCATGCAAATTCTCCTTGCAAAAAATGATCCTTGAATACTTCAAGTATCATGGGACACACTTAAGAGATTGTCTTATGATTCAATTATCAAAGCAATGTCCCATTAAATCTCCTGTGAAAAATAATTATCAAGCAAGAACAATATCAAATGATGCTTGTCAAATTAAAAAAGTACCTTAATCTTTTTCAACAAATCATATCCAGTCATGCCCGACATGCAGTAGTTTGTAATGCCTAAATTCACATCAACTTCATGAAAACCATGACAAACAAAAACAGTACCAAAAATTACAATCCCATCAAAAAATTAATAATGAATAATGCAAGAGATGTGATCACGCATTTCCTCGTGCATTTTGCAGAAAACACGTCATTAGCATTTTGGAATCACTAATTTTAGAGTATCAATTGTATTCTTGAATCTCTAGTTTATTGCATATAACCAAATACATATAATATAGAAGATATCTGTTAGTTGGTAGTATCATATGGCGAATACAAAGATATTGTATGGCAGTATCATTGTATGGCAGTATCAATTCATGGCAGTATCATATTATATGGCAGTATCATTGCATATAACTAAATGCATATCAATTAATAATGTCGATAATAGATATCTGCCATATTATATGCAAAGGTAGTAGAGAACAAATATGGCATATAACTTAATGCATTTAACAGATTTGGAATATAACTAATATAAAATGCATACATGACAGATTTAGAATATAACAGATTTGGAATATAACAAATATAACTAAATGCATATAAATCATATGTCAGATTTGGAATATAACTAAATGAATATAACAGATTTGGCATATAACAAATATGGCATATAACTAATATGGCAGATTTGGAATCACTTATGGTAGAGTATCAATTGTATAAATAAATAAAAACATAAATGCATTGCAGTGTCAATTGTATGGCAGTATCATATGGCAGTATCATTGCATATAACTAAATGCATATCAATTTATAATGTCCATAACAGGTATCTACCATATTATATGCAAAAACAGTAGATAACAAATATGGCATATAACTAAATGCATATAACAGATTAGGAATATTCTAAAATATGGCATATAACTAAATTCATGGTTCACGTAAATGCAGAAATGATAAGAAGAATAAAATTCTAAAATAGTGTCAGTTGTTGATTACATTCGCACTATCGAAATCCAACTTCCTTGATATCACACGCCGATCAGATGTGATCAATGCTAGTACAAAAGGCTAAGATATAATTCAGGACCCCCTAGATGCTCAAATTATGATACAAACCTTTTCAAACTGGATCATCCAAACTTAATAAGGCCATTGGCAAAGGAAGCTGATGCCATAAAAGTCTCACACAGAAGAATGTGGATGTCATGTGGCCTTGAGAGGTCACATACAATTTAGATATCTTCAATTACTTAAACAATTGTAGTCTTTTCTTCATATTGTCTGTGAGTAAATTGTTAATAATGGCTTGAAGTGAAGAAAATGATTTTGTTTTGTGAGAGCTGTTTCAAACAGGAGAGAGCTTATGAAAATCTTTTAGTAAATGCTGCACTTGTAATGGTGTGGTGGTAAAAGGAAAAATTGTATGCTAGCAACCACCCCTTTTGTTACCCAAAGCAACAAATGGTCATGCATGTGTAGTAGGTCAAGGAAACATGTTATATATAACCTTATGGCATATGTTAGCAAGGCTTTGGAAACATGCAATTAACCCATAAATATTAGCAAACAGAAGCAACAAATATAGGAAGTGCAATAAAAATAGCATAAGCAATACATATGTATTAGGTCAAAAATGCATATATATATATATATATATATATATATATATATATATATATATTCTAGATGAAAGTGCAACCACTGTAAAAATGACAACCATATCAAGTTGTCTATTACATGAAAAGACTGCATAGTTGATGTATTGGACTGGACTGACCAAGTTTTTGTTCTTGATGCCGCTTTCATTATTTGTTGTTTTTTAATTTACTTTCTGCAGACTTCAATCCTCATGATATTAACATCATCATTACCTAATGCTTCTTATTTGTGCTTTTGGTTGGAGTGGAGTCAAATCAACAGATTGGTTCACTAAACACTGTAGTGTTTCAAAGTATCCAACGCGGTTGTTTTTCCAGGATTCAAAAATTTAGCAAGTATCACTTTACATAGTGAGATTAACCACTCTTGCTCCTCACTCGCAAAATAAAAAGTTAATTATTCAACATCTATCAGTTTTTCTTCATTTAGCTATAGTAAGAACATGATAATGAAAATGCTATCAAGCAATCTTTCCAGCTTAGGATTGCTGGACGTCTATAGTGGGCTCTGTGTAACCCATGGGGATGGAGATTTTGTGTAATACTTAGTTCAATGGAAGGCCATGGAGAAACACTATGTTCATGGTTGTGAAGACTATCATTGTATGAGATTCTAGTTGCATAAGTTTATTTCAAGATTAGGAACAAACAGGATGCAGATGCATCATTGCTAATAGAAAATATCTTGGATTTGCTCATTGAACTTAAATTCCTTTTTACCATGATTTCTTATTGGAATATTGTGCAGCCCATTGTAATGATAGTTCTTAACACATTAGAATACAATGAAATTTGGATACAGTCGCCAGCAAGAAATAAAAGCAGAAAAAATATCAAAACCCTCATAACTACTAATAATAACTCCTAATTCACGTGCATATGTGAGTTAGCACTTCACAATCCTGTCAAGTAAATCATTACCACTTATGGCTTAGATCCATTCAGTGACTGAGTTTATACTCATAACAATTCACAATTCACTAATCTAGTTTGCATTAGTTCACACCAATGAATCAACTCTGATAACAATAAAGATACTGAAAACAAAAAGAATAGAACATGATCAAACCTTTAGAAGCCCAACCCCAGCTCCAGAGAAGCCCATTATTGCCCTATGCAAAAGCTAGCATTCTAGACAAATGTTTACTTAATCAAAAGCGAGATTTTGCTTCATAGACAAATGCTTGCTTCCAGTCATCGCTGGAAAATATGGGACATGAAAATTTTGTCACTACAATGTAAACATGGATAATAAATTACCAGGTGCAATTAATGAAAATTTTTGTTTTCAGTAACACCTACCACCATAAAAAAATTATATACTTGCAGTACCTAATAAACTTGCAATAACAATATTGAAGCATACACTTGCTGTAAGTTGACCAAATTGTGGGAAAAACAAATGATTGTTCTTTTGAGCATTTGTACAAACATTTGGTGTGCATAATCCAAACGTTATAAAATTTATAATCACAAAAGTTATAAAATTGAAAGCTCATTGAATCTTCTTGCTACAAATTTATGATCACAAAACCCAAATCCAACCTGGAAGATGAGACGGGAACCTCATGTCCAATTGCAAAGGAGCATCTCAGGAGATCTAGGCCTTTGGTAATGGAGAATTCTGGGAGCCATCGGCAATGTGGCCACCCTACCTTGCTGGAGGCAAATCTCCAAGCTCAACGTAGCGAAATGGAATCCCATCTTGCCGGTGCGAGGGCGACTTCTTTGCCGGTGCAGGAGGAAGAGATAGATTCAGCAGGGATCAGGCGCAGGAGAGCGGCTAGGGTTTGCTTCTTATTCCTCACACATGTGATCATCACCTCACCCAGCAAGGAGAAGGAGGCCATCGAGAAGTTGGGAGCGGATTCGTTTTTAGGCAGCAGGCTGCGTTGGGTGTTCAAATTTTTGAGCGGTTTATTAATTTGGTTTCCCCCCAAATTTTGTTATGCTTTGAGTGTTCAAATTTTGAGCTTTCAAATTTTGATTTTTCATACAAAACTTGTCCTATGATGCAAAGGAAATTGCTGAATTCAAATTTTTTTTAAAAAATTATGTTAGGTTGATGTGAGTACTGTGCTGTGATCAAAACCCATACCCTATATACATCATACTCAATATCTCATACTCAATTTATCATACCCTATATACATCACACCCAATTACACATAACCAAAACCAAATTCTCTTATCCAATATCTCTTATCCATTATCTCTTAACCAATATCTCTTATACAACAATACACATATCCACATACAACAATACACATAACCAAAATCTCTTATCCAAAAACTCTTATCCAATTTCTCTTGATAACATCCCTGTTTTATAATATAGATATAGATATAGATATATATATATATATACGTATACATCTATTATACATTTGACAGCGATTTTTGAATCCTAGGGCTGACTAGGACAAGCTGACTAGGATAAAGGGGTTGATAGAAAGACGGTCTGGATTAATTCTAAGGGAATGAACGGTTTAGATGAAGATTTGAGATGAAGAGTTTGTATTTTGAATTAAATATTTCCTTGAAAAACAGCCCCCATTTGATTGTGGGTTCCACTTTGCTGGTTGCTTGACCTGGGGGAGATCAACAGACGTGTTTTTGGGGGAGAGCAGCAGCCGTTTGCAGCAAGTCGTCTCTTCCCCAAAAGCGCTGTAAAATACTAAAATAATTACGCAAACGAGCTACAAGATCATTTCGTAACAGATTTCACAAAGATTGCTCTTTCCCTTTCCGTCTCCTCAAGAGCCAGGGCATCGACATCATCCGCCATCCTCAAGCACGCAGATGGGCATCTTGGATCCGCCATCCTCAAGAGCTAGGGCATCGACATCATCCGCCATCCTAAAAAACCCAAAGAGCTAGGGCAGCCTCGAGAGAGTGACGGTTAGGAATCGACTCTACCCTTGAAGAAAGGAGCCAGTTGATTTCATGCGCCATTCAAATTCTTGGGTGTTTCTCCTTTTTTCATCCGCCAGTTGATTTCTACCCTTGAAGAAAGGTAAATCTCGATCTGTTGGCTTTTTCCCTTCGTCATTCAAATTTTATAAAAGAATTCATTGATTGGGGTTGTGTAATCTATCCAATCTTGCTTTGTTTTTTGTTTTTGTTTTTTAAAAACCGATTTGGGTGGAAGAGATTGTTGTGGTTCTGTGAAAACCATTTGAGATTGTTGTGATTCTCAAAGGGAGCAAATTCTTTCCATTACATTCTTATGCCTTGCATAATTATACATTGAGATCAGTATAATAATATCATGATGTTGGAACTTCTACTATATATATGTTTCTTAACTGATACAACATTTCTTTGTAAATGATTGTCTATACTACACAAAGGAAGCCACCAATGAACCAAATCTGAATCAAATCTTGATCCATTCAAGGCACAATTTTGTGAATGATGCTGAGCTTTCAATGCCACTTGCTATCATTCTTGTGAATCTATTTGCCTTACTGGTTGAGTACTTAGTACATTGTGCCTCATGAATTATCCATCCATCAAACTAATCTGTTGCTGTGATAAAAATCCTTATACATGTTTTTCAAGTAAAGACATCACAAGGGACTAAAAAGTGGATCATATGCCAATTTTTCTGTGGCTACCAAGACATGTAGATATACATGGGGTAGAAGCAGTGTCCCTTTCTTTTTAGTTGCATTATTGAAGGCTAAATGGATGTTAGCTGGGATACAGTGGTGAGGATGTGGATGTATATTAATTCAATATTGGACGCCGAAGCCACCGTAGCTGACATGTTGCATATCTGCATCAAAAGTGTGATGTGGAATTATTGAATAATTAATTATAATGGTGGGAGCTTATCTTTTATCACCTTTGAGCTCTTACATATGGTTGACTGGGTGTTGGGGACAACCCTATGACAGTGCTACAGCCTGGTGAGATGTTAGCAGCTCTCTCCATCTCTCTTGGTTGACCTCTCTATTGAGGCCTTTCTCAATAATTAGCATTATGTTGTTATCTTAAATATTTTTTGATGCATCTGAACCTTGGAAATTTGAATGGACATTGCCAGTTTTTTATTTCTGACAATAAAGGAAGAGGATCAGGATATGATTTGTGTACTGTAATCTGCTAGCCTTTTCTGATTATGTTGAGTATGGATAGAGGCAGGAATTTAGGTTGATATTCAGTTTCTGATCATTTTTAAACATAGATTATTTTTCGTTTCTTTTAAAGAGGATAGATCATGGGCAACCTGCTTTGCTGTGTGCAAGTGGACCAATCGACTGTGGCGATCAATGATCAATTTTGAAAGTTTGATGAAGTTCTTGAGCCAGGATGCCACTGCTTGCCTTGGTTTCTTGGTAAACACGTAGCCGGTCATCTCACTCTTCGATTGCTGCAGCTGGATATTCGTTGTGAGACGAAATCACTGGTATCCAGTCGATTGCCATATAATCTATTATACGTCACACCTCTAGGTTCTTGGCACAATTGTCATACGAGTTCTTCATTTTGTTTTTGTCAATGTTGTTGCATCAATCCAATATCGCGCCATGGCAGACAAGGCAAGCGATGCATTCTACAAGGTGAGCAATACAAGATCGCAGATCCAGGCTTATGTTTTTAATGGTATGGATCCATCCATGCAAGTCCTGAATTTGGAGCAATTTATAGTGTGTCGGTCCGATGTTTCTTTGGAACCGATAACAATCTTTAACTATATTGGCAGTGATCTTCGCGAGTGTCCCAAAGCTCAACCTGGACGACGCATTCGAGTAGAAGAACGACATTGCAAAAGCTGTGGAAGATGAGCTCGAGAAGGCTATGTCTGCTTACGATTATGAAATTTGTAGCTTTTCCCAGAGAACCACCAACATCGATGGCAGTCCCACCATCTTCTCCACAGAGGAGGTTTCGCTGGGTTTGAAGTGGTTATAGCAGCAAGGACATTGAAGCGGTTAGAGCGGTCTTTCGCTGAGCTTATATCAGCAACATCACGCCCCACTGTTTGGGTCGTATAGGGTCGACATCACTTAAGATTTCACTTGAGAAGCTTGCAAGCTGTATGTATATATGTACTTAGTCTGTAGTAAATCAGTTGAGAGCAACGGCACATTATCTAAATTATTATATTGATTTGATTGTATGTGCGCCTGGGCTCGAAATATGTTATTACGTTCAAATTTAGTGAGTTTGATTGATAAAGCTTGATGCTTTCATCTGTGTATCTGTTATCAAACTGGACAGTTGTAATTGGTCTGAAAATGTTCGAGATATCCAAAACAAAAACAAAAACAAATTCTATTTAACTAACACCTGAAATAAAAATATGAACTGAATAACATACATATTATTTTATTCTTGGTCCCAATGAGAAACAAATAAGTTTATTTTTTCATGCTTTATAGAGCACTGCAAACAAGACTACAAGAACTCACGAGCAAATAATTGTCATTACTATTACATTTTAGGGTTTTATTAATATCCATTTCTTAAATCATTCATATTTTGATATCAGACGCTCAAATCTTTGCATTTTGAAACTGATTATTCAAATACTGTACGTTACAGTAAAGTAGTCCATTTGGTTAAATTTTGTAACTTATAAATTTTGGATATAGTCACTCAAATGCTTTAAATTACATCAAATTAGGCCGAAGGCGTCCGCTCCGAAGGCGCCCGCTAAATTTTTGTTCTTTTAAATTGTGAATTGGAATTTGTCCTTTTAAATTGTGAATTGGAATATTATATGTCCCAAAATTTGGAGGGTGAAATAATTTTTGGGGAGACAACGATTTTAATTGAACCGTGCCCGAGGGCACGGTTTATGACTAGTATACATATATATATATTTATATGTATACGTATACGTATACATATACATATATATATGTATATACGTGTATATACGTATACATATACATATATATATATATATATATAAAGGATAATACAATGGTGGGTTCCGTTTCTTTCGGAGCTGCGACTGGCGATCAGGGCGATCGAGGACGGCGCAAAGGGTCGGGGCAGTCCGGCCTTGATCGACGTGAAGCTGGGCCTTCCAACGTTGGCGATGGCCATCGACCCTTCTCTCTCTCGGAGGAGAACGGGTGGGAGACTGTGGACCGTCGGAAGAAAAAAACTGCGGCTGTATCACGGATGGGTGGCATCGGGAATTATTATGGGGGAGTTAGGAGGGCAAGGCACACGGGCAAGGAGCTTCCAAAACTACAGGCTGCCAGAGGTAAATCCCAAACTCGCTCTGGCCAAGAAGTTGCACACAAGGTGCTCGACAGATTGCCGCTAAGGCCGTCTGTTGATTTCTCCTTTAATTCGAGTGGTCCAAAGCATTCTTGGGCGGAGATATGCTCCAACATTCGGCAATACGACTTGGACATGGGTATGACCTATGTCCCTCCAACGTCACTTGAGGATGGATCTGTGGTTGCGGTGGTGCCGAAGGCGGCTTTGGAGAGAGGCGCTGAACAATGGCGCTCCACCCTTGTTGGATATGTGATGGGTGATGTACCCTTCTACGGTCAGATGTGTGGATGGGTTGAGAGACTATGGAATCTGAAGAAAGGACTAAAAATATATAGTCGTGAAAATGGATTTTTCTGCTTCAAGTTTGAAGACGAGGGAGAATGTGAGAAGATACTACATGGCGGCCCTTGGATGTTTGATGGTCGCCTAGTGGTTCTACAACGGTGGAGCTCCGCCCTAAAACTAGAACGTGATATCCTATCTTCCGTGCCAGTGTGGATACAGCTCCATGGAATTCCTTTGGGGATGTGGACACTTGAGATATTAAACCGTATTGCATCTGTGATAGGAAAACCAATTTGTTTGGACAAATTGACTGCCAAGAAGGAGAGGATATCTTTCGCTAGATGCCTCGTCGAAATACATGCCAAGCAATCGGTCCCGACTATTATAAAGGTTGCAACGGAGGATGGGCCGACTGTTTCAATTGCGGTTAAGGTGGAGGGAGAGCCACCGAGGTGCTCAAAGTGCGTAAGCTTTGGCCATGCGGATTCACAATGTCCTGAATCTTGCGAGCCCCCTTCAATCCAAGATATTGGGGCCAAGGATACGGCAGGAGAAGGGGAATTGAAGGAACCTGAGGTCACTGCAACAAAGGAGGCTGTCGCTAACACATTGTTGGGGGAAGGTACTGTAGACACAGGCACTGAGGTTTGCCCAAATGCTATATATGCTGGGGGGACGAATGCTCAGGGGAATACTGTCTCGAGTGATAGGGTTGAACATACTAGTCCTATGTCATCCATGGGGGGCGCCATTGATTTTCCAAGCACTATGATTCCTAATCAGGCTGAGGGGCATCTGCAGCATGGTACGAATGCAGGAACCTCTTCTCCTAAGAAGAGTGCAGTTAATGCTGGGGGAAAAAGTGATGCTAATATTCTAAGCAGGGAGGAGTTACTCAGTATTCCACCCATCACGAAGGAAAGAGGCCTGCCTTCCCTACTTGAAGATAGGGATGGTACTGATATTGACTTAGTGCCAGAAGAAATAGCAATGGACAATCCGGAATGGGAGCTGGAAGTGGAAGCACAACTACTCCAGGCAGCCTCCAGGAATGCGAAAAAGAAAACTGAAATCATCCCATCCTCCAGGAAAAGCTCCCGCCTCCAGGAGCATGGACGGAAACCAATCGGTGATCAATGACAGTCTTCCTATGGAATACCAGGGGCCTTAATAATCAGGTGAGGAGAAGGGACTTGAGAGATAGATTGAAGAAATTAAAGCCTTCGGTTTTGATTCTGGTTGAGACAAAACTTAAGTCTACTACTATGGCGGACAAGCTACCGATTCCCAAAGGGTGGACTAATATTAATAATTTTCACCTTGGTTCTGGAGGCCGCATTCTCCTGTGCTTTAACCCGACGGTATGGACAGCCACCCTACTCTCTATTTCGCTACAACATGTCACTGTTAATTGCTCCAACTTGGGGGGATTCTCTTGTATTATTACTGGCGTCTATGGCCGTAATAGCTTATCGGAAAGGAAGGAGTTATGGAAGAGCATCTTGGCCGATAGCTCCCTTGTTCACAACTCCCCCTGGTTAGTAGGTGGAGACTTCAATAGCGTCCTTTACTCTGGGGACAAGCTGGGGGGTCGGCAGCTGGATGAAAAAATTATACAAGACTTTCGGGATTGCATCAATGGTTGTGCACTTCAGGAGCTTAAAAGCACAGGAAATAGAATGAGCTGGTGCAATAACCGGGTTGGAAATGGCCGTATTTGTGCCCAGCTCGACAGAGTCTTTGTTAACCCAGCTTGGATCAATAATCTCCCTGAATCTTATGTCGCGTATCTGGAATCTTTCACAAGCGACCATTCCCCCATGGAAGTGCACTTCCACAACCAGGTACCCTCTTCTTCCAAGCCCTTCAGATTCTTTAATTTTTGGTCTAAATGCCCAGGTTTCAAGGATTTATTAACTTCAAATTGGGAGGCGAGGGAATGGGGTACGCCTATGTATCGGATCGTTCAGAAGCTTACAAGGATGAAACCGGCTTTTAAATCCTGGGCTAAGGATTATCAGGCAGACAATCTGGTGAGCTCATGTAGGCGCAGATTGGAAGAAATTTGGAAAAATCCGAATTTGGATTGGGATACTAGCCTCCAATGCCAGCAAGCTCTTATCACTAAAGACTTATCTATTGCAATGAAGCTTGAAGAAGATATGTTCAAACAAAAAAGCCGCCAAGAGTGGATCTCCCTAGGCGACAGGAATACCAAATTCTTTTACAGTGCTATGAAAGCAAGGACTTGCAGGAACAACTTGAGTCATCTGGTTGACAGTACTGGGGTACGCAATATAAACTATGACAACTTGAGGGAGGAGGCCCCCACTTACTTTAAGGAGCTTTACAATCAGAGTCACCACTTGGAGTCTTTCCCAAATATCTCCCCTAAGCGTATCTTATCTCCTGATTCTGCGGCCTGGCTTAGTAGAAGGGTTTCTACTGAGGAGATAAAAGCGGCAGTCTTCCAAATAGGTCCTGATAAAGCCCCGGGACCAGATGGATATAATGGGTTCTTTTATCAGCAAAACTGGGAGATTGTTGGAAGTGAGGTTACAGATGCCATAAAATCCTTTTTTCGGTCCGGTTCTCTTCTCAAACAAGTTAATCACACTTTTCTTACTCTGGTGCCGAAGAATTCCAATGCTACTAGTTTAGGAGATTACCGGCCTATTGCCTGCTGCAACGTACTGTACAAGTTTATTAGCAAAATTATTTGCAACAGACTAAAAGTGGTGATTCATGAACTGGTGTCTCCCAACCAGGCGGCTTTCCTTAAAGGAAGATTGCTCTCTGATTGCACTCTTATAGCCCATGAACAGATTAGAGACTTCAGCAACCCTATGGGGGGAAGGGCCTGCTTGAAGCTGGATCTCCGAAAGGCTTTTGATAGTGTAAACCGGGATTTCATACTTTACTTCATGAAGCGGATGCATTTCCCTGACACCTTCATTTCGTGGGTTAGAGAATGCATTATTTCTCCTTCCTTCTCTGTTATGGTGAATGGCTCTCCATGTGGGTATTTCAGTAGTAACAGAGGCCTGCGTCAAGGTGACCCACTCTCCCCCTTCCTCTTTGTTCTCATTATGGAGAGTTTCTCTATTCTGATGGACAAATCTATCAATCTGCATAAAATTCTTCCAATGCATCGGAATGGATCCATCTCCCACCTTTTATTTGCAGATGACCTTCTGGTATTCTGCCGTGCCAACATGTCTTCTTTTCAGGGGATCAAGAATTTGCTGGAAGAATTCTCCACAATTACTGGGCTCCATGTAAACTGGGAGAAGAGTGCTGGGTTGTTCAGCAAGGGGACAAGAAATAAAGAGGCTTTGGCAGACTTTTTGGGAATCAAAATTGCAACCACCATCACAACTTATCTGGGTTTACCATTGTCCGTTAAGTACCCTACATCCCCAAATTACAAGAGGTTAGTTGATAAATGTAAGAAGAGGATGGGAGGCTGGACTTCTTCGATGCTTTCATTATCTGGACGCATTGAATTAGTCAGGAGTGTTATATACGGCATGGTGGCATTTTGGATGCAGGTTTTTCACGTCCCCCTCGCAGTTTTGAGATCAACAACATCAATGTGTAGGCGTTTCATTCTGGGTAATTCTCGGGCTTGGGCCTGGGAGGACATATGCAAGCCGAAATCTGAAGGTGGGGTTGGGATACGATTGCTGGAGGAGTTAAATGTAGCTTCTGGAGTTAAGCTAACCTGGAGGTTCCTGACTTCCAAGGGCATTTGGGCGAAGCTAATGGTTGATAAATATGGGCCTTCGGACACGTTCTTTGCAGCCTGCGGGGAACCTATACACTCTGGCAGCTGGAAGCGGCTTCTTAAGGCCCGGATCCCTTCGCATACATTGATTAAACGTGTTGTTAGGGATGGGAGGACCACTATGTTTTGGCAAGATAATTGGTTGGATGTTGGGCCCCTCAATCTGCATTTAGATGTACCTGCAGCAGCCGCAATGAATAAGGTGGCGGATTATTGGCAATGCGGCATTTGGAGTGATGACCCGGTGCTGGACCCGGTTCGAGATCTGTTGCGCAACATCAAGCTGAGACCCGGTCCGGACCAATGGAAGTGGATGCCTGGTGATTCATTCTCCTTCAAGCAAGCGTGGGATGGAGTTCGGCGCAGGGGTCCGCTGTTCCCCTTCTATAAACTGGTGTGGTACCCCAAATATATCCCAAAATGGTCGCTTACACTTCTCAGAGCTTTTCAAGGGAAACTTTTAACAAGAGACAAGATTACTAGATGGATGAACAATGCGCCGGGAAATTGTGTCTTATGTGATGATAACCAAGTGGAAACTGTTGGCCACTTATTTTTCGAATGTAATTACACTAAATACTTATTTTGCAGGTCCCTGCTAAAGCTTCATGTGACACCCACAATTCATCCATCCCTTTTGGAGATTGGGAAATACTTTCATGCAAATTATGGGGGCAAAGGAGGATTGAAGTTACTTGCCCGCACCAGTTTGTCAGCTATGGTTTGGCATATCTGGCGCGAAAGGAATAGACGTATTTTTGAAGACCAAAAAAAGGGTAAGACTACCCTTTTCGAAGAGATCATTGCTGATATTCGAATAGCCATGCAAGATGAAGAGCCTATTAGTGACGAAGAGGGAAAGATATTTGCTAACTGGGGGATTATTTGAGTTTGCTTTTGTTGATTTTAGATGTACGGAGGGGTGTTAGAGCTTAATGGTTGGGGTTTCCTAGTAGGGAGTGACGGCGCTTGTGCCCTATCCTCTCTCTAGTAAATCTCTTAGACCATTATATATGTATTTTGTACAGATACTTAATAAAATTGCTCTCGCTTACCTTTCAAAAAAAAAAAAAAAAAAATATATATATATATATGTATATACGTATACCTATACACATATATATATATACTAGTCATTACCCGTGCCCATAGGGCACGGTTTATTTAATGGCTGAGTTTTTCTCCCCCACAAATTTCAAGTTCCCCCAAATTTCAAGTTTTACCACAAAATTTCAAGTTTCCCCACAAATTTAACTTTTCCCCCAAAATTTAAGTCCCCCCAAAATTGTCATTTCCACCTAGAACAAACTTGCCACGTAGGACAAAGCTTTGTCCTAGTAGGATAAGATTCAAAATCTTCAAAGAACTGGAAAAAAATGGTCGGAAGGGGTGAGAATAAAAAGTGTGGGGGGTGTGTGAGGAGGGTCCATGGGCAAAAATACGAAAACCGGGGTTGTAAGTGCAAAATTCTCCACCTCCTCTTTTATCCCTCAAAATCTCATCTCTTATATTTTCTCTTATCCAATTTCCCTGTTTTATATAATAGATATCCAAATTCTCTTATCCAATTTATCATGTCCAAATTCTCTTATCAATTTCTCTTGATAACATCCGTCTTTTATATAATAGATATCTCTTATCCAATTTCTCTTGTCCAATATCTCTTATCCAATTTCTCTTGATAACATCTCTCGTTTGTAATATAGATATCTCTTATCCAATTTCTCTTGATAACATCACTCTTATCCAATTTCTATTTTCCAATATCTTTTATTCAATTTCTCTTGATAACATCCCACTTTTATAATATAGATATCTCTTATCCAATTTCTCTTGTCCAATATCTCTTATCCAATTTCTCTTGATAACATCCCTCTCTTATAATATAGATATCTCTTATCCAATTTCTCATGTCCAATATCTCTTATCCAATTTCTCTTGATAACATCCCTCTTTTATAATATAGACTAGTCATTACCCGTGCCCATAGGGCACGGTTTATTTAATGGCTGAGTTTTTCTCCCCCACAAATTTCAAGTTCACCCAAATTTCAAGTTTTCCCACAAAATTTCAAGTTTCCCCCCAAATTTAAGTTTTCCCCCAAAATTTAAGTCCCCCCAAAATTGTCATTACCACCTAGGACAAACTTGCCACGTAGGACAAAGCTTTGTCCTAGTAGGATAAGATTCAAAATCTTCATAGAACTGGAAAAAAAATGGCCGGAAGGGGTGAGAATAAAAAGTGTGGGTGTGTGTGTGGGGAGGGTCCATAGGCAAAAATACAAAAACCGGGGTTGTATGTGCAAAATTCCCCAACTCCTCTTTTATCCCTCAAAATCACATCTCTTATATTTTCTCTTATTCAATTTCCCTGTTTTATATAATAGATATCCAAATTATCTTATCCAATTTCTCATGTCCAAATTCTCTTATCAATTTCTATCGATAACATCCGTCTTTTATATAATAGATATCCCTTATCCAATTTCTCTTGTCCAATATCTCTTATCCAATTTCTCTTGATAACACCTCTCGTTTGTAATATAGATATCTCTTATCCAATTTCTCTTGATAACATCACTCTTATCCAATTTCTATTGTCCAATATCTCTTATTCAATTTCTCTTGATAACATCCCTCTTTTATAATATTGATATCTCTTATCCAATTTCTCTTTTCCAATATCTCTTATCCAATTTCTCTTGATAACATCCCTCTTTTATAATATAGATATCTCTTATCCAATTTCTCATGTCCAATATCTCTTATCCAATTTCTCTTGATAACATCCCTCTTTTATAATATAGATATCTCTTATCCAATTTCTCTTTTCCAATATCTCTTATCCAATTTCTCTTGATAACATCCCTCTTTTATAATATAGATATCTTTTATCCAATTTCTCTTGATAACATCCCTCTCTTATAATATAGATATCTCTTATCCAATTTCTCTTGTCCAATATCTCTTATCCAATTTCTCTTGATAACATCCCTCTTTTATAATATAGATATGTATATGTATATGTATACGTATATGTATGTATGTATGTATAACGCTAATACATATACGTATACATATATATACATATACATATATATGTATCTATACATATATATATATATAGATACATATACATATATATATATATATATATATATATATATATATATATATATATATATATATATATATATATATATATATATGTATATGTATATATATGTATGTATATGTATACGTATATGTATGTATATATATATATACATACATATACGTATACATATACATATATATTTATATATATGTATATTTATATGTATATGTATGTATGTATAACGCTAATACGTTTCTAATCTCATATATATATAACTGCTATATATATAACTAACATATGTTATATATTACCTCACTATTATAAAATAATGTAAATAAGATCAACATAACATACTGTTATATCCTAATAATATAGTGAACTGTTCAGGCATTTAATTATACTTGTGCATTAAAAACTCATATGTAACTCACAGTTTCTATCTTGTTTCTCTCTGTAGCGTTTTCTTGCAGGTGGCCGTCGGTGGTGGTCGCGTCGGTGGCCGTCGGTGGTGGCGCTAGTGGCGGCGAGGTGTAGGAGGCTACAACTGTTGCTATGAGGGGACTGGTAGGAGGAGAGATGGAAGGGTGAGGGAGGTGGTGTCGGTGTTTAGGGGAGGAGGAGGTTCGGTGGTGAGGTCAGGGTTGCGGGGCTGTCGGAGGGAGAAAGGGAGAGGGGTCGGAGTTAGAGGTAGGGGTCACCGGAGACGAGTTTGGTGTGAGGGAGAGGGGAGGCTGCGGGGTTCAACAGAGGAAGGTGCTTCCGTGGGAGGCTTGGGCTGTCGGGAGGAAGGTGGCCGGGGTCGCATGAGAGGAGGGTGGGTCGTGGGCTTATGGTGTTGCCAGTGGAGTGGTGGTCAGAGGAGAGTAGGGTGCAGTTCGGGGGTCTGTAGGCAGCACCGGGGCATGTGGTGCTTGATGAGAGGAGGGCCCAGTGGCTAGGTTTGGCAGAGGGGGTAGCTATGGGTTGTGGGAGGAGGAGGTCGGTGCTGTATGCGTCATCGATGTGGGGGTCACCGGAGGTGAGGGAGAGAGAAGGCAAGGGACTGCGTGGGGTGGGAGTAAGGTAGGGTTTTTGAGAGAGAGAGAGAGAGAGAGAGAGAGAGAGAGAGAGAGAGAGAGAGAGAGAGAGAGAGTTGGCGAGAGAGAGAGAGAGAGAGTGAGTTGGAGAGAGAGAGAGAGAGTTGGCGAGAGAGAGAGAGAGAGAGAGAGAGAGAGAGAGAGAGAGAGAGAGAGAGAGAGAGAGAGAGAGAGAGAGAGAGTTGGCGACTGGGAGTGTTTGGGCTAGGGTTTTCCTTTTGATTGGTTTTTCTAGGGGAGGCGGTGTGTGCTCGGGGTTTTAGTGCTAGGGTTTTAGAGTTTTAATTATTTTGACATTTGGTTCTGGTCGGTGTTAAAGCTAAGAAGAAAGCAAGTAAAGTATTTGAATTAGAACAATAATTATGGGGTGAATAATGGGATTAATGTGAAGGAAAAGAAGGAAAGGGATTTGAATGAGACATTGCCTAATTTGTAATATGTTTTAATATGATTTTATTAGGAATTAATTAGAAAGATTTAAAAATTTGAATTTAGATTTGTAAACTTTTGAATTTTGAATTTTACAAAATTATATCTGATTTTATAATTAGTTAACTTAATATTAATATAATAATAATAATATAAACAGAATAATAATAATAATAATAATAGACATATCATGATAAAGATTGAACTCCAGCGTAGTTAAGAATACATATCGTTACATTAATTGAAATTAGGGATACATTGGGATGATTATTATCGTCGTATGTTCGACCTCCTCAATTTGGGCGATCGGATTGGCCGCTGGCGAAAATCGAAACAAATCCGGAGATCCGATCCCTAGGACGATTCGTACTATCGGTGTGGCTGATGAGAGTCGGGCGCCGATTAGAGCCCTCCCGATGTAGGTCTGATTTCCGAACGCCAATGTGGGCGGGTGGAAGATTGGGGACATTCGTCGAGCGTAATGCGCCCAACGTACGCCGATGCATCGGCGAGAGGTGAAATCGGTGTAGGTTGGGTAGGCCTGTCATTGCATCGTAACAGCGAGGGGTACGACTGGACATAAGGGAATAACCTATCATGCATCACAACCGTGGGGGATAGGCAAATGCCCTTTGGTCACACGACCTCTCCTGAGTCCTAATTAGTCCAGCAACCAGTTGATTACTAGTCTAACCCTAACCTTAGTCCAATGACAGGGATTCCCCATGCCCTAGAGCTTTTACCCTTTGATTCACCCTCTTCCTATTTCACCAATCAACCATCGTTACAATTGCGTAGCTTTCGATCGAAGACTAATAGACCTGTACTCACTGACCGCCTCCCTGTGTTCGACCCGTCAGTGCTACACACGACCCGTGTGCTGCCGTATTATTATTAGCATCGTCTAGACGACGATTAGCCTTTTGGTGCCTTTGTTGAGGATGCATAATTTGATATGGATTTCGAGTCTTTGTCGAGAGACAATGTGTTTCTTTTTCTTTGTTTTTTCTCATATTTCCGTTTTCATCAATTCTTAGTGCTTTGAACGTTTCTTTTTGGTGTAGCCCTTTTTGCATGCACAGGAGATCTCAAGGCATTGCGGATTTACGTCCGCTTGACCTGGAGATCGAAGCCACCGCAAGAAGGCTCAATGTCGAAGGAGGAGGAGACAAGCCCTCGAGACGATAGAGGAAGTGCACAACCCCGAGAATGGTCCCCAACCACCACCACCTAGATCCTTCCTGGATTATTCCATGCCACAAAATAAATCAATATCTAGCATCGAAAGGCCGGTGGTGGAGCCAAACAATTTCGAGCTCAAATCATCTTTGGTTTACTTCGTACAAAGGGACAAATTCTCAGCGTTCCCGATGGAGAATCCGAAGGACCATCTCAACACCTTTTTGGAGAAGATGGACATGCTAAAGATAAATGGCGTCACCAATGACGCCATCAGGTTGACATTACTCCCTTTCTCACTTAGGGATAATGCCAAAGATTGGATTAGGAGTCATAGTCCCAACACGTTCGCTACACCTCTTGTGTTTCTAACGAAATATTTTCCTCCAGGAAAAACTGCGATGTTGCACAATGAGATCACCAATTTCAAGCAGTCGAAGCGAGAATATCTATATGAATCATGGGAGAGGTTTAAGGACCTCCAAAGAATCTGCCCACACCAGGCGTGCCAGACTAGTTTCTTATTCAAGCCATCTACAACGGGTTAATTCTGCCGGTGAGGATGTCTATCGATGCTGCCGCTAATGGTGCTATAATGAACAAGACCCTAGCTGAAGCAAAGAGATCACTGGAAGCCATAGTAGAAAACAATGACTCCTGGAGAAATAAGAGAAGCACCTCTGCAAGGGGAGGTAAGTATGATGTTGATGAGGTATCACTGCTTTCAGTAAAATTTGATGCCTTGACTAAACAGATTTCTCTCATTGGACTCGGTATTGCTAAGACGCCTACGACAGCAGTTTGTGAAATTTGTTGTGTGCAAGGGCACCAGTGTACCGAATGCTTTTCACCCATGGAGGCGCCTCTGGATATGACCATTGAGCAAGCAAACACCCTAGATGGATGCAATCTTAGGCCGCCAAACAATCCGTACTCCGGGACTTACAATCAGGGGTAGAGGAACCACCCGAACTTTTTTTTACCAAACTTCGGGTTTGTAAGCCCTTCCGCCGTACCCTCAGCATCCCCAAGAGTTCCAGACTCCGTCTCCTCAGGGACAGTTTCAAAATTTCAACCTAAGGCCCACTATGAATGCACCCCCCTGTCCAGAAATCTAGGCTAGAAGTGCTAATCGAGGGCCATATCTGGACCCAGATTCAACGGAACGACTACTTCCAGAGCTCGATCCAGCAGTTGATGACAACGATGCAGCAACGCACATCCACTACACAACAGCTGGCATCCGGCCAGAAATCTATGGAAACCACCATGGCGCAAATGGTGCAGTAGCTCTCCCAAACTCTCTAAGGCACAAGGGAACTTTCCAGGGTAAGCTGGAGAGAACCCCCGCGGGCACATCAATGCCATCACACTAAGGAGCTGGAGAAAATTTGATGGCCCCGCAATGCCCATCGTGGAGAAAGAATCTGAGATGGAAAGAGAAGCTCACGTTGAGCTTGGATCTGGAAATGACAAGGAAGATGAGCGGGAGGTAGAGCCTCCGCATCCTGAACCCTCCAAGTAGAAGGAAGTAGAGAAGGAGCATAGGAAGCCTGTTGACAAGCCTCCCAGGACTTATATGCTAAGGATTCTGTTCCCGTCAAGATTAGCGAAGGCCAAATTGGACGAGAAGTATAGGAAGTTATTTGAGCTTCTACAGTAGCTAAACATTTCCATCCCCTTCCTCGACGCAATTTCGGAAATACCAACCTACACCAAGTTTCTGAAGGAGATAATCACTAAGGATGGTAGGCGGGAGAAAGTGGTGCTATCTGCAGAGTGCAGCGCCATTATTCAAATGAAGGCGATGGAAAAATTGGAGGATCCGGGGAGCTTCTCAATCACGTGCACCATAGGAGATTTGAAGATCATAAGTGCTCTATGCGACTTAGGGGCAAGCGTCAGCTTGATGCCTATAGGGATTTGTGAGAAGCTCAATCTAGGAGAGCTCCAGCCTATGAACATGTCGCTCCAACTGGCGGATCGCTCGGTGAAGTAACCTCTTGGAGTGGTCGAAGACATGCGGGTACTAATTGGAAGGATAGTAGTTCCATCTGACTTCGTCATTATGGATATACCCAAAGATGCATGCATCTCGATCATCGTCGGACGACCATTCCTAGACACAACGGGAGTCCTCATCGACGTGAAGGGAGGGAGACTCTCACTCAATGTTGGAAAAGATAAGGTCAAGCTCAACTCAAAAAGTCGATGAGGAGCTTCGCTGTCACGCACCGCTTCCCAAAAAAGGGGAGGCGAGACGTGAGAAGGTTCGCTCAGACTTGAAGCTACAAAGCTGCAAGTCTGATAAGCGTCAATCAACTTTAATAGCAGGTCCTTGCAACGCGAAACGAAACAAAAATAATAATAAGGAAATGAGACAAAAGAGAAATCTTCGAATATCCATAATAATAAATTCCAACATCGCAGAGAAGCCACCAGGCTAAAAGAAAGAGTCTAAAGGCCCAAAACATGGCCAACAAAAGACGACATAACAAAGTATTTGGTGATACGCACCGACAACTAAAGCAGTCTAAACGACAACACAAACAGTCTCTACGACTGATCTCCCATGTCCTCAAACTCCTCGATGAACGCAGGCTCTGACTCAGCGTCAGCGAACACCACATCCTCAGCTGCAACCTCAGGCTAAGGATCTAACATGTGTCACCCAAAAGAGTAAAGGGCACATGTCAGCAAGTCTAAAAGACTTGGGCAAGGAAACTAAAAAGGAAGGTAAACTAACAACCTAGCAGTTATAGTATGATGCATATCATGGAAAGTATAGAATGGAAGTGACAAACAAGGTAAGGTGCAAGTAACAAGTAGCAAGTATGGCATGGATGACAAATTTTACAAGTATAAACACGGATAGGTACAAGTCAAGTAAATCACGTCAAGTGAACACGTCAAGTAAACACGTCATGCACAGAGATTCCGCCTGTTGGCTAGAGTGGCTGATCGGGCCAACTCCTAAGCTCAAGTGACCGTTTATCTCTACCCCTCCACGTGTATCTAGCCAGGGCATTACCCCCGAACACGTAATGCTCGCTTCTGGATCACGAGCCAGGAAGTGTTTTGCACGTATATCGAGCCAGTGCCTTACCCCCGAACACGTAATGCTCTCTTCTGGATCACGAGCCAGGAAGTGTTTTTAACAAGTATGGCGTAGGGTTATGCCCACATAGCAGGTGCCTAGCCGGAAACACGGATTTGTACAAGTATGTAGCGTGTGCTACGAATGCAACATACAAGGCATGGGTGACATGGCATGGCAAGTAGTAGTGCAAGGCGTACAGCTAAAGTATTAAACATGGCAGTTAAGATGCATGGATGACAACAAGTACAAAATAGTAAAAGGAGTCGGGTCTAGCTTCGTTGTCAAGCTAGATCCTGAAATTTGCGCCTAGGCGAGTATCATTTCGTCGCCTAGTCTCTTTTACGCCTACAACAAGCAAAAGGCCTAAGGCATGGCCTAAAACCCTAAGTGGCAAGTTTCACTTGCCTGACACCAAGGATGATGATCGATGAGGCATGTCACGAAATGTTAACCTACGGAGATGGGATCGCTGCCATGGCAAAACAACATTAGAACAACACTCAATCCCATCTAATAATCGAATCTACAATGTCTAATATCCATTTTTATTAGGGTTTAACAAAATCACCAAGTGGTTTATAAGAATATTAAAGGATCGATTTACTACCGTATCGTAGCAGAAGAACGATGCCGAGCAAGCACGGCAACGGAAGTACGATCCGGAGAGTTATGGCTCAGATCTGAAACGACGAGGAAATCTTGGAGAAATGGGGTTTTGTGGGGTTGGACGGCGGCCTAGAGGAGGTGGCCGGCGCAATGGTGGTGTGAGGGGGCTCCGGGATGAAGGGGAAAGGCTAGGGGAAGATGGATGATGATTTGGGGAAGAAGGAGGCTCAGAAGAAATGAAAGAAGAAAGAAAAACGATTGGGGGGTTTAAATAGGCATCGTGCAACGGCTGGGCAAAACCTAGGGTTTCCACAGCGATTAGTCAGTCAAAGAAGGGTGGCTGATCGACTAGTTTAAGAACTAGTCGGTCGGTCGTTCTACTGTGACCGACTAAGATCAAGCAGCGAAAAAGAATAAAATCTGGGAATTTGAATTAGTCGGTCTGTGAAGGCCCGTCGACCGACTAATTTGCAACCTAGTCGGTCGGTGAGTGTTCATTGACCGACTAACGATAAACAGTAACTTAGGTAAAATTAATCGAAGGAACTAGTCGGTCTGAGAGCAAGTTCTGACCGACTAGTTTCACATTTAGTCGGTCAGTGGTTGTTCTTAGACCGACTAAGAGTAAACAGTAACTTAGCTAAAAATGACTGACGTAAACTAGTCGGTCCGAGAAGAGTTGCCGACCGACTAGATCACAATCTAGTCGGTTGGTTCCCTTTCTTGAACCAACTAACGTGCACGAAAAGTGCCGAATTGAAGCGCGAAGCTCTAGGAAGATCCATATGGCTTCTAAGATCAATCTAATCTCTAAGATATGGTCGATATGGAGCTCGTCATGAGTGACTTACCCCAAGCTCAATGATCTAAGGAAGAAGCTAGAAAATCACGACGAAACGATCGAAAACGAAAGCTATGGAGATGGAAAATCACACATAAAGAGAAAATCCACCAAAACACATATATAATATAGAAAATCCAAACACATGAAAAACCAGTCGTTACATCCTCCCCACCTTAAAATGAAGTCCGTCCTCGGACTTCCTAACATATCTAGTCTCTCTAGTAGCTATCCCAATCGCATCACATATAACTCAAACCACGTATAGATAACTAACTACGAACCAGGTAATAAGGATACACTACTCCATATATCTCCTAGTATACATCCAATACCAAACACATCAACATATGTAGCCACACCATACCATTACTTGAATCAAGTTTTACTATATCTAATATACATTCACCACTACTTATAATTTCACAATATATAGTCACTCAAACGCATGAAAATATTTCACCATATTTTCACCTCACATACAGTCCTATAACTATATTCGCGACACGCCATATATACCATAGTCACCAAAACTTATAACTAGGCACTTACTTACCCGTGCATGGTGCACACCCACACACGCTAACATTTCATTCATATATATATACCAATCATACCATTTCCAACTCAACACAACAACACACCTGGTTTAGCTAGCACACATACGTTCACACCGACAAGTCCTTAGTAATTAACTATACCACAAGACCAACACCTATAACTATATACTGGTATAGCGACCCACAATCATGTGCGTAACATAACCAGGCACAACACCCTTATTACTATACATACATCAACCATCGCCATATGCAACTACAGTCATACATAACAATATACTTAGAGTATACCCACTTAAGCTTGAGTGAGACTCGAAACACGTACCCGAAAAATTATATACATAACACTGTATCTATACCTATTCCAATACCACACTCTAATACATTTACATCTACCAACATAACCACATACATACTAAAATATCAATCACTATATTTAGTCAGGTCACACTCACATAATTAAATCACTTTACATACCATAGTAATAGTACAGACCTCAGCACACGTATAATTATAATACTTTCCCTAATACATGCATTCACCGTATAGTCACGCACATGTAACTCATATATTCACACCATATCCTACTACCTATAATTAGTATACCAATACATCTACACATACATAGTTACGGTATGCAATAGTCGTGTATACCTCATGGTATACACGCATACGACATCCCGTAAAAGCAAGCAATACCAATCAAAATTATAATCCTATTACCATATGTATATTACCTATAATTCATGCAGCAATCCATAACTACTTACGTCTAAGCACAATACGTATCTACGTACGAGCACATACTCACACGTACAAGCACACAGGTCATATAATAGGCCTACTCGCTTAACTATACGTACACATATTATTATTGCTCCCATCAAACACATAGCTTTACCAACATATTATTTCAAGCATTATAAGCATCTCCGACTACATACGTCTCATTAAATAATCCAACACTGATTCATATACTCAAACGTTCCTAGAGTGGAATAGCTATCCTTACTCACACTTATCAATACTAACACCCATACAACTTCATAACATCATGAATAACTCTGAGTATGTATATATCACACAATAGGCAATCATTAATATACTACCGGGAGCACACTCATTCAACCCCACATACTCAACTTAGGTACAAGCACCACGACGACATCACAAGGGTCCAATGGCCTACTAACAAATTTGGGTTGACACAGACATAGACGGGCACTAAAGCCTAAACAATAGAGGAAGACCTAGGTCGAAAGCGCGACGAGGGAAGGATCGATAAGCACGAGTTCAGATGGGACGAATACGAGGAGGCAGCTTGGTTAGGAACATCGACCCACTTGTGAATGTTTAGGTAGAGGAAAGGGAGGTGTAGCAAAACTTTTATAGGATACGGAAATAAAATAGTGTAAGTAACATAAGCTAAAATACATGGAAATTGAAAACTGCCGTACTTCAAAAGTTGGAGTCCTCATCTGTATAAAAATATTTGGAGATCGATAAAACAAGTTGTTCGAAACAAGTTTAAGTGAAATATACATAGTAAGAGAAAATGGTTTATTGGCTTATCGAAAGCTATTTTAAAAAGTAAATTATTCACACGAATATTAAGGACGTAGTTTTAGAAAATATTATACGGCAGTGATTTAATAATGTTGGCAAAAGTTTTGAAATGAAATTAAATTAATTGAAGAATTTTAAACTCATGTTAAATACTTTCAAAGTCTTTAAGCCAGGAAAAACTTAAATAATCAATATTGAAACTACTTTTAGAGTAACCAGGTTTTGCCAAAAAAGAAATCGTTTTACACAAAGCTCTTAACATACGAGCTAACGAGCCTAGTACGGATATATAAAAATATTTGAAATTCAATTTAGTTTAGAAATTATTCTAAAAGTATGTATGGTGAACGGAAAACTTAGTAGTAGGTTTATCAAAATTCGGAATAAGATTTAAAACCAAATTATGGAAGGTCCAGATCAGAAAATGGTTACGAAATAGTAATTCCATAATAATCTGAAATAGGGGAAACGATGAGCACAACTTTGGCTTGTTGGAAGCTGAAATCATATGTGACTTGAAAAGTATATTAAAGGAAACGCGATAAGTCATTTGTATGGCATAAATAAGAAAGGGAAAATTATAAATCGAATTGGGCAAAATAAAAGTACGGTTCAGAATAAAATTTATATAAGAAGGGACAAGGTGTTTTCATGGGTACGGAAGGTATAGGCTGGTAAAATACAATGGGTTAGTATTCCAAATTTCGACAAAAGTTTTAGAGGTTTTTAATTCAACGAAGGAGCATGAAGTATAAGTATATATATATTAAAATTTCGAACAAATTTAAACTTAGGAAAAAGGAAATCGGAAAGATACTTTCAGAAGATTCAAGATTTGCAACGGAGAGGTTCGAAAATATTATACGGCAGTAGTTTAATATAATATTTCGACAAAAATTTCGAAATTCAAAGAATGAAATCCGATCAACTATAGTGTGAAAATTTAAGCCCATGCTAAATGCTTCCAAGTTTTAAACCTGAAGAGAAATTCCAAATAAATAATATTTAAAATACTTTTTAGAGGGACCCGGATTTGCCAAACAACTGATTTATACAAGATCTTAAAGTACGAGTACAATGAACCTAGGACTGATATATGAAAATAATTGAAGTTCTATTTATCTTGGAAGATATTCTAAAGTAATCAAAATTGTAGTAAAGTTTTAAAACCAAAATACGAGAAATATTGGTTAGCAAAAAGCTACGAGATTAAAAATTTCAACCAATAGACTTCAAAATCTACGAAAGGATTTTAACTCGATCGAATAGGGAGGAATTAAATATTTAAGAAGACGGGGGGGGGGGGGTAGTCATCAAGAATTGCTTCTTCACGAAGCTCCGGGATATAATGAACATTGATGCATCGGAGTCAAGAGGACTCATGCCAGAAATGTGCAAACCAAAATCACACCTAACAACCAGCCTAGCAATCAAACCCTATTCTAGCAAACATAACATATTCAAGCAACCAAACATATTCTAAAAAACAAGACTGTCTAAGGGAAGAAGGCAACTAGACTGAGGGTTACCTGTAATAACCTCATCCACAGTCTCAGCCTCAACTACAGTCATCAGGGAAGCCTGCCTCCTCAGCGGAAGAGCCCGCCGAAAAGCCTTCTTCTATGGAACAAGGGCTGCCCCACGTCTAACAGCTACGGGTGCTTTTCGTAGTTGAGCTCCGACTGGCGCTTTCCCAGATGCTTAGCTCTCAGACAGTCCTTTAAGGTATGCGCTGCGGCGCCACAAATCAAGCACTGGCCCAGCTTCCGCCTGCACTGTTCCTTCTTATGACCAATCTTACCACAATGATAGCACACCTTCCGACTCGGCCCAGCTTCCGGTGCTTGCTGCTGCGGAACTCTATCCGATGCCTTCCGCAGTTGATTTGCATGCCGACAATCCTTCGCCGAATGAGTAGCACCACCACAAACCAAACACTGACCTAGAAATCTTCTGCACTGCTCCTTGACGTGCCCGGTCTTGTCGCAGAAATAGCAAGCCTTCAGAGTAGATCCACCACCAGCTCGGGTCTGACGTATTCTAGCCATCTAGCACCATAGAAACGGACCAAAAATTAGACTCAAAGCTTAATGACTTGAATGTTGTAATTTATTTAATGGACATTCCGTTATTATCGTTGTTCCGTTAATTCACAGTCGCAAGACGGTGACCTGCATGGGCCACCAACAAAACCTGTCACGCCCCGCTTCCCAAAAAAGGGGAGGCGAGCCGTGAGAAGGTCTGCTCAGACTTGAAGCTACAAAGCTGCAAGTCCGATAAGCGTCAATCAACTTTAATAGCAGGTCCTTGCAACGCGAAACGAAACAAAAATAATAATAAGGAAATTAGACAAAAGAGAAATCTCCGAATATCCATAATAATAAATTCCAACATCGCAGAGAAGCCACCAGGCTAAAAGAAAGAGTCTAAAGGCCCAAAACATGGCCAACAAAATACGACATAACAAAGTATTTGGTGACACGCACCGACAACTAAAGCAGTCTAAACGACAACACAAACAGTCTCTACGACTGATCTCCCGTGTCCTCAAACTCCTCGATAAACGTGGGCTCTGACTCAGCGTCAGCGAACACCACGTCCTCAACAACAGCCTCAGGCTCAGGATCTAACATATGTCACCCAAAAGAGTAAAGGGCACATGTCAGCAAGTCTAAAAGACTTGGACAAGGAAACTAAACAGGAAGGTAAACTAACAACCTAGCAGTTATAGTATGATGCATAGCATGGCAAGTATAGAATGGAAGTGACAAACAAGGTAAGGTGCAAGTAACAAGTAGCAAGTATGGCATGGATGACAAATTTTACAAGTATAAACACGGACATGTACAAGTCAAGTAAATCACGTCAAGTGAACACGTCAAGTAAACACGTCGTGCACAGAGATTCTGCCTGTTGGCTAGAGTGGCTGATCGGGCCAACTCCTAAGCTCAAGTGACCATTTATCTCTACCCCTCCACGTGTATCGAGCCAAGGCCTTACCCCCGAACACGTAATGGTCGCTTCTGGATCACGAGCCAGGAAGTGTTTTGCACGTATATATAGCCAGGGCCTTACCCCCGAACACGTAATGCTCGCTTCTGGATCACGAGCCAGGAAGTGTTTTTAACAAGTATGGCGTAGGGTTATGCCCACATAGCAGGTGCCTAGCCGGAAACACGGATTTGTACAAGTATGTAGCGTGTGCTACGAATGCAACATACAAGGCATGGGTGACATGGCATGGCAAGTAGTAGTGCAAGGCGTACAGTTAAAGTATTAAACATGGCAGTTAAGATGCATGGATGACAACAAGTACAAAATAGTAAAAGGAGTCGGGTCTAGCTTCGTTGTCAAGCTAGATCCTGAAATTTGCGCCTAGGCGAGTATCATTTCGTCGCCTAGTCTCTTTTACTCATACAACAAGCAAAAGGCCTAAGGCATGGCCTAAAACCCTAAGTGGCAAGTTTCACTTGCCTGACACCAAGGATGATGATCGATGAGGCATGTCACGAAATGTTAACCTACGGAGATGGGATCGCTGCCATGGCAAAACAACATTAGAACAACACTCAATCCCGTCTAATAATCGAATCTACGATGTCTAATATCCAATTTTATTAGGGTTTAACAAAATCACCAAGTGGTTTATGAGAATATTAAAGGATCGATTTACTACCGTATCGTAGCGGAAGAACGATGCCGAGCAAGCACGGCAACGGAAGTACGATCCGGAGAGCTATGGCTCAGATCTGAAACGGCGAGGAAATCTTGGAGAAATGGGGTTTTGTGGGGTTGGATGGCGGCCTAGAGGAGGTGGCCGGCGCAATGGTGGTGTGAGGGGGCTCCGGGGATGAAGGGGAAAGGCTAGGGGAAGATGGATGATGATTTGGGGAAGAAGGAAGCTCAGAAAAAATGAAAAAATAAAGAAAAACGATTGGGGGGTTTAAATAGGCATCGTGCGACGGCTGGGCAAAACCTAGGGTTTCCACAGCGATTAGTCGGTTAAAGAAGGGTGGTGATCGACTAGTTTAAGAACTAGTCGGTCGGTCGTTCTGCTGTGATCGACTAAGATCAAGCAGCGAAAAAGAATAAAATCTGGGAATTTGAATTAGTCGGTCTGTAAAGGCCCGTCGACCGACTAATTTGCAACCTAGTCGGTCGGTGAGTGTTCATTGACCGACTAACGATAAACAGTAACTTAGGTAAAATTAATTAAAGGAAATAGTCGGTCTGAGAGCAAGTTTTTACCGACTAGTTTCACATCTAGTCGGTCGGTGGTTGTTCTTAGACCGACTAAGAGTAAACAGTAACTTAGCTAAACAAAGACTGACGTAAACTAGTCAGTCCGAGAAGAGTTGCCGACCGACTATATCACAATCTAGTCGGTTGGTTCCCCTTCTTGAACCAACTAATGTGCACGAAAAGTGCTGAATTGAAGCGTGAAGCTCCAGGAAGATCCCTATGGCTTCTAAGATCAATCTAATCTCTAAGATATGGTCGATATGGAGCTCGTCATGAGTGACTTACCCCAAGCTCAACGATCTAAGGAAGAAGCTAGAAAATCACGATGAAACGATCGAAAACGAAAGCTACGGAGATGGAAAATCACACATAAAGAGAAAATCCACCAAAACACATATATAATATAGAAAATCCAAACACATGAAAAACCAGTCGTTACATTTACAGAAGTCGATCACATGGACCAAGTGGATCTCCTTGAGGAAGCCATCAAGGAGACTAACTTAGAGGAGCTCTTCCTTAGCGACAACATGGAGACCCCCATTGGGTGAGAAGCCAAGATGAAAGAGATTGCGACAAAGGAGGAGCATGAGGAAGCCTCTGAGGGGAATCTTAAGGAGAAGCCGTCGCGATCACACCCACTTGACCCCGAGGAGAAGAAGAAGCGAGGAGAGAACCACCATGAGCTGAACGAGAAGAAGGAACATGGAGATGACCGCATCCAAAAACATTTCCACCCTCAAACCCCCATGACGACACCAATGGAGGGAGTCGAGCTCACGACTTAAAACGAGCGCTTCTTGGGAGGCAACCCAAGTATTTTGATTTAGATTTTTCATTTAAATTTTCTTCTTCATTTTAGACTAGGTTAGTCTATATTTTTGTTCTTGAATAAGCCCCCAACCTCAAGGATTTAACTAAGATATTGATTGTAGGATGAAGAAGAAGGAACAAGGAGGAGAAGCACACACGCAGCCGCGTCGCGCTATCACAAACGGCCGCGTGGAAGACAGAAGGAGAGGCAATCAACGTGGCCGCATGAGGATAACACAACCGATCGTGTCATGTATGGTAAACCCAAACCCTAAGTCTTTCAATTCCATACGGCCGTGTCGTTAAGTCGACACGACCGCGTAACTTACTGTAGGATTACGCCCACATCACACTTTCCGAAGATTTTTGCGACCGTGTTGTTTCACACGACGAGACCGTGAAAATTCTTAATTTTAACCCAATCTATGCAACCTTTTAAACCATTCACAAATGGGCCGCGTATATCTCTGTAAATTTGAGCCCAAAATTCCAACTTCTCAGAAGATTTTTGCGGCCACGTCATTTTACACGACGTGGCCGTGTCGATCTCCATTTTTTGACCAATCGATGCAGCCATTTTAATTTAATCAATGCGGCCGTGAAACTCTCTGTATTTTAGGCCCAAAATTCTTAAAAACGTGACAGGATTTACGCAACCGCGTCGTTCGTACGATGCAACTGCGTTGATTCCGTATTCAGAACTATTCCATGCAATCATTTCACTTATCCACGTGGCCTGCGCCACATGCCTATATGAGGCCCCCACCCTCCAAACAGCCCGACTTACGCTCGTTTGCTTGAAACGGTTCGACTTCTCTTCCATTCCTCCGACTTGATCTCTCTCTAAACTCCACCCAAACCCTCTCCACCCAAACCCTCTCCAACCTTCCTAATCACTCTCCAAGCTCCCCTCATCTCCACCAACTCCTCTCCACTGCCCCTCTCCACTCCTCAGCCATTTCATTTAAACCCTAGAACGGGCCAAGTTTAGGGCTTTGGGCAACCCAATCGATGCGGCTTGCAAGGATCATGTGCTAAGCTTGGAACAACTTGGGGGAGTCATCTACATGCATCGGGGACAACGATATCATCTAGGAGAGTTAACTTTGGTAACTTCGCTCCTTTGCTCGTTAAATTTCTCAATATTTATCGCTGAAATAGCCTAAGCTTCATGCGAGTCTGCACACACTGTAATACCCTGGAAGCTACTACACAAGTACTAGGGGGTGACTAGTACTTTAAAATAATCAAGAGGATAATTCCTAATTATTTTGCAAACACAAACAATAATGCGGAATAGAAGTGACGACAAGAATTACACAACGCAAACAACTGATGTAATGGGTTTGGATCCACCCAAGTCTCTCCGACTTGTTCCAGGTGATCCTACGTCCCAGACACCCGGATCCCTTCCGGCTACTTGAGTTAGAATCCACTAACTCAAGCTTTCACTAAAAACCTCTTGTAGAAAATACTACAAGACAAATCAATACAAATATTGAATCGTGACTCCCACAAACCGGGATCACGAAACTCTCACAAACCGAGAGCAAACTATAACAAAGAGTTTAATGAAATATAAAGAACTCACCACAAATTCCTATTTCTTGATAGATACTTGCGGTATTAGGGCAAGGAAGGATGATGAGAAGAAAAGATCACGACCACTGATATGAACAGATGGAGACGGCTAGGATAATGAAGATGATGATCTTTGAATCTTTCAGGAGAATGAACGCACCAAAACTTAAGATCTCTTGGAAGAATTAGGTCTACAAGAGAGAGAGATATACTTTTTCAAGAGAGAACGCGCGCTTTGAAATTCGATAATCGATATATCTCCAATTAGATCTGAAATCCCTCTCATAATGGAGGTATTTCCATGTTTGAAACGCATCAAACAGATATGGAAAGAATCAAAACAGATCCACAAAAAGCGTGGAAATAAAATCTCCAACGGCTGGAAAATTTTAGCAGCTTAATCGGTCTAAGAAGGATCATTAACCGATTAGTTGGAGAACTAGTCGGTCGGTGAGCCTTCTTGGACCAACTGGTTATGAAATAGAGATTTTAGTAAAAACAAAACGATAAACTAGTCGGTCGAAGAAGAGGCACTAACCGACTAGTTGACAACTAATCGGTCGGTGAACCTTCTTGGACCGACAAGTTAGTCAACAGAGAAATGAGCCAAATAAGAAGGATAATCTAGTCGGTCTAAGAAGAAACATTAACCGACTAGTTTGGAAACTAGTCGGTCGGTGAACCTTCTTGGACCGACTAGTTGGTCAACAGAGATTGGGCTAAGAATCACAAAGATGACTAGTCGGTTCAAGAAGAATTTCCAACCGATTAGATTATCATTTAATCGATTGGTTCTTCTACTAGAACAAAGTAAGATGCACAGAAAGCCAAGATAAAGATGATAAGCTAAAGAACCCTATCCAATGGCTTCTAAGGCATTCTTAGGGATAAGATAAGATAGACATGAGGGTTACTAAGCAAGTAAGACTCAAAGCTTAACATTCTATAAAACGAAGCTAGAAGACATAGAAATATACAAGACAAACCGTCTTCAAAGCTCCAACATGAGGAGTTCAGATGCTCTTGACTTCATCGACAAATCCTTGAGCTTCAACGAAGCTTCAGGCACAACGATCATGCGCTCTAAAAAGTCTTGAGACGTTGCTTGAGATCTACAAAGTAAATTGGCGACGATCTCCATAACTGCGCTTAAAGAGAATTAGTACACGATATTTATATTTGTTCATCATCAAAACCAAATCAGGGGAATCAATACTCAACATTCTCCCCCTTTTTGGTGATGACAAACCGACGTAAATATAAATCAATAATAATGAAATGAATGAAATTTACTTACTCCCCCTGCATTGATGGCACGTTAGTTCCATATTAAATAACAAACAGAAGCATCAAGCAGCAGAGGAAAGAATAAAACATGATCCACCTATTGAAATATAGGATCGAAATCTATAGATTTTTATATCTTCACTCCCCCTGAATCTAGCATATGGAATTAGATTCACGGTAATGTTTAAATTATCATTTAGCACTAAGTCATTATTAATTCTCTCCCCCTTTGGCATTATCCAAAAGAGCGGGAGGAAGCAACGACAACAACAATGGAAAACAATAGTTCAAACAAGAGAGTCGAAGAATATGACGACGGTCCAAATTACACCAAGTAAAACATCGAAGAAAAACAAACTGTGTCAACTAGACCATAGTCGAAAACCGAAAAGAGAAATCATCAAAAACAACATCAAGTCATATGATTGATTAAAGGAACAATCTCTCCAATATCAACATTTTAGCGAATTGAGTGCATGGAAAACAATTCATGTTTTAATACAAACAAAGCTAGAGATCGAACAAAGTCGTCGAGCGACGAAAGAAACGACAGAGACACATCACAACATGCACAAAGATACGAACTATATATATATATATATATATATATATATATATATATATATATATATATATATATATATATATATATTATAAAACAGGGATGTTATCATGGGTTATTGGATAAGAGTTTTTGGATAAGAGATTTTGGTTAAGAGAATTTGGATAAGAGAATTTGGATAAGGGATAAGAGAATTTGGGTATTGGGTATGTTGGTTAATACATTTTGTATGAGAGAATTTGAATATGAGAAATTGGGAGATGAGAAATTGGTTAAGTGATGATGGCCCACCTTAGATTTTTGAGGGATGGTTGAGATGTAATCTTGAGAAATCAAGGGTTGAGATGAAAGTTGATGAAAATTTTGCGGGGAAGCTTTTCATTTTGGGAGTGAAATACCTGGTTCAAAAATTGAAAAATTGAAATTTTGGTTTGAAACCAAAATTTTGGGGGGAACCAGCTCGATGTCATTCTTTCTTGCTCCCGCTTCTCTTGATCAACCCATACAACTCTCTCCCTCTCTCCTCTCCTTCTCACTCACCCAAACCCCCTCCCTCTTCCTTGCGCCCCTCAGCCCCGCTGCGCAGTACCTCAGCCCGTGTCCTCCCCTCACCCAAATCCTTTGATAAATTGAACGAGGTCAGATTCATAAGAATTGATGATTATTTCAAGAAATTTCCAGATTTTTGCTGATTATTTTTGTTTTTGTTAATCTCAAAGCAGCGGCCATGGCTATTCCTTTGGGGAAGCTCACCACCATCCACGGAGCATGTTCATCTTCTCTGTTCCACACCCCCTGCCGCCACCCTCCCAGGTATCAATCATCACCTGGCAACAGTAAAGCATGCCACTAAATTTTATAGGCAGCTCTTGCTTCTGATTATTAATATAAATATATGATCTCATGAGTTCGAAGAATGAATTTCTCCCTTCCAATTTTTTTATTACTTTCCATGTTGTCTTTCCGAATCCCAGAGGTAATAGACACTTGTGTGAGGATCAAATAGTGTAGGAAACCCTTGAAGAACTGCTAAATTTGATTGCTTCATCATGTATTTGTGTATATAGCTCTCGCATTGGTGCCAAGACCAACACAGTAGGACCAAACTGGGGTTTATTTTGATAAATACTGTATGACATTACTAAATGAAGTCTACAATTTGGTTATTTAGCTGAGAGTATAGCTTGATGCCAAATATTTGTCCTGCTATTACTTCTCATTTGTAATTGAGTAAACCCCATGTATATCTCTTTGTTTGATACATACAGGAATATTTAGCTGTTTGTTTTAAATGGAAGAAGAAGAATGTATTTCATGTAATTTTTCTTTGTTTCTATCAAGTGTCTATCAAGTGTTAATTAAACTGTGGAGATTTAGGCTGTCATTGAAATGGCTCATTTACACACAATAGTAGAAAATGATTTGTTTCCATATTTCAATAACAGCCTCCCCTCACCCAAATCTGTTGATATAATATTGAACTCATTTTCGATAGAAGGATACATACAGGAATATTTAGGCTGTCATTGAAATAGGGAAACAAATGAAAGACTTTGCATAGAACCTGTATCCTTAATGCTATGACCTGTATGTTGAAGTCCAATGTCATTATTTGCCCCAGTTTAATTGAGTAGTTATGCATGTTCTGCGCAAAGTACTTCCTTGCCAAATATTAATGTATGAATGATATGCACACAACTACTCTTTGGACTTCAACATTATATCAGTTTCTACAATCATAGATTAATATTCATGAAGTTTATCTGTTTCCCTATTTCAATGACAGCCATAGCATGAACGAATGGCTAGCTTTCAATGATGGCTATATAAATACAGGGCGTTGATCTTTTTAGTTCTTGAAGTGGCATCCTGGAGCTTATTTGGTTTTGTTTTATTTGAAATCATTAGGTCTGTCTGGGTGTTTTATTTAGAACAACACATGTCTTGGTGTTTTATGTAAAATCACTAAAAAACACATCATGTGAGCTTAATTAAAACATTATGATGCTTTGTCCTTTTATCGAAAAGTTACAGGTATGAATCTTTGTGGCATTTTCTTGAAAAATAAGAACATATGTGTATTGATTAATAGTTTTCCTGAGAAAGACTATGTGTCAATAGAACACAGATAATCATTTACCACATGAGTATAAGTGTTAGGTTTAGGTTGATAAAACATTTATCCGGGTTGCTTGATAGTTTTTCTGTTCAAAAATGTCATTACGGGATAGTTTATCCATGAAACCTAGAAATAAAATTACTCATTGCCCGATCATACCTCATTCCAGCCCCATGTATAGCAATGGCCATTAACATCTAAAGCAACACAATGGCAAGATGCTACAAGAATGCAGATTTATCAAATACACGATTGTCAGTGGCAACTTATAACATTACAGGCATGCGTAAATGATTAAAAAGTGAGTGAGATTAACAAGAGGACACTAAAAAGATCCACAGTATATGTGAACTCCCCTTTTAATAAATTTAAACTAAACTTCACCCAACCCAGAACCATGAACCCTTAAAGAATAACACTATTACAATGATAAACAGACGAAAAAATAATTGGGTGCAGCAAGAAGGAAAGGGGTAATTCATAACAAAAGCAAACAAAAATGCAGAAATCAAGAGGAAAATGGTAAAGATACTAAACGTTATCAAGTTTTAGACACAAAAAGCTTGAGGTGGTCATCGAATCTGCCACATTTAATTCCACAAAGAAAATTGACAGCTTCATTAAATACCGTTTTAAGCAGAAGGTAGCAATGGTGCCATTTACACAAATCCTACCATTTACATACAAATCCTGCCATTTACACACACAAAAATCATGCCATTTATGTGTCACTAATTCGCCCTGCCATTTACACACACACACACACACACACACACACACACAAATCCTCACTAATTCATCCATGCCATTTACACACACACACACACAAATCATGCCATGAATTTCTCATTATTAGGCACATTTTAACCTGATTTTTTCAGCCCTGCCAGGATTTGTGTGTGTATGTGTGTGCACGTGTAAAATGTTTCCATTTACACAAATCCTGTCAATTTACACATATTGACATCCTGGGGCTTATTTGGTTTTGTTTTATTTGAAATCATTAGGTCTGTATGTGTGTTTTATTTAGAACAACACATGTCTTGGTGTTTTATGTAAAATCACCGAAAAACACATCATGTGAGCTTAATTCAAACATTATTTGGTTCTAGGGATTTTCCATTTGGTAGAAACAATTATTACAAAAAAAGATATTGTATTTTTGTTAATCGGCACACTTCGAGCTTATCTACTTCTATCTAAAACATACAATAAAAATAAAGGAGAAGAAAATGTCATGGGAGGAGTGGATGCTTCCAAAATAAAATTTGTTCTTTTCCAAAATAAAAATGTCATTTGCAATTTTTTGTTCTTTTACAGAGAATGCAGGGAGTAGGAGATGGTTATGGGGTGTTGCAATTGTTGTGGCTTCTCATACAGCTCCAAGTCAGACTATTTGACACATCTCTTTGTTCTGCAGTAATTTTGTTTATAATTATATCTCTTATTATTAATGAGACCACTAATTGTTTTTGTTTGCAGGAGTTTGGGAGAAGATGTGCAATTGGGTATGGGTGATTGGGAGGAAAAAGAACGGCCATCCAGCCTCACCCTCTAACCACCAGCATCGTCGAAAACCGTAAGCTCCTCCTCTTCCAGAAAAGTCATATTCAGATAGAGATGGCATGTCATATTTTGTTGCACATAACTGTTTGTGGAGGGAAGTAGAGTCATTTTCTGATGAAGAATGGTGCAAGTGCTCTATTTTATGTCAAATGCCGAGCTTTCAGTTGATGCAATGTTATGTATTTATTTTGGTTTCTGAATTTAGTTTTTGCAGTTGCATGAATCCGACATTGCAAACGGAGAAATGGAGAAGGCAGAGAAAGTCTTAATGTAAGAGGGAACTTCTGACCACCAAAACACCGTAAATTTCTTGGTCGAGGAATTTGATTTGAAGAAGCAGACTTTCGAAGAAGCAGACTTTCAAGTACAAGACTCATAATCTCCTTTTGCCAAGGAACTTCTGTTACTTTACTTTTGTCGAGTTTGGTGCTTGATCATATTTGTAGTTAGAGTGGCACATTTCAATCACAAATTTTTGTTACTTTCCTTTAAGCAAAGTCATGTACTGATTGTTTTTCCAATGGATTTTCTGGTGGTCGGGGTCAGGGTCTTAGCCACGAATGATATTAGGCGAACATGAAAGAAAAGGCAAGTTATTGCAAAGTAGAATCCATTAATTTGCCAATAATTATGGACATGAATGTAAATTTCAACACTTTATGCTTTCTGCTTTGCAACTTTGCCTTGCCTTCCCTGATGGAGAATCGATTAGTTTTAATGTTGTGCCATAACAACGACCCATATCCTCATTGTTGCCAGGATTTCAGATAAGCTTCCAGCCACGGCCTCACAATTGCTAGGACCTACGCCTTCAACGATGGTGATCCAAACCCCCTTAAGGTAAAGCTGCAACTTTTGATTCGTTCTGCAATGCTTTTTTATGATTCAAGAAGGAAGATTTCAAGTGGGTTTTGTTTTTTGTTTCTGTTTTTGGTGTGAGGAGGTTGGATTAACAAGATCAGGGTCATACTGAGCATTGGATCTGAGCAGTATGTTGAGTAAGCATGGAATCAAGCTGCATCCATTTATCTCTTTTTAAGAATGAAATTTTACATATTTTTGTGTCTATAATAGTATGATGATGAAGTTAAAATTATTGATAAATAACATGGTTTCTAGCAACCAATTTGGCATGTCTAATTTGGCAAGGTAGCCACATGATATAGTCAGGAGTTCAGATGCATGATATATCAAATATCAACTTTCTAGCCTTAAATGCTTTATTTTATGAAATCTATGAAATATGTAGCCACATGCTATATAAATTTCTGAAATCTTTGATAAGTAACATCAAAGTAAAAATAATTATTTCATGGTGTAAGCACTTGATTTGTTTTCACAAATTTCAAATTTCTTTTGCCGATCATTTGCATTTGCATTATACTTTATTAGATTTAGCTTGCAAACTGACATTTGCATCTTTTAACTTGGAAAATGATTGAAAACCTTGAAATTTTCTATAACTAATACAAATAGTGGAAAATCTGAACTTAAACTAAAGATGAAATCTGAACTTAATAAGCCCGATTCCTTAATCATCGATTACCACAGTTATTAGTCTAAAGTATATTCAGCTATGATCACCACAATTATTAGTCGAGAGTATATATATAGCTATATATATATGATCATATTCACCACATGTGAACTTTAAATATATGCAATACATGCTATATTTATCACCTCTTCATGTACATATTAAAATCCTAATAAAATAAGCTACATCTTATCTTCCACTACTTCCATAAATATAATCTGATTTAGTCTTTTTTATAATTTAATATGCTGTAATGACAGATAGAAACTGATGAGTTCATAATTAGCCAAAAAAATGAGATGCATAATGCACACCAAAAGGATCCCAAACAAATGACAAATAAAAGTGTTTTGTTTTAAAGCTCAAATTGGATGAGAAAGGGATGACAAATAGAAATTAAGGCCGCATCATACAGAAACTTATGTAGAGAAAATCACATGACAGGATGAGAACAATCCCAAGATTGTTAGCAAAGTAATTTTGATGGACAATCACAAGACCAGATATTCCCATGAATGCAACTTTTAAGGAAGGACTGGTATTGTCAATATTGATGATATTTGATATCACAAACCTTCAGCTGATTCTGACAATGTACATAGGTTTCAGACCTTTAGAAATATAATTGGCAAGACATACAAAGGGTTTAAAAAACAATGGAATCTCACAAAGAAAAAATTTGTTCTGAACGTGCAATGTAGAAAATGACAGGTTTATGGTGCTCCTTTCATACACAGGTTTCTGGTGTCTTTTTGCTGGCAATGTAGAAAACGACAATGTCGTGTGTTCTGAACCTGCAAAAACCCTTGAGAGTCATCGTCATGTTGTTATCTGAAAGAAGTATGGTGTAAGAGACTGAAGTAATTTGCAGAAGGCATGTTACCAAATTTAAAAATTAAAAGTAAACAAGAAAGTGGAAATTGTCTCTTGATGATTAGAAGTCTAATGTTTCATGAACATACTTAACTGCAAGTTTCATATGTAGTAATTAAATGGATAAATACCATTGTACCATTATAACTGGGTCAAAATGACAAATCATATGAATGCTCGAGGAAACCAGATTTCTTTGTTGTTTGCTTGATTATCTCAATGAATAATGTAATCTTTGTTTGAAAAAAGATGTCAGGCTATTTTTATACCATTTTTCTTTTTTTGGAAATTTGTTTACAGGACACTTAACATGGGTTATTGATGTAGGAATTTATGGGTAGAAACTTGCTGGCATTGAATGTTATGTGGAAGTATACGGAGCATGTAACCAAGTGAAAACCATAAGCTTTTGCCCGTTCTTTTTGTTTTTTTTCATAGATCATTTCCCTTGACTGAAGAGGAGTATTTACTGAGGCTTGAGAATGTGAAAGAACGACCTCGAATTGGAAATGCTGGGGTGCTGTCTCGCGCATCAAAAATAGCCTTGAGAAGTTGAAAGAAAGACCTCGAATTGGAAAAGTAAATCTTCAATCCATTAGACAAAATAATGCTAAGTTGGAAGTGTAGTGCATATGCAAGTGTAACTAATATAATGCTCAATTTTTTATGCAGATGTGTGACTTTGGCTCTTGGTTTTAGCCACTATCCTAAAACGCCTAAATTCATAATTCTCTTTAACCGGATCATCGGCCGTACCATTCGAATTCTTTGTTGAAGGGCTATGATTTCGATATGCGTCTCAGCTCTCCTCAAGCAGAGTTTGGGATCCCAGAGATTGAGCAAAATAGTAATTCCTTAACACTTATGGTTTTATATGTCACTGTAGATGTTGGTTTTGTTTGGAATTATTTTTTTCTACCAGTAGAAGTTTGCTTTTTCGATTGGGTATAGAGATTAACAATTTAGAAAATGGAATGTTGTCTTTCCAAGTATCAGCTGTTTTGAACACGGTTGTTAGCAGATTTAGAGCATTTATAACTATTCTTCACTGCTATTTAGAGCATTTATAACTATTCTTCCCTGCTATTTAGAGCACATTTAGAGCATTTAGCTGCAATTATAATTATTCTTCCCTGCTATTTAGAGCATACGGTAGTTAGCAGATCAATAAAAATTTGTATAGACAAATAAACTACAGGATTGAAGACATATGCTTGGTGGTTTCTGCAAATTATAGGTTCCTTCATATATTTATTACAACCAAATTACAAATTTATATTATCCAAACAAACATCCAGAAATGTTGTTCATGAAATTAATAGAGATATGTGAGCAACCAGTTCTTAACTCTTGGTGTAAGTTAACCCCCATGCCCTTCATTTGTATCTGTTTTGTGTGATTTGAATCAATTTGTTGCAAACAAAAAATACACTGGTGTCTCATCAAGCATACGATTTGAATCCATTTGTTGTAAGGGCTCTATCTAACACTAACTCACCTTAAATTGTATTTCATGTCCTTGAGGTAACTGCGAAGAATCACATAGAAAATTCACAAAAAACCAATAAAAAAACACAAGCAACATGATCTTAATTGAACACAATGCATGCACCTTGGTTAAGAAATATTGAGGAGAAGGCTACTGTGTTTTTGATAACTGATGCTAATTTGGGAAGTGTATTTTGCCATAGCCATATATTAATGTTAAATAAAAAAGGAATAAGGTAAAAATATATGAACTGAGAAATTTTTTCTTAAAATTTTCTGTTAATTATTTTAAATGGGGTTTTTTCTATATGTATACATATAAACAACGGACCAAGCAGAATATTGTTCCAAGAAAAGGTGATGACTCCTTAAGTCGTGAGGTGAGAATCAAACATTTTTCTTAGCATTCTCCAATAGTTTCAATTATATAGTGGCTTTCGGCTTTTTTTTGAATTTTAAATGCTCCATTCTTCTTAATTCAGATTTTGGTAATCCCTTTTTACGATTACATATCAAGTATGTTCATGTTGTGCAATTTTTTTCTGAAGTAACTGCAACATACAACTTGGCAAATTATTTTCCAGTGTTGGATGCCAGTTTTGGATGCATTCCGTTGATAATGTTCTACATGTTACAGCTCAAAAGGATATGTTGAGTGGATTTCAATGTTTTTTGTTTCCTTTAGAGAAATGTCTGTTTTTCTTCATGTAATTGGTGGCATCTTGGCTTTTGATGTGCATATAGGAAACCTACATGCCATCATCTTTTTTAAGCACTCTTCAACATTTTAGAAGTAGAGTGTTGACTTTAACAGATAGGATTGTATTTAGTTGAGTATAAAATAGTTGAATTTTCTACTTTTAGATTATAGGTGTTGTCTTAGTTCAAAGGCATGGTTATTTTATCTTAGGGACCAATCATGATATTTGCATAATTATCCTTTGGATTGAAATCCTTCCAAGCATATGTTGAACTCTGTGTTTGTATGTATGGAATAGATTAGTCATAATAAAAGGAGTTTCATTTACACTAGAATGAATGATGTATCCACATAATACAGTTCAATTTACGGCTCAATCTTTCAATTTACGGCTCAAATAGTATCAAGTTATAAAATAATACAGTTTTCCTAATAAAAAATTCCAGTTCTAATCTACGTTAGCATCCTATGTGACAATGACAATTTTTTTTGGGGGGGACTTAAATTATAGGAAGAAACCAATTGGTTGGAAAACTTGAAATTTGGGTGGAATCATTAATTTGTGGGTAAAAAACTCAGCTATCTCACATCATTGAAATGGCTTAACAGCTATTTTCTTAACAGAATCGTATGGCCATCTCCAATTTTTTCATATCAGATTACATACAGTAAACAAAATATTTTAACGGCCAAGTTAACTTGAATTGGTTAACAAAATCTGAATTTTTGAACGGGACACATTAGTTAACTTGAACATAATGTATATTGGTTTTCATTAATGTACATTATTTAACTTAAAATTAATGTACATTGGTTAACTTGAAAATTACAGTTCAAGTATAATTTTTAACTTGATATTTTAACTTGAATTCTGGAACCATTAACAAATATATCATGCAACACAAAAATATCTTGGGACCATTAGTTAACACAATATCAAGTTTGAATGATTAGTTTACATGATAGCAATTAACACAGTGTTTGCATTCTGTTAAATTTTGCAAGCACACGTGTTTTTTTAATTCTGTTCTCATTTTTTGAATTCTGTTAAAGTTTGAGAGAGAGAGACCTGTAAATTGAACGTGATAAAAGTTGCAAATTATTTGATTGCTTCACGATGAAATGTGTTATTAAGGGGTTACAGCTATATTTTATCTATTTATTTTTATGTTCAGGTGGTTTACAAAGATTACCCAAGGCCAGAACCTGAGAGTGCCGTTAATTTATAGAAGTCGAACCAATTCTATTTGCCCCAAGGCCACCATGCTTTGGTTTTTAGTTGCTTTTTCTTTATAAATGATGATGAAGTGCTCCTTTTCTCTACAGAGATATGAAGACGGAGAACATCATCAGCTCTCAAGAGTCAATGCCTTGAAGATGCCATTGTGCATGTATTCTGAATTGTATTTTTTGATGTCGGACCGTTAGAAACAGTTAAGGATGGGAATGCAAGTTGTATTGTTTTTGATGTCCAAGTTTTGATTCAAATGTATAATGTTTTGAAAATTACATCAAAGCCATAGAGGTAATATGGTTTAAGTATAATATTGACATATGGGTTGATGAAATATTTATATGTGATGGTTTTATTTTTATTTACTAATTATCATAGTTAAAATTTAAGAACATATTTTTAAAATTTGGATGTGTATTTGTTGACAATGACATGGTTTTTCATATCTGTTCATTTTCTAATATAATGAGATTGAGATAGGGTCAAAGGTGTGCATATTAATTCCCTCCTCCATACATCCTTTTGAAGCATCGAGGTGTTGGGGGTTCTTTTAGCCGGTGAATCATGGAAAACTGCTTGGTGTTCTGGATCCTATGTTGCAAGGTACCAAAAGGTTTCATAAGCAGGATAAGGATGTCAAGTCGTGAGGAAGTATAAGAGCAACTTCGATCTTTTTGCATCTCTTGCTGCAAATTGGAGGGCTACGTTTTCATGTTCCTTCAATGACTCGCTGGACACTGAAGAACAGCCATCAATCTTGAGGCAAGTTAAGAGAATCTATAATAGAATCTTGGTAGTTCTGTACTAGGATATGACATCCTGATATAAAGTCTGATATAAAGTCTGCCATATATCAGGAATTGCCAAATTTATATATGCCATATAATTTTAAATATATATGGCATATCCTGCTTTTACTTTAAAGTCTGCCATATTGAGAACTGACAAAATTTCGAAAATTAACAGAAGCTAAAGGATGTAGGATAGCAGGTTAATAAACAATTGAGTATATAGGTATACTGATATAAAATATATATAAAGCCTGCCATATATACTGTCATATATCGAAAATTTAAAGCTAAACATCCTGGTATAAAGTCTGCCATATATAGTTAACTATATACATATGGTAGTTCTTTACTAGGATATGCCATTGTGATATAAAGTCTGATATTAAGTCTGCCATATATCAGGATATGCCATATACCAGGAACTGCCAATTATATATATGCCATATATAGTTAAATATATATGGCATATCCTACTTTGATCTGCAAAAATTTCGAAATTAACAGAAGCTTTCGAAATTAACAGAAGCTAAAGGATATGGTATATCAGGTTAATAAACGATTGAGTATATAGGTATCCTGATATAAAGTCTAATATAAAGTCTGCCATATATATTGCCATATTTCGAAAATTTAAAGCTAAACATCCTGATATAAAGTCTGCCATATATAGTTAGCTATATACATATGTCAGTTCTATACTAGGATATGCCATTGTGATATAAAGTCTGATATAATGTCTGCCATATATCATGATATGCCATATATCGGGAACTGCCATATATATATATACCATATATAGTTACATATATATGGCATATCTTGCTTTGACTTTAAAGTCTGCCATACTGAGAACTGCCAAAATTTCGAAATTAACAGAAGCCAGATTAACACATAGTCCTAATATAGCTTAAGCGCTTCTTTTGGTAGGATATATCATATGGTTATATGAACCTATACCAAGTTCTATACTCCATGCTTTGACTTTAGGATATGGTTTCACATTGAGAACACACTGAGAACTTTCTTTACTTTAGTACCAAAAAATCAGCAAGTTTCACAGAATTGCTAATAGTGAAACATTTTCTTTTATGGTTAAAGGTGAGTCCTGGTATATGACAGTATATTTTTGGTTTTGTGTTATATATGGCAGTACTCTTTTTGTGTTACCTTCAGCTTTGGTGTTATATATGGCAATCCTGATATATATGGCAGTCGTGATATAATTTTAGCCCATAACTTTTGATTGCTAATAGTAATTTTAGTAACTACAACTTTTTCTGGCCGTTTCTATGCTAATAGAAATGCTAATAGGAGAATTACTAAAAATTGCTAATAGTAATGTTGATTGCTAATGGTAATTACTATGCCATTTATATCAGCCTAAAAACAAGGTGTAGTTACTATGGCAGTCCTCAACTTTTGCAGTCCTGATATATGGCTATATTGGTATATATGGTGGTCCTCATATATATGGTAGTCCTGATAAAATGTTGAGTTATTGTAGCCTGATATTAAATTATCAGGTAACACCAAAAAAGATTTGGAAGTCCTGATATAAAGGTTTTAAAGATAACTATATATGGCAGTCCTTAATGATAACTATATATGACAGTCCTTAAATATATATGGCAGTCTTTAAATATATATTTAAGGACGGAATAAAATTATATATGGCAATCCTGATGTAAAGTCTGAAATGGTGTTGGCTTCTGCTATAAGAAAATGATAAATCTTATTTGATGATAAATCTTACATCTATAAGAAAAGGATTAAAGTTTTAATGTCACTTAGTATATGATTTTGCTCTTTTTTCTTTGATCTGTTTGGATTTGACTATGCTTATGGAGGGAAGTGCAGATACAATCACCCACCTGATAGTGGAGCTGTATGTATTCACGCTATTCATAATGCTGGCTCTACTATTCACTGTATTCAGGCATACACAATCATCGATCTTGACTTCGTCAAAGTGAGATCGAGTTCTCAGGTGTTTCGTTGTAAAGTTGGTTTTGGGATGATGGGCTTTTGTGATTTCTATAAGAAGTTGGAATCTTTCTTTACATTGCATTAGGCGTATTATTCTATTAAAGGGTCTTCTTTCCATACATATTATTGAGAGTGGCCAGGATTTCATCTTTGGGAATGAAAGGTTGAGATGAGTAGTTGTAAAACTAAATTTTTTGAAACTTGATGGTAAATTGAGGTACGGTCATGTGGAAAGGGAAATGTGTTTTTGTTGGTTACGGTTATCTTCCCAAAGTTGCAAAATAAAAGAGAGAGGATCTATTCCCAACGCAAAAGAAATGAGAGAGGACCAAAAAATGGCATGATACTGACCTTAGTCATTAAATGAAGCGCCGAAGGCGCCCGCGGCGCTAAAATTTTATGCTAATTTATTGTTCTTTTAAATTTTGGATGTGGAAATATTTTTTGGGTAACAAAGATTTTGCGAGGGAAATCTTAAATGAACCGTGCCCTCGGGCACGGGTTATATACTAGTATATATATATTTTGCAAGGTAAGTTAGCACTATATTAATATGGACAAAAAGATACAATGTGGGCTGAGCGTAGGATATAGACTAAATGACTAGGGGAGAGGACACAAGCGTCGTCACCGTAGATCATATAGTCAAATATCCAAGCGCAGAACCACGAATCACAATACAAACACCACATCATACACACCCCCAATTTGGAATACAAAAGTGGGTACAAAAGTGGATCATCCATTATCACGGATATCCCAATTATCATAAGCAGTTACAGCTTCAGCTTCAACTTCCCCCACCTTCCTTAGGATGATATGGACATCTTCTGCAATCTCATCAAATAGGACTGTTTTGGGCCTCATTTTATTTTCAAATAGCCGTCTATTACGTTCACGCCAAATATGCCAGACAACTGCTGCTAGGACAGTCTTACCAAGCTGCCCAAATGCACCTTTTTTCCCAAAATTTGTCATGAAAAAACTTCCGACATCAGTAATAGATAACCCAACTGGCCGATTGGGAGTATTAAGCTTTAAAAGGCACCTTTGCAAAATGTAATTCGAGTAAGAGCAGTTGAAAAAAATGTGCTCGATTGATTCAGCCATGCCCTCTGTACAAAGCTCACAAGTATTGGCCGAAATAGTGGCCCATTTCTCCAGGCGACATTTGGTCAGAAGCTTGTTTTTAAATGCACGTAGCAAGGTGATTGAATATTTAGGAGTATAGGAACTGTACCACACAAGATTGCGAAAGTCATATGTACCTGATTTCAAACGCACTGCATCCCATGCTTCCTTAAAATTAAATGCAGATGCCGAACCCCCCCACCATTCCCAAGAGTCCGAACCCGTAGTTAGAGCATGGCGGCTTAGCAGTGGATGCAACATCTGAATATCCTTATCATCATTCCAGCGAAAACCATTCCAGTAATACGATACTCTCTTTAAACTTGAGCCATCTGGAACATTGTAAATAGTTTTGAGAGGTCCGCACGGGAGCCAGTTATCGTGCCAAAAAAGTGTATCTCTCCCATCTCCCACCTTTCTTTTGATTATACACTGCGAAAGATGCCTGCAGTGGAGTAGAAACTTCCAAGTTCCAGAATGAGTGAGAGCTCTCCCCGCTACATAGAACTGAGCCGTATCCTTGTATTTATTATGCATGAAATCCGCCCAGAGCCCCTTAGTTTTCAGTAACCTCCAAGTTAGCTTGATTCCTGCTGCCAAATTCAGATCTGTCAACAATCTTAATCCCACTCCCCCTTCCTCCTTAGGCCTACAGGAGTCACTCCAGGACCAAGCCTTAGAATTACCCCAAATAAATTTTCTGCACATTGATGTGAGAATTCGGAGAACAGTAGTAGGGAATCTATATACCTGGATCCAAAAATTTATTATACCATAAATTACCGTTCTAACCAGCTCAATGCGTCCAGCCAGGGATAATGTTGTAGAAGTCCAACCACTAAGGCGTTTCCTGCACCTATCAATAAGTCGGTTATACATCTGAGCTTTGGGGTATTTGGAAGACAACGGGAGACCCAAATACGAAGTAATCGTGTTCGCAAGTTTGGCTCCCAAGAAGTCAGCCAAAGAACCCGGATTCCTCACACCCTTGCTAAACATAAATATGCTCTTATCCCAATTGATTTCCAAACCTGTGAAATTACGAAAATCCTACAGAAGATTTTTTATCCCATTAAAAGACCTCAGATTGGCCCGACAGAAAACCAGCAGGTCATCAGCAAAGAGAAGGTGAGAAATAGATCCAACCCTTCTCATTGGTTGGATATTACCTCTAGCAAGTGCCTTGGCGAGAAGTAGGGAAAAACACTCCATAATAATGACAAAAAGGTAGGGGGAGAGCGGGTCACCTTGTCTCAATCCTCTATTTCCTCCAAAAAATCCGACAGGTGAGCCATTCACCAAGACGGAATAGGAGGGCGTGGAGATACATTCCTTAATCCAGCCAATAAATTTACGTCCAAATCCCATCTGGTGAAGGATGAAGTACACAAACTCTCTGTTTACACTGTCAAATGCCTTCCTGATGTCCAATTTTAGGCATGCTCTAGCTCCCATCGGGTTGCTGAAGTCTCTTATTTGTTCATGAGCAAGGAGGGCGCAGTCAGATATCAATCTCCCTTGAAGGAAAGCAGATTGGTTGGGGGAAACTAGATCATGTATGAAACTTTGGAGTCTGTTGCAAAGAATCTTGCTAATAATCTTATATAGAACATTACAACAGGCAATTGGCCTGTAGTCCCCCATAGATGATGCACTTGAGCCTTTTGGGACCAAGGTAAGAAATGTGTGATTTACATGTCTCAATAATGAACTAGATCTGAAGAAGGATTGAACAGCACCAACCACATCCGTACCAATGAGATTCCAATTATGCTGAAAGAAGAAGCCATTAAACCCATCTGGCCCAGGAGCTTTGGAAGCCCCTATCTGGAAGACCGCTTCTTTAATCTCCATTGCAGTCACTTCCCTCTCTAACCACACTGCAGTCTCAATTTTAATCTTCTTCTTTGGAATGAGATTAGGGAATACATTCCAATAGTTATTTTGATTGTATAAGTTTTCAAAGAAACTGGCAGCCTCAGCTTTAATATCCTCATAGGTTTTAATCTGTTCACCATTGGAATCCACAAGATGAAAAAGGTTGTTGCGGCCCTGTCTTGACTTCATAGCATTGTAAAAGAATCTAGTATTTTTGTCACCTAGCTCAAGCCAATCCTGCCTACTCCGTTGACGGTACATCTCCTCTTCAAGATCCAGGAGGTTGGCCAGTTGAATTGATAGTTTGCGCTCTCTTTCCTGAAGCTCAACAGAAGAGTGCAGAGAATTCATGTTCCTCACAGCTTCAAGATTGGAACGGCATTAAGAAATAGGATTATTTTCTTGATGCACCCTAGCCCAGATTTTGAGATCAGCTTTGACCCTCCGCAGTTTGCTAATCAGACAGAACATACGGGACCCTCTAACAAACCGGCCCCAACCAGCAGCAACAAGATCATAATAACCTGGCAAGCTTATCCAATGATTATAAAATTTGAATGGCTTAGGGCCAGAGAGTACCTTAGGGTGCAGCTTTATAAACATAGGAGAATGATCGCTTGTTTGTGGATCCAAATAGCTGAAGAAAGAATCTGGAAGTAATCTGAGCCACTCATCGTTGCACAACACCCTATCCAACTGAGCTGAAATACGACGCTGCCCCATACGTTTATTGCTCCAACTCATACTATGCCCGGTACTCTTGAGATTCTGCAGTCCACAATCAGATAGGCAATTATTGAAGTCTAAGAGCTTGATGGGCTCCACCCTACGGCCCCCCACCTTATCTGTAGAGTAAAGAATGCAATTAAAGTCACCTCCTACAATCCAAGACTCCTTCCCTATGCTAGCCGCATCCAATTTGAGTTGGTCCCAGAGGACTTTCCTCTCAACTGCACTGTTGCTACCATATACTGCTATAAAAACAAACTTCAGCCCCCCCGAATTGATACACTGGCAAGTGATATGTTGCATAGAATCAGAGATTACAATCAATTGCCATACAGACGGATCATAGCCTATAAGAATTCGGCCACCTCCATGATGTTGAAAATTATGTAGAGAGATCCATTGCTTAGGAAAACAAGCCTTAGTGCTGATACTTGCGGAATTCAGTTTGGTTTCTAAAAGAACCAAAATAGTAGGAGCCATGTTTTTAATTCTATCCCGGAGGTCCCTACGCCTCACAGCATTGTTCAATCCCCGTATATTCCAAATTAACATAGTCATAAGAAGATGGATAAATCTGAAGCTAAGAGAATACATATCCTACTTCAGCCTTGAGCTTCTACGGGTTGCCGCACCCGGTAGAGAAACAAAATGTTTTCGCTGTTTAGAGGAGTCGAGGGCATTCTTTATCTCACTGAGTTCAACTGCCCACTCAGGATTATCAAAAACGGGGTCATGTGGCAGGCTACAAGAAGCTCCATCTGCAACATCGGATTGTTCCAAAATCAACCCAGGGACGGATCTCAGATCGGGGGTCTCGGCCTCATTAAGTGGAGGAATGGTCACAGCAGGGTCCAGACCAGAGGAAGCTTCAAGGTGTCCAAGCGTAGGCTGCATATTGGTGTCCAGGTTGGTGTAATCAGCCTCAGCTTGTACAGAAGCAGGGACTTGATCGCAGCAGGTTGGAGAATGCACTGGAGAAGCATGGAGTTGATCTGGGTGTACCAATATCGGCCTGAGGGGGGAGTGCACTGTGGGTGAAGAAGCAACTGCAGGGATTGGCTTCACAGTTGTTAGCCCAAGATGATATTTGTGCCTCAGATTTTGCACAAACTTTAGAGTATTCCAGATGCTGAGAAAATAACAGTTTAGTTGCTTAGGCCCTGCCCTCAGGGAGACACCCTTAGATGAAGCAGCACAAAGGATTCCAGACTGTGGATCCTGTTCCGATGCCGTAGTGCTGGGACCCCAATTAACTTCAATAGTCTTGCAAACCAACCTAGGCTCCAGATTAGACAGATCAAGCCCCTTACCCTTGTCTTGAAAAGGGCATTGCAAGGTGGAGTGGCCGAAACAAAGACATCTATTGCATCGGGGGGCTCAGCTTCAAATACAGTGTCAACATGTAAAATAGATCCATCCTCTAGTTCAACCTCAATTTGTTTAGGCAAATCTTTACGAGCATCAATCTCAATCAGGCAACGTGCGTAAGTTATTCTCTCCAACCTCGTAGTTGCGCGGTCCAGACACAATGGCTTCCCCAAAACTGAAGCAAGAATGTTAAGGACATCAATAGACCATATGTTAACAGGGACCCCATGCATTTGGACCCAAATTGGGGCAGAGGTGAGAATGTCTCGATCATGACGGAGAGAAGGGGACCATAATTTCAGCACAACCAAGCGTCCATCAAACAGCCATGGACCGCCATTTAGGACCCTCTCACAATCCTCCCCAGACTCAAATCTGAAGTAGAAAAACCCGTTGTCTTTACTGAATAATTGCACTTTCTTCCTGGGCTTCCAAAGCCTCTCCAACCAAGCTTGCATCTGGCTGAACAGAGGAGCCTCCCCCAACACATACCCAACCAAGGTCGATTTCCAGTACTCGGAACCCTTCACCAGGAGAGAGTTAGGTACAGTAGCAACGAAGGAACCGTCCTGTCTAACCTTTGGGGGAACGAAGGTCATACCGACGCCATTCCCATACGTTCGCTTAGCACAGCAGATATCAGACCAACTGCGCTTGGGGTCCGTACAATTAATTGAGATAGGCTGAGCAGTCCTCTTAGGCAAAACATCGAACACCTTGACCCCATGGCTGCCAACAGGCAAAGAACCCCTGGGATCAAGCTTTCCAGGCCTCCCGCGAAGAGGATGAGAACCCTGTTTAGGACCCCCAGGTAAAAAGCTTACCGTAGGACGTCGATGCAGAGGAGCTCCCTGTCGATTGGGACGCCTCCTAGTAACAGTTTGCCATCCGTCCCCTTGATCGTCACGCCGCTCCCTAGAATCATCAACTGGACCCCCGTCGAGAAGAGATGCCGCCCTCGAACGGCCAAGAGCAGCCGCCGTCATCGGTGGGATCCGTGAATCGCCGCAGCCGCCAAACGCTCCTCTCCGCAAATCACGCATAGGGTTATATATATATATATATATATATATATATATATATATATATATATATATATATATATATATATATATATATATATATATAAAACCAGCAAAAGAGATACATCCAGCCAACAAAAAAATATCGAAAATCAGCAGAGAGTAGCATAAAGTGCATGAACATATATCAATACAACAGAGAATAACACTCATAAATCCACTCATAAATCGAAAACCACTCATAAATCCAGCATGAACAGATAATATCATAATAGATCTATGCATGAGCTTATGAATATCACTATCATGCAAATAATATAAAAAAAATATGAATCCTAAATCTCAGATTTACACATAATCCCCAATTTTCAACGTAACCGCACAAAGGAATCTTCCTTAAGTGGTTTCATGAAAATATCGGCGATTTGCTTCTGGGTTTCAACGTACACTAATATGATGTCTTTTTAGCTACATGATCATCTAAGAAATGGTGACAGACATCTAAGTGTTTGGTACGGGAATGGTGTACCAGATTCTTAGAGAGGCATATCGCACTTAGGTTGTCCACCATGATAGGGCAAGTATCATAGTGTATACCAATATTCCGCCTTGGTGGTTGAAAGTGATATGGAATTCTGCTTCTAGGAAAACCAAGAGACAGTGGAATTTCCTATAAAATGGCAAGTGCCACTAGTACTTTTCCTGTCGGATTTGCATCCAGCATAATTTGCATCACTATATGAGATTAACTCATATGTGCTTGACTTTGGATAGAATAATCCGTAGTCTAGTGTATGACTTAAATAACGGAAAATACGTTTAACCGCTATTAACTGTGATTTATTAGGTTATGACTGATACCTAGCACAAACACAAACGACAAACATTACATATGGCCTACTAGAAGTAAGATATAATAGACTACCTATCATACCTCGATATAGACGAATGTCTACATCTTTGCTGCCCTTATCTTTATCAAGGTGTGTTGTGGTGCTCATCGGAGTCTTCTTGCTAGAAGCATTCTCCATTCCAAATCACTTTAGCAGCTCCACCGTGTACTTGGTGGATGAAGATCCCATCGTTCAGTTGGTGAATTTGGAGTCCTAAGAAATATTTGAGCTCACCCATGTGGCTCATCTCAAACTGATCATTCATAACATTAGAAAACTCTTCGCAAAGAGTGAAGTTAGTAGCACCAAAAAAAATATCATCTACGTAAATTTGAACTAGAATAATATCATGATTAGCATACTTAACAAAAAGCGTTGAATCAACCTCACCCATTTTGAAATCCAAATCAAAAAGAAAGTTCTTTAAGCGGCCATATCAAGCTCTAGGAGCTTGTCTCAAACCATAAAGTGCTTTCTTAAGTTTGAAAACGTGATTTGGAAATTTTTAATTTATAAAACCCGGAAGTTGAGAAACATATTCTTCCTCAACGACATCTCCGTTTAAAAACGCAATCTTTACGTCCATTTGAAAAAGTTTGAAATCTATATGGCATGCAAATGAAAATAGTAGTCTAATAGATTCTAATCTAGCTGCATGTGCAAAAGATTCCTCGAAATCGATACCTTCCTCTTACCTGTAGCCTTGAGCAACTAACCGAGCTTTATTCAGGATGACATTTATGTTCTCGTCTGTCTTGTTCTTGAAAATCCACTTCGTTCCTATAACGTTGTGGTTCTTCGAAGGCAACGGAACGAGCTCCCAGACCTTATTCCTCTCAAACTAGATAAGCTTCTCTTTCATGGCTACGATCCAAGAACTATCTTCGCACGCCTCGTTGATATTCTTTGGCTCCACAGATGAGACAAAGGCACAATACGCGAAGAAGTTGACTTGAGACCTTGTTTTGACACCATCTTCCATGTTGCCAATAACTTGCTCATGAGGATGGTCACGAACAGTTGGAAGCTTTCTGGGAACACCCTGGTCACTAGGAACATTCTCAAGAGATTCATTAGTAGAGGTTAGTTTCAACAGAATCAATAGCATTAGACTTATCAACAGAATCACAAATTACTTCCATAGAGTCATCGTCATCGATAATTCTAGGAGAGACAAAGTCTTCATTAAATGATACATGAGGAGATTCCTCGATCATTGAGGTTCTCTTGTTGTATATCCGGTAGGCTTTGCTACGGGTGGAATATCCAACAAAGATCCCCTCATCGGATCTTGGATCAAATTTGTCCAAACTGCCATACGTGTTCTTGATAAAACATTTTGCACCAAAAACTCTAAAATGTTTAACTTGAGGTAACCTATAAAACAATAATTCATAACAAGTTTGTTTAGTGCCGGCCCTCAAGAGTATTCTATTAAACACATAGCAGGTGGTAGTAACGCTTCTGCCTAAAATTGATGGCCAAGGTGGCTATCATCAAGCATAGTGCGAGCACACTCCACTAGCGTCCTATTCTTTCTCTCAACAACACCATTTTGAGTGGGTTCACGAGGAAAAGAAAAGGTGTGAGTGATACCAATCTCATCACAGAAGTTTGAGAAAGACTCGTTCTCAAATTCCCTTCCATGATCACTACGAATAGTGACAATGGTGGTCCCAATGAGATTTTGTACTTTCTTAGCAAATACTGTGAAGTTTTTAAAAGCATCATTTTTATTAACTAAAGTAAATATCCAAGTAAACATAGAAAAGTCATCAACGATGACAAGTCCATATCGGGCATTCCCTAATGAAGCAACTCTAGTTGGCCCAAAAAGATCTAGATGTAGAAGCTCTAGAGGCTGTTTAGAGGATATGCTTTTCTTAGGTTTGAATGACGATTTTGAAAGTTTGCCTCGTTGACACGAGTCGAAAAAGCTTTTCTTATTAAAAGAAAGCATAAGGAATCCTTTTATAGAATCTAGCTTGGATAGTTTGAAAAGTGTTCCGAAATTCGCATGACCAAAACGTCTATGCCATAAGTGTTGTTTACTTGTGTTGGCAATAAGACATTGTTCATGGGAATTTGGAATATCTAAGATATATAAGTCCTTATGGCATGTGTCGGAGAACAACACATTATTATTATCAGTTCTTAAAATATGGCACATTCCTTTCTCAAAGCTAACTTTGTAACCTTTGTTCCAAAGTTGACTTATAGAGATTAGATTGTGATTTAAGCCTTTAACAAGGTAAACATCACTTATAAGGGGTTTAGAAGGGTTACCAACTTTCCCAACACATATGCTGGTTCCACTCTCGTTGCCTCCAAAAACCACTCGGTTTCCATTTTCAATGGGTACCACTTCGGATAGCAACAGAGCTTTACCAATCATGTGTTTTGAGCACCCGCTATCAAGTGTCCAACCGTTCTTGTAGCCATATTTAGATTTGATGCTCCTTTTCTTTTTCTTGAGTACCTGAAGATAAGAACATTGTATCATAGTACCCAAGGTCATTGGGTCCTAAAAGATTAGAACTTTGAAAGCCAAGTCCAATTGGACCTAGACTTCCCAATATAATCATCATTGTACACAGCATTCATAAAATATGAGTTTATATATGCTTGTTTCTCATGCATGCTAGTGTCCTTCGGATCCCAAATAGAGAATGTCTTGAGAGCCCTATTCCTATTGGGAACATGCACATTTTGTTGATTTCTACGTGGTGCATGTGTTCTACGAGGAAGTGGTCTAGTGTATACATGACGTGGATAAGCATGCGGCACATGATGAAATGGTGGTGGCAACATATGATCCGGTGCAAGATGGTAATCATTCATATAATAATGATGAGGGTGAACATATGCATGTGGAGGAACACATGCGTAAGTGTGTCTCACTTGGTGTGCACGTGCTCATGGACGTGGAGCATAAAAATCATCATAAGTGTGAACATGTGAAGTAGGAGGTGTGTTCCTACGTGGTATAGCATTTGTGTACATAAATGCATGACCCTTCTTTGGAGGTCCACCCAAAGTGGGTTTCTTTCCAAAAGGGGATGTAAACTTAGTGGAAGTACCATTGGAAGATGAACTACCCATGGGGTGTTTGCTTCCACTAGTTGAGGCATCAGAGGATGGCCGTACAAAGGTGGTGGACGATTTGGATGAATTTTCCTTATTATATCCCAACCCAATGCGATGATTGGCCGGAAGTAAGTCATTCAGAATATTATCCAAATGGTCCTTGCCTTTGTTGAATTTCTCAACACGGCCTAATGTGAACTCATATTTCTCAGTGAGAGAAAGTATTTTAGCATCCATAGTAGACATTTGCGTGGTGAGTTCACAAACACATGACTTGAGATTCTCATTCTCAATACTCAAAGTTGAGTTCCGAGAAATCAAATCTGCTATCTCATGTTCTGTAACGGCCACTGTCCGGTCGTACGTATTTTGGGTGCGTATGTTATCCCGTGTGAGTATTTTCATATTCAGTTTTATGGTCGTGTCCCGTAGCTCTAACGCGTGATCGGATCCCATAGCCATGACCCTCTCCGAGGCGCGAACACTCCAATACATTCATTGTAATTTTTGGATATCGAAGGACCGATCTACAAATATTCCATTAAGTTTGATGTTCAAATGTTTATAACAGATATTAAAATCAAACCTGTACGTATTGGATTATAAAAAAACAAAAACAACTAATCCCAAACTCACGCACAACATAGGAGAACACAGAAAAAAAATATAAACAAATCCCAGAGCCCTTCTTTCTAATAAAACAACCTTTATAAATATACCTTTATAATAATAATAAAGAAAACCCCTAGGCTATATTGTAACCTCCCAGGCCAACCTATGAGAACTAGGGTTTTTATTTGTTACTCTAACCCTCTCACCTCCTGGCCGCCAGTACTTCACCCGAGAACCCTTCACAACCTCAAACAAACAATTTTATAAAACCCCAGGCCTTCAACCTTTATAACCCTGTGCTACTCTTTATAAAAACCCTACACACAGCCTTCAGTACTATGACCTAGGGTAATTATTTTCTTCCCCTACAAAAGCACAGCCGCCACCTATAACCGCAGCCAACTTTTTCTCCCCTTCTCCTTCTTCTTCTTCTATCAAGCCCCAGGCCGAGCCCCCTGTAATCTCCTCCTCCCGTTCTCCTTTTTCCCACAACCCACCGGCCTTCTTCCCCAGGCCAACTGCTTCTTCCCCCTATCCCGCAAGCACCCCCGGCTCCTCCTCCCAACTCCTCCTCCTCACGGCCAAACACCCCCCACAGTCCGGCCTCCAAACTTTCCCCCACAGCCGCAGTTCTCCTCCTCCTCCTCTTCTTCACTTCATCTCCAGCCGCCAAGCTTCCCATCTCCACGACCACAGCCCGAACTTCCACTGCACGGCAACACAGATCCACGGCCACCTCCCCACACCATTCCCACGGCCTCACAGCTCCAGGCCGAGAATAACACCCCCCACACACTCACAGATCCACGACGAAAGCTAAGCCGAGCTTCTCCCCTCACGCACGCAGACGCCGGGAGGCTCTCGGACACGCTCGCAGATCCACGCACCCCCGACAAATTCCTCCTCGTTGCAGAACTCGGTGACAACGTTCAGATCTCAACGAATATAGCTTCACGGCTGCCGTCCGTGTCGCCACTGCTCGTTAACGTCAACCGATCCCTCGCTTCACTCCAGGTTGGTAGATCTAACCCCTAAAACTCATAACTCCCACCGTAAAATAGAGAAACCTAATAAAACATGTTGATTAGACGTCGTAGGAACTTTTTGAAATCTGACCTGAACTGAAAAACGTGATTTCTGATTTTGTGCTCTGCCAAAACAGCGAACCAAACCCTCCAAGGCGTAGTACTCGTCGAGACGGTTCCAACGACACCAAGAACATCAAAAACAGGCGATTATATGATTTGTTATGATTTTTAGAAGTTTCGGCACGTTTACGCCGCCTTCATGTATTGCTGGATAACTTGAAATTGTGACGTGAAATGACGTAGGAAAGTGACACTATAATGACCAGGACAAAATTTGGGATCCAATGGTATATCATACGATATATCCCCATTTTAAACACTCAGAGAAAAAAATCATTTCTGTAGCAAGTTGAATAAAAAGGACGTATTCGTCATTAATTGAAATTACGGAAACGGTCGTTCGACCCGTTTCCGCTTTGTAGAACTGTCACCATAAAACCGTAATATTGTTAACAGTAAAATTCAGTGAGTCCTGACATGTTTAACAGTATGGACATCGTGAAATCATGCGCCTCGAAGGCGGTATCGTGATATCGTGATGTCGTGTGAGTCGACTAGGCCGGCTCGTGTTCCGGCAAAACTTTTGGGTGGGGTTAGGGTTGATCGGCCACTGGGCATATGAAAGGTACTCTCCTCAAGAGCACCACCCGACGCGGTGGGTTAGTGTCAATCACGGTAAGCCCCCGTAAGAGGAACGACCTTCTCATCACGACCTAAAGGCGAGAACCCTAGATTAGATGTGAATTCTTGACATGGACATTGTAACGCTAACTTGGTCATCGTGAATATTGAAATACTAACAAACTCAGAGAATCTTAACTTTAAACTTGCCATCGACTAGAATTGCATGCCTAGGATTGTACGTTCACGTTCTACAAAATTGTTAATTGTTAAATTGCTGCAGTCACTTCTATTAAATTTTGATGCTCCTAAAATTCATATATCTGTCATATACTTCGCTTCGGGATGCTAACCACTTCTTGCAGATCCCTAGCTGACATACATTCATGTTTGTGGATGTATGTCAGGTTCAGAGCTTGAGTACCAGGAGGACCAGTACGAGAGCCAGAGTTGGAGAGTCAGGAGTTCGCACCTGACACAGTGCCTCTCCCAGCAGAGGACTAGTGGACCCCCGACACCTTACTGCTTTCTTAGTTCCTTTTTAGTCGTTGTAGTTACTTTCGAGTACGTTACTTTCCTTGTTGCTACTTTTAGCCCAGCTGTGGCATTGTTAAACTTTGTGTACGAACATTATTTCTGGATGTGGCTTTATCTTTTCTAGATGTGTTTCTTATTGTTCTGAATGGTAGTTGCAAGGACCTCATCTGTGTTTTAATCACAGACGCTTATTGGACTCGAGCTTCACCGCTCCAGTTCAAGCGGACCGCGTAACGCTCTCGTTTCCGGGTCTTTTGGGAAGCGGGGCGTTACAGGTTTTGTTGGTGGCCGATGCAGGTCCTTTGCAACTGCAAAATTCAGAATAATGAGAACGCTTATCATTAGCCAAACATTTAGAGTAATCATATACACGGGATTAACTCGGGCATTCTTTCTCTTTTGCAGGATGGCTGGAAGACGCATTACCCGACACGGAACCGGAGCAGGGACCGGAGCTCCTGGAGGCGGAGACGAAGACATCCGCCAGATGATGGGAGTTATGAGAGATATGCTGGAGGTTCAGCATCATCTAGTCCAGCAGGGACGCCAGGCTGCGCTAGTTGCGCCAACCGCACCAGCTGCACCAGCCCCGGGAGCCAAGCAGTTCAGAGAGATGCGTCCGAAGAGCTTTTCCGGACGAGAGGGCCCACTAGCGGCCGAAGAGTGGCGTCAGAGCACTGAGGATGATTTGGGCCTTGCCCGAATCCATAAAGATGAATGGGTGGATCTTGCCAGGAAGCAGCTGACAGATAATGCCCACAGTTGGTGGACTGCGGAGGAGGCCAGGCTGACCAAGCCGGTTTCATGGGATACTTTCAGCAAGAGATTTGAAGCCCAGTACTTTCCCAAGTCGGCGAAGCGGATGATGGAGAGTCGCTTCATCAACCTGGAGCAGGGTACTATGACTGTCGACGAGTACGAGGCGGAGTTTACTATGCTGAGCCGCTACGCCCCTACCATGGTGAAGGAACCTGAGGACTGTGCACATCGTTTCCTACAGGGCTTGGACCTGGACATCCAGAGTGTGCTGTCCGGGAATACTTTTTCCACTCATGAGGATGTTCTGGTAGCTGCGAAGAATCAGGAGCATGTAGCTAATCTGAAGAAGGCCCGACAGGCGGGTAAGCGCCCGATGGAGATGCTGAGGAGTGCACCTAGGCCCGGTGTACGACCAGTCCAGACCACCCAGTTCAAGAGGCCAGCCGCACCTGTTTTCAACTGAGCTGAGCTGACTTGCCACTTCTGCGGCAAGCTTGGCCATGTGAAGAAGGACTGCAGGAAGATGCTGAATCAGTGTTTGGTTTGTGGATTGTTTGCTCATGTTGCGAAGGACTGCCCCCGAGGTTCTCGACCTATGACTGCTGGAGCACCTGGACCTGTTCAGCGGACAGTGCCTGCACCTGGACCTGCTCAGAGACCAGTGCCTGCACCTGGATAGCGAGGACCACCTCTGGTACCGCAGGAGCAAGCCTTTCAGCAGGCCAAACCCCCGGTGCGTCGAGCTTACACCATGACGGCCGTTGAGGCTGAAGCTGATGACGACGTGATCGCTGGTAACCCTTGACCTAGTCTTTACTTTTCTGCATTTATGTTTGATTAGTTAGTTTCCTTGTTTGATATAGTTGCTTGTTACCCCTTAGGTGTTATCCTAGTTTCTTCTCACCCAGCCCTGACTCTGTTCGACTCTGGAGCTTCCATGTGCATCCTGTCACGGGAGTTCGTAGTCGAACACTCGATACCTACCTACACACTTCCCAAGTGTTGGAACATCACGACTGGGAATGGTGTAGTGAAGGTTGCCCTTGGTTTTCGACCTTGTCCATTGGTGGTTAGTGGACACAAATTGTATGCTAATTTCATCGTCCACGACCTTCCCAATTTCGATGTGATTCTCGGCATTGATTGGTTAGGAGCTTTTTACGCCACGATCGACTGTCACCGGAAGAAAGTGGTGTTTGAAATTTCTGACCATCCAGTATTCGAGTTCAGCGGAGGACGTTCGCTTGGACCTGTCAAGTTTCGGGCCCAGCTGTATAGATTGACAGTTGCATCTATGATAGCAGAGCCGGAGAAGCCAGCTGTAGTACGAGACTTCGAGGATGTCTTCCCCGAGGACATTTCCGGTTTGTCGCCTGATCGAGCATTGGAGTTCGGCATTGACCTGCTGCCAGGAGCTCAACCGATTTCTAAGGCGCCGTACCGTATGGCTCCAGCCGAGCTAGAGGAGCTGAGGAAGCAGTTGGACGAGCTGCTACAGAAGGGTTTTATTCATCCCAGTGTGTCTCCCTGGGGTGCGCCCGTCTTGCTGGTGAAGAAGAAAGACGGATCAAGGAGGATGTGTATCGACTATCGGGAGCTAAATCAGATCACTGTGAAGAACAAGTACCCGCTGCCCTGTATTGATGATATCTTCGATCAGCTTGGTGGATCGAAGGTGTTTTCGAAGTTGGATCTTCAGAGCGGATACCATCAAGTCAGAGTGAAGAAGGATGACGTGCCCAAGACAGCTTTCCGGACCAAGTACGGGCACTATGAGTTCGTTGTCATGCCGTTCGGTGTGACCAACGCTCCTGCAGTGTTCATGAATCTCATGAACCTCATCTTTTACGACTTCCTCGACAAGTTCGTGGTGATCTTTATAGATGACATCTTGGTGTACTCGAGGAGCGAGGAAGAGCATGCAGAGCACTTGAGATTGGTATTGGGGACGCTCCACCATCATCGACTATATGCCAAGTATAGCAAATGCGAATTCTGGCTTGACAGAGTTGCATTTCTTGGACATGTAGTATCAGGAGCCGGCATCTCAGTGGATCCAGAGAAGGTCAGGGCAGTCAGTGATTGGCCTACACCGCGATCGGCTTCGGACATCAGGAGTTTCCTCGGATTGGCTGGCTACTATCGCAGATTTATCAAGGAATTCTCGAGGATAGCTGAGCCGATGACGAGATTGACTCGAAAAGATGTCAAGTTCAGTTGGTCAGAATCTTGTGAGCAGGCTTTTTCCATCTTGAAGGAGAGACTGACGATTGCACCGATCTTAGCTATTCCAGACAGAAGCGGAGGCTTTGAGGTTTTCTGCGATGCATCAGGGAAGGGACTTGGTTGTGTTTTGCACCAGCATAACCATGTAGTTGCGTATGCTTCAAGACAGCTGAAAGTCCATGAGAAGAACTATCCGACCCACGATTTGGAGCTCGCCGCTGTCATATTTGCGCTGAAGATTTGGCGTCATTTCTTACTGAGTGAGAAGGTGAAGATATTCACTGATCACAAAAGTTTGAAATACATATTTACTCAGAAGGAACTAAATATGAGGCAGCGCAGATGGTTGGTGTTGATGGCAGACTACGACATCGATCTCCGGTATCACCCGGGGAAAGTGAATGTCGTACCGGACGCTTTGATCCGACTGCCAGAGGTGATGATTCTTACAGCTCAGTGGAGATTACAGCAGGACCCGCGAGAGATGGATGTTGAAGCTGTTCTTTCGGGAGTCACTTCGTCGTTGATGAACATGCAGATTCAGTCGACGATTGTTGATCGGATCAAGAGTGCGCAGGCTGGTGATGCTAAGTTGATGAAGATCAGAGAGCAAGTCGAAGCCGGACTCCGGACAGATTTTCTGATTCATGAGGATGGATCTTTGAGGTATGGCAGTAGGATCTGCGTGCCTGCAGGAGATGTCAGAGAAGAGTTGATGAATGAGGCTCACAGTTCGCCTTATTCTATTCATCCTGGAGGTACGAAGATGTACAAGGATCTTCGTCAGAATTTTTGGTGGCACGGGATGAAGAGAAGTGTGGCACGGAGTGTTGCCAAATGCCTGGTGTGTCAGCAGTTGAAGGCTGAACACCATCGCACCGCCGGACTACTACAGCCCCTGCCTATCCCGGAGTGGAAATGGTAGCACATCACGATGGACTTCGTGACTGGCCTACCTCGGAGCACCAAACAGAATGACGCAATTTGGGTCATCGTCGATCGACTGACCAAGTCTGCGCACTTCATACCGTTCCGAGTAGGACAATCCACGGAGATACTGGCAAGGAAATATATGGAGGTAATGATCCAACTCATCCTTTCCGTATTTCTTTCTAGTACGAGTTGTGACGTGAAATATGTTGTGTAGGAGATTGTGCGCTTGCATGGAGTCCCTATGAGCATCGTAACTGATCGTGATACGAGGTTCACATCTCAGTTCTGGAAGAGTCTGCAGACCAATCTTGGTACCAGTCTGAAGTTCAGCACTGCGTATCACCTGCAGACGGATGGCCAGTCAGAGCGGACCATTCAGATCCTGGAGGACATGCTGAGAGCTTGCATGCTAGATTTCAAGGGTTCGTTGGAGGATCATCTACACCTGGTGGAGTTCTCCTACAACAACAGTTATCAGGCAAGCATCGGCATGGCGCCATTTGCTGCTCTCTACGGGAGGAAGTGTCGTTCGCCCCTGAGCTGGGACGACGTTGGAGATAGAGAGCTTTTGGGACCGGAGTTGATTGTCGAAGCTGTGGACGTTGTTTGAGATATCAAGGACAAGCTTCGGATAGCTCAGGACCGTTATAAGCATTGGGCTGATGCTAAATGGCGTCCTCTGGAGTTTCAGCCGGGAGACCATGTGTTCTTGAAGATTTCCCCGAATCGAGGAGTGATTCGCTTTGGGAAACGTGGAAAGATCAGCCCGAGGTACATCGGACCCTTCGATGTTCTGGAGAGAGTTGGCGAGGTAGCATACCGCTTAGCCTTGCCACCATCTTTGGAGGGTGTTCACGATGTCTTCCATGTGTCTCAGCTTCGTCGGTACATCAGCGATCCATCTCACGCTGTTAACTACTCTGAGATCACCGTTCGTCCAGATCTGACGTATGATCAGCAGCCAGTGTAGATTCTTGACAGACGTCAGAAGTCACTCCAAAACAAGACTGTCAACCTTTTTAGGGTGATGTGGCGACACGGTTCGCCAGGAGAGTCCCCTTGGGAGAGAGAAGATGAGATGAGAGAACGTTACCCACACATGTTCCCTGACCAGTGATGATTGGGAATTCCGCGGGCGGAATTTTCTTTAAGGTGGGTAGGATGTAATGGCCACTGTCCGGTCGTATGTATTTTGGGTGCGTATGTTATCCCGTGTGAGTATTTTCATATTCAGTTTTATTGTCGTGACCCGTAGTCCGAACACGTGATTGGATCCCATAGCCATGACCCTCTCCGAGGCGCGAACACTCCGGTACCTTCATTGTAATTTTTGGATATCGAAGGACCGATCTACAAATATTCCATTAAGTTTGATGTTCAAATGTTTATAACAGATATTAAAATCAAACCTGTACGTATTGGTTTATAAAAAACAAAAACAACTAAACCCAAACTCACGCACAACATAGGAGAACACAGAAAAAAATGTAAACAAATCACAGAGCCCTTCTTTCTAATAAAACAACCTTTATAAATATACCTTTATAATAATAATAAAAAGCCCCCTAGGCTATATTGTAACCTCCTAGGCCAACCTATGAGAACTAGGGTTTTTATTTGTTACTCTAACTCTCTCACCTCCTGGCCGCCAGTACTTCACCCGAGAACCCTTCACAACCTCAAACCAACAATTTTATAAAACCCCAGGCCTTCAACCTTTATAACCCTGTGCTACTCTTTATAAAAACCCTACACACAGCCTTCAATACTATGACCTAGGGTAATTATTTTCTTCCCCTACAAAAGCACAGCCGCCACCTATAACCGCAGCCAACTTTTTCTCCGCTCCTTCTTCTTCTTCTATCAAGCCCCAGGCCGAGCCCCCTGTAATCTCCTCCTCCTGTTCTCCTTTTTCCCACAACCCACCAGCCTTCTTCCCCAGGCCAACTGCTTCTTCCCCTATCCCGCAAGCACCCCCGGCTCCTCCTCCCAACTCCTCCTCCTCACGGCCAAACACCCCCCACAGTCCGGCCTCCAAACTTTCCCCCACAGCCGCAGTTCTCCTCCTCCTCCTCTTCTTCACTTCATCTCCAGCCGCCAAGCTTCCCATCTCCACGACCACAGCCCGAACTTCCACTGCACGGCAACACAGATCCATGGCCACCTCCCCACACCATTCCCACGGCCTTACAGCTCTAGGCCGAGAACAACACCCCCCACACACTCACAGATCCACGGCGACAGCTAGGCTGAGCTTCTCCCCTCGCGCACGCGGACGCCAGGAGGCTCTCGGACACGCTCGCAGATCCACGCTCCCCCGACAAATTCCTCCTCGCTGCAGAACTCGGTGACAACGTTCAGATCTCAACGAATATAGCTTCACGGCTGCCGTCCATGTCGCCACTACTCGTTGACGCCAACCGACCCCTCGCTTCACTCCAGGTTGGTAGATCTACCCCCTAAAACTCATAACTCCCACCGTAAAATAGAGAAACCTAATAAAACATGTTGATTAGACGTCGTAGGAACTTTTTGAAATCTGACCTGAACTGAAAAACGCGATTTCTGATTTTGTGCGCTGCCAAAACATCGAACCAAACCTTCCACGGCGTAGTACTCGTCGAGATGGTTCCAACGACACCAAGAACGTCAAAAACAGGCGAGTGTATGATTTGTTATGATTTTTAGAAGTTTCGGCACGTTTACGCCGCCTTCATGTATTGCTGGATAACTTGAAATTGTGACGTGAAATGACGTAGAAAAGTGACACTATAATGACCAGGACAAAATTTGGGATCCAATGGTATATCATACGATATATCCCCATTTTAAACACTAAGAGAAAAAAATCATTTCTGTAGCAAGTTGAATAAAAAGGATGTATTCGTCATTAATTGAAATTACAGAAACGGTCGTTCGACCCGTTTCCGCTTTGTAGAACTGTCACCATAAAACCGTAATATTGTTAACAGTAAAATTCAGTGAATCCTGACATGTTTAACAGTATGGACATCGTGAAATCGTGCGCCTCGAAGGCGGTATCGTGATATCGTGATGTCGTGTGAGTCGACTAGGCCGGCTCGTGTTCTGGAAAAACTTTTGGGTGGGGTTAGGGTTGAGCGGCCACCCGACGCGGTGGGTTAGTGTCAATCACGGTAATCCCCCATGAGAGGAACGACCTTCTCATCACGACCTAAAGGCGAGAACCCTAGATTAGATGTGAATTCTTGACATGGACATTGTAACGCTAACTTGGTCATCGTGAATATTGAAATACTAACAAACTCAGAGAATCTTAACTTTAAACTTGCCATCGACTAGAATTGCATGCCTAGGATTGTACGTTCCTGTTCTACAAAATTGTTAATTGTTAAATTGCTGTAGTCACTTCTTTTAAATTTTGATGCTCCTAAAATTCATATATCTGCCGTATACTTCGCTTCGGGATGCTAACCTCTTCTTGCAGACCCCTAGCTGACATACATTCATGTTTGTGGATGTATGTCAGGTTCAGAGCTTGAGTACCAGGAGGACTAGTACGAGACGCCAGAGTTGGAGAGTCAGGAGTTCGCACCTGACGCAGTGCCTCTCCCAGCAGAGGACTAGTGGACCCCCGACACCTTACTGCTTTCTTAGTTCCTTTTTAGTCGTTGTAGTTACTTTCGAGTACGTTACTTTCCTTGTTGCTACTTTTAGCCCAGCTGTGGCATTGTTAAACTCTGTGTACGAACATTATTTCAGGATGTGGCTTTATCTTTTCTGGATTTGTTTCTTATTGTTCTGAATGGTAGTTGCAAGGACCTCATCTGTGTTTTAATCACAGCCGCTTATTGGACTCGAGCTTCACCGCTCCAGTTCAAGCGGACCACGTAACGTTCTCGTTTCCGGGTCTTTTGGGAAGCGGGGCGTTACATGTTCATCCGGATCCTCAATGTTAACATGCTCAAGTTGAGATTTGAGATTTACAATCTCAATTCTCAAGGCTTCAACAACGGTGTCGTTGTTGGTGATGACAGGTTTAGGTGTGTTTAGAAGACTAGTTAGCTCATCTTTGATTTTAGTATATCTATTCACTAACTTAGAATACCTGGACCAAATTTGTTCATTAGCTAATCTAAGGTCATCCATAGTTACCTCTTCACCTTCATCCTCGCTTTCATCTGAAGCGGGCTCTTGATCATATTGCTCTCTTGCCATGAAGCACATGTGTGCTTTCTCTACTTGTTCTTCATCTGACTCACCACTTGAAGAGTCCTCTTCAGAGTCAATGAATGTACCAACAAGCCCTTTCTTGTACTCTTTCTTGTACTTTCTTGACTTATCGAACTTAGGTGCCTTCCATTTCTCCTTTTGTTTGTTGAGGGGACAATTGACCTTGATGTATCCTGGCTTATTGCATTTGAAATACAAAGAAGAAGAAGCATTAGTAGAACCAACTTTGGATTTGTTCTTGAAGTTACCTTTTCGAAAAAAAACCGGTTGAACTTCTTTGCCATGAGGGTCAAATATTCCATGTCCAACTCAGCTTCCGATTCTCACTATCGATAGGTGTGGTAGGGGCGGCCTTGAAAGCAATCGCCTTTTTCTTCGGCTCTTCTTGCTTCAAGAACGCCTTCATCTTGTCTTGCATCTTGATCTTGCTGTCCTTTCGTACCTCATAAGATATTAAGGTACCCATTAGTTGAACAACAGTATACTTATACATATCATTACCTTCCTCGATAGCGTAGGTTTGCTTTTCCCAACTCGAAGGAAGTCCGTCAATGATCTTTGCAACTTTCTCTTCTTGGGTATAGGTCTTTCCAATAGCTTCCAATTCGTTGGTTAGATCCACGAAGCAAGCATAGTACTCCTTAATTCTCTCACCCTGTTCCATGTGAAATAACTCGAACTCTTTGTTAGCAACAGTGAGTTTAGAGTGTTTTACCCTGCTCGTTCCCTCGTGTAAGATGAGGAGTTGATTCCAAATCTGATATGCACTCTTACATGTGCATATCTTATTGAAGTCTTCAGGCTCCAGTGCACATGTAAGACATTCATTGCCTTGGCATTGCTCACCTCTGCAACGACCTCCGTGGCAGTCCACTTTGTGAAGTCTTCTTCAGTGGGCTCAACGTACTCCGTTAACGTGGCTCTCCAAAGTGATGCGCTCCGGAGGAAAGTTTTCATCTGGCATTTCTAGTACCCATAGTTGGTACCATTGAAGTGAGGAGGCCTGCTTGAGGAGTATCCTTCGATCACTGAAGAGGCTCCTTCACGATTCTTGTAAGAGCTGTAGTCGGGAGGTGGTCGAACGGCCTTGTTGTCGTTTGTTTGTCCTAGCTATGAACCAAGCTTTGATACCAAATGTAATACCCTGGAAGCTACTGCACAAGTACTAGGGGGTGAATAGTACTTTAAAATAATCAAGAGGATAATTCCTAATTATTTTGTAAACACAAACAATAATGCGGAATAGAAGTGACAACAAGAATTACACAACGCAAACAACTGATGTAATGGGTTCGGATCCACCCAAGTCTCACCGACTTGTTCCCGGTGATCCTACGTCCCAGACACCAGGATCTCTTCCGACTACTTGAGTTAGAATCCACTAACTCAAGTTTTCACTAAAAACCTCTTGTAGAAAATACTACAAGACAAATCAATTCAAAGATTGAATCGTGACTCCCACAAACCGGGATCACAAACCTCTCATAAACCGAGAGCAAACTATAACAAAGAGTTTAATGAAATATAAAGAACTCACCACAAATTCCTATGCCTTGAGAGATACTTACGGTATTAGGGCAAGGAAGGATGATGAGAAGAAAAGATCACGAAACCCTAGCACCACTAAGATGAACAGATGGAGATGGCTAGGATGATGAAGATGATGATCTTTGAATCTTTCAGGAGAATGAACGCACTAAAACTTAAGATCTCTTGGAAGAATTAGGTCTACAAGGGAGAGAGAGATGCTTTTTCGAGAGAGAGCGCGCCTTGAAATTCAATAATCGATAAATTTCCAATTAGATCTGAAATCCCTCTGATAATAGAGGAATTTCCATGTTTGAAACGCATCAAACAAATATGGAAAGAATCAAAACAGATCCACAAAAATCGTGGAAATAAAATCTCCAACGGTTGGAAAATTAAAGCAGCTTAATCGATCTAAGAAGGATCATTAACCGATTAGTTGGAGAACTGTCGGTCGGTAAGCCTTCTTGGACCGACTAGTTATGAAACAGAGATTTTAGTAAAAACAACACGATAAACTAGTCGGTCGAAGAAGAGACACTAACCGACTAGTTTGACAACTAATCGGTCGGTGAACCTTCTTGGACCGACTAGTTAGTCAATAGAGAAATGAGTCAAATAAGAAGGATAATCTAGTCGGTCTAAGAAGAAACATTAACCGACTAGTTTGGAAACTAGTCGGTCGGTGAACCTTCTTGGACCGACTAGTTGGTCAACAGAGATTAGGCTAAGAATCACAAAGATGACTAGTCAGTTTAAGAAGAATTTCCAACCGATTATATTGTCATTTAATCGATTGGTTCTTCTACTTGAACCAACTACGATGCACAGAAAGCCAAGATAAAGATGATAAGCTAAAGAACCCTATCTAATGGCTTCTAAGGCATTCTTAGGGATAAGATAAGATAGACATGAGGGTTACTAAGCAAGTAAGACTCAAGGCTTAACATTCTATAAACGAAGCTAGAAGACATAGAAATATACAAGACAACCCGTCTTCAAAGCTCCAACATGACGAGTTCAGATGCTCTTGACTTCATCGACAAATCCTTGAGCTTCAACGAAGCTTCAGGCACAATGATCATGCACTTTAAAGAAGTCTTGAGACGTCGCTTGAGATCTACAAAGTAAATTGGCGACGATCTCCATAACTACGCTCAAAGAGAATTAGTACACGATATTTATGTTTGTTCATCATCAAAACCAAATCAGGGGAATCATACTCAACACACACATCATTTCATACATCTTACATTGCTCATTTCTTTACATGATGCCTCCCAAAGAGCGCAAGAAGAAGGAAACTACCACTGGCCCTACCCAAGGCAAGGGCAAACGTCGAAAGATGAAGGCTTTTCATGCCGAACTTGCCCGAGCCCATGCCATCAGTGAGAGGGGAGATGAACCACTTTCTGCCCCTTAGTTAGACATACTAGGCATCAATTTCATGAGTGAGGATAAGCACACAAAGTTCATATCACTTAACTCTCGTGCTATAATGCCTACCAAATTCCCGAGTGTCACCGCTCTTTCGGCACTAGGCCTCCTCGACGTAGTCAACACCCTCCTCCGAAAAATCAGATGAGAGGAGTTCTTAGAGTGTGAGGATAGGAACTACAAGCGGCTCACTTTGGAGTTTCTTTCCACTTTCAGGATTTATCCAGCGAGTTTCTCATTCTGTAACATGAACAAGGAGTACGGCCAATCTAAGCACTCCTTGAACCCGCTCTTCAAGTGTCCTAGAGCTTTAAAGCATGTGGCAATCCACAACAACCATCCTTACCCCCTGAGTTTGATGCGAATGATTTTTGATTCTGGATCACCAAGCTCCAAGTCTTCCCCAAGACTCTAACGAAGGAATCCAGCATCATTTACCCTGGCCTCCGCATTGTCCATCGCATCATTGCGAACACTCTATTCTGTCGATATGAGACATGACAGGTCTCTCGGGATGATCTCTTCTTTTCGTGGTGTGCCTCACAGTGTCGTGTCCTTTGTGAGGGTAGCTATCATGTCCCCAATATATCCTCCATGCTGGGTCATCGCTTATGCAAAAATTCCTTCATATCATGGCCGACCCCAAATCTACTATTTGTTATGGGGGCCTCATCCGTATCATTGCCATGCTCCCTCATGTCTCCTACAAGATCCCAGACTCCATGACTCCAGTTCTTGGCCCTACTTCTCTCGATCTCTCGGTGCTTGTTGATCGCTCCCGGATATACACCTAGACAAGGACGTAGATTTACCGTAAGTGCACGGTTAAGTGGCAAGTGGGTATCAAATCACAGGGAGGACTAATGATGGTACCCTACGTTAATTACTAAGCTACTTGGTGGGAAATTATTTGGGAATGGTTGGTGTCATAATCGGTTGAGTACAGATAAAATTCAATATAATAAAGATGTCTAGGGCTAGGGAATCACCATTATGGATTTTCAAGTCATCAATGTGAGTTATGAATTACCATGCAATTAGACTTGGTTTAAGGTGAACTTGCCACGACTAATTAGAGAACAGGCGCACGCTGTCACGCTACGCAAGTCTATAACAATCTAAACTAGAGCCTCGCTATCGCTCTAGCCTAGTCCAAACCACTAGCATTAAGATCGGCAATTATGTCCAATCCCAACTCAAGCTCGTTGTCGCGCAACTTGAATTCGGATCTAGATCGTGATAGTTTGTACTCGTTCACCGTCGTGCAACGAATATGAGTATAGTAGAACAATAAAAATGCTAGATTTGGTCGCTGTCGCGCACCAAGTCTAGGATATTTCGATTGTAATCCTAAATCGAATATCTATGGCTTTCCGTGGATCAAGATCCTCTGTCCAGCTCTCAAGATCCAAGAAAATCTCTATCTATCCGTAGTAGAATAATCAAGGTCTAACCTTTCTAACAAGCCTAATATCATAACAATTTATTAAATCTCAAAATCAAACATTAGATACATATGGTTCATCCCTTTGCCATAGAGCAAAGGAACAACTCACAAATCATATTAGAAATCAATAGGGAAGCAAGATCAACAATAGAATTCATCATGTAATCAAGATTTAATAAGAGATATAGCATAAAAATCAAAGCTTGCAAGAGATCAAGACAAACCAATGTTGCGAAGAAGCTTAATATAGAAAATTAAGATCATGTCTTCAATCTCTCGCCAATACAAAAGCTTAACTATAAATTAAAACTAAAGAAAAATTATTCTAAGAAGTCTCACTGGTCTCCCCTGAGGCTGAAGACAAAACTGGGCTTAAATACATGCCCAAAAAACCAAAAAAATCCAGACCAAAACTGCCCATGCGCAGCCAGAAACCCTAGTTTTCACAATTAGCTGTTGGCACAACTCTGCCGAGTGAGTATCTCACTCGGCTGAGTGAGAAGTCTACTCGGTCGAGTAGGACAGTCTGCAGATCACTCCAAAAACAGAGAAGTCGCCTTGGATTTCTTCAGAATCTTTGCTTCCACTCAGGCAAGTGGAGTTCTTACTCTGCCAAGTGGAAGTTACCACTCGGTCTAGTGCATTATGGCACTCAGGCTGGCAAATGTCGTCATATCAGCTTTACTCGGCCGAGTAAGCTGCTTTACTCAGGCAAGTGAGCTGTGTCACTCGGCCAAGTGGCCTGTTTCTGAACTTTTTTCTTCTTCTCCTCGCTTCATCGTCGATTCTTTCGACGTTCTTCTTCTTCCACTCATCCTCCAGTGTCGTTAGCCCTCCGATATGATCATGGGCGACACTCTGGCACGCGTGTATGTTCTCTAGGCTTCAATTGCTCCCGATTGCTCCATATCTCCTGAAATCAGACGAAAACCAAGAAATAGTGAAAAGTATCGAAACATCGTCGAATAATCGTGAAAATCGCGATATGAGCAATCAAAATGACATGCAAATATGAAGAAATAAAGTGTAAAATATGAGCCTATCAAAAATCCCCCAAGCTTGCCTCTTACTCGTCCTCGAGGAAATGAGTAAAAAGACAAACTTGGCGAATAAAAATAAAGGAAAATGAATGAAGGAAAAAGACACTACTACAGATTTGGGCTTGGATAACGCCACTTAGATAGCGCTTCTAAAAAGCGCTATCTAAATGAGCTCTTGTATAGCGCTTCTGTACTTATAGAAAATAAAAATAAATAAAAATTAAGCTAAAAATCACTTAGATAGCGCTTTTTGTCAAAGCGCTATCCAAGTAATACCTTAAATAACGCTTTATTTTAACGCTATGGTACTAATCGTTACGTAAGCATTATTATTAAAAAAATACATATATATAATGTCTTGCATAGCGCTCAAGTAAAAATATCGGAGCCTTAGGCGGGAAAAATTTCCCATTCCGCCGTTTTCCTCTGCGTATGATCCTCTCATTTCCAAACAAGCCCTAAATTCCCCAGGCGACCTCCCCCCTCCTCCTCCTCACATCGGCTTGTCCGATCCATTTCTCGTCGACGGCGGCTCCTCCGGCCCTCACCTCTTCCGATACAAGCTTCCTCCTCTTTCGACCTGAACTACCAAAGATCAATCGTCAATGTAAAGGTCGTACGAGCTTCCTCCTCTTTCGATCTGAGCTACCTGAGATCGAATCGAGCTACCCATCCATCCGATCGGAGCTTGCCAAAGGTCAAATCGGATCTCGAAACTGTCGAGTGTCGATCGAAGCTCATCGAAACCATCGATCGAAGCTCGCCCCATCGGAGATCGCTCCAAGGCATTCGAAGTCGCAAATCCCGTCATTTTGGTCATTTTCACCGCTTTCGGATCTCTCCGAACGAGGCATAATGTTAATCGATGCAGTCTCCGGCGCGATCAGGAACGAAGGCGACGACCAGTTCACAAATGATCTCGTCTGCTTCATCAACCTCTGTTCTCCTTCCAACTCGAATCCATAACCCTTCAGGTTTCATCTCATAATCCCTAATATTTTCTACTGGGGAAATTGGGATTCTTTAAAAATACTGGATATTCCTCAGTTTCGGTAAAAATTGGCATTAAAATTTAGAAATTCATGTTATAGAGTTGCGGACAGCGCTGTTAATGATTGAATGCATGAACATGGGTAAATTCATCTACTACTTCTCGGATGCTATGAAAGTTTGAACCTTTTGGTGCATAATTTGAATTTTTTTCAGTGCCTAATACAATAGTACCACATGGGTCTCGTCTAATACCTGAAATTTTTTCCTAATTTGTTCATCATATTATTTGACTATAATGGCAAATGTCATATTGTATGTTTTGCGATTTAAACATCATTCGTTACAAAATTTTTACTAAATTGTGCTTCAAATTTGGAGATTTGGTGTTGTAATGGTAATACGTGAATTGGATGTTTTGTCCCTACCGAGTGAACCTTGAATTTAGTGGTCAAGAATTAGCCTGGAGCGATTGGCTATGTCAAGTTCCTCCAGCTACAAGCAAAGGTGAGAAGTTTAATCAAGGATCAACCAATTTCAATGATGAGCTTCTTGAATCCACAATGACGTTTTTGTATCTGATCGCGACGCAGGTGCTGGCGACGAATGAATTCTGGCCGGCACACGGGGGAAGGCGCCCGAGGCTTCTCAAGTGATGGATGCCATTGATGCACTCTTGTCTTCTCATAGAGATGGGGGTTCTGGCTCTAAGCAATGAGCTCTTCAGACATGAAGAAAAATACATGTCTTTATGCATGCAAAGAAAAGTAGGGTTTTTTGCCTTCCTAAATTGTATTGGTGTATTTGTATTAAGGTAAATTGTACTCCAAATTGCATGCAAATGTTCTGATCTGTACATTCTGCTGTTTCAATTAAGATCATCCACACAGAAGCGTATGTTGGGCAATCAAAAGTGAAGTCAGCTGCTGCTGCCTGCCATGCGTATGCGATCATCCTTTTGATATCACTGAGTTATTTTATCAATTTAATTGGATGCTTTGTGAAAATTTTATTTGTCTTATTTTTGAGCTGATATCATTATCATTATTCAGACTTAATTCATCCATTAAGTTGGTGGAACACAATGAAGCTTTGAAGGCAGCAAATGCTTTGGATAGTATCAACAAGTATCATTTCCAGATGTATATGGAGAATACTTGAACTTGTAAAGCTTCAAAATGCGCATGATATTATTTTTAGTCAATGGTAAAAATGTTTTCCAGACTACTGTTGTCATTCTAGATATGACATAGTGGTTGATGCAACAGACAAGTTTCAATCCTCCATAATTTTAGCAAGTCATGTAGTGCTACTGTTGGCAGTAGTGCCTTGTGTTTACAGATTACTACTAGATCTTGCCTTGGTATCTTGAAGCATTCACATCTATTATACAATTGAGATGTTTTGAATGGGTTGCTGATTAGTTCAAAAGGGTTGTAGAAAGATTGAATCAACAGGTAAGATGTCAGTTTGTGAAAATTTTGGCGGATGGGAAACCATAATTTACTGAAAGCATATTACTTAGATGATATCTTACTAGCTTGTGATTCAACTGATGACAACTGCCACCGCCTATGTTAAGCTCACCACCTTACTAGACCAAATGGTTATATTGATTAACTATGATGGAACCTGTGGGTGGCACGTTCTCCGTCTGGCCAAGGTTCCCTGCAAGGTGTTCTGGGTCATTCCCATGGGAGAAGTATCTCTATTAGACCCTCCCTTGTTATTTGAATGGTGGTTATCTACACTTACTTTCTACGGTTCATTGAGGCTCAGGGTAATGACTCTTTATATGGTTTTAGCTGGGTTGCCTTTCCTACATGTTCCAATTGATACAACTCTAATTTTTGTGGAATAAGGCTGAACGACTGAAGATGGCTGCAGAGGAGAGAGAGGATGGCTGGGTTGTTTCTGAGACCCCTTCTGTTGATTAAGTTGGTCATTATTTGCCGTGAGAGATCAGGATTAGTATAATAGGCATGTGTGTGCATGCACATGCATGTTTTTTGCACTGTATGTTGTCACAGTTTCAGTCGATAAAATTATTTAGTTAGTGGAGGTTAGCCTAGTGATGTGGACACAGGTTTGCTTGTGTACATATGTATGTGTGTAGACAATGTATATTATTACACTTTTAGCTGAAAGAATTATTTGGTCAAGGTCATCTTATAATAGTGATAATTAATAGTAATGTTCGTATTGACTCTATCTATGTTTTCTTTTTGAAGTTTCAAATTCTGTGAGCTTCTATTTATGATCAACTGTTCGTGCACTATTTAAACCTTTGTATCCACTGCAAACAGATAGAATGCCTGTTATCTTCAGAGACATTGGGTCAATCAATATATGGTTAAATGACTTCTCAGGCAAACATGAAAATATCCTTGGCCCTTGTGAAGACCCTTATCTTGTAAGTGTTTTTTGATTACTGTTATCGGTTATATTTCTTGTGGTGAACATTAAACTGCAAATAATTCTCTCTTTTGTTTGCTTATAAAATAATGGGAATTTCATGAAATCCAACACATGTTTAATTTGTTACTTCTTTAGTCTTTAGTATTTTTGTACATTTTAGACCATCAGATGTGAAGATGTTCATTTTTCCTACTTTTTAAAAATAAAAGTCCCGAATGCATTTTGTCCACATTTGAATCTTCGGGTTGAAAGTGTAACAATGCATAATCAATTGTCTTCAGTGTATTTTTCCTGTCTTCCAACTTTGGAGAAAACTATTATTACACATTATCACTTATGCATTATGTATGATTCCTTACGAAGAACGAAAGAACCAACAAAGTTGCAATTTGTCCTTTCCATGCATCTATTCTAATATTTCAGTTTTCTATTCGATACAGTTTACAGTTTATTTATTTATTTTTTAAAAACAGCTATTGAGCTATCCATGATTTTCGTTGTTAATTGTTGTCCGTAACATTTGCCCTAAGGTTTGGTATCATGTGACCCCTGCAATGGGTAAACCATCTTTTGATGGGCCTGAGTGCATCAAAGAGGTGAGTTTGTCAATCTTGTACTAAATATGAAATTAGTTGTAGTTAATATTCTTTTTATTTGTTAATGCAATTTCTATGAAAAAGAGCCAGGAAACTGTGAAGGCATTTGAATTCTAAGTTCCATATTACTTGTATTATCAATACGTTACAAAGGTCCATTATCAAACACCACTAAATACATCAACCTCTTTCTCTATCATTCTCTGTTTTTCTATCCTTTTTGACTGGAGTAACATTGTATGAGATCTAATCGTACTAGCTTGTGCTATCTTTCACAGGAGGATCACAGATTTGATGAAGACTAACCTTCTTGTTGATGCACATATAGCCTACACGGACAAACACACGTAAAGCAGGTCGGGGTTCTCACTTAATCTCATTTGATGCTTTACTTAGCTCTTATTGATGGATGAAAGAATAAGAAAGATATTTGAAGTTTTGAAAACTTTCCATTGAGGAGGTGGCTTGCATGTGATCAACTTGAATTATTGAACCTCTTTGACCACTCCCCTATATACATGATAAGAGGTTGGTGTATTTATTTAGAAATTCAATTAAAGTCTACTTCATTCTTATGGTTGTAACTATCAATGAGTTTTTAGAAAATAGGTCTCTTAATTGGAGAGAGACTATTACTTATTAAGTTGGCCAACCATGTTAATGGGCTAATGAACCCAGGTCATAGGATTCTAGTATGAATCCGAATTTACCATAGTAACATTATTTTTGCATACATTTATAATTTATCTACATGAAAATGTGTGCCCAACTGAGCTAAAGAATGCAAAAATGTTGTTTTTCATGTGGACGATCATAGGATCAAGTCTTTTCACCACTAATGTAGGAGTCAATCTGCTGGACTTGGCATATTGGATTGATAGCTTTCTCATTAAAGATGGTAGCTATCTTTATTTTTTGTATTGCTGATTGAATAATAAAAATTTGAGATTTGCATCTTTGGGGTATTGTTTTAGATACTTTGAAAAACAGTAAATCGTGCGTCCCCTCCTCGTTAAATTTTTGAACACCCTGACTGGTACCTCATTCACGAAAAACCTGCAATTTGTTTGCGATATAACATCCAGTGTATAATGGATGGATTAAGACGCATGCATCACTAATGTTACACGCTTAATTAATTGTTGTTATTTTATACTGGACTCCTTTTTTATTTGCGTCATATTTCGTATATTTCATGTGGTAAAGTGTTTTGCTTAGATATTGTCATTGGTCATTTGCTTTGATTGTTGATCCACGGTTCTTGGTTTTCCGTGAGGTGATTGTCAATTTGACAAGGAACTCGCCCACCCCCAACAAGTTATATCGGAGCCAAACATATTCATCACATGCATTCACAGTACATATAACATTGTAGTTTCATAATGAATTACACTCTTGTTTGCAACGACTGTCCTAATTCATTGTGTATGCTTCCAGGACTGCATATGATGTCAGCCTCAAAGACGACAGTTGGGGTCATGACAGGTTTGATGTCACGTCTGGCAGAACCTCAGAGACGTGGGAAAGGCTTGATGCGTAAGTTAACTAGCTTCTTCTCCCCTTAGGATGAGACCATTTTATGATCGTCCTAAACTATTTTCATGACAAAATGCTATGTGTTCTTTGATTCAGCGGTGCCTCTGTTTCTCATTCTTTTACTTTGGATTCCCAAGTGAAGGGCCTATTCCATGGTTCCCCAGCTATAATCAAATTCCGCGTTCCAACAAAGGCTGCATTGCAGGTGCTTTCTTTTCCTACTTGAAATAGTTACAGAGCAACTATCCAGAAGTTGATTTCACAATAAGTTCATGCATGTTTATACAGTAACCTAATGAAGAATGGTTTAGTGCAAGTTCAACTGTTTTCAAACTGATATCACATGTACTTCCAGATTTTCAGTTGACAACGTGTTTTTGGTCCAGTGTTGGTTATTTATTCATGTGTCATTTAACATTCATTTTAATATCTCGACATGTAGACATGCTATGCAAGTAGTATATCTCAGCAAACACTTTGGTAGCTGACTATTCTGATGTCCACTTTCTAGGAGGCACTTTCAACCCCAATCCAGCCACTAGATGTTCTGGTTGACGAGCCTCCAGAAATGAAGTTTGAATGGGTAAGTTTGATGCGTACCAGCCCTTTGAATCCATATTCATGCATAGCTTTCGATTCTGACATCTCTGACGTGCTCTTTGGATGTGTGTGCATCAGGTGTTGATCGACCTTCAGGAGAATCCGAAGTCAGCGCAGGATCACCTGAAGAACCCACAAGTAATGCACAAGATTCAAAAGCTGGTTAGTGCTGGCATTGTTCAGATGAGATGATGTGAGGTAGCCGTGTGCTCATGTGGCTAGTTTCTTCTGAACTGATTTTTACTCTAGTTTTTGGGTGTCGATGTGAATCCAAATGTGTCATTGTCTATGAATGGTTTACTTCACAAGCAAATTATGTATTTTGTCCATGATTGTGTTATAAAGTTGAATGACAAACTTAAAAAGATTTGGGGATGTGATCATCCCTCTATGAATTTGTTGACTGATATTGAATGTGCTTTGGTTTTTGCTTTTCGAGCGTGATGAATTTGCCAGGAAACCATCATCAAGCCAAGTCAGCAGCGTACATGCAGAATCTTGGAACTGAAATTTGTTTTCATATTTTTTTTAAAAAATATTTTACACATTAGCCACGGACTGTCCGTGGTGAATGAGTATTAGCCACGGCTAGTCCGTGGCCAATGAGTATTAGCCACGGCCAGTCTGTGGCTAATACAGTCCAAACATTAGAAAGTGATATGCAAGGTGTAATCTTGAATAGCGCTTTCAAAGGCGCTAAGGTAGTAAAGTGCTATCTTAGTAAAACACTTAGATAGCGCTTAAAAAAGCGCTATCCAAGCTACGATAGCGGTAGCTTGGATATCGCTTTTATAAGCGCTATCTTAGTAAACCGCTTAGATAGCGCTTTTAAAAGCGCTATCCGAGCTACCATAGCGGTAGCTTGGATAGCGCTTAAAAGCGCTATCCAAGTGTAAAAAAAAGCGCTATGCAAGCGTTTTTTTGTAGTAGTGAGATGATGCAGAGGTGAAGGTACTAGATCATTCTCTCCGTACTCGGAGTTGCATAATCAAATAGCACGAACAATGAATATAAACATGCTAAAGCTTTTCACTTCGATATCATTTCATTTAGGTGCATTTGATAGAAAAACTAAGAACATCGAGAATCATAAGAAATATGAAATCATTTTAAAATCAACATCGTTCAAGGCATATAAAGCAATATACATAATCATGGATCACACACTTTTCAGTTGATCGCCTTATACTTGGAGTATAAGAGATATCACACATTTCAAGGCAATAAGAATAGAAATAAGATGGTTTTCATGAATTTCATGTCAATTTTCAATTCATAGACGTCGTTATTCTTTAAGTAATCTACCTAAATATAAAAAATTACCTAGTTTAGGTTGCCATGCACATATAGGTAGTCGCTCCCTCTCACATCATTGGATCCCCTCTCCAAGCTTATCTATAAGCGTGGTGGCATCAAATATAAAAAATACAACTTTTTCCCATATTTTTGTAGCTCCAAATGAATAAAAGGAAAATAAGAAGGAAAGAAATAAGAGGGGATTGTATATATACAATGGAACTTCCTTTTTGTTTCTCTTTTCTCTTTTTCTCTTTTTCTCTTTTTTTTGTATATATACATAAAAACAATCCCAAATAAGATAGAAGGATATATTTTTTTCTTTGAGATTTTGGGATTCAATGAGCTTATTCTTTTTAGCATGGGGAAGATGAAAATATAAGATTCACTAAGGAGAGAAACACCAATGACTATAAGTATAGAAACGACGTTCAAGATATGTGGAGAAAGATATATATATATATATATATATATATATATATATATATATTTGAAAAGTTAGCGTAAAATTTTATTCATGAGTATATAATGTACAACCATCATAGTGTGATAGGTAGTACTCACTAGAGAGAGGAGAGGGCACAAGCGCCGTCACTCCCAACTAAGAGACCCCCCACCCCCACACAGACGGTACAAGCTCAAAGACAAGCAAAATAATACATAGTCAGATACAGGACCTCCACCATCAACCATTGTCTATGAAACCCCAGTTCCTAAAAATCTCCCGTTCCTCAGCAGAAGTGGGTTCTAAGCTGTATAGAGATACTCTGATGTCAGCAGCAATCTCCTCAAACAGCTTAGTCTTATCTCTCTTCTCATTCTCAAAAATTCTTATATTCCTCTCCCTCCAGATGTGCCACACCATTGACGCCAGGGAGGTTTTAGCAAGCAGACTAAAACCTCCTTTTCCACCACCTTTAGCTAGAATGATTTTCCCCACCTCTGGAAGGGACATTTGGTTGGGGACTGTCAACTTTAATTTCAACAGAGTCCTATGTGAAATATAGGCCGTGTAGTTGCATTTGAAAAACAAATGATTGACAGTCTCTGCCAAATTATCATCACATAAGGAGCAGGACGAATCGGCAAGGAGATTCCAACGGCTAAACTTGTCTTTGGTCATCAATTTATCCTTTAGAGCTCGAAGGAGTGTTAGTGACATTTTCGGAACTTGATGTGGATACCAAACTAGTTTCTGTAGGGGAAAAACATCTGACCTCTTGCGTAGACCCTCCCAAGCAAATTTAAAGCTGAAATTGTCGCTGGGTAACCATCTCCATCCATCGAGACCAGGCCGAAGGGTGACATGCTGTAGTAGTAACCGAATGGGGTCAAGTGCAGGCTCCGAGCTCCAGCCTCCGTCTACCCAATACTCCGCAACCGTACGCTGCTCAGACCCAGGAGGCATCGGAAATCGATCAGCAAGTGGCCCGCCATCCATCCAATGGTCCTTCCAGAAGAGAGTGCCACGGCCATCAACCACGGTTCATTTAATCATCTTCTGCGAAATTTTCAGGCAGCCAAGCAACCTCTTCCATGTCCCCGACTGAGTGGGAACACCATTAGCTGCAAAGAACCCCCTCGGACCACCATACTTCCTCTGCATATGCTTCGCCCATAAGCCCTCCGCGTTCAAATATCTCCAAGATAGCCGCACCCCCGCCGCATCATTTAGCTCCTCCAACATTCGAATTCCAACTCTGCCTTCTGATTTCGGCTTGCACACATCCTCCCAAGCCCAAGGTCTCGATTTCCTTATAATGAAACCCCTACATGCTTTCGTGATTGCTCTCAACACTGTTGATGGAATGTGGAAAACTTGCATCCAAAATGCAATCATACCGTATATCACCGACCTGACAAGCTCGATACGCCCCGAAATAGACAGGGAAGAAGACGCCCAACCACTCATTCTCTTCTTACATTTATCAACCAACTTCTTATAATTTGCTGTAGTCGGGTATTTCAAAGATAGAGGAAGCCCCAAATACGTTGTGATTGTCGTGGCGATTTTGATGCCCAATAAATCCGCCAGTTCTTCCTTGTATTTAGCCCCCTTGCTAAACAAACCCGCGCTCTTGTCCCAGTTAACATGTAGGCCTGTGTAATTGGTAAACTCATGTAGTAAAGTTCTGATTCCCAGGAAGGAGGATCTATTTGCGCGGCAAAAGACCAAAAGATCGTCTGCAAATAGTAAGAGAGAGATTGACCCCGTCCTCTTCATGGGATGAATGTTGCAAGAGATGATGGCTTCTTCTATAAGCAGAGAAAAGGATTCCATAACTATTACAAACAGGAATGGGGAAAGAGGGTAACCTTGTCGTAGTCCTCGGTTGCTACCAAAATATCCACAGGGAGTCCCATTAATCATTACAGAAAATGTTGGAGTATTAATGCATTCCTTGATCCAGGCTATAAAATTGCAGGGGAACCCAAGTTGTTGCATGAAGAAGAAGAGAAATTCACGATTCACACTGTCGAACACCTTCCGTAAATCCAGCTTCAAACAGGCTCTACCACCCATGGGATTATTAAAGTCCTTGATCTGCTCATGGGCAATTAGCGTGCAATCACATTGTAGCCTACCCTTCAGGAATGCTGCCTGATTAGGTGATATCAGCTCGTGGACCACAGTCTTAATTCTGTTGCAGATTATTTTACTGATGATCTTATATAGGACATTGCAACAGGAGATCGGCCTATAATCTCCCAAGTCCGTAGCATTAGAATTCTTCGGCACCAGGGTAATGAATGCATGATTTACCTGTTTGAGAAGGGAGCCTGATGTAAAAAAAGACTTAACAGCTGCAATCACATCTTTGCTAATAAGTTCCCAATTTTGCTGGAAAAAGGAACTGTTATAACCATCAGGTCTCGGTGCCTTGTCTGGCCCAATCTGAAATATTGCCGCATTTATCTCCTCTACAGACACCCTTCTGGAGAGCCATGTAGCAGACTCACTAGTCAAGATGCGTTTTGGCACCAGTTTAGCAAAGGAGTTCGAGTAATAGTTTTGGTTGTAAAGCTCCTTGAAGTATTTAGGGGCATCCACCTTCAGCTCATCGAATTTCTTGGTTTGGGCACCATCTACGTCAATCAAATGACTGAGATTGTTATGGCTAAACCTTGCTTTCATTGCATTGAAGAAGAACTTAGTATTCCTGTCTCCGAGGGTAAGCCAGTCTTGCCTGCTTTTTTGTCTGAACATATCCTCTTCAAGCTTTAGGGCATGAGCTAAGTCTTTAATATGATGGGCTTCTCTGTCTTGGAGAGTGATATCATTGTGAATGCGAGGATTATTCCTAACAGCCTCCAGATTATTCCTGCACTTTTCCACCAACTTATCCGCACGGATAGTCCTAGCCCAACGAATAAGAACAACCTTGAGATCCTTGAGCTTTTGCACTAACCGAAACATAGGAGTCCCCACTTTCATATCCACCCAACTTGATGTGACAATGTCATGAAATCCAGGGAACTCGGACCAATAGTTAAAGAACTTGAATGGTTTAGGGTCAGAGGGTACCTGAGTGTGAAGGTATACTGACATGGGTGCGTGATCACTTGTCAAAGGATCGAGATAATTGAGGTAGGAAGCCGTCAGTTTATTGATCCAATCATCACTTACAAAAACCCTATCCAGTCTTGCAGTAATACGGTCACCTCTAATCCGAAGGTTACACCAACTTAGAGAGTTACCAGTGCATTTTAGCTCACGCAAGCAACAACTGCTAATACAATCGTGGAAGTCCCTGACCCTGCTCTCTTCCAGTCTCCTTCCCCCAATCTTATCTCTAGTGTATAGAATAGTATTAAAATCCCCCCTACCATCCAGGGGACATTTCCAAATTGTCTGTATTCAGCCACCAAAGTATGCCACATGACTTTCCTTTCCGCCATGGTATTACAAGCATATACACCAGGTAGTATGCAGATGAACCCCCAACATTACGGCATCTCACAGAAATGTGTTGGTTTAAACTGGAAATGTGATTAGTACTCCATACCTGCGGGTTGAATACCATAATGAGACGCCCTCCTTTTGCCAAGTCAAAATTATTGTAGGATACCCAGTCCTCAGGGATGACAGACTTCTGTGTTGTAACAATCGGCTTCAGCTTGGTTTCTATCAAAACCATGGCTGTAGGCCTAATTTTCTTGATAATAAACTTCAAATCTCTTCTCCTAACTGCATTATTCATTCCCTGAGTATTCCAAATTAAGAAAGTCATTGAGCAATAGGGGGTTTGCGAAATTGGCCACTCTCCTGCAGCCGAGAGCTCTTCCTGGAGCTTGAAAGTGGACCAGGATCCGTCTTCTTCTTAGGGGGTTTTGTCGATTCTAATTGCTTGACCCGCTCTTCTACCTCAATATCCCACTCAGGATTATCTACCGCAATCTCCTCAGGCACCCTATCAAGTTTAGATGCAGATGTATCTTCAATAAGGGACGGGAGAGGTCTGTGTAGTATTCGTCTGTGTTGCAACCCATTGTCATGACTAGCAGCCGTAGCTTGTGAAGAATCACCACTCACACTAGCCAAATTATCGGCCTCAGCATCCCCATTGGCCTGGGTAGTATCGCCACTCACACTAGCCAAGTTATTGGCCTCAATAGCCTGTGTAGTATCACCACTCACACTAGCCAGATTATCGGCCTCAATATCCCCATTGGCAGTTGAACATTGCCTTTCACCTTCTGTCACGCCCCGCTTCCCTAAAATGGAGGCGAGACGTGAAAAGGTCCGCACGAGAGTGGAGCTGTGAAGCCCCAAACCCGTTAGGCGTCAATAAAACATAAGCACGTCCCTGTAACCACAACGGAACAACAATAATAACACAAGGAGAGACTGAAATAAAATCTCATATCTCTCAAATTGTCCAACATGAAAATAAGTTCAACATCCAGAAAAGCCACCAGGCTAAAAGAAAGAGTCTAAAGGCCCAGAACAAGGCCAACAAAAGCAACATCGCAACAAAGTATAGGTGCTACGCACCGACAACAAAATAGCAGTCTAAGCAAGAGGAAAACACAACGAAGACACTAGGACTGGTCCCCAGTGTCCACGTACTCCCCGTCAAACACAAGCTCGGGCTCGGCGTCAGCAAACACCTCGTCCTCAACAAGGTACTCAGGCTCGGGATCTAACATGTGTCACCCAAAAGAGTAAAGGGGCACATGTCAGCAAGTCTAAAAGACTTGGGAAAGGAAACTGAAAGTGAGACAACTAGCAACCTAGCAGTTTTAGTATGCATGACATGGCAGTTATACATGAGTGCACAAGCAAGACATGGTGAACGATAAGTACAAGAGAACAATTATCGGGACAAGACAAGAGTAGCCAGGCTACTAACAATCTCAATCAATTCACTATTCACGTTTCACTGTTGTTTGTAGATGTTTACGCCTTACAGCTGAACGGTTTGGCATTCACGCTGAGTGGCCGCTTAACAACTACCCCAAACCCAGAGTTTACGCCTTACAACTGCAGTTGCTGATCAGGCAGACTCCCAGTTGAATGACCGCTTAACTCTTACCCCATCCCACACGTAAACAAGCCAGGGTCCCTGTACATGAGCCCAGCAAGTGAGCCAGGGTTGCCCCGCACGGGAGCTTGTTTTCCTAGTTCACAATTCAATATCGAGCGTTGGGGTTAGCAACTCATTATGCTCGCTTCTGGTCACGAGCCAGGAAACACAAGTAATGTAGCGATGCTACGCAATCACGGGATCACTTAAGGAATGCAATGACATGACAATTAATTCGCGTACCGTTAATGGAAAGTAAACATGACATGGTAATTGTGCAACATGTTAAATGTCGGAACTAGCTTCGTTGTCAAGCTAGTTCCTAAATTTGCGCCTAGGCGAGTATCATTTCGTCGCCTAGCCTCTTTTACGCCTACAACAAGCAAATGGCCTAAAACTTGGCCTAAACCCTAAGTGGCAAGTTTAACTTGCCTAGCACCGGAAATGACGATCGCGAGGGTTCGTCTAACGGATGCTAATCTACGGGGAGTTGCTGTTATGGAGAAACAATCAACAAACAATACTCATTTCATTAGGGTTTCATAAAAACACAATAGGTTATGAAAACATCAAGAGATCGATTTCTTACCGTGAGGAGGCGGAAGAAACACTCCGGAGAACCTAGGGACCAGATCTGGAAACGAATGGAGAAGTTTGGAGAACTAGGGTTTTTGGGGGATTTTGGGGATTTGATGAGATTTTGGGGAAGATGAGGGGTAGAATGTGTTGAGGGATGGTTTGGATGTTGGATTTAGTGCTTGGGATGAAGGAATAAGGGTTTGAGGAAGATGGGGGCTCAATGGGGGAGAAACTAGGGTTTTAGGTCGAGTGGAGGAAGAAGAAAACGTTTGGGAGGGGTATAAATAGGATGGGCTGGCGGCTGCCCAGAAATTAGGGTTTTAACACAGATTAGTCGGTCAAAGAGCAACCACTGACCGACTAGTTTGGAAACTAGTCGGTCGGTTGACCAACGCAGACCGACTAAGTGTAAACAGTAACTCCTGAATTATAATCAAAGCCCACTAGTCGGTCCATTAAGGATTGCCGACCGACTAGATTGGGATCTAGTCGGTTGGTTCTCCTTCTTGAACCAACTAACGTGCACGAAAAGCGCCGATTCGAAGCGCGAAGCTTCGGGAAGATTTCTATGGCTTCTAGGATCGATTTATACTCTAAGATATGAGTGATTTGAAGCTGTCACGAATGACTTACTCCGAAATCGACGATCGAAGGAAGAAGCTAGAAAATCACGACGAAACGATCGAAAGTGAAGGCTATGGCGACGAAACCACACATCCAAGGAGAAAATCCACCAAGCATATACTTTAATACAGATAATCCAATTACACGAAAACCAGTCGTTACATCCTACCCACCTTAGAATAAAGTCCGTCCTCAGACTTTCTAACTATAGCTATATCTAGTCACCCTAGTAACTACCCTCAATCAATACCGCATCAAAATTTCAACCAAGTACATTCATTTCAAGTGCTTACATATATATACTCTAGGTAGTCAATTATTAACACCACGGAAATAATTATATATTCACGCACAAAGTACACTTATACTTATTATAGTCAAACAACTCCCTTCACGCGTTCAAATCATTCGTAGGCAAGTATATTCTATATAACTATAAAACACTTATTACACACTATACGAAAGTAACCAAGTCTCTCTTACTTATATGAAAATAATTTCACACTAGAAAATACCATCGGAATCTACACGTATAGGTAACTACCTATGGACGAGACAATAAGAATACACTCGTCCCTATATCTCCTAGTATACGCCCAACAATCAACATGCGAAATCACACCATACAATTGTTAAAACAAGCTCACTATATCTAATATACATTCACCACCATTATAATTTCACAATTTATAGTCATTCAAATGCATGCACACATTTCACCATATTATCACTTCATATATAGCCCTATAGCTATAATCACGTCACACCACACATACCATAGTCACCAATTCCTATAACTATCACATACTTACCCGTGTATGGTGCACATCCACTCACGCTAATGCAACATTCATATATACCACTATATACTCAGCACACATACACACTTAGCTTTAGCTAGCACACATATATTCACGCAACCAAGTCCTTAGTGAATAACTACACCACAAGACCAACTCATATAACTATATATTGGTATAGCCACCCACAATCGTGTGCGTAACACAACCGGCACAAACAATCTTAACATTATACATACATCATCCATCACTATACACCAACCACATACAATACACCAATGTACATAGAGTATACCCACTCAAGCTTGAGTGAGACTCAAATCATAGCAGAGTATTCTACATACACAACACAGCATCCCTACATATACCCATACTATCTAATGCATACACGTCCACCAACATATCCATATACATATCAAGATGTCAAATACCCTTAATATCTACTCAGGTAATATCGCACATTTCAATCACTTCATATACCATGATATTATTACAAACATCAGCACACCTATAATCACAATACTCTCCATAATAAAAGTATTTACCTATAGTCACACCCAAGCATCGTATATATATTCATACCATATCCATCCACCTATAACTGGTACATCAATACATTTACTTCATACATTAGTCAAGATATGCAATAGCCGTGTATACCTCATGGTATACACGCATACGACAGCCACGATAGCAAGCAATACCAATCAAAATTATATTTCTACTACCATATATATATCACCTATATACTCACGCAGCAATTACATAACTACTCACGTCTACGCACAATACGTAACTACGTACGAGCACACACTCACGCGTACAACACATAGGTCACATAATAGGCCTACCCACTTTAACTATACGCACACCCATTATTATCACACCCAGCATACATATAGTTTCACCAATCATATTATTTCAACCATCATAAGTATCTCCAACTACATACACTCTATTCAGACATTCCAATACAGAATCTTATATACATAGACGCCCCTAGAGTGGTATAGCTATCCTCGCACATATCCATAAATATTAACACACTTACAATTTCATAACATCATGAATAACTCTGAGTATGTATATATATCACACAATAGGCAAACATTATCATACTATAGGGGGTACACTCTTCAAGCCTACATACTCAACTTAGGTACATGCGCTACGACAACATCACCAAAAGTCTAAGGACCCACTACTAACTGGCGCGACGTAAATAACGGCGAACACTAGTGGAATAACTAAGCAGAAGGAAGGAAACCAAGATTAGATGGCGCAACGAAACAATATCGTAAAAATGGGTTCAGGTAGGGCGAGGACAAGGAGGTAAATAGATCAAGTGGAACGGGGATATAATTGTGGATGTTTAGGCGGGGAGAAAGATATAAACATCACTCTCATAAGCTTTCGGAAATGATACGTGAATAGCGAAAGTCAAAGACACTAAAAGTATAAAACGGTCATATTTTGAAAAGTTGGAATTCCCCTCCGTAAAAACGATATTTGAAGATCGATAAAATCAGTTGTTCGAAATAAGTTTGAGTTGAATGCACATAATAAGAGGAAATGATTTATTGGTTTAACGGAAATCATTATGAAAGGAAGTAGAGCGTTCATAGGCACATTAAGGACGTAGTTTTAGAAAATATTATACGGCAGTGATTTAACAATGTTGGCAAAAGTTTGAAACGAAATTAAATTAACGAAAGAATTTTAAACTCATGCCAAAAACTTACAAAGTCTTTAAGCCAGGAAAAAGCTCAAATAATCAATATTGAAACTACCTTTTAGTGTAACCAGGATTTGCCAATAGAAATCGTTTTACACAAAGCTCTTAACATACGGGCTAATGAGCCTAATACGGATATATGAAAACATTCGAAATTCAATTTAGTTTAGAAATTATTCTAAAAGCATGTGTGGTGAACGGAAAACTTAGTAGTAGGTTTGTCAAAATTTGTAATAAGCTTTAAAACCAAATTATGGAAGGTCTAAATCGTGAGAAAGTTATGAAGACGTAATTTTCCAAAAATTGTAATAGAGAAAATGTTGAACATATCCTTGGTTGGTTGAAAGCTGAAATCATGTGTAACTTGAAAAGTATATTAAAGGAAACGCGATGAGTCAATTGTATGGCATAAGTAAGATAAGGAAAATTATAAATCGAATTGGGCAAAAATAAAGGTACGGTTCAGAATAAAATTTATATAAGAAGGGACAAGGTATTTTCATGGGTACGGAAGGTATAGACTGGCAAAATACAATGGGTTAGTATTCCAAATTTTCGACAAAAGTTTTAGAGATCCTTAAGTCAACGAAGGAGCATGAAGTATAAATATATGAATATTAAAATTTCGAACGAATTTAAACTTAGGAAAAAGGGAAGTCGAAGGGATACCTTCAGAAAAGTCAAGATTTGCAACGGAGAGGTCCGAAAATATTTTACGGCAGTAGCTTAATATAATATTTCGGTAAAATTTTGAAATTCGAAGAATGAAATCCGATCACCTATAGTATGAAAATTTAGGCCCATGCTAAATGCTTACAAGTTTTAAAACTGAAGAGAAATTCCAAATAAATATCATTTAAAAATACTTTTTAGAAGGACCCGGATTTGCCAAATCACTGATTTATACAAGACCTTAAAGTACGAGTTCAATGGACCTAGAACTGATATATGAAAATAATTGAAGTTCTTCTTATCTTGGAAGATATTCTAAAGTAATCAAAATAGTAGTAAAGCTCTTAAAACCATAATACGAGAAATATTGGTTAGCAAAAGCTACGAGATTAAAAATTTCAACCGATAGACTTCAAAATCTACGAAGGGATTTTAACTCGATCGAATACGAAGGAACTAAATATTTAAGAAAAAGGGGGCCATCAAGAATTGCTTCTACACGAAGCACCAGGATGCAATGCACATTGATGCACCAGAGTCAAGAGGACTCGTGCCAGAAACGTGCAAACCCAAATCACACTCAACAACCAACCCAGCAATCAAACTCCATTCTAGCAAACATAACATATTCAAGCAACCAAACATATTCTAACAAACAAGACTGTCAAAAGGAAGAAGGTAACTAGACTGAGGGTTACCTGCAATAACCCCATCCACAGTCTCAGCCTCAACTACATCCATCGGGGAAGCCTGCCTCCTCAGCGGAAAAGCCTGCTGAAAAGCCTGCTTCTGTGGAACAAGGGCTGCCCCACGTCTAACAGCCACGGGTACTTTTCGTAGTTGAGCTCCGACCGGCGCTTTCCCCAACCGCCTAGCCCTCGGACAGTCCTTTAAGGTATGCGCTGCAGCGCCACAAATCAAGCACTGGCCCAGCTTCCGCCTGCACTGTTCCTTCTTATGACCAATCTTGCCACAATGATGGCACACCTTCCGACTCGGCCTAGCTTCCGGTGCTTGCTGCTGCGGAACTCCATCCGATGCCTTCCACAACAGATTTGCATGCCGACAATCCTTCGCCGAATGAGTAGCACCACCACAAACCAAACACTGACCTAGAAAGCTTCTGCACGACCCCTTGAGGTGCCCGATCTTGCCGCAGAAATAGCAAGCCTTCAGAGCAGATCCACCACCAGCTCGGGTCTGACGTCTTCTAGCCATCTAGCGCCAGAGAAACGGGCCAAAATTAGACTCAGAGCTTAATGACTCGGATGTCGAACTTAGTTCATTGGACATTCTAATATTATTATCGTTATTCCGATAATCGCAGTTACAGAAGGACCTGCATGGGCCACCAACAAAACCTGTCACGCTCCGCTTCCCTAAAATGGAGGCGAGACGTGAAAAGGTCCGCACGAGAGTGGAGCTGTGAAGCCCCAAACCCGTTAAGCGTCAATAAAACATAAGCAGGTCCCTGTAACCATAACGGAAAAACAATAATAACACAAGGAGAGACTGAAATAAAATCTCATATCTCTCAAATTGTCCAACATGAAAATAAGTTCAACATCCAGAAAAGCCACCAGGCTAAAAGAAAGGGTCTAAAGGCCCAGAACAAGGCCAACAAAAGCAACATCGCAACAAAGTATAGGTGCTACGCACCGACAACAAAATAACAGTCTAAGCAAGAGGAAAACACAACGAAGACACTAGGACTGGTCCCCAGTGTCCACGTACTCCACGTCAAACACAAGCTCGGGCTCGGCGTCAGCAAACACCTCGTCTTCAACAAGGTACTCAGGCTCGGGATCTAACATGTGTCACCCAAAAGAGTAAAGGGGCACATGTCAGCAAGTCTAAAAGACTTGGGAAAGGAAACTGAAAGTGAGACAACTAGCAACCTAGCAGTTTTAGTATGCATGACATGGCAGTTATACATGAGTGCACAAGCAAGACATGGTGAACGATAAGTACAAGAGAACAATTATCGGGACAAGACAAGAGTAGCCAGGCTACTAACAATCTCAATCAATTCACTATTCACGTTTCACTGTTGTTAGTAGATGTTTACGCCTTACAGCTGAACGGTTTGGCATTCACGCTGAGTGGCCGCTTAACAACTACCCCAAACCCAGAGTTTACGCCTTACAACTGCAGTTTCTGATCAGGCAGACTCCCAGTTGAATGACCGCTTAACTCTTACCCCATCCCACACGTAAACAAGCCAGGGTCCCTGTACATGAGCCCAGCAAGTGAGCCAGGGTTGCCCCGCACGGGAGCTTGTTTTCCTAGTTCACAATTCAATATCGAGCGTTGGGGTTAGCAACTCATTATGCTCGCTTCTGGTCACGAGCCAGGAAACACAAGTAATGTAGCGATGCTACGCAATCACGGGATCACTTAAGGAATGCAATGACATGACAATTAATTCGCGTACCGTTAATGGAAAGTAAACATGACATGGTAATTGTGCAACATGTTAAATGTCGGAACTAGCTTCGTTGTCAAGCTAGTTTCTAAATTTGCGCCTAGGCGAGTATCATTTCGTTGCCTAGCCTCTTTTACACCTACAACAAGCAAATGGCCTAAAACTTGGCCTAAACCCTAAGTGGCAAGTTTCACTTGCCTAGCACCGGAAATGACGATCGCGAGGGTTCGTCTCACGGATGCTAATCTACGGGGAGTCGTTGTTATGGAGAAACAATCAACAAACAATACTCATTTCATTAGGGTTTCATAAAAACACAATAGGTTATGAAAACATCAAGAGATCGATTTCTTACCGTGAGGAGGCGGAAGAAACACTCCGGAGAACCTAGGGACCAGATCTGGAAACGAATGGAGAAGTTTGGAGAACTAGGGTTTTTAGGGGATTTTGGGGATTTGATGAGATTTTGGGGAAGATGAGGGGTAGAATGTGTTGAGGGATGGTTTGGATGTTGGATTTAGTGCTTGGGATGAAGGAATAAGGGTTTGAGGAAGATGGGGGCTCAATGGGGGAGAAACTAGGGTTTTAGGTCGAGTGGAGGAAGAAGAAAACGTTTGGGAGGGGTATAAATAGGATGGGCTGGCGGCTGCCCAGAAATTAGGGTTTTAACACAGATTAGTCGGTCAAAGAGCAACCACTGACCGACTAGTTTGGAAACTAGTCGGTCGGTTGACCAACGCAGACCGACTAAGTGTAAACAGTAACTCCTGAATTATAATCAAAGCCCACTAGTCGGTCCATTAAGGATTGCCGACCGACTAGATTGAGATCTAGTCGGTTGGTTCTCCTTCTTGAACCAACTAACGTGCACGAAAAGCGCCGATTCGAAGCGCGAAGCTTCAGGAAGATTTTTATGGCTTCTAGGATCGATTTATACTCTAAGATATGAGTGATTTGAAGCTGTCACGAATGACTTACTCCGAAATCGACGATTGAAGGAAGAAGCTAGAAAATCACGACGAAACGATCGAAAGTGAAGGCTATGGCGACGAAACCACACATCCAAGGAGAAAATCCACCAAGCATATACTTTAATACAGATAATCCAATTACACGAAAACCAGTCGTTACATCCTACCCACCTTAGAATAAAGTCCGTCCTCAGACTTTCTAACTATAGCTATATCTAGTCACCCTAGTAACTACCCTCAATCAATACCGCATCAAAATTTCAACCAAGTACATTCATTTCAAGTGCTTACATATATATACTCTAGGTAGTCAATTATTAACACCACGGAAATAATTATATATTCACGCACAAAGTACACTTATACTTATTATAGTCAAACAACTCCCTTCACGCATTCAAATCATTCGTAGGCAAGTATATTCTATATAACTATAAAACACTTATTACACACTATACGAAAATAACCAAGTCTCTCTTACTTATATGAAAATAATTTCACACTAGAAAATACCATCGGAATCTACACGTATAGGTAACTACCTATGGACGAGACAATAAGAATACACTCGTCCCTATATCTCCTAGTATACGCCCAACAATCAACATGCGAAATCACACCATACAATTGTTAAAACAAGCTCACTATATCTAATATACATTCACCACCATTATAATTTCACAATTTATAGTCATTCAAATGCATGCACACATTTCACCATATTATCACTTCATATATAGCCCTATAGCTATAATCACGTCACACCACACATACCATAGTCACCAATTCCTATAACTATCACATACTTACCCGTGTATGGTGCACATCCACTCACGCTAATGCAACATTCATATATACCACTATATACTCAGCACACATACACACTTAGCTTTAGCTAGCACACATATATTCACGCAACCAAGTCCTTAGTGAATAACTACACCACAAGACCAACTCATATAACTATATATTGGTATAACCACCCACAATCGTGTGCGTAACACAACCGGCACAAACAATCTTAACATTATACATACATCATCCATCACTATACACCAACCACATACAATACACCAATGTACATAGAGTATACCCACTCAAGCTTGAGTGAGACTCAAATCATAGCAGAGTATTCTACATACACAACACAGCATCCCTACATATACCCATACTATCTAATGCATACACGTCCACCAACATATCCATATACATATCAAGATGTCAAATACCCTTAATATCTACTCAGGTAATATCGCACATTTCAATCACTTCATATCTATTTTACATTTGACAGAGTTTTTTGAATCCTAGGGCTGACTAGGACAAGCTGACTAGGACAAAGAGGTTGATAGAAAGATGGTTGAGATTTGATCTGGAGGAATCAACGGATACGATGAGGTTTTGAGAATTTTTAGATTTCTTTGAAAAGGAACTTTTGAAAAATATGTGGGGCACTTATTTTCTAGCTGTCAAATCACAAGGTTAGAAAACTATAAGATATAAGGTCAGCTCATTGATCCGTAGCAAAGAAAAACGATTGATATTAGGCCAACTTTCATTCCCAATGTCACTTGCCAGGGCAGCTCATTGATCCGTATTTAACCCGGTCTTATATTCCCAATGGCTAGCTAGCTTACATTCAATTTTTTAGCTTACATTCCCTATGGCTAGCTTACATTCAATTAATATGAGGTCGGTTTACATTCAATTTTTTATGATGCCAGTTAAGTGATCTGTGGCAAAATGAATTGCCCAATCAGAACAAACCACTCTATCCTATTAAAAGCCATCGTCTCCCTTTCAATTCCTTCCACCATAGTCTCCTGCACTTTCTATCTCTCTTGATTTTCTATAATCCTTAAATTTTCCAAACCCTAATTCTCAGTCTCCATGGATACCAAGGCCGAGAAGAAGCCCTCATAGAAGGAGCTGGTGGCTGCCAAGAACCCGAAGGTGGAGCCCAATGAGAAGACTCCCACCGGCATTATTGCATTCTTTCTCAGTTTTGCGATTGTAGTTGTGTGCTATTATCAGAAATTGTTACTGGCATATCCTATTTTGTTCAAGTTTCCTTCAATGTAAATTTAATCTCTGTTCATCGAAGAATTAAATTTAATCTCTGTTCATCGAAGAATTAACCACTGCAACCTTGCTCGAATTAATCATTTGATGGGATTAAGGTATGTTCTTTTTGTTTAAGTTTGTATTTGTTTGTTAATGTTTTCATGTTTTGCAGTTTATTTTGTAGCAAGAGGGGTTTGAATATTTTGCAGAATTAAACGCCTTGGGGACATTGGGGAAAATAAATTTTTTTGCATAATTAATTTATGTTTATTTAGTAACAGTTGGTTGTCGCATCCTTTGGATTCATTGTGCAAATACAAGTTCTCTTCGGTTCTGCGTAAGTTTGATCGGCGGGGTGGTGTATGTTGAATTTCATTACTTTCGAATTCTGTTACACAAATTCAACAGAGGTTGGCCATCATCAAACTTTGACATGAAGGCTATATGTGATAAAAGCAACGTGTTAGATGTTAAGATCATATAAAGCGTGGGCCGAACCCAAAAATTATTTCCCGTGCCGAACCCAAAAATTTAGTGTTTACATCACCAATTTCATATGTGATATGAGCTATTTATTTTTCGAAGGCGTTGGCGCCAAATGCGTCCCCATGCCGAAGGCGTCTTTGGCGCGTGCGCCATCGGCGCGGGAAATAATTTTTAGGTTCGGCACAGGCGGCACATATGAAGGATATATGTGATATGTGATACAATGGAAATCTTATAAAGCTCCAGCAAATAGAACTTCAAATTTATTGACACATAAGTGACTAAAACCCATGGCCTTAGTTAGCATATAGTTGTTGATATGCTAACTAAGACGCTAAATATAGATGTCTTTAGAACACTTACTAGGGCTATTTGTTTATGAAATTGGTGATGTAAACACTAAATTTTTTAATTAAATAAATGACAAGTTAACTTATATTTTTCTCAAAATTGTGATCAACTGAAATAGTTTCTTTGACCTTGACCTTTGTAATGATCTACATTGATAGTGTGTTAAACGACAATTCAAAGCCCACCTTAGTAGTTATATTAGCAAGAAAAGATTTGAAGACCTCTCCACGGTCTTCGTCGCAACCAAATGCAATACAAGGATATGTACCATTTATGGGGTTAACATATTCTTGCCTTTGTTCATTATCAAGGCCGAGCTTGGTGTTTACAATCCTAGGACATACAAAGGATAATATAAGCATGCACATGAGATTGCCCGTTGATGTCCACATCTTTTTACAAGCACTTTGTCATGTTCCATCTACTATACAATTAAGGTATGTTTTTGAATGGGTTTGCTGACTAGACTAGATTTTGGGGGACTAAATTTTTTTGGAAAACTTACGTGGAACTAACGCAAAAGAGAACTAAATTTTGGAGAGCTAAATTTTTTGGAAAAAACTAAATAACAATTATTAAGTTTTAATTATTGTTTGTTTAAAATTACGGGATCCAAGCTTTTGATGGGGGAATATTCTAAATGAACTAGGGGACTAAATTTTTGTGAACAAAAATTTTTGGGCTAGACTTAAATAACAAATATTGTGTTTTAATTATTGTTGTTCATTTAAAATTAGGAGATCCAAAAAAAAATTGCTTGGGCTATTTTAAATGAATCGTGCCCTTAGGGCACGTGTTAAATTTTAGTTTTAAGGGGAGCTAACATTTTTGGAGGAACTAATTTATTTGGGGAAACTAAATTTTGGAAGGAACTAAATAAAAATTAATGCGGTTTAATTATTGTTGTTCATTTAAAATTTGGGGATTCAAGATTTTGAGAGCTGAATATTTTAAATAAACCAGCCCTTTAGGACAAGCGTTATATCTGGAGGCAACTAAATTTTAGCGGACCTAAAATTTTTTGTGAAACTAAATTCTCTAGAGAAACTAAATTTTAGTTCAAACTAAAATTTTGGGAAAACTAAATAATAATTATTACGCTTTATTGATGTTCGTTCAAAATAAGGGGATCCAAGATTTTGAGGAAGAAATATTTTAATTGAATCGTGCCTTGAGGCACAGGTTATGACTATCTATTATACATTTGACAACCTTTTTAATTCTAGGATGACTAGGACAAGATAAAGGGTGGCTGAGATTTGATCTTGGAAAATGGACAGTTGAGAGGAGTTTTGAGAAAGTTTTGAGGGGGAATCCATTTGGTTGGAAAGCTCAATTTTTTGGAAATTTTGTATGGAAAACGCAGATGACCCTCTCTTACCTCGGACGTAGAAAATCTCAGCACTTACTGCATTTGCGTGGATTTACGTGGATTTAATGCATTTTGTGGAAAAGCAAGTGCACTTACTGCATTTGAGTTTAATGCATTTGCATGCATTAGTCACACTCACACATTTTCACTTAATGCTGCAGAGTAAGTGCACTTGCGTTTAATGCATTGGCATGCATTTGTCATGCTCACACATTATCAGCTTGAATGGTCAGGGTAATTTAATGATCTTGGGTGCCACCATCAAGGAAGAAGCTGCATAGCAAAATTGGTTGCGCTATGTTAATTTGTTGTTCTGCGCCGCATATGTTGCACCCTCGCACATTTTCACTTAATGCTACAGAGTAAGTGCACTTGCTGTAGCTTGCATATTACAAATTCAGCGACACATGCCTCTCAAAATCTTAAATAAAATTGAGCTTGCATATTACATTTGACAACTGTTTTTGAATCTTAGGGATGACTAGGACAAGCTGACTAGGACAAACAGGTTGATAGAAGGATGAGTGAGATTTAATCTTCGAAAATCAACGGTTGAGATGAGAGTTTGCAAAAATTTTGGGATGAAAAACTTCTGTATTTTGAGGGGAACTTTTTGGAGAAATAAATTTTCATTTAATTTTATGAAATTCAAGATCTTTTAATTTAAGAGGTCTTGAAAGATGAACATCCAAACATTTATGTGATTTAATTTACAATCTTTTTAGCAAAAATAAGGAAAAGTTATATTATCAATGAATATATGTTGTCTATTCAAATCATCCTTATCTAGGCGCGAAGGCACCCGCTAAATTTTTTATGCTAATTTGTTGTTTCGTGTCGAAGGCGCCCGCACCGAATTTGTTGTTCTATGCTAATTTGTAGTTCCGCGTCGAAGGCGCTAGCGTCGAATTTGTTATTCTACGTTAATTTGTTGTTCCGCAACGAAGGCGCCCACGTCGAATTTTTTGTTCCGCGCCGAAGGCGTCCGTGCCGCTAAATATTTTTACGCGAATTTGTTCTTTTAAAATTTGGCTGTGTAAATAATTTTTAGGGTAACAAAGATTTCGTGGGGGAAAATCTTAAGTGAACCGTGCCCGCGGGCACGGGTTATGACTAGTACCATGATATTATTACAAACATCAGCACACCTATAATCACAATACTCTCCATAATAAAAGTATTTACCTATAGTCACACCCAAGCATCGTATATATATTCATACCATATCCATCCACCTATAACTGGTACATCAATACATTTACTTCATACATTAGTCAAGATATGCAATAGCCGTGTATACCTCATGGTATACACGCATACGACAGCCACGACAGCAAGCAATACCAATCAAAATTATATTTCTACTACCATATATATATCACCTATATACTCACGCAGCAATTACATAACTACTCACGTCTACGCACAATACGTAACTACGTACGAGCACACACTCACGCGTACAACACATAGGTCACATAATAGGCCTACCCACTTTAACTATACGCACACCCATTATTATCACACCCAGCATACATATAGTTTCACCAATCATATTATTTCAACCATCATAAGTATCTCCAACTACATACACTCTATTCAGACATTCCAATACAGAATCTTATATACATAGACGCCCCTAGAGTGGTATAGCTATCCTCGCACATATCCATAAATATTAACACACTTACAATTTCATAACATCATGAATAACTCTGAGTATGTATATATATCACACAATAGGCAAACATTATCATACTATAGGGGGTACACTCTTCAAGCCTACATACTCAACTTAGGTACATGCGCTACGACAACATCACCAAAAGTCTAAGGACCCACTACTAACTGGCGCGACGTAAATAACGGCGAACACTAGTGGAATAACTAAGCAGAAGGAAGGAAACCAAGATTAGATGGCGCAACGAAACAATATCGTAAAAATGGGTTCAGGTAGGGCGAGGACAATGAGGTAAATAGATCAAGTGGAACGGGGATATAATTGTGGATGTTTAGGCGGGGAGAAAGATATAAACATCACTCTCATAAGTTTTCGGAAATGATACGTGAATATCGAAAGTCAAAGACACTAAAAGTATAAAACGGTCATATTTTGAAAAGTTGGAATTCCCCTCCGTAAAAACGATATTTGAAGATCGATAAAATCAGTTGTTCGAAATAAGTTTGAGTTGAATGCACATAATAAGAGGAAATGATTTATTGGTTTAACAGAAATCATTATGAAAGGAAGTAGAGCGTTCATACGCACATTAAGGACGTAGTTTTAGAAAATATTATACGGCAGTGATTTAACAATGTTGGCAAAAGTTTGAAACGAAATTAAATTAACGAAAGAATTTTAAACTCATGCCAAATACTTACAAAGTCTTTAAGCCAGGAAAAAGCTCAAATAATCAATATTGAAACTACCTTTTAGTGTAACCAGGATTTGCCAATAGAAATCGTTTTACACAAAGCTCTTAACATACGGGCTAATGAGCCTAATACGGATATATGAAAACATTCAAAATTCAATTTAGTTTAGAAATTATTCTAAAAGCATGTGTGGTGAACGGAGAACTTAGTAGTAGGTTTGTCAAAATTTGTAATAAGCTTTAAAACCAAATTATGGAAGGTCTAGATCGTGAGAAAGTTATGAAGACGTAATTTTCCAAAAATTGTAATAGAGAAAATGTTGAACATATCCTTGGTTGGTTGAAAGCTGAAATCATGTGTAACTTGAAAAGTATATTAAAGGAAACGCGATGAGTCAATTGTATGGCATAAGTAAGATAAGGAAAATTATAAATCGAATTGGGCAAAAATAAAGGTACGGTTCAGAATAAAATTTATATAAGAAGGGACAAGGTATTTTCATGGGTACGGAAGGTATAGACTGGCAAAATACAATGGGTTAGTATTCCAAATTTTCGACAAAAGTTTTAGAGATCCTTAAGTCAACGAAGGAGCATGAAGTATAAATATATGAATATTAAAATTTCGAACGAATTTAAACTTAGGAAAAAGGGAAGTCGAAGGGATACCTTCAGAAAAGTCAAGATTTGCAACGGAGAGGTCCGAAAATATTTTACGGCAGTAGCTTAATATAATATTTCGGTAAAATTTTGAAATTCGAAGAATGAAATCCGATCACCTATAGTATGAAAATTTAGGCCCATGCTAAATGCTTACAAGTTTTAAAACTGAAGAGAAATTCCAAATAAATATCATTTAAAAATACTTTTTAGAAGGACCCGGATTTGCCAAATCACTGATTTATACAAGACCTTAAAGTACGAGTTCAATGGACCTAGAACTGATATATGAAAATAATTGAAGTTCTACTTATCTTGGAAGATATTCTAAAGTAATCAAAATAGTAGTAAAGCTCTTAAAACCATAATACGAGAAATATTGGTTAGCAAAAGCTACGAGATTAAAAATTTCAACCGATAGACTTCAAAATCTACGAAGGGATTTTAACTCGATCGAATACGAAGGAACTAAATATTTAAGAAAAAGGGGGCCATCAAGAATTGCTTCTACACGAAGCACCAGGATGCAATGCACATTGATGCACCAGAGTCAAGAGGACTCGTGCCAGAAACGTGCAAGCCCAAATCACACTCAACAACCAACCCAGCAATCAAACTCCATTCTAGCAAACATAACATATTCAAGCAACCAAACATATTCTAACAAACAAGACTGTCAAAAGGAAGAAGGTAACTAGACTGAGGGTTACCTGCAATAACCCCATCCACAGTCTCAGCCTCAACTACATCCATCGGGGAAGCCTGCCTCCTCAGCGGAAAAGCCTGCCGAAAAGCCTGCTTCTGTGGAACAAGGGCTGCCCCACGTCTAACAGCCACGGGTACTTTTCGTAGTTGAGCTCCGACCGGCGCTTTCCCCAACCGCCTAGCCCTCGGACAGTCCTTTAAGGTATGCGCTGCAGCGCCACAAATCAAGCACTGGCCCAGCTTCCGCCTGCACTGTTCCTTCTTATGACCAATCTTGCCACAATGATGGCACACCTTCCGACTCGGCCTAGCTTCCGGTGCTTGCTGCTGCGGAACTCCATCCGATGCCTTCCACAGCAGATTTGCATGCCGACAATCCTTCGCCGAATGAGTAGCACCACCACAAACCAAACACTGACCTAGAAAGCTTCTGCACGACCCCTTGAGGTGCCCGATCTTGCCGCAGAAATAGCAAGCCTTCAGAGCAGATCCACCACCAGCTCGGGTCTGACGTCTTCTAGCCATCTAGCGCCAGAGAAACGGGCCAAAATTAGACTCAGAGCTTAATGACTCGGATGTCGAACTTAGTTCATTGGACATTCTAATATTATTATCGTTATTCCGATAATCGCAGTTACAGAAGGACCTGCATGGGCCACCAACAAAACCTGTCACGCTCCGCTTCCCTAAAATGGAGGCGAGACGTGAAAAGGTCCGCACGAGAGTGGAGCTGTGAAGCCCCAAACCCGTTAAGCGTCAATAAAACATAAGCAGGTCCCTGTAACCATAACGGAAAAACAATAATAACACAAGGAGAGACTGAAATAAAATCTCATATCTCTCAAATTGTCCAACATGAAAATAAGTTCAACATCCAGAAAAGCCACCAGGCTAAAAGAAAGGGTCTAAAGGCCCAGAACAAGGCCAACAAAAGCAACATCGCAACAAAGTATAGGTGCTACACACCGACAACAAAATAACAGTCTAAGCAAGAGGAAAACACAACGAAGACACTAGGACTGGTCCCCAGTGTCCACGTACTCCACGTCAAACACAAGCTCGGGCTCGGCGTCAGCAAACACCTCGTCTTCAACAAGGTACTCAGGCTCGGGATCTAACATGTGTCACCCAAAAGAGTAAAGGGGCACATGTCAGCAAGTCTAAAAGACTTGGGAAAGGAAACTGAAAGTGAGACAACTAGCAACCTAGCAGTTTTAGTATGCATGACATGGCAGTTATACATGAGTTCACAAGCAAGACATGGTGAACGATAAGTACAAGAGAACAATTATCGGGACAAGACAAGAGTAGCCAGGCTACTAACAATCTCAATCAATTCACTATTCACGTTTCACTGTTGTTTGTAGATGTTTACGCCTTACAGCTGAACGGTTTGGCATTCACGCTGAGTGGCCGCTTAACAACTACCCCAAACCCAGAGTTTACGCCTTACAACTGCAGTTGCTGATCAGGCAGACTCCCAGTTGAATGACCGCTTAACTCTTACCCCATCCCACACGTAAACAAGCCAGGGTCCCTGTACATGAGCCCAGCAAGTGAGCCAGGGTTGCCCCGCACGGGAGCTTGTTTTCCTAGTTCACAATTCAATATCGAGCGTTGGGGTTAGCAACTCATTATGCTCGCTTCTGGTCACGAGCCAGGAAACACAAGTAATGTAGCGATGCTACGCAATCACGGGATCACTTAAGGAATGCAATGACATGACAATTAATTCGCGTACCGTTAATGGAAAGTAAACATGACATGGTAATTGTGCAACATGTTAAATGTCGGAACTAGCTTCGTTGTCAAGCTAGTTCCTAAATTTGCGCCTAGGCGAGTATCATTTCGTCGCCTAGCCTCTTTTACGCCTACAACAAGCAAATGGCCTAAAACTTGGCCTAAACCCTAAGTGGCAAGTTTCACTTTCCTAGCACCGGAAATGACGATCGCGAGGGTTCGTCTCACGGATGCTAATCTACGGGGAGTCGCTGTTATGGAGAAACAATCAACAAACAATACTCATTTCATTAGGGTTTCATAAAAACACAATAGGTTATGAAAACATCAAGAGATCGATTTCTTACCGTGAGGAGGCGGAAGAAACACTCCGGAGAACCTAGGGACCAGATCTGGAAACGAATGGAGAAGTTTGGAGAACTAGGGTTTTTAGGGGATTTTGGGGATTTGATGAGAATTTGGGGAAGATGAGGGGTAGAATGTGTTGAGGGATGGTTTGGATGTTTGATTTAGTGCTTGGGATGAAGGAATAAGGGTTTGAGGAATATGGGGGCTCAATGGGGGAGAAACTAGGGTTTTAGGTCGAGTGGAGGAAGAAGAAAACGTTTGGGAGGGGTATAAATAGGATGGGCTGGCGGCTGCCCAGAAATTAGGGTTTTAACACAGATTAGTCGGTCAAAGAGCAACCACTGACCGACTAGTTTGGAAACTAGTCGGTCGGTTGACCAACGCAGACCGACTAAGTGTAAACAGTAACTCCTGAATTATAATCAAAGCCCACTAGTCGGTCCATTAAGGATTGCCGACCGACTAGATTGAGATCTAGTCGGTTGGTTCTCCTTCTTGAACCAACTAACGTGCACGAAAAGCACCGATTCGAAGCGCGAAGCTTCAGGAAGATTTTTATGGCTTCTAGGATCGATTTATACTCTAAGATATGAGTGATTTGAAGCTGTCACGAATGACTTACTCCGAAATCGACGATTGAAGGAAGAAGCTAGAAAATCACGACGAAACGATCGAAAGTGAAGGCTATGGCGACGAAACCACACATCCAAGGAGAAAATCCACCAAGCATATACTTTAATACAGATAATCCAATTACACGAAAACCAGTCGTTACATCCTACCCATCTTAGAATAAAGTCCGTCCTCAGACTTTCTAACTATAGCTATATCTAGTCACCCTAGTAACTACCCTCAATCAATACCGCATCAAAATTTCAACCAAGTACATTCATTTCAAGTGCTTACATATATATACTCTAGGTAGTCAATTATTAACACCACGGAAATAATTATATATTCACGCACAAAGTACACTTATACTTATTATAGTCAAACAACTCCCTTCACGCATTCAAATCATTCGTAGGCAAGTATATTCTATATAACTATAAAACACTTATTACACACTATACGAAAATAACCAAGTCTCTCTTACTTATATGAAAATAATTTCACACTAGAAAATACCATCGGAATCTACACGTATAGGTAACTACCTATGGACGAGACAATAAGAATACACTCGTCCCTATATCTCCTAGTATACGCCCAACAATCAACATGCGAAATCACACCATACAATTGTTAAAACAAGCTCACTATATCTAATATACATTCACCACCATTATAATTTCACAATTTATAGTCATTCAAATGCATGCACACATTTCACCATATTATCACTTCATATATAGCCCTATAGCTATAATCACGTCACACCACACATACCATAGTCACCAATTCCTATAACTATCACATACTTACCCGTGTATGGTGCACATCCACTCACGCTAATGCAACATTCATATATACCACTATATACTCAGCACACATACACACTTAGCTTTAGCTAGCACACATATATTCACGCAACCAAGTCCTTAGTGAATAACTACACCACAAGACCAACTCATATAACTATATATTGGTATAACCACCCACAATCGTGTGCGTAACACAACCGGCACAAACAATCTTAACATTATACATACATCATCCATCACTATACACCAACCACATACAATACACCAATGTACATAGAGTATACCCACTCAAGCTTGAGTGAGACTCAAATCATAGCAGAGTATTCTACATACACAACACAGCATCCCTACATATACCCATACTATCTAATGCATACACGTCCACCAACATATCCATATACATATCAAGATGTCAAATACCCTTAATATCTACTCAGGTAATATCGCACATTTCAATCACTTCATATCTATTTTACATTTGACAGAGTTTTTTGAATCCTAGGGCTGACTAGGACAAGCTGACTAGGACAAAGAGGTTGATAGAAAGATGGTTGAGATTTGATCTGGAGGAATCAACGGATACGATGAGGTTTTGAGAATTTTTAGATTTCTTTGAAAAGGAACTTTTGAAAAATATGTGGGGCACTTATTTTCTAGCTGTCAAATCACAAGGTTAGAAAACTATAAGATATAAGGTCAGCTCATTGATCCGTAGCAAAGAAAAACGATTGATATTAGGCCAACTTTCATTCCCAATGTCACTTGCCAGGGCAGCTCATTGATCCGTATTTAACCCGGTCTTATATTCCCAATGGCTAGCTAGCTTACATTCAATTTTTTAGCTTACATTCCCTATGGCTAGCTTACATTCAATTAATATGAGGTCGGTTTACATTCAATTTTTTATGATGCCAGTTAAGTGATCTGTGGCAAAATGAATTGCCCAATCAGAACAAACCACTCTATCCTATTAAAAGCCATCGTCTCCCTTTCAATTCCTTCCACCATAGTCTCCTGCACTTTCTATCTCTCTTGATTTTCTATAATCCTTAAATTTTCCAAACCCTAATTCTCAGTCTCCATGGATACCAAGGCCGAGAAGAAGCCCTCATAGAAGGAGCTGGTGGCTGCCAAGAACCCGAAGGTGGAGCCCAATGAGAAGACTCCCACCGGCATTATTGCATTCTTTCTCAGTTTTGCGATTGTAGTTGTGTGCTATTATCAGAAATTGTTACTGGCATATCCTATTTTGTTCAAGTTTCCTTCAATGTAAATTTAATCTCTGTTCATCGAAGAATTAAATTTAATCTCTGTTCATCGAAGAATTAACCACTGTAACCTTGCTCGAATTAATCATTTGATGGGATTAAGGTATGTTCTTTTTGTTTAAGTTTGTATTTGTTTGTTAATGTTTTCATGTTTTGCAGTTTATTTTGTAGCAAGAGGGGTTTGAATATTTTGCAGAATTAAACGCCTTGGGGACATTGGGGAAAATAAATTGTTTTGCATAATTAATTTATGTTTATTTAGTAACAGTTGGTTGTCGCATCCTTTGGATTCATTGTGCAAATACAAGTTCTCTTCGGTTCTGCGTAAGTTTGATCGGCGGGGTGGTGTATGTTGAATTTCATTACTTTCGAATTCTGTTACACAAATTCAACAGAGGTTGGCCATCATCAAACTTTGACATGAAGGCTATATGTGATAAAAGCAACGTGTTAGATGTTAAGATCATATAAAGCGTGGGCCGAACCCAAAAATTATTTCCCGTGCCGAACCCAAAAATTTAGTGTTTACATCACCAATTTCATATGTGATATGAGCTATTTATTTTCCGAAGGCGTTGGCGCCAAATGCGTCCCCATGCCGAAGGCGTCTTTGGCGCGTGCGCCATCGGCGCGGGAAATAATTTTTAGGTTCGGCACAGGCGGTACATATGAAGGATATATGTGATATGTGATACAATGGAAATCTTATAAAGCTCCAGCAAATAGAACTTCAAATTTATTGACACATAAGTGACTAAAACCCATGGCCTTAGTTAGCATATAGTTGTTGATATGCTAACTAAGACGCTAAATATAGATGTCTTTAGAACACTTACTAGGGCTATTTGTTTATGAAATTGGTGATGTAAACACTAAATTTTTTAATTAAATAAATGACAAGTTAACTTATATTTTTCTCAAAATTGTGATCAACTGAAATAGTTTCTTTGACCTTGACCTTTGTAATGATCTACATTGATAGTGTGTTAAACGACAATTCAAAGCCCACCTTAGTAGTTATATTAGCAAGAAAAGATTTGAAGACCTCTCCACGGTCTTCGTCGCAACCAAATGCAATACAAGGATATGTACCATTTATGGGGTTAACATATTCTTGCCTTTGTTCATTATCAAGGCCGAGCTTGGTGTTTACAATCCTAGGACATACAAAGGATAATATAAGCATGCACATGAGATTGCCCGTTGATGTCCACATCTTTTTACAAGCACTTTGTCATGTTCCATCTACTATACAATTAAGGTATGTTTTTGAATGGGTTTGCTGACTAGACTAGATTTTGGGGGACTAAATTTTTTTGGAAAACTTACGTGGAACTAACGCAAAAGAGAACTAAATTTTGGAGAGCTAAATTTTTTGGAAAAAACTAAATAACAATTATTAAGTTTTAATTATTGTTTGTTTAAAATTACGGGATCCAAGCTTTTGATGGGGGAATATTCTAAATGAACTAGGGGACTAAATTTTTGTGAACAAAAATTTTTGGGCTAGACTTAAATAACAAATATTGTGTTTTAATTATTGTTGTTCGTTTAAAATTAGGAGATCCAAAAAAAATTTGCTTGGGCTATTTTAAATGAATCGTGCCCTTAGGGCACGTGTTAAATTTTAGTTTTAATGGGAGCTAACATTTTTGGAGGAACTAATTTATTTGGGGAAACTAAATTTTGGAAGGAACTAAATAACAATTAATGCGGTTTAATTATTGTTGTTCATTTAAAATTTGGGGATTCAAGATTTTGAGAGCTGAATATTTTAAATAAACCAGCCCTTTAGGACAAGCGTTATATCTGGAGGCAACTAAATTTTAGCGGACCTAAAATTTTTTGTGAAACTAAATTCTCTAGAGAAACTAAATTTTAGTTCAAACTAAAATTTTGGGAAAACTAAATAATAATTATTGCGCTTTATTGATGTTCGTTCAAAATAAGGGGATCCAAGATTTTGAGGAAGAAATATTTTAATTGAATCGTGCCTTGAGGCACAGGTTATGACTATCTATTATACATTTGACAACCTTTTTAATTCTAGGATGACTAGGACAAGATAAAGGGTGGCTGAGATTTGATCTTGGAAAATGGACAGTTGAGAGGAGTTTTGAGAAAGTTTTGAGGGGGAATCCATTTGGTTGGAAAGCTCAATTTTTTGGAAATTTTGTATGGAAAACGCAGCTGACCCTCTCTTACCTCGGACGTAGAAAATCTCAGCACTTACTGCATTTGCGTGGATTTACGTGGATTTAATGCATTTTGTGGAAAAGCAAGTGCACTTACTGCATTTGAGTTTAATGCATTTGCATGCATTAGTCACACTCACACATTTTCACTTAATGCTGCAGAGTAAGTGCACTTGCGTTTAATGCATTGGCATGCATTTGTCATGCTCACACATTATCAGCTTGAATGGTCAGGGTAATTTAATGATCTTGGGTGCCACCATCAAGGAAGAAGCTGCATAGCAAAATTGGTTGCGCTATGTTAATTTGTTGTTCTGCGCCGCATATGTTGCACCCTCGCACATTTTCACTTAATGCTACAGAGTAAGTGCACTTGCTGCAGCTTGCATATTACAAATTCAGCGACACATGCCTCTCAAAATCTTAAATAAAATTGAGCTTGCATATTACATTTGACAACTATTTTTGAATCTTAGGGATGACTAGGACAAGCTGACTAGGACAAACAGGTTGATAGAAGGATGAGTGAGATTTAATCTTCGAAAATCAACGGTTGAGATGAGAGTTTGCAAAAATTTGGGGATGAAAAACTTCTGTATTTTGAGGGGAACTTTTTGGAGAAATAAATTTTCATTTAATTTTATGAAATTCAAGATCTTTTAATTTAAGAGGTCTTGAAAGATGAACATCCAAACATTTATGTGATTTAATTTACAATCTTTTTAGCAAAAATAAGGAAAAGTTATATTATCAATGAATATATGTTGTCTATTCAAATCATCCTTATCTAGGCGCGAAGGCACCCGCTAAATTTTTTATGCTAATTTGTTGTTTCGTGTCGAAGGCGCCCGCACCGAATTTGTTGTTCTATGCTAATTTGTAGTTCCGCGTCGAAGGTGCTAGCGTCGAATTTGTTATTCTACGTTAATTTGTTGTTCCGCAACGAAGGCGCCCACGTCGAATTTTTTGTTCCGCGCCGAAGGCGTCCGTGCCGCTAAATATTTTTACGCGAATTTGTTCTTTTAAAATTTGGCTGTGTAAATAATTTTTAGGGTAACAAAGATTTCGTGGGGGAAAATCTTAAGTGAACCGTGCCCGCGGGCACGGGTTATGACTAGTACCATGATATTATTACAAACATCAGCACACCTATAATCACAATACTCTCCATAATAAAAGTATTTACCTATAGTCACACCCAAGCATCGTATATATATTCATACCATATCCATCCACCTATAACTGGTACATCAATACATTTACTTCATACATTAGTCAAGATATGCAATAGCCGTGTATACCTCATGGTATACACGCATACGACAGCCACGACAGCAAGCAATACCAATCAAAATTATATTTCTACTACCATATATATATCACCTATATACTCACGCAGCAATTACATAACTACTCACGTCTACGCACAATACGTAACTACGTACGAGCACACACTCACGCGTACAACACATAGGTCACATAATAGGCCTACCCACTTTAACTATACGCACACCCATTATTATCACACCCAGCATACATATAGTTTCACCAATCATATTATTTCAACCATCATAAGTATCTCCAACTACATACACTCTATTCAGACATTCCAATACAGAATCTTATATACATAGACGCCCCTAGAGTGGTATAGCTATCCTCGCACATATCCATAAATATTAACACACTTACAATTTCATAACATCATGAATAACTCTGAGTATGTATATATATCACACAATAGGCAAACATTATCATACTATAGGGGGTACACTCTTCAAGCCTACATACTCAACTTAGGTACATGCGCTACGACAACATCACCAAAAGTCTAAGGACCCACTACTAACTGGCGCGACGTAAATAACGGCGAACACTAGTGGAATAACTAAGCAGAAGGAAGGAAACCAAGATTAGATGGCGCAACGAAACAATATCGTAAAAATGGGTTCAGGTAGGGCGAGGACAATGAGGTAAATAGATCAAGTGGAACGGGGATATAATTGTGGATGTTTAGGCGGGGAGAAAGATATAAACATCACTCTCATAAGTTTTCGGAAATGATACGTGAATAGCGAAAGTCAAAGACACTAAAAGTATAAAACGGTCATATTTTGAAAAGTTGGAATTCCCCTCCGTAAAAACGATATTTGAAGATCGATAAAATCAGTTGTTCGAAATAAGTTTGAGTTGAATGCACATAATAAGAGGAAATGATTTATTGGTTTAACAGAAATCATTATGAAAGGAAGTAGAGCGTTCATACGCACATTAAGGACGTAGTTTTAGAAAATATTATACGGCAGTGATTTAACAATGTTGGCAAAAGTTTGAAACGAAATTAAATTAACGAAAGAATTTTAAACTCATGCCAAATACTTACAAAGTCTTTAAGCCAGGAAAAAGCTCAAATAATCAATATTGAAACTACCTTTTAGTGTAACCAGGATTTGCCAATAGAAATCGTTTTACACAAAGCTCTTAACATACGGGCTAATGAGCCTAATACGGATATATGAAAACATTCAAAATTCAATTTAGTTTAGAAATTATTCTAAAAGCATGTGTGGTGAACGGAAAACATAGTAGTAGGTTTGTCAAAATTTGTAATAAGCTTTAAAACCAAATTATGGAAGGTCTAGATCGTGAGAAAGTTATGAAGACGTAATTTTCCAAAAATTGTAATAGAGAAAATGTTGAACATATCCTTGGTTGGTTGAAAGCTGAAATCATGTGTAACTTGAAAAGTATATTAAAGGAAACGCGATGAGTCAATTGTATGGCATAAGTAAGATAAGGAAAATTATAAATCGAATTGGGCAAAAATAAAGGTACGGTTCAGAATAAAATTTATATAAGAAGGGACAAGGTATTTTCATGGGTACGGAAGGTATAGACTGGCAAAATACAATGGGTTAGTATTCCAAATTTTCGACAAAAGTTTTAGAGATCCTTAAGTCAACGAAGGAGCATGAAGTACAAATATATGAATATTAAAATTTCGAACGAATTTAAACTTAGGAAAAAGGGAAGTCGAAGGGATACCTTCAGAAAAGTCAAGATTTGCAACGGAGAGGTCCGAAAATATTTTACGGCAGTAGCTTAATATAATATTTCGGTAAAATTTTGAAATTCGAAGAATGAAATCCGATCACCTATAGTATGAAAATTTAGGCCCATGCTAAATGCTTACAAGTTTTAAAACTGAAGAGAAATTCCAAATAAATATCATTTAAAAATAATTTTTAGAAGGACCCGGATTTGCCAAATCACTGATTTATACAAGACCTTAAAGTACGAGTTCAATGGACCTAGAACTGATATATGAAAATAATTGAAGTTCTACTTATCTTGGAAGATATTCTAAAGTAATCAAAATAGTAGTAAAGCTCTTAAAACCATAATACGAGAAATATTGGTTAGCAAAAGCTACGAGATTAAAAATTTCAACCGATAGACTTCAAAATCTACGAAGGGATTTTAACTCGATCGAATACGAAGGAACTAAATATTTAAGAAAAAGGGGGCCATCAAGAATTGCTTCTACACGAAGCACCAGGATGCAATGCACATTGATGCACCAGAGTCAAGAGGACTCGTGCCAGAAACGTGCAAACCCAAATCACACTCAACAACCAACCCAGCAATCAAACTCCATTCTAGCAAACATAACATATTCAAGCAACCAAACATATTCTAACAAACAAGACTGTCAAAAGGAAGAAGGTAACTAGACTGAGGGTTACCTGCAATAACCCCATCCACAGTCTCAGCCTCAACTACATCCATCGGGGAAGCCTGCCTCCTCAGCGGAAAAGCCTGCCGAAAAGCCTGCTTCTGTGGAACAAGGGCTGCCCCACGTCTAACAGCCATGGGTGCTTTTCGTAGTTGAGCTCCGACCGGCGCTTTCCCCAACCGCCTAGCCCTCGGACAGTCCTTTAAGGTATGCGCTGCAGCGCCACAAATCAAGCACTGGCCCAGCTTCCGCCTGCACTGTTCCTTCTTATGACCAATCTTGCCACAATGATGGCACACCTTCCGACTCGGCCTAGCTTTCGGTGCTTGCTGCTGCGGAACTCCATCCGACGCCTTCCACAGCAGATTTTCATGCCGATAATCCTTCACCGAATGAGTAGCACCACCAAAAACCAAACCCTGACCTAGAAAGATTCTGCACGACCCCTTGAGGTGCCCGATCTTGCCGCAAAAATAACAAGCCTTCAGAGCAGATCCACCACCAGCTCGGGTCTGACGTCTTCTAGCCGTCTAGCGCCAGAGAAACGGGCCAAAATTAGACTCAGAGCTTAATGACTCGGATGTCGAACTTAGTCCATTGGACATTCTAATATTATTATCGTTATTCCGATAATCGCAGTTACAGAAGGACCTGCATGGGCCACCAACAAAACCTGTCACGCCCCGCTTCCCTAAAATGGAGGCGAGACGTGAAAAGGTCCGCACGAGAGTGGAGCTGTGAAGCCCCAAACCCGTTAAGCGTCAATAAAACATAAGCAGGTCCCTGTAACCATAACGGTACAACAATAATAACACAAGGAGAGACTGAAATAAAATCTCATATCTCTCAAATTGTCCAACATGAAAATAAGTTCAACATCCAAAAAAGCCACCAGGCTAAAAGAAAGAGTCTAAAGGCCCAGAACAAGGCCAACAAAAGCAACATCGCAACAAAGTATAGGTGCTATGCACCGACAACAAAATAGCAGTCTAAGCAAGAGGAAAACACAACGAAGACACTAGGACTGGTCCCCAGTGTCCACGTACTCCCCGTCAAACACAAGCTTGGGCTCGGCGTCAGCAAACACCTCGTCCTCAACAAGGTACTCAGGCTCGGGATCTAACATGTGTCACCCAAAAGAGTAAATGGGCACATGTCAGCAAGTCTAAAAGACTTGGGCAAGGAAACTGAAAGTGAGACAACTAGCAACCTAGCAGTTTTAGTATGCATGACATGGCAGTTATACATGAGTGCACAAGCAAGACATGGTGAACGATAAGTACAAGAGAACAATTATCGGGACAAGACAAGAGTAGCCAGGCTACTAACAATCTCAATCAATTCACTATTCACGTTTCACTGTTGTTTGTAGATGTTTACGCCTTACAGCTGAACGGTTTGGCATTCACGCTGAGTGGCCGCTTAACAACTACCCCAAACCCAGAGTTTACGCCTTACAACTGCAGTTGCTGATCAGGCAGACTCCCAGTTGAATGACCGCTTAACTCTTACCCCATCCCACACGTAAACAAGCCAGGGTCCCTGTACATGAGCCCAGCAAGTGAGCCAGGGTTGCCCCGCACGGGAGCTTGTTTTCCTAGTTCACAATTCAATATCGAGCGTTGGGGTTAGCAACTCATTATGCTCGCTTCTGGTCACGAGCCAGGAAACACAAGTAATGTAGCGATGCTACGCAATCACGGGATCACTTAAGGAATGCAATGACATGACAATTAATTCGCATACCGTTAATGGAAAGTAAACATGACATGGTAATTGTGCAACATGTTAAATGTCGGAACTAGCTTCGTTGTCAAGTTAGTTCCTAAATTTGCGTCTAGGCGAGTATCATTTCATCGCCTAGCCTCTTTTACGCCTACAACAAGCAAATGGCCTAAAACTTGGCCTAAACCCTAAATGGCAAGTTTCACTTACCTAGCACCGGAAATGACGATCGCGAGGGTTCGTCTCACGGATGCTAATCTACGGGGAGTCGCTGTTATGGAGAAACAATCAACAAACAATACTCATTTCATTAGGGTTTCATAAAAACACAATAGGTTATGAAAACATCAAGAGATCGATTTCTTACCGTGAGGAGGCGGAAGAAACACTCCGGAGAACCTAGGGACCAGATCTGGAAATGAATGGAGAAGTTTGGAGAACTAGGGTTTTTGGGGGATTTTGGGGATTTGATGAGATTTTGGGGAAGATGAGGGGTAGAATGTGTTGAGGGATGGTTTGGATGTTGGATTTAGTGCTTGGGATGAAGGAATAAGGGTTTGAGGAAGATGGGGGCTCAATGGGGGAGAAACTAGGGTTTTAGGTCGAGTGGAGGAAGAAGAAAACGTTTGGGAGGGGTATAAATAGGATGGGCTGGCGGCTGCCCAGAAATTAGGGTTTTAACACAGATTAGTCGGTCAAAGAGCAACCACTGACCGACTAGTTTGGAAACTAGTCGGTCGGTTGACCAACGCAGACCGACTAAGTGTAAACAGTAACTCCTGAATTATAATCAAAGCCCACTAGTCGGTCCATTAAGGATTGCCGACCGACTAGATTGAGATCTATCGGTTGGTTCTCCTTCTTGAACCAACTAACGTGCACGAAAAGCGCCGATTCGAAGCGCGAAGCTTCGGGAAGATTTCTATGGCTTCTAGGATCGATTTATACTCTAAGATATGAGTGATTTGAAGCTCGTCACGAATGACTTACTCCGAAATCGACGATCGATGGAAGAATCTAGAAAATCACGACGAAACGATCGAAAGTGAAGGCTATGGCGACGAAACCACACATCCAAGGAGAAAATCCACCAAGCATATACTTTAATACAGATAATCCAAGTACACGAAAACCAGTCGTTACACCTTCAATACTGCAATTTATTCCCCCCTTGCTGGATAACATCCCCAGTGCCAGTGTTCAAGGACTGGCCACCTCCATCACATAGCTGCTGACCCACACTAACATCAATTAATTCTTCAGGAACTGTGTTACAACCATCGACAGTATCATTAGATTGCCTAGATGTAGCGTCTAGGGTAACACCATGGATTGACAGTATCATTAGATTGCCCAGATATATAATGCTCGGTTCACTCCTTTTGTATGTGCACAACAACTTCAGCAGGGTATTGTAATCTACTTAGTTTGATAACAAAAAGTAAATTAATCTGATCATATCAAATGGCAATCATTCATTCAACCTGGAAGTTCAATACACATTTCATGCAAAAAGAAGTGATAAAAGAGATGCAAAGCGGTACTCCAAGTATAGGCAATCAATGTGTGAAGCTTGGTGTGTTTTCTACGAAGGGTATACAATAATAATTCCCAGACTCAGTTAATTCTAAAATTTCATTCATAACCACATAATAAACGATGTAAGTTCTTTTTCTCAAATGCAGGGCAATGTATCGCATATGATATCAGAAATAAAAATGATAGCATGGCAAGAGAATATGTGCATAAGAGTAAAGCAAACTCCAAGATATAGTCATCGTGGGGAATTCATCTCTAGCAAGAAAAATAAAAAAATAAAGATAAAAAATAAAACTAACTATACATATGCAAATCACTCCAAAAGTAAGAAAACGTGATGCATTGAAATAATAAAATGAAAAAGGTGAGTGAAAATAAGTGAAAAATAAAGAAGGGTGAAAAATAAAGGAAAAAATGTAAAGTAAAACGTGCATATGTCCACTCACTCCCCCAAGTTAAACTACACATTTTCCTCAATGTGCTAAGCGTGGCACTAGGACATATCAGATCGGGGTGGGTGGGTGAGGATGCATGGATGATGCAAAATAAAAGGAAAATAAAGAAAGTAAAATATGGCATGATATATGCAGATGATGAATGCAATAAGCATGCAAATGATGGATGCAAAATGAACAATATACTGATGCAACATGGTGGATATATACATATGGTGCAAAATCGGTCCCCCCCCAAGCTGTGTAAAAGCAGGGCCCTAAACAGACAGATGGCCATAAAATATAAGGGGGAGGACACAGAAACAATAGTCATCTAGCAGGAGCGCTACCCTCTGGGGGTGGTGAGGGATCCCGCTTTGGAGGACGAGGAGGAGGGGCAGGTGCTGGTGTGACTGGAGGTGGATGCTGGTGCCTAACGAGATCGAGAATGACAGGCAGGTCCTGCTCAACTGACAGTTGAGTGGTGTCAGTTGAGTGGTCCCGCCTCCCTGACCTATAAGGAGGAGCATAGCAATGAATTGGTCTTCCTGATCATTGTCCCTGAAGACGACATCATACGTCCCCTGGGCGGGAGGTGGAAGTATTAGACGGGAGGGAAGAGCAGTAGTGGGAGCTTGGAGTGTGGGAGGTGGCTCGCTAGGAGGACCTGCCGAGCACAGACGTAGTGCGACGTGAGGTGCGTAGAGGCATGGGTGTGCCGTGAGACGTGCAAAAGTCACAATGTGCTCGTAATAAATATGGAAAGAGTGTAACAAGCACGATAAGACTCCACGCTAACAATATGAGTGAAAGGTGCCTCCCCTAAAGCTCCAAATAAGCGCGGGATCTCCCCCAAGCTATCCTGAAACACAAAAATAATAGATTGGCAATGAGAATCATAAAATCAAGAGGTTGATCAAGAGAAATAGGCGAAGAATAAGGTTGATTTTAGAATGTGGATGGATTTGGGTTGATTGGGGGCTTACAAATAGGGTAGGAGATGAAAGTGGGTGACAGAGCAGTCACTGGAGCTCGGCCTGGGCGGCGCTCGGGCGAGTGGGTGTGGCGGTTCGGGTGAGTCAGAGGGAAGAGAGGGGGGATTTGTCGATTTGGGAATTTGGAATCCCAAGCGTCAACTTTGAAATATATCGGGCTGGGTCTCTTTAAGTCACTCGGCCGAGTGACGATCATCACTCGATCGAGTGGCCCCCAAAAAAATTTGAATTTTGTTGTGTTGTTAAGTTGGATGACTTGGTCGAGTGGTTCGAGTCACTCGAGCGAATGACAAGCTCAACTCGGTCGAGTGGCAACTAGAAACAGAGTATGAATTTTTGAAAATTCTGCTACAGTCTCCTACTCGGTCGAATAGAAATAGTCACTCGGTCGAGTGGACTAAGCTACTTGGCCGAGTAAACAGGCCTCACGAGCAATTTTAGAGCTTATGGTGTCAAATTCACTCGGTCGAGTGACAAAGTCACTCTGCCGAGTCGTATATAATTTCAGAGGGGGGTTTTTTGAGACTTCCCTGTATAGTACCCTACTCGGTCGAGTAGGGTCTTCACTCGGTCGAGTAAACAATTCACTCGGCTGAGTGGGTTGCACTTTTCAGCTTCAGACTCTCTGTTTTGCAACGTTTTCTGTTTCTTCCTCTCCTGTCAGTTTCTTCCTTCCTTAAGAATTTAAGCACATCCCTAGAGTGCGCTCCATCTCCATGGCTGTCATTCATTCTTATGGACTCATCTCATCTTCTTCCTGTAATGAAAACATAGCCCATCGTCAGATTCTTCCTAGACTCTTGACTCTATAAACTAATAAAGATCTAAAACAAAGATGAAAGTAAAATTCAACTAAAAACTAAGTTAGAACCGTCGGTTGCCTCCCGACAAGCGCTCGTTTAAGGTCTTGAGCTCAGCCCCTTAAGATTTAGCATTTAGCGCGTAATGTTCGGCGCAAAGGAGATGCACATGTCAAACTTCCCGGGGAGGCCATGAGGGTTCAGATGTAGCGCTAGCTCTTCTTTGGCCTCCCTAGTGTGTGTCTCCTCTCTAATGGTAGCGATGGATGACTCCCCCAAGCTTGTGCTCTTGGCATCTTTGGTCTTTCCCGGCAGTGGAGATATATTCGTCGGTGGGGCTTTCTTCTTGTGTTTCATCGTAGAGAGCTTGCAGAGCTCTCTAATCCTCACAACATCAATATCATTCTTCTCTTCCTCGGTAAGAGGATCTGGTGGGTCTCCAATTGTAGCGCCTTCTTCAATATTTGGGGCTTCACCATTGTGCACGGCTCCAACGACATAAGGTATGGCATCATTTATGACCTCGTCAAGGAGGTCCACATAATCCGATTTTTCCGGCCGATGCCTTTGCTTCATTTTCTTGGAAAGATGGAATTCAACCGCTATGTTGCCAATGTTGAGAGACAACATTCCTTCTCTCATATCCACTAGGACCCCGACGGTGACTAAGAAGGGGTGTCCAAGTATAAGCGATGTATCACCCTCTTCTATTATATCCATGACGACGAAGTCGCATGGCACACAAAAGCCTCCCAGTATTTGGAGTGGCACATTCTCGGTGATCCGCACCAGCCTAGTAATCCACCCATCGGCGAGTTGTATCTTCATATCCATGGCTTTGAGGTCAGTCCCCGTTTTAAGCTTCTTGAACATAGTGAGCGACATGAGGCTCACGCTTGCTTCTAAGTCCACCAATGCTTTTTGGAGGGGGACTCCACCAAGAGTGCATGGAATCCAGAAAATTTCGGGGTCCTTCATCTTTGTAAGCAACTTCTCTTTGTTGACGAACTTAAACAACTCCCACTCTTCATATAAAGACTCTTGGGACCCTTGCTTGAAGGACATTAAAGAATTTCTTATCTTCACGGTCTTGGATGTCGTGTACATTTTGTTGACGAACGCACTCGCTAGCTCGTCCCAAGTAGTGAATGTCCCATGAGCTTGCGTCCTTAGCCAATATAAAGCTTTGTCACGAAGAATGAAAGGGAAGAGACGCAATAGGATAGCATCTCAGGCACATTCGGCATCTGAAAAGTGGCACACTTCGCCAAGAACATTTGTAGATGATAATGCGAGTTCTCTTGAGAATTCCCATCGAAGGGGTCTTATTGCATCACCACAATAAGTCTCGTCTTCAGTTCAAAGTTTTTGTCAGCCGCCAACTTTGGCATAAGTATGGAAGATGTAGTAGCCGAATTGTTCGGGGTAAACCTATCCCAGATGAAGACAAGCTTAGCGATCCGCCGTAATCGCTCATCTCTAGTTTCCTCCGCCATTTGGTTCTCCTCTAGAATTGATCTCTTTTCTGCTCTCAGTTTCCTTGACGTGCGTTCGATCTCAGGATCAAATAATATATCTTTGTCGGATGCCCTTGATCTCGTGTACATGCACAAAAGAGAGAGAAACTAGAAGGATATGTTAGCGCAATAGAGGAATAAAATAAAAATAAAGTTAAAAATAAAATAATGAAAGAACAATAGCTAAGTAAAGAAAATAAAATACCGTCGCCTCTCCAGCAATGGTGCCAAAAACTTAATCGCTCTCGAATATACACCCGGAGAATGATGTAGCTTTATCGCAAGTGCACATTTAAGTGGCAAGTAGGTATCGAATCACACGGAGGACTCATGACGGTACCCTACATTAATTAGTAAGCTACTTGGTGGAAAATTGTTTGGGAATGGTTGGTGTCACAATAGTTTGAGTACGGATAAAATTCAATATAATAAAGATGTCTAGGGCTAGGGAATCCCCAATATGGATTTTCAAGTCATCAATGTGAGTTATGAATTACCATCCAATTAGACTTGGTTTTAGGTGAACTTGCCGCAACTAATTAGAGAACTGGCGCACGATGTCGCGCTACGCAAGTCTATAGCAATCTAAACTAGAGCCTCGCTGTCGCGTAAGCCTAGTCCAGACCACTAGCATTAAGATCGGCAATTATGTCCAATCCCAACTCAAGCTCACTGTCCCGCCACTTGAGTTCGGATCGCGATAGCTCGTACTCGTTCACTGTCGTGCAATGAATATGAGTATAGGAGAACAATAAAAATGCTAGCTTTGGTCACTGTCGCGCACCAAGTCTATAAAATTTCGATTGTAAATCCTAAATCGAATATCTATGGCTTTCCTTGGATCAAGATCCTCTGTCAAGCTCTCAAGATCCAAGAGAAATCACTATCTATCTGTAGTAGAATAATCAATATTTAACCTGTCTAACAAGCCTAATATCATAGCAATTCATTAAATCTCACAAATCAAACATTAAATCCATAGGCTTCATTCCTTTGCCCTAGAGCAAACGAAATACGCACAAATCATATTGAAAATCAATAGAGAAGCAAGATCAACAATAGAATTCACCATGCAATCAAGATTTAATAAGAGATATATCATAAAGTTCAAAGCTTGCAAGAGATCAAGACAAACCAATGTTGCGAAGAAGCTTCATATAGTTAATTAGATCAAGTCTTCAATCTCTCTTCAATACAAAAGCTTAACTAAAATTAAAACTAAAGAAAAATCATTCTAAGAAGTCTCTCTGGTCTCCTCTAGGGCTGGAGACAAAATTGGGCTTAACTACATGCCCAAAAACCCAAAAAATCCAGACCAAACTGCCCCTGTGCAGCCAGAAACCCTAGTTTTCACAACTGGCTGTCGGCACTACTCGACCGAGTGAGAAGTTTACTCAGTCGAGTAGGACAGTCTGTAGATCACTCCAAAAAATAGAGAAGGTGCCTTGGATTTCTTCGGAATATTTGCCTCCACTCGGGCTAGTGGAGTTCTTACTCGGCCGAGGGGAAGTTACCACTCGATCGAGTGCATTATGGCATTCAGGTTGGCAGATGTCATCATATCAGCTTTTCTCGGTCTTGTAAGCTGCTTCACTCGGACAAGTGAGCTACGTCACTTGGCCGAGTGGCCTGTTTCTGAACTCTTTTCTTCTCCTCCTCGCTTCCTCGTCGATTCTTTCGATGTCCTTCTTCTTCCACTCATCGTCCATCACCGTTAGCTCTCCGATATGATCATGGGCGACGGTTCGGCACGTGTGTAGGTTCTCTATGCACCAAATTGCTCCCGATTGCTCCATATCTCATGAAATCAGACAAAAACCAAGAAATAGTGAAAAGTATCGAAACATCGTCAAATAATCGTGAAAATCATGATATGAGCAATTAAAATGACATGAAAATATGCAGAAATAAAGTGTAAAATATGAGCCTATCAGTGCTCACCAACATGCACATCATTCGAGCCATTGATCGAGAGAGATATTTTTGGCTCTATGGCCCAGCTTCCACTCCCTACACAAGGCTGCCCAATCCTGCACTTTTTGGGCCTAGCACCACTTTGAGGTGTCTTTTCTCACCTGACACTGACCTAGCTTCAGGTGTCCAGGCACCAGTCCAGTAGCCTGACCCATGCCAACCCCAGCCTCAGGACCCTGTTGGTCCATATGGTGCTTCCACATCAGCTGGTCATGTAGTCAGCCCGGCCCTCCGTCAGTATATGAGATCTCGACACCAGGTCGAGGATACTAGCAACGCTCCTCCCTTACCATGTTCCCATACCGAGCACCTAGCTGCTTGGAAGAGGAGTTTAGGACTTTTAGAAACTCCACCGTCAGCACCTTGACTGAGGTCAAAGATACTCTCTCTGAGTTCAGGACTTCATTTGATAGCCTCGCTCTTGTTGTCGTGACTCTCCAATTATTACTTTATACTTTATATGATATCGTATACTTTATACTTTTATAAAAATAAGTGGGGAAAAGGAGCAGATAGTAAAATTATTACGATTTGGAAAAAGTTAGATGCAGGAATAAAAGTAGGATAATGTAGCGATTGTTTTGCAAATGAAAATAAATTTTAAACAAGGTTCTTGAAGTATGAGCACGATGAACATATAGACGTTTATATGTAAAGAAATTTAAAATCCCCCTTTGTTTTAGAAAAATATTCTAAAGTACGTACGTAAATGGTTAAAAATAAATTTCGTAGGTTAGAACAATGATATATTGAATTCCCGAAATGGTAACAAAGTTTTAAAACTAAAATACGATAGATACTGATTCGAAAATAAGTACGAGGCCGTAACTTAAAACTTTTACGAACGAAAGGTTTCAAAATTTGCGAAAGAATTTTAACTCAACCGAAAGTAAGAAATTTTAAATAATTAATAAAAGTTTTCAAAGAAGTCAAATTGGGCGGAGAATTTAATAATGAATTTCGAAAATACTTTTAAAGGAAGCAGGTTTTGGGAAAGGGAAAAAAAATTCGAAAATAAGTACAAGATAGTAGAAATAAATTGTGTAGTTTATAAAAGTAATATATATATTTTGGAAAGAAGGCAAATAATGCGAGATATTGACTTAAACATTTACGTCCAAGAAAGCTCCAAGTCAATTAAAAGTTTTAACTCGGTCCAAAACAACATATTTTAAATATATAATATAGGGGTTTTCAAAGAAATCAAGCCAGGGCGAAAACTTAATAAGGAAAGTCGAAAATAATTTTAGAGGAGGATTGGTCGAGGAAGGGATTCGAAGGATCGATGATAATCGTCAGGAAACGATCACGAGAATCAAGAGAAAGGAAAAATGATCGCATGAAGAGTACGCGTAAGCTATGAATCGTGAAGAGCTACGATGGGACTCTATGATCGATAGCACAAAATTTGCAAGGATCAGAGGGATGCTAGAGGACAAGGGTTCTAATCATCGGGTCGTCTAAAGATTAGGATAACTCAGCTCAAAGGCATCCTATGAGCTAGACTATACCCAGGATCTAAAGAGAAAGTTCCTAAGAGAAACAAGGTTACGTTCTGCTTGGTCCGAAGTCGATGGAGCTGGGCGAGCGACTAGACTTAAAGAAGGACTCTAGATATCTAATACGATCAGAATCAAATGGGGATGCTAAAATAGTCTAGGACGAGGACGACTAAATCTTAACCAAGGCATCCGACTATCAACCTGAGACGTCTACCTAAGTCTTCCTACTTTCCAAGACTGGGAAACTAATTCAGACTTATACGTGGATATCAAATGAATGCGGTACTTTTATTGTTCCGAACTTTTGCAAGACCTGCATGGGCCACCACTAAAACCTGTCACGCCCCGCTTCCCAAAACGACGGAGGAGAAGCATGACAAAGGCCCGCTTGGGCCGGAGCTGTGAAGCTCGGACCCAATAAGCGTCTGTAGAGGTACCATTTTAAAAGTTTCAGGTTCTTGCATTAATATAATTCGAAACAACAGAAAGTACGGAAAGGAAGATGCATTCATTAAATTAGAGATACAATATCCAACAAGTACAAAGTCTAAAAAGAAGCCTAAGCGTTGGCAAAAAACTATCTAAGAGAAAACTGAAAGTAGTAACCTCTGAAAGTGGCGACTAAAAGACCTCAAGGTCTGGTCCTTGTCAGGTACGTACTCTGGTGACGACGTCCTCGGCTCCACGTACTCCAGTGAGTCTGCCTCGTCCACGAACTCTGGCTCAACACCTGACGTACAACACCAAAAGAAGGAACTGTACGTCAGGTCAGGTCTACAAAAAGGGTTAGACCAAACTGCAAGTGTACTGAACTATTAAACAACGTTTTACTGGTTGATTAGCATGCTGAGGTTACAACAAGGCTGCAAAAGAAGTACGTAGCAAGAAAGTAGAGCGTAGCAGGCAATAGCCGTAGTGTGTGCTACCGACTACGGGACTAACCTAAAGGTGTCAGGACAAGACGACGACAGACAAGACAGGTAGGACACGACACGACGCGGCACGACATGACACGACATGAAGGGTTCACGCCTTACGGGTTAAGGGGTATCAGACCCTCTCCCCGTGCGCACGCTCAACCCTACCCCAAACCCCAGAACTCAGGACAAGAAGTATAGAGATCACTTCCGCTAGGGAAGCACCTGAAACGCCCGCAGGCTTTTTGTAACATGGTTATCACTCCCGCAAGGAGAGCATCTGAAACGCCTGAAGGCTTTTTGTAACACAGAGATCACTCCCGTAAGGAGAGCATCTGAAACGCCCGAAGGCTTTTTGTAACACGGAGATCACTCCCGCAAGGAGAGCATCTGAAACGCCCGAAGGATTTTTCTAACACGGAGATCACTCCCGCAAGGAGAGCATCTGAAACGCCCGCAGGCTTTTTGTAACACAGTGACAAGACACGACCAGTGTACAGGAGAGTTATTCTAGGGTGTCCACACACATGCACACACATGATAACCCTACAGCATCAAAGTTATCGTTGTCAGGCTAAGACTTCGTCGTCAAGTCTGAGTCGTCAGTGGCGTCCCGGATGCTATCATTTCACGTCCGGTTCTATACATTCACAGTCTAACAGTTCTAGCAATCTAAGACCAAAGCACGGTCAAAAACGCAAGTGGGTACACTTGCCTGCGATGGCGAGTGTGTCGTCCTCTCGAAGCGTCTCGTCCAAGTGTCTCGTCCGTAGAAGTCCGTCTGAAATATCGCCACGGTGACGATGTCAGGTCTCAAATTCATCAAATCCTATTAGGTTTCGTTTCTAGGTTTTCGGGACTATCCTATTCGTCAATAGTCACTTTTTGATGTTTCAGCCTAATCGACGATCTATCCTATGTGCACGGTCAACAAAGTCCATTCGTCGATTTTCTAAGTTCGTACAACGTTTTACAGGTGCTGGAAAAATAAATTTAGTTCAAGTTGACGGTTTTTAGTTTAGGGTTCAGTCAGCTATTGTGGGGGTTTCTACGAGTTTTGGGGAACCAACCTGAACCGGAGTTTGTTGTAGATTGGATGTCGTGTCTGATCGGAGGGCTCCTCAGCTTCAGATCGGGTCCTCGCACGATTCCCCAATAGTTCAAACTTGCGACGAAGGCCTACGACGTGTCGCAACGTCGTAGACGGCAAATCCGTGAAGTAGCACGTCCAAGTGGGGCCCACAGCAGTGCTAGGGGTCCACGGGGGACCCACAACACCTCTGGAGAACTTGGGGGGCCCACCACAGGAGTTGGTGTGGAAGAAGCTACGTTGCGACAAACGTCGCTCGATCAAACCGAGCCGCTGCGGGGATTTCTCTCGGTCAGACCGAGAGATGGCTTCAGTCGGGCGTGTTGCAGCGCAGCGGAGGCGGGGGCGTGGTGCGGTGCGAGGGATTCCCTCGGTCAGACCGAGGGATCCCGTCGGTCGCAGCGGGGCGGGCCAAGTTGCAATGTTGCAACTTGCAACGAAGCGGAGCAGAGCGCGGGTGCGGGTCGGCCTCTCGGTCGCTGCGGGCGAACCCACCGGTCGGGCGCTAGCGGGTGCTGTGATGGTGTAGCGGAGCGGGCGGAGCGGTTGTTCGGAGCGGGCGCTCGGTCTGACCGAGCGATGCTCTCGGTCGGAGCGGGCGACAGCGGGGGGCGCTTGCAGTGGAGCGTTGCAAGCGGCGCTGCGGAGCGGAGCGCCGGTCGTGCACTAGGATGTGCGGGGGCGGCCGTCGGTCGTGCACTGGGCGATCGTCGCAACGTTGCGACGAACGTCGGGAAGGTGTTTTTGATAGCTAGGGTTTTTGTGATGCGAAAATAACCTATCCTAGGGCTAGTATAAATAGGTTAGAGCTAGGGTTAGGGTTAGGGTTTAATAAAAACGTAATTAAATAATTAAAATAATTAATTTAAAATAAATTTACTCTTCTCTCCCTCACACGAGATGGGTGCGGCCAAAAATTCTAAAATTTTGTCTAAAATTCTTTAATACGTTATTATAATATAGGAATTTTATTGTAATTAAAACTCTTATAAAAATAGGTTTTAAAATTATTTAAAACTTTCAAATAAATGGAAAATAGGTCAAATTAAGTCCAAAAATTGTAAAATAATTTTAGGGTGCTCGGGACGACTAAGGAAAGAGAGTGGAGAAGACGGATCTAAATTTCGACGTCGAGAGACAAAACCAAAATTCGAAACGTCTCGAGTCAAAACAGAAAGTCGCGACGTCACGTCAAATAAGTTAGTATCGCGGAAGAACGACTCGAGATATGTCGTTCCAAAGTTGTTCCACAATCTAATACTTTCAGAGACGATCACGACGACATATCACACAAAAACGTTCAAAAACAAATAAAGTCTAAAATAAACACGTGCACGATCAAAAGCACGTGCACGAAGAAGGTACGATAGAAACATGCCGTTACAGTGTTCCTTGCATCAGTCGTCTGTCCTATTACTTGTGAGATTTCCAGTATTAGTCTAACTTACCCATCTCTCTGCCAGTCGCCTATCGAAGAAATTACAATCGCATGTTGGTTTAACAGTCGACTGTCCACGTAGTAAGTTACCGTTATGAATTCTCACCTACCCTTGCTGACTGTGCAACAGTTGACTGTGGATTGTTCAACAGTCGACTTTCGCGAGTTCAGATTCTATCCGTTGAGATTTTTCTCACGGATTCCAATTGGTTTTTTGCCCAAACTGTTTTGTGGATTTGAGAAAACTATAAATAGATCTTTTACTGTTCCATTGGAAGGTTACTCATTCATTGCAAACTCTCTCAAGCTTTCATTTCCAAAGATCAAAGCTCTTAAATCCAAAGCCCTAATTATTTCCAAATCTTGTTCTCTTGCTCTCCAACCTAGAACCAAAGAGTGATCTTCTAGGCAATTGGTGCAGTCAATAGAAAGGGCTTCTCCTCTCTTCCAAGAGAGTTCTTCAACACACATCACCCTCCACCTTCATGTTCTACTTCAAGGCATAGGTGATTGTAAATGTTGTTTTCATTATTTCATAACTCTCGTTATTTGAGTTTTGCTCTCGGTTTTAAGAGTGGTTTTGCTTGCTCCCTGGTTGTAGGAGTCAAGGACATCGATTGTATTCGATTTCACTTGTAGGTTGCTACAAGTGGGATTTAAGGAAATCTCAAGTTAGGGTTCTAACTTGAGTATCCGGTGGTATCTGGGTGGTAGGGACGTAGGATTACCGGGAACAAGTCGGGAGTTGACTTGGGTAATCCAAACCCTTGAAACATCTCTGTGTTTGCATGTGTTTTATTTTGGGTTGTTTTTCTATTCCGCACTATTTGTTGGATTGCATTTTATTTGGCGTAAATTCCTTTTAAATTTGCATAAACACTATTCAACCCCCCTTCTAGTGTTTTTCCCATAGACATGGTCCTTACAATTGGTATCAGAGCGCAAGGTTATATCTATGGCATCCAACAACAACAACATACCTCCGCCTCCTTCGTACAACAATCACGATCGTGATGGAGCGTCCACACTTTTCGAAGGTCAATCTATGGTACGTCCTCCACGTTTCAATGGTACTAATTTTGGCTATTGGAAGTGTAGGATGGACACATTCCTTAGGAGTGCTTCACTTTGGAGAACCCTCCACAAGGAGTACGTCGAGCCCACTGAAGCGGATTTCGATAAATGGACGACTTCCGAGAAGTCCGCCGAAGTCAACAACGCTAAAGCAATGAACGCTCTTCATTGTGCACTGGACCTGAATGAGTTCAACAAGATATGCACATGTAAGAGTGCGTATCAAATTTGGAACCATCTCATCGTTACCCATGAGGGAACGAACAAGGTAAAGCTTTCAAAGTTATATGTTGCCGTACAAAACTTCGATTTGTTTCATATGCAGGATAATGAGACCATTGCATCGATGTATGGACGCTTTACTGACATCACGAATGAATTGGAAGCCCTTGCCAAATATACACCGAACCTGAAAAGGTAAGGAAGATCATCATGGGGATGACCTCCAAATGGGAAAGAAGAGCAATCGCCATCGAGGAGGTCAATGACTTGAAGAACTACACCGTGGTGAATATGATCGGGACTCTCATGTCTTATGAGGTACGATGAGAGAACCGATTAAAGATTAGAGCAATGATGAATCCTTCAGAGGCCAAGAAGAAAGCTTTGGCATTCAACGCCAATTCATCATTCTCCGATTGTGAGGAATCCGAGAACGAGATGGATTTGGGTGAAATGGCCCAAATGGCGAAGAAGTTCCAACGCTTCTTCCGCAAAGGTAAATTTCCCTCAAACAAACGTTTTGAGTCTACTAATGCTACTTCCTCTCTTTGTTATTAGTGTAATAAGCCAGGGAACATCAAGAGGGATTACCCAATGCTAAACAACAAAGAGAAGTGAAAGGCACCGAAGTACCACAAGTCCGATAAGAACAAGAGAGACAAGAAGAAAGGACTCGTAGGTACCTTCGACGACTCAAGTGATGACTCATCAAGCGATTCTGATGATGAGAAGGGTGAGAGTGCCCACATGTGTTTCATGACCTTTGAAGACCCACTCTCCGATGAGAGTGATTCTGACATGGACGACACCGAGGTAACAATGGATGAACTTCACATAGCTAATGAAGAACTATTTGCTAAATACCAATCTTTAATGCTTAAGTATACTAGCTTAAAGAAATTGAATATTAACAAGCCATCCATTCCATGTTTTATCAACAATGACACCATTGTTGATACTTTAACTCTTGAGAAAGAAAACTTAGCTTCTCAAAATGTCATATTGAGAGATGAGGTGAATTCCCTCAAATCTCAACTAGATCAAACACATCCAACGGATAATAGTGATCTAGTTACATGTCACACACAATTGAGTTTAGAGAATGATTCTCTTAAAACTCAAGTGCACGAGTTCAAAGCACGGGTGTCCACTTTGGATACCTATATTTCTTCTATTAAAGAGAAATATGAGCTTATGCCCACCCGTATTGTGAAATTCAATAAGGAAAAAGGACAATTGGATGATTTGCTAGCAAACCAATTTCCGGCCACACATCATGTTGGTCTGGGGTTTGTGAAAGCCAATGCATCTAATGATCGCACCTCCTATAGTGGTGTCACTATAGATTTTGTGAGGCCTTCCTCCGGTGCATCCACAAGTGGTGTCAAAGACACTACAGGTAGCAAACCTACCAAGAAATTCACCACTTCACCCTCTCTTCTTTTTGGCAAGAAACCCACTAAGGGTGGAAACCAAAAGCAAGGCCATGCTTACATGTACACTAACACTCATCCTTGTAGGAAACCTCCAACTTCACAAGTGGATAATTATGACACATTTTATGCTCTGCACCCACGTACACGTACACAACCACACATGAGAAATACTCATGTACGTGCTCCTATACACCCGTATGCTCATACGCATCATTCTTTCATGTATACTTATCATCCACATGTCATGCATGATCCATAAGCTTCATATAATATGCATGTTCCCAAGCATACATATCATCCTAGAATGTACAATGCGTATCCTCCACCACATCTCTATTCTAGAAATCAAGTTCCTAAGAAGCATGCACCATATAAAAATCCAACATATATGCATGCAACTAGGAAGAGGACTCCCAAAATTTACACTATTTGGGGTCCTATGAACACTAGTCTAAATGATAGGAATGCTTATGTTGATTCCTATTTTCATGATGTGATTAGAAATAGTAATTATGTTGGGAAGCAGAAGTCCACTTGGACTTGGCTTCCAAAGGGCTAATCCCCTTGGACCTAACAAACATTGGGTACCATAAGCTTATGGTATATCATATAGGTACCCAAGAGAAAGAAGAAGAGCAACAAAGGTCTTATTAGCTCTAAAGGGAAAGGATGGATTCTTGATAGTGGTTGCTCCAAACATATGACGGGAGATCCCTCATTGCTCTCCAAAGTGATTAGCATCAAGGATGGTGCAACGGTCACTTTTGGAGGTAATCAAAAGGGAATCATCATTGGAGTAGGTATTGTTGGTAATCTTTCCAAACCCGTAATTACTAACGTTTATCTTGTTAGTTGTTTGTGTCACAATCCCATTTCCATTAGTCAACTTTGTGACAAAGGTTACAAGGTTAACTTTGGAGAAGGATTGTGTACTATTGTTGATTGTGATTCAAATATTTTATTTTCCGGTATTAGGCATAAAAATATTTATTATTTGAGCTTGCCTAAAACCGTAGAACATTGCTTAGTTGCTAACACAAGTGAACAACTATTATGGCATCGTCGTTTTGGTCATGTTCATTTCAAGCACTTATATAAGTTAGCCAAGCATGATCTAGTCAAAGGTTTTCCTAAGATTGTTTTTAATAAGAAAAACTTTTGTGATTCATGTCAAAGAGGTAAACTAAGTAAATCTTCATGTAAGCTTAAAGAAGGGATTACTTCTAAGAGGCCCTAGAACTTCTTCATCTAGATTTATTTGGGCCAACTAGAACCGCTTCTTTAGGTAATGCTCATTATGGATTAGCTGTCATTGACGACTTTTCAATATTTACTTGGGCTTCATTCTTAACTAATAAGAATGAAGCTTATGAAGAGTTTACCAAATTTGCAAAGAAGCTTCAGAATTTCTTAGGATCCACCATTATCACTATCCGTAGTGATTATGGAGGAGAATTTAAGAATGAATCTTTTACTAAGTTTTGTGATGACACCGGGATAATCTTTTACAAAATGGTGTTGTAGAGAGAAAGAATAGGACTCTTATTGAGTGTGCACGTACTATGCTCCATGATAGTCATCTTGGACTACAATTTTGGGCAGAGGCGGTGCACATGGCATGTTATGTGCTCAATAGGATCCTAGTGAGACCCCGAACGAACAAAACTTGTTTTGAGTAGTTTTATGATAAAAAGCCTCAAGTAAAATATTTTCGTGTTTTTGGTTCAAAATTTTCTATAAAGAACACATTTGGTAATTTAGATAAATTTGAGCCAAGATCCGATGAAGGAATTTTTGTTGGATATTCCACACGTAGCAAAGCCTACCGGATATACAACAAAACTTCTTCAACGATTGAGGAATCTCTTCACGTATCCTTTTATGAAGATTTTGATTTTCCTCATGTTGATGATGATAATGTAGATATTCTTTGTGATTCTCTTAATAATGTTAAGATTAATGATTCTATTGTTGAGACTAACACTTCTAACGAAATTTTTGAAGTTGTTCCTAGTGATACATGTATACCCAAATCTTACCCGACCGTTCGTAATCATCCCCATAACCAAATTATTGGAGATATTGGTGTGGGTGTTCGAACGAGATCGAGAATTGAAGAATTCTCTTATTGCACATTTGTCTCTACCATTGAGCCAAAGAACATCCAAGAAGCTTGTGAGGATAGCTCTTGGATAGTGGCAATGGAAGAAGAACTAATGCAATTCGAGAGAAACGAAGTTTGGGAACTCGTACCTCTTCCAAGTGGTCACCAAGTCATTGGGACCAAATGGATCTTCAAGAACAAGACAGGTGAAAACGAGGTAATCATACGGAACAAAGCAAGGTTAGTGGCTCAAGGCTACCGGCAAGAGGAATGTATTGATTTCGAAGAATCTTTTACCCCCGTAGCTAGATTAGAAGCTATTAGGTTGCTTTTATCTTTTGCACCCCATAAGAATTTTAAACTATTTCAAATGGATGTTAAAAGTGCATTATTAAATGTGTTTGTCAATGAAGAAGTTTATGTTTCTCAATCTCCCGGTTTTATTCATGAAAAATTTCCAAACCATGTTTTCTAACTTAAGAAAGCATTGTATGGGTTGAGACAAGCTCCTAGAGCTTGGTATGATCGACTTAAGACCATTCTTTTGAATTTAGGTTTTAAAATGGGAGAAGTTGATTCTACACTCTTCATTAAAGATTATGAAAATGACATTCTTTTGATTCAAGTTTATGTAGACGATATTATTTTCGGTTCTACTATCTTTAATCTTTGTCAAGAATTTTCCAAGTCTATGAAGGATGAGTTTGAGATGAGCCACATGGGAGAGCTCACCTACTTCCTTAGATTGCAAATTCGACAAATGGAGAATGTCACATTCATACATCAGACAAAGTACACATGTGAGCTTATTAAGCGATTCGGGATGGAATCGTCTTCGATCTTCGAGCAAAATGACTCCCATGAGTACTACTACTCATCTACATAAGGATAAAACGGAAAATATGTAGACGTTCGTCTATATCACGGTATGATCGGTAGCTTACTTTACTTAACTGCTAGTAGGCCCGATATCATGTTTTCTGTTTGCCTTTGTGCTAGATATCAAGCTAGACATAAAGAGTCACACTTGATTGCGGTTAAACGAATATTTCGGTATCTCAATCAATCTCTAGACTATGGGTTACTTTACCCTAAATCTATCACATATGAGTTAACCTCATATAGTGATGCCGACTTTACCGGATGCAAGTCCGACAGGAAAAGTACTAGTGGCGCTTGCCATTTTCTAGGAAATTCCTTAGTTTCTTGGTTTTCTAAGAAATAGAATTCGGTGTCATTGTCCACGACTAAAGTGGAATATATTGCCGCGGGTCTTGCATGTGCACAAGTTATTTGGATGAGACACACTCTTATGGACTATGGTGTCAACTGTGATACTTGCTCGATCATGGTTGATAACCAAAGTGCCATATGTCTTTCCAAGAATCTGGTACACCACTCCCGTACCAAACACATAGACGTGAGACACCATTTTATTAATGATCATGTAGCTAAGAAGGACATCATCTTAGAGTACATTGAAACCCAAAAACAAATTGCCGACATCTTCACAAAACCTCTTAAAGAAGATTCATTTGTGAGGTTGCGTGGAGAATTAGGAATTATGTGTGAATCTGAAATCTAGAAGCTCAATTTTCATGTTATAACACTTTTTGAGCTCATATCATCATGTTGCCTATCTTCTTGTGATATATCATTTATATGTGCTTAAGAAAGGCAAATTGTGATCTATGTGATTTCTTGAGTTTCTTGAGATTGATTCTGGTGATTTGTGTTTTGATTGATGTAGTGTTTTTAAATTGTTTTTATAATGAGTTAATGATTAGAGTTTAGGTCCTAGGGTGAGTGTTCGTATCCTTTGGATTTCTATCTCACTGTGCATTTTTGGACTAGGACAGACGACTGTTTTTCCTTCGATAGTCGACTGCCCTACTCTTTCATATCTGTCTGAAAATTTGTATCTTTTGCACAGCTAACTGGTGATTGTTTTCCAGTCGACTGTTATTTTAACAGGCGACTGTACTGTAGTCATCAGGCGATTGTTCTCTCTGTCGAAATTTTACAGTGCTCTCTGTTGTTTTGATGAACTGTATTGATTCTCGGCCAGTCGACTGCTGAGTATATTACAGTCGACAGTCCAATGGACAGGTGACTGCTTGTTACTTACTAGTCGACTGCCTATCTTTCTAAGCTTTATTGTTATCACTTCATCCAGTCGCCTGACTTTTTTTCATCAGTCGATTGTCTACTGTTCGTGACGGTTCACTGCTTTGATCTGAGCCGTCGATTTCTTGATCCAACGGCCCATATTATTTCCGTCTTTCATATATACGTCGAGACTGTTCTTTTCATCTCTTGCGATTCTCTCTCCTCCGATTGAAACGCTTCGACTTCCCGCTCGTTTTCTCTGCCGTTGCCATCGATCTTTGCCTTCCTGCTCGTCGATTGCTTCGTATTTGCTTTTTCGTGCCTTCTCGACTTGGTTTGTCTCTCTATCTCTCAAGTCTTTCGCTCGATTCATTGTCTTTCGATTTCTTTGCACATCGTTTCTCTCTCTCGATTCCATGGCACCCAAAACCAAGAGAAAAGAGAAGATCGTTGCTCCTAAACGACCTAGGGCACCCAAGAAACCTATAACCAAGAAGAAGAAACCCTACAAAGCCCGAACCAAGCATGCCGAGTCTCCCGTGCATTCTTCTTTGCCGGGATATTCTCCTTCTGCTTCTTCTTCTGACGCTCAGCTAATGATTCACCATCAGCAGAAGCCCATTGGTGTTACCATCAATGAGCCTACTGCTGTCGTTTCCCATCAGTCTGCTTCGAGCTCTGGAGAAGAACCTCCTGTTGTACCCCTTCTGATCCCCTTGTTCCTCTTTGTCGAGATGATCTTTGTTTGGCAAAGTTCTACTCTCTCTTAGTGATCATGCTTCGTAGGGAGCGGTACATCGCCTTTCCAGCCTTTACTGCTGAGAGACTCTCTGACATCTTATCTGCTACTCACCTGGCTGATCTTTTTCGCTTCTCTCAGAGTGAATCTTCCAGAGCTTACCCATTTTTGGTGAAATTCTTCTATGCGAACCGCGTTCGCGGTGAGCATTCCTCTACCGGCATCATCGATACTGTCGTCCAGGGAACCAACATTCAGATCACTCCCTCAATCTTAGGGACTATTCTTAGGATTCCCTCTGTTGGTTCCGTTCCCCCATATATTTGCATCTCCGATATTGACGACCTTGACCAGTCTGTCCTTGGGGATATGTTTCGAGAGGTATCTTTAGCCCTTGATTCGGGTGTCAGGTCATCTATGTTTTCTGCGAGAGGTTGGGCAGTTCACCTAGTGGTGAAGTCCAACATCCTGCCGAGGTCAGGTCATCTGACAAGCCGTCTCAGGATATCCTGAAGTGTATGTATGCTATTTTCTCTGGCATGCCCGTGAACTGGGCCGGTGTCCTCCTTGATAGGATGGACAAGGTTGAGTTCACGACCTCCTCGTCTCACATTCCTTACGGTGATCTTTTGACTCTTGTCTTCCGTCATTTTGGTATTGATTTGACTCGTTACGAGCCCATGCCCTTTGGTCCTCTCCTCGACGCTTCTGCAAAGTCGAAATCTTCTTCGGCTATGCAAACTGCCTCGAATAAGAGGAAATCTACTTCAGCTCCGTCCTCCTCCACTGTTCCTCCAACTGACCTGCCTTCCACCTCTGCTCCACCATCTCATGATATTCTTTTGGAGATGGTCTCTGGACTTTACAGATTGATGTCTCTTTCTTTCCTCCATCAAGGAATACCCTACACAGAGGATCTGAGACAGGTTGTTCTCCAGCTTCATGTGCCTCCTCAGCCCACTGATGTCGTTGAGCATCTTGGTGTAGCTTCTACTCAGGATGTTGCTGCTACTGTTGCTCCTTCTGACCCTCCTTTAGAGGATACACCTGCTGTCACAGAGCCTGCTTCTTCTTCTGCAGCCCCTGGAGACGCTCACTCTTACATAGGTATTTGTGTGGTGTTAGCTTGGTGATGGTTGTATTTTAATGTTTGATGGTTTGATATGATGTATGTATCTTCACTTCTGTATGGTGATGTACTTCGATGTTGTCATGATGATATATTTATGTCTTGATCATGATGTATTTTTTGTGATGGACATGTAGATGTCCATCCGTTGATGTACTCATCTTTTATATATATCTATATATGATGTTGCTGTTTATCTTGTGTCACACTATGCTATACTGCTTATCTTATCTATGTGATGTATGTTATGATTGTCTCCATATATGCTATACTCTCTCTGATATGCTTTTGAGACAATATATGAATTTGATATTCGATTTTTCATGCTATCTCTGGTATGATGCATTTGTGAAATCACTTTTGAAACTATTTTTGTGTGTACATCTAAAATGTTGATATTGGACTTCAATTCAATTACTCACATGTGTATATGATGTGATTTTATGAGTTTTGATTCTATATATCTTTATACTCCTTGATTGTTGTTAGTTTGCATTTAGCACTGTTATTGTTGTTGTTATTTGATCCCATCTTTTTTGGAAAATGCCATAGGGGGAGAGGAATAAACATACAAGATTCATAATGAATGTGCTAAGTAGGTTCTAACACTTGAATCTAAGATTGAAGTTGCCTTAGATTCAGTGGGAGTAAGATTACAATGAATAGGGATTGTAATTCCTAGATTTTTTTTGAATTTATATTCATGCATTTCTTACTCATTTTCTTCAATTGATATGTAGATGCCCAAATATTTGTTGACTAACTTGATTAGCATCTATGTAGGGGGAGTAAGTTTTCATTGCGCACAATTATTTATCTTTTTGTTTATGTTTGTTTATCATCATCAAAAGGGGGAGAATGTTGAGTATTGGACTTCTCCCTACTTGGTGTTAATGATGAAATATAAATACTTGTGACTAATCCCCTATTTTGCAGTTAATCCATTGCCTAAGCTATTTATAAAGATCTACTAGCAATGGATGACTCACAAACTTCATTGAAGGCAAATGACATGAATTGGATGATCGTAGATAATGATTGAAGCTCCGTGAAGACTTCAAGGTCATACGGTGGAAAGAAGAGCTTATTCGTCAATGTAATTTTCTTTTATTTCTTCTAGTATATAGCTTAGAAGTAGAACTTTGATGGAGCACTCACACACATCTACATTCAGTCATAGGGCTTCATTAGATCAATTGTCCTTTGATCCCAATTCATTTCTTTATTGATTTTACTAGGATTGTTTATAATAGTCGACTGCTAAACAGTTTACAGTCGCATGTCTCAAAAACAGTCGACTGTGTTTTGTTCTACAGTGGCCTGTTATGCACACACTATTACAATATAGTTTTGGGCCTTCTCTGATTATTTCGCACAGACTACTGATGAAATATACACAGGAGCCTGTTCAAGTGACAGTCGACTGTGTTTTGTGAATCAGTCGCCTGTCTATCCTTTGCCCAAACTCTGTTTGATTTGACTTTTACGACCAGTCGACTAATGTTGTATATACAGTCAACTGTCTCTTGGATCAATCGACTGTCTATGCTACAACAGTCGTCTGCCTGTGAGTCATTTCTTTGACTCAACTCTCTAGAAATTTCTCATGCTTTTGACAATCGTCTGTTTAAGGATTTACCGTCGCCTGTTCTGATTAACAGTCGATTGTGTTCCTTGCATCAGTCATCTGTCTTGTTACTTGTGAGATTTCCAGTATTAGTCTAACTTAGTCGCCTGTCGAAGAAATTACAGTCGCATGTTGGTTTAACAGTCGTCTGTCTTGGCTTCATCAGTCGACTGTTCACGTGGTAAGTTATCGTTATGAATTCTCACCTACCCTTGCTGACTGTGCAACAGTCGACTGTGGATTGTTCAACAGTCTACTATCGCGAGTTCAGATTCTATCCGTTGAGATTTTTCTCACGGATTTTAATTGGGTTTTTGCCCAAAATGTTTTGTGGATTTGAGAAAACTATAAATAGAGCTTTTACTGTTCCATTGGAAGGTTACTCATTCATTGCAAAATCTCTCAAGCTTTCATTTCCAAAGATCAAAGCTCTTAAATCCAAAGCCCTAATTATTTCCAAATCTTGTTATCTTGCTCTCCAACCTAGAACCAAAGAGTGATCTTCTAGGCAATTGGTGCAGTCAAGAGAAAGGGCTTCTCCTCTCTTCCAAGAGAGTTCTTCAACACACATCACACTCCACCTTCATGTTCTACTTCAAGGCATAGGTGATTGTAAGTGTTGTTTTCATTATTTCATAACTCTCATTATTTGAGTTTTGCTCTCGGTTGTGAGAGTGGTTTTTCTTGATCCCTATTTGTGGGAGTCAAGGACATCGATTGTATTCGATTGCACTTGTAGGGTTGCTACAAGTGGGCTTTAAGGAAACCTCAAGTTAACATTCTAACTTGAGTATCCGGTGGTATCCAGGTGGTAGGGACGTAGGATTACCGGGAATAAGTCGGGAGTTGACTTGGGTAATCCGAACCCTTGAAACATCTCTGCGTTTGCGTGTGTTTCATTTTGGGTTGTTGTTCTATTCCGCACTATTTGTTGGATTGCATTTTATTTGGCGTAAATTCCTTTTAAATTTGCATAAACACTATTCAACCCCCCTTCTAGTGTTTTTCCCATAGACATGGTCCTTACACTCACTACACGTCACCATCCCATCCCAGCCGTCTTAGGTTCCCGAGGACACCACCGTTGTCACACCATGCATTACCACACCACCACCTTCTCCACCACTGGACTTTGAGACTGTGCATATTCCTACTCTGCACCTCCTCGCACATCTGCACCAACTAACTACTCCATCATCATTCTTCTCCTCACCTGAGGATGATTGGACTGCCCCTTCTCCACCTCCAGCTCCACCGCTGAAGTCTGAGCTCATTCATTTCACTCCATCGCCACCACACGTCGCCACGACAGCTGAGCCTTCTGCTGATCTTGATGTACCACCCACTCCACCCACTCCACCCACCCAACCACCACCTGACGGTGGCTCAGCTTGTTTGGAGCACCACATTTTTTGGCACTCCCTCATCATTTAGCCCCTACATCACACACTTCCATTATTTTCGGGCACAGTTTTATATAGCTTGGGAGAGATGCACCTGGGTCTCCTTCCCCTTATTTTAATTGTCCTCACACCATTTTCCTCTGTTTTATTCGCGTTGAGGACAACACTTTGTTTAGCTTGGGGGAGGAGCTCTTTTGTGCTAACTTTCTGTTTTCTCTCTTACTTTCCTATTTTTATCGTTATTTTTGTTTTCATTTCACTTTTTCTTGCTTATTTTTCCATGTTTCTTTCTTTTTCATATGCATCATGTTTAAATTCAATATATGCATTCAAAAGCCAAAAAATGAAAAAAAAAAATCAAAAACTCTAACAATATTCGCATTCACATCATGTATCTTGCACCTTCATGCATACATTTGTATACACTTGCATTCGCCTCGATAATTTTCGAAAACGAGTTTTTATATGTGCTGAATCTAGAATTGAAATTTGTTTTTCGAACTCTTATGCTTGATTACCATGATGTCGACTTGGATATGTGAATAGTACGTAACCCTAGCTTAAATCTCTCGTAATACCCTAGCTTTGTCCATCCTCACAGTCCCTAAGATAAGAGTACTTGAAACCGACCTAGGTTGACACCTAGGAACCCACTCCGTAGGGCCGATAGTTGTGTGTAATGGTTTATAATCCCTCGAGGCTTGGATAACGATACATCACTTAGTACTGAGGATTGAATCAGCCTAGCATACCACATGCTTTTCAAAAAATAAATAAATAAATAAATATTTAATATGCACCGTTCCTCCAGCAAAGCTAAGTAACCAAATCCCAACGATAGTAACCGTCAGGGCCTCGCGTCAAAATGTCTAGCTTGGGGAAGTGCGTATAAATAAGGATTCCACTTGGATTAAGTTAATAGGTCTGAGGGGTCTTTCTTGGCCCGGTGCCCTAAGGTCGTCTGATCTGGGAGTCACCGACCTAACGATCCTTACATAACCCAACTGCAAATCCCAAAAAAAGAGAAACAAATATGTATATAAAAAAATTTGTATACACATGTGTATATATGAAATCATGAATAAAACATGGCAATTTCTTGAATCAAGGTAACGTGTCGTGTTGTGAGCACCACTTCCTCGATCGACCAATATGTTGGATCTGGATCGTAGCCTAGAGGGGGGGTGAATAGGCTAATAAAAATATTCGTGCAACCCACGAACAATCCCACGCAGTTATAGGCACAGACAGGGCAATAAAATAGCAATCACAGAATACGCATAGATATACCCTGGTTCGGTCGTCCCCACGACCTACTCCAGCCCCCGAAAGCAAATACTAGATAGATATGTAAACCTGTACATCTACAATGAGTCAAGATCCCAAATCTACTCTCACCTAGCTCGTACGCACACCACATGCTCTACACTATCAATCTAGTCAGATGCTCTCCCTCCGTGACGACTCCCACAGTCGTCAGGTCCCCAAAAAATAACACAAAAGGTAAAGTTTCCCCTACGAGGATCTAACACAACAACTACACAAAATAATGATAAATAGAGTTTAGGAGTCTCAGTTTGTGTAGCGGCGATGTCCTCGTCAATCAGCACGGGTCAGATCTCGTCTGACGTAGATGTGGTCTCTGATGCCTCCTCAATAATTCAGCTCCCCTCTCGATGAAACTTGCGCCTTCCACCAAAAATTAGAACTTACGGCCTTCACCCAAAATTGAATCTTGTGGCACGTTAGGAATTTTTGTGTGAGAGATCATGACTTCTGCTTGGGTCTTTGAATCCTACAGCTGCCAACAAAACACAGAGAGAAATAAAAATCAGCTTATGGCACCTTGGGATTTGCAAAGAAAGAGAGACTAAGTGTACTGCCCTATTGAGATTTATCAAAGAAAAATAACAGGCTCTTGGAAAAAAAAATTGTTCCCAGAGGATTTCGGCTCTCTCTCCTTTTACTGTAGCAATATAAATTGCTCTCAGGTTGCATGCATTCGTTGATAGGGCTTGTATCTCTGTCAGCAAAAGAAGAAACAATTTTATATTAAAAAAAACTTATCTTTGCATTATTTGGCCGGCCTTGGGAGAATCTGTGAACAACTTGCGGCTCTGATGCAAAGCCCAGTTGGAACTTTGTTTGGTCCCTTGGAACTTGAATTTGTAAAGCTTATTGAAGTCTTGGAACTTGATGATGTATTGAAGAAGAGAGTCAAATATTTCGGTTGCTTCTCCTTCAGCAATTTGCGGCTCCTTTTGTTTCGGCTGGATCTCAATGATTGGCAAGCAAAAAAGAAGTGATCCTCTTAAATTTAGCAATAAGGAAAGGCCATGTGTTCTTCGATCAAGAGAAAAATCGACCGGCTTGAGATTTCGTGCGTTCCTTTATTGGATCTGTGCATGAGTCTTCATGCAAACAAAAGGAAAGCAAAAAAGAAGAATAAAATCCGGCATGTGCTCTTGATTGAGGCTAATGAAAAACAAAATAAGATGAAGAGCCCCGTCTTTTTTATTTGTCTCTGTTGAGTGGGATTATTTCAATTGGGATTTTTAAAAAAGAAATCAAGAATAGTCCATGTGTTTTGAGATTCTCAAAGGACAAAGAAAGGGCTCGGCCTTGATTCTAAAAACAAGAGAGGATGAGCTCTTTTGGGATTTTTAATGGCTCTCTTAAAAATTTGATTGGCTCTCACCCACAAAAAAAACGGCGGCTTCTCCTTTTAAGTTTCGGCACCTAGGGGTTTTCAAAGTTTTTTTGTTGCGTGGTTTATGAGAATTCGGCTGCTACCCTTTTTGAGGTCTTGGGGATTTATAAATGAAGCCGGCTCTCATGACTAGGGTTTGGCTTGGTACAGAATAGGTTTAGGGGTTTGACTCCAATAAATATAAGTTAAGACAAGTTAGGTTCTCCCCTTTCTCCATTGCACATTCCCCAAATCCTTTCCGTGAATTAATCGCACGTTCGTCGTTCCTGAAACACTTAACACACACGTTAGAAACGTTCACATATGCTTGTTATCATCAAACACAAAGTTCATAGATCGTTGCTACCAACAATCTCCCCCTTTTGATGATAACAAACTAAGTATAAGATTTGAACATTATCTTTCCAAATAGTGTGTGTGAAAGTGTGACGATATAGGGTGACATGCAATATGATACAATGATGTGCAAACACCGATGTGCAAATTTTAACAATGAGCATGCTCCCCCTACAATGAGCATTCTCCCCCTATTTTAGTGCTTCCCAAATTTCATTAATACTCCCCCTTAATCAAACAATTATATGTCCATGAGCACTAAATCACAAATCTTCCGAAATTTTTCTCCCCCTTTGTTATCATCAAAAGTCGTAACACGAAGTCAAAAACATATATTGTGCAAAAAGAGAGTATTATTAACCATTACCAACAATTGCATGCATACACTCATAGAATAATCAAGTCAAAATCCAATGAAATTAAACAACTAAGACTTCAACACCAACGTGTACGGTGTGATGATTAAAATTGAAGCACATAGGGAGAATCATTAAGAAAGTCAACCGAAACCAATCCACATTTTCCAAATAACATTCTATCACCTAGGATTGATTTTTCACACCTCATTAAAAATTAGTTCAAGGTACCACACCCCAAAACATAGCATATAAGGACTCTTAGATGTGGGGGTGGCATTGCTTGACGAGTAAATACACCAACGCTAAAGTTTACCCATAAAGCTTATGTTGGATACTCGTGGGTAATACCGTTGCCAAGGATTGTATCCATTTTTCATACGGAGCAATTATCTTTTGTTTTCATTTTTTTTAAAATACTTATAACAACACTTTCTTTTGCTCAATTTTTATACATGGCAAGGTATATCATATCCCTTAGATATTCAGTTAAGTTTTCCTCCTGCATTCACATTTCATACTTCATAAACGATATCTCCAAATGTGCAACAATAATAATACATGTGGAAGTGAAGTAGGTGGTGTAGAAATCAAGTTATTTTCATTCAATGAATATGCCATGAGTATTTAGAAAGATAAACATGCGCATGTGGCAAAAGAAATAATACACCAATTTCTACATATATATGAAATTCATATGTGCATACTTCAATAATAGATCAAAGAGAAAAGATACACATTTAAGCACCAAATTTTTTTTTTTTCAGTTTTTCATTTTTTTTCATGAAGTACTAAAGCAAACATGAGATGCAATCACACAAACAAAAAAAAAATCATGCACACATAGCAATGCAACTACTAGCACCCAAACAAAGAAATGTCATGCACACAAAAAGCTATGAAGGTATGCATTGAGTTCAAAGAGAAGATATACCTTCGCGTCACCGTTTGACTAAGGAGCTAAAAAATAATGAGACATTCAATTTATCGATCCTCGTCAAATTTCCATCCACCTACAAAAGAGGTGTCGTGTGTGACCTTGGAATCCAACAAGGTCCACTCACGTTAGTCATCAAAGATTTAGGAACCCATATTTGTTTGAACTTAATGTTTTTGTTCCTATATTTGCAATGATATGAAGTATGACCAACACATCCACATGTAAAGCACTTAGCATGAAAATTTCCAACCTTTGTTGATTCAATGTGAACTTTTCTATATTTTGATTTTTCAACATTTTTAAGACCATATAGTCCTCGCCTATTATTGCCATAAATTTGATTTCCAAGAATAATGTCTAAATTTTGTTTTCCAATGGAAAATCTCTTTAATGACAATTCTAGGGTGGTGACTTTGGATTTCAAGATATCATTTTCATTCACAAGCAAAGTGCATTTACTAATGAAAGCTAGCTTGTTTTCCTCTTCTTTCTTTTCAAAATCCCTCATTTTTTCTTTAAGTTCAAGATTTAGCATGTTAATCTTTTCAGAGAGCAATTCATTTTCAACTTCAAGCTTTACCTTATCTATCTTATACATGCTAATATCCTTTAATAAAGAGGGACATGAAAGACAATCAGTTTTTTTCAGACAAGCTAGCTTTCTCTTTTTCTAACATAGTAATGGTAGATTTGCATGCAACAAGCTCTTGTTTAATATTTTTCATTTCTATAGACATGTCATACTCAGTTTGTTGCACATCAAAATTATCATTCCTATAACATTCCACATCAGCTTCTAGCTCATCAATTCTATGTTGCATTCCTTTACAGATTTCTAAGAATTCAGCTTTAGTGGGAGATTCTACCTCATTGTGTTTGGCCATCAATGCCATGCAGGAGTGGGCTTCATGTTCCTCATCCTCATCCTCAGCTTCGCTATTCATGTCCCACGTCAGCACCTTCATTTTTCCTTTTGCAACTTGAGCTGTGTGTTGTTGTGGGCAATCTTTTATGTGGTGCCCTTTCTTCCTGCATTTAAAACATTCACTTCTATTAATAGCTTTCTGATCATAGGAATTTCTACCAAAATTAGAATTATTAGAACGAATGAACCTTTTTCCCATCTCAGCTCTTCCTTGATCAGTCTGAATGTATCTCCTGAAGTTTCTGACCATTAGGGCTTGCTCTTCATCAAGATCGTCGTCGTTAGCTTGAAGAGCTAATGGTGTGGAAACTTTGGTCTTCTCTTCAGGTTTCTCTCTGGCTTCTATACTCTGCAACTCAAGCTCGTGTGACATTAGGTTGCCTATCAAGTCCTCCACTTTCATTGTTGACAAGTCCTTAGCTTCTTGAATAGCGGTGACTTTAGGCCTGAACGAGCTTGGTAGCGCCCTTAAGATCTTTCGTACATGTTCATGGCTAGAGTATGGCTTACCGAGGGAACTGGATTTGTAGACAATGTCCGTGAAACTCGCAAACATCTCTTTCACAGATTCTGTTGGTAGCATGCGGAAGCTCTCATATTCTGTGCTAAGCAACGCAAGTCTGGATTCCTTCACTTGCGATGTTCCATCGTGTGTTACCTCCAGAGTATGCCAGATTTCCTGCACAGTTAGACAATGTGAGATGTGATTAAACTCAGATTTATCAAGAGAGCATATAAGCGCATTCATAGCTTTACCGTTAAGAGTATAAAGTTTTTAATCAGCTAAATCCCACTTGTCTTTAGGCTTAATCATAACAGTGTCTTCAATTTTAATAGTGGGTAGACTATAACCATTTTCAACAATATCCCACACATCATAATCTACAGACACTAGATAGATTTTCATTCTAGCCTTCCAATAAGCAAAGTCTACACCGTTAAACTTAGGGGGACGAGCTATATACAGACCTTCGGCAAAAGCACAATCAAATATATTCATGGTCATCTAAAAATCTAGACTAGATCCTCTAAACTGGCTCTGATACCACTTGTTGGATCTGGATCGTAGCCTGAGGGGGGGTGAATAGGCTAATAAAAATATTCGTGCTACCCACGAACAATCCCATGCAGTTATAGGCACAGACAGGGCAATAAAATAGCAATCACAGAATACACACAGATATACCCTGGTTCGGTCGTCCCCACGACCTACTCCAGCCCCCGAAAGCAAATACTAGATAGATATGTAAACCTATACAGCTACAATGAGTCAAGATCCCAAATCTACTCTCACCTAGCTCGTATGCACACCACGTGCTCTACACTATCAATCTAGTCAGATGCTCTCCCTCCGTGACGACTCCCACAGTCGTCAGGTCCCCAAAAAGTAACACAAAATGTAAACTTTCCCCTACGAGGATCTAACACAACAACTACACAAAATAATGATAAATAGAGTTTAGGAGTCTCAGTTTGTGTAGCGGCGATGTCCTCGTCAATCAGCACGGGTCAGATCTCGTCTGACGTAGATGTGGTCTCTGATGCCTCCTCAATAATTCGGCTCCCCTCTCGATGAAACTTGCGCCTTCCACCAAAAATTAGAACTTACGGCCTTCGCCCAAAATTGAATCTTGTGGCACGTTAGGAATTTTTGTGTGAGAGATCATGACTTCGGCTTGGGTCTTTGAATCCTACAGCTGCCAACAAAACACAGAGAGAAATAAAAATCAGCTTGTGGCACCTTGGGATTTGCAAAGAAAGAGAGACTAAGTGTACTGCCCTATTGAGATTTATCAAAGAAAAATAACAGGCTCTTGGAAAAAAAATTGTTCCCAGAGGATTTCGGCTCTCTCTCCTTTTACTGTAGCAATATAAATTGCTCTCAGGTTGCATGCATTCGTTGATAGGGCTTGTATCTCTGTCAACAAAAGAAGAAACAATTTTATATTAAAAAAACTTATCTTTGCATTATTTGGTCGGCCTTGGGAGAATCTGTGAACAACTTGCGGCTCTGATGCAAAAGCCCAGTTGGAACTTTGTTTGGTCCCTTGGAACTTGAATTTGTAAAGCTTATTGAAGTCTTGGAACTTGATGATGTATTGAAGAAGAGAGTCAAATATTTCGGTTGCTTCTCCTTCAGCAATTTGCGGCTCCTTTTGTTTCGGCTGGATCTCAATGATTGGCAAGCAAAAAGAAGTGCTCCTCTTAAATTTAGCAATAAGGAAAGGCCATGTGTTCTTCGATCAAGAGAAAAATCGGCCGGCTTGAGATTTCGTGCGTTCCTTTATTGGATCTGTGCGTGAGTCTTCCTGCAAACAAAAGGAAAGCAAAAAGAAGAATAAAATCCGGCCTATGCTCTTGATTGAGGCTAATGAAAAACAAAATAAGATGAAGAGCCCCTTCTTTTTGATTTGTCTCTATTGAGTGGGATTATTTCAATTGGGATTTTTAAAAAATAAATCAAGAATAGTCCCTGTGTTTTGAGATTCTCAAAGGACAAAGAAAAGGCTCGGCCTTGATTCTAAAAACAAGAGAGGATGAGCTCTTTTGGGATTTTTAATGGCTCTCTTAAAAATTTGATTAGCTCTCACCCACACACAAAAACGGCGGCTTCACCTTTTAAGTTTCGGCACCTAGGGGTTTTCAAAATTTTTTTGTTGCGTGGTTTATGAGAATTCGGCTGCTACCCTTTTTGAGGTCTTGGGGATTTATAAATGAAGGCCGGCTCTCATGACTAGGGTTTGGCTTGGTACGGAATAGGTTTAGGGGTTTTACTCCAATAAATATAAGTTAAGACAAGTTAGGTTGTAACGACTGCTTTTCATGAATCTGGATTTAATATAATATAATATATGTTTTGGTGGATTTTCTCCTCTGTGTGGTTTTCGTCTCCGTAGGTTTCATTTTCGATCGATTCGTCGTATTTTCTCGCTTTTTCCTTAGGATTGTCGATTTCGAAGTAAGTCATTCGTGACGGACTTCATAACGGTCGTATCTTACTGTTAGATCAAGCCTAGGAGTCTTAGGAATCGATCCCGGGGCCCCGCGCTCCGTATCGGTACTTTCTGTGCTCATTAGCCGGTGTAAGAAGGGCCACCGACCGACTAGATGACGATCCAGTCGGTCGGCAATCCTTCTTGGACCGACTAGTTAGCTTTCTAAATTTCTCAGGAGTTACTGTTTATCGTTAGTCGGTCTAAGAACGTTGGTTGACCGACTAGGTTGCAAACTAGTCGGTCAGCAATGCTTCTTGAACCGACTAACTCATCAAATTATTTTTGTATCAGTTACTGTTTACTCTTAGTCGGTCTAAGAACGTTCATCGACCGACTAGATGCCAAACTAGTCGGTCAGTACTTGTTCATGGACCGACTAACTCTAGAATCCTATTTCGTTCAGGAGTTACTGTTTGCACTTAGTCGGTCAGCGTTGGTCGACCGACCGACTAGTTGTCAAACTAGTCGGTCAGTGGTTGCTCTTTGACCGACTAACTAGTGTTAAAACCCTAATTTCTGGGCAGCCGCCAGCCCAACCTATAAATACCCCTCCCATTCGACTTCTTCTTCTCCAACACGACCCAAAACCCTAAAAACTTCCCCCTTCAGCCCCCATCTTCCTCCAAGCTCCATTTCTCCATTCCAAGCCCTAAATCCATCATCCAATCCATCCATTCACTCCATCTACCCCTCATCTTCCCCAAATCTCCATCAAAACCCATCAAAATCCCCAAATCCCCCAAAACCCTAGTTTCCCCAAACTTCTCCATTCGCTTCCAGATCTGATCCTAGGGTTCCCCGGAGTGTTCCTTCCGTCTCCTCTCGGTAAGAAATCGATCTACCGTTGTTTTCTTAACTTATCTATATTTTTATGAAACCCTAATTAATTTCATGTGTTTGGTGTTTGTTTCCCCCTAAACAGCGATTTCCCCCATAGATAGCATCCGTGTGACGAAGTAATCGTCGATCCCCGGTGCTAGGCAAGTGAAACTTGCCACTTAGGGTTTAGGCCATGTTTTAGGCCATTTGCATGTTGTAGGCGTAAAAGAGGCTAGGCGACGAAATGATACTCGCCTAGGCGCAAATTGGGGAATTAGCTTGACAACGAAGCTAATTCCGACTTTTAGCATGTTGCACAATTACCATGTCATGTTTACTTTCAATTAACGGTACACGAATATGTTCATGTCATTGCATTTTGCCTGTCACGTTTAATTTTAAATTAACGGTACGCAAATATCTGTTTATGTCATTGTATAGTGATTATTCATCGTGATTGCGTAGCACACGCTACAATATTATATTCCTGGCTCGTGTTCCAGAAGCGAGCTTAGTGAGTTGGAAACCCCAACGCTCGACACATATGGGTGGGGTAAGAGATAAGCGGCCTGAGCCCCGAGTTGGCCTGATCCGCCACTCCGGCCAGCAGGTGGACTCTCTAGTGCACAAGTGATTAATAGTGATAGAGATAAGCGGCCTGAGCCACGAGCTGGCCAGCAGGTGGACTCTCTATGCACTAAGTGTTTAACAGTGACAAGTGATTAATAGTGGTAGAGATAAGCGGCCTGAGCCACGAGCTGGCCAGCAGGTGGACTCTCTATGCACTAAGTGATAAGTGATAAGTGATAAGTGTTAAATGATAAGTGATTAGTGATTTGGTAGCTTTTGCTACATTGTGCATGCTTGCTTCTCTTTTTAAACTGTTGCATCATGCTTAACTGCCATGTCATTACTTAATACTATAACTGCTAGGTTGCTAGATGCCTCACTTTCAGTTTCCTTGCCCAAGTCTTTTAGACTTGCTGACATGTGCCCCTTTACTCTTTTGGGTGACACATGTTAGATCCTGAGCCCGAGTACCTCGTTGAGGACGAGGTGTTTGCTGACGCCGAGCCCGAGCTTGTGTTTGACGGGGAGTACGTGGACACTGGGGACCAGTCCTAGTGTCTTCGTGCGTTTTACTTTTGTTAGACAGTTGTTTTGTTATTGGTGCGTGGCACCCATACTTTGTTATGTCGTTGCTTTTGTTGGCCTTGTTCTGGGCCTTTAGACTCTTTTCTTTTAGCCTGGTGGCTTTTTCTGGATGTTGAACATATTTGTGATGTTGGACAATATTTGTGAGATGTGAATTTTATTTCAGTCTCTCCTTGTGTTAGTATTGCTATTCTGTCGTGGTTACAGGGACCTGTTTATGTATTGTGGACGCTTATCGGGTTTGGGGCTTCACAGCTCCACTCTCGTGCGGACCTTTTCACGTCTCGCCTCCATTTTAGGGAAGCGGGTCGTGACAGGTTTTAGTGGTGGCCCATGCAGGTCTTCTGTAACTGCGATTTTTGGAATAGCGATAATAATATTAGAATGTCTAATAAACAAAGTTCGACGTCCGATGTCATAGGCTATGAGTCTAATCTGATTCGTTCTCTGTGTCACTAGATGGCAGGAAGGCGTTTCACCCGTGGTGGGGGTAGTGGTGCGCTCCCTCATGATGAGGAGCCTGAGCGGGAACCCACCAGCGGTGAGATGATGCGGATGATGCTCCAGATGATGCAAGTGCAGCAGGGCGTGCTTCTGCAAGTCCAGAATGCTCCACTTGCTCGAGCTGCCCGGGCTCTTCCGGATGCCCCTCGCTCTGAGCCAGGAGCGAAGCAATTTCGGGAGCTGGGTCCCGCATATTTTGATGGTTCTGAGGGTCCTCTGGCTGCCGATGAATGGATTCGGAACATCGAGGACAATCTGAAGATGGCCAAGATCACCCCGGCTGGATGGGTTGATTTGGCGAAGAGGCAGCTCAAGGATAACGCCAGGAATTGGTGGGATGCAGAGGAGAAGTTGTTGGTGGAGCCGATCGTCTGGGCTACCTTCAAGGCCAGATTTGATGGTGAGTTCTTCCCGAAGGCTGCCAGGGAAGAGATGCTGCAGCGTTTTATCGATTTGAAGCAGGGAAGCTCGTCGGTGGATCAGTACCACCAGGACTTCATGAGGCTTAGTCGGTTTGCACCAAAGATGGTGCAGGACGCTGAGGAGCGAGCTCAGAGGTTCCTTCAGGGACTTGCCTCGGAGCTCCAGAGTTTCATGACCTCCTATGACCGAGAATCTTATCAGAAGGTTCTAGTAGCAGCCAAGAGGCAGGAGCTGCTCGTGAACCAGAGGAGGGGGTCTATTGTTGGTGCTGGGAAGAGGCCTGTGGAGCAGGCAAGAGCTGTGGTTAGGCCTGGATTCAGGCCGAACCAGCCTGTTCAGTTTAAGAGGCCAGTAGGGCCTGCTCGGAGGACTTGCCATTTTTGTGGCAAGGAGGGCCATGTCAAGGAATCGTGTAGGAGGTTCTTGGGGCAATGTATCGCCTGCGGAGATCCCGCCCATGCTCTCAGGGAGTGCCCGAGGTTGAAGCAGCCTTGGAAGGCACCTATTGCTGCCCAGCCATTGCAACACCGAGCGTCTGTTCCTGCTGGACGTGGAGCAGCTCTTGTTCCGCAGAGGCAGGCTTTTCAGCAGGCTGCTCCGTCGAGGAGGCAGGCTTTTCTGATGACCGCTGCGGAGAGCGAGGCTGTGGATGAGGTTATCGCAGGTAATCCTCAATCTAGCTGTTACTTTCCTAGCTGGTTTTGAATGTTTGATTGTGTTGTTTGCTTGAACATGGTTGTTTGCTAGATTAGGGTTTGATTGTTAATTGCTTGATTAGGTGTGATTTTGGTTTGCACATTTCCTGCACGAGTCCTCTTTGACTCGGGTGCATCGATGTGCATTATTTCTCGGAGCTTCGTGGCGAGGCATTCCTTGTCGACGTCCCCTCTCCCCAAGAGTTGGAATATCGTTACAGGGAATGGTGTGGTCTCGGTGCATCGTGGTTGCAATTCTTGCTCGTTGGTGGTCTGTGGACATGAGCTTTTCGCTGATTTCATTGTCCACGACATCATCAACTATGATGCAGTTCTTGGGATGGATTGGCTGGCGAGCTTCTATGCTACGATCGACTGTCGGAGGAAGAAGGTGGTGTTCGAGATTCCCGGACATCCAGTATTTGAGTTCAGTCGTGGTAGCAGTTCGCTTGGTCCTGTCAGATTTCGGGCCAGGCCGGTGGAGGCTGTGGCTCTGCAGATGGAGTTGGAGTGGCCAGCTGTGGTGCGTGATTTTGGCGACGTCTTCCCCGAGGAGATGTCTGGTTTGCCGCCTGATCGGGCTTTGGAATTTTCTATCGATCTTGTTCCAGGTGCGCAGCCGATTTCGAAGGCACCGTATCGTATGGCACCTGCAGAGTTGGAAGAGTTGCGGAAGCAGTTGGATGAGCTCTTGCTGAAGGGTTATATTAATCCTAGCGTGTCTCCGTGGGGAGCACCAGTGTTGTTGGTTAAGAAGAAGGATGGTTCGCGTCGCATGTGCGTGGACTATCGGGAGTTGAATGCGGTGACCATTAAGAATAGATACCAGTTGCCTCGCATCGATGATATTTTTGATCAGCTTGGAGGTTCGAGGGTGTTTTCTAAGTTGGATTTGCGGAGTGGTTACCATCAGTTGAAGGTGAAGAAGGATGACGTTCCGAAGACAGCGTTCAGGACGAAGTATGGACACTACGAGTTCGTGGTTATGCCTTTTGGCGTAACTAACGCGCCTGCAGTTTTCATGAATCTGATGAACCTGATTTTCTACGACTTTTTGGATAAGTTTGTCGTTATCTTCATTGACGACATTCTGATCTATTCGAAGTCGGAGGAAGAGCATGCCTCGCACTTGAGGACGGTGTTGGAGATTTTGAGGAAGCATCGGTTGTATGCTAAGTTTTCGAAGTGCGAGTTTTGGCTGGATCGAGTTGCTTTTCTTGGGCATGTGGTGACTGGAGATGGTATCTCAGTGGATCCCGAGAAGATTCGGGCCATCAGGGAGTGGCCTGTTCCGTCGTCTGCGTCTGAGATTCGGAGTTTTCTTGGACTTGCTGGTTATTATCGGCGATTCATTAAGGACTTTTCTCGTATTGCTGAGCCGATGACCAGGTTGACGCGGAAGGATGTTGCTTATGTTTGGTCGGGTGATTGTGGGAGTGCTTTTGGTATTCTGAAGGAGAGGTTGACGACTGCCCCTATTCTTGTTGTGCCTGATCGCAGCGGTGGATTTGAGATCTTTTGCGATGCTTCTGGCAAGGGTCTCGGTTGTGTGTTGCATCAGCACGGGCACGTTGTGGCGTATGCGTCTCGTCAGCTTAAGGTTCATGAGAAGAATTACCCGACGCATGATTTGGAGTTGGCTGCCGTTGTGTTTGCTCTTAAGATTTGGAGGCACTTCTTGCTGAGTGAGAAAGTGAAGATTTTCACCGATCACAAAAGCTTGAAGTACATTTTCACTCAGAAGGAGCTCAACATGCGACAGCGTCGATGGTTGGAGCTTATGGCGGATTATGATATTGATTTGCAGTTTCACCCTGGCAAGGTGAATGTGGTTCCGGATGCTTTGAGTAGGCTGCCAGCGGTGATGATTTTGACCTCACAGTGGAGATTGCAGCAGGATTTTTGCGAGTCTGGCATGGAGATTGTTCTTCCTGGAGAGGCTTCTTCGTTGATGTACATGCAGGTACAGTCGACGATCGTGGATCGGATTAAGGCTGGCCAGGCCGGAGATCCGAAATTGGTAAGGATTCGAGGGCAAGTGGAAGCCGGTCTGCGGACTGACTTTTTGATTCATGAGGATGGCTCGCTGAGGTTTGGAGCCAGGTTGTGTGTGCCTGCTGGGGATATCAGATAGGAGCTGATGGTGGAGGCACACAGTTCGCCGTATTCTGTGCATCCTGGTGGCACCAAGATGTACCAGGATCTTCGTCTGAATTATTGGTGGCATGGTATGAAGAGGAGTGTGGCTCGGAGTGTAGCCAAGTGCTTGGTTTGCCAGCAAGTAAAGGCGGAGCATCAGCGTTCGGCCGGGTTACTACAACCGCTTCCGATTCCGGAGTGGAAGTGGCAACACATCACTATGGATTTCGTGACTGGACTACCTCGGAGTCCGAAGCAGAATGACGCGATTTGGGTGATCGTGGATCGGTTGACCAAATCTGCGCACTTTATTCCGTTCCGAGTGGGACAGTCCACGGAGGTGCTAGCAAGGAGATATATGGAGGAAGTTGTGCGACTTCATGGAGTCCCCGTGAGTATCGTGTCGGACAGAGACACGAGGTTCACATCTCAGTTTTGGCAGAGTTTGCAGAAGAGTTTGGGTACGCGTCTGAGTTTCAGCACGGCGTACCACCCGCAGACGGATGGCCAGTCCGAGAGGACGATTCAGATTTTGGAAGACATGCTGAGAGCGTGCATGTTGGATTTCAAGGGTTCGTGGGAGGACCATCTGCATTTGGTGGAGTTTTCCTACAACAACAGCTTCCAGGCGAGTATTGGCATGGCGCCTTTCGCCGCTCTTTATGGGAGGAAATGTCGATCGCCATTGAGTTGGGATGACGTTGGTGATCGGGAGTTGTTGGGACCTGAGATGATCGTGGAGGCCGTGGATATCGTCAGGAATATTCGGGAGAGGTTGAGGATTGCTCAGGACCGTTTTAAGCATTGGGCGGATGCTAAACGTCGTCCTTTGGAGTTTCAGCCGGGCGACCATGTGTTCTTGAAGATTTCCCCGAATCGTGGTGTGATTCGTTTCGGGAAGCATGGAAAGTTGAGCCCGCGATACATTGGACCATTTGACATTTTGGAGAGGGTTGGCGAGGTAGCTTATCGCTTGGCCTTGCCGTCATCTTTGGAAGGAGTTCACAATGTTTTCCATGTGTCGCAGCTTCGTCGATACATTAGCGATCCGTCTCATGCGGTGGATTTTTCGGAGATTACCGTTCGCCTCGATATGACGTATGACCAGCATCCCGTGCAGATTCTGGACAGGCGTCAGAAATCGCTTCGGAACAAGATTGTCAATCTTGTGAGGGTGATGTGGCGACACGGTTCACCTGGAGAGTCAACTTGGGAGAGAGAAGATGAGATGCGAGAGCGTTTCCCACTTTTGTTTCCGGACTCGTGAGTATTTGGAAATTCCGAGGACGGAATTTTTCTTAAGTTGGGGAGGATGTAACGACTGCTTTTCATGAATCTGGATTTAATATAATATAATATATGTTTTGGTGGATTTTCTCCTCTGTGTGGTTTTCGTCTCCGTAGGTTTCATTTTCGATCGATTCGTCGTATTTTCTCGCTTTTTCCTTAGGATTGTCGATTTCGAAGTAAGTCATTCGTGACGGACTTCATAACGGTCGTATCTTACTGTTAGATCAAGCCTAGGAGTCTTAGGAATCGATCCCGGGGCCCCGCGCTCCGTATCGGTACTTTCTGTGCTCATTAGCCGGTGTAAGAAGGGCCACCGACCGACTAGATGACGATCCAGTCGGTCGGCAATCCTTCTTGGACCGACTAGTTAGCTTTCTAAATTTCTCAGGAGTTACTGTTTATCGTTAGTCGGTCTAAGAACGTTGGTTGACCGACTAGGTTGCAAACTAGTCGGTCAGCAATGCTTCTTGAACCGACTAACTCATCAAATTATTTTTGTATCAGTTACTGTTTACTCTTAGTCGGTCTAAGAACGTTCATCGACCGACTTGATGCCAAACTAGTCGGTCAGTACTTGTTCATGGACCGACTAACTCTAGAATCCTATTTCGTTCAGGAGTTACTGTTTGCACTTAGTCGGTCAGCGTTGGTCGACCGACCGACTAGTTGTCAAACTAGTCGGTCAGTGGTTGCTCTTTGACCGACTAAGTAGTGTTAAAACCCTAATTTCTGGGCAGCCGCCAGCCCAACCTATAAATACCCCTCCCATTCGACTTCTTCTTCTCCAACACGACCCAAAACCCTAAAAACTTCCCCCTTCAGCCCCCATCTTCCTCCAAGCTCCATTTCTCCATTCCAAGCCCTAAATCCATCATCCAATCCATCCATTCACTCCATCTACCCCTCATCTTCCCCAAATCTCCATCAAAACCCATCAAAATCCCCAAATCCCCCAAAACCCTAGTTTCCCCAAACTTCTCCATTCGCTTCCAGATCTGATCCTAGGGTTCCCCGGAGTGTTCCTTCCGTCTCCTCTCGGTAAGAAATCGATCTACCGTTGTTTTCTTAACTTATCTATATTTTTATGAAACCCTAATTAATTTCATGTGTTTGGTGTTTGTTTCCCCCTAAACAGCGATTTCCCCCATAGATAGCATCCGTGTGACGAAGTAATCGTCGATCCCCGGTGCTAGGCAAGTGAAACTTGCCACTTAGGGTTTAGGCCATGTTTTAGGCCATTTGCATGTTGTAGGCGTAAAAGAGGCTAGGCGACGAAATGATACTCGCCTAGGCGCAAATTGGGGAATTAGCTTGACAACGAAGCTAATTCCGACTTTTAGCATGTTGCACAATTACCATGTCATGTTTACTTTCAATTAACGGTACGCGAATATGTTCATGTCATTGCATTTTGCCTGTCACGTTTAATTTTAAATTAACGGTACGCAAATATCTGTTTATGTCATTGTATAGTGATTATTCATCGTGATTGCGTAGCACACGCTACAATATTATATTCCTGGCTCGTGTTCCAGAAGCGAGCTTAGTGAGTTGGAAACCCCAACGCTCGACACATATGGGTGGGGTAAGAGATAAGCGGCCTGAGCCCCGAGTTGGCCTGATTCGCCACTCCGGCCAGCAGGTGGACTCTCTAGTGCACAAGTGATTAATAGTGATAGAGATAAGCGGCCTGAGCCACGAGCTGGCCAGCAGGTGGACTCTCTATGCACTAAGTGTTTAACAGTGACAAGTGATTAATAGTGGTAGAGATAAGCGGCCTGAGCCACGAGCTGGCCAGCAGGTGGACTCTCTATGCACTAAGTGATAAGTGATAAGTGATAAGTGATAAGTGATAAGTGTTAAATGATAAGTGATTAGTGATTTGGTAGCTTTTGCTACATTGTGCATGCTTGCTTCTCTTTTTAAACTGTTGCATCATGCTTAACTGCCATGTCATTACTTAATACTATAACTGCTAGGTTGCTAGATGCCTCACTTTCAGTTTCCTTGCCCAAGTCTTTTAGACTTGCTGACATGTGCCCCTTTACTCTTTTGGGTGACACATGTTAGATCCTGAGCCCGAGTACCTCGTTGAGGACGAGGTGTTTGCTGACGCCGAGCCCGAGCTTGTGTTTGACGGGGAGTACGTGGACACTGGGGACCAGTCCTAGTGTCTTCGTGCGTTTTACTTTTGTTAGACAGTTGTTTTGTTATTGGTGCGTGGCACCCATACTTTGTTATGTCGTTGCTTTTGTTGGCCTTGTTCTGGGCCTTTAGACTCTTTTCTTTTAGCCTGGTGGCTTTTTCTGGATGTTGAACATATTTGTGATGTTGGACAATATTTGTGAGATGTGAATTTTATTTCAGTCTCTCCTTGTGTTAGTATTGCTATTCTGTCGTGGTTACAGGGACCTGTTTATGTATTGTGGACGCTTATCGGGTTTGGGGCTTCACAGCTCCACTCTCGTGCGGACCTTTTCACGTCTCGCCTCCATTTTAGGGAAGCGGGTCGTGACATAGGTTCTCCCCTTTCTCCATTGCACATTCCCCAAATCCTTTCCGTGAATTAATCGCACGTTCGCCGTTCCTGAAACACTTAACACACACGTTAGAAACGTTCACATATGTTTGTTATCATCAAACACAAAGTTCATAGATCGTTTCTACCAACACAATATCCCATTATTCCATACTTATCCCATCTTCGACCATTGTATAGCTTAGATTCCTACACTCTCAATCTAAGGTCATGTTAGATGAAATGTCTTAGAATATGTGTATAGCCATTGTCTAGTGTATTGCTTGGTGATTTGAGTAGGGATGACCTTCTAAGAATATATTCTTGTCGATGGAAAGATTTCCGAGCATGTAAGTTTATCGAATTCGAGTTTTCAGTTCACTCACATATATATTCTCTATTTTTTGAAAATTCTCGAAGTTTCATCGCATCATTTGCATGTTGACTACATTCCTACAATCTACGCTCTCTCTTGTCTTCCTTGAGGACAATGAAGAGGTTATCTTGTGGGATTTTGATGAGTGTTTATTGTATATAGTTTTTCCCTCTTTTTCATGCATGTTTTACATCGTTTTATTCTCCATTCATCCTTCTTTTCACCATTTTGTCTCCTCTTTTGATTTTGTGGTACCTCATGTGCTTCCTAGGAAATATGTGCCAATTAGGGACCATATGGCGAGATTCTAGCACAAAGAGGGGAAAGGAGCAAATACGGGGAGTCAATTGGTGCAAGGGAAGACGATTTTGTGAATAACAGGAATCCAAGCGACCGCGTCAGCATATAACGCAAGGCCGCGACAACTGCATTGGAGAAGACATCGATGCAGCCGTGTTGAAGACCACCAAACGACCGCATCAAGGAAGATAAAGATTGAATATTTGAAGCCTACGTAGCCCGCGCAGACGAAGACGACGCGGCCGTGATCTTATGAAGACCGAAGCTTTCAATGCATCCCCGTCTCTAATGACGTGATTGTGTTGTTGAAGCCCATCTTTCCCATTTCATGCAAGGGATCGACGCGATCGCGTCGTTTTCTATGCTGTCACGTCGGACTGGTTTCCTGAGGCAGCTAGAGTGAAAATTGGGGGTCATTTTGTTCTTTTAGGCATGTGTATATAAGCGTCCCTTCTTCCTCCTGCGAGAGGATCTTCTTTTGCAGTATTTTTCAGTTATTTTCAAGGGTTCTAAGGGTTTTGTAAGAATTCTAAACTCTATTTATTTGCTATTTTTGTTGTTCTTATTGCTTATTAGTGTAATATCTTAACTCTTCTTAATATAAATTTCCTCTTTTTGTTGCTACTGCTGTGTTTTAACATCCATTGCCTATTAAATCCGAATCTATGGCTTTCGATGCTTGCCCATTGTTAGAAATCTCTTCTATTGTAATGGGTAGCGAGTAGTTTTCATCTAGGACAATGGAATGAACCACGTTGGATTAGGGCTAAGGGTTGGATGATTTGATTAGCTTAGTTGATGGGTTGATTGAAATTAGAGATACATTGGGATGATTATTATCGTCGTAGGTTCGAACCCCTCCCTTCGAGGCGATCGGATTGACCGCCGATTACAATCGGGACCAATCCAGGGGTCCGATCCCTAGGATGATCCGTACTATCGGTGTGGCTGACAAGAGTCGAGCGCCGATTAGAGCCCTCCGGATGTAGGTCTGATCCCCGAATGCCATTATGGGCAGGAGGAAGATTGGAAAAATCGTCGAGCGTAATGCGCCCAACGTACGTCGATGCATCGGCAAGAGTTGATATCGGTGTAGGTTGGGTTGTCCTATCATTGCATCACAACTGCAACGGATAGGACTTGACATAAGGGAATAACCTATTATGCATCACAACAGTGGGGGATATGCGAATGTCCTTTCGGCACACGACCTCTCCCGAGTCCCAATTAGTCCGGCAATCGGTTAATTACTAGTCTAACCCTAACCTTAGTCCAATGACAGGGATTCCCCACGCCCTAGAGCTTTTACCTTTTGATTCACCCTCTTCCTATTCCCCACGCCGTAAGCCGATGGGCAACTCCCCTCACGATTGAACGAACGGATCGACCGTAAGGCTGGAGGCAACTCCTCTAGCTGGCCAACCCACTCATTCGTCGGCCGTAAGCTGAGGGCAACTCCCCTTTTGATCGATCGAACGGATCGGCCGTAAGGCTGGGAGCAACTCCCCCAGCTGGCCGACCCACTCATTCGTCGGCGGTAAGCCGAGGGAAAACTCCCCTCGCGACCGAACGAACGGATCGGTCGTAAGGCTGGGAGTAACTCCCCCAGCTGGCCGACCCACTCATTCGTCGGCCGTAAGCAGAGGGGCAACTCCCCTCGCGACCGAATGAACGGATCGGCCGTAAGGCTGGGGGCAACTCCCCCAGCTGGCCGACCCACTCATTCGTCGGCCGTAAGCCGAGGGGCAACTCCCCTCGCGACCGAACGAACGGATCAGCTGTAAGGCTGGGGGCAACTCCCCCAGCTAGTCGACCCACTCATTCATCGGTCGTAAGCCGAGAGGCAACTCCTCTCACAACCGAACGAATGGATCGGTCGTAAGACTGGATGCAACTCCCCCAGCTGGTCGACCCACTCATTTGTCAGTCGTAAGCCGAGGGGCAACTCCCCCAGCTGGCCAACCCACTCATTCATCGGCTGTAAGCCGAGGGACAACTCCCCTCGCAACCGAACGAATGAATCAACCGTAAGGCTGGGGGGACTCCCCCAACAGGTCGATCACTCGATCGACTGTGAGACTAAGGGTAGCTCCCCCAGCAGACCAATCGACCCGTCGATCGTAAGGCTGGGGTAACTCCCCCAGCAGATAAACCACATCGATCGTACGGCTGGGGGACACTCCCCCAGCTGACCGACCCACTCCTTCGTCGGCCATAAGTCTAGGGGCAACTCCCCTCATCACCAAACGAATCCCAGATTGACAAGTTACCGTCACTAGCCAACTCTGCAAGACGTACCAATTTTACAAAAGGAGCCACTTCTTCCCAGCATACTACATCTTCCGACCTCAACATCAATAATGGTAGAGCTCGGAAGATGGGGGCAATTGATATGACCATTTTGACCAGGCCCAGAAGAGCCAAGTCAATCACGACCAGTCAACCAACCTGCTACGGCCTTGGGATCTGGACCAAGGACCTCACGGACGGGCCACGCTTCTCCACCTAATACGAAGGCCCAAAGGACAGCCCACTTTCAGTAGTGGAGGAAATCTCTCCCCAAATCAGGGGAGCACTCGTCAATTATGGCAGCCACCTTCAATGTCATCACTCCACCTTCATGGCCATCACTCCACCTTCATGGCATTCATCCCTCCATAAAGCATAGCAATTATTGGGGTCAACATTTCCCACTTAACACCCTCCATCAATGATGGCAATGATGGCTCATTACACCGGAGGGATGACTCGCCTATATAAAGGGGGCAGAGGCATCATCTCAAGGGGCGGAGCTCCGAGATCTACAATGGAGGTATTTCATACAAACTCTTACACCTTCTTCCACTTTACATATTTCTCCTCCAAAGCTCGGCCCGAGGATCGGTGCTTGGTCTCTCTGCGAACCAAGCCCAATCCCGCCGAGCACCTATTAACCAGATCTGAATTTAGCATCGGAGGGAAATTGGTCGGAACCAAGGTCCGACCCCCCCTGGCGAGCTCTCTCGTATATTCAGGTCCAGGAGATCCAGCGATGCCGAGGCTACCCCTCCGTGCCTTCCCAGCCAGAGCCGAGTGCCCTCGTCCCCAAGCCTACTCGTCTCCACCACCAGTAGGTCGTCACTTTGTCGAGGCTACCCTTCGGCAAGTCGATGCGAGGATCCTCGCGTCCCTCACCAAGCGAACGCGCCTTCAACCGATTCCGGAGGTCCCGCATGTCCCTTTTGACCACGTTGACCTCCCACCCTCCTGTCAACAATTCAGCGATGAGAAAACATCCCGAAACAATAACCATTTTAGATGGATTCAGGGGGTATGCGGATGGTCCTTGTCGAAGGTCAAGGGCACATTGCTCACATTCTACTGAATATGAAATGATGGGGTAAGACTTGACTAGGTTTTATGATTTGATTACGAATGTCAAGGTCATAAAGTGCTAGGGATGAAAACCATAATTGAGAGTTGTAAAGTGTTGCAATTGACAAAGATTGTGTCTATCAACTATGTAGTACGATAACTTGTTGACAAAAGTCAAGGTTGTCGAACTCAAGATAGTTGGAACTCAATTCCCACTAAGAAATTATATGATAATTTCTGTCTATCTTTTGGATTTAAGATATTCGTAATATTAATAAGAGAAATAATTAGATGGAGATCAATCTAATTATTTTAATAACATCTCCATCAGTTTTTTGGGGTAATAAAGGGCTATGGTGAAAACCATGATAAAGGTTAAGGTCATAAAGGGCTAGGGGTGAACACCATAATTGAGAGTTGCAAAGTGTTGCAATTAACAAAAAGTGTGTCTACCAACTCTGTAGTGTGATAACTTGTTGACGAAAATCAAGGTTATCGAACACAAGATTGTTCGATCTCAATTCACACTAAGAAATTATATGATAATTTTCGTCTATCTTTTGATTTAATATATTGGCAAAATTAGTGGAAGAAATAATTAAATGAAAACAAATCTAATTATTTTAAGTACCATAGCTAATAACCAAGAACAAGGTTACTCATGACATCCACACCATTGCCCTGAACGCCCATGCATCACTTTGACGAACAATTGGGTTCAACTCTCCATCAGGTTTTTTTTTTTTTTTTTTTTTTTTTTTGGGGGGGGGGGGGGGGGGGGGGGGGGGGGGGGGGGGGGGGGGGGGGGGGACAGAATGGGCCCTAAAGTCCCCTACTTCACAACTTGCATTGCATGGCTTACATGTACTTGATTAAGACCTAAGACCAACTCCTTGCTCGATCAATGATGGCAATGGAGGAGGACGTGGTGTGAATGGGCATGGCATGGCAAGCAGACATCATGGACGCATACGAGCCATTTCTTCTTCAAGAACGAGGATCGAAACAAATGTACGTAAACAATAGGGGAGGGAGAGGTAGGTCCCTCTGATGTGGACTCCCAGTGTTCCATCGACTCCAAAAACAAGGTAAATATGAAATGGTGTACCTTTAGATGTCGACATTTAAGCTGTACCTTGCCCCTTCATGTGGCATCGAATCCCCCACACAAATCTGTGAGGACGGACATCACACGTGCGGGCTAATACGACGGTACATGCCATGCTCCCATGCAACTGTGCGTTGCGCATTCACTGCGTGTCATCTCAGTGTCTTTGTCTTGTCTCCATGGCTTGAGCCAACATTGTGACCAAGTCTTGTGGCATAGAAATAAGCTACGATGAGAGATTCCCCTCCTCCAACTGGCAGAGGACAGACAAGGCCATAAGGGCCAAGGCCAATGAGATATCTTAAGAACTTGAAATAATCTTCTTGTAACTGGGGACATGATCAACTTGAATGTTGGCAGCTGGTCTGCGCAGGGTGACATTTGGAAACTAACGCTGTATATATCTTCATGCAGACCAAGAGTGATATTATATGTGCGTGTTCTGTTTTGGGCAAATACTTGATTTGGTGAGATTAGCTTGGGCTTAGTGCGGTTCTCTTATTTCAGGTAACCAGCCGATATGATTTCATTGAGCCACGTTTAAACATAGGCAAGTCTATATACTCCTCCTATCGCTGAAGGCTCCATGTTCAGCGGTCTGTTTCGATGTCAATGGCACCCGTGGGCCGATCCATGTCCAATATTGATGACGGGCATGATGCAATTGAAGTGTCCCAGGAGACAATGAGGACCCCAGAGAGTTTGATGGAAGGGAGGTTAGTTGCCATTCTCTTTAGTACCAATGCGTCCCTATCCAATTAGCTGGAGGATATGATCTGCATGAGCTGGCTTTTGTTTTCTTGACAATCTATTGGTCACGTAAGTCATAAGAGCGGTCAGCTGTTTGTTATTCAACAATGGCGAGCCAACCCTGACATTAAAAGCCTCCAACCTGGCCGTGGCCTGCGAGTTATCATCGTAAGAATTTCATCTCGTGCAAGTCATAATACGTGGCGAGCATTAACTGGGTCATGACTCGATACACTGAACTGCGCAACAGATCAGCATGCTGGCGCGCGGGTACCACCAAGAAATGTATGCAGATATGAATTTGCCCCGCACACACCCACCCACACGTGTGTGTGTGATTGCAAGAGTGGAGCAACATCGTGCCAACGCTAACCAAACACGCGCATGTTTGAGCGTGCCAATGAATGAATAGCAACTAGTGTCCCATTGCTGATTACGGAACTATGGTCATTGTTTCGGGGTGTTTTCTCACCACTGGTTGATAGTTTGGAGGTCTAGGTGTCGTCGCGGTCACGTGAGACGCATGCGGCCTCCGGAGTCGGTTATCCGAGCGTTTGCTTGGGCGGAAACGCACAGATCCGTGTGTCGATCCGCCGAAGGGTAGCTTTGGCAGTGCGACGGCTTCCTGGAGTGATCGGGCGAACGGGCCTGGGGCTCGAGAGCGCTCGGACCCAGTCGATGGGACGCCGAAGGGTGGTTTCGGCTGGTTGAAGTCTCTTCTGTTGAGTATTGGATTTCTCCCTACTTGGTGTTAATGATGAGCAAATATAAATACTTGTGACTAATCCCCTATTTTGTAGTAAATCCATTACCTAAGCTTATTATGAAGATCTAATTGTAATGGATGACACTCAAAGTTGATTGAAGGCAAATGCCATGGATTGGATGATCGTAGATGATGATTGAAGCTCCATGAAGACTTCAAGCTCATACGATGGATAGAAGAGAGAATTCGTCAATGTAATTTTCGTTTATCTCTTCTAGTATGTAGTTTAGAAGTAGAACTTTGATGAAGCACTCACACACATCATCATTTCAGTCTTAGGACATCATTAGATCATTCTTCCTTAGACTCCAATTCATTTCTTTAGTGATTGTACTTGGATTGTTTATAACAGTCGACTGCTGAACGTTTTACAGTCGTCTATCTCAAAAACAGTCGACTGTGTTTTGTTCTATAGTCACATGTTATACACAAACTTTTACAATCTAGTTTTGGGCCTCTCTGTTTATTTCGCACAGGCAACTGATGAACGATACACATCGCATGTCCAGGTGAAATTCGACTGTGTTTTGTGAATCAGTCGCATGTCTATCTTCTCCCCAACCTTTGTTGATCTGTCTTTTATGGCCAGTTGACTAATGTTGTATATACAGTCGACTGTCCCTTAGATCAGTCGACTGTCTATGCTGCAACAGTCGTCTGTCTGTGAGCCAATTCATTGACTCAGCTCTCTGAAAATTCTCAGGGTATTCGACAGTTGTCTGTATAAGGATTTACAGTCGCCTGTTCTGATTAACAGTCGACTGTTTTATTCTCATCAGTCGTTTGTCCTGTTATCTTACAAGATTTCCAGATTTCAATCAACTTACCCATCTTTCGGCCAGTCGCCTGTAGAAGGATTTACAGTCGCCTGTTGGTTCAACAGTCGACTCTCTTTGCTTCACCAGTCGACTGTCCATGTGGTAAGTTACTGTTATGAATTCTCATCTACCCTTGCTGACTGTGCAACAGTCGACTGTGGTTTCTTCAACAGTCAACTATCACGAGCGTGTAAGGACCATGTCTATGAAAAAAATACTAGAATGGTGGGTTGAATAGTGTTTATGCAAATTTAAAAGGAATTTACGCCAAATAAAATGCAATCCAACAAATAGTTCGGAATAGAAAAACAACCCAAAATGAAACACACGCAAACGCAGAGATGTTTCAAGGGTTCGGATTACCCAAGTCAACTCCCGACTTGTTCCCGGTAATCCTACGTCCCTACCACCCGGATACCACCGGATACTCAAGTTAGAACCCTAACTTGAGGTTTCCTTAAAGCCCACTTGTAGCAACCCTACAAGTGCAATCGAATACAATCGATGTCCTTGACTCCCACAACCAGGGAGCAAGCAAAACCATTCTCACAACCGAGAGCACAACTCAAATAATGAAAGTTATGAAATAATGAAAAAAAAACACTTACAATCACCTATGCCTTGAAGTAGAACTTGAAGGTGGAGTGTGATGTGTGTTGAAGAACTCTCTTGGAAGAGAGGAGAAGCCCTTTCTCTTGACTGCACCAATTGCCTTTGGTTCTAGGTTGGAAAGCAAGAGAACAAGATTTGGAAATACTTAGGGCTTTGGATTTGAGAGCTTTGATCTTTGGAAATGAAAGCTTGAGAGATTTTGCAATGAATGAGTAACCTTCCAATGGAACAGTAAAAGCTCTATTTATAGTTTTCTCAAATCCACAAAACAGCTTGGACAAAAACCCAATTGGAATCCGTGAGAAAAATCTCAACGGATAGAATCTGAACTCGCGACAGTCGACTGTTGAATAATCCACAGTCGACTGTTGCACAGTCAGCAAGGGTAGGTGAGAATTCATAACGGTAACTTACCACGTGGACAGTCGACTGATGAAGCCAAGACAGTCGACTGTTAAACTAACAGGCGACTGTAATTTCTTCGACAGGCGACTGGCCGAGAGATGGGAAGTAAGTTAGACTAATACTGGAAATCTCACAAGTAACAGGACAGACGGCTGATGCAAGGAACACAGTCGACTGTTAATCAGAACAGGCGACTGTAAATCCTTAAACAGACGACTGTCAAAAGCCTGAGAAATTTCCAGAGAGCTGAGTCAAAGAAATGACTCACAGACAGACGACTGTTGCAACATAGACAGTCGAATAATCCAAAAGCATTTGTATAGTTCATCAGTAGCCTGTGCGAAATAATCAGAGAAGGCCTAAAACTATATTGTAATAGTCTGTGCATAACAGGCGACTGTAAAACAAAACACAGTCGACTGTTTTTGAGACATGTGACTGTAAACTGTTCAGCAGTCGACTGTTATAAACAATCCTAGCACAATCAATAAAGAAATGAATTGGGATCAAAGGATAATTGATCTAATGAAGTCCTATGACTGAATGTAGATGTGTGTGAGTGCTCCATCGAAGTTCTACTTCTAAGCTACATACTAGAAGAGATAAAATAAAATTACATTGATGGATAATCTCTTCTTTCCATCATATGAGCTTGAAGTCTTCACAGAGCTTCAATCATTATCTACGATCATCCAATTCATGTCATTTGCCTTCAATGAAGTTTGTGAGTCATCCATTGCTAGTAGATCTTCATAAATAGCTTAGACAATGGATTAACTGCAAAATAGGGGATTAGTCACAAGTATTTATGTTTGCTCATCATTAACACCAAGTAGGGAGAAGTCCAATACTCAACATTCTCCCCCTTTTTGATGACGACAAACAAACATAAACAAAAAAGATAAATAATTGTGCGCAATGAAAACTTACTCCCCCTATATAGATGCCAATCAAGTTAGTCAACAAATATTTGGGTATCTACATATTAATTGAAGCAAATGAGTAAGAAATGCATGAATATAAATTCAAAAAAAATCTAGGAATTACAATCCATATTGCTCGGCCCTGGATATACACCCGGAGAACGATTGTAGTTTTACCACAAGCGCACGGTCAAGTGGCGAGCGGGTATCGAACACGAGGAGGTGGTGTTGGTTCCAATCTATCCTAGGTTGGTTTCACTACGAAGGTTTTATTGGTGGATATGGTTATGGAATGATATAATGGAAATGGTGGTGGATGTCGGTGTCGGTGATAAAGAAGTCGGATAAAGTTTCGATTCAAATTTAATAAAATAAAAGAGTCTAGAGCTAGGGAGTCCCCACTACGGATCGTCATACATCATTGTAAATAGTGAATCTCAATATTACTAGGCTTGTGTTGAGGTGAACTAGTCGTAACTGAATAAAGAACCATGCTCACGCTCTCGCGCTATTGCCGGTCTATAGCAACCCTAGGATATGGCCCAATCTCTTGCAAACCCTAGCCTAAGCCGCTAGCATTAGGATCGACATCATCGTTCAATCGCCCCTCGAGCCCACTCTCGTGCAAACTCGAGTTACGATCTAGGTTGTGATAGTTCGTATTCGTCCAATCTCTTGCAAACGGATATGGGTATAGATTTATAATAAAAATCCTAGCTTTGGTCCAATCTCTTGCAAACCAAGTCTAGAGAATCTCGATTATAAACCTAAATCGAATATCTAGGCCTTCCCATCGATTAGAATCCAATCTCTTGCAAACCCCAATCGATGGAAATCCCTAGCTATCCGTAATAAATCGATCATAACCTAACCTCCTAGCAATTCTAGCAATTTAGAAATTCATTCATCACAAATCTGAAATTAGATCCATAGGGTTCATCCCCATGCCCTAGAACAACAAATCTACTCAAGCATAGCAATAACGATATGAGAATCAATAAAAATCATTGCTTGCATACAAAAAGATAAAAAAACAAAGATTCAAATAACAAGAACAAAATACTTAGCTTTGATGAAGATCTTCAATCCAAATACAAGCTTTTAGATCCAAGAGGGGGCCTAGGACATGGCCTAACCTCTAAAATAATCACTAAGAAAACATCATGGGAACCCCTTCTAATGATGGCTACAAACCCCTTATATAGCCCCCAAAAAACCCTAGCAAAAGCCCCTAAAATCGCCCAAAAAATCGTGACCAAACTGCCCCTGCGCAGCCCAGAAATCGCAACTCTCGCAGCAGGTGGAGCGGCTCACTCGGCCGAGTGAAAAATGTCACTCGGCTGAGTGACAAACCCTGTAGATTTCCAGTAAGTCGGGGGTTTTCGGGGGGCTGTCTTCGGAGGTGACTCGGCCGAGTGGCTTTACTCACTCGGCCGAGGGGCATTCCATGCTCGGCCGAGTTAGAACTCTCAGATCGACTGTAAAATTCCAGTAAGTCGGCCTCTTTTTGGATGGATTTTCCCGTGCCACTCGGGCGAGGGGATCTCCATACTCGGCCGAGTGGTCTTTCGTCACTCGGCCGAGGGCGGGCTGATATTCTTCTGCTGTGCGTGTCCGGTATGGTCGGCCGAGCGAGCTTCTTTGCTCGGCCGAGTGACATGCTGTAGAAGACCAATCTTCTTCATTTCTCCTCCTCGTCGCTCCTACGTAGTTCCTTCTTCTTCCACTCATCTTCCATTACTGAATGGCCCTCAAAAGAGCAGTGGGTGACACTCTGGAGTGGGTGCAAATCCTCTTGATCTCAAAATCACTCCAAATCGCTCCATATCTCCTGAAATATGACAAAAACAAGAAATAGTGAAAAGCATCGCAATATTGTCGAATAATCATGAAAAACGCGATATGAGCGATCAAAGTGGCATGCAAACATACAGAAAAAGGGTGTAGAATATGGAGTGATCAAAATCCCACAAGCTTGCATGTTACTCGTCATCGAGGAAGATAAGTAAAGAGACGAACTCGGTACGTGAATACAAAGGAAATGAAATGAAAAAGAAAGAAAACGAGGTGGAAGGGGTCGCTAGATTATTCTCATATCTCAAGCCATACGCTACACATCACGATAACTCAGAAAATACGAATCTCATGCTATAAAGATTTCATATCTTATTTAAACATGGTACTTGCAAGCTTTTAAGAACAAAGGAAGGGACTCCCTAAATTCATGCAATCAACTCATATTCACATCATGAATTTCATAGAATATAATATACAATTCATTGGCGATGCACTTTTCAATCAAAAGTTATAAATGAAGCATATAAGATACACACCAAGCATGCAATGGAGAATAGAATAAGAGTCATGGCATTCACATATTTATTTCAAATCATGAAAAATCTCCATATCTAATATTTTGCAAATTCTAAGCATTATCGAATATTCCCATTCATGCACGTCTCCACTCTAAGGTCATACTTACTCATTTGGTCAAATTAATTCATTCCCCAAGCTTAACTTGAGGCGTCGCATCCAAAGGAATATAATAATGGAAAATGTGATTTTTTCCTTGGTTTTTCCAAGCATTTTTGTGGCTCCGATAATGAGATAGAGAAATATATTTTTGTTTTGGACTTTGTTTCTCATTTTTCTTCTTGGATTTTTGTAGGAGCAATTTGATTTGTATTTTTGATTTTTGGCTCCTTTTGGCTTTTTGGACTTTTTGGAGCAACCTTTTTTCTTTTGTAGGGATTTTTGAGAAATAGATGCGATATAAGTAGCTTTAGGAAGTGAACTCAAGTGACATGTAGAGAATAAAAAGATATATGTAGAGAAAGAAATAATGTAGTACTCGGTTCACTCTAAGATGTGCACGAACGGTTCAATAAAATAATACTTCAACTAAAACTCATATGTAAGCATGAATATTCTCAATCATTTCAATAAATAGTGAAGTCAAGAAGTAAAGTTACAACCATATCAGGCATGCAACAGAAGGCGAATAAGACAATAAAACCGATGCTTCAGATATACTAATGATGCATGAATCTTGGTGCATTTCCAACAAAAGCATACTAAACACTAATCAGTACATTCAGCTTCAATTAATATCATGCATTCATATAGAGAAATCATCAAAAGAATATACAAGCAAGCACATGGATAGCAAGAATATGGAATACTCAAAGTAGCATGGCAAGGAATAATAAGCATCATGATGGTTGGTAAAGCAATAAGAGATATCATTATACAAAACTCATCTAGCGGAAGAAGAGAAAGGAAAATAAAGAAATAAAAAATAAAAGAGAGGAAAGAAAAGAAAAATAAGCACACAACATAATGCATGAACACACATAAAAGGAAATTAAGATGGAAAATTCAAAAATATGATGCAAAATTTTGAAAAATTCTAAAAACCCTTAAAAATAAAGTAAAAGTGCAACTAGATGGCATGGAAATGCACTCCCCCAAGTTTAAACTTCACATTGTCCTCAATGTGATCATGAAAGGAAAAATATGAGGAACAACGATAAATATGAGGGAGGTGAATGAAAAATGATGAAATGAATGACATGAAATCCTAATGCAACTACATGCACATGCAATGATGCATGAGAGCGCTTCCCCCAAGCTTATGCTAAACAATCCTATTCAAATGACTCGATCAAAAATTTCATGGCTTTGCTAAGCGAGATTGAGTCAAACGAATAAGAATGTGAGTATTCACTTGAAAGAAATGCTCGATGGGTGGTGAGCAAAAAGGATGTGACACATCAAAATATAAAGAGGGCAATCTATTATACATTTGACAGTGATTTTTGAATCCTAGGGCTGACTAGGACAAGCTGACTAGGACAAAGGGGTTGATAGAAAGAGGGCTAGGATTAATTGTTGGGGAATGAACGGTTTAGATGAAGCTTTAAGATGAAAGATTTGTATTTTAGTACATACTTTTGATATTTGTGGGTCCCATTTGATAGCAACAGGCTTCTTAAATCATTTTAACTCAGAAATAAACTCGGGAATAGCAACAGTCTTTTTGGGGAAGAGCCAGAGGCGTTTTTGGTGGAGAGTTCCTAAAAACCCCTCTTGCTCTTCCCCAGACTCATTTTCCCAACATCATTTCTCGCAAGGGGAAAAGCAAGAGGCGTTTAGATGAAGCTTTAATTAAACCGTCTCCTTTGCTCTTTCTTCCCCAAAGCAGCACGAGTTCGCTATTTGCTCTTCCCAAACATCAACATCATTACCCCAACATCAACCCTTCTCGCTCTTAGCTCTTCCCAAAATCAGCAAGGGGAAAGACGAGTTTGCTATTTTCTCTTCCCCAAAGCAGCAATGGGAAAGACAGGTTCGCTATTTGCTCTTCCCCAAAGCAGCACGAGTTCTTGCTTGCTGCAAATCTGAATTACTGAGTCTTACTCATTTCTGGAATCTTTGCTGGTGTTTAATTTGATCTGAATGTATCTTTGTTCTTGCTTCCCTGCTGGTGTTTAATTTCATCTGAATGTATCTTTGTTCTTTCTTCCCCGAGCGGCAAGATCATTTTTGGAAGCAAAAGCAGCGAGATCATCAATTTGTGATTACTGGCGTGTCTACTAAGGACAGTAATCCAGCTTAATTAATTTTTGCAGCGAGGTGAAGAAAACTCCTCTGGCTCTTAGCTCTTCCCAAAATCAGCAAGGGGAAAGATGAGTTCGCTATTTGCTCTTCCCCAAAGCAGCAAGGGGAAGACAGGTTCGCTATTTGCTTTTCCCCAAAGCAGCACGAGTTCTTGCTTGCCGCAGATCTGAATGTACTGAGTCTTACTCATTTTTGGAATCTTTGCTTGTGTTTAATTTGATCTGAAGATATCTTTGTTCTTGCTTCCCTGCTGGTTTTTAATTTGATCTGAAGGTTTCTTTGTTCTTTCTTCCCCGAGCGACAAGATCATTTCTGAAAGCAAAAGCAGCGAGATCATCAATTTGTGATTACTGGCATGTCTACTAAGGACAGTAATCCAGCTTAATTAATTTTTTGTGTGTTTATATATTAATTTGTGATTACGGCAAGATCATCTCTTTTGTCCTATTTAATCATTAATTTGTGATTACTTTAGTTAATGCTGGTTTTCATTTTCTACATTTGTTAAGAAAGCATTGCACTTTAAAAAGGTGGTGGTGGTTATTATTACGCAGTGCTTTCTGTTAATGCATTACAAATTTTCACAAATTTCCATAATTTCAACAAACTGGCACATACTGCAATTGCATATGCAATTGCCCTCAGTAGACACATACTGGCAAGTATTTGTTTCTATGTGCCTATACTTTATGGTTATCAGTGTGAGTATACTTTATGCATATGCAAATGCTTATCAGCATGAGTATACTTTATGGTTTCAGTGTGCCTCAGCTCGGTATATTGGATTGTTTTAAGTGAATTGGTCCATTTCCATCAACCAAATTGATAATATACACATGCCATTTTAAGTAATGTTAAGTAATGTTAAGTAATGTTAGCTTGAAAAAATTACACCTCTAAAGTGTTATCTGGCATGTCAAAGCTTGGGATTGATCATTTCAACTAAGGACAGTAATCCGGCTTAATTAATTTTTAAAGTTTTTTGGTAAGAATTTTTTAAGTTTTGATTATTAAAAAATTGAGTAATCCTTTTCTAAGTTCTGATTGTTGCATTTTTGAACTTGAGAAGAACCCTCCATTGCAGTAAGTATGAACAATGAGCTTAAATATGTATCCTAGCTTATGTTATTATGGTCAGGTTTGATATTTCACATATTTTATGTTATTATGTTGCTGCCGATGTCCTCGAGTATGTCGCTGCCGATGGTGAATTTGTTGGTTTAATTAAGTGGTTTCATTTGTAGGAACTATTTAGTTGTTTCAATTCTCTGTATTTTGTGCAGAGACCATTCATCTTTCATGCACAGGACAATTTCATCATCAATTGATCTTTTAAGTTGATGTTTTTTATTTTGTCTATTTAGTTGAGAATTGACGGTGAAGTTCTCAAATCTATGTTTTGGAGCTTGCTGCCGGTGAGGAACCACGAGGAGCTTAGGAAGCTGCTTGCTGGTGTGATGGTTGCTAGCGGAGGTGTCTTGCTGAACATTCGCTCTATTTTGCTGCCTAAAACAGGGACCATTGAGCTTAACTTTGAGCCAAGTCTCTGAATGCCGAGGCCAATTCCAATGCTGGTGTGTCTAAGGAGTAGGCTAAAGAGCAATGGTGATGGGTTTTCTTATTGGGGGGTTTCGTTTTTTTTTGTGGGGGGGTGGGGGGTGAGTGTGTGTGTTTGTGTTTGTGTTTGTGTATATATGGGATTGGAGGCTATGAAGTGTTTTCGGGGGGAGTTTGGGATGTAGAGCTTTTGTTGTGATCGGATCTTAAGTATCAAGCTCATCTCAGCATATAGTTCTAATTTCTTTTTTGGCTGTTTTGCTCTTTGTGTTGCTGATCTTGAAATTGTTTCCAATCTGTTTGTTGTTTCGCTTCACTCACATAATACATCATCTTTGTTGGAGATGCTCTTACATCAGTATTTTCCCCTAGCTTCTTAATTACTCTCCAAAAGCTAAAATTTGAGAACTTCCATTTGAACTTACGGACTCTATCATAAGAAATCAAATTTGGGAGCTTTGTGCATCAACTTAGATTTCAAGCCATGGTTTAAGTATTGATCATTGCCCATAATTGGCTAGGCACCCATGTTTGTGTATGACCACTTGATTTGCTTCTCTGTAACTGTTTAGTAGATTGGAATTTGCCAACTTGATGGATGTTTCCACAAAATGATTTTAACTTATTTATTAATTATATCTTTTTTCTGTAAAAAATTTTACATCCTCCACATGTTTGATGAAATGCCACTTTAGCTTCCTCTTCTTCAATAAGTCTAATAATTGTTTGTCTCCCTTAGTAAAGAAATGCAAAGTCGTGAGCATATGCTCAAAATTCCAGCAATCTAATCTTTGACATAGTCATATGTGATCACCTGCAACTTTTATTTTGATATAATGGACGAAGTGTAATGACCAAATTTTGGTAAAACAATGTTAGTTCTTACATATAGTTTAAATAAAAACCAAGTATTATTTTATCATCTTTAATCCCCTATACAGACCTATTTACTCATTCGTAACATGTATTAGCAATTTTTCATTTTCATTTATGTAAATAAATGTGTGGGCAAAATTTTCGTTTTCAGTCATAGTATCGCTATGAGAAAAACTAATTTGAAATCACGTAAAGCCTACAATCAATAATTTAAACCAGTTACATGCAATCCACACTTGTAGCTTGCATAAACTTTTTAGGATGAAGATTTTGAATGAAGTAGAAATTTTTAAGGAAAGATATTTTTAATGTTGCATGTCCCAAGGGAAGTTGAAATTTACAGAATCTTTCTTACATAGCCAGCTTGCAATGTTTTCCTGGGATTTTTGAAGGGTACCAAATTTTACAGTGGAATTAAATTTGGAGGTACTAAATTTTTGGAGAAACTAAGATTTTTGTGAAGAAATAAATTTCCTGGGATGAGCTAAATTTGGGGGGGAGGTTGTAGGCGCCTGCGTCGAATTTGTTGTTCTACGCTAATTTGTTGTTTCGCGCCGAATTTGTTGTTCTGCGCCGAAGGCGCCCACGCCGAAGACGCCCGCTTTTACGCTAATTTGTTGTTCTGCGCCGAAGGCCCTCGCTTTTACGCTAATTTTTTGTTCCGTGCCGAATTTGTTGTTCTTTTATACTTTCCCGAAGGCGCCCGTGCCGCTAAATATTTCTACGCTAATTTGTTGTTCTTTTAAATTTTGGCTGTGAAAATATTTTGGCATTATAATATTTTTTGTAGCCATGTAACATGTGTGAAACTCTCTTTGTATACTGCACATTAAAATAAAAAACAGAATTTGCAAGTCGAGATAGGGTTGCATCCTGTTGATTTGGTGCTTAAATTTGTGTTTAGTGATGGAATGAGAGTGTGAAGAACATGGCATCGGCAGTTGAGATACATAATAGCATCAAATGTATTTTAGTAATTTTGCATGTAGCCAATTAATTGATTTAGACTAATTTTTTTGCACTAATTTGTTGTTCTGCACTTAAAGTGCATACACCGAATTTGTTGTACTGCGTCGAATTTGTTGTTCCACGACAAATGCGTCACATCGTCAATGCCACTAAATATTTTAACGCTAATTTGTTGTTCCACACAATTTTGACTGTGGAAATAATTTTTTGGAAAATAAAGATTTTGCTGGGGAAAATCTTAATTGAATCGGGTCTACGCCGAAGGCGCCCGTGCTAAATTTTTTTACACTATTTTGTTGTTCCGCATCGAAGGCACCCACGCCGAATTTATTGTTCCGCGTCGAAGGTGCCTGCGCCGAATTTGTTGTTCCACGCCGAATGCGTCCGTGCCGTTAATTTTTTTACACTAATTTGTTGTTCCGCACCGTAGGCGCCCACGCCGAATTTGTTGTTCCGCGCCGAAGGTGCCTGCGCCGAATTTGTTGTTCCATGCCGAATGCGTCAGTATCGCTTAATATTTTTACGCTAATTTGTTGTTCGGCGCAATGTTGACCGTGGAAATTATTTTTTGGGGAACAAAGATTTTGCGGGGGAAAATCTTAATTGAACCGTGCCCGCGGGCACGGGTTATGACTAGTTAATATATATAATGGGTTTGGGGTGTAAAAAATTTTGTTGCCGTCATATGAGCTAATATTTATTCAAGCAAATCTATATGGTCCTCTCGCTGTCGAGAGAATTCGTGTTTATTTAAAGTATAAAAATTTCTACACTATTGGATTGATATCACCTATAGCAAAAGGCGGATCCCGTATCTTTGCCAGTGCAGGAAATTGCTCCAACTGCTCCTTCCGTGGCTCTGCCAGATGCGTGTGTCCACGGACTCCAACGAACTCCAGCAATGCATCCTCCAGCATTCTCACAAGGACTCCACCTGTACCCTGCAGCGATAGGATGCATCAGTTCGCTGCAAAAAATTCACCCTCGTAATAAAAGTATCCCAAAGAGGATCGTCTATAGAAATATATGGAATAAATAATGGTGGACGATACTTCCCTGGAAATAATCCAATATCCTCACGTGCCGTGATAGCTGTCTCCATGGTGACTTCTCTATGGTGCTCAGGAAAATCTAGATCATAGGTGTGGACCTCATCAAGATTCTCCTCCTCATCGTCAGACTCATCCCAGCGCACCTCTTGATCATATTCATATGCGTCCATGGGTGCTAACTCCTCGCTCTTCTCCTCGTATACATCCCATTGTACCTTTTGTTCATATGTATGTGTATCCTGAAAGGGAGCCACAAGCTCTGTGGGATAGTCCTCGGCGTCAATGGAAGGATGAGGTGGCAGTGGAAGCTCAAATGGAGGAGGGTAGTGCTCGGGATCCTCATGAATGGTTATGTCCTCGTCCCGATGCACGACCTCCTCGGCGATAAACTCTGGCTCCGTGTGTAATGCCTCCTCAAAAGCATGCTTCGGCTCCGGGAGGTAAATAACCTCAATGTCTTCTCCATCTGAATCATCTCCATCCATCCACTCATCGTATGGACTGGCTGTATCTGTGGGTGGGAGAGTGATGACGGTGCAACTCGGCTCTGCAGCAACACGTCCCAAGTGTCTCATCGCAGTTCTCTCATTAGAAGTGGCTGCATCTGTGCCTGGTACCGTTGTCTCCTCAGAGGTGGAAGAATCAATGTCCTCAGCCTGCCGTCCAAGAATCTCATCTAGGTACGCATAAAAATGTGTGGTCCATATGATCACAGCCTCAGCAGAAGGTAGAGGTGGCTGCGGAAGCTCAACTGCAGGTGGGCAAGACTCTGGATTTATCTGAATGAAGTTAACCTTGTCCCAAAGTGCTACCTCAGTAATGTAATGCTCTGGCTCCGCATGTGAGACCTCCCCGTCAATGTGCTCTGGCTCGTAAGTGTGCTCTTTTGCCTTCTTATCAACAATCAATGTAGGCTCTCTCTGGAATGGTGATGCTGGCTGCTCAAGTGTGTCAACTAGTGGGGATCCATCATGTGGAGGGGAATGCTCGCAAGCAATCCAAAAATTTAGTCTATCCCCCTCAAGACTGACATGGATGTCCTCCTCAATTGTTCCTGCAGCTGAAACACGGTTCATAACAAAATCTACAAATCGTAGATCAAATGCATCATCTGCTGTAATTCTCTCTGAACCGGTGAACCTCACTGACTCCAAGAGGCCCTCCAATAAGTTCCGAAATGATTCCTCCTCAAAATCTATGGTCCACATAAAACCATCTATAACACCTGATAAACAAAGATAAATACTTGGAGAAAAATATCAGTGGCACAAAAGAATATAAAAATGGTAGTAATGGTGGCGGGGTGAAAATTAATTTTGTTAAATTTTTTTTTCGTAGTCTAATCAACCTAATTGTAACAAATTGGCACCCAACGGAAACACCTCCCCGGCAACGGCGCCAAAAACTTGCTCGGCCCCGGATATACACCCAGAGAACGATTGTAGTTTTACCGCAAGCGTACGGTCAAGTGGCGAGCGGGTATCGAACACGAGGAGGTGGTATTGGTTCCAATCTATCCTAGGTTGGTTTGACTATGAAGGTTTTATTGGTGGAGATGGTTATGGAATGATATGATGGAAATGGTGGTGGATGTCGGTTTCGGTGATAAAGAAGTCGGATAAAGTATCGATTCCAATTTAATACAATAAAAGAGTCTAGAGCTAGGGAATCCCCACTACGGATCGTGTAAATACTGAATCTCAATATTACTAGGCTTATGTTGAGGTGAACTAGTCGTAACTGAATAGAGAACCATGCTCACGCTCTCGCGCTATTGCCGGTCTATAGCAACCCTAGGATAGGGCCCAATCTCTTGCAAACCCTAGCCTAAGCCGCTAGCATTAGGATCGACATCATCGTTCAATCGCCCCTCGAGCCCACTCTAGTGCAAACTCGAGTTACGATCTAGGTTGTGATAGTTCGTATTCGTCCAATCTCTTGCAAACGGATATGAGTATAGATTTATAATAAAAATCCTAGCTTTGGTCCAATCTCTTGCAAACCAAGTCTAGAGAATCTCGATTATAAACCTAAATCGAATATCTAGGCCTTCCCATCGATTAGAATCCAATCTCTTGCAAACCCAAATCGATGGAAATCCCTAGCTATCTGTAATAAATCGATCACAACCTAACCTCCTAGCAATTCTAGCAATTTAGAAATTCATTCATCAAAAATCTGAAATTAGATCCATAGGGTTCATCCCCATGCCCTAGAACAAATCTACTCAAGCATAGCAATAACGATATGCGAATCAATAAAAATCATTGATTGCATACAAAAAGATAGAAAAACAAAGATTCAAATAATAAGAACAAAATACTTAGCTTTGATGAAGATCTTCAATCCAAATACAAGCTTTTAGATCCAAGAGGGGGCCTAGGGCATGGCCTAACCTCTAAAATAATCACTAAGACAACATCATGGGAACCCCTTCTAATGATGGCTACAAACCCCTTATATAGCCCCCAAAAGACCCTTGCAAAAGCCCCTAAAATCGCCCAAAAAATCGTGACCAAACTGCCCCTGCGCAGCCTAGAAATCCCAACTCTCGCAGCAGGTGGAGCGGCTCACTCGGCCGAGTGAAAAATGTCACTCGGCCGAGTGAAAAATGTCACTCGGCCGAGTGACAAACCCTGTAGCTTTCCAGTAAGTCGGGGGTTTTCGGGGGTCTATCTTCGGAGGTGACTCGGCCGAGTGGCTTTACTCACTCGGCCGAGGGGCATTCCATGCTCGGCCTAGTCAGAACTCTCAGGTCGACTGTAAAATTCCAGTAAGTCGGCCTCTTTTTGGATGGATTTTCCCGTGCCACTCGGGCGAGGGGATCTCCATACTCGGCCGAGTGGTCTTTCGTCACTCGGCCAAGGGCATGCTGATATTCTTCTGTTGTGCGTGTCCGGTCTGGTCGGCCGAGCGAGCTTCTTTGCTCGGTCGAGTGAGTGCTTCACTCGGCCGAGTGACATGCTATAGATGCCCAATCTTCTTTGTTTCTCCTCCTCGTCGCTCCTACGTAGTTCCTTCTTCTTCCACTCATCTTCCATTGCTGAATGGCCCTCAAAAGAGCTGTGGGTGACACTCCGGAGTGGGTGCAAATCGTCTTGATCTCAAAATCACTCCAAATCGCTCCATATCTCCTGAAATACGACAAAAACAAGAAATAGTGAAAAGCATCGCAATATTGTCGAATAATCATGAAAAACGTGATATGAGCGATCAAAGTGGCATGCAAACATGCAGAAAAAGGGTGTAAAATATGGAGTGATCACCTATTCATTGTAATCTTACTCCCCCTGAATCTAAGGCAACTTCAATCTTAGATTCAAGTGTTAGAACATACTTAGCACATTCATTATGAATCTTTTATGTTTATTTCTCTCCCCCTATGGCATTATCCAAAAAGGTGGGAGCAAATAACAACAACAATAACAGTGCTAAATGCGAACTAACAACAATCAAGGAGTATAAAGATATATAGAATCAAAACTCATAAAATCACATCATATACACATGTGAGTAATGGAATTGAAGTCCAATATCAACATTTTAGATGTACACACAAAAATAGTTTCAAAAGTGATTTCACAGATGCATCATACCAGAAATAGCATGGAAAATCGAATATCAAATTCATATATTGTCTCAAAAGCACATCAGAGAGAGTATAGCATACATGGAGACAACATAACATACATCACACAGATAAGATAAGCAGTATAGCATAATGTGACACAAGATAAACAACAACATCATATATAGATATATATAAAAGATGAGTACATCAACGGATGGACATCTACATGTCCATCACAAAAAATACATCATGATCAAGACAAAAATACATCATCATGACAACATCGAAGTACATCACTATACAGAAGTGAAGATACATACATCATATCAAACCATCAAACATCAAAATACAACCATCAAAACATACTGAAGGCCCCACTCAACCCAACCAAAACAGACCAAAAAAAATCTAGGTCGTCGGGTGAGTGAACACACAAAAGAAAAGGCATCATGTTCAGTCGATGTTGATGACAGTAGGGTCCGAGGAGCGACCAGAAGAGCGGAACAAGAGCCTCGCAGAGCGTCGAGTAGGAAGAGCTGAAGTCTTCCGCTTGGACGACGATGCACGAGCGGCAGAAGATTCCACAGGAGCATGAAGTGGAGTCTGGGCACCGGAGGTCTGGACTAGAGAGGGTTTAGGCGTGAAGCCCGTAGGAGGAGAAACACAAACTGGAGTAGTGTCCTCAGACGAAGCAAACAGAGCCTGAAGCTCGGTGGGGATGGGAAAACCATGATGCGTAAACGATTTTAACTGAAGCTTAAGCAAAAGAGAGAGCTTCACATCCAAAGAGGCGGAAAGATTTTCATGAGCAGTGACTCGATCACTCAACTGACGAAAAAGAAACTCCTCGTGGGATACGAAAAGAGGAGTCCTAGGAGGAAGCTCAGAAGGCTGAGAGGGGATGGGGTCACTGTTAACAACGTGTAGAAATTCTCCCGAAGAAGGAGGAGAGGTCGGAACCGGAACCGGGTCAGGTTTTGGAGAGGGAAACGGCTCCTCGAAAAAGTCAAGTGACTCTTTAGAAAAGAAGCGATCGAACAGAGCCATGAGCTTACTAGAAACTAGGGCAAGAAACAATTTTGGACAAACCCTAAAAACAATCGCACGAGAGTGAGGAGACGAAACGATTGAATCGGAGGAGAGAGAGACGAAAAGAACAGTCTCTACGTATATATGAAAGAGGGAAATAATCTGGGCCGTTGGATCAAGAAATCGATGGCTCTGATCAAAGCAGTGAACCGTCACGAATAGTAGACAGTCGATTGATCAACAAAAGTCAGTCGACTAGATGAAGTGATAACAATAAGGCTCAGAAAGATGGGCAGTCGACTGGCAAGTAACATGCAGTCGCCTGTCCATTAGACAGTCGACTGTAATATACTCAGCAGTCGACTGGCCTAGAATCAATTCAGTTCATCAAAACAACAGAGAGCACTGTAAAATTCCGACAGAGAGAACAGTCGCCTGATGACTACAGTACAGTCGCATGTTAAAATAAAAGTCGACTGGAAACAGTCATCAGTCGGCCGTGCGAAAGAACAAATTTTCAGACAGAGATGAAAGAGTAGGGCAGTCGACTGTCGAAGGAAAAACAGTCGTCTGTCCTGGTCCAAAAATGCACAGTGAGATAGAAATCCAAAGGATACGAACACTCACTCTAGGACCTATACTCTAATCAGTAACTCATCATAAAATCAATTTAAAAACACTACATCAATTGAAACACAAATCACCAGAATCAATCTCAAGAAACTCAAGAAATCACATAGATCACAATTTGCCTTTCTTAAACACATATAAATGATATATCACAAGAAGATAGGCAACATGATGATATGAGCTCAAAAAGTGTTATAATATGAATATTGAGATTCTAGATTTCAGATTCATCCATAATTCCTAATTCTGCACACAACCTCACAAATGAATCTTCTTTAAGAGGTTTTGTGAAGATGTCGGCAATTTGTTTTTGGGTTTCAATGTACTCTAAGATGATGTCCTTCTTAGCTACATGATCATTTATAAAATGGTGTCTCACGTCTATGTGTTTGGTACGGGAGTGGTGTACCGGATTCTTGGAAAGACATATGGCACTTTGGTTATCAACCATGATCGAGAAAGTATCACAGTTGACACCATAGTCCATAAGAGTGTGTCTCATCCAAAGAACTTGTGCACATGCAAGACTCGCGGTAATAACACCGAATTTTGTTTCTTAGAAAACCAAGAAACTAAGGAATTTCCTAGAATATGGCAAGTGCCACTAGTACTTTTCCTGTCGGACTTGCATCCGGCAAAGTCGGCATTACTATATGAGATTAACTCAAATGTGCTAGATTTAGGGTAAAGTAACCCATAGTCTAGAGATTGATTGAGATAACAAAATATTCGTTTAACCGCAATCAAGTTTGACTCCTTATGTCTAGCTTGATATCTAGCACAAAGGCAAATGGAAAACATGATATCGGGCCTACTAGCGGTTAAGTAAAGTAAGCTACCGATCATACCTCGATATAGACGAACGTCTACATCTTTTCAGCTTTCATCCTTGTGTAGATGAGTAGTAGTACTCATTAGGGGTGGGCATCCGAATATTCGGATCGGATTATGCTTCAATCCACCATCCGATCTGATTGAATCGGAGGATGAAAAATCTGATCCGCATCCACTAATAAAAAAAGTTAATTTGAAAATTCGGATGATTATAATTTCGGATCGGATACGATTCGGATCGGATTAATATTAGCTTTATTGAAATTTTAAATTTATTGATGCCACAATTTGTAACTCTTTTCATTAGATTCTGAAAGTTTAACTTTTAAACACTGAAGTCAATTCCAATGTCGAAACGAAATATCCTTACAAAATACAAATTGCTAGAATAACATAAAGAAGCTATCTCTGTTTGAAATATCTTCATACTAGTTGGCATCAAAATCAAGGAGGATGAGCTTGACAACCAAAAGCTCTCCTTCAAGGAGGATGCAATTGAGTCTGTTAGTCTTCTTAACCAATAGCATGAATGAATTGATTCAGGGGCTTTTAGGTAATAGTGAAAAACAATCGGATCGGATTGAGAATCGGATATTCGGATAAACTTAGACAATAACGGTCACGCCCCGCTTCCCAAAACAACGGAGGCGAAGCGTGACTAAGGCACGCTTAGGCCGGGGCGAGAAGCCCGGACCCAATAAGCGTCTGTGTGGTACTCCAAGTCGAAGGTACAGGTCCCTGCATGTTAGTACAGAACAATAAAAGTACGAAAAAGAAAGACAATCATTTTATTCCAAATTAAATATCCAAAGTACTGAGAGTCTAAAATGCCCGAAGGGCTACAACTGCAGAAAAAGAAACTACCGGTGCAGGCACCCAACCTAGACAGGAAAACAAAAGGTGCTACACACCCAACAACTAAGATGGAACCTTCGAATCAGCAGTGGGGATCTCTAACTCTGGTCGTCCTCGGGCACGTACTTAGGATCGACGTCCTCCGGCTCTACGTCCTCGGGTAGCTCGGTCTGGTCGTCATACTCAAGCTTGACACCTGACATACAGCACCTAAGAAAGGAACTGTACGTCAGGTAAAGTCTACAACAGAAGGTCAGACTCTACTGCAAGTGTACTGAACTATTAAACATCGTTTTACTGGTTGATTAGTATGCTGGGGTTACAACAAATTAACAAGAGAAGTAACGTAGCAGGAAAGTAAAGCGTAGCAGGCAGTAGTCGTAGTGTATGCTACCGACTACAGGACTAACCTAAAGGTGTCAGGACAAGACGACGACAGACAAGACAAGTCGGACACAACATGACACGTGAGACACGAAGGGTTCACGCCTTACGGGTTGAGGGGGATCAGACCCTCTCCCCGTGCGCACGCTCAGCCCTACCCCAAACCCCAGAACTCAGGACAAGAAGTACAGAGATCACTCCCACTAGGGAAGCACCTGAAATGCCCGCAGGCTTTTTGTATCACGGAGATCACTCCCGCAAGGAGAGCATCTGAAACGCCCGAAGGCTTTTTGTATCACGGAGATCACTCCCGCAAGGAGAGCATCTGAAACGCCCGAAGTCTTTTTGTATCACGGAGATCACTCCCGCAAGGAGAGCATCTGAAACGCCCGAAGGCTTTTTGTGTAACAGGGACAAGACACGACCAGTGTACGGGAGAGTTATTCTAGGGTGTCCACACGCATGCACACACAAGATAATCCTAAGGTGTCACAAGTTGTTGTTCGTCAGACTTAGACTTCGTCGTCAAGTCTAAGTCGTCAGGATGACCCAGACGCTATCATTTAACGTCCGGAATCTAAACACTCACAGTCTAACAGTTCTAATAATTTAAGACCAAAACGCGGTCAAAAACGCAAGTGGGTACACTTTCCTGCGGTGGCGAGTGTGTCGTCCGTCCGGGGCGTCTCGTCCAGTCGTCGCGTCCGCGGTAGTCCGTCTGAAACAGTCACGGCGACGGTGTCAGGTCGCGATTTTAGAAATTCCTATTTAAGTTCATTTCTAGGTTGAACGTGGCTACCCTAACAGTCACGAGTCAAGTTGTCCGATCAGCCTATCCGACGATTCTATCCTATGTGCACAGTCAAAAGTGCGATCGTCGGTTTACGGTTCCACATCGTTTTAAGAGAGCAGAAATTAAATTTAATGAGTTAAGTTACCGTTTTTAGTTAGGTTTTCAGTTTTGGCTACGGTTTGGGTTGCGCTACGAGTTTCGGGAACTAACCTCTCTGGGGCTTGGTGCGAACGAGAAGTAGAGTCTGAACGGCGACCGATCTGAGCGGCACGGCTACGGAACGTCTGCTAGCGGCGTCTCGGATACGGGTAGCGTAGCCAGACACGCTCCTGTAGTGGACAGATAGTGCGAACAACGGGCTAGGGGCTGGACAGCGAGTAAGAGCGTCGAGAAGGCGTTCTACAGCTTCCGGGAAACTGTAACAACAACCCGAGACGAACGGTTCGACGTACGCAACGCCTACGACGTCGATAATCATAAGTGATGCTCGTGACATCAGAAAACACCCCTAGGGGATGTAGGAGGCTGTCGAACGACTCCGACAGTGAGAGGAAACGGTGAGATCGCAGCGACACGTCGGGACGACGCCAAACACGCAAAACAGGGTGCAAGCACGCTGTTTTAGAGAGTTTGCGGCATGTGGTTGCAGTCAACAGCGAGAGGGGGCAGAGGGGGATCCACGGTGACGGCTAGGGGGCAGCGACGACAGCGGCAGCGGCGGCGGCGGCCACAGCAGGCTGCTGCTGCTGCTGTGCGTGAAACTGGCAGCGCAGGGGGTGTTAGCGGTGGCAAACGGCGCGGCACGGGGTCCCAGGCGAGAGAGGGAGGTCGGCGGGGGAAGCCAGGGTTGGTCGGCAGCGGCAGTGGCCTCCGGTGTGGGTCAGATCGATGGAGGACGAAGATTTGTGTGGGTGAGGGTTTTTGTTAGGGCCGGCTGCGGGAGAGAAACAAAAGCTGTGAAAACAAACGCATAACCCTAGGTCATTTTATATGAGTGGGGCCCACGTGAGTAGGATGGGGGTTAAACGTGGGGCTGCCAATTAGTTAGGTCTAGGGTTAATTATAGGGTTAAGTTGTTAGGGTTAAAATTGTAATAAGTTGGGTCTAAAAGTGCACATAGGTCAAACGGAGCCCAAAAATTATAAGAAAAATACTTGGGCGACCGGGACGACAAGAGAAAGAAGTCAGAGGAGACAGATCACAATTTCGATGACGAGAAACGAAGTTAAAAATAAAAACGTCTCATGCCAAAAGCGAGAATCGCGACGTCTCTTCAGATAAAGTCAATTCGTGGGAGAACGACCCGTGAAATGACGTTGCAAATTAGCACCACAATTGTAGTACTCTCAGAGAGGGTCACAACGACATATCACGCGATAAGGTTCGGAAACAAACAGAGTCTAAAATAAACACGTGCACGATCAAGAGCACGTGCACAAAGAAAGAACGATCGAAAACCGACCGTTACATCCTCCCCAACTTAGAAATGATTCCGTCCTCGGAGTCAACATCAAGCAAAGCTCGAGAAAAGATGCCGGAAGCGCTCTCTCATATCATCTTCGCGCTCCCAGGTGGACTCTCCAGGTGATCCGTGACGCCACATCACTCTCACCAGGTCGACTATCTTATTTCTCAACTGCTTCTGTCGACGGTCCAAGATCTGCACTGGCTACTGGTCATACGTCAGGTCCGGACGGACCGTAATCTCTGAGAAATCCACAGTGTGCGATGGATCACTGACGTACCGACGTAATTGAGATATGTGGAATACGTCGTGAACGCCCTCCAAAGATGGTGGCAGAGCAAGGTGGTAGGCCACCGATCCCACATGCTCCAGCACATCAAACGGCCCAATATAACTCTGGCTCAGCTTTCCCTTCTTCCCAAAACAAATAACTCCGCGGTTTGGAGAAATCTTCAGGAAGACGTGATCTCCAGGCTGGAACTCCCACGGTCTCCTCTTGGCATCTGCCAAATGCTTGAAGCGATCCTGTGCAACTCTGAGCTTCTCCCTGATGTCTTTCACGACATCCACAGCTTCCACTATCATCTCCGGACCCAACAGCTCCCGATCTCCAATGTCATCCCAGCTCAGTGGCGATCGACATTTCCTTCCAGATAAAGCAGCAAACGGCGCCATGCCAATGCTCTCCTGGTAGCTGTTGTTATATGAGAACTCCACCAAGTGGAGATGGTCCTCCCAAGATCCCTTCAAATCGAGCGTACAAGTTTGCAGCATATCTTCCAGTATCTGAATAGTCCGCTCGGACTGGCCATCAGTCTGCGGGTGGTACGTCGTGCTGAAACTCAGACTCGTACCCAAATTCTCCTGCAGACTTCTCCAGAACTGAGATGTGAACCTCATATCTCTGTCAGACATGATGCTCACGGGGACTCCATGTAAGCGTACAATCTCCTGCACGCACACGGTCTACATCACGACTATTTCAAAGAGAAAATTAAAAGAGAAGTAGAAAGAAATTTTACCTCCAGAGATTTCCTCGCCAAAACTTCCGTAGACTGGCCCACTTGGAACGGGATAAAGTGCGCAGACTTGGTCAATCGATCTATGATCACCCAGACTGCATCGTTCTGCTTCGGGGTCCGAGGCAAACCAGTCACGAAATCCATCGTAATATGCTGCCACTTCCACTCTGGAATAGGAAGCAGCTGTAGCAAACCAGCCGTACGATGGTGCTCAGCCTTCACCTGTTGGCATATCAAACACTTGGCAACGCTCCGTGCCACACTCCTCTTCATGCCAATCCACTAGTAGTTCAGACGGAGATCCTTATACATCTTGGTGCCTCCAGGATGTATAGAATATGGCAAGCTATGAGCCTCACTCAAAAGCTCCTCGCGAACATCACCTGCAGGTACGCAGAGTCTACTGCCGTACCGTAGCGAACCATCCTCATGAATCACGTACTCCGTCCGAAGCCCAGCTTCAACCTGCCTCCTGATCCTCTGCAGCTTCGGATCTCCTGCCTGTGTGGCCTTGATCCGGTCCACGATCGTGGACTGAATCTGCAAATTCATGAATGAATGAACCACACCAGGTAGGAGGACCTCCAAATCCATCTCCCTCAGTTCCTGCTGAATCCTCCAGTCGACAGTATGCATCATCGCGGTAGGAAGTCTACTCAGGGCATCGGGCACTACATTCACCTTCCCCGGATGATACTGCAAGTCTATCTCATAGTCAGCCATGAGCTCCAACCATCGTATCTGACGCATGTTGAGCTCCTTCTGCGTAAAGATGTACTTCAAGCTTTTGTGATCGGTGAAGATCTTCACGCTCTCACTCAGCAAGAAGTGCCTCCAAATCTTTAGTGCAAAGATCACCGCTGCCAACTCTAGATCGTGTGTCGGGTAATTCTTCTCATGAGTCCTCAACTGACGAGAAGCATACGCGACCACGTGGCCATGATGATGCAAGACACATCCTAGGCCCTTCCCTGATGCATCACAATAAACCTCGAAGCCTTCGCTCCGATCCGGTACGGCCAAAACCGGTGCTGTGGTCAATCTTGCCTTCAAGGTACTGAAAGCCTCCTCACAAGCATCAGACCAAAGGAACTCCACATCCTTCCTCGTCAGCTTCGTCATCGGCCCCGCAATCTTCGAGAAATCCTTGATGAATCGCCGATAATAGCCTGCTAAGCCAAGAAAACTCCTGATGTCTGACGCTGACTGCGGAGTCGGCCAATCTCTGACTGCTCTGACCTTCTCCGGATCTACAGATATGCCATCACCAGACACCACATGTCCCAGAAACGTGACTATGTCCAGCCAGAACTCGCACTTACTATACTTGGCATAAAGCTTGTGTCGCCTCAGCATCTCCAGCACTGTCCTCAGATGACAGCTGTGCTCCTCCTCCGTCTTCGAGTAAATAAGGATGTCGTCAATAAAGATAACGACAAACTTATCCAAGAAATCATAGAATATTAAATTCATTAAATTCATGAACACATCTGGAGCATTGGTTACGCCGAACGGCATGACCACGAACTCATAATGTCCGTACTTCGTCCGAAACGCTGTCTTCGGAATATCGTCCTTCTTCACCTTCAGCTGATGATATCCGCTCCTCAAGTCCAACTTCGAGAAAACTCTCGAACCTCCCAGCTGATCAAAAATATTGTCGATGCGCGACAGCGGATACTTATTCTTCATTGTAACAGCATTCAGCCCTCGATAGTCGACGCACATCCTGCGGGACCCATCCTTCTTCTTCACGAGCAATACAGGTGCACCCCACGGTGACACACTAGGGTGGTTGAAAACGTTTTGCAGCAACTCATCTAATTGCTTCTGCAGCTCCTCAAGCTCAGCAGGAGCCATCCGATACGGTGCCTTCAATATTGGTTGCGCTCACGGCACAAGATCAATACCAAACTCTAAAGCTCTGTCGGGTGGCAAACCCGAGATATCCTCTGGGAAGACGTCGTCGAAGTCTCTGACGACTGCCGGTCGCTCGATCTCTATCTCCATCTACATAGCTGCTATAATCGGTGCCTCTAGCTTGGCCCGAAATCTGATGGGCCCAAGCGACTCATCTCTGCTACGGAACTCGAACTCCGGATGACCTGGAATCCGGAATACAACCCTCTTACTGTGGCAGTCGATCGAGGCATGGAAGTCTCCCAGCCAATCGATGCCAAGAACGACATCGAAATGCGACAGTTCGTGGATGATGAAGTCGGCAAATAATTCGTGTCCACTGATCACTAAAGGAATCGATCGACAACCCATGTTCACAGTCACCACTCCGTTCCCTGTGGTGATGTCCCAACACTTAGGAAGTGTGTGGGTGGGAATGGAGTGCTTTGTTATGAACCTCCGGGATAAGATGCACATGGATGCACCGGAGTCAAACAAAGCCAAGGCAGGGTGAGAGGACACAAGAATGGTGCCTAAGATGTAAAGAGACTAAGGTCAACAACACTACTCTAGCAAACAAGGCAAACAAACATAGATAAACCTTAAGATCTATATTACGAAAAGAAAGTCTAGATTCGAAGTATACCTGCAATAACTCCATCTAGCTCCTCAGTCTCAACAGCGGTCATGGTGTATGCCGGCCTCTGGGGTTGCACTGCCCTCTAAAACATCTGCCTCTGTGGCGCCAAGGGTGGTCCACGTACAGCAGCTCCTCTCTGAACTAGGGCGGTGCTCTACTCTGTAGCGGGGCTGGTGCTCCGACCATAGCATGACGCGCTCTCAAACAATCCTTCGCAGCATGCGAGGCATCTCCACAAACTAAGCACAGTCCCAGCTTCCTCCTACAATCCTTTTGAACATGTCCTGTCTTCCCGCAGTAATGGCATGGTCCCTTACTCTGAATCTGCATATGTGCTCCTGGCCTCTTGAAAGGCACTGTCTGGACTGGCCTCATCGCCGGCCTAGCAGGTGGCCGGTATTGCTCCAAGGGGCGCTTCCCCTTATCAGCAGGAGGATCAGGTAGGAGCGAAATAATCTCATGATTCTTCGCAGCATCTAGCACCTCCCTCATAGTCGTGAAACTCGCCGAAGACATAGAAGCCTGAATCTTCAGACACAGTTCCTGACGAAAGCGATCAGCTCGCTTCTCCCCTTCCTTACCATATGCGGAGCAAAACGACTCAGCATCTCGAACTCAGCTTCATACTCCTCGACAGTCATATCCCCCTGCTTCAGGTCTATAAACTTGCTCAACAGCTCCCTCCGGGCAGACTTGGTGAAATACTTATCCTTGAACATCGAGCGGAATGTCTTCCACTCCACTGGCTTCAGCAGGCGCCTCCCCTTAATGCGCCACCAGTTCATTGCATTCTCTATCAGCTGCATCTTCGCTATATCCACTCGGGTATCATCAGGAATCTTCGCAGCAACTAACTTCTCCTCAGTGCTCTGGATCCACTCGTCAGTAGCTAGGGGTCCCTCTTTCCCCGAAAATGTCCTCAGCTGGAGCTCATTGAACTGCTTCACTCCTGGAGCAGCTCGTGGGGCAGGCGGAGGTGGTGGTGGTGCAACTGGGGGAGCCTGAGCAGCACGCTGAGACTGCTGAACCAACTGATGCTGAACCTCCAGCATCTCTCTCATCACGCCCAGGAACTGACGGAACTCTCCGCCCTGGTCCTCCGGAACTCCATCGCCTGAGTTCCCGGTTGGGTCACGCGTCGTCCTACCATCCTATTGACAGAAAACACAGATTAGACTCGTACGATTTCGGGATATCATAAAATGAATGTCTTTACTTCTATTGTTCTGTACTTACAGAAAGAATGGGGTGGGACCTGCATGGGCCACTACTAAAACCTGTCACGCCCCACTTCCCAAAACAACGGAGGCAAAGCGTGACTAAGGCCCGCTTAGGCCGGGGCGAGAAGCCCGGACCCAATAAGCGTCTGTGTGGTACTCCAAGTCGAAGGTACAGGTCCCTGCATGTTAGTACAGAACAATAAAAGTACGAAAAAGAAAGACAATCATTTTATTCCAAATTAAATATCCAAAGTACTGAGAGTCTAAAACGCCCGAAGGGCTACAACTGCAGAAAAGGAAACTACCGGAGCAAGCACCCAACCTAGACAGGAAAACAAAAGGTGCTACGCACCCAACAACTAAGATGGAACCTCCGGATCAGCAGTGGGGATCTCTAACTCTCGTCGTCCTCGGGCACGTACTCAGGATCGACGTCCTCCGGCTCTACGTCCTCGAGTAGCTCGGTCTGGTTGTCGTACTCCGGCTCGACACCTGACGTACATCACCAAAGAAAGGAACTGTACGTCAGGTAAAGTCTACAACAGAAGGTCAGACTCTACTGCAAGTGTACTGAACTATTAAACTTCGTTTTACTGGTTGATTAGCATGCTGGGGTTACAACAAATTAACAAGAGAAGTAACGTAGCAGGAAAGTAAAGCGTGGCAGGCAGTAGTCGTAGCGTGTGCTACCCACTACGGGACTAACCTAAAGGTGTCAGGACAAGACGAAGACAGACAAGACAAGTCGGACACGACACGACACGTGAGACACGAAGGGTTCACGCCTTACAGGTTGAGGGGGATCAGACCCTCTCCTAGTGCGCACGCTCAGCCCTACCCAAACCCCAGAACTCGGGACAAGAAGTACAGAGATCACTTCCGCTAGGGAAGCACCTGAAATGCCCGCAGGCTTTTTGTATCACGGAGATCACTCCCGCAAGGAGAGCATCTGAAACGCCCGAAGGCTTTTTGTATCACGGAGATCACTCCCGCTAGGAGAGCATCTGAAACGCCCGAAGGCTTTTTGTATCACGGAGATCACTCCCGCAAGGAGAGCATCTGAAACGCCCGAAGGCTTTTTGTGTAACAGGGACAAGACACGACCAGTGTACGGGAGAGTTATTCTAGGGTGTCCACACGCACGCACACACAAGATAATCCTAAGGTGTCACAAGTTGTTGTTCGTCGGACTTAGACTTCGTCGTCAAGTCTAAGTCGTTAGGATGACCCAGACGCTATCATTTCACGTCCGGAATCTAAACACTCACAGTCTAACAGTTCTAATAATTTAAGACCAAAACGCGGTCAAACACGCAAGTGGGTACACTTGCCTGCGGTGGCGAGTGTGTCGTCCATCCGGGGCGTCTCGTCCAGTCGTCGCGTCCGCGGTAGTCCGTCTGAAACAGTCACGACGACGGTGTCAGGTCTCGATTTTAGAAATTCCTATTTAAGTTCATTTCTAGGTTGAACGTGGCTACCCTAACAGTCACGAGTCAAGTTGTCCGATCAGCCTATCCGACGATTCTATCCTATGTGCACAGTCAAAAGTCCGATCGTCGGTCTATGGTTCCACATCGTTTTAAGAGAGCAGAAATTAAATTTAATGAGTTAAGTTGCCGTTTTTAGTTAGGTTTTCAGTTTTGGCTACGGTTTGGGTTGCGCTACGAGTTTCGGGAACTAACCTCTCCGGGACATGGTGCGAACGAGAAGTAGAGTCTGAACGGCGACCGATCTGAGCGGCACGCCTACGGAATGTCTGCTAGCAACGTTTCGGCTACGGGTAGCGTAGCCAAACACGCTCTGGTAGTGGACAGATAGTGCGGACAATGGGCTAAGGGCTGGACAGTGAGCAGGAGCGTCGAGAAGGCGTTCTACGGCTTCCGGGAAACCATAACAACAACCCGAGACGAACGGTTCGACGTACGCAACGCCTACGATGTCGAGAGTCGCAAGTGATGCTCGTGACGTCGGAAAACACCCCTAGGGGATGTAGGAGGCTGTCGGACGACTCCAACAGCGAGAGGAAACGGCGAGATCGCAGCGACGCGTCGGGACGATACCAAACACGGAAAACAGCGAGCAAGCAGGTTGTTTTAGAGAGTTTGCGACCCGTGGTCGCATTCAACGGAGAGAGGGGGCAGAGGGGGATCCACGGCGGCGGCTAGGGGGCAGCGGCGGCAGCGGCGACGGCGGCCACAGCAGGCTGCTGCTGCTGTGTGTGTGAAACTGAAGGCGCAGGGGGTGTTAGCGGCGGTAAACGGCACGTCACGGGGTCCCAGGCGAGAGAAGGAGGTCGGTGGGGGAAGCCAAGGTTGGTCGGCGGCGGCAGCGGCTTCCGGCATGGGTCAGATCGATGGAGGATGAAGATTTGCGTGGGTGAGGGTTTTTGTTAGGGCCGGCTGCGGGAGAGAAACAAAAGCTGTGGAAACAAACGCATAACCCTAGGTCATTTTATAGGAGTGGGGCCCACGTGAGTTGGAGGGGGGTTAAACGTGGGTCTGCCAATTAGTTAGGTGTAGGGTTAATTATAGGGTTAAGTTGTTAGGGTTAAAATTGTAATAAGTTTGGTCTAAAAGTGCACATAGGTCAAACGGAGCCCAAAAATTATAAGAAAAATACTGGGGAGACCGGGACGACAAGAGAAAGAAGTCAGAGGAGACGGATCACAATTTCGATGACGAGAAACGAAGTTAAAAATAAAAACATCTCATGCCAAAAGCGAGAATCGCGACGTCTCTTCAGATAAAGTCAATTCGTGGGAGAACGACCCGTGAAATGACGTTGCAAATCAACACCACAATTGTAGTACTCTCAGAAGGGGTCACAACGACATATCACGTGATAAGGTTCGGAAACAAACAAAGTCTAAAATAAACACGTGCACGATCAAGAGCACGTGCACAAAGAAAGAACGATCGGAAACCGACCGTTACAATAACACAACCCGCTTGAAACCTAATTGGATCGGATCACATTCTGTCGGATGAAAACTAAAATCCGAATTCGAATCAGTTTCAAACGAATCGGTCGGATCGGCTTTTTAATAACAAGTCACTTTCATCAGATCGGATATCCGATCTACTTTTTCGGATCGGATCGGGTGGATTCAATCGTTTAATCGGATCTTTGTCCACCCCTAGTACTCATGAGAGTCCTTTTGCTCGAAGACGATTCCATCCCGAATCGCTTAATAAGCTCCCCTGTGTACTTTGTCTGATGTATGAAAGGGCCATTCTCCATTTGTCGAATTTGCAATCCAAGGAAGTAGGTGAGCTCTCCCATGTGGCTCATCTCAAACTCATCCTTCATAGAATTGGAAAATTCTTGATAAAGATTAAAGTTAGTAGAACCGAAAATAATATCGTCTACATAAACTTGAATCAAAAGAATGTCATTTTCATAATATTTAATGAAGAGTGTAGAATCAACTTCTCCCATTTTAAAACCTAAATTCAAATGAAAGGTCTTAAGTCGATCATACCAAGCTCTAGGAGCTTGTCTCAACCCATACAACGCTTTCTTAAGTTTGAAAATATGGTTTGAAAATTTTTCATGAATAAAACCGGGAGGTTGAGAAACATAAACTTCTTCATTGACAACCCCATTTAAGAATGCACTTTTAACATCCATTTGAAATAGTTTAAAATTCTTATAGGATGCAAAAGATAAAAGCAACCTAATAGCTTCTAATCTAGCTACAGGGACAAAAGATTCTTCGAAATCAATACCTTCCTCTTGCCGGTAGCCTTGAGCTACTAACCTTGCTTTGTTCTGTGTGATTACCTCGTTTTCATCCATCTTGTTCTTGAAGATCCATTTGGTCCCAATGACTTGGTGACCACTTGGAAGAGGTACGAGTTTCCAAACTTCGTTTCTCTCGAATTGCATTAGTTCTTCTTCCATTGCCACTATCCAAGAGCAATTCTCACAAGCTTCTTGGATGTTCTTCTCAATGGTAGAGACAAATGTACAATGAGAGAATTCTTCAATTCTCGATCTCGTTCGAACACTCACACCAATATCTCCAATAATTTGGTTATGGGGATGATTGCGAACGGTCAGGTAAGCTTTGGGTATACATGTATCACTAGGAACAACTTCAATAATTTCGTTAGAAGTGTTAGTCTCAATAATAGAATCATTAATCTTAACATTATTAAGAGAATCACAAAGAGTATCTACATTATCATCATCAACATGAGGAAAATCAAAATCTTCATAAAAGGATACGTGAAGACATTCCTCAATCGTTGAAGAAGTTTTGTTGTATATCCGGTAGGCTTTGCTACGTGTGGAATATCCAGCAAAAATTCCTTCATCGGATCTTGTCTCAAATTTGTCTAAATTTCCAAATGTGTTCTTTATAAAACATTTTGAACCAAAAACATGAAAATATTTTACTTGAGGCTTTTTATCATAAAACAAATCAAAACAAGTTTTGTTCGTTCGGGGTCTCACTAGGATCCTATTGAGCACATAATATGCCGTGTGCACCGCCTCTACCCAAAATTGTAGTCCAAGATGACTATCATGGAGCATAGTGCGTGCACACTCAATAAGAATCCTATTCTTTCTCTCTACAACACCATTTTGTGGTGGTGCCCGAGGGAAGAAAAAATTATGAGTTATCCCAGTGTCATCACAAAACTTAGTAAAAGATTCATTCTCAAATTCTCCTCCATGATCAGTACGGATAATGATAATGGTGGATCCTAAGAAATTCTGAATCTTCTTTGCAAATTTGGTAAACTCTTCATAAGCTTCAGTCTTATTAGTTAAGAATGAAACCCAAGTAAATCTTGAAAAGTCGTCAACGACAACTAATCCATAATGAGCATTACCTAAAGAAGCGGTTCTAGTTGGCCCAAGTAAATCTAGAAGAAGAAGTTCTAGGGGCCTCTTAGAAGTAATCCCTTCTTTAAGCTTAAATGAAGATTTACTTAGTTTACCTCTTTGACATGAATCACAAAAGTTTTTCTTATTAAAAACAATCTTAGGAAAGCCTTTGACTAGGTCATGCTTAGCTAACTTATATAAGTGCTTGAAATGAACATGACCAAAACGGCGATGCCATAATAGTTGTTCACTTGTGTTAGAAACTAGGCAATGTTCTACGGTTTTAGGCAAGCTCAAATAATAAATATTTTTACGCCTAATATCGGAAAATAAAACATTTGAATCACAATCAACAATAGTACACAATTCTTCTCCAAGTTAACCTTGTAACCTTTGTCACAAAGTTGACTAATGGAAATGAGATTGTGACACAAACCACTAACAAGATAAACGTTAGTAATTACGGGTTTGGAAAGATTACCAACAATACCTACTCTAATGATGGTTTCCTTTTGATTACCTCTAAAAGTGACCGTTGCACCATCCTTGATGCTAATCACTTCGGAGAGCAAAGAGGGATCTCCCGTCATATGTTTGGAGCAACCACTATCAAGAATCCATCATTTCCCTTTAGAGCTCATAAGACCCTTGTTGCTCTTCTTCTTTCTCTTGGGCACCTATATGATATACCATAAGCTTATGGTACCCAATGTTTGTTGGGTCCAAGGGGATTAGCCCTTTGGAAGCCAAGTCCAAGTGGACTTCCGCTTCCCAACATAATTACTATTTCTAATCACATCATGAAAATAGGAATCCACATAAGCATTCCTATCATTTAGACTAGTGTTCTTAGGACCCCAAATAGTGTAAATCTTGGGAGTCCTTTTCCTAGTTGCATGCAGACTTGTTTGATTTCTATGTGGTGCATGCTTCTTAGGAACATGACTTCTAGCATAGAGATGTGGTGGAGGATATGCATTGTACATTCTAGGATGATATGTATGCTTGGGAACATGCATATTATATGAAGCATATGGATCATGCACGACATGTGGAGGATGAGCATACATGAAAGAATGATGCATATGAGCATACGGGTGTATAGGAGCACGTACATGAGTATTTCTCATGTGTGGTTGTGTACGTGTCCGTGGGTGTGGAGCATAAAAAGTGTCATGATTATCCACTTGTGAAGTAGGAGGTTTCCTACGTGGATGAGTATTAGTGTACATGTAAGCATGGCCTTGCTTTTGGTTTCCATCCTTAGTGGGTTTCTTACCAAAAGGAAGAGAATGTGAAGTGGTGACTTTCTTGGTAGGTTTGCTACCTATATTGTCTTTGACACCACTTGTGGATGCACCGGAGGAAGGCCTCACAAAGTCAATAATGACACCACTATAGGAGGTGCGATCATTGGATGCATTTGCTTTCACAAACCCAAGACCAACACGATGTGTGGCCGGAAATTGGTTTGCTAGGAAATCATCCAATTGTCCTTTTCTCTTATTGAATCTCACAATACAGGAGGACATGAGCTCATATTTCTCCTTTAGAGAAGAAATGTTGGTATCCAAGGTGGACACCCGTGCTTTGAGCTCGTGCACTTGAGTTTTAAGAGAATCATTCTCTAAACTCAATTGTGTGTGACGTGTAACTAGATCACTATTATCCGTTGGATGTGTTTGATCTAGTTGAGATTTGAGGGAATTCACCTCATCTCTCAATGTGACATTTTGAGAAGCTAAGTTTGCTTTCTCAAGAGTTAAAGTATAAACAATGGTGTCATTGTTGATATTGCATGGAATGGAAGACTTGCTAACATTTGATTTCTTTAAGCTAGTATATCTAAGCATTAAAGTTTGATACTTAGCAAATAATTCTTCTTTAGCAATACGAAGTTCATCCATAGTTACCTCGGTTTCATCCGAGTCGGAATCACTCTCATCGGAGAGTGGGTCTTCTAGGTCCATGAAACACATGTGGGCGCTCTCACCCTTCTCATCATCGAAATCGCTTGATGAGTTATCACTTGAGTCGTTGAAGGTACCTACGAGTCCCTTCTTCTTGTCTCTCTTGTTCTTATCGGACTTGTGGTACTTCGATGCCTTTCACTTCTCTTTGTTGTTTAGCATTGGGCAATCCCTCTTGATGTGCCCTGGCTTATTACACTTATAGCAAAGAGAGGAAGTAGCATTAGTAGACTCAAAAAGTTTATTTGAGGAAAACTTACCTTTGCGAAAGAAGCATTGGAACTTCTTCGCCATTTGGGCCATTTCACCCAAATCCATCTCGTTCTCGGATACCTCACTATCGGAGGATGATGAATTGGTGTTGAATGCCAAGGCTTTCTTCTTGGCCTCCGAAGGATTCATCATTGCTCTAATCTTTAATCGGTTCTCTCGTCTTACCTCATAAGACATGAGAGTCCCGATCAGATTCACCACGGTGTAGTTCTTCAAGTCATTGACCTCCTCGATGGTGATAGTTCATCAGTAGCTTGTGTGAAATGATCAGAGAAGGCCTAAAACTATATTGTAATAGTCTGTGCATAACAGGCGACTGTAGAACAAAACACAGTCGACTGTTTTTGAGACGGGTGACTGTAAATAGTTCAGCAGTCGACTGTTATAAACAATCCTAGCACAATCAATAAAGAAATGAATTTGGATCAAAGGACAATTGATATAATGAAGTCCTATGACTGAATGTAGATGTGTGTGAGTGCTCCATCAAAGTTTTACTTCTAAGCTATATACTAGAAGAGATAAAAGAAAATTACATTGACGAATAATCTCTTCTTTCCATCGTATGAGCTTGAAGTCTTCACGGAGCTTCAATCATTATCTACGATCATCCAATTCATGTCATTTGCCTTCAATGAAGTTTGTGAGTCATCCATTGCTAGTTGATCTTCATAAATAGTTTAGGCAATGGATTAACTGCAAAATAGGGGATTAGTCACAAGTATTTATGTTTGCTCATCATTAACACCAAGTAGGGAGAAGTCCAATACTCAACAGAGCGCAAATTCTATCCGTTGAGTTCTTTCTCACGGATTCCTAAAGGGTTTTTGCCTAAACTGTTTTGTGGATTTGAGAAACCTATAAATGGGGCTTCTACTGTTTCATTGAGAGGTTACCAATTCCTCCAAGTTTTCTCTCAAGCTTTCATTCTAAAGTTTTAAAGCTCTCAAATCCAAAGCCCTAAGAATTCCAATCTTTGATCTCTTGCTCTCCAACCTAGAACCAAAGAGTTATCTTCTAGCATTTGGTGCAGTCAAGAGAAAGGGCTTTCTCTTCTCTTCCAAGAGAGTCTTCAACACACAACACACCACTCCTTCAAGTTCTACTTCAAGGCATAGCTGATTGTAAGTGTTGCTTTCATAATTTCATAACTTTCGTTATTTGAATTTGCTCTCGGGTTGTGAGAGTGGTTTGCTTGCTCCCAAGTTTTGGAAGTCAAGGTCAATCGATTGTTCTTCGATTTCACTTGTAGGGTTGCTACAAGTGGGGTTTAAGAAAACCTCAAGTTATGGTTCTAACGTGAGTATCCGGAGGTATCTGGGTGGAAGGGACGTAGGATTACCGGGAACAAGTCGGGAAGTGACTTGGGTAATCCGAACCCTTGAAACATCTCTGCGTTTGCGTGTGTTTCATTTTGGGTTTAATTTCTATTCCGCATTATTTTGTTGGATTACATTTAAATTGGTGTAACTATCTTTTTAAATTGCATAAACACTATTCAACCCCCCTTCTAGTGTTTTTCCCATAGACAGGATCCTTACAATTGGTATCAGAGAACAAGGTTATAGCTATGGCATCCAACAACAACAACGTTCACCCGCCGCCTACGTACAATAATCAGGATCATGATGGAGCGTCCACACTTTTCGAAGGTCAATCTACGGTGCGTCCTCCACATTTCAAAGGCACTAACTTTGGCTATTGGAAGTGTAGGATGGAGACGTTTCTTAGGAGTGCTTCACTTTAGAGAACCCTCCACAATGAGTACGTCGAGCCCACCGAAGAGGATTTCGAAAAATGGACGTCTTCCGATAAATCCGCCGAAGTCAATAACACAAAAGCAATGAACGCTCTTCATTGTGCGTTGGACCCGAATGAGTTCAACAAGATATGCACATGTAAGAGTGCATATCAAATTTGGAACCATCTCATCGTTACCCATGAGGGAACGAATAAGGTAAACCTTTCAAAGTTATATGTTGCTGTGCAAAACTTCGATTTGTTTCATATGCAGGAAAATGAGATCATTGCATCGATGTACGGACGTTTTACCGACATCACAAATGAATTGGAAGCCCTTGGCCAAATATACACCGAACCTGAAAAGGTAAGGAAGATCATCATGGGAATGACCTCCAAGTGGGAAAGAAGAGCGATCGCCATCGAGGAGGTCAATGATTTGAAGAATTACACAGTTGTGAATCTTATCGGGACTCTCATATCTTATGAGGTAAGACGAGAGAACCGATTAAAGATTCGAGCTATGATGAATCCTTCGGAGACCAAGAAGAAGGCTTTGGCATTCAACGCCAATTCATCATCCTCCGATAGTGAAGAATCAGAGAATGAGATGGATTTGGGTGGAATGGCCCAAATGACGAAGAAGTTCCAACGCTTCTTCCGCAAAGGTAAATTTCCCTCTAACAAACGATTTGAGTCTATTAATGCTACTTTCTCTCTTTGCTTTAAGTGTAATAAGCGAGGGCACATCAAGAGGGATTGCCCAATGCTAAAGAACAAAGAGAAGTGGAAAGCTCCGAAGTACCACAAGTCTGACAAGAACAAGAGAGACAAGAAGAAAGGACTCATAGGTACATTTGATGACTCAAGTGAAGAATCATCAAGTGATTCCGATGATGAGAAGGGTGAGAGCGCTCACATGTGCTTCATGGCCCGAGAGGATCCACTCTCCGATGAGAGTGATTATGACACGGATGATACCGAGGTACCCAAGAGAAAGAAGAAGAGCAATAAAGGTCAAAATAGCTCTAAAGGGAAAGGATGGATTCTCAATAGTGGTTGCTCCAAACATATGACGGGAGATCCCTCATTGCTCTCCGAAGTGATTAGCATCAAGGATGGTGCAACGGTCACTTTTGGAGGTAATCAAAAGGGAACCATCATTGGAGTAGGTATTGTCGGTAACCCTTCAAAACCCTTAATTACTAATGTATTTCTTGTTAGTGGTTTGTGTCACAATATCATTTCCATTAGTCAAATTTGTGACAAAGGTTACACTGTTAACTTTGGAGAAGGATTGTGTACTATTGTTGATTGTGATTCAAATGTTTTATTTTCCGGTATTATATTGAGTATTGGACTTCTCCCTACTTGGTGTTAATGATGAGCAAACATAAATACTTGTGACTAATCCCCTATTTTACAGTTAATCCATTGCCTAAGCTTACTATGAAAATCAACTAGAAATGAATGACTTACAAACGTGATTGAAGGCAAATGATATGAATTGGATGATCGTAGATTGATGATTGAAGCTCCGTAAAGACTTCAAGCTCATACGATGGAAAGAAGAGATTATTCGTCAATGTAATTTTTCTTTTATCTCTTCTAGTATGTAGCTTAGAAGTAGAACTATGATGGAGCACTCACACACATCTACTTTCGGTCATAGGACATCTCTAGACCTTTGTCCTTTGATCCCAATTCAATTCTCTTTTGTTTGTGCTAGGATTGTTTATCACAGCCGACTGCTTAACAGTTTACAGTCGCCTGTCTCAAAAACAGTCGACTGTGTTTTGTTCTACCGTCGCCTATTATATGCACAGACTATTACAATGCAGTTTTTGGGTCCTCTCTGATTATCTCGCACAGGCTACTGTTGAACGTTTATCAGGTGCCTGTCTTAGCGACAGTCGACTGTGAATGGTTCATCAGTCGCCTGTCTCTCCTTGCCCAAACTCTGTTTGATCCTATTTCTACAGCCAGTCGACTTATGCTATATATACAGTTGACTGTCTATTAGATCAGTCGATTGTCTATGCTGCAACAGTCGCCTGTCTGTAAGTCTATTCTTTGACTCAGCTCTCTGGAAATTTCTCCTGTCTGTGACAGTCGTCTGTTTAAGGATATACAGTCGCCTGTTCTGATTGACAGTCGACTGTGTTCCTTGCATCAGTCGTCTGTCATGTATCTTGTGAGATTTCCAGTATTTCTTCTAACTTACTCTTCTCTCAGCCAGTCGCCTGTCGAAGAATGTACAGTCGCCTGTTGGTTTTACAGACGACTGTCTTGGCTTCATCAGTCGACTGTCCACGTGGTAAGTTACCGTTATGAATTCTCACCTACCCTTACTGAATGTGCAACAGTCGACTGTGGTTTGTTCAACAGTCGACTGTCGCAAGTTCAGATTATATCCGTTGAGATTTTTCTCACGGATTTTGATTGGGTTTTTGCCTAAACTGTTTTGTGGATTTGAGAAAGCTATAAATAGAGCTTCTACTGTTCCATTGGAAGGTTACTCATTCATTGCAAAATCCTTCAAGCTTTCATTTCCAAAGATCAAAGCTTTCAAATCCAAAGCCCTAAGTATTTCCAAATCTTGTTCTCTTGCTCTCCAACCTAGAACCAAAGATTGATCTTCTAGGCATTTGGTGCAGTCAAGAGAAAGGGCTTTTCTCCTCTCTTCCAAGAGAGTTCTTCAACACACATCGCACTTCTCCTTCAAGTTCTACTTCAAGGCATAGGTGATTGTAAGTGTTGCTTTCAGATTTCATAAATTCTTTATTTGAATTGTGCTCTCGGTTGTGAGAGTGGTTTTTGCTTGCTCCCTGGTTGTGGGAGTCAAGTACATCGATTGTATTTGATTGCACTTGTAGGGTTGCTACAAGTGGGGTTTTAAGGAAACCTCAAGTTAGGGTTCTAGCTTGAGTAACCGGTGGTATCCGGGTGGTAGTGACGTAGGATTACCAGGAACAAATCGGGAGTTGACTTGGGTAATCTGAACCCTTGAAACATAACTGCGTTTGCGTGTGTTTCTCTTTGGGTTGTTTTTCTATTTCGCACTATTTGTTGGATTGCATTTTATTTGGCGTAAATTCCTTTTAAATTTGCATAAACACTATTCAACCCCCCTTCTAGTGTTTTCCCCATAGACAGGGTCCTTACAATTGGTATCAGAGCGCAAGGTTTTATCTATGGCATCCAACAACAACAACGTTCCTCCGCCGCCTACGTACAACAATCACGACCGTGATGGAGCGTCCACACTTTTCGAAGGTTAATCTACGGTATGTCCTCCACGTTTCAATGGTACTAACTTTGGTTATTGGAAGTGTAGGATGGAGACGTTCCTTAGGAGTGCTTCCCTTTGGAGAACTCTCCACAAGGAGTACGTCGAGCCCTCTGAAGATGATTTCGAGAAATGGACGACTTCCGAGAAGTCCGCCGAAGTCAACAACGCTAAAGCAATGAACGCTCTTCATTGTGCGTTGGACCCGAATGAGTTCAACAAGATATGCACATGTAAGTGTGCATATCAAATTTGGAACCATCTCATCGTTACCCACGAGGGAACGAATAAGGTAAAGCTTTCAAAGTTATATGTTGCCGTGCAAAACTTCGACTTGTTTCACATGCAGGAAAATGAGAGCATTGCGTCGATGTACGGACGCTTTACCGACATCACAAACGAATTGGAAGCCCTTGGCCAAATCTACACCGAACCTGAAAAGGTAATGAAGATTATCATGGGGATGACCTCCAAATGGGAAAGACGAGCAATCGCCATTGAAGAGGTCAATGACTTAAAGAACTACACCGTAGTGAATCTCATCGGGACTCTTATGTCTTACGAAGTAAGACGGGATAACCGATTGAAGATTCGAGCCATGATGAATCCCTCGGAGGCCAAGAAGAAAGCTTTGGCGTTCAACGCCAATTCGTCATCCTCCGAAAGTGATGAATCCGAGAACGAGATGGATTTGGGTGAAATGGCCCAAATGGTGAAGAAGTTCCAACGCTTCTTGCGCAAAGGTAAATTACCCTCCAACAAACATTTTGAATCTACTAATGCTACTTCCTCTCTTTGTTATAAGTGTAATAAGCCAGGGCACATCAAGAGGGATTGCCCAATGCTAAACAACAAAGAAAAGTGGAAGGCACCAAAGTACCACAAGTCCATCAAGAACAAGAAAGACAAGAAGAAAGGACTCGTCGGTACCTTTGATGACTCAAGTGATGACTCATCAAGCGATTCCGATGATGAGAAGGGTGAGAGCACCCACATGTGCTTCATGGCACTTGAAGACCCACTCTCGGATGAGAGTGATTCCGATACGGATAACACCGAGGTAACAATGGATGAACTTCGCATAGCTAATGAAGAATTATTTGCTAAATACCAATCTTTAATGCTTAGATACTCTAGCTTAAAGAAATCAAAAGTTAGCAAGTCATCCATTCCATGAATTATCAACAATGACACTATTGTTGATACTTTAACCCTTGAGAAAGCAAACTTAGCTTCTCAAAATGTCACATTGAGAAATGAGGTGAATTCCCTCAAATCTCAACTAGATCAAACATATCCCATGGATAATAGTGATCTAGTCACACGCCACATACAATTGGGATTAGAGAATGATTCTCTTAAAACCCAAGTACACGAGCTCAAAGCACGGGTGTCCACCTTGGATACCAACATTTCTTCTTTAAAGGAGAAATATGAGCTCATGTCCTCCCGCATTGTGAGATTCAATAAGGGACAAGGACAATTGGATGATTTGCTTGCAAATCAATTTCCGGCCACACATCGTGTTGGCCTTGGATTTGTAAAAGCTAATGCATCTAATAATCGCACCTCCTATAGTGGTGTCACTATAGATTTTGTGAGGCCTTCCTCCGGTGCATCCACAAGTGGTGTCAAAGACACTATAGGTAGCAATCCTACCAAGAATGTCACCACATCACTTTCTCTTCTTTTTGGCAAGAAACCCACTAAGGGTGAAAACCAAAAGCAAGGCCATGCTTATATGTACACTAATACTCATCCACGTAGGAAACATCCTACTTCACAAGTGGATAATCATGACACATTTTATGCTCTGCACCCACGGACACGTACACAACCATACATGAGAAATACTTATGTACGTGCTCCCACACACCCATATGCTCATACGCATCATTCTTTCATGTATGCTAATTCTCCAAATGTCATGCATGATCAATATGCTTCATATAATATGCATGTTCCCAAGAATACATATCATTCAAGAATGTACAATGCATATCCTCCACCTCATATCTATGCTAGAAATCATGTTCCTAAGAAGCATGCACCACATAGAAATCCAACTCATACGCATGCAACTAGGAATAGGACTCCCAAGATGTACACTATTTGGGGTCCTAAGAACACTAGTCTAAATGTTAGGAATGCTTATGTTGATTCCTACTTTCATGATGTAATTAGAAATAGTAACTATGTTGGGAAGCGAAAGTCCACTTGGACTTGGCTTCCAAAGGGCTAATCCCCTTGGACCCAACAAACATTGGGTACCATAAGCTTATGGTATATTATATAGGTACCCAAGAGAAAGAAGAAGATCAATAAATGCCTTATTAGCTCTAAAGGGAAAGGATGGATTCTTGATAGCGGTTGCTCCAAACACATGACGGGAGATCCCTCATTGCTCTCCGAAGTGATTAGCATCAAAGATGGTGAAACGATCACTTTTGGAGGTAATCAAAAGGGAACCATCATTGGAGTAGGTATCGTTGTTAATCCTTCCAAACCCCTAATTACTAATGTTTATCTTGTTAGTGGTTTATGTCACAACCTCATTTCCATAAGTCAACTTTGTGACAAAGGTTACAAGGTTAACTTCGGAGAAGGATTGTGTACTATTGTTGATTGTGATTCAAATGTTTTATTTTCCGGTATTAGGCGTAAAAATATTTATTATTTAAGCTTGCCTAAAACCGTAGAACATTGCTTAGTTGCTAACACAAGTGAACAACTATTATGGCATCGCCGTTTTGGTCATGTTCACTTCAAGCACTTATATAAGTTAGCTAAGCATGATTTAGTCAAAGGTTTTCCTAAGATTGTCTTTAATAAGAAAAACTTTTGTGATTCATGTCAAAGAGGTAAACTAAGTAAATCTTCATTTAAGCTTAAAGAAGGGATTACTTCTAAGAGGCCCCTAGAACTTCTACATCTAGATTTATTTGGGCCAACTAGAACCGCTTCTTTAGGTAATGCTCATTATGGACTAGTTGTCGTTGACGACTTTTCTAGATTTACTTGGGTTTCATTCTTAACTAATAAGAATGAAGCTCATGAAGAGTTTACCAAATTTGCAAAGAAGATTCAGAATCTTTTAGGATCCACCATTATCACTATTCGTAGTGATCATGGAGGAGAATTTGAGAATGAGTCTTTTACTAAGTTTTGTGATGACTCCGGGATAACTCATAACTTTTCCTTTCCTCGTGCACCACCATAAAATGGTGTTGTAGAAAGAAAGAATAGGACTCTTATTGAGTGTGCTCGCACTATGCTCCATGATAGTCATTTAGGACTACAATTTTGGGCAGAAGCGGTGCACATGGCATGTTATGTGCTCAATAGAATCCTAGTGAGACCCCGAACAAACAAAACTTGTTTTGAGTTGTTTTACGATAAAAAGCCTCAAGTGAAATATTTTCGTGTCTTTGGTTCAAAATATTTTATAAAGAACACCTTCGGTAATTTAGACAAATTTGAGCCAAGATCCGATGAAGGAATTTTTGTTGGATATTCCACACGTAGCAAAGCCTACCGGATATACAAAAAAACTTCTTCAACGATTGAGGAATCACTTCACGTATCTTTTTATGACGATTTTGACTTTCCTCATGTTGATGATGATAATGTAGATATTCTTTGTGATTCTCTTAATAATGTTAAGATTAATGATAATATTGTTGAGACTAACACTTCTAACGAAGTTGTTGAAGTTGTTCCTAGTGATCCAGGTTTACCCAAAGCTTATCCAACCGTTCACAACCATCCCCATAACGAAAACATTGGAGATATTGGTGTGGGTGTTCGAACGAGATCAAGAATTGAAGAATTCTCCCATTGCGCATTCATCTCTACCATTGAGCCAAAGAACATTCAAGAAGCTTGTGAGGATAGCTCTTGGATAGTGGCAATGGAAGAAGAACTAGCGCAATTCGAGAGAAATGAAGTTTGGGAACTTGTACCTCTTCCAAGTGGTCACCAAGCTATCGGGACCAAATGGATCTTCAAGAACAAGACGGATGAAAACGAGGTAATCACACGGAACAAAGCAAGGTTAGTAGCTCAAGGCTATCGGCAAGAGGAAGGTATTGATTTCGAAGAATCATTTGCCCCCGTAGCTAGATTAGAAGCTATTAGGTTGCTTTTATCTTTTGCATCCCATAAGAATTTTAAATTATTTCAAATAGATGTTAAAAGTGCATTTTTAAATGGATTTGTAAATGAAGAAGTCTATGTTTCTCAACCTCCCGGTTTTATTCATGAGAAATTTCCAAACCATGTTTTCAAACTTAAGAAAGCGTTGTATGGATTGAGACAAGCTCCTAGAGCTTGGTATGATTGCCTTAAGACCTTTCTTTTGAATTTAGGTTTTAAAATGGGAGAAGTTGATTCTACACTCTTCATTAAAGATTATGAAAATGACATTCTTTTGATTCAAGTATATGTAGATGACATTATTTTCGGTTCTACTAACTTTCATCTTTGTCAAGAATTTTCCAAGTCTATGAAGGATGAGTTTGAGATGAGCCACATGGGAGAGCTCACCTACTTCCTTGGATTGCAAATTCGACAAATGGAAAATGGCACTTTCATACATCGGACAAAGTACACAGTGGAGCTTATTAAGCGATTCGGGATGGAATCGTCTTCATGCAAAAGGACTCCCATGAGTACTACTACTCATCTACACAAGGATGAAAGCGGAAAAGATGTAGACATTTGTCTATATCGAGGTATGATCGGTAGCTTACTTTACTTAACCGCTAGTAGGCCCGATATCATATTTTACGTATGTATTTGTGCTAGATATCAAGCAAGACCTAAGGAGTCACACTTGATTGCGGTTAAACGAATATTTCGTTATCTCAATTAATCCTTAGATTATGGGTTACTTTACCCTAAGTCTAGCACGTATGAGTTAATCTCATATAGTGATGCCGACTTTGCCGGATGCAAGTCCGACAGGAAAAGTACTAGTGGCACATGTCATTTCTTAGGAAATTCCTTAGTTTCTTGGTTCTCTAAGAAACAGAATTCGGTGTCATTGTCCATGACTGAAGCGGAATATATTGTCGTGGGTCTTGCATGTGCACAAGTTCTTTGGATGAGACACACTCTTAGTGACTATGGTGTCAATTGTGATACTTGCCCTATCATGGTTGATAATCAAATTGCTATTTGTCTTTCCAAGAATCCGGTACACCACTCCTGTACCAAACACATAGACGTGAGACACCATTTTATAAATGATCATGTAGCTAAGAAGGACATCATCTTAGAGTACATTGAAACCCAAAAACAAATTGCCGATATCTTCACTAAACCTCTTAAAGAAGATTCATTTATGAGGTTGCGTGGAGAATTGGGAATTATGAGTGAATCTGAAATCTAGAAGCTCAATTTTCATGCTATAACTCCTTATTGAGCTCATATATTTTTGATTGTCTTTCTTCATGTGCTTTATTGTTTTATGAGATTAAGAAAGGCAATTGTGACTTATTTGATTTCATGAGTTTTCGAAGTTGATTGGAATAATTTTTGTTTCAATAGATTTATTGTTTTCATAATGATTTTAAGATGTATTTGTGATTAGAGTATAGGTCCTAGGGTGAGTGTTCTTATTCTCTGGAATTCTATCTCACTGTGCATTTTTGGACCAGGATAGACGACTGTTTTTATTTTGACAGTCGACTGCCCTACTCTATATCCTCCATATGAAAATTGATATCTTTCGCACAGCCGACTGTTGACTGTGTTACAGTCGACTGTTAATTTAACAGGCGACTGTAATTTAGTCAGCAGGCGACTGTACTCTCTGTCGAATTTTTACAGTATTCTCTGTTATCCTTGTGATCTGTATTAATTCTCGGCCAGTCGACTGTTGTATATATGTCAGTCGATTGTCCAGCGGACATGCGACTACATTATACTTGCCAGTCGACTGCCCATCTCTCTGAACTTTAACTTTGTCACTTCATACAGTTGACTGACTTTTGTTCTCCAGTCGACTGTCTCCTGTTGTGTCGGTTCATGTGATTTGATCCGAGCCATCGATTCTTTGATCCAACGGCTCAGATTGATTTTCCCTAATTTATATTCAATCGAAGCGATAACTCCCCACATCGATTTTCTCTCTCCTCTGCTTCGACCGTTCAACTTCCCGCTCAATTTTCTCTACAAAATCGATCGATTTCATTTCTTCAACCGTCGTTCTCCTCCCAATCGTCGCTGTCGATCGTGTTCTACTGTCGTCTTTGATCTTCCACTCCGCGATCGTCTGTCTTTCCTCGGTTGTTGTGCTTTCTCTCTCTTGACCTTCGTTGTTTCCGTTTGTTGCTTCTGTTCTTCTTCTCTTATTTCCATGGCTCCTAAACCTAAGGGAAACGAGAAGATCATTGCTTCTAAACAACCTAGGGCTCCTAAGAAACTCATCGCCAAGAGAAAGAAACCCTATAAAGCTCGAACCAAGCATGCCCAGTCACCCATACGTTCATCTTCACCGAGTTATTCTCCTTCTTCTTCGTCAAGCGATGCTCAGCCCTTGATTCATCGTCAGCGCAAGCCTACTAGTGTTCACATCAGTGAGCCTGCTGCTGAGATTCCTCATGTGTCTCCTTCTGCATCCAGTTTGTCTGAAGAGCCTCCTGCTGTACCCCCCTCTGATCCCCTGGTTCCCGTTTGTCGAGACGACCTTTGTCTGGCAAAGTTTCACTCTCTCCTAGGGATCAATCTGCTTAGGGAGCGGTACATTGCTTTCCCCGCATTCACTGCTGAGAGACTCTCTGACATTCTGTCCGCTACTCACCTCGTCGATCTTTTTCGCTTCTCTCAGAGCGAGTCCACCAGAGCCTACCCATTTCTGGTGAAGCTCTTCTATGCGAACCGCGTTCGCGGTGAGTATTCGACTACTGACATCCTTGATACTATCGTCCAGGGCACCCACATTTATCTCACTCCCTCTCTCTTAGGGACTATCCTTAGGATTCCTTCTGTCGGTTCCCTCCCCACTGATATCATCTTTTCGTAGATTGACGATCTTGACCGGTCTATTCTCCGGGATATGTTTCGAGAGGTTCCTTTTGCTCTTGATTCGGGTGTCAGATCATCCATGTTCTCTACACGGGGTTGGGCTGTTCACCTAGTGGTGAAGTCCAACATTCTGCCGAGATATGGATCGTCCGACCAGCCGTCTCAGGATATACTAAAGTGTATGTATGCTATTCTCTCTGGCATGCCCGTGAACTGGGCCGGTGTCCTCCTTGACAGGATGGACAAGGTTGAGTTCACGTCCTCCTCGTCTCAAATTCCCTTTGGTGGTCTTTTAACTCGTGTTTTCCGTCACTTTGGTATTGACTTGACTCGTTACGAGCACATGCCTTTTGGCCCTCTCCTCGACGCTTCTGCAAAGTCGAAGTCCTCTTAGGCTCTGCAGACATCCTCGAAGAAGAGGAAGACTACTTCAGCTCCATCCTCATCCACTGTGCCTCCAGCTAATTTGCCTTCATCATCATCTGCTCCACCGTCTCCGGATACTCTTTTGTCGATGATCTCTGGTATTTACCGGCTGCTGTCTCTCTCTCTCTCTCTCCTCCATCAGGAATTCCCTTCCCTGAGGATTTGAGACAGTATCTTCCTCAGCCCCATGTGCCTCCTCAGCCTTCTGGTGTCGTTGAACCTCCTGGTGTTGCCTCTACACAGGATGCTGCTGCTGATGTTGCTTCTGTTGCTCCTTCTGACCCTTTTCAGAGGACACTCCTGCTGCGTCAGAGCCAGCTTCCTCGTCCGCAGCCCCTGGAGACGCTCACCCTTAGATCGATGATTTTGAGTGATGTTATTTTTGAGTAATGTTATATGTTTTGTCGTTGTATGATGGATGATGCTGTATGCGACACTTTTATATATGTATGATGATATAGTCTTTGATGTCGTCATGATGTATTAATTTTTTTGATCATGATGTATCTTTTTGGGGTGGCCATGTTGATGACCATCCGATGATGTACTCAGCTTCTTTATATCTATATATATGATGTTGCATCCCTCTCTTGTATCACACTCTGCTATATTGATTAACTTTTGTGTGATGTATGATATATTGTCTCTATGTATGCTTCACTCTTTTTATGTGCTTTTGAGACAATACACGAATTTGATATTTTTTAATTCATGCTCTGACGTTGATGTGATGAATTTGTGAACATTAATTTCATTTCAAATATCTAAAATGTTGATATTGGATTTCAATTCCATTACTCACATGTGTATATGATGAGATTTTATGAGTTTTTGATTCGATATATCTTTATACTCCTTGATTGTTGTTAGTTCGTATTTTAGCACTATTATTGTTGTTGTTATTTGCTCCCACCTTTTTGGATAATGCCATAGGGGGAGAGAAATAAACATACAAGATTCATAATGGATGTGCTAAGTATGTTCTAACGCTTGAATCTAAGATTTTCGTTGCCTTAGATTCAGGGGGAGTAAGATTACAATGAATATGGATTTTTATTTCCTAGATTTCTTGAATTAAATTCATTCATATCTCACTCATTTGCTTCAATTGATATATAGATGCTTTAATATTTGTTGGCTAACTTGATTGGCATCTATGTAGGGGGAGTAAGTTTTCATTGCGCACAACTATTTATCTTTTTGTTTATGTTTGTTTGTCATCATCAAAAAGGGGGAGAATGTTGAGTATTGGACTTCTCCCTACTTGGTGTTAATGATGAGCAAACATAAATACTTGTGACTAATCCCCTATTTTGCAGTTAATCCATTGCCTAAGCTTACTATGAAGATCAACTAGCAATGGATGACTCACAAACGTGATTGAAGGCAAATGATATGAATTGGATGATCGTAGATTGATGATTGAAGCTCCGTAAAGACTTCAAGCTCATACGATGGAAAGAAGAGATTATTCGTCAATGTAATTTTTCTTTTATCTCTTCTAGTATGTAGCTTAAAAGTAGAACTATGATGGAGCACTCACACACATCTACTTTCGATCATAGGACATCTCTATACCTTTGTCCTTTGATCCCAATTCAATTCTCTTTTGTTTGTGCAAGGATTGTTTATAACTGCCGACTGCTTAACAGTTTACAGTCGCCTGTCTCAAAAACAGTCGACTGTGTTTTGTTCTACAGTCGCCTATTATATGCACAGACTATTACAATGCAGTTTTTGGGTCCTCTCTGATTATCTCGCACAGGCTATTGTTGAACGTTTATCAGGTGCCTGTCTTAGCGACAGTCGACTGTGAATGGTTCATCAGTCGCCTGTCTCTCCTTGTCCAAACTCTGTTTGATCCAATTTCTACGGCCAGTCGACTTATGCTGTATATACAATTGACTGTCTATTAGATCATTCGACTGTCTTTGCTGCAACAGTCGCCTGTCTGTAAGTCTATTCTTTGACTGAGCTCTCTGGAAATTTCTCATGTCTGTGACAGTCTTCTGTTTAAGGATATACAGTCGCATGTTCTGATTGACAGTCGATTGTGTTCCTTGCATCAGTCGTCTGTCCTTTATCTTGTTAGATTTCCAGTATTTCTTCTAACTTACTCTTCTCTCGGCCAGTCGCCTGTCGAAGAATGTACAGTCGCCTGTTGGTTTTACAGACGACTGTCTTGGCTTCATCAGTCGACTGTCCACGTGGTAAGTTACCGTTATGAATTCTCACCCACCCTTGCTGACTGTGCAACAGTCGACTATGGTTTGTTCAACAGTCGACTGTCGCAAGTTCAGATTATATCCGTTGAGATTTTTCTCACGGATTTCGATTGGGTTTTTGCCTAAACTGTTTTGTGGATTTGAGAAAGCTATAAATAGAGCTTCTACTGTTCCATTGGAAGGTTACTCATTCATTGCAAAATCCTTCAAGCTTTCATTTCCAAAGATCAAAGCTTTCAAATCCAAAGCCCTAAGTATTTCCAAATCTTGTTCTCTTGCTCTCCAACCTAGAACCAAAGATTGATCTTCTAGGCATTTGGTGCAGTCAAGAGAAAGGGCTTTTCTCCTCTCTTCCAAGAGAGTTCTTCAACACACATCGCACTTCTCCTTCAAGTTCTACTTCAAGGCATAGGTGATTGTAAGTGTTGCTTTCAGATTTCATAAATTCTTTATTTGAATTGTGCTCTCGGTTGTGAGAGTGGTTTTTGCTTGCTCCCTGGTTGTGGGAGTCAAGTACATCGATTGTATTTGATTGCACTTGTAGGGTTGCTACAAGTGGGGTTTTAAGGAAACCTCAAGTTAGGGTTCTAGCTTGAGTAACCGGTGGTATCCGGGTGGTAGTGACGTAGGATTACCAGGAACAAATCGGGAGTTGACTTGGGTAATCTGAACCCTTGAAACATAACTGCGTTTGCGTGTGTTTCTCTTTGGGTTGTTTTTCTATTCCGCACTATTTGTTGGATTGCATTTTATTTGGCGTAAATTCCTTTTAAATTTGCATAAACACTATTCAACCCCCCTTCTAGTGTTTTCCCCATAGACAGGGTCCTTACATATTAGGCGTAAAAATATTTATTATTTGAGCTTGCCTAAAACTATAGAACATTGCTTAGTTGCTAACACAAGTGAACGACTATTATGGCATCGTCGTTTTGGTCATGTTCACTTCAAGCACTTATATTAGTTAGCTAAGCATGATCTAGTCAAAGGTTTTCCTAAAATCGCTTTTAATAAGAAAAAATTTTGCGATTCATATCAAAGAGGTAAACTCAGTAAATCATCCTTTAAGCTTAAAGAAGGGATTACTTCTAAGCGGCCCCTAGAACTTCTTCATCTAGATTTGTTTGGGCCAACTAGAACCGCTTCTTTAGGTAATGCTCTTTATGGATTAGTTGTCGTTGACGACTTTTCTAGATTTACTTGGGTTTCATTCTTAACTAATAAGAATGAAGCTTATGAAGAGTTTACCAAATTTGCAAAGAAGGTTCAGAATCTCTTAGGATCCACCATTATCACTATCCGTAGTGATCATGGAGGAGAATTTGAGAATGAATCTTTTACTAAGTTTTGTGATGACACCGTGATAACTCAAAATTTTTCCTTTCCTCAGGCACCACCACAAAATGGTGTTATAGAGAGAAAGAATAGGACTCTTATTGAGTGTGCTCGCACTATGCTCCATGATAGTCATCTTGGACTTCAATTTTGGGTAGAGGCGGTGCACACGGCATGTTATGTGCTCAATCGGATCCTAGTGAGACCCGAACGAACAAAACTTGTTTTGAGTTGTTTTATGACAAAAAGCCTCAAGTAAAATATTTTCTTGTTTTTGGTTCGAAATGTTTTAGCAAGAACACTTTCGGTAACTAGATAAATTTGAGCCAAGATCCGATGAAGGAATTTTTGTTGGATATTCCACACGTAGCAAAGCCTACCGGATATATAACAAAACTTCTTCAACGATTGAGGAATCACTACACGTTTTATTTAATGAAGATTTTGATTTTCCTCATATTGATGATGATAGTGTAGATGTTATTTGCGATTCTCTTAGTAATGTTAAGATTAATGATTCGATTATTGAGACTTACACTACTAACGAAATTGTTGAATATGTTCCTAGTGATGCAGGAATACCCAAAGCTTATCCGACCGTTCGTAACCATCCCCATAACCAAATTATCGGAGATATTTGTGTGGGTGTTCGAACAAGGTCGAGGATTGAAGAATTCTCTCATTGCGCATTTGTCTCTACCAATGAGCCAAAGAACAACCAAGAAGCTTGTGAGGATAGCTCTTGGATAGTGGCAATGGAAGAAGAACTAATGCCATTCGAGAGAAATGAAGTTTGGGAACTCGTTCCTCTTCCAAGTGGTCACCAAGTCATTGGGACCAAATGGATCTTCAAGAACAAGATGAATGAGAACGAGGTAATTATAAGGAACAAAGCAAGTTTAGTAGCTCAAGGCTATCGGCAAGAGGAAGGTATTGATTTCGAAGAATCTTTTGCCCACGTAGCTAGATTAGAAGCTATTAGATTACTTTTATCTTTTGCATCCCATAAAAATTTTAAACTATTTCAAATGGATGTTAAAAGTGCATTTTTAAATGGGATTGTCAATGAAGAAGTATATGTCTCTCAACCTCCCGGTTTTATTCATGAAAAATTTCCAAATCATGTTTTAAAACTTAAGAAAGCGTTGTATGGGTTGAGACAAGCTCCTAGAGCATGGTATGATCGACTCAAGACCTTTCTTTTGAATTTAGGTTTTAAAATGGGAGAAGTTGACTCTACACTCTTCATTAAAGATTATGAAAATGACATTCTCTTGATTCAAGTTTATGTAGATGATAATTTTTGGTTCTACTAACTTTAATCTTTGTCAAGAATTTTCTAAGTCTATGAAGGATGAATTTGAGATGAGCCACATGGGAGAGCTCACTTATTTCCTTGGACTACAAATTCGACAAATGGAGAATGGAACCTTCATACATCAGACAAAGTACACAAGGGAGCTTATTAAGCGATTCGGGATGGAATCGTCTTCAAGCAAAAGGACTCCTATCAGTACTACTACCCATCTACACAAGGATGAGAGCGGAAAAGATGTAGACGTTCGTCTATATCGAGGTATGATCGGTAGCTTACTTTACTTAACCGCTAGTAGGCCCGATATCATGTTTTCCGTATGCTTGTGTGCTAGATATCAAGCTAGACCTAAGGAGTCACACTTGATTGCAGTTAAACGAATATTTCGTTATCTCAATCAATCTCTAGATTATGGGTTACTTTACCCTAAATCTAGCACATATGAGTTAATCTCATATAGTGATGCCGAATTTGCCGGATGCAAGTCCGACAGGAAAAGTACTAGTGGCACTTGCCATTTTCTAGGAAATTCCTTAGTTTCTTGGTTTTCTAAGAAACAGAATTCGGTATCATTGTCCACAACTGAAGCAGAATATATTACCGCGGGTCTAGCATGTGCACAAGTTCTTTGGATGAGACACACTCTTAGTGACTATGGTATCAATTGTGATAATTGCCCTATCATGGTTGATAACCAAAATGCTATATGTCTTTCCAAGAATCTGGTACATCACTCCCGTATCAAACACATAGATGTGAGACACCATTTTATAAATGATCATGTAGCTAAGAAGGACATCATCTTAGAGTACAATGAAACCCAAAAACAAATTGCCGACATCTTCACAAAACCTTTTAAAGAAGATTCATTTGTGAGGTTGCGTGGAGAATTAGGAATTATGGGTGAATCTGAAATTTAGGAGCTCACCTTATATGTCTTAACACTCTTTGAGCTCATATCATCATGTTGCCTATCTTAATTTGATTTATCATATATATGTCGTTAAGAAAGGCAATTGCGATTTATGTGATTTAATGATTTCTTTGAGATTGATCTTAGAGATTTGTGTTTCATTTGATTTATCGTATTACATAATTTTTATGATGAGTTTGTGATTAAAGTATAGGTCCTAGGGTGAGTGTTATTTTCCTCTGAATTTCTATCTCACTGTGCATTTTTGGACCAGGACAGACGACTGTCTTTCCTTCGACAGTCGACTGCCCTACTCTACTTTTCTCAGTCAGAAATTTGTATCTTTCGCACAGATGACTGATGACAATTTTCTAATCGACTGTTATTGCAACAGGCGACTGCACTTTGGTCATCTGGCGACTGTCATCTTTGTCGAAATTTTACAGTGCTCTTCTTTTTTTGATGAAGTTTATTGATTCTCAGTCAGTCGATTGAAGTGTATAGTACAGTCGACTGTCCTTCGGACAGACGACTGTATGTTACTCAACAGTCGACTGTCTGTCATCCTAAGCTTATTTCTTTTCACTTCATCCAGTCGACTAACTTTTGTTCTTCAGTTGACTGTCTACTGTTGTGACGGTTCACTGCTTCGATCTGAGCCGTCGATTCTTTGATCCAACGGTCCAGATTATTTTGCCCTTTCTTATAAACTTCGAGACATCTCATTTTCAACTCGCTTTGTCTCTCTCCTCCGATTGAAACAACTCGTATTCCCGCTCTTCTACTCAGCTATTGACGTCGTTCTCCTCCTCCCCGCTCGTCAATTGCTTCGTCGTTATGTGTTCGTGACTTTCGACTAGGTCTGAGCCTCTCTCTCACGTTCGATTATTTTTATTTCATCGCCTATCGTTTTTCTACTCGTTCCTTTGATTGATTCCATGGCTCCCAAGACCAAGGGAAAAGGGAAGATCATGGATTCTAAGAAACCTAGGGTTCCTAGGAAACCTACCGTAGCCAAGACCAAGCAGCCCTACAAAGCCCATACCAAACAAGCCGATTCTCCCTCGCATTCTGCTTCGCGGGGATACTCTCCCTCAGGGTCTTCTTCTTCAGACACTGAGCCCCTGATCAAGCGTCAGCGGAAGCCCATTGGTGTTACCATCAATGAGCCTACTGCTGACGCTCTCCATCTGTCTGCTTCTGTTTCAAGTTCTGGAGACGAGTCTCCTGTAGTGCCCCCTACTGATCCCCTTGTTCCGCTTTGCCGAGATGACCTTTGCTTGGCAAAATTCCACTCTCTCTTAGGGATCAAATTTCTTAGGGAGAGGTACATCATTTTTCCCGTCTTTACTACTGAGAGACTTTCTAATATTCTGTCTGCTACCCACCTGGCCGATCTTTTTCGCTTCTCTCAGAGCAAATCTCCTAGAGCTTATCCATTTCTGGTTAAGCTGTTCTATGCTAACCGCATTCACGGTGAGTACTCTACCACTGGATATATCGATACTGTTGTTCAGGGGACTTCCATTCGCATTGATCCCACTCTATTAGGGACCATTATTAGGATTCCTTCTACCGGATCTCTTCCCTCTGACATTTCCATTTCTGATATTGACGAGCTTGACCAGTCTGTCCATTGGGATATGTTTCGTGTGATACCCTTAACCCTGGATTCAAGTATTAGGTCGTCTATGTTTTCGGCTAGAGGTTGGGTAGTTCATATAGTGGTAAAGTCCAACATCTTACTGAAGTATGGATCATCTGACCAGCCCTCCCAGGATATTCTGAGGTGTATGTATGCGATTTTCTTTAGGATGTCCGTGAACTGGGCCGGTGTCCTCCTTGACATGATAGACAAGGTGGAGTTTACTTCTTCCTCTGCTCATATTCCACATGGTGGTCTTTTAACTCTTGTCTTTCGACATTTTGGTGTCGATTTATTTCGTTATAAGCTCGTGCCTTTTGGTCCTCTCCTCGATGCATCTGCAAAGTCGAAGTCTTCTTCGGCTCTGCAGTCTGCCTCGAAGAAGAGGAAATCCACATCTGCTCCGTCCTCCTCCACTGTTCCTCCTGCTGACCAGCCTTCCACCTCAGCTCCACCATCTCGTGATATTCTTTTTGAGATGGTCTCTGGACTTTACAGATTGGCTTCACTTTCTTTCTTGCATCAGGGAATACCCTTACCTGAGGATCTGAGACAGTTTGTTCCTCAGCCTCATGTGCCTCCTCAACCCATCGTCACTACTGATGTTGTTGTTGCTGCTGCTGTTGCTACTTCTGACTCTCCTTCAGAAGATACACCTGCTGTCACAGAGCCTGATTCTCCTTCTGCAGCCCCTGGAGACGCTCACTCATAGATGAGTGTTTGAGTTGTGTTAGCTTGTATGATGGTTGTATTTTGATGTATGATGGATTTCTGATGCTGATGTATGCTGATGTCATGATGTATTTTTTTGGATCATGATGTATGTATTTTTGTTGGACATGGTGATGTCCATCTGATGTGTACTTAGATCGTCTTTATATATATATATATATATATATATATATATATATATATATATATATATATATATATATATATATATATATTGTAGTGCCCTGGGAAGCTACTGCACATGTACTAGAGGGGGGGTTAATAGTACTTTTAAATAATAAGGAGAGTTATTCCTAATTATCGTGCAAATAACAAACAACGTTGCGGAATAACTACAATCAAGAAATAATGCAAACGCAAACACAATGGTTTAATGGGTTCGGATCCACCCAAGTCTCCCCGACTTGTTCCCGGTGATCCTACGTCCCAACCACCCGGATCCCTTCCGGATACTTGAGTTAGAAACCCTAACTCAAGATTTCCAATATGAACACTTGCGAAAACCTCACAAGCGCAATCGACCTACAATCGATGACCGTGACTCCCACAACCCGGGATCACGCAAAACCTCTCACAACCGAGAGTATACAATTCAAATATAACTGAAATGAAATGCTTACCAACAAAATACATATGCCTTGAGATTTCTTACCAAATTAGGGCAAAGAGGATTTTGATGGAGGAAGAGTCACCAAACCCTAGCTTCAAGAAGATGACCAGCAATGGAAGCCTAGGGATGAGATGGATGACCTAGAAACAAGCCCTTGGCTTGGAAGGCTCACAACCAATGAATCTCTCTTGAGGAATAAGAGTGAGGGAGAGATTCTTAAGAATGGGAGAGCTTGAAGATGAGAGTTGAAAGCTTCTCTTTGAATCAATAGAACTCTGAAATAGCAGCCTTGGATCCTATGAAATAACCCCTCCAGGTATTTAAAGGATCAAGGGAAAGGGAGAGAGAAACGTCGCTTTCAAAACTCCAACGGATCTAAATCTGAAGCAGACTAGTCGGTCAAAGAACAACCACTGACCGACTAGTTCATCAACTAGTCGGTCGGTGAAACAACATGAACCGACTAAGAGGTGAACAGTGAACAGATGAAGATTTCAGACCTAGATATCTAGTCGGTCCAAGAAGACTGTCTGACCGACTAGTTTCACAACTAGTCGGTCAGCCAATGAACGTAGACCGACTAAGAGCAAAAAGAATTAGTCTGAGTACAAAGTGACTTAGTCGGTCCAAGAACAAAAGTTGACCGACTAAATTGACAACTAGTCGGTCACCAAATGTTCTTAGACCGACTAACGATAAACAGTAGCTTAGGAGAAATTTAGAGTGAACAGTAAGTCACAACTAGTCGGTCAAAGAAGCATCACTGACCGACTAGTTCACAAACTAGTCGGTCGGTGAGTCAACGTAGACCGACTAACTGTAAACAGTAAAGTCCAAGAAATTAAGGAATCAAACTAGTCGGTCCAAGAACAGTTGCCGACCGACTAGATCACTATCTAGTCGGTCAGTACTTATTCTTGTACCAACTAACATGCACAATAAAGTCCGAATCGAAGCGCGACGCTTCGAGGAAGTTAGAATGAACTTGTACTAAGATCCTAGAGCTACGATATGAGCGAAATGAAGATAGAAATGTAAGAATTACTCAAGGCTTAACATTCTAATCTTTGACGCTAAAAGACTATAAAATAAACCTTAGCGATCCTTCTTCAAAGCTTCAATCTTCATTCTTGACTTCAAAGAAGGTACAAAAGCTTCAACGAAGCTTTAGGCATGCGATCACGCGCTTTAAGAAGTCTTGAGACGTCGCTTTGGATGTTCTCGTGAATTTGGCGACGATCTCCATAACTGCGCTCACAAATTGTTAGTTCATGATATATTTATGTTTGCTCATCATCCAAAACCAAATCCGGGGAGTCCAATACTCAACATTCTCCCCCTTTTTGGTGATGACAAACCAACATATAATAATAATCAAAAATAATGAACTAAATGAAATATACTTACTCCCCCTGCATTGATGACACATTAGTTCCATATGAAATAATAAGCACATACATCAAGCAGACGAGGAAAGTAAAAATGCAAATCCAATATTTGAGATTTAGGATTTGTAATCCATTTTTATATCTTAACTCCCCCTGAATCTAACATATCAAATCATAACAAATTAGATTCATGGTAAATTTTCATTCAGCACATGCCATTATTATGCCATTATTATATCTCTCCCCCTTTGGCATAATCCAAAAAGAGCGGGAGGAAGTCAATGACAATAAATCATGTCCAAATAATTCATTAAGCATGGGAGTCTAAGAATACGACCACGTTTCATATGACACCAAAATAAAATTCGAATAAAATCAAAGCGTGTCAATGAGACCATAGTCGATAATCGAAAACTAAAATCATCAAAATATCAAATGTAAATTCACTTATTGAAGAAATGAATTTACTCTCCAATATCAACATTTATAGCTATTTTAGTGCATGGAAAACAATTCTATGTTTTCATACAACTAAAGCTATTGAATCAAAATAAATCGTCGAGCGACGAAATCAATATCAGAGACATACATAAAATGTGCACAAAGGAATGAACCATCAGAAGAGTGGTGCACATCATAGAATATCAACTGATACAAAATCGATCGAAAAAGAACATAAAGTAAAAGCAAATCAAAACTAAGTGAAGTGTGCAATGAGAAGTGACAATGTGATAAAAGTAATACGAAAATTTTCATTATAACTTTTTTTAAAAAAAACATGTCATGCCAAAAATAGATATGAATTTCAAAGCATTTATGGCATTCACAATTCTATCATGCTAGGAGAAACAAAATGATACCAATGTAAAGAAATAGATTCTAACCAAGCATGCATTCAACCCTCATGGATACCAAATGTAATATTATACTTACAACATTAGCTCCCCCTACATTGGTGCATTACCTAAGCACCATCAACTCCGTTTGAATGAAAGTCTTCGTAAATCGAGGAGTTGGTAGGGTTGGTATCCCACGGTGGATTGAACCTAGAAAACTTCATTTTTGGTATCCAAAAACCCTTTTGGATCCAATGGGTTAGACAACAAATTTGAAATACGAAATTAAAATAATTGTAACCCATGAGTTAATGTAATCAAAATCAATTTTAAAAACAAATGCATTGGTACCAATAACATGATCATAAACTCATGGTACCAAGCATTGAAAGGTTAAAGGAACTAACCATTCGGAAACCAAGTCCAAGAGGAACTTGACTTCCCAACATAATCATCATTCAAAATAACATCATTAATATATGATTTCACATAAACATTCATAGCATCATCGCTAGTGTTCTTGGGACCCCAAATAGTGTACATTTTGGGAATCCTCTTTCTATTGGTTGCATGCACAAAAGGTTGATTTCTATGTGGTGCATGAGGCCTAGGAGCATGAGATCTAGCAATAGCATTATGATGAGCATTAGATCCATGATGTGGTGTAGCATACATACGTGGATAAGCATGAGGTGTGTATGCATGAGGATGATTATGAGAGTAGACATGCACATGTGGATGAGATGTTTGAACATATGCATTAGGATATGCATGAGCATGATTACGTGCACGTGGGTGTCTCATATGAGTGTTTGCACGTGCTCGTGGGTGCGGCGTATAAAAATCATCATTAATATTAACCGGTGGAGTAGGATGTGTGTTCCTACGTGGCATAGCATGTGAGTACAAAAATGCATGACCCCTCTTTGGAGGTCTACCCAAAGTGGGTTTCTTTCCAATCGGGGGTGTGTACGAAGTGGAAGCACCATTGGTAGGAGAACTACCAATGAGGTGTTTGCTCCCACTCGTCGAGGCATCGGATGTCGGCCTAACAAAGGTGGTAGGCGATTTGGATGAGTCTCCCATCTTATACCCCAAGCCAATGTGGTGTTTGGGCGGAAGTAAGTCATTTAGGATATTATCCAAATGGCCTTTACCTTTATTGAAATCATTGATACGGCCTAACGTGCACTCATACTTCTCTTTGAGAGAATGCAAAGAAGCATCCAAAGTGGATACTTGCGATGTGAGTGCATAAACACGTGATTTGAGATTCTTATTCTCAATACTCAAAGTTGAGTTTTGAGACGTCAAATCCGCTATCACATGTTCATCCGAATCCTCAACACAAACATGCTCAAGTTGAGATTTGAGAGACTTCACCTCATTTCTCAACAAGCCATTATGAGTAAGCAAACTTGCTTTCTCATTGGCGAGAGTCTCAACAATGGTGTCATTGTTGGTGATGGTAGACTTAGGAGAGGTTTGGAGGCTAACAAGTTCATCTTTGGTCTTATTATATCTATCTACTAATTTAGTAAATTTAGACCAAATTTCTTGGTTTGCTAACCTCATTTCATCAATAGTAGGTTCTCCGCTTCCATCATCGCTACCATCCTCGCTTTCATCCTCGCTATCATCGAAGGAGGACTTTTGATCTTTTGCCTCATTAGCCATGAAGCAAAGTTTTGCTTTCTCCACTCTTCCATCATCCGACTCTCCACTTAAGGAATCCTCTTCGGAGTCGGTGAATGTGCCAACAAGTCCTTTCTTGTACTTTCTTGACTTGTCGTACTTCGATGCTTTCCCCTTCTCCTTGTGTTTGTAGAGAGGACAATCCGGTTTGATGTGTCCTGGCTTGTTGCATTTATAACACACGGGAGTAGAAGCATTAGTCGAACTAACTTTAGATTTATTCAAAGATATACCTTCTCGGAGGAATCGATCGAACTTCCTTACCATACGGGCAATGGATTCCATGTCCAATTCGTCTTCCGATTCTTCATCATCGGTAGATGGAGCGGCCTTGAAGGCAATCGTCTTTTTCTTTGGCTCATCTTGCTTCAAGTACGCTTTCATCTTTTCCTTCATTCGGATCTTACTATCCTTGCATACCTCGTAAGACAACAAGGTACCCATTAGTTGTACGACGGTATATTTATTCATGTCATTACCTTCCTCGATGGCGAAGGTACGCTTTTGCCAACATGATGGAAGACCGTCGATAATCTTCGCGACTTTCTCCTTTTGGGTATAGACCTTCCCAAGAGCTTCCAAGTCGTTTGATATATCCACGAAGCGAGCGTAATATTCCTCATGGTTTCGCCCTGCTCCATATGAAACAACTCAAATTCTTTATTAGCAACGACGAGTTTAGAATCTTTTACCGTACTCGATCCTTCGTGCAATATGAGGAGTTGGTTACATATTTGATATGCACTCTTACATGTGCATATCTTGTTGAAGTCCTCGGGCTCCAACGCACAATTCAAGGCATTCATTGCCTTGGCATTTTCTACTTCCGCGGCGACCTCCGCGAGAGTCCACTTCGCGAAATCTTCTTCGGAAGGCTCGACATACTCCGTCATGGTGGCTCTCCATAGTGAAGCGCTCCGGAGGAAGATTTGCATCCGGCATTTCCAGTACCCATAGTTGGTATCGTTGAAGTGTGGAGGCCTGACTGAGGATAGTCCTTCCATAACTGAAGAAGCTCCATCGCGGTTCCTGAAGACGTTGTAGTCGTTGTTCGTCATAGCTTTGAACTTTGGCTATGTGTAGCTTTGAACTTGGCTCTGATACCAATTGTAGTTTGGTATCAGACTAAGTAGCTTTGACCTTGTAGCTTTGAACTCTGGCTCTGATACCAATTGTAGTGCCCTGGGAAGCTACTGCACATGTACTAGAGGTGGGGTGAATAGTACTTTTAAATAATAAGGAGAGTTATTCCTAATTATCATGCAAATAACAAACAACGTTGCGGAATAACTACAATCAAGAAATAATGCAAACGCAAACACAATGGTTTAATGGGTTCGGATCCACCCAAGTCTCCCCGACTTGTTCCCGGTGATCCTACGTCCCAACCACCCGGATCCCTTCCGGATACTTGAGTTAGAAACCCTAACTCAAGATTTCCAATATGAACACTTGCGAAAACCTCACAAGCGCAATCGACCTACAATCGATGACCATGACTCCCACAACCCGGGATCACGCAAAACCTCTCACAACCGAGAGTATACAATTCAAATATAACTGAAATGAAATGCTTACCAACAAAATACATATGCCTTGAGATTTCTTACCAAATTAGGGCAAAGAGGATTTGATGGAGGAAGAGTCACCAAACCCTAGCTTCAAGAAGATGACCAGCAATGGAAGCCTAGGGATGAGATGGATGACCTAGAAACAAGCCCTTGGCTTGGAAGGCTCACAACCAATGAATCTCTCTTGAGGAATAAGAGTGAGGGAGAGATTCTTGAGAATGGGAGAGCTTGAAGATGAGAGTTGAAAGCTTCTCTTTGAATCAATAGAACTCTGAAATAGCAGCCTTGGATCCTATGAAATAACCCCTCCAGGTATTTAAAGGATCAAGAGAAAAGGGAGAGAGAAACGTCGCTTTCAAAACTCCAACGGATCTAAATCTGAAGCAGACTAGTCGGTCAAAGAACAACCACTGACCGACTAGTTCATCAACTAGTCGGTCGGTGAAACAACATGAACCGACTAAGAGGTGAACAGTGAACAGATGAAGATTTTAGACCTAGATATCTAGTCGGTCCAAGAAGACTGTCTGACCGACTAGTTTCACAACTAGTCGGTCAGCCAATGAACGTAGACCGACTAAGAGCAAAAAGAATTAGTCTGAGTACAAAGTGACTTAGTCGGTCCAAGAACAAAAGTTGACCGACTAAATTGACAACTAGTCGGTCACCAAACGTTCTTAGACCGACTAACGATAAACAGTAGCTTAGGAGAAATTTAGAGTGAACAGTAAGTCACAACTAGTCGGTCAAAGAAGCATCACTGACCGACTAGTTCACAAACTAGTCGGTCGGTGAGTCAACGTAGACCGACTAACTGTAAACAGTAAAGTCCAAGAAATTAAGGAATCAAACTAGTCGGTCCAAGAACAGTTGCCGACCGACTAGATCACCATCTAGTCGGTCAGTACTTGTTCTTGTACCAACTAACATGCACAATAAAGTCCGAATCGAAGCGCGACGCTTCGAGGAAGTTAGAATGAACTTGTACTAAGATCCTAGAGCTACGATATGAGCGAAATGAAGATAGAAATGTAAGAATTACTCAAGGCTTAACATTCTAATCTTTGAAGCTAAAAGACTATAAAATAAACCTTAGCGATCCGTCTTCAAAGCTTCAATCTTCATTCTTGACTTCAAAGAAGGTACAAAAGCTTCAACGAAGCTTTAGGCATGCGATCACGCGCTTTGAGAAGTCTTGAGACGTCGCTTTGGATGTTCTCGTGAATTTGGCGACGATCTCCATAACTGCGCTCACAAATTGTTAGTTCATGATATATTTATGTTTGCTCATCATCCAAAACCAAATCCGGGGAGTCCAATACTCAACATATATGACTTTACGGTTTCGTCTTTTGTGTCACATCTTGTATAATTGATAATCATATCTATGTGCTGATTGTGATATGGTCTCCATGAATGAAATATTCTCTACGAATGTGATGTTGAGACAATATAGGATTTGATATTGGATTATTCATGCTATATCTGATGTGATGCATTTTTGAAACTATCTTTGTTTCGTATATCTAAAATGTTGGTATTAGACTTTAATTCATCTATTCACATAAGTATATGATGTGCTTTTATGAGTTTTTGATTCCATATATCTTTATACTCCTTGATTGTTGTTAGTTCTTATTTAGCACGATAATTATTGTTATTTACTCCCACCTTTTTGGATAATGCCATAGGAGGAGAGAAATAAACATACAAGATTCTTAATGAATGTGCTAAGTATGTTCTAACACTTTGAATCTAAGATTGAAGTTGCCTTAGATTCAGGGGGAGTAAGATTACAAAGAATAGTGATTTTAATTCCTAGATTTCTTGAATTAAATTCATGTGTAACTTACTCATTTGCTTTAATTGATATGTAGATGCCCTAATATTTGTTTACTAACTTGATTGGCATCTATATATGGGAGTAAGTTTTCATAAGCACAATTATTTATCTTTTTGTTTTTGTTTGTTTGTCATCATCAAAAAGGGGGAGAATGTTGAGTATTGGACTTCTCCCTACTTGGTGTTAATGATGAGCAAACATAAATACTTGTGACTAATCCCCTATTTTGCAGTTAATCCATTGCCTAAGCTTATTATGAAGATCTACTTGCAATGGATGACACTCAAAGTTGATTGAAGGTAAATGACATGGATTGGATGATCGTAGATGATGATTGAAGCTCCATGAAGACTTCAAGCTCATACGATGGATAGAAGAGAGAATTCGTCAATGTAATTTTCTTTTATCTCTTCTAGTATGTAGCTTAGAAGTAGAACTTTGATGGAGCACTCACACACATCATCATTTCAGTCTTAGGACATCATTACATCATTCGTCCTTAGACTCCAATTCATTTCTTTAGTGATTGTGCTTGGATTGTTTATAACAGTCGACTGCTAAATGTTTTACAGTCGTCTGTCTCAAAAACAGTCGACTGTGTTTTTTTCTACAGTCGCCTGTTATGCACAAACTTTTACGATCTAGTTTTGGGCCTCTCTTTTATTTCGCACAGGCAACTGAGGAACGATACATAGAGCCTGTCTAAGTGAAAGTCGACTGTGTTTTGTGAATCAATCGCATGTCTATCTTCTGCCCAAACTTTGTTGATCTGTCTTTTACGGCCAGTCGACTAATGTTGTATATACAGTCGACAGTCCCTTGGATCAGTCGACTGTCTATGCTGCAACAGTCGTCTGTCTGTGAGCCAATTCATTGACTCAGCTCTCTGGAAATTCTCAGGGTATTTGACAGTCGTCTGTATAAGGATTTACCGTCGCCTGTTCTGAAACAGTCGACTGCTTAATTCTCATCAGTCGTCTGTCCTGTTATCTTACAAGATTTCCAGATTTCATTCAACTTACCCATCTTTCGGCCAGTCGCCTATAGAAGGATTTACAGTCGCCTGTTGGCTCAACAGTAGACTGTCTTTGCTTCACCAGTCGACTGTCCACGTGGTAAGTTACCGTTGTGAATTCTCACCTACCCTTGCTGACTGTGCAACAGTCGACTGTGGTTTCTTTAACAGTCGGCTATCGCAAGTGCAGATTCTATCCGTTGAGATTTTTCTCACGGATTCCTAAAGGGTTTTTGCTTAAACTGTTTTGTGGATTTGAGAAACCTAAATGGGGCTTCTACTGTTCCATTGAGAGGTTACCAATTATTACAAGTTTTCTCTCAAGCTTTCATTCTAAAGTTTTAAAGCTCTCAAATCCAAAGCCCTAAGAATTCCAATCTTTGATCTCTTACTCTCCAACCTAGAACCAAAGAGTTATCTTCTAGGCATTTGGTGCAGTCAAGAGAAAGTTCTTTCTCTTCTCTTCCAAGAGAGTCTTCAACACACAACACATCACTCCTTCAAGTTCTACTTCAAGGCATATGTGATTGTAAGTGTTGCTTTCATAATTTCATAACTTTCGTTATTTGAATTTTCTCTCGGGTTGTGAGAGCGGTTTGCTTGCTCCCAAGTTGTGGGAGTCAATGTCAATCGATTGTTCTTCGATTTTACTTGTAGGGTTGCTACAAGTGGGTTTTAAGGAAACCTCAAGTTTGGGTTCTAACTTGAGTATCCGGAGGTATCCGGGTAGAAAGGACGTAGGATTACCGAAAACAAGTCGGGAAGTGATTTAGGTTATCCGAACCCTTGAAACATCTCTGCGTTTGCGTGTGTTTCATTTTGGGTTTAATTTCTATTCCGCATTATTTTGTTGGATTGCATTTAAATTGGTGTAACTATCTTTTTAAATTGCATAAACACTATTCAACCCCCCTTCTAGTGTTTTCCCCATAGACAGGATCCTGACATCTTCTAACTTGCATAGACGAGAGAGCTTGTCAGAGGGGTCGGATCTTGGTTCTGACCAAGTCCCCTCCGATGCCTAAGTCAGCACTTGTCTGAAGGATGCTCAGTGTGATCGAGTATGGTTCACGGAGAGACCAATACGCGAGTCCTCAGGCCGAGCTATGGAGGAGAAATGTGTGAGGTGAAAGAAAGGTCTTAGAGAGGTGGAATACCTGAGATCCGAGTATGCAGGATTCGATCCCTTGGTGTTTCGTCCTTCTGCCTTCTTATAGGAGTCCACATGTCAACGCCTGTATGATGTCCTGCCATCTTGTCCTTCGTGCCCGCCTACTTTGATGGTCCCTTGAAGGGCCATGGAGGCGGTCGTGGTGGTGCATTGACTGGTGTTCAAGGCAGGCACAATCTGGATGGCGGTTTCCTCAATCGAGGATGGTCATCGGATCCCTTGATGTTAGTTTTGGGCTGCCTCTACTAGATACGCTCGCGAGGCCTTCTGGTTTGGGCCCAATCTCCCCTGGGCTGTGGGCTTGGTCTGCTCCATTTGGGGGGGTTGTATCAATTACCCCCCCATCGCTCAGGCCGTTCGGCTCTTGATTATTCGATCCGAGGGATGTGATTCCTTTGGATTTGACGAGCGCATCAGTCGAGGCGACGCATTAAATAAAGGTCATCTTGGCGCTACGAACCAGGAATTCTCCCGTCCTTTGGAAGTGGGATTTGGAGAGCCTCCTTCAGGGGGATGTTGACGTGTGTCCTTCTTTGGATGGCCTGGATTTGGAGCTTCCATCCATATAAAAAGTCAGGTTTTTGGGGCTCCTTCCGCGCTTCTCGATTTTGCTTTCGATTCTTATCATCGTTGCTGAGTTTCTCTCTGTCTCCTCTTCGACATCCCCTTCTTCAGCTTTCACAAGGTAACCCCTTTCCTACTTTCGTTTTTTGTCTTGCTTAATGGAGAGGGTGCTGAGAATAGGAACTTTATCGCTTGATGCCGATGATTTCGTCGTAGCCGTCGGGACGTCCTCGTCCCGTGAGAAGGGCAAGGGCTTGCTATTTGAGGATCTGATCCAGCAATGGAATCCTTCCCGAGCTGAGGGATATGAGGTTCCTCCTGTGATTCTCGAACAGACATCTATTGTCTCGTATTCCACCGCCGAGAGAGTCAGTGCGGCATATCTTTCTTACTCGTATGGGTTTCGGGTCCCGTTCCAAGATGAGAAGATCTGTTTTCCTGGGGCCTGTGAGATAGGCGTGTATGTTGAGATGTTTCTAATAGGGCTTTGCTTCCATCTTCATCCCTTCATTATCTAGGTTTTGGAATTTTTGCAAGTGTCCTTGTGCCAGCTGACCCCGTACTCAGTTCTGGTCTTGGTCGGCTTTGTCGTGATCTGTCATCTGCACGGGCTCGAACCGTCCTTGCCGTTCTTCTTCTATTTCTACAAAATTAGGGCCGTCTCCTCGGCAATGTGGCTTCACATTGATGTTAGGATGGGCAGGGAATGTCTGCTGTGCTTGTCCCGCTGGGTCGGTCATTAGAAGAACGACTATATTTTCGTCACTTTCCCTGGGGACGCCCAAATTTTTACTGGTTGGGGAAGCTCGAGCGCATACGAGTTGGCACTGGACCTCTCAAAGGATGATCGATCCGTGTTTAAATTCCTAACGGCCCTGCCCAGGGGGAGAGAGATTGGTCTAGCCTTTGTTGGATGATCTCTTCCTCAAGAGCGTCTTGTGATCCCTTGGTAAAGCCACTTTTTAGACTTTGTCCTTCTACTTGGCTTATCCCGCTACTACAAAATGGACCTTTAACAGCACTTAAATAAGGTCTTTAATAGCGTTTTACAAGCGCTATCTATCTCGTCGCTGCTAAAGGGGGCTGGTTTTAAGAGCGCTTTACAAGCGCTGTTAAAGGGGGGCCTTTAACAGTGCTTGTTTGTGCAAGCGCTGTTAAAGGGGGGGCCTTTAACAGCGCTTGTTTGTGCAAGCACTGTTAAATGCCCCCCTTTAACAGCGCTTGTTTGTGCAATCGCTGTTAAAGGGGGGCCTTTAACAGTGCTTGTTAGTGCAAGCGCTGTTAAAGGGGGGCATTTAACAGCGCTTGTACTAAAGTAGCGCTGTTAAAGGTGGACCTTTCACAGCGCTTGTACTAAACAAGCGCTGTCTATTGGGACCTTAGACAGCGCTTCTTTAGTATAAGCACTGTTAAAGGTCCACCATAGACAGTGCTTGTACTAAACAAGCGCTGTTAAAGGTCCCAGATAGACAGCACTTGTTTCAATTCATTTTATTGTCTTTCTCTACGCTTTATATTTAAATAGATCCATTTAATGTGCAAAATGCTTAAATAAACTACCAATAACATTAAATTACAAGAAACAATCAAATTAAATTGCTTTTATTCAACAATCACATAAATTATACGATGTGCATTGATATTGGAAGATGATTCGTAATACAAATAAGAAACATTATCACATATAAAACTTATCAGTCATTATCCATTAAATCACTCCTTGAACAATACATTTCCCGACAAAATGTTTCACTCATCGCATTGACATAAGGGTCCTTGGTTATGCGGTCCTCTTGGCAGCCGCCTCCCTCGCGGTCCTCTTCATATTCTTGTTCACGATCTTATCAATCTGCTCAATGGACCTGCACATCTTCTCTTCAATTTCAATCTGTTGCATATCAACCGGGGATTGATCAGATTGGGACGTGCTGTAAGTGGATGGTGTCTGCAGCGGGTGATCGACTGGGGACAAGGATGCAATGCATGTGTCGATGTGACTAGGGGTGGAATCATCAGCATGCAAATCATGGTCAGTAACGCCCAGTTCTTGTGGCTGGGCATTGATGGGTGTATTCTCGTGGGATGCGTCCCTGTCTCTGTTCGCCTGTGCAGCCCTAGCTGCCTGCACACGAAGTCTTCTCCTCTCAAGAGCCTAAAACGTCAATCACACCGGATTCAAAAAATAGACCCATTTTTTGGGATGCTGACTTAAGGAAAAATGTTTTAAAAGAACTAACAATGCCAAATTACCAGAGAAACTACAAATAGATAAAATGTTTCCATCAAACAAATGAAATAATAATAATATTGAGTAGAATACAAATAAAATATTCTAATTTTAGAATATATCATCATGTACAATGAATAATTAATGTCATTAAGCAATAAAGTCGTGGTATCTTTACTGGAACTGCAGAGGACAATCATAAACTACGAATCCCTTCAAATTTTTCTTCAGCCTGTGAAAATTAACATAGTTCGATAGTGCATGCTACATTTCAGTTTGTATTAATAGTGAAACAAAGAGAGATAAAGAACAAACTTAACTATTTAAAACTAATGTGAAATCTACCATACAACTCCAGAAGAAAGATAAGGAGCTTAACATATTTTAACTAACTAATATCTTCAATCAAGAAGCTATTTCCTGCTAATCTGATGTTTAGTGTTTGTCCATCCGTTTCTAAATTCACTGAAGACTTCCATAAATAAATAGACTTTCCAAGCTCTTAAAGGTAATTAGAGCTCACACCAAAATAATTGGACTGTAGATTCTACTTGTATTGCACACCTTGGTGTCAAATTGAAGACCTCTTCAACTTTGCATTAAAATAGTATGTATTTAAATTGTCATAAAGGTCCCTTGTATTTTGATATAGATCTGACATGAAACCTAATGTATTCTATCTTAACTAATTTTAATCGAATAATTGCATATTTAGCTCTTTACATAAGAGAGATTTACCTTCAATCTTCTTGATCGCCTTCTTGATTGCCTTCAGGCACTTATCGTAGTGCACCCCCACCTTCAATTCCACCAACTGTGATGAAATCAAGAGAACTCAGTCAGCAAAAGATCGCAAAAAATTTCATATGTACACAAGAGCTTGAAAGCTCCATTACAGAAGATGGGAAATATTCAACTGATAAATAATGACCCCATCATTATTTTTGTGGTAGAAGAAATACAAACCCATAATTTAAAGCAAGAAAACTAAAACTATAGAAGACCTCCGAGACCCGTGCATAAATTTGGTAGAAAATAATCTCAAGTAAAGATGAAGAAGAGCTACTTACAGCCATTAGAGGTATGTAGAATAAGTAGGAATTAGTGGAAGCAGGAGCTTGAGTTGGCAGGAGGCTATAAACGATGTCCTGAAATCATCGTTGCTATGAATATGTATAGCCATTTATTTCTTTGTTCTGTTATGGTGGATGCTACTTTCACATAACCTAAGAGGATGAAGGATACTCACATCACCCTTGCACAATGTCAACATTTCACACTCAAGGCCACAAACTTTGCGGCCTGCTCACAATTTACATAGAGTCTGACAAGTTTTCTGATTCTCTGTCAAAAAAATTTAGCAAAATTTACAAGAGCAAAGTGAACAAGTAAATAATGACAAGTCTGAAATAGAGTGAGACCAAATGATATGTTTTCGAGTGTCGATCAACACGACAGCCGATGGTAGCCCCATGTCTTCCACAGCGGCTACACTTCAGTGCCCTTCCCCTGTAAAGTGCAGCTCTAACATTTTTAAGGCATCCCAGACCAGCAAAGTAAACCTGAAAAAATAAGAATTATGTACAGCATGGTCAAAGTAATCAGTTCACAAAAGGAAGATACTTAACAAACCTATCTGTCCAAGCGTGTAGCTCTCTCATTTCATTTGTGTGTGTGTGTGTGTGTGTGTGTGTGTGTGTGTGTGTGTGTGTGTGTGTGTGTGTGGGCGCGCGCGTGAAAATGATATTTAGCAAAAATTGTAACTTAATGAGAGTATCAAATAGACTCACATCTTACAGTTGGAGCATCAAAAAATAGCATCACAGTATCATTTTTTTATTTCAAAATTTGCAAGTTTCAGATTCATTTATATCCCCCACCAACTTTACAGGTCCGCTACAAGCAATAAGTATTTTAAGGTGTGTATGATTTCTCCGTATATGTATAAGAAAGAGCATCTGCTGGAAACATGATTCATGTTCACCATATCGATGACTACAATTGAACTTTTTCATGGTTGATCTGATAAACAAATGGTCCTGCGGTCGTATCAAAACTCACACATAACCAAACTTCAAAGACAAACATAGGAACACCATATCAAAAGTGTCAGGCGAAAAAAAATCAAGCCAAGCCAATATCCAGAATATTGTAATTTTAGTTGGATTCATTTCAAAGTTCATACTTTTGAAAGATATATCTATTTCATTTATTAGCATGAAAGAATCAGACCTTTTGTACCCATTCCACCAAACATTTTGAACTTTGAAATGATTTATTGAGGAGTTACCATTGAGTATCTGCAAAGACCTATCTTATCATACAAAAATTTGTTAAAACACAGACAAGTACAATTCATGGAGAACTTTTAAGAATAATCTTTACCCCTAATAAAAATTTGAGGTATACGATACCAATAAGTTTTTAAGGAATACAAGAGCATCCCAACCTAACGAAGCATAGATGCATGATTCATCTATCAAGCAACGAGGTCATTACTTACTTTTCACGCCATCATTGTTTCCTATAAAATGCCATAATTTTCATGTACATCAGCGAGCAGGTCACGCTTGTGTCCATTAATCTCTGTAACATAATCTTACACTTAATAGTATTAAGTCATCAAAATAAAAAATTGGAGGGGAAGGCATTTGCTTCAAGATCAGCAATAGAAATATAAGAGTATTTCACGAAGCAGCTTCACCAAGAACGACTGTTCAACTAGAAGCTCAACCAAAGGGTGCGTAACCATCCATGCAGCCACCTAATTTGATATGGAATTTCAAAATTGATCAGTAAATAGTGGGACTCCTATCCAACCAACTCATGCAAAGGTCATGCCCCTCTCCAGAATCCAATGGATGCTCCTTTGTAGATGCTGTAGCTCTCAACTATTTGATCAAATATGTGGGCTAATGGAAGGAACGAGAAGTAAGATCGCATTTGGTCACCTGCATGTAAAATATAGATTATATCTGATTTTATAGCAGGCATAGTAGATAACTTTATTTTATTTTTTGGAGAATAAATCGCGGGCTAATATTCCCTGCCTTTCTTTTAAAGGCTTTTTAACAAAACTTCTCAAGAGAGATTAGGCAAAAGAGCAAAATCAATAAAAGATACAAGTCAAGGCATAAACAATAAGATTAGAACTATGCAACATTTTCGGATAACAAAGATGTCATAAAGACTCTAAACAACCCATAAGGCTAACCTTGTCCCTAAAATGGTTAGATCATGGGTAGGGGTATCAACTGACCGGGTTTGGAGTGGATATCAAAATAAATCAGTCTGCTTAAAACACATACTATGAAGATGGGTATTTTGGGGAGTCGGGTTTACTGCTATGCTATTCGTAATCTCTTAGAAGTTGATAAAAATCAGCTTTGAATATTTTGAGTATAGGCTTACAGTCATAGTTTTATCTGTTGATAAAAATCAGATTTGAATATTTTGAGTATAGGCTTACAGTCATAGTTTTATGATAATTCATGAAAATTAGCACCTACCAAGATCAAACAATATGCTATTAATTTATAAACAAGAGTCATTTACATACTTATTCTATGCGTTTATTACACATATACAATAGTAATACAAACAAGAAAAAGTGTAATTCTGATACCGTTGAGGAAACATAAATAATACATATTAATTAAAAACGAAGCGGTTATTAAATGGAGCAGATATCACAACAAGTATATCCGATCTGCATGTGGATGGAATCGATGGATATTTCACATAGTCAATCATATCTTATTGCTCTCCATGTTTGCAAAGATTGATGTGGATATTTTGACATTTTAGATATTTGACAACACTAGCTCATGGCCTAACCAAGAGAAGATACTTATGATCCAAATTAAAATAGAAGTTAGGAGAGCTTTCCAGTTTCTGTAATGAGCAGCCAGCCATTAGGATCGAACCTTATTTCTAGGGGGAAAGCATAGACCTACAAGATCACATGGCAAAATGGTCCTTGGAATAGCCCGAAAGGGAAACTGGAAGCTTGACCAGAAGGACGAGTCGTGTACAAATTTATGCAGGAATACTAGAAATGGTTTTAAGTTTCACCAAATTCTAAAAGGGAAATAAAAATGTGGGAAACAATGAAATGGGAAGCAAGGACGAGTCATGTACAAATTTATGCACCAAATTCTAAAAGGGAAGCAATGACCTCGGCCACAACAGCTCTGTTAGTCAAGATAACACCCTTAGGTTCTCATGTTGTCCCGCTAGTATACATTATTGTGCTGACATTGTCCTTGTTCTTTGAAGGAAGCTTCCAATTAGCACTTGCCTGAACGATATGAAGGTATACACCAATCACATCACACGATGCCAACAGTAAAAGTTTCCACGTTGAGTACTAACTGACGATTTGAGCGATAAATTGATTGTGGAATCATATAAATAACTCATTCGCCTGAACGAAAAACCTCTGCGTAGCTTGTACATCTTCTAGAAACAAATATAGAAGATTGAATTCAGTTTTAGACTGTTCAATTCATTCAGTACATTCTCAACAGTGATTGTTCAATATTAAGGTTTTCTATGCTAGAAGTGAAAGAATGTATGACAACAATGATATGTTTCAGCATTCAACAGTCTTAACAATTCAGAAGGATAGGAATGCATCATCCATAGGAGTCAAGAACTCACCAAAGAAACAAATTCCTCCCAAGCGAAGCAAGAAACTCCAAATTGTTGCACTTGTTTTTTATGTTCATCCGTGACCACTCCAAAGCTGACGACTCCTAAAAGTGCAGCGAAGACGAATGTTTCATTGGAGCATAACGATATATAATCATGGGTAGATTAATGGAAAAAAAATTTATTACTTACTCTTCAGATACGTAACACACCTTGCAAGGAAACTTAGAGGCTGCATAAGAGCAAACAAGAGTTTGGTTCAAATCATCTCAAACTCGACAACTATAACAACGCATTGCATGCTTAGTATTCAAAAGATAACATGATTTGGTCTGTCCAAACAGATAAATCATATTCTAAAAAATTCAAGAAAAGGCAGCATCAAGCTACAAAAATCTTTGTTCTGGCTTTCAAATAAGAATATGCATGATGAAAGGACGGATGTGTGCTATTGTCATTGTGGCGTATGAGATCACCAAGCCAGCGTGGAACTTTCTTTTTTCGACGTGTTAGCAAAGTAACCGGGGTTGGCAACCCCATCACCAAGATGAAGTTACAAGTGCTAGGCAAGTTGGTTGGACTTGAGAGCAAACAGGGGCCAATGTTGGCAAGTCGGCAAATAATTTTGCTTCAAACCGGCAGGTGAAGACATACGTGGGGTTTGTTGGTTCCCTGGTATGATGGTCAAATGGTCCTAATGCCCAAAGCTCTATGAGATGCAACCAAGGCTTAAAGCAGAATTAAATCAAACACCTCTTGTGCGAGAGAGAATTAGCACCAACCAACTAATTAACTCAACGATCTTGCGAATGACAACATACCAAAGAAAAAGAGCTGGCCGTATGCAGCAGGAAACTAATTAGCATCGGCGTCATAACCCACAAAATATGCATTTGCATATCCAGATAACGGCTCCATGTCGTATGCAGCAGACATATATTGCCACATATGTGGAATTGAACAGCAGGATTACATGGGCAGATTCATGATGGGATTTTGAGACTAGATAACTTGCCTATTACAATTTGTGTGGATCCATTATTAGCTTATTCTTAAATTTGGTGTCATTCTATTTGATAAATGACTATTTGCACTCATCATCCCAAATGCCATTTATGTAATAAAAATACCATGAATAGGAAAAAAAATAACAATGAATGATAGCTTATTTTCTACAAAGCATTAAAACAGATCATGAATAGAAAATAAATATATCAAAAACCGAAGCTAATCGGAGACCTGATCGGAGATGAGATCCGATGGGAAGGCCTGCACCGACGAGTGAGGGCCCCCGAGATCAACCGAAGCTACCCCACCATGGCCTTGAGGCTCTCCAGAGCCTCCTCCTTTATGTCCTTCGTCGTCTTCATCCCCATGGACCTTAACCTCTGGGGCATTATCACAAAATGTAAGCATAAGGAAAATCGAGAAATCGAGAAATGCGAAGATGGGTCGATGTGGGAATACGAGTTCCTTGGCCCTGCTGGCGTGGCGACAGAGGGAGCGGTAGAGTAAGTGGGAGATGGCACCGATGAGGAGGATGCTGGTGGAGACCTGGAGAGGGGAGGGGTTGTCGTCGACGGAGAAGATGGAGGTGGTGGAGAAAGGGGAGTAGGAAGGGGATGGAGGGAGCTTGACGGAGACATCGCTGTCGACGACATCTTCGGATTCTTGTCTATCGATTTGGGGGGTGGGATCTTGTGATTTGACTTGGGCAAGCAAGGATAATTGGGGGAGGGCTGAGGGTTTAAGGGAGAATGGGCGAAGGGGGCGGAGATGGGAGGTGAGAAGGAGACGGGGGAACGAAAAAGATTAAAAGATTTGGGAAGCCCGCGCTAGCAAAATTTTTTGGGGAAAATTTTTCTGATCTTTAACAGCGCTTGCAGAAAGAAGCGTTGTCTACCATCTGACCTTTAATAGTGCTTGTAGAAAGAAGCGTTGTCTATCATCTGACCTTTAACAGCGCTTGCAGAAAGAAGCGATGTCTATCATCTGACCTTTAACAGCGCTTGCAGAAAGAAGCGATGTTTATTATCAGTGTCTTTAATAAACAGCGCTTGCAGAAAGAAGTGATGTCTATTATCCGACCTTTAACAGCGCTTGCAGAAAGAAGCACTGTCTATTACCCGACTTTTAGCAGCGCTTGTAGATAGAAGCGCTGTCTATTATATGTGCCTCTAATTAACAGCGCTTATAATTGGCAAGCGCTGTTAAAGATGTGCTATTAAAGGTCCATTTTGTAGTAGTGTCCTGATTCTCCTTTCTTTTGTAGGAATGGCGGGCCAGGAGTTCAACCATCCCTACAATGTGATCAACTCATCCGTCGGGGTGCTCGGGACTCTCAGGGAAGCTCCTTTGGCCATGCGATGTGCCGCACAGAGGAGGAGGCGATCCATGCAGCTGAGCCACCGATCGAGACGTTGAAGATGGTGGATTCACCATCGACTGTAGGATCTTCCCCAATCGTGATGGGTCCAATCGATGCTCCCCTAAGCCAGGCTCCGACCTCGACCGCTGCTGGTTCTTCTCCCACCATGGCAGGCTCGATCGATGCTCCCTTGAGTCTGGCTCTGACCCCAGCCGCTGCAGGTTCTTCTACTGCCATGGTGGGCCTGGCTGACGCTCTCGTCGACCTAGTCCCTGGTGAAGGGGCCTCGATTAGTCTTAAGCATGACACTGTCACGCCGACCGGAGGTCAGGGGTCGAGGAAGAAGCATTATTGTTCGGGTTCTGAGAGGCCCGAGAAGAAGAGAAAAGGGAATACCGCTTCCATGGTGACGCGTCCCATGTCGGCCGCCTCACAGGGAAGCCTCAGGCCTTTGGGGAGGCTTCCCCTACCCTCCAGGTCGAGCATACTCCAGTCGGGGTAGGGCGTGCACTGTCTGTGTTCGAGCCCAGACTTTAGGCCCCGTCTGGAGGGTCAGTTTTTACCGACCGTGATGTGGCTGTCCGGTTGGCGCAGAGATCTACCCTACTGGGGGATCCTTCTCTCCTGGAGAGGGTCCACTCTAGGAGCCTGGTGGACTATATGGTAGTAGGTATGTCTCCTTCTCCTCTCACTCATATCTTGTTTAGTTTGATTTTCATCCCTTTCGTCTCGCAGGCGTCCTCGATGGTCATAGAGGTGCAGCGGTGCTCAGAGCGAGTCATCGAGCTTGAGGCGGCCCTCAAGTAGGAGCGTCTGAGGGCAGAGGCAGCCGAGTGGGTGACCAAAGAGGTTCACATGGAGTTACAACCCTCAGCTTTGGTCCAAGATCGGTTCCATGCAGCGAGTGGATCCCCAGTGACTTGTTAATGAAGTTGTGAGGGGTTATGACGATGTCATGGCCCTGTGGATCACAAAGTCCTTATTGGAGGGATTCCTGGTGTACGAGCAGCGGGTTCGGCAGATGCTTCTTTGCCCCTCCACTGCCCTTGACTAGCATGTCGGGACGAGGGATGTCGTTGAAGTAACAGGGGAGAGTTCCTCCCGGGCTTCCACGTCGTAGGCGGTCATGGTGGTTTTCATTTTGTTTTCTACCTTTATTTGTAACAAACCGGATGAATAATAAAAGTTTTCACCTTTTTGGTATATCCGTTGTGTTTGTGCATTGCCATGTTGTCTTTATTTTTGGCATTTCCTCCCTCGTCTCGTTGTTCGTGTTGAGGTCGGTCGACGGCTCGAGCTGTTGGAAATGTTTCTTGGGGATGCTTTTTGACTGGTTAGGACTGATGGTGCGATCAGCCCACCAGGTGAGTCGTCCATCGATCTAAGTTCGATCGCACGGTTGCCCCGTTGGGGGAATTTCTCCCGCCTTCGTGCTCGATTTGTAGTCGGCCTGCTGAGGGAGCTGCCCTAAGGCTTACGGTCGATCGTGTGATCGGCCTACTGGGAGAGTTGCCCCCAGTCTTTTAGTCGATCGATTGATCGGCCTGCTGAGAGAGTTGCCTCCAACCTTATGGACGATCGAGGGGTCAGCATGTGGGGGAGTTGCCCGGGCTTACATCGACGGGTCGGTCGGCCAGCTGTGGGAGCTATACCCAGTCTTATAGTCGATCGAATGATCGACCTGCTGGGGGAGTTGCCCCAGCCTTATGGTCGACATGTGGTCGGCCTGTGGTGGGAGTTGCTCCCAGCCTTACGATCGATGGGTCGGTCTGCCAGCTGGGGGAGCTACCCACAGTCTTATGGTGGATCGAATGATCGGCCTGCTGGGGGAGTTGCCCCCAGCCTTATGGTCGTTATATGGCTGTCCTGCTAGGGGAGTTGCCCCAGCCTTACGGTCGACGGGTCAGTCAGCCAGCTGGGGGAGCTACCCCAGTCTTATGGTCGATCGAATGATCGGCCTACTGGGGGAGTTGCCCCAGCCTTATGGTAGATATGTGGCTGGCCTGCTAGGGGAGTTACCCCCAGCTTTACGGTCGACGGGTCGTCAGCCAGCTAGGGGAGCCACTCCCAGTCTTTTGGTCGATCAAATGATTGGCCTGCTGGGGGGCATTGCCCCAGCCTTACGAATGATCGTAAGGTACGATTGGTCATACTGGCGGAGTTGCCCCAGCCTTACGGTAGATCGAGAGTTCGATCGGTCCTATAGGAGGAGTTTCCCTCAGCCTTACAGGATCGAGAGTTTGATCGGCCTTGCTGGGGGAGTTGCCCACAGCCTTACGGCCGATCGAGAGTTTGATCAGTCCTGCTGGTGGAGCTGCCCCCAGCCTTATGGTCGATCAAGAGTTTGATCGGTCCTACTAGGAGAGTTACCCCAGCCTTACGACCAATCGAGAGTTTGATTGGTCTGTTGGGGGAGTTGCCCCAGCCTTACGGCCGATCGGGAGTTCCACCGGTCCTACTGGGGGAGTTGTCCCCAGACGTACGGTCGTCCGCGAGTTTGATCGATCCTGCTAGAGAAGTTGCCCCAGCCTTACGGCTGATCGAGAGTTAGATTGGTCCTGCTAGGGGAGTTTCCCCTGCCTTACAGCCGATCGAGAGTTGGATCTGTCTTGCTAGGAGAGTTGCCCCAGCCTTACGGCCGATCAAGGGTTCAGTCAGTCTTGCTGGGGGAGTTGCCCCATCGGTCTCGGTGCTGGATCCGACAGGTGATTACCAAATCTTAAAGGACACGTAGTAGTGAGCAAGAACTCATGTTCGTGTCTTTTTTTAGTAAAAGAAAAACTGAACTCAAAGCGGGGAAGATATGGGTGGGCGAGTCGCTCACCCGGAGCCATGAGACGCGATCAATCGATTGACTCCTTATTCAATTATGCCCATACAGGTGTGGATGGCATTCACCTTCTTCCCCTTATCTAATTTCTTCGATGTGCCCTCTTCGGAGCCTGACTTCGAAGCATCGACAATGTTCTTCAATATCCTCGGCTAATCAGCTGGTCGATGGCCTTCTTTAGGTGCCAGCAGTCGTCGGTGTCATGACCCCTTGTGATATTTGCAGTATTTCTCTTCATCTCTTCATCCCCCCTTCATCTTCGGGGGAGGCTTGTTGATGTGGACCTCTTTTTGGGCCTGTGTCAGGACGACGTCTTGGGTTGTGTTCAGCCTGGCGGGTGTTGTTTCCACTCTGCACAGCTTTCCCCTGGGCCTCCTCTCCTGCGTGTGGTCCTCCAGATCATGACATTCACCTTCACCACGTTTCGAGCTCCTCTTGGCCCCCGTGGGGAGAGTTCCTTCCTCTGCGGCCAAGGCTTCCTCTGTCAGCATGAATCGCTCCGTCCGAGCCAGGACCGGGACGAGGCCCATAAGGGGGTCTTGATGTATCAATTTCTTCAGGCCTCTATGCCGAAGCCCTTTCTTCAGGGCTGTCATGGTGACCAGTTCGGGGCAAATCTCGACATTTAGTCGCTAGGTGTTGAAGCACTTCATGTAACCCCTCAGAGTCTCGCCCGACCTCTGAATTATGTTGAACAGGAAGTCCGATCCTGGCGTCCTTTATCGCCCAACTATGAACTGTTGGCAAAACTTCGGGGAAAAGTCCCGGAAGTTGCCGATGGATTGGTCGGGGAGGTTATTATACCACTTCCTGGCGGATTTCTTGAGGGTGGTATAGAAGCCTCAGCAGAGCAGGGCGTCGTCGGCCCCTTGGAACCTCATAACTCTATGGTAGTCTTGCACGTGCTTTTAGGGGTCTCATGTGCCATTGTACTTCTCTACGGTTGGTACTTTGAACCTGGAGGGTACCCGCACGTCGGTGATACTCCTCATCAGTAGGCATCGGTTGTCCCTTAGGGCTTCCAGGTCTATCTGACCCGTCGGTGCTTCTCCTCGGTGCTCGGATGGCTTTTGGCAGATCAGCGGGAACGTGCGAGGGGTTTCCTCCACGGCCCTCCCGGATGGGGATCGGTGTCGGTCGCTGGGCTTGCTCCCTACCATGGTGATCAACGCAGATCATGGCCTCTTTCAACGTGGGCTTCTGCTCTGCCCTGACGCTGCTCAGCGGTCATGCGGCTGGACGACTACCGTTTGGCTGAGTGGGGTCACTTGGATGAGGCCGCAATTGATTTGTCCCTGGTTCATTCGGTTCTCCCTCCTTCCTCACCTTGAAGAGAGGTGGGGGTAAGAGATTACTCCCGGTTCAGGCCCTCATCATCGTGGTCCGCGACTATGGTTGAGTGCAGTAGGGGGAGGGGGCGTGCCCTCAAGCAGTCAGAAACCCCGCCAGGTTTCCTCCCAAAGGGTGTTGCTGGCCCGCGAGATGTTGAATGGTTACTTCCAGGTCTTGGAAGTTGGCGTTCATCTCCTGGGTGAGATGGTCGAGTTGTTCACAAGTTACCAAGCACGAGTCATCAGTTTCTCCTACGGAGCGGTTGTACTTGGTTTCGTGTTGGACGTAGCTGCCCTCCTCCGAGATGGTCGACATTTGGGCTACTCTGTTGTTGTGCTTCTCCATGTTGGTTACTGTGGATGACGTGGGAGACAATCTCTTTCCCACAGATGAGGCCAGATGTTTCGGGGTGTTTTCTCACCACTGGTTTATAGTTTAGAGGTCCAGAGGGTCGTCGCGTCATGTGAGACACGTGCAGTCTCCAGATCGATTATCCAAGTGTTTTCTTGGACAGAAACGCACGGATTCGTGTGTCGATGCACCAAAGGGTAGCTTCAACAGTGCAACGGCTTCCTGGAACGATCGGTCGAACGGGCCTGGAGCTCGAAGCACTTGGACACGATCGATGGGATGCCGAAGGGTGGTTTCGGATGGTAGAAGTCTCTTCTGACCTGCACAGACGAGAGAGCTCGTCAGGGGGTCGGACCTTAGTTCCGACCAAGTCCCCTCCGATGCCTAAGTCAGCACTTTTCTTAAGGATGCTCGATGGGATCGAGTATGGTTCACAGAGAGACCAATACGCGAGTCCTCAGGCTGAGCTGTGGAGGAGAAATGGGTGAGGTGGAAGAAAGGTCTTGGAGAGGTGGAATACCTGAGGTCCGAGTATTCAGGATTCAATCCATTGACCTTTCGTCCTTCTGCCTTCTTTGTCAACGCCTTTATGACGTCATGTCGTCTCTCCCTTCGTGCTTGCCTATTTTGATGGTCCCTTGAAGGGTCATGAAGGCGATCGTAGTGGCGCATTAACTGGTGTTCAAGCTGGGCGTGATCTGGGGGGCGGTTTCCTCAATCGTGGACGTACAGTAGATCCCTCGACATTTGTTTTGGGCCACCGCGACTTAATACGCTCGCGGGGCCTTCTGGTTTGGGCCCAAACCCCCCTGAGCCATGGGCTTGGCCTGCTCCGTTTGGGAGGGTTGTATCATTAATCAACAGCCCTGAACACAAGTTCAACGAGCATACAATTAACAAGGCAGGGGGCACTGATGAGATTCCGATCATTTTTTGATGCGGTGTACTTGGATTGATGGGCTCAGCGGTGGAATTTTATCATGAGCACTAAAATTTTTCCTTCATTCAACAGAATCGATGTCTTGGTTAATTGTATGCTCGGTTGGTAGAACGTCCATTTCTCAAGTATAAATTCGTCCTCTGTTCGTCTCCTAGTTTGCACGCATTTTATAGAATTTTTTCTTCATTTTTCAAAAAAAATTACTTCTTATCCTTAACTTGATCAAAAAGTCACATTAACATCATTTGTTTCAGGTCCTCGTGTATGGCTTCCAATTTTCAAAACTAATGTTACCGCATTATGACCTTTATTTTGATCAAATTTTTGCATCGGTCTAGTGTCTTTCCCTGTTACCTTTTATAGTCCTCACTTTGCCAAATTTGTTTTGGGCTTCAACCTTTTAAAATCGATCGTATTTTAATTAGCAATGGAATGTGTTAAACTCGTATTTTTAGAGAAGGTTCCATGTTTCGATGAATCGATTTCTCGAGGGGGAAAGCTTATTCATTCCTAAAGATGTTCAGGTCTGTGGATTTTTTTCGGATTTGAATTTTTTGATAACATTCATAATTATCGATGATCAAGATGTAACATTTTTAGTCAAAATCCTGACTAATTTTGTGTATATATTGTTAAATTCATATAGATTAATGGTCAATGTGCAATCTTTTCTAACTAATTAATATTAAGATTACATATTAACATACTGAACACTAACAATGTTGTTTTGGATGAATGGATACAGTGAATAATAATAAATATATCCGATTCGAAATCTAAAGAAATCACTTAGTTCAAGCTTTCAACATAATTTCTCGCAATAAACATAATCTAAGCTCTATTTCTCTCATTATATAGAATTTTTCCTTCATTTTTCCAAAAAATTTCTTCTGATCCTTAACTTGATAAAAAATTCCCATTAACATCGTTTATTTATTTGTTTCAGGCACTCTTGTAAGTCTTCCCATTTTCAAAAATATTGTTACCACATTATGAGGTAACTGTAACTTTCAATTTGTTTCTGTCATCAACATATGGTTGCTTTATGTTGATGACATGTTAATTGTTGGCAGTGATTCTTCAAGAATTAAACAGTTAAAAATGCAATTAAGTAAATCATTTTTCATGAAGGATTTAGGGCCAGCAAAGAAAATTATTGGTAATCAACTTTATCGAGACAGAGTAGCCAAGAAGTTGTACATGTCTTAAAAGAAATACATTGAGAATGTACTTGAGAGGTTCAATATGGACAAGGCTATAGTGGTTTGCTCTCCTCTTGCTACACACTTTAAGTTAAGTACCAATCAAAGTCACTCAACTGAAAAAGAGAAGGAAGACATGTGAAAAGTTCTGTATGCCTCTGCAGTTTGGAGTTTGATGTATGCAATAGTATGTCCAAAGCTAGATATATCTCATGCAGTGGGTATTGTTAGTCGGTTTATGTCTAATCCAAGAAGAGAGCATTGGAATGCAATAAAATGTATTATGAGGTATCTTCAAGGCACTTCTAGTTTGAGACTCACTTTTGAAAGTGGGAAACCAGTGCTAGTTGGATACACCGATTCAGATTTTTGGGAGATGTGGATACTCGAAATCCTACTTCAGGGTATTTGATAACATTCTCAGGTGGGGCAGTATCTTGACAGTCAAGGTTGCAGAAATGTGTTGTACTTTCTACAACAGAGGCGTAGTTTATTGGAGCAACTGAAGCACAAAAGAGTTGTTGTGTATGAAGAAATTTCTTTGGGAGATTGGCTAAAAGTAATCACAATATGTGTTATACTGTGATAATCAAAGAACTATTCACCTTGGTAAGAATTTTACATTTCATTCAAGGGCATAACATATTGATGTGAAGTACCATTGGATTAGAGACGTTCTAAGTTTGACGTTGTTAGAACTTAAGAAGATTCATATAGATGATAATGGTTCTGACATGTTAACAAAGGCTCTACTACAGAAGAAGCTTGAAGTGTGTCTTCGTTCGCTGGGATGGCAAATCCCAAAGCATAGTCAGGAGAGGAATATTTGGTGGTGGATCCGTCCCATGTGGGGAGGATGTCCTCACTTTGACATTGTGATCAAGAGAAGTAAATGAGAAGCCCACCATGTCTCCTTTCATCTCATATTTTCTTTGTCATTTGAGTCAATAACTATGGGATAAAGGGGAGCTGAGAAGATGATACATGTTGAAAAAAACATTCTAGAGAAAACGAGATGAAAAACATAGCAATGGATAGAGTGTGGGAGGAGAGAAAGAGAGGTTTTGACATAACTGTCCTTTTCCAATTAAGAGACCTATTGGAGGTCGATCCATGGTTCAATTAAGCTGAAATTTGGTCAGCATGTCGACATTAGATGGATCTACAATCTGAAAGATGGAGATCGTATTTGGAGTTCATGTTTAAGAGATCTTTCAAGTTTTCTACTAAGCCACTATATTGGGTGAGATCATTCCATCTCTCTTGAATCCTCTTGTTAATGTTGATAATATACCAAGATTGTGTTAGGATATTGAGACCTACCCCAGTAGATTTTGATGATGTGCACAAGTGATATGTGTACTAATGTGTTTATTTCAAGTGTATACTTATTTTATAGACAAGAAGAATAAAGCACATTTTGAAGCAAATCGAAGGACTTAGAAGCCGCGATCGAAAGTCTACTCTCGTACCATGGATTGAAGCATATGAAGTCTCAGAATTATAAAGCTTATGAAGACTTAAGAGCAAGAGAAAACGGCTCAAGTCAAAGAATGAAGAACAAGAGCTAGATGTGTGTCTAAGTGAGTTATTTACTTAGAATGTAAAAGCCAAAGGACAATTCATACACACACATAATTTCTGGAAAAATAGTTTTTAAATATATTATATCATATAATACTTTAATATAAAGTTTATAAATTATTTTTCAAATATTTTTTAGTACAAAAACTCATGCATTCAGAAATAGCCGCCTATCCTAGTCAGATAGCCGACTATTGACAGTCAGATTTTTGCCTACAAACTCTGTCAAAATAGTAGCCGACTATCCTATAAAATAGCAGATTATCTGGGTGAAATAGCCGCCTATTCTCCAGAATATCCAACTATCTAGGTCAACTGTTGACATATATGGCAATCTGCCTTGATTTATGCTTGCCGTTTAAATTGATTTTTTGAGTTGTTTTAAGCTGATTTTGTTCAGATTTTGTACTAATATTTTCTCTATAAATAGCTGGGATTTCAGAGTTTTTAACACAACAATTTTTATAAAGAAATCTCTCTATTGCTCAAAGTTCTCAAGGCTCTAATTTCTGTTCTTCATTATATTCTAAAGGCTACAAATTAAATTTTCATTCTCACATCTCTTAATTTATTTTCAGTTTAATTTAGACTTTGAATGACTTGTTTTTTATCTCCAAGCTCAAAAGCTTTTTCTATTGAGATTCAAAATACAAGTCACTTGTTTTAATCTGTGTGTTTTTAAATCATATTTTTCTTTCTAAGATTAAACATAAACTTGATCTTTGATCTCTAAAAGCCCAAGTGCTTATTTTTTAAAAGACCAATTTTCAAGACAAAATCAATTAATCAAATTGTACTTTAACCTATAGACAATTATTTGATCAAGAGTTTTCTCGATTTTTCTTAAGCCACTTACGCACATATATTCTATTGGGTTAAGGAAATCATTGTATGCAATTTTATCTCTTATAAAAGTCTTTAAAGAAGACTTGATTATTGAAATTCCCACGTGTTAGGAAAGTTGTTTGGAAATTACTAGTTGGTTGTAACTAGGTGTGGAATTTCCTAGCAAGAGGAAGCTAGGTGCTTGTACGAAGTCCTCTTCGGTTGTGTTCAGGCAAGATTGCTCTCGTTGAGAGCTAGTGGAAATGTTGCTAGACATGGGCCAAGGTTGGGCCGAATCAGGGTAAAATCGCTGTGTGTTTGCACTGTGATCATATCTCTCTGCCTCTCTTTATTATTATTTCTTGTATCTTTTTATACCACTGCAACTCATATTCAAGCATTTAATAATTGTTGATTAAATACAAATTGAGGCAACTCGAATTTGAGACCTAGTCAACTATTAGAAGGATTTTTATTACGCAAAAAATATTATTATTTGTTGACAACCCTATTTAACCACCCCTTCTAGTGTTGTCTCCCATCCACATGATCCAACAAATCTTGAGTAGTTGAATGATGTATGCATTTAATGTGTAGCTAGAGAGAACCATTGTATTCTCATTACTTAGTGATGGTGGATTTTTTGGGTGGAATATGGTCCCGTTGTTTTTACTCCCACCTTGAGGAGGTTTCCCACGTTAAAAATCGTTGTGTGTGTTGAGCTTGTGCTAGTGATGGTTAGTTGCTACACTGTGATATTTTTGATGATATTGTTCTTCTTATTTATTTCATAATAGGTTCATACAAAAGGGGATAAAGGATACCACAGTAAGTTGTGTTTTTATCACATTACACAAGGGGTTTTGGCCGTTCATCCACTGTAATGACACCAATTTCAATGTACGTGTATTAATACGTATTTTGGCGTAAATGCGTACATATAATTTTTGGGAGTATGCTTGTATTTTTATTTTAATTATTTGGTGTAGGAATTATTTTTAAAAGATTTTAACTCATCATTTGATATTAGTAAATAGGCGCATTTGGATGAAATACCATGTATTTAAGGTATATAAAGTATTTCATCATGTATTTTCATTTTTCACTAAATACAAATTCAAAAATTATATAGCCATGACAACTCACTTATTAAGGTGTCATCTTATATGTTAAAGTGAAATACACATGACTAGATGTGTGAATGAGAGGAAATTAGGGGAACCAAAATTCAAGGCAAAAGAAAACAAAAACCATAAAAAAATCCCACACTCTCTCACTCTCCCTCTCCTTCCCCAATTCAGCCGAATTTGCTCTCCCCCCATTCATCTCTTGCTTCATTGTTCCTCCATCAAACACCCTTCCAAATATTCCCCTTTCAACTACTAAGAGCCCCAAAATTTTCCCCATCATTCCAACATCAAATTCTCCCCAAATACTCTCCAAAAAATCCAATTTTTGAAGGCCAAAGCTGGGTGATTGAAGAAGGAGACTATGAGCCCAAGTTCATCAAGGACTAAGAAGGGCAAAAGAAATTTATGGAGGACTTTTAAGGTAGAGCTCCTATCATTCTTAGTAGAATTTAGTTTTAGAATTAGGGTTTTAATTTAAGTTAGCATGCTTTAAAATTTTGTGTAGGAACTCAATTTGGATTTGGAAATTTTTTTTGTTTAAGTGTTGGACATCATGTTGAATTGTATCTCACTCTCATGTTGTAATGGTTAGCCCTAATTCTGTAAATTAGATGATAAACATGTAATTAGCTAGATGAACAACTTGCTGAAATTTGCTTAGAACGGGCTAAGACTTTGGTAGCTTGCTGCAGCTAATTGGCTACATGAAAATGCATGAAAAATATATATGTTGTACATATTGAAGCCCTTAATAACTTTCACGTTTACAAGTTTTGTAAATTCGAACTGAAAAATATGGTAAAAATTCAGTTTCTGAAACTGGTTTGTTTTTAGACAGTCTGGACACCTTTCAGTAAAATGAGCAGAAATCCATGCACACTTAGTAAAATACTGTAATCTTGGTACCCTTGGAAAGCTGGCTTCAAGCTCTTCAACTTGAAATTTTCCAAAATTCTAACTCTGCCTTTAATTAGTAGTAATTTGAACTTGAAAATGCCTCAGTTTCTGATTCTACAGACTGAAATTGTGCCTGTTATGAGAAAAATCACTATAATTCATATACTTGGAATTTGTATTTGAAATTTGGTGTGCTTGTGTAGAACCCATAGATATACAATTTTTGTGAAGAGACCAGAGGCTAAAACTGACAGTAGTTAGGTCAAACTAGCTGTTCTTTGTGCTGTAACTGTTTAGACAGATTCAAGTTTTACAATACTATCATGTCGTACTTTGCTATTTTATGTTTTTGTTCAATTTCAGTTATCATGCTATTATATGTTGTGTTCTATGTGATGATGAGGATAAGAGATAAGTGTAATGATGAAGTAAAAGCGGTAGTTGAGATCGCTAACGAATCGTTGTCGAAAACAACGATGAGATATAATGATGAAAAATTCTAAAAACTGAGAGTGAGCAGAGAGTTTGACATCGGGAGCGCTCAATCCATTCTGAAATGGGTGAGACTAGGGATGTTGGTTTGGGGGAACACGGGCAAATTTTAGGTGTTAAGGAGCAGACAGTAGTAGCATATCTCACCCGATGTGTCGCCCCAGAAGGGGAGTTTGAGAGGGCTAGAGAGGCCGCTGGTGTGCTCATGTCGCGCCATGTCGGTAAATGATGGTTTTCTCTGTTTGCCCCAAGAAAAACCGAGATGAGTTTCGCTCATGTACCTTGCCTGTTTGCGTACGGAGTTACGAGAGGCCCCTCCAGTACCTGTGTCGCTGGAGTGGTACCATTTTTTCACCCACCCTAGGTGAAGTCCGCTTCCTTAGCATCCTAAGGTTTACCCGGGTTCCAAATCAGAACAATGTTTAATTTTAATTAATTTAATCAGTAATTTTACTTCAGTTCTGCTTTCTGTTGTTTAATTTCAGCACTTGTGTTCTGTTCTTAATTTCTGAATAAACCTTGAGATTGATGTGACACTTGTAGTTAGTTGGCCTGTTAGGGAGACCAGTTCTAAAACTGGGTTCTATTAGAGTGTTAGGAGTTTCTACTGGGTCACGTGTTGACGTGTCCCGACTTGTGGTTTTCAGGTGTGGGACCCAAGCAGTCTGTGAGGGTTCTGGAGTCAGAGACCGGTGCCAGTACTGCTGAGATAGAGCCTACGCATGACTTGGTACAGTTGGACTTCCTAGGGTTAGACTGGTGGGTGTGTTGTACCGGGTGTGGACCTTTTGCACTTTTGGGTTGGGGGTTTCTTCTTTTTGTTGTACCCCACTTTTGTACCCCTTGTATAGCTGATGTATGTATATGAACTCTGTATATATGTAATAATGTTCTGTGTTGTTGTACTTTTCTTTGTACTGCGAGTTTTATTTCTGTTTGGAGCACTTTACTTTTCTCTGTGTACTATTCCAGTGTTGTTGCAGTGGCCTGCTTAATTATTTAATTTAACCACACATAAAAATGCCTAGTAGTATTTAGATAAGAGGGCTCGAGCCTGAGTTTGAATACTACGGCGGCCTCGTCAGCTACGCCTTCCATACTTGGAAGAGCAGGGCGTGACAGGTTTTTGTGGTGGCCCATGCAGGTCAGCTCACATTGCGATACACGTAAGAATAGTACAAGTAAAGCTCCAACATTATAATCCGTAATTTTGGTACTAAACATTGCTTTCCCTGTTCATTCTTGCAGAATGGATCCGGGAAATGGATCATTCGAGAACAGGACCCCTGCTTCTGATGCTGCATCATCTGAGGATTCTGGAGCATATGCAGCTGATGGAGGATAGGGTGGCTAGTGGTGTGCCACCGAAGCCTGTGGGTATTAGGCAATTCAGAGCTTTGCACCCGAAGTCCTTTTCAAGTAAGGAGAGTCCTCTAGAGGTGGACGAGTGGATTAGGCATTCTGAGGATGACCTGGAGGCTATGGTATATCTGAAAGATAAATGGGTGGATGTCGTGAAGAGACAGTTGACACATCAGGCACGAGATTGGTGGGATGCCCATGAGCTACATTTGACCAAGCCGATCCCGTGGGAGAAGTTTAGAGAGCTGTTTGAGGCTCAATTCCTTCCAGAGACGAAGAAGGATGAGCTTCATTTGAGGTTCGAGCACCTGACACAGGGACGACAGAGCGTTGATGCTTATGATGCAGAGTATTCCCTATTGAGCAAGTTTGCTCCGGAGTTGGTGCAGTCAGAGGCCACCAGAGCTAGGCGATTCAGGATGAGGTTGGATCCTGAGTTTAGAGCAGCAATGTCGACCCAGGTGTTGCTTACATATAGTGCCGTGCTGGAGGCGGCCAGGAAGCATGAGACACATCTGAAGAGTATGGGTAGAGGTCTAGCAGCAGCAGAGAGGCACCCTATGGGTCAGCAGAGGAGTTTCCGGAGGCCTACTCAGACCACTCAGTTTTAGAGGCCTGGAGCTCCACCAGCGCCACGGCGGCGATTATCATGTAGATTTTGTGGGAAGTCTGGGCATGAGCAGCAGATTGCAAGTTTAGGGATGGATGGTGTTTTACCTGTGGTCAGTCAGGACACATCAGTAAGCAGTGTCCTCAACAGGGGCAGACTTCAGAATCAGTGGCACCAGTGGCAGTCCGGCCTGTGCAGCAGAGGACCCTTCCACCAGCTCCACAGAGGCTTCCACTACCGCCGTCGCCGCCGTCACCACCTGGTGTAGTGACTCTGAGATGACCACCTAGACCTCCCCAGCAGCAGCAGACCCACAGGAGCGTGGGACTGAGGCGTCAGGCTTTTACCATGTCAGCTGTTGAGGCAGAGGACACCTGTCTAGTTATCACTGGTACCTGTTTATTTCTTTTCAATGATGAATGCTTTCTTATTTCCATTATAGTATGTTATGTTTGTTGTTGTGATTAGGATGATTAGACTCCTATGTTAGTTTATGTTTATTCTTTTAGGTGTTATTAGAGTTGCTTCCTTCCCTGCTGATCACTCTATATTTTACACCTTTTTCTGCATGTTTGCATGTCATTTTGATCGCTCGAATCGCGTTTTTTTACGATTTTTCGGCAATATTGCGATGCTTTTCACGATTTCTTGTTTTGTCGAATTTCAGGAGATTTCGAACGATTTGGAGTGATTCTGAGATGCACCCACTCCGGAGTGTCACCTGTGACTCTTTCGAGGGGAATTTTGCTATTGGAGAGGAGTGGAAGAAGAAAGAACGTCGTAGGAGCGACGAGAGAGCAAAAATACGAAGATTGGGCATTTTCAGCATGTCACTCGATCGAGTGAAGGAGTCACTCGGCCGACCATCTAAAGCCTGCTCGGCCGACCAGATCTGACACGCAGAAGATAGAGTATCAGCGTGCACTCGGTCGACCGTCGCCAGCCCACTTGGCCGAACCACGGAGACACCACTCGTCCGAGTGGCATCAAGACGACGGCAACGAAAATTCCAGACTTACTGTAATCCGTCAGTCAACTCCCGAATTCCGACTCGGCCGAGTGAAGAAGTCCCCTCGGCTGAAGCAAAGAAAGTCACGCGGCCGAGTGACTCCCGAGGAGCCGACCTCCAAAAGTCTGAAGTTACTGGAATTTGACAGGGTTTGTCACTCGGCCGAATGACATTTGTCACTCAGCCGAGTGAGCCGCGTTGACTGTAGCGTAAATTGCGATTTTGAGCCTGCGCATGGGCATTTTCGTCACAGTTTTTTGGGCTATTTTGGGGGTATTTAACCCCAGTTTTTAACCTAGTTTAGAGAGATTTTTTCAGAACTTTTTGCAGCCTTTTTTAGATTACTTTTTAGGAGATTAGATTGAGCTTTTAGGGGAGAGAGAAAAGTGTTAATTTGTTGGAGGCTATTGAATCTTCATTGGTTTGTCTCTCTCTCTATCAAAAACCTCATTTTCATTGATATATTGAATATTGCAATGAATTCTATTGATTTTATTTGTGAATTTCTATTGAATTGCATTATGAATTGTAAGTAGTTTTATCGTCTTATGGCGTAGGGATGAACCCTACGAACGCTATTTCTAATTTGTGATGAATTGGTGAAATAATTGCTAGAATTGATTAGGTTTAGTTTGGGATTGATTTAATACGAATAGCTAGGGATTCATACCGATTGAGATTTGCAAGAGATTGGATCCCAACTCGATAGGAAGCCCTAGAAATTCGAATTGGGTTACAATTGGATTTCTTTGTAATCGGTTTGCAAGAGACTGGACCGAAACTAGGGTTTTCGATTGCAATTCTATACCAATACCCGTTTGCAAGAGATTGGACGGGTAGGAACTATCCCAACCTAGGTCGTAGCTCGAGTTTGCACGAGAGTGGGCTCGAGACACGATTGAACGATGATGTTGTTCTTCACGCTAGCTTACCTAGGTTAGGGTTTGCAAGAGATTGGACCCAACCCTAGGTTTGCTATAGACCGACAATAGCGCGAGAGCGTGAGCTTGGTTCTACATTTAGTTGCAACTAGTTCACCTGAATTTCAAGTCTAGCAATTGTGAAACCTACGAATCACAATGACGAGATACGGTTTGTAGCGGGGATTCCCTACCCCCTAGGCGTCTTTATTAATTTGATATTCCTTTTATACAATTGAACGACTGTGACCGCTTTATTGCGAACATTTCTCGATTGTTCTTATATCCAGGTGAATTGAAGAAGACACTGTCATTTGCCCTCCTCGTGTTTGATACCCGCTCGCCGCTACACCGTGCGCTTGCGGTAAGACTAGCGAGTCCCCCATCCCGGGTTTGTGTTCGGGGCGGGCGATCAAGTTTTTGGCGCCGTTGCCGGGGAGGCGATAATGTTTGATTCTACCTACCTAGCTATTTTTCTTTTTTGTTCTATTATTTCTATTTTTATTTTACCCTTCCCTTGTGCTAACTATTTCTTTGAAACTCTGTTCTCCCTTGCATGTACACGAGATCCTCGGTGAACCCCGAAGAAATACTATACGATCCGGAGATCGAGCGTACATTGAGGAGGATCCGAGCGGAGAAGATACCCGATATGGAAGGGAATTTTATGACCCATCCTGAGACACCCGAAGAATTGGCAGATCGAATGGCGAGGATCATTTCCATTAGAGATAGGCTTCGGCCTAAGACTTCCTCCACAACCTCATCCATAGCTATTCAGGAGTTGGCGGCCGAAAAAAATTTCGAATTGCAGACCGGATTGGTAGTTTTGATGCAGCAAGACCCTTTTCATGCGAATTCCCATGAGAACCCTCATTACCACATCCAGCTCTTCTTATCAAAATGTGCCACCTTCCAAATGACAGGTGTCTCCATAGATGCTATTAGACTGCGCCTCTTCCCCTTCACACTCAAGGACAAGGCCTTATATTGATTGAGGACGCAAGCTGAAGGAATCTTCACCACTTGGGATGAATTGGCGAGTGCCTTCGTCGACAAATTTTACCCGCCCTCCAAGACGGTGAAGATAAGAAGTGCTCTCATGTCCTTCAAGCAAGGACCACATGAGACTCTCTATGAGGCATGGGAGCGCTTCAAGGACTTGCAACATCAATGCCCCCATCACAGCATTGAAGATTGGTAGCTTGTCCACAGTTTCTACAATGGACTCCAACCGGGCACAAAACAGATTATTGATGCTACCGCAAATGGAGCCATTTTGTCAAAGACTCCTGATGAAGCTACGGCCTTGCTAGAGGAGATGGCCTCCAACAATCAACAATGGGGGGACGAGCGAGGACATTCTTCATCCTCCTTGAAGCCCACGAGTATTTATGAGGCCAAGGCCATGGCGGAGCTTGCTAGCAAATTTGACTCTCTCCACAAGGTAGTGGAGAGGTTGGAGAAATACATTACCGAGCCGCAAGGAGCCCCTACTACATCCGCACCGACGAACCATATGAGTGATTGGCAAGACCAATCCCAAGCCATGTATGTAGGAGGAGAGCATGGAGAAGGAGCTTTGGAGCAAATTCAGTATGTTGCGGGGAATTCCGGATATTGGGCCAACCCAGCCGCTAAAAACCATCCGGGTTTTTCTTATGCCAATAATGATGGTGCCTTGAACCCCCCAACTCAACAACCTCCTCAAGCTCGGGCTCCACCACCACAACCGAATTATCAACCAAGGGGGCCACCGCAACAAAACTTCCCACCTAGGAACCAAGTGGGACCTTATAGGCCACCCGGGTATAATCAAGGTTGGAGAAACCCCAACCCTCCGCAAGCTCAACCATGTTCGGATTTTGAAGCTAAGGTGCAGGAGTTTATGGCGGAGCAGAGGAAGATTAACACCACGTTGAAGGCGGGACAAGAATATCTCATCACCGTCGTCGCTCAAATTGGGGAGCAACTTGCGTTGCTCAATAGAAATAACCAACAATTGCCGGCTCAACCCGAGCCAAATCCACGGGGCAACACCGACCATATCAACACGGTTGTTGCGGTTATAACAAGAGGTGGGAAGGATACCACTCCCCCCATGACCCAAATCAAGGAACCCGTGGTGGAGATTCTAGAATAGAGCGAGCCAGTAATTGAGGTGGAAAAAGAGAAGGAGCCGCAAGAAGGAGCAAAGTCTAGAGTGGAGGAACCTATTGATGAGCGCCGATTCATGCCACCGGTGCCTTTCCCTCAACGGCTAGCTAGAGCCAAAATCGAGAAGAGGCTAGCCAAGTTCCTCGAATACTTGAGAGGGGTGAGCCTCAATATCCCTTTTCTTTATGCCATAGTGGAAATCCCGTCCTACGCGAAGTTCTTAAAGGACTTGATTACGGGAAGGAAAAGAAAGGAGAAGATCATGCTCGCTGAACAAGGAACTTGGTTCACTAGGAAGGAGAAGGAGCCTGCCAAATTTAAAGATCCCGGGAGTTTCCAGATTCCTTGCACACTCGGAGGCATCCCCTTACAAAAAGCATTGGTTGATTTGGGCGCTAGTGTGAGCCTCATGCCTCTCACCATGTTCCGGAAGTTGAATACCGGCACGGATTTAAAGCCAACCGACATGAGGATTCAACTCGCGGACGGTCGGATTACAAAGCCGGTTGGTATCGCAGAGAATATCCTACTCCAAGTTCCAGGAGGCATATGCTTGCCTTGTGATTTTGTGATCATGGACATCAAGGAAGAGGGTGACACATCGCTCATACTGGGACGCCCATTCCTCGCCACCGCCGGTGTAATCGTCGACATGCGGGAAGGGACTCTTACCTTGAACGTTGGCAACATTGAAGTAGAGCTCCATATACCAAAGGCTATGAAGCACATGCCGTACCATGAGGAGCTAGATTATTTGGACCTCCTTGATGAGGTCATTGAAGAGGCTACCCCCTACTCCATCGGTGCGCTCCATGATGACGGCTTCGAAGAAGGCCAAGGTTTGGTCGAAGAAGAGAAGATGGAGGATTCTCCCAATAGCTCCACGACGAATGATGATGGCGACGCTGATGTCGCGAGAATACGGGAGCTTTGCAAGCTCTCGACATTGAAGAATCCGAAGAAAGATCCACCGATTCGAAGATCGGCGTCACCGGCAAAGCCAAGGACCGGAACAAGCTCAAGCTTGGGGGAGCCATCCCCTAACATTGCTCATGATGAAGGGGCGCTGAGGAAGGCCAAGCAACACCACGATCCAAATCCGAGCGGTCTTCCCGGCAAGTTCGACGGGTGCATCTCATATGCACCCAACATCACGCGTTAATTAAAAATCCAAAGGGGTCGAGCTCAAGACCTTAAACGAGCACTTGTCGGGAGGCAACCCGACGGTTTTTGCATTATTTCTATTTGATTTTCATTTTTGGTTTAGACTTTATTAGTGTTTTGAGTCTTTTTGCCCATAAAAGTTGTGACAACGGGTCTTAATTTCTATGACAGGAGAGGAGAAAAGGATATCTCTCATATGGAGCAAGATAGAGGCAAGGAAGAGCGCTCCAGGAATGCGCTCAGGCCTTGGGAGGAGGAAGAAACCAATTGGAGGAAGAAAAACATAGAGTAGAGCAAAAACGGAGCCCCGAAGCAGAAAACAGCATGCCACTCGGCCGAGTATCATATGCGACTCGGCCGAGCAAAGGACCACATTCGGCCGAGTGGGGCACCAACCAGGGAAGTCTGCGGAACCAACTCTCTGTCTTTTTTGTGCATTTTGTATTAACTGTCACTCGGCCGAGTACGTTTTGTCACTCGGCCGAGGGAAACGGATACCCTCCTAGCCTAAAAATTGCCGAGTAACTTGTGCCACTCGGCCGAAGGAGTTTTCTCCCTTCGGCCGAGTGAACAAAAGACACTCGGCCGAGTCGTAAGTGGCGGGGAGAAATTTAAATTTTTATTTATAAATACGTCACTCAGCCAAGCAACATAGTCACTCGGCCGAGTCGTAACTATCCCTATATAAGTCGCTGCGGGCTCGGCGCGAATTCCAACGCAACTAATCCCCAATTTCACCCGAGCCCAGCGACTTTTCCCCTCCCCTCGCCCGCGACCACTGCCCCCTCGCCCAAATCACCTCGCTACCGGCCCCACTCGTCCGACCATCGCCGGTGAACACTGACCGTCGACGCCTCGACCTCCGGCGAGTACTCTCGCCGCCGGCCGACCCCCTATCACCTCGGTTTGCCCCCAAACTCCATTTTTCTTCTATTTCGCTCAATCCGTAGACCCGTTGAGCCCAAAAATCAAATTAATTTGTTTATCTATCTATTATACCCCATCTCCCCCATGTATTTTGAATATTATCCGCTGATATCGTTGTTGGATTTGTAGGCTATCTTGGGGGAGCTTAGGGGAGCTTCAGGACGCACTTTTAGCTTCGCGGAGGCGGTGCCCTTTGCACGCACTTGCTGATTTGCTCTCGCGGCATGTTCAGGTACACTCGTTCTTTTTATTGAGCACGCCGCACTATATTTTTATTGGGTGAGCACTCGCGTCACACATGTCGCCCCGTACTAGGCCACGCACGCGGGGAGCCTCTTCCAAGCGGAAGAGGACCGATGACGCCGGTCCCTCTCACGCTAGGGAGGACTCCCCTCCACCTAGCCTACCACAGCCACCACCACCCACACAGCCGCTTCCCGCTGATCCCATCCACGCACAGCCTATCCCCGTCGATCCTGTCCCACTACCGGCTCCCGTTGTCGGGCCGCTGGGGATCATGTCAGAGACGACGCACAGCACGTCCGATTTGAGCGTATCGCCCAGCGATCTATAGTGCCCTCTAGGTTCGCACACTTAGCAGACCTTGACCGCCTAGGGGTGCTAGAGGGGATGCTTACGTTGTACGACAACGTGGGTTGGCACGACTTCTTGTCTGTGTCAGTGGACACCTACGTCCGTCCGACACTTGAGGTACTTAGCTCGATAGCCCGGACCCCTGGAGGATGTACATTCCGCCTTATGGATCGAGAGTGCGAGGTCACTCTCACCATGCTTCGTGCGTTCTTTCAGTGGCCCGATGTCCCCGTCCCTGACCGAGCCTACGCACCCACTCACATCACACCGCCGTCGTTTGACACTTCCACGTTCTGGACACGTATCACAGGCTCCCACCATGGCTTTAACCCTAGTAGGGCCAAGGCCTCAGCGATCCTGCACCCCTGCCTCCGCATAGCACAGCGACTCATGGCGACCACTTTCTTGGCGAGGTACGAGCCTGGGACGATGTCTACGCCTGAGCTCTATATGCTCTACACGATGACTCGCCCCAGAGTTCTCGATAGGGATAGCGACGACCTGGTCCCCGCCGTTGAGATTGATATTGCTAGCTAGTTTTTAGACCGCATCATCATTTCGGTGGATGCTCACTCACCTATTTACTGCGGCGGTCTAATTACTCTCCTAGCCCTGATGACCGGCATGGACCTATCAGCTGACCTTAGACGAGCCCCGGGCCCTACTGCACTCTCGATAGACGTCATGGCCCGGATGAAGATGCTTCGTGCCCACGGCCAGCGGCACTGGGTGTGGTTTCATGGTCCTTTTAGTGCCGATTACATGATCCTCCCGAGCCCCGCTCGGACACATATAGGACCGGCCCACGAGGATTAGATCCCAGCGATGGATCTCCTCATCCCAGCTGCCTACGTTCTTGAGGCTGAGGACGCTGAGCAGGCACCCCCTGCACCCCCTGCACCTCCTGCTGACCCAGTGATCCCTCAGCCCGAGCCTGCACTTTCTGCACCTCCCGGCACTTCTGTCCCCACTTCTGTCAGTGTCGGGAGTACCCTTGCTGAGTTGTCCACCACGCCCACCACCACCCCCACCACTGATGTGCCTATCTCGGTTGAGCCTATTTCCTCACTTCTTCCCAAGCGTCCACCTACTATCCTTGAGAGCAGCGAGTCTTCCTTCCCTGCTGTTGTACGGTCCCTATCCAGCTTGATGTCCGCTGGGGTGTCACCGTTTGGTCCTTACACTTCCTACCCAGTGGCCGACCCCTCTGTCTCCACCGTAGCTGTACTATCCGAGAGTGTCGTGACGTCTATCCTCACACCTGTGTCACTGACTTCTCTTGCTGCCTCGTCGCCGATTTTGTCTTCCACCACTCATGTTGCTGCCTCCTCGTCCCAGCCTGCGTTCCAGCCTCACACTGAGGCTGGGCATCCACTAGTGAGCACAGCACCTTTTCCACACATGCCTGCTGGCCCGATTACCTACTCCACCCGTGTTCGGCAGCCCCGACCTTCATGTTGGATATGGAAGACGTTAGTACACCCTTGTAGGGGGTGTACGAGGGAATACGGACCTCGAACGTCGCGTACACGAAGTCGTGCACAAAGGGAATATGTTCCCTTGCGGAGAGGATCTCTAGATTGATGGGAAAGTCGCATTATATGTGCATAAGTGCATGTGACATATGGCTAATAAAGGGATAATATCTTAAGCTTATATTGTACCATGCATATGGTACAACTTAAGCTTATAATATGCCATGTACGATGGTACACCTTAGTTAAATTGTTCCAAAGGAACAATTACTCCTAAAATAACTACCTTGGGGGCTATAAATAAGACCCAAGGGTTAGCCATTTCTTCACACTTTTGCATGGCATTCTTGCATGCATTGTCATTCTAGCGAAGCTCTGCCGAAATACTTCCTCTCCCTTTATCCAAGTTCTTAATCTAAAAGTAGAGATTTAGATTGTGGATTTAGTAGCCTTACTCTGTTCGTGAGAAGACTCGATCCGTCGTGGCGAATCCGAAGGCGAAGTTCGTAGACTACCGTGCCGCATACGCAAGCGTAAGTCTAAACTTCATTTATCGATCCTAACTCTGTTTTGGCAGGATCCTACATTGGTATCAGAGCCATACGGGTTCGCCCCGGTCAAACCGCCGTCCCGTCGAAACTATGAACGAGTCGTTGTCTTTTTCACGAATGGGTATCCTACCATTACGGATATGGTAGGAACGCTTCGTGACGGGGAGAACACAGCGGTTGTTCTTTTCACGTTAGGGTCTCCTATCATTACGGATATGGTAGGAACTCTCCGTGACGGGAAGAACCGACCGTTCACGTAGTATGTTATTTTTCATTTTTGGCACACGGCCATTAGAAAATAACCACTTTCTCGACGAACGGGTGCTTCATCGACGAACGGGTGCTTCATCGAGGAAGATGATGGTAGTTATCTACATCGGAGAAGATGAATTTTGGTGCATGTGCACCATGGCCAAATGGGCTATGAAGGCCATGCACCCCCCTCCCCATGCGGAGGGGGTTGGCTACGGCCAATAACCACCACGGCCACCGCTCCGACGTGGAAGTGCGGCCACCCCATGAAGGGGGGGACCGGCCATGGCCAAAGGGCCATGGCCAGTCAAGGCCAATAAGCCATGGCCGGGCCATGGCCGGCCGGCCTTGGCCGACCATGGCCATGGTCGGCCGGCCCTGGCCGGCCACGGCCAGGGCCAGGGAGCCCTGGCCGCGGCCAGGCCAGGCCAGGGCCTCCCTGGCCGAGGCCAGGGTAGGGGCCCTGGCCCCCGGCCAGGGCCAGGCCTCCCTGGCCGAGGCCAGGGCAGGGGCCCTGGCCTCAGGCCAGGGGCCTGGCCGCCCTGGCTGAGGCCAGGGCAGAGGCCAGGGTCGGCGCCCTGGCCACTGCCAGGGCCTGGCCGGCCCTGGCCGGCTTCGGCCAGGGCAGAGGCCCTGGCCGAGGGGGCCAGGGCAAAGGCCCTGGCCGGCCAAATTTTTAAAAGGCCAATTTGGCCAGGGGCCTCTGGCCGGCCAGGGCAAAGGCTCTGGCCGACCAATTTGGCAAAAGGCTTTGGTCAAATATGAACGTGCCGACTAGCCCATACGGGGCCAAACGACAGTCGTCTGCATCTCTCATACGGGGGAAACGCCTGGATCCATACGGGAGCCGGCGACGATAGTTTGCAGAAAAATCCCAAATGGGGGATCCGACCTTGGCACGGCTACGGCTCATTCCCGACAAATGGTCAGGAAGTGCCGAATGTTTCACTAGTATCATAAGGGTACTAAGTTGAAATATACATTTCGTTTTGAAAAATACGTTTTCAAAAACGCTTTTTCCGCTGCGAAGTACTATAAGAGTACTAACATTTGATAAAGTGAGGGAGAAATATTGAAAGTTACTCTAGATAGTGATTGGAAACGTAGTGACTATTCCGATTCTAGAGTAACATCTTCAATATTTTTCGAAAGTAACTTATCAAATTGTGAATATCATTCCAAGTGGGAGTTGATTTTAGAACTATCCATATGTGATATTCTATTATCATTTCAAGTGGGGATTATATCTGAAAAATATGTTTTCAAACTCGTTTTTCCGCTGCTAGTACTATAAAAGTACTATTGTTTGATAAGTGATGGGGAAATATTGAAGGTTGTTCTAGATGGTGATTGGAATCATTGAGACCTTTTCGATTCTAGAACAACATCTTCAATATTTTTCAAAAGTAACTTATCAAATATAATACAATTCCAAGTGGAATTTGAATTTTTAGAACTATCCAAATGGGATATTCTATTATCATTTCAAGTGGGAGTTATATTTTAAGAATTTTTATGCAATGTTTTGATCAAACCTTCGGTTTTGTGTCTTTTGCAGCATTTTAAAAGTAAAATGTCTTCCGCTTCAAAGAATATCGTCGCTGAGTTAAACAGAGGTGAAAAACTCAACGGCGATAATTACAAACTTTTGTCCATCAAGATACAATACGTTTTAGAGGAGCAAGAAGTGCTCGAAACTCTAAAGAACGTAATGATTGAACCCGAGTTGGGCACTACGGCCCAACACCGACGAGACAAGGAAGCTTTTGATGCTTGGTCTCGGAAGAACAAGATAGCACGCATTACGTTATTAAGCAGTATGGCTGATGACATAATGCGCATCTTCCGAGAACATGACCTAGCCATGGACATATGGTCCAAGCTAGAGGAGAAGTTCGGTGGCACATCGGTGTCCAAACTTCGCTCCTTAACTATAAGGTTCGATTCATATAAGAAATGTCCAGATCATTCCATGGGGAAACATCTGCGACATATGGTGAACCTTATCTCGGAGTTAAAGGATGCAGGTCATGTGCTCACAGATGAGCAACAAATCCAAGCAGTCATACGTTCCCTACCAAATGGGTGGGATCAGATGAAGATGCATCTCACTCATAATGAGAGCATCAAGACCTTCAACGATGTTTCCAAGCACCTCGAATTAGAGGAAGAGCGGCTTGCGGCTGCCAAGCCAAGTGCAGAAGTGCACATGGTTTCTAGTTCCTCACACAGGGGAAAGAAACGTAAAGATCGTTCGAAGTCTTCTAATGAACGTAATAAGCAACCTGAGTCTACCAAGGAACCCAAACATAAGGGTGGGCACAAGAAATGGCACAAGAAGAAAGACTTGAAAAGGATCAAGTGCTTCAAGTGCAACAAGCTCGGTCACTATGCTCGTTCGTGTACGAGTGGAAGTGACGAGGTAACTTGTAATACTAGTTACATATGTGTTTCTAGTTCACTATTTCTTGTGGAATCTAATCCATTTTGGGATAATTGATTCAGGTGCCACCAACCACATAGCAAAGGACAGACGGTCCTTCGTGGAGTATCACCGGATACCCCAAGGAATGAAGTGGATCAATGTAGGAAACAACACATGTGTTGAAGTGAAAGGCGTTGGGACTTGCAAGCTAGTCTTGGACAACGGCCGCACTTTCCTACTTCATGATGTCCTCTTCATTCCATATATTCAAAGGAATATTAAAACTGTGGTCAATTTAATGGGTCTTGGTTATAATTGGTTCCTTCATGATTGTAATATGGACCTATTTTGTAATAAATCCTTTATTGGTACTGGGTTTGTATTTCAAAGGATTTATTGTAATAAGTACAATGTATGATTCCTCATGTAATGAAAATTTCCTTGTGACAAATTCTTTGACTAATGAGTCTAATATAATTTGTTGACACGCAAGGCTTGGTCATATTGGACCAACGCGTATGGATAGACTTGCCAAACGTGGCCTTCTATCCAATGTTTCAAAGGTTGAATGTCGACCTGCGAACATTGCCTTGTGAGGAAATCTTGTCGCAAGCCATTTGGAACCGGCACAAGGGCCGAGGTTCCATTACAGCTTATCCATTCGGACATATGTGGTCCGATGAATGTCAAGACAAGATGCGGGAAGTCCTATTTCATCACTTTTATTGATGATTTCACCCGATTCGGTCATATCTATTTGATATCCCACAAAAGTGAAAGCACTAAACCTGCTTTAAAAACTATATGAGTTTAGGGGAGAATCAATTAGATCGCAAGATTAAGGTCGTGCGAACCGATAAGGGCGGTGAATATCAATCAACAAGTTTAAAGGAACTTTGTGATGAAAAGGCATAGTACATCAGGTAACTATGCCTTATACTCCTCAACAAATTGGTGTTGCAGAAAGGAGGTATAGGACTTTAATGAAAAATGGTCCGTTCAATGATGGCGCAAGCTAACTTGCCAATCACCTTTTGGGGTGATGCATTATTGACGGCCGCTTTCATTTTGAACCGCGTACCCTTGAAATCAGTTAGCTCCACTCCTTATGAGTTGTGGAACCAAATGTCTCCTGCCTTAAACATTTTGAAACCTTGGGGTTGTGCATCCTACGCACATATTTCCTCCCATAAGTATGGCAAACTTGGGCCAAGGGGAAGGAAATGTATCTTTATACGATACGCAGAAAACTCCAAAGGTTATGTTTTTTGTTAGTCAGGAAGACAATGGTGGGCTAATTGAGTTTGTGTCGAGGGATGTCACTTTCTTGGAAAACGAGTTTCCAAGACAGGGCGAGATAAGTCAGGACTTATCTCTATTTGAGATTTATGATCAAGAAGGATTACCTCATTCGAGTGGGAGAATTCTTGGTGAAAACGAAAAATACGTTTCAACCTTCACCAATGGATTATACGAATGACGATTATCCTATTCCATACGGGAATAATGATCCAAGTGGGAGCAATTCTAACGACATTTCAAGTGGGAGTGATATTAGAATTGATCTAACTTCGAGTCAACAAGGACTTGAAGAATCTCAAATACGACGTAGTAGTCGTACAAGGTTGGCTCCTCTAAGATTTGAGGATGAATTTCCGCAAACCTTTATGACTTTACTACAAGATGATGACGAGCCTGCTACTTTCAAACAGGCCGTATCATGCCCTGCAAAAGACAAATGGATGGAAGCGATGAAGGAGGAATTGAAATCCATGAAAGTTAACCAAGTCTGGGACTTAGTTAACTTACCCAGAGGACATAGAGCAATTGGGAACAAATGGGTTCTCAAGATCAAGCATAAGGCTGATGGCTCTATAGATAGATATAAAGCCGCCTTGTCGCGAAAGGTTTTACGCAACGGGAAGGGATAGACTACGAAGAGACCTTCTCACCTGTTGTGCGTTTTACCTCGATTCGCCTGATCCTGGCAATGGTAGCTTGCTTATACCTCGAATTACATCAAATGGATGTAAAGACTGCCTTTCTCAATGGAGAATTGGACGAGGAGATCTATATGGAACAACCAACAGGGTTTGTAAAAGAAGGAAACGAACATAAGGTTTGTAAACTTCATAAGTCCATATATGATCTTAAAACAATCCTCGAGGCAATGGTATATACGATTTCATAAAGTTATCAAATGGTTTTACCATGCTTGATGAAGATAACTGAGTATATATCAAGAGGATTAAAAGCAAGTATATTATCATGTCTCTATATGTAGATGACATTTTAATAGCCAGAAATGACAAGGGCTTTGTGATGAGTATCAAGGCTTGGCTTTCATTAGTATTTGAGATGAAAGGCATAGGAAAAGCCGCATATATCCTTGGAGTTAAGATTTCAAGGAATCGTTCGAAGAAACTTCTTTCTCTTTCACAGGAGACTTATATAAAGAAGGTTCTAGAAAGATTTAATATACAGGACTGCAAGTCCATTGATATTCATATAAGCATATGCGATAATTTATATCTGGAATCGTGTCCAAAGAACCAAAAGGAAAAGGAAATTATGGAAAAAGTTCCATATTCCAGTGCAGTTGATAGTCTTATGTACGCTATGGTGTACAAGACCAGACATCTGTTTTACCGTTGGAATGGTAAGACGTTACCAATCCAACCCAGGGCAAGAACACTGGAAAGCGGTTAAGAGCATAATGCAGTATCTTAAAGGAACTGCAGATTTGCAAAAGACTATGATAAAACCAAGAAGGTAGACATAAGATACATATCTACGCATGAGATGATAGCGGATCCGCTTACGAAGGCTATCCCCAGAGATGTGTTTTACAAACACTTATCATCTCAAGGATTGCGTAAGAGCTGAGTTGTACCAATGTAAATTCCCATGTCTGAGAAAGATCAAATTTAATAAAAGAATAAGTTCTTTTTCAAACATTGCATATGAATCTCTTAAGAAATGTTTGTGTACATTTTTGAAATCTCAGCTGAATTCTAGTATGTCGGACAGATTGAGGTTGGCTCTCTCACATGAGCAACCGCCTTATTCTATCAGACGGATGGAATAGAGATGAGACCTGTTTGAAGTCAAAATCATCAGACGGATGATTTAAGAGTCATGACTTAAACAAAATGGTCGCATGAAAGATCTGCATCATATGGATGCTTACAAAAGATCTAAGAGGATTTTTTTTAAAATCCTATCTGTCTAAATGCGGGATGTGAGTCCAAAGGATTATTTGAGTAGAATAAGGGACTCAAAGTCAGACATTGTGGTGTCTGATCATCATCCTTACAACATCATTGAGACATACACTCCCTGGGAAAGGAGCGATGTTGTAATACGTGTTCATACCACGTATGCATTTCGACCACTGAGTTAGTAGCAATAGTGTTTGCTATTATGTGAGACTCAAAGGCCATATGGGCCTTAACTCTTACCCTCAAGGACTCCAATTGGTTCCTTTAGATTTGACGAGATGATCGCTATCTTAGCGTGTTACTTATGGGCTATGATAATTCGGCTCGGCGGGGCACGTTAGAAAAGCGAGTCTAGTCAAGATCAGAAGGTTCGCAAGAAGAGGAAGATTGATTTCATATTCACATTTGGACTTTAATGATTCAAAGCTGGCCAGCCAATTGTGATCCAGATGGGATTCAATTGTTGAATATAAAGTATAAGAAATGTGAAGAAATAATCTAGGGTAAAGCATGCGTTGACTACTCAACTTTGCACCTTCGAGGTCGTTGTGTATCTCTAACAAGTGCACAACAACAGACTCTACGCGCATGACGGTCGCACGGTCTATTTCTCGGTATGATAGATGAAAGAACTAAGAGAAAGACGTTCTATTACAATCCCCTCAAGTGTGAGTGGGAGATGTTGGATATGGAAGACGTTAGTACACCCTTGTAGGGGATGTACGAGGGAATACGGACCTCGAACGTCGCGTACACGAAGTCGTGCGCAAAGGGAATATGTTCCCTTGCGGAGAGGATCTCTAGATTGATGGGAAAGTCGCATTATATGTGCATAAGTGCATGCGACATATGGCTAATAAAGGGGTAATATCTTAAGCTTATATTGTACCATGCATATGGTACAACTTAAGCTTATAATATGCCATGTACGATGGTACACCTTAGTTAAATTGTTCCAAAGGAACAATTACTCCTAAAATAACTACCTTGGTGGCTATAAATAAGACCCAAGGGTTAGCCATTTCTTCACACTTTTGCATGGCATTCTTGCATGCATTGTCATTATAGCGAAGCTCTGCCGAAATACTTCCTCTCCCTTTATCCAAGTTATTAATCTAAAAGTAGAGATTTAGATTGTGGATTTAGTAGCCTTACTCCGTTCGTGAGAAGACTCGATCCGTCGTGGCGAATCCGAAGGCGAAGTTCGTAGACTACCGTGCCGCATACGCAAGCGTAAGTCTAAACTTCATTTATCGATCCTAACTCTGTTTTGGCAGGATCCTACACTTCATAGCCTAGACTTGTTCGTCCCTCCGCTCCACCACCCCCTGACGCCCTACTTCAGAGCATTCGTGCTCTTGAGGGGGCAGTGAGCGGACTCAGGGGCGATTTTAGGGCTCTCTCTGCCACGGTCAGTACCGTGCAGTCTCGCATCACCATGCTTCCCGATATTCAGGCTTGCCTGAATCAGATCCTGGCGCGACTGCCTTCACTACACCCACCCACCCAGCAGACACCTCCACCACGACCACCACCACCTCCTCCTCCTCCTCCTCCGCCACAGGACGGAGATGGTGCATCACCACCAGTTTAGGCACACCCTTGATGCCATTGATATTTTCTTGTCGTTATGCTGCCCATTTTCTGCTGGTCCTGGAGATTTTTGCCCACCCCCTCCTCCCCTCACTATTTTGACCCCTGTTAAGATCACATCATTCTATATCTTTTGGGAGAGAGGGAGAGTTATTTTTGGTGACACATTATCTGCATCACTCCCATCTTTGCATGCATCATTCAAATCATCATATTTTCTTTTCATTTTTCTTTTTTTATCATGCATGCATCCTCACCCTCCCCGCCCATTTCACGTCTCTCGGTGTGCCACACTTTGCACATTGAGGACACTGTGCACTTTAGCTTGGGGGAGTGAGTTCTCACACTTTTTGCTTTCATCACCTTTATTTTTAGTTTTTTCACGTTTTTCCGATTTTGCACCCATTTTTCATCACTTTTTCATTTTTTTACCATGCATCACGTTTTTTCTTATTTTCTTTGTGTGCTGTATTGTAAATAGTTTTGTTTTCCTTTATATTTATTTCTTTCATCTTTTGCTAGAGATGATTTTTCCGTGATGACGATGACGTGGTGTTATCTTTTCTCTATATGCATGCTAAATTTGTTGTGTCATAGCTTTTGTTTCTGATATCATATGCTATGTCCTGTTTTGCATTTAGAAATAGTAACCCACTTCTTTTTTCCGTATGAAAATGGATGAAATTCTATTATTAGCTGATGTCTGATGATTCATATGTATGTTATCGTAGAAAACACACCAATATTCACGCATCGATTGCTTATATCTAGAGTACTGCTTTTTTTTTCTCATATCACTTCTTATTGCATGATTTGTGCGCTTCACTTCAGGTTGATTGAATGTTTGCTAGCATTGACAAATCTGGATTAGTTTACTTTTTGAGATCAAACTGAGTAGATTAAATTACCATGCTGAAGTTGGCATGCACGTACTATAGAGTGAACCGAGAGATACATTTATTTCTTTCTCCACATATCTTGAACATTATTTCTCTATTTTAAATTCATTGGTGAATCTCCCCTTAGCAATTCTATTATTGGCATCCCCCGTTATTATATCTCATGCTCCAAATTCCCCAAAACCAAAAAGAAAAAAAAATCCTTGTATATCCTTCTCTTTTGATTTGGGATCATTTGTGTATATATGCTAATTGGAAAAAAAGAGAAAAAAAAAGAAAAAAAGAGAAAAAGAAAAGAAAAGAGAAAAGAAGTTCGAAAACGATCCCATCTCATATCCTTTCTCTCTTTCTTCCCTCTTTTGCTTTTATTATTTTTCTTTGACTTTTGGAGCTTCATAAGAAACGGGGATGTAAATATTGTTTTGTTTATGCCACCACGCTTATGGATAAGCTTGGGGGAGAGGATCCAATGATGTGTGAGAGAGTGAATACTTGACGGTGCATGACAACCTAGGCTAAGTAATATTTTATACTCGGTGAGATTGCTAAAGTTTTACGAAATCTAGAAATCTACGCTTAGCATTCATTTCATGAAAACCACACTTTTCTATTCTTACTACTCTACGGCGTGATATATCTATACTCCTTATAGAAAGCATTCAATTGAAAAGTGTGTGCTCTACGATTTTGTATACCGCTTTAGATGCTTCAGACGATGCTAATTCTAGAATTATTCCATTTTTCATGCTATATTGATATTCTTGGGTTTTCTATTTCAAATGCACCATTATACTATGATATCGAGATAAAAGTTTTTGACATGTGTTCTATATTAGATGTGTGCTATATGAGTAAGCAAAACCCACGTCCTGAGAAAAATGATCTAGCAGCTTCCCTCTTCGTTTTCTATTTTGTTTCTCGTTTTTCATTTTCCACTTTTCCATCGTTCCTATTTTCTTTATCCACCGGGTTCGCCTTTTACTCATCTTCCTCGAGGACGAGTAAGACGTAAGCTTGGGGGATTTTGATCACTCCATATTTTACACCTTTTTTCTGCATGTTTGCATGCCATTTTGATCGCTCGAATCGCGTTTTTTACGATTTTTCGGCAATATTGCGATGCTTTTCACGCTTTCTTGTTTTTGTCGAATTTCAGGAGATTTCGAGCGATTTGGAGTGATTCTGAGATGCACCCACTCCAGAGTGTCACCCGTGACTCTTTCGAGGGGAATTTTGCTATTGGAGAAGAGTGGAAGAAGAAAGAACGTCGTAGGAGCGACGAGGGAGCAAAAATATGAAGATTGGGCATTTTCAGCATGTCACTCGGCCGAGTGAAGGAGTCACTCGGTCGACCATCGAAAGCCCGCTCGGCCAACCAGATCTGACACGCAGAAGATAGAGTATCAGCGTGCACTCGGCCGACCGTCGCCAGCCCACTCGGCCGAACCACGGAGACACCACTCACCCGAGTGGCATCAAGACGACGGCAACAAAAAGTCCAGACTTACTGTAATCCGTCAGTCAACTCCCGAGTTCCGACTCGGCCGAGTGAAGAAGTCCCTTCGGCCGAAGCAAAGAAAGTCACTCGGCCGAGTGACTCCTGAGGAGCCGACCCCCAAAAGTCCGAAGTTACTGGAATTTGTCAGGGTTTGTCACTCGGCCGAATGACATTTGTCACTCGACCGAGTGAGCCGCGCTGCCTGTAGCGTAAATTGCGATTTTGAGGCTGCACAGGGGCATTTTCGTCACAGTTTTTTGGTCGATTTTGGGGGGTATTTAACCCCAGTTTTTAACCTAGTTTAGAGAGCTTTTTTCAGAACTTTTTGCAGCCTTTTTTAGATTACTTTTTAGGAGATTAGATTGAGATTTTAGGGGGAGAGAGAAAAGTGTTATTTTGTTGGAGGCTATTGAATCTTCATTGGTTTGTTTCTCTCTCTCTCTCAAAAACCTCATTTTCATTGATATATTGAATATTGCAATGAATTCTATTGATTTTATTTGTGAATTTCTATTGAATTGCATTATGAATTATGAGTAGTTTTATCGTCTTAGGGTGTAGGGATGAACCCTACAAACCATATTTCTAATTTGTGATGAATTGGTGAAATTATTGCTAGAATTGATTAGGGTTAGTTTGGGATTGATTTAATACGAATAGCTAGGGATTCATACCGATTGGGATTTGCAAGAGATTGGATCTCAACTCGATAGGAAGCCCTAGAAATTTGAATTGGGTTACAATTGAATTTCTTTGGAATCGGTTTGCAAGAGACTGGACCGAAACTAGGGTTTTCGATTGCAATTCTATACCAATACCCGTTTGCAAGAGATTGGACGGGTAGGAACTATCCCAACCTAGGTCGTAACTCGAGTTTGCACGAGAGTGGGCTTGAGACACGATTGAACGATGATGTTGTTCTTCACGCTAGCTTACCTAGGTTAGGGTTTGCAAGAGATTGGACCCAACCCTAGGTTTGCTATAGACCGGCAATAGCGTGAGAGTGTGAGCTTGGTTCTACATTTAGTTGCAACTAGTTCACCTGAATTTCAAGTCTAGCAATTGTGAAACCTACGAATCACAATGACGAGATATGGTTTGTAGCGGGGATTCCCTACCCCCTAGGCGTCTTTATTAATTTGATATTCCTTTTATACAATTGAACGACTGTGACCGCTTTATTGCGAACATTTCTCGACTGTTCTTATAGCCAGGTGAATTGAAGAGGACACTGTCATTTGCCCTCCTCGTGTTTGATACCTGCTCGTCGCTACACCGTGTGCTTGCGGTAAGACTAGCGAGTCCCCCGTCCCAGGTTTGTGTTCGGGGCGGGCGATCACCTGCCTTGTCACTTTTTGATTCAGGAGAATCCCATTGCTTCATGTCTCAACAGTTTGTAACTAGTAATTCATTAGTGGTAGATTCCTTTACTTCTAGTTGGAATATCCATACAGAAGTGGAGTGATCCGCAGTTCTTCAGGATACCGACGGTGTCCTGTGGAGATTTGTGGACGTAGATTGTATGCAGATTTCTTAGTGATAGAGATTCCTCATTTTGAAGCAGTGTTTGGAATGGACTGGTTAAGGATGTTCTCTGCCACTAGAGATTGTAGACTCAGTAAGATAGTATTTCATATTCCTGATCATCCAGAGTTTGAATTTCTTAGTGGTAGTAGTTCCCTTGGACCGTTGAAGTTTAAGGCCAGCCCAGTAGAAGTGATGATGGAGATGGAAGCTGAACTTGTATTGCCGAGGGTAGTCCGGGATTTTCCTGATGTCTTCCCAGACGATATCTATGGACTTCCTCCGGATAGATCGTTGGAGTTCACCATTGATCAGATTTCAGGCACTCAACCGATTGTGAAGGCCCCATACCATATGGCTCCTCCAGAGTTAGCAGAGCTTCGTAGTTAGTTGAAGGATTTATCATAGCGTAGTCTCATTCAGCCAAGTGTTTCACCATGGGGTGCACAAGTGCTTTTGGTAAATAAGAAGGATGGATCTCGAAGGATGTGTATCAACTATCGGGAGGTTAATAAGGTTACTGTGAGAACAAGTATCCTCTTTCTAAGATTGATGACATCTTTGATCAGCTGGGTGGATCGCGTGTATATTCGAAGCTGGATTTGAGAAGTGGGTTTCTCCAGGTGAAGGTCAGAGGATCAGATATTTCGAAGACTGCATTTCGAACCCGTTATTGTCATTATGAGTTTTTAGTGATGCCTTTTGGCGTTACTACTGCACCTGCCACATTCATGAGATTGATGAACCAAGTATTCTATGAATACTTGATAAGTTTTTGGTCGTCTTCATTGATAATATTTTGGTGTATTTAAGGACAGAGGAAGATCATCCTAAGCATTTGAAGATAGTCTTGGAGACTCTGAGGCAGCACCAGTTATATGCTAAGTATATCAAGTGTTCATTTTGGCTGACCAAAGTTGCTTTTCTGGGACATTGTGTATCCAGAGATGGGATAGATGTAGATCCATAGAAAGTTGTTGCAGTGGATAAGTGGCCAGTTCCTAAGTCAGTCACAGAGATCAGAAGTTTCTTGGGATTAGCTGGGTACTATAGGAAATTCATCAAAGATTTCTCTAAGATCGATGCACCGATGACTCATCTAACCAAGAAGAATGTTGCTTTCAATTGATCATAGGAATGTCAGCGAGCATTTGATGAATTGAAGCAGAGATTGATCACTACACCTGTCTTGACGATTCCAGACCGTTCGGGTGGATATGAGATTTTCTGTGACGCGTCAGGCAGATGATTAGGATGTGTACTCCATCAGCATGGTAGGGTAGTAGGCTATGCTTCTAGGCTATTGAAGACTCATGAGAGGAACTATCCTACGTATGACTTGGAGTTAGCAGCAGTGGTATTTGCATTGAAGTTGTGGAGGCATTTCTTCTGGGTGAACGTGTAAAGATATACACTGATCACAAGAGTTTGAAATACGTATTCACTCAGAAAGAGCTGAATATGAGACAGCGCAGATGGCTCGAGTTGATGGCCGATTATGACATAGATCTTCAGTATCGCCCTGGAAAAGTCAACGTAGTGCCTGACTATCACACCCCGCTTCCCATAATACGGGAGCGAGGACATTGCGAAGGTCCGCATGGGCCGGAGCTGTGAAGCTTAAACCCAATAAGCATCTGTAGAGGTACACCAAACGAAGTACATGTTCTTGCATTTAAAGTTCAGAAGAATAATAGTACTGAAAGGAAACAGCATTCATTCATTAAAATAATAATCCAGCAGGTACAAGAAGTCCAAAAAGAAAGCCTCGCATGGATACAAAAGAAAGGAAACTAATGGTGCTACGCACCCAACCTAGACAGGAAAGTAAAATGGTGCTACGCACCCAAATTAGAAAGCTGTAACTCCAAATCAGCAACAGAAGGATAGCTCTAGGACTGGTCCACGTCCAGATCGTACTCCTGAGCAAAGTACTCCTGCTCCAGATCCTCGGGTACTGCCTCCTGATCTACGAACTCTGTCTCGATACATGACATACAAACACCCAAGAGAAAAGGAGTTGCATGTCAGGCAGAGTCTACAAGTAAAGGTAAGAAGACTCTAATTCAAGGCGTATGTAATTAAAAGGCAGGTATTTAAATGACATGTTATAAGATGCAGCAGCATGACATTTTATAGTATGGCATAAAAGTAAAAACTGTGCAGGAAAGTCAATATGACATGACAATGGCTGTAGCGTGTGCTACCGGCTACGTGACAGGACAAGACAAGACAAAACGTGTGTGTCAAGAGGGTTTACGCCTTACGGATAGAGGGCGGTCAAACCCTCTAAACCGTGCGACCGCTCAACCCTACCCCACCTAAGTGCACAAGACAAGTCCGTACAAGTGATCACTCACTCTGATAGGTGAGTGTCCTATTGCCCGCAGGCTGTATCCGTACAAGGGATCACTCTCTCTGTCTTGGAGAGTGCCCTATTGCCTGCAAGATGTGCAAGACATTTCATGAATGATGTTACATTGCATGACATGAGTAATGTATGTTCTTTTCATTCTAGGGGGGTCCATACGCACACGCACACGCACATAGATAGTTCCTAGCATGATTACTATAGCAGTATATACCTAGACTTCGTCGTCAAGTCTAGACTATTGTAAGGGTGTACCAGATGCTATCATTTCATGTCTGGTTCTCTTGTTCAACAATTTACAATTTTAGAGGAAATGGCCTAAACAGGGCCGTAACTACGCAAGTGAACACCTTGCCTGAAGTGGCTAGAAGTACGTCCGTCGGAAGCGCCTCGTCACGAGCAGTGGGTCGGATATGGTTCGCTGTAATAAATTAAGGGTACAGTGTCAGGTCACGTTTTTGGAAGTCCTATTAGGGTATGTTTCTAAAATTGAACGTGGCTATCCTGGTAGTCTCAAATCACAAGTTCTGATGATCAAACCTATTCTAGTGTTCTCTACGATGATTCGATCCTATGTGCACAGTCAAAATAGTTCGATCGTCGGCCCTAGTTGTTACAACAATTTAATGGTGCGTAAAAGTAAATTTAGTGAGTTAAGTTGTCGATTTTTAGTTAGGTTTTGGTGACGTACGGTGTGGGTTACTACAAGCGAGAGGACCAACCTAGTACGACGAACACGCACGGGTTCGACATCGGATCTGAAAATAGTGCTGGATCTCGTCGTCTCCGGTTCCTCGACTGCGGGTTGTGCAGTAAGGAAGTCGCCTCGGGATCGTTTCGGCTGTAGGTAGCACAGCAAAACAACGTCTATGATGAGGGGCAGTGGCTATGTAACGACTACTTTTCATGTATCTGGATTTATTATAATATAATATATGTTTTGGTGGATTTTCTCCTCTTGTGTGGTTTTCGTCTCCGTAGCTTTCATTTCCGATCGATTCGTCGTAATTTCTTGCTTCTTCCTTAGGATCGTCGATTTCGAAGTGTGTCACTCGTGACGGACTTCATAACGGTCGTATCTAACTATTAGATCAAGCCTAGGAGTCTTAGGAATCGATCCTGGGGCCCCGCGCTCCGTATCGGTACTTTTCTGTGCTCATTAGCCGGTATAAGAAGGGGCACCGACCGACTAGATGACGATCCAGTCGGTCGGCAATCCTTCTTGGACCGACTAGTTAGCTTTCTAAATTTCTCAGGAGTTACTGTTTATCGTTAGTCGGTCTAAGAACGTTGGTTGACCGACTAGGTTGCAAACTAGTCGGTCAGCAATGCTTCTTGAACCGACTAACTCATCATATTATTTTTGTATCAGTTACTGTTTACTCTTAGTCGGTCTAAGAACGTTCATCGACCGACTAGATGCTAAACTAGTCGGTCAGTACTTGTTCATGGACCGACTAACTCTAGAATACTATTTTCGTTCAGGAGTTACTGTTTGCACTTAGTCGGTCAGCGTTGGTCGACCGACCGACTAGTTGCCAAACTAGTCGGTCATTGGTTGCTCTTTGACCGACTAACCAGTGTTAAAACCCTAATTTCTGGGCAGCCGCCAGCTCAACCTATTTATACCCAACCCAAACGACTTCTTCTTCTCCAACACGACCCAAAACCCTAAAATCTTCCCCCTTCAGCCCCCATCTTCCTCCAAGCTCCATTCCTTCATTTCAAGCCCTAGAATCATCATCCAAACCATCCATTCACTCCATCTACCCCTCATCTTCCCCAAAATCTCACCAAAACCCATCAAAATCCCCAAATCCCCCAAAACCCTAGTTTCCCCAAACTTCTCCAATCTTTTCCAGATCTGATCCTAGGGTTCCCCGGAGTGTTCCTTCCGTCTCCTCTTGGTAAGAAATCGATTCCTCTATGTTTTCATAGTCTATTAGTATTTTTATAAAACCCTAATAAATTTCATGTTGTTTGATGGTTGTTCCCCCATAACAGTGATTTCCCCATAGATAGCATCCGTGTGACGAAGTGATCGTCAATCCCCGGTGCTAGGCAAGTGAAACTTGCATCCCTTGATTTAGGCCATGTCTTAGGCCATTTGCCTTGCTTTAGTGTAAAAGAGACTAGACGGTGAAAGGATAGCCGTCTAGACGCCAATGACCTAGCTTGACAACGAAGCTTGGTCCGTCACCCTCATCATGCTTGTATGTCACGTTTACTTTCCTTAACGGTATGCGTATTAACTGTTCATGTCATCCATGCATCCTTAACTGTCATTGCATTTCGCCTGCCATGTTTAATTTAATTAACGGTACGCAAATATGTTCATGTCATTGCATTTCGCCTGTCACGTTTAAATACAATTAACGGTATGCGAATTATCTGCTCATGTCATTGCATGCTTGAATACTCATCGTGATTGCGTAGCATCGCTACATACTAGTGCTACTTGTTCCGGCCAGGTGCACCCCTACGCCATACTTATCAAATACACTTTCTGGCTCATGTTCCAGAAGACGAGCTCATCACAGCCTGCGGGCAATAGGGCACTCGTTGAGTGACCCCTTGTACTTGATACTTGAACACAGCCTGCGGGCAATAGGGCACTCGTTGAGTGATCCCTTGTACCTTACTTGTTACTTGACATTACATGTCACCCCTACCACTTGATACTTGCCACTTGTACTCTCCTTTACCTTACTTGTTACCACCGTACTTTACTTGCCATGCACCATGTTTTAATTGCTAGGTTGCTAGTTTACCATTATTCCTGTTTCCTTGCACAAGTCTTTTGACTTGCTGACATGTGCCCCTTTTCTCTTTTGGGTGACACATGTTAGAGCCCGAGCCTGAGTTACTTGTTGAGGACGAGGTGCTTGCTGACGCCGAGCCCGTGCTTGTGTTTGACGGGGAGTACGTGGACACTGGGGACCAGTCCTAGTGTCTTCGTTGTGTTTTACTTTTGTTAGACAGTTGTTTTGTATTCGGTGTGTAGCACCCATACTTTGTTATGTCGTTTCTTTTGTTGGCCTTGTTCTGGGCCTTTAGACTCTTCTCTTTTAGCCTGGTGGCTTTTCTGGATGTTGAACTTATTTTCTTGTTGGACAATGTATGAGGTGTGAGATTTTATTTCAGTCTCTCCTTGTGTTATTATTGTTATTCTGTCGTGGTTACAGGGACCTGCTTATGTATTATTGACGCTTATCGGGTTTGGGGCTTCACAGCTCCACTCCCGTGCGGACCTTTTCACGTCTCGCCTCCATTTTAGGGAAGCGCGTCGTGACAGGTTTTGTTGGTGGCCCATGTAGGTCCTTCTGTAACTGCGATTTTTGGAATAGCGATAATAATATTAGAATGTCCGATGAACTAAGTTCGACGTCCGAGTCATAAGCTATGAGTCTAATCTGATTCGTTTTCTGTGTCACTAGATGGCAGGAAGACGTTTCACCCATGGTGGGGGAAGTGGCGCGATCCCTCATGATGAGGAGCCTGAGCGGGAACCCACCAGCGGTGAGATGATGCGGATGATGCTCTAGATGATGCAAGTTCAGCAGGGCGTGCTTCTGCAAGTCCAGAATGCTCCGCTTGCTCGAGCTGCCCGGGCTCTTCCGGATGCCCCTTGCTCTGAGCCGGGAGCGAAGCAATTTCGGGAGCTGGGTCCCGCATATTTTGATGGTTCTGAGGGTCCTCTGGCTGCCGACGAGTGGATAAGGAACATTGAGGATAACTTGGCAATGGCGAAGATTAACCCGGCTGGATGGGTTGATCTGGCTAAGAGGCAGCTGAAGGACAACGCCAGGAATTGGTGGGATGCTGAAGAGAAGATGCTGGTGGAGCCGATCGTCTGGGCTACCTTCAAGTCCAGATTCGATGGAGAGTTCTTCCCGAAGGCTGCTCGGCAGGTGATGCTGCAGCGCTTTATAGATCTGAAGCAGGGAAGCTTGTCGGTGGATCAGTACCACCAGGAGTTCACGAGGCTCAGTCGGTTTGCACCTAATATGGTGCAGGATGCCGATGAGAAAGCTCAGCGATTCCTCCAGGGACTTGCCTTGGAGCTTCAGAGCTTTGTGACCTCTTCTGACTTGGAGACATATCAGAAGGTTCTGATTGCTGCGAGGCGGCAAGAGTTGAATTTGAATCAGAGGAAGGGACATGTTTCCAGAGCTGGGAAGAGGCCTATGGAGCAGGCCAGGGCGGTGGTTAGGCCTGGTTTCAAGCCTAATCATCCGGTGCAGTTCAAGAGGCCAGGAGGGCCTATCCTGAAGACTTGCCATTTCTGTGGCAAGACTGGACACCTCCGGGATCAGTGTAGGAGGTTTCTAGGACAGTGCATTGTCTGCGGAGATCCTGCCCACACCATCCGGGAGTGTCCGAAGTCGAGACAGCCTTGGCGGGCTCCTATTGCAGCACAGCCGTTGCAGCAGCGAGCTCCTGTGCCCGTTGGACGTGGAGCGCCCCTTGTTCCACAGAGACAGGCCTTTCGGCAGGCTGTTCCGCCGAGAGGGCAGGCCTTTCTGATGACTGAGGAGGAGAGCATGGCCGTGGATGAAGTTATTGCAGGTAACGCTCATTCTAGCTATTTATCTTCCTTAGTTAGTTTGAAATTTTGATTATATTGGTTGCTTGCTCATGATTGTTTGCTAGACTAGGATTTGATTGTTAATTGCTTGTTAGGTGTGGTTTTGGTTTGTACATTTCCTGCACGAGTCCTCTTTGACTCTGGTGCATCGATGTGCATTTTGGCCCGGAGCTTCGTGGAGAAGCATTCCTTGTCGACGTCCTCTCTTCCTAAGAGTTGGAATATCGTCACAGGGAACGGTGTCGTCTCGGTGCATCATGGGTGCAATTCTTGCCCGTTGGTGGTTTGTGGACGTGAGCTTTGTGCTGATTTCATTGTCCACGACATCATCAACTATGATGCAGTTCTTGGGATGGACTGGCTTGCGAGCTTCTATACTACGATCGACTGTCGGAGGAAGAAGGTGGTGTTCGAGATTCCCGGACATCCAGTGTTCGAGTTCAGTCGTGGTAGCAGTTCACTTGGTCCTGTCAGATTTCGGGCCAGGCCGGTGGAGGCTGTGGCTATGCAGATGGAGCTGGAGTGGCCAGCTGTGGTGCGAGATTTTGGCGACGTCTTCCCCGAGGAGATGTCCGGTTTGCCGCCTGATCGAGCTTTAGAATTCTCTATCGACCTTGTTCCAGGTGCGCAGCCGATTTCGAAGGCGTCGTATCGTATGGCACCTGCAGAGTTGGAAGAGTTGCGGAAGCAGTTGGATGAGCTTTTGCAGAAGGGTTATATTAATCCTAGCGTGTCTCCGTGGGGAGCACCGGTGTTGCTGGTTAAGAAGAAGGATGGTTCGCGTCGCATGTGCGTGGACTATCGGGGGTTGAATGCGGTGACCATTAAGAATAAATACCCGTTGCCTCGCATCGATGATATTTTTGATCAGCTTGGAGGTTCGAGGGTGTTTTCTAAATTGGATTTGAGGAGTGGTTACCATCAGTTGAAGGTGAAGAAGGGAGATGTTCCGAAGACAGCGTTCAGGACGAAGTATGGACACTATGAGTTCGTGGTTATGCCTTTCGGCGTAACTAACGCGCCCGCAGTTTTCATGAATCTGATGAACCTGATTTTCTACGAATTTTTGGATAAGTTTGTCGTTATCTTCATTGACGACATTCTGATCTATTCGAAGTCGGAGGATGAGCATGCCTCGCACTTAAGGACGGTGTTGGAGATTTTGAGGAAGCATCGTTTGTATGCTAAGTTTTCGAAGTGCGAGTTTTGGCTGGATCGAGTTGCTTTTCTCGGGCATGTGGTGACTGGAGATGGTATTTCAGTGGATCCCGAGAAGATTAGGGCCATCAGGGAGTGGCATGTTCCGTCGTCGGCGTCTGAGATTCGGAGTTTTCTTGGACTTGCTGGTTACTATCGGTGATTCATTAAGGACTTTTCTCGTATTGCTGAGCCGATGACCAGGTTGACGTGGAAGGATGTTGCTTTTGTTTGGTCGGGTGATTGTGAGGGTGCTTTTGGTATCTTGAAGGAGAAGTTGACGACTGCCCCTATTCTTGTCGTGCCTGATCGCAGCGGTGGATTTGAGATCTTTTGCGATGCTTCTGGCAAGGGTCTCGGTTGTGTGTTGCATCAGCACGGGCATGTTGTGGCGTATGCGTCTCGTCAGCTTAAGGTTCATGAGAAGAATTATCCGACGCATGATTTGGAGTTGGCTGCCGTCGTGTTTGCTCTTAAGATTTGGAGGCACTTCTTGCTGAGTGAGAAAGTGAAGATTTTCACCGATCACAAAAGCTTGAAGTATATTTTCACTCAGAAGGAACTCAACATGCGACAGCGTCGATGGTTGGAGCTTATGGCGGATTATGATATTGATTTGCAGTTTCACCCTGGCAAGGTGAATGTGGTTCCAGATGCTTTGAGTAGGCTTCCAGCTGTGATGATTTTGACCTCGCAGTGGAGATTGCAGCAGGATTTTTGCGAGTCTGGTGTGGAGATTGTTCTTCCTGGAGAGGCTTCGTCGTTGATGTACATGCAGGTACAGTCGACGATCGTTGATCGGATTAAGGCTGGCCAGGCCGAGGATCCGAGGCTGGTGAAGATTCGGGAGCAGGTGGAAGCCGGTCTGCGGACTGACTTTTTGATTCATGAGGATGGCTCGCTGAGGTTTGGAGCCAGGTTGTGTGTGCCAGCTGGGGATATTAGAGAGGAGTTGATGGTGGAGGCACACAGTTCGCCGTATTCTGTGCATCCTGGTGGCACCAAGATGTACCAGGATCTTCGTCTGAATTATTGGTGGCATGGTATGAAGAGGAGCGTGGCTCGGAGTGTAGCCAAGTGCTTGGTTTGCCAGCAAGTGAAGGCGGAGCATCAGCGTTCGGCCGGGTTGCTACAACCGCTTCCGATTCCGGAGTGGAAGTGGCAACACATCACTATGGATTTCGTGACTGGACTACCTCGGAGTCCGAAGCAGAACGACGCGATTTGGGTGATCGTAGATCGATTGACCAAATCTGCGCACTTTATTCCGTTCCGAGTGGGACAGTCCACTGAGACGCTAGCAAGGAGATATATGGAGGTAAAAAAAATTCTTTTACTCTCCGTTTTTATTTCCTTTTCCTAGTTTGGATAGTGATGTAACGTGAATCGTGCAGGAGATTGTGCGACTTCATGGAGTCCCCGTGAGTATCGTGTCTGATAGAGACACGAGGTTCACATCTCAGTTCTGGCAGAGTTTGTAGAAGAGTTTGGGTACGCGTCTGAGTTTCAGCACGGCGTACCATCCGCAGACGGATGGCCAGTCCGAGAGGACGATTCAGATTTTGGAAGACATGCTGAGGGCGTGCATGTTGGATTTCAAGGGTTCGTGGGAGGACCATCTACACTTGGTGGAGTTTTCCTACAACAACAGCTTCCAGGCGAGTATTGGCATGGCGCCTTTCACCGCTCTTTATGGGAGGAAATGTCGATCGCCATTGAGTTGGGATGACGTTGGTGATCGGGAGTTGTTGGGACCTGAGATGATCGTGGAGGCCGTGGATATCGTCAGGAATATTCGGGAGAGGTTGAGAATTGCTCAGGACCGTTTTAAGCATTGGGCGGATGCTAAACGCCGTCCTTTGGAGTTTCAGCCGGGCGACCATGTGTTCTTGAAGATTTCCCCGAATCGTGTTGTGATTCGTTTTGGGAAGCGTGGGAAGTTGAGCCCGCAATACATTGGACCGTTTGACGTTTTGGAGAAGGTTGGCGAGGTAGCTTATCGCTTGGCCTTGCCGCCGTCTTTGGAAGGAGTTCACAATGTTTTCCATGTGTCGCAGCTTCGTCGATACATTAGCGATCCGTCTCATGCGGTGGATTTTTCGGAGATTACCGTTCGCCCCGATTTGACGTATGACCAGCATCCAGTGCAGATTCTGGACAGGCGTCAGAAATCGCTTCGGAACAAGATTGTCAATCTTGTGAGGGTGATGTGGCGACACGGTTCACCTGGAGAGTCTACTTGGGAGAATGAGGATGAGATGCGAGAGCGTTTCCCACTTTTGTTTCCGGACTCGTGATTTTTTGGAAATTCCGAGGACGGAATTTTTCTTAAGTTGGGGAGGATGTAACGACTGCTTTTCATGTATCTGGATTTATTATAATATAATATATGTTTTGGTGGATTTTCTCCTCTTGTGTGGTTTTCGTCTCCGTAGCTTTCATTTCCGATCGATTCGTCGTAATTTCTCGCTTCTTCCTTAGGATCGTCGATTTCGAAGTGTGTCACTCGTGACAGACTTCATAACGGTCGTATCTAACTATTAGATCAAGCCTAGGAGTCTTAGGAATCGATCCCGGGGCCCCGCGCTCTGTATCGGTACTTTTCTGTGCTCATTAGCCGGTATAAGAAGGGGCACCGACCGACTAGATGACGATCCAGTCGGTCGGCAATCCTTCTTGGACCGACTAGTTAGCTTTCTAAATTTCTCAGGAGTTACTGTTTATCGTTAGTCGGTCTAAGAACGTTGGTTGACCGACTAGGTTGCAAACTAGTCGGTCAGCAATGCTTCTTGAACCGACTAACTCATCATATTATTTTTGTATCAGTTACTGTTTACTCTTAGTCGGTCTAAGAACGTTCATCGGCCGACTAGATGCTAAACTAGTCGGTCAGTACTTGTTCATGGACCGACTAACTCTAGAATCCTATTTTCGTTCAGGAGTTACTGTTTGCACTTAGTCGGTCAGCGTTGGTCGACCGACTGACTAGTTGCCAAACTAGTCGGTCATTGGTTGCTCTTTGACCGACTAACTAGTGTTAAAACCCTAATTTCTGGGCAGCCGCCAGCTCAACCTATTTATACCCAACCCAAACGACTTCTTCTTCTCCAACACGACCCAAAACCCTAAAATCTTCCCCCTTCAGCCCCCATCTTCCTCCAAGCTCCATTCCTTCATTTCAAGCCCTAGAATCATCATCCAAACCATCCATTCACTCCATCTACCCCTCATCTTCCCCAAAATCTCACCAAAACCCATCAAAATCCCCAAATCCCCCAAAACCCTAGTTTCCCCAAACTTCTCCAATCTTTTCCAGATCTGATCCTAGGGTTCCCCGGAGTGTTCCTTCCGTCTCCTCTTGGTAAGAAATCGATTCCTCTATGTTTTCATAGTCTATTAGTATTTTTATGAAACCCTAATAAATTTCATGTTGTTTGATGGTTGTTCCCCCATAACAGTGATTTCCCCATAGATAGCATCCGTGTGACGAAGTGATCGTCAATCCCCGGTGCTAGGCAAGTGAAACTTGCATCCCTTGATTTAGGCCATGTCTTAGGCCATTTGCCTTGCTTTAGCGTAAAAGAGACTAGACGGTGAAAGGATAGCCGTCTAGACGCCATTGACCTAGCTTGACAACGAAGCTTGGTCCGTCACCCTCATCATGCTTGTATGTCACGTTTACTTTCCTTAACGGTACGCGTATTAACTGTTCATGTCATCCATGCATCCTTAACTGTCATTGCATTTCACCTGCCATGTTTAATTTAATTAACGGTACGCGAATATGTTCATGTCATTGCATTTCGCCTGTCACGTTTAAATACAATTAACGGTATGCGAATTATCTGCTCATGTCATTGCATGCTTGAATACTCATCGTGATTGCGTAGCATCGCTACATACTAGTGCTACTTGTTCCGGCCAGGTGCACCCCTACGCCATACTTATCAAATACACTTTCTGGCTCGTGTTCCAGAAGACGAGCTCATCACAGCCTGCGGGCAATAGGGCACTCGTTGAGTGACCCCTTGTACTTGATACTTGAACACAGCCTGCAGGCAATAGGGCACTCGTTGAGTGATCCCTTGTACCTTACTTGTTACTTGACATTACATGTCACCCCTACCACTTGATACTTGCCACTTGTACTCTCCTTTACCTTACATGTTACCACCGTACTTTACTTGCCATGCACCATGTTTTAATTGCTAGGTTGCTAGTTTACCATTATTCCCGTTTCCTTGCACAAGTCTTTCGACTTGCTGACATGTGCCCCTTTTCTCTTTTGGGTGACATATGTTAGAGCCCGAGCCTGAGTTACTTGTTGATGACGAGGTGCTTGCTGACGCCGAGCCCGTGCTTGTGTTTGACGGGGAGTACGTGGACACTGGGGACCAGTCCTAGTGTCTTCGTTGTGTTTTACTTTTGTTAGACAGTTGTTTTGTATTCGGTGCGTAGCACCCATACTTTGTTATGTCGTTTCTTTTGTTGGCCTTGTTCTGGGCCTTTAGACTCTTCTCTTTTAGCCTGGTGGCTTTTCTGGATGTTGAACTTATTTTCTTGTTGGACAATGTATGAGGTGTGAGATTTTATTTCAGTCTCTCCTTGTGTTATTATTGTTATTCTGTCGTGGTTACAGGGACCTGCTTATGTATTATTGACGCTTATCGGGTTTGGGGCTTCACAGCTCCACTCCCGTGCGGACCTTTTCACGTCTCGCCTCCATTTTAGGGAAGCGGTTCGTGACAGGCTACGTCGTCTTGCGGTAGTGAAGCAATGAACAGCGTAATTGCTGCAAGGCGTGCGGCAGATCTGGACGTCGGAGGGGACGATGGCTGCGACGTGGATAGGGACAGCAGCAAGGGGAGAGGCAGTGGGTTGTTCGGCCTTGGGATGAAGAGAGGGGAGCAGGGAGCATACTGCAGGTGGCTGGGGTACTCAGGCGTGGGCTTTAAGGCCAGAGGGGGCTGTCGTTTGTGTGTGGATAGCAGGGGGAAGAGGCCAGCGGTCTGCTGCATGGAGGATGTCTTGCGGCTCCAGGGGTGCGAGGACAGGAGGAGGGGCTGTCGGGTGTGTGTGGAGGCCGGCGGCAGGGTGAGTCTGTTGGGAGGAGGCCAGAGGGGGAAGGGTGCATGTCGCGGGGTCTGAGGTGAGAGGCCGGTCGTGGGATTCTTGCGTGGAGAGGAGGAGGTTGGCCAGCAGTAGCTGATGCACGCGCGGGGGTGGCTGGAGAAAGGGGTTGCCTGCAGATCTGTGGGGTTGGCGGGCTGCTGTTGCATGGAGGAGGCCGGTGGTGTTGCTGTTGTGTGGAGGAGGCCGACAGTGCTGCTGTTGCGTGGGGGAGGCCGACGGGTCTGGTGAGGGTGGCTTGCGTGGAGAGGAGGAGGGCTGATGGGTGTGCTGGTAGTTTTCAAAGGGGAGATAGGGTGGCCGGTAGGTGTTCGGGTTTTGGGGAAAACCCTAGGGTGATAGCTTACGTAGGGGAGAGGGAGAGTGGGTAAAAATAGGCTAGCTGTTCATTTGGTGCGGCTGAACAGATGGGAAACCCTATTCTTAGGTGTACTCCTCTCTGTATGTATCAATATATATAGAATAAGGGGAGAGAGAGATAGGTACATGTGAGAGGAAAAATCTAGGGAGTGATATGGGGAAATGGTTGCGTGATTTGAGGGGTACGGTTTTGGGTAGTTTTAATTAGGATTTGATTTTTAAAAATGTGAGTGGAAATTGAATTTTGATAGCTTAGGGAAATAAACCATATTAAGGATAATGGGCTTAGCGGGTCGGTCAAACAACATCCAAAAATTACAAGAAAAATACCGAAACGATCGTGACGACGCGAGGTTTGAGAATACGAGGTCTGGCCACGTGCTAGGCCTACCGAAAACAATAATAAAAATAAGGTATGAAAGTACACATTTCGAGCAAAATACGTATGAAATACGCGTGTCGGAAGACGACTGTTACAACCTACCCACCTTAAGAAAAATTCGGCCCTCGGAATTTCTAACACCTATTGCTCAAGAAACAAATGAGGGTAGCACTCTCTCATCTCATCTTTCCTATCCTAGGTGGACTCTCCTAGCGATCCGTGACGCTACATCACTCTCACCAGATCGACTACCTTGTTCCTCAACTGCTTCTGTCGACGGTCCAAAATCTGCACTGGCTGCTGCTCATAAGTCAGGTTCGGTCGGACCGTAATCTCTGAAAAGTCCACAGTGTGCGATGGGTCACTGATGTATTGACGTAGCTGAGATACGTGAAACACGTCGTGAACTCCCTTCAAAGATGGTGGTAGAGCAAGGCAATAAGCCAATGCTCCCACATGCTCCAGCACGTCAAATGGTCCAATAGACCTCGGACTAAGCTTTCCCTTCTTCCCGAAACGAATGACTCCGTGGTTCGGAGAAATCTTCAGGAAAACATGATCTCCTAGCTAAAACTCCAAAGGTTGTCTCTTGGTGTCCGCCCAATGCTTGTAGCGGTCCTGAGCAATCTGAAGCTTATCCATGATGTCTCTCACGACATCCACTGCTTCCAAAATCTTCTCTGGACCTAACAGCTCTCTGTCTCCAATGTCATCCCAGCTTAGTGGCGATCGACATTTCCTTCCATATAAAGCAGAAAATGGCGACATGCCAATGCTCGCCTGATAGCTGTAGTTGTAGGAGAATTCTACTAAATGGAGATGGTCCTCCCACGATCCCTTCAGATCGAGCGTACAAGCTCGCAGCATATCCTCCAGAATCTGGATCGTCCTTTTCGACTGGCCATCAGTCTGCATGTGGTACGCCGTGCTGAAACGCAGACTCGTACCAAGGTTCTCTTATAGGCTCTTCCAAAACTGAGATGTGAATCTCGAGTCCCTGTCGGATACGATACTCACCAGAACTCCATGTAAGCGCACAATCTCCTGTACGTACATGGTCTACATCATGAACTAAACTCCAGGAGGAACTATAAATAGAGAACTAAAATATCTTTACCTCCAAATACTTCCTCGCCAAGATTTCCGTGGAATGTCCCACTTGGAAAGGTATGAAATGCACAAACTTGGTCAATCAATCAATGATCATCCAGACAGCATCGTTCTGCTTCGGGCTCCGAGTTAGGCCTGTCACGAAATCCATTGTGATGTATTGCCACTTCCACTCTGGAATAGGAAGCGGTTGTAGCAATCCTGGGGTTCGATGGTGCTATGCCTTCACTTGCTGGCATACCAAACACTTGGCAACGATCCATGCCACACTCCTCTTTATGCCAATCCACCAATAGTTCAGACGAAGGTCTTTGTACATCTTCGTGCTTCCAGGATGTATGGATAAGGCGAGCTATGTGCCTCATTCAGCAGCTCATCTCTAATGTCTCCTGCAGGTACGCAGAGTCTACTGCCATATCTCAGGGATCCATCCTCATGAATGATGAACTACATCCGTAATCCAGCTTCTACATGCCTTCTGATCCTCTGCAGCTTCGGGTCTCCTGCCTGAGCTGCCTTGATACGATCCACAATCGTTGACTGAATCTACAAGTTCATTAACGAAACGATCACTCCTGGTAAGACAACCACAATGTTCATCCCTCCCAGCTCATGCTGTATTTTTCAATCGGCAGTATGCATCATCACTGCGGGGAGTCTACTCAAGGCATCTGGTACAACATTCACCTTCCCCGGGTGATACTGCAGATCTATCTCATAATCTGCCATCAGCTCCAACCATCGTCTCTGATGCATGTTGAACTCCTTCTGAGTAAATATATACTTCAAGCTTTTGTGATCGGTGAATATTTTCACGCTCTCACTTAGCAGGAAGTGTCTCCAGATCTTCAGCACAAAAATCACGGCTGCTAGCTCCAGATCATGTGTCGGGTAGTTCTTCTCATGATTCTTCAACTGTCGTAAAGCGTACACGAACACATGACCATGCTGATGCAGGACACATCCGAGACCCTTGCCGGATGCATCACAGTAAATCTTGAAGCCTCCGCTCCGATCCGGTACCGCCAAAACCGGCGATGTGGTCAATCTCGCCTTCAAAATACTGAAAGCCTTCTCGCAATCCTCTGACCAGACAAACTCAATGTCCTTCCTCGTCAGCTTCATCATCGGCTCCGCAATTCTCGAAAATTTCTTAATGAAACGACGGTAGTAGCCAGCTAATCCAAGAAAGCTCCTGATATCTGATGCCGACTGCGACGTCGGCCACTCGCTGACTGATCTGACCTTCTCCGGATCTACTGATATGCCATCTCCAGACACCACATGTCCCAGGAATGCGACTCTGTCCAACCAGAACTCACACTTACTATACTTGACATAAATTCAATGATGCCTCAGTGTCTCCAACACTATCCTCAGATGTCAGCTGTGCTCCTCCTTAGACTTCGAGTAAATAAAAATGCCGTCGATAAAAATAACTACAAACTTATCCAGAAAGTCATAGAAGATCAAATTCATTAAGTTCATGAACACTGCGGGAGCATTGGTCACACCGAAAGGCATGACTACGAACTCATAGTGTCCGTACTTTGTCCTGAATGTCGTCTTCGGAATGTCATCCTTCTTCACCTTCAACTGATGGTACCCGCTCCTCAAATCCAGTTTCGAGAAGACTCTCAAACCTCCGAGCTGGTCAAATATGTCATCAATGCGGGGCAGCGGATACTTGTTCTTCACAGTCACTACATTCAGCCCTCTGTAATCCATACACATCCTGCAGGATCCATCCTTCTTCTTCACTAATAAGACTGGTGCACCACAAGGTGACACACCAGGATGTATGAATCCCTTCTGCAACAGTTCGTCCAACTGCTTCCGTAGCTCCTCAAGCTCTGCAGGAGCCATCCGATACGACGCCTTCAAAATAGGTCTTCGGGGAAGACGTCGTCGAAGTCTCTGACGACTGCTGGTCTACTGATCTCCATTTGCATGGCGACAATGATCGACTCCTCCGGCTTGGCCCAGAATCTAACGGGCCCAAGCGATCGTTCTTTGCTATGAAACTCGAACTCCTGGTGGCCTGGTATACTGAACACCACCTTCTTGCTGCGACAATTGATTGAAGCATGGAAATCTTCCAACCAATCGATGCCAAGAACAACATCGAAATGCGATAGGTCATGGATAATGAAGTCGGCATAGAGCTCATGTCCACTGATCACCAACGGTATCGATCGGCATCCCAAATTAACCGTTTCTACTCCGTTCCCTGTAGCGATATCCCAACACTTTGGAAGCATATGGGTGGGAATGGAGTGCTCTGTTACGAATCTCCGAGTTATGATGCACATAGATGGACCGGAGTCGAACAAGTTTAGTGCCGGATGAGATGACACTAAGATGGTGCCTAAGATAAAGAGATCATAACTAAGGTCAAACAACGGTCACTAATCTAACTAGTCAGGTCATACAAACACATGCAAAAAAGTATGAACTATACTATAATAAGAAAGACTCGTTCTAAAAGATTACCTGCAATGACGCCATCCACGTCCTCAGCCTCCACGGCTGTCATGGTATATGCTGACCTCCAAGGTGGCACTGCTTGCCGGTAAACCTGCTCATGTGGTGCCAAAGGGGAGTCTACGAACAACAGATCCTCTCTGAATAGGTGCAGGCGATACACGCTGCACTGGGGCTGGTGCTCTGTCCATAGCATGGTGTGACCTCAGACAATCTCTAGCAACGTGTGTGGCATCTCCACACACCAGACACAACCCCAGCTTCTTCCTGCAATTGCTCTGTGTATGCCCCGGTTTACCACAGAAAAGGCATGGGCCCTTGGCCTGATTCTGTGTAGGTGCTCCTGGCCTCTTGAAAGGCACGGTCCGAAAGGGTCACATAACAGGCCTAACTGCTGGCATGTACTACTTCTCGGTCGCTTTCCTACACAAGCAGGAGGATCAGGTAGTCTCGCCATAGTCTCATGGTTCCTGGCTGCGTTCAGTACAGCCTCCATAGTAGTCATGTCCGCCGAAGTTATAGAAGCCTGGATCTTGGGGTGCAGCCCCTGGCAAAACTGATTAGCTCGGTTCTCCTCTTTCTAGACCATGTTCGGGGCAAAACGGCTCTGTAGGAAGATATATGCCCATAAGGCAATTTATCTTGATTATACGTCTTGTTCATACCGTATATGGTACGTATTATTCTAAGTATAAAATCTTTTGTATTAATATACTTGGATAATATCCATATACTTAGAGTTAGGTCCTTACATATCTAGATGAGATCTCGATTATGAGTAAGTAAGAGACCGAATAGAAACGTAAGTCTAAAACGGTTCGTGATCATAGATGTGTAGAGAACTGGATATCGACACATCGGATAGATCACTGTGTCTTCGTCTTACCTTCGGGTAATGATGATCTCATAGTCATTCGACTTGCTGAAGTCGGAGACGAGACACAGGTGCTCATTGGAGAATGAGTTCACTGAACGACCAAGTTAGAGTTATTAAATGGTTAACTTTAATGATCTGTCTTCAATAACTCTAGGGTGATGATAGGTTAGTTGATCCTTAAGACCTGAAGTCATCTGTATAAACCTGTGAACGGATGGTGTAGCTTAGACCCATGATCTAGCTTCGAGGACCAGTCCTGATGAAAGATCTTAGGTTGGGTTGCACCTGAAGCTCTCTAGGTGAGTAAGTGACTAAGAAGGGATTCGTCACTTCCATTAAAGGGAAGTTAGTGTTATAGGCTCAGTACGGTCTTTATGTTAATCCTCGGCCGGGGTACGTTGCAAGTAGTACAACGTGTATACAATAAAGACCGCCGTATACTGACCAATGTTGTCTAATGGGGTTGACAGAAAACCATACCCTAGGCCAACATCAAACACAGTCTTGACGAAGGGATTTTAGCTAACGGAATTCATCACTGACACAGCCAATGCAAACCCTATAATACTTTTGTCAAAGGGTCGATCACGTTATGATGACTCTGAAACAGGGACGACAGCTACTGCTCGTAGTGACCGTCGTCTAGGGGTTTCGAGCCCCAACCTGTAGTAAGGTCAGGCTGTAGGGTCTCACACCGAGTAGTACTCGTGTCTTAGTAATAGGAATATAGAATAGAGAGAAATTTCATTTGATGATATTCACAAGTTAAGTTGTGAAAGTTAGTCGCAATAGCAATAAGGACATAACGTTGCATTAGATGCTAACTTTAACTAAACGTGTTGTAAATTAGTTACGAAAAAATTTAGTAGGAACAAACTTGTTGGAAAGGGTTACCTGGATGACGGGATCGTCCCGGTCTAAACACAGGTTCAAACCGTGTCCAAATCGGAGCTCAAACGAGCCCAGAAACGCAGAAAGAGTTCAAGGGGAAGTGGGTTAGACCCACCGGGCCAAGAGGCCCATGTGCAAGGGCAAAACGGGCGCGGCCCGCTGCAGCAGCGGGCATGGCCCGCTGTGTGCAGAGGGTGGGCGCCCGCTGCATTAGCGGGCACGCCCCGCTGCACGCAGCGGGCCAGCGCCCGCTTGTTCAGCGGGCGCAGCCCGCTGCTTGCAGCGGGCGGGTGGCCCGCCCTTCCCCCCTTGGGCGGGCGCGCCCGCAACTTAAGTCAATTAGGGTTTTTTTTTGAAACCCTAATGACGGCTACGAATTTTGAGAAATTGCTAAACTTTGAGCAATTGTTTGAGGGGTCAAACGAAGTCGAAATTCGTCGCCGTCAGTTCCTACGCGTTCACCATTCCAAGCTCTTCTGATTGATAGCTTGTTTGGTGTCTGAAGTTTAGTATGTGAGGAGAATTAATTCGTTAAAGTTTGACTTTGTGAAAGGCTAACTTTAAAATTGAAATTAAGCCAAATGGCTTAATTGTTTTTCTCTTCATGGGAATTGTCCCACATTGCCCGCAACGAGATGTTGAGTGCTCACTCCCTATATAAATAGGGGTGCACTCTCCTCGTTGAAATACACACCAGTCAACGATCGGGTAGCTCCAAATTATTGAGCAAGCTCGGTCCGCGACTAAATCTCTCTCTCTACTTTCCTATTCTCTGGAGTAGTCCTAGCACGACTACGAAAGGGGTTTGGATCCGATCCGGACGTCTAAGACGCGGGTTTCTTCTCAAGTGAAACTTTCTACCGCGTGTGATCGGCTCAGAGGCGAAAGCGGCTCGGGCGGATCAGTGCGAGGGTGCGAGGCGGCTCAGGGAGATCGGGTCAACGCGGCTCGGCTACGAGGAGCTTCTCAAGACGGTGCGGTACATCTTGCCTGCTCCAGGGCCAAGATTCCGGGTATGTGGTTAAGCGTTTTAGCGTAATTTTAATTAGTCGCTTAGTTTAGATCCTTCTTGGAGTGGTCAGACCCACTCCAAGTCGGCATAGATCGGGCTGGGTTCTGGTTCCCCAGAGCCTAGCTAAATTGTTTAGCTAGTGTAGAAATTAAGATTTCTGTTTTTCCGCTGCGCCTATGTGCCTCCGTGGTCCGTCCGACTTAGGACGAATACGGATCCGAGCTCTGGGGGTCCGCCAAAACCCCAACAGTGGTATCGGAGCCACGGTTATGCTATAGATCTACTATATCGACTTTTTAAAATAGTTAAAAAAAATGCTTAGCTTTCATGTACAAACTATTTTGCTTAATGTTAAATAGTTTTTTTAAAATTGTTTCGTGTTTTTTAAAAAATTGTTTATGCAACACGAAAATTTTATTTTGGACTATTTACTTTATGCGATAAATTTTAAATAGGCATCCAACATTTAAATACTGTATAAAATTTTTGAAATATGAAAAATTTTAAAGGGTATTTAAAGTTTATGTAAACTTTAGAAAAATTTTATTTTTGAAATTTAAGAATTTTTCTTTAGTTACATAAAAGTTAGAAATCTTTAAACTTTATTTGAAAGCTTCTAAAAAGGATTTCTAAAAGATTTTAAAAGAGTTTTAAAATTGTTTTAAATATGTAAATAATAGAAATAATTTTATTTCATGAGATGTAATATAAATTAATTTCTTTTACTACATAGATGTTTCTAAAATTTTTATGTGATATTTTAATTTTAGAAATAAGGTTAAAAAATTTTAAAGGCCTAGGTTTAAAATTATTAGATAATTTTGTACGACCTAGTTTTATGCGATAAAATTTTTTTTATGAAGGCTTTAAATTTTAATCTTTAATTTTAAGTGTTAAAATTTAGATTTGCATGTTTGTATTATATAGATAATTTTTAAAACTTGCAAATACCTTTTATATGTCACTAAAAATGAAACTTTCTTTTATGCCGATAAAGTTAGTTGCTTCATTTCATGTTGTATAATGTATACACAAACCTTGTTAGGTTAGCCATTAAAACATGATAGTGACATGTTATATTTGATAAAACAAAACAACATTGAACCTAATACCTGATTAGGGTAGTCCCTTTGTTTGGAAATCATTTCATTAAAATGTTTAAATAATGATTTTCACAAAAGACAAAAATGTTGAATTGTTTTATTAAAAACCTAATAAGATTTGGGTAGTAAGTTGAACGTAGAACCTTATAGTTGATAAGGACTTAATAAAAGATGTTCAACCAATCTGAAAAATTTTGAATTTTAGGATCCACTAGTTGATAAGGATTAACTAGTTCTTTTAAATAAAAGCCATTTAGTTGTTTGGAAAACATAAGATTGATGACAACTCCTTCAATGGATCATGATGTCGGTCAATGTGCTTGGCTAAAGTTTTTGGACCAACCTAGCTAGACTGGGTAACAAGTGGTCCTGGCTTAGTCAATTCCCTGGCCGCGTCTGCTGGACCGCAAGGAGTCGATTCATGACTATGTAAGTCCATCGACTATACCTAAGTCAATACGATAATAATCTTGTTCAAGATAAATCGTAGCCCTCCTTGTTTTAGGAGTTGGCAACTGTAAGAAACATGTTCCGGTTGTTGAGCTACACTCAAGCCGTGACATGTCAATCTTATAGAAACCGATTTCTTGATTGACATCTTAACCTGACTGAAACCGTTGTCTCATCCCTCGAGCTTCGGCGTAAGTCTAACCAAGAATGTAGTCTAAGACCTGACCCAAACCGGCGCGTCGTGCATACACCGAGCAAAGGGGCAAGTCAGGCTAGACACGAAAACAAGGGTCCGACTAGGCTAGCCATTGTGATCCGGATGAGCACACTCATGATCACAAATGACTAGGGGTAAAAATCGATAGGGAATCATAGTAAATATGATTGACGACGAGTTCGTCTACCGACTGCAGAGTCGGACAACTTGTTGAGATACACTCAAGGTTGTCAGACTCACGGTAGTCGGATCCCTCTCTCACAAATATTATTTTATAATAAATTTTTTATTATTATGGCTTTAAATAAATTTAGTGGGAGAATATAGTTTTATTAAAACCATTAAAACTATACTACGAACATATACTAACTAAAGTATCTATAAAATACAGAATGGATTCGGGACTTAGATACATGGTTGAGAAGAACGTGCTGGATGGAACGAACTACAAAGACTGGCTTAGGAACATCAAGTTGGTCCTTTCCCTAGCCGGAATAGGATACGTACTGTTCGAGGACGCTCCAGATAAGCCGGATGAAGATTCGACCCACGAGGAAAAGGAAGCCTACAAATTGTACCAGAGGGATGCAGAGAAGGCCAGGTGCCTTACTCTGGCTTCGATGACCAACGAGTTGCAGAGGAAGCATGAACATATGGATGTTCAAAGCATGCTCCTCAACGCACAAGAGTTGTATGGCAAGCGATCAAGAGCTGCCAAGTTCGAGGCCACTAGCAACCTCTGGGGCACCAAGATGGGGACGAAACCCGTACAGGATCATGTTATCAAGATGATCGGGTACGTAGAGGACGCCGCCCAGTTAGGATTTATCCTGGACAATGAGATGTCCACGGACATTATCCTAAAGTCTTTGACTCCTGATTTCAAGCCTTTTATAACTGGCTTTATAATGAACAGCCTTGAGACGGATCTTCCGGGTCTCCTCAATATGCTCCGGCAGTTTGAGGAGATTCATAAGAAGCCGGCTGCACTGGTTGTTGGCTCTGCTACTTCCGACCAGCCGAAAGGCAAAGGGAAGAAGAGGCAGGTCCCACAACCTGCGAAGGCTAAGAATGGGAAGAAAAAGAACAAAGGGGCCCCGTCGAAATCTGAGTGCTTCCATTGCCACAAGATTGGCCACTGGAAGAGGAACTGCAAGATCTATCTTGCAGAGAAGAAGAAGGGGCATACTGATGCCTCTACCTCAGGTACAAATTAAAATTCAATTAAATGCAATCATTTCCATTCATATAGTATGAGATACTTATAGACATCTGTGTACTGTATACAGGTGGCTGATAAGAACTGGAGATTAGAGAAGCACGGAGATCGGTCGGCAATTAAAGCAACAGTTGCTGCTGGGACCGCTCAAAGACTTCTGGAGACGCTGATCGTGATGGAGATGATATTTTTCTTATTTGAATAAAATGTATCATCTTTAAAGATCGAAAACAATGAATGAGTGCTTTGCACTCAAAGTTTATTTTTGATAAACAAATTAAGGTTCCTTTTATGAACCCGTTGTTTTGGAATGAATGTCTCGATTGTTGCAATTGAAATTGAATTGGCTCAAATTCTGTGGATGTGACTTTTCTGTGATGGTTGCGTATATTTTCGAATAATGATGTATAGCTTCGATAATATTGATTTTGAAGCTGACTAAATGTCTGAAGTCAATCAGTAGTTAAGTATAGGTTCCAGGGGGCGTATAAATTGTGTGCAATCACAATAAATACGCATATCAATATTAACTCGTGATTAACTGCATTTAGTTATTAAAAGAGTTAATACTAAATGTGGTTAAAGGAATAAGTACAGTATAGGACGTTTTGATTGAACGAGTCAATGTCAAGTTTCCTTAAAACGATCTTGACTTGACTCATTCGTCAAACCGAATCTGACACTTGTGCATTCCATCTAAGGCACTTACCAAATGGTTATATTTTGCACATAAACCTAAATATGATTTAGATATTATGTTAAAGAAATTTGACCAGGTAATTCTTAAAGTCAGTGGGAGCGAGCTCATATACTTAGTTCTGTTTTTCGGACTAAGTAAAAAGGATTTTTCACTTTAATGAATCTTCTATATAAATCATTAAGTCAAAATTGTTTTGATTTAATAGTATATATAGAGACTTAGGGCGTCAAATGTGTACTTGACATATAGACACAATAAAGTGGAGTGAGCTAGAACTGACTTACGGAAATGTAAGACCCCACATCTAAATAGTATAAGCTAACTGTTAGCTATACAAAGTTAGGAAAATTGATCCAGATCATTTTTCCAAAGGATCAACCCTGTGTGATCAAGAGATGTAATTTCAATCCATTAAAATTCGTTGTAGATACTTATTAGTAGAACCATTCTTAGGTTTGCCATATCAAATGTCAAAGTGACTGATATGCTATAACGGGATGAGATACCGAGATAAATAGCCTAAGTGCAAGTGGGAGATGTAGGAAGATATATGCCCATAAGGCAATTTATCTTGATTATACGTCTTGTTCATACCGTATATGGTACGTATTATTCTAAGTATAAAATCGTTTGTATTAATATACTTGGATAATATCCATAGACTTAGAGTTAGGTCCTTACATATCTAGATGAGATCTCGATTATGAGTAAGTAAGAGACCGAATAGAAACGTAAGTCTAAAACGGTTCGTGATCATAGATGTGTCGAGAACTGGATATCGACACATCGGATAGATCACTGTGTCTTCGTCTTACCTTCGGGTAATGATGATCTCATAGTCATTCGACTTGCTGAAGTCGGAGACGAGACACAGGTGCTCATTGGAGAATGAGTTCACTGAACGACCAAGTTAGAGTTATTAAATGGTTAACTTTAATGATCTGTCTTCAATAACTCTAGGGTGATGATAGGTTAGTTGATCCTTAAGACCTGAAGTCATCTGTATAAACCTGTGAACGGACGGTGTAGCTTAGACCCATGATCTAGCTTCGAGGACCAGTCCTGATGAAAGATCTTAGGTTGGGTTGCACCTGAAGCTCTCTAGGTGAGTAAGTGACTAAGAAGGGATTCGTCACTTCCATTAAAGGGAAGTTAGTGTTATAGGCTCAGTACGGTCTTTATGTTAATCCTCGGCCGGGGTACGTTGCAAGTAGTACAACGTGTATACAATAAAGACCGCCGTATACTGACCAATGTTGTCTAATGGGGTTGACAGAAAACCATACCCTAGGCCAACATCAAACACAGTCTTGACGAAGGGATTTTAGCTAACGGAATTCATCACTGACACAGCCAATGCAAACCCTATGATACTTTTGTCAAAGGGTCGATCACGTTATGATGACTCTGAAACAGGGACGACAGCTACTGCTCGTAGTGACCGTCGTCTAGGGGTTTCGAGCCCCAACCTGTAGTAAGGTCAGGCTGTAGGGTCTCACACCGAGTAGTACTCGTGTCTTAGTAATAGGAATATAGAATAGAGAGAAATGTCATTTGATGATATTCACAAGTTAAGTTGTGAAAGTTAGTCGCAATAGCAATAGGGACATAACGTTGCATTAGATGCTAACTTTAACTAAACGTGTTGTAAATTAGTTACGACGAATTTAGTAGGAACAAACTTGTTGGAAAGGGTTACCTGGATGACGGGATCGTCCCGGTCTAAACACAGGTTCAAACCGTGTCCAAATCGGAGCTCAAACGAGCCCAGAAACGCAGAAAGAGTTCAAGGGGAAGTGGGTTAGACCCACCGGGCCAAGAGGCCCATGTGCAAGGGCAAAACGGGCGCGGCCCGCTGCAGCAGCGGGCATGGCCCGCTGTGTGCAGCGGGTGGGCGCCCGCTACATTAGCGGTCGTGGCCCGCTGCACAGCGGGCCAGCGCCCGCTGATGCAGCGGGCACGGCCCGCTGCAAGCGGGCGCAGCCCGCTGCACTGCGGGCCCGCGCCTGCTTGTGCAGCGGGCCAGCGCCCGCTGCAGCAGCGGGTGGGTGGCCCGCCCTTCCCCCCTTGGGCGGGTGCGCCCGCTAAGTCTAGCGGGCGCGCCCGCAACTTAAGTCAATTAGGGTTTTTTTTTTTGAAACCCTAATGACGGCTACGAATTTTGAGAAATTGCTAAACTTTGAGCAATTGTTTGAGGGGTCAAACGAAGTCGAAATTCGTCGCCGTCAGTTCCTACGCGTTCACCATTCCAAGCTCTTCTGATTGATAGCTTGTTTGGTGTCTGAAGTTTAGTATGTGAGGAGAATTAATTCGTTAAAGTTTGACTTTGTGAAAGGCTAACTTTAAAATTGAAATTAAGCCAAATGGCTTAATTGTTTTTCTCTTCATGGGAATTGTCCCACATTGCCAGCAACGAGATGTTGAGTGCTCACTCCCTATATAAATAGGGGTGCACTCTCCTCGTTGAAATACACACCAGTCAACGATCGGGTAGCTCCAAATTATTGAGCAAGCTCGGTCTGCGACTAAATCTCTCTCTCTACTTTCCTATTCTCTGGAGTAGTCCTAGCACGACTACGAAAGGGGTTTGGATCCGATCCGGACGTCTAAGACGCGGGTTTCTTCTCAAGTGAAACTTTCTACCGCGTGTGATCGGCTCGGAGGCGAAAGCGGCTCGGGCGGATCGGTGCGAGGGTGCGAGGCGGCTCAGGGAGATCGGGTCAACGCGGCTCGGCTACGAGGAGCTTCTCAAGACGGTGCGGTACATCTTGCCTGCTCCAGGGCCAAGATTCCGGGTATGTGGTTAAGCGTTTTAGCGTAATTTTAATTAGTCGCTTAGTGTAGATCCTTCTTGGAGTGGTCAGACCCACTCCAAGTCGGCATAGATCGGGCTGGGTTCTGGTTCCCCAGAGCCTAGCTAAATTGTTTAGCTAGTGTAGAAATTAAGATTTCTGTTTTTCCGCTGCGCCTATGTGCCTCCGTGGTCCGTCCGACTTAGGACGGATACGGATCCGAGCTCTGGGGGTCCGCCAAAACCCCAACAGGCTCAACATCTCAAACTCTGCCTCGTACTCATCCACTGACATACTCCCATGTGTCAGATTCACAAACAGCTGTAAGAGCTCCCTCTTCGCAGCCTTAGGAAAATATTTCTCCTTGAACATGGATCTGAAAATGCTCCACCCAACTAACTTTTACAGATGCTTCTCCTTTAAGCACCACCAGTTCCTCACATTATCAGTCAGCTGCAGCTTCGCTACTTCCACCTTGGTCTCCTCAGGTATCTTGGCAGCTATCAGTTTGTCCTCAGTGCTCTGGATCCATTCATCAGCATCCAGTGGTCCATTCCTTCCAAAAAAGGTCCTCGGCTGTAGCTCATTGAACTGCTTCACTCCAGGTGCAGCTCGAGGTACAGGCAGCGGCGGCGGTGGTGGTGCAGCCTGAGCAGCACGGGCAGCCTGATGTGTCTGCTCAACCAGCTGATGCTGAACGTCTAGCTCTCTCTTATGAAGCCTAGAAATTGGTAGAATTCACCACCTTGGATGTCCATGGCTCTGTCGGCTGAGGTCCCGGCTCGGGTATTGCATCTTTCGGCCATCATGTTGACAAGAAAACCCCAATTTAGACTTTACACATGTTAAACTGGATAGTAAATGAATGTGAGTACTTTTAATGTTTCGAACTTTTCGCATGGACCTGTGTGGGCCACCACAAAAACATATCACTCCCCACTTCCCATAATACGGAAGCGAGGACATGACAAAGGTCTGCATGGACCGGAGCTGTGAAGCTCGGACCCAATAAGCGTCTGTAGAGGTACACCAAACGAAGTACATGTTCTTGCATTTAAAGTTCAGAAAAATAATAGTACTGAAAGGAAACAGCATTCATTCATTAAAATAATAATCCAGCAGGTACAAGAAATCTAAAAAGAAAGCCTCGCATGGCTACAACTGAAAGGAAACTAGTGGTGCTACGTACCCAACCTAGACATGAAAGTAAAATGGTGCTACGCCCCAAACTAGAAAGCTGTAACTCCAAATTAGCAACAGAAGGAGAGCTCTAGGACTGGTCCTTGTCCGGATCGTACTCCTGAGCAACGTACTCCTGCTCCAGATCCTCGGGTACTGCCTCATGATCCACGAACTCTGTCTCGATACATGACATACAAACACCCAAGAGAAAAGGAGTTGCATGTCAGGCAGAGTCTACAAGTAAAGGTAAGAAGACTCTAATGCAAGGCGTATGTGATTAAAAGGCAAGTATTTAAATGATATGTTATAAGATGCAGCAGCATGACATTTAAGACAAGACAAGACAAAACGTATGTGTCAAGAGGGTTCACGCCTTACGGATAGAGGGCGGCCAAACCCTCTAAACTGTGCGACCGCTCAACCCTACCCCACCCAAGTGCACAAGACAAGTCTGTACAAGGGATCACTCACTCTGCTAGGTGAGTGCCCTATTTTCTGCAGACTCTGTATCCATACAAGGGATCACTCTCTTTGTCTTGGAGAGTGCTCTATTGCCTGCAGCCTGTGCAAGACATTTTATGAATGATGTTACATGGCATGACATGAGTAATGTATGTTCTTTTCATTCTAGGGGGGGTCCACACGCACGCACACACAGATAGTTCCTAGCATGATAATTATAGCAGTATATACCTAGACTTCGTCGTCAAGTCTAGTCTGTTGTAAGGGTGTACCAGATGCTATCATTTCACGTCTGGTTCTCTTGTTTAATAATTTACAATTTTAGAGGAAATGGCCTAAACATGGCCGTAACTACGCAAGTGAACACACTTGCCTGAAGTGGCTAGAAGTACGTCCGTCGAAAGCGCCTTGTCACGGGCAGTGGGTTGGATATGGTTCGTTGAAATAAATTAAGGTGACGGTGTCAGGTTGCATTTTTGGAAGTCTTATTATGGTATGTTTCTAAAAATTGAAGTGGCTATCCTGGCAGTCTCAAATCACAAGTTCTTATGATCAAACCTATTCTAGTGTTCTCTATGACGATTCTATCATATGTGCACAGTCAAAATAGTTCGATCGTCGGCCCTAGTTGTTACAACAATTTAATGGTGCGTAAAAGTAAATTTAGTGAGTTAAGTTGTCGATTTTTAGTTAGGTTTTGGTGACGTACGATGTGGGTTACTACGAGCGAGAGGACCAACCTAGTACGACGAACACGCACGGGTTCGACGTCGGATCTGAAAACAGTGCCGGATCTCTTCGTCTTCGGTTCCTCGACTACGGGTAGCGCAGTAAGGAAGTTGCCTCGGGATCATTTCGGCTACAGGTAGCGCAGCGAAACAATGTATACGGGAGGGGCAGCGGCTACGTCGTCTTGCGGCAGCGAAGCAGAAAACAGCTGCAATGGCTGCAAGGCGTGTGGAAGATCTGGACGTCAGAGGGGACGACGGCCACGACGTGGATAAGGACAGCAGCAAGGGGAGAGGCCGTGGGCAATTTGGCCTTGGGGATGAAGCAAGGGGAGCGAGGAGTAGACTGCAGGTGGCCGGGGTGCTCGGACGTAGAGTTTAAGGCCGGAGGGGGCTGTCGTTTACGTGTGGACAGCAGGGGGAAGAGGCCGGTGGTCTGCTGTGTGGAGGATGGCCTGCAGCTCTGGGGGTTTGCACGAGGACAGAAGGAGGGGCTGTCGGTTGTGTGTGGAGGTCGGCGGTAGGGTGAGTCTGTTGGGAGGATGTCGGAGGGGGAAGGGTGCAGGTCGAGGGGTCTGGGGGGGAGAGGCCAGACGTGGGGTTCTTGTGTGGAGAGGAGGAGGTTGGCCGGTAGTAGCTGATACGCACGCGGGGTGTCCGGAGCAAGGGGTTGCCGGCGGATCAGTGGGGTTGGCGGGCTGTTCATTAGTGCGGCTCAACAGATGGGAAACCCTAGTTCTTAGGTTTACTCCTCTCTTTAGGTATATATATATATATATATATATATAGAATAAGTGGGGGAGAGAGAGATAAGTACGTGTAAGAGGAAAATTTTGGGGAGTGATATGGGGAAAGGGTTGAGTGATTTGAGGGGTACGGTTTCGGGTAGTTTTAATTAGGATTTGATTTTTAAAAACGTGAGTGGAAATTGAATTTCGAAAGCTTAGGGAAATAAACCATATTAAGGATAATGGGCTTAGCGGGTCGGTCAAACGACATCCAAAAATTACGAGAAAAATACCGGGACGATCATGACGATGCGAGGTTCGAGAAAACGGGGTCTGGCCACGTGCTAGGCCTACCAAAAACAGTAATAAAAAATAACGTACGAAAATACACATTCCGAGAAAAATACGTACGAAATATGCGCGGTCGGAAGACGACCGTTACACTGATGCTATTAGTCGCATGCCGGCAGTGATGATGTTGACGACATATAGAGAACTTTGGGGTGATATTTGGCAGATGGAGATTGAAGTTGTCTTACCTGGTTCAACAGTAGTGATGATGAATTTGCAGGTTCAATCTGATTTAGTTGAGAGAATTAAGACAGCTCAGTCTGGAGATGATAAGCTGAAGAAAATTCAAGAGCAGAGGAAGGCCGGACTTCGTAATGATTTCTGTATTCATGGAGATGGGTCTCTACGATTTGGAAGCAGAATTTGTGTGCCATCAGGTGACATTCAGGATGAACTGTTGAGAGAAGCTCATAGCTCACCTTATTCTATCCATCCTGGATGCACCAAAATGTAAGTGATTTGCGGCAGCATTTTTGGTGGCATGGCATGAAGCGTAGTGTGTCTAGGAGTGTAGCTTCATGTTTGACTTGTCAGCAAGTCAAGGCCAAGCACCAGAGAACGACAGGTCTTTTGCCGCCTCTTCCGATTCCAAAGTGGAAGTGGCAGCATGTGACGATGGATTTCGTAACTGGCATACCACGCACTCCTTGAGGATATGATGCTATTTGGGTAATCGTTGACCGATTGACCAAATCAGCTCACTTCATACCTTTTCGAGTGGGCCAGTCGACATACCATCTTGCTAAGAGATATATGGAGGTGAGATTTCTTGTTTTATATCTCTATTTGTTTTATTGTTGGTCTAGATTCTGAATAAGTCGTGTATGCAGGAAATCGTGAGGCTTCACAGAGTACATGTATGCATATTCTCCGACCGTGACACTAGATTCACATCTCACTTCTGGAGAAGTCTGCATACCATCCACAATCAGACGGTCAGTCGAGAGGACAATTCAGATTCTGGAAGATATGCTGAGGGCGTGCATGCTGGATTTCAAGGGCTCTTGGGACGAACATCTATATCCGGTAGAGTTCGCTTACAATAACAGTTATCAAGCCAGTATAGGCATGGCGCTATTTACAGCTCTGTATGGGAGGAAGTGCCGATCTCCTCTTAGTTGGGATGATGTGGGAGATCGCGAACTGTTGGGCCCAGATATGATCGCTGAAACCATGGATTTTGTGAGAGTCGTCAGAGATAATCTTCGCATAGCCCAAGACCGATATAAGCACTGGGCAGATGCGAAGAGACGACACTTAGAGTTTCAGCCAAGCGAACTAGTATTTTTGAAGATCTCATCAACGCAAGGGCTAATCCGTTTTGGAAGACGTGGAAAGCTGAGCCCAAGATATATTGGACCTTTTGAAGTTCTGGCTCGTGTTGGAGAAGTAGCTTATAGGATAACCTTAACAGCATCTCTTGAAGGATTGCATAATGTGTTTCACATATCGCAACTCAGGAGGTATGTTGGGAATCCTGATCATGTCGTCGACTTCTCAGAGATTGAAGTGCGACCAAAATTGACTTATGATCAGCAGCCTGTGGCCATTCTAGACCGAAGGCAGAAGATGCTGAGAAAAAAATCCATCAATCTGGTGAGGGTTATGTGGCACCGAGAGTCACCAGGAGAGTCCACCTGGGAACTCGAGGATGAGATGAGAGAGAAGTACCCTTACCTGTTTGTTTGATGTAATTTTTGTTATGTATGTAATGTGATGTATAGAAAGTTTTTTCTCCCTTAATTTGAAATTTCGAGGACGGAATTTATTTTAAGGGGGTAGGATATAATGACCTCAATTTCAATGTACGCGTATTGATACATATTTTGGCATAAATGCGTACATATAATTTTTGGGAGTATGCTTTCATTTTTTCTTTTAATTATTTCGTGCAGGAATTATTTTTAAAAGATTTTTAACTCATTATTTGATATTAGTAAATAGGAGTATTTGGATGAAATTCCATGTATTTAAGGTGTATACACTCATCATGTATTTTCATTTTTCACTAAATACAAATTCAAAAAATTTGTAGCCATGACAACTCAGTTGTAAAGGTGTCATCTTACATGTTAAAGAGAAATACACATGGCTTCATTTTGACTAGATGTGTGGATGAGAGGAAATTAGGGGAACCAAAATTCAAGGCAAAAGAAAACAAAAACAAGAAAAAAATCCCACACTCTCTCACTCTCCCTCTCCTTCCCCAATTCAGCCGAATTTGCTCTCCCCTCATTTCATCTCTTTGCGTCATTGTTCTTCCATCAAACACCCTTCCAAATATTCCCCTTTCAACTACTAAGAGCCCCAAAATTTTCCCCATCATTCCAACATCAAATTCTCCCCCAAATACTCTCCATAAAATCCAATTTTTGAAGGCCAAAGATGGGTGATTGAAGAAGGAGACTAGAAGCCCAAGTTCATCAAGGACTAAGAAGGGCAAAAGAAATTTTTGGAGAAGTTTTAAGGTAGAGCTCCTATCATTCTTAGTAGAATTTAGTTTTAGAATTAGGGTTTTAATTTAAGTTAGCATTCTATAAAATTTTGTGTAGGAACTCAATTTGGATTTGGAAAATTGTTATTGTTTAAGTGGTGGACATCATGTTGAATTGTATCTCACTCTCATGTTGTAATGGTTAGCCCTAATTCTGTAAATTAGATGTTAAACATGTAATTAGCTAGATGAACAACATGCTGAAATTTGCTCAGAACTGGCTAAGACATTGGTAGCTTGATGCACCTAATTGGCTACATGGAAATGCATGAAAAAAATGTTGTACATATAGAAGCCCTTAATAACTTTCACATTTACAAGTTTTCCAAATTTGAACTGAAAAATTGGGTAAAAATTCAATTTCTGAAACTGGTTTGTTTTTAGACAGTCTGGACACCTTTCAGTAAAATGAGCAGAAATCCATGCACACTTAAAAAATATTGTAATCTTGGTGCCGTTGGAAAGCTGGCTTCAAACTCTTCAATTTATAATTTTCCGAAATTCTAACTCTGCCTTTAATTAGTAGTAATTTCGACTTGAAAATGCCTCAGTTTCTGATCCTACAGACTGAAATTGTGCCTGTTATGAGAAAAATCACTATAATTCATATACTTGGAATGTTTCTCTGAAATTTGGTGTGCTTGTGTAGAACCCATAGATCTACAACTTTCGTGAAGAGACCAGAGGCTAAAACTGACTGTAGTTAGGTCAAACTGGCTTTTCTTTCTGCTGTAACTATTTAGACAGATTCAAGTTTTACAATACTATCATGCCGTACTTTGCTATTTTATGTTTCTGTTCAATTTCAGTTATCATGCTATTACATGTTGTGTTCTATGTGATGATAAGGATAAGAGATAAGTGTAATGATGAAGTAAAAGTGGTAGTTGAGATTGCTAACGAATAGTTGTCGAAAACAACGATGAGATACAATGACGAAAAATTCTAAAAACCGAGAGTGAACAGAGAGTTTGACATCGGGAGCGCTCAATCCATTCTGAAATGGGTGAGACTCTGGATGTGGGTTTGGGGAAACACGGGTAAATTTTAGGTGTTAAGAAGCGGACAGTAGTAGCATATCGCGCCCGATGTGTCACCCTGGAAGGGGAGTTTGAGAGGGCTAGAGAGGCCGCCAGTGTGCTCGTGTCGCACCATTTCGGTAAATGAAGGTTTTCTCCATTTTTCCCAAGAAAAACCGAGATGTGTCTCGCTCCTATACCTTGCCCGTTCGGGTACGAAGTTACGAGCGGCCCCTCCAGTGCACATGTCACTGGAGTGGTACCATTTTTTCATCCACCCTGGGTGAAGTCCGCTTCCTTAGCGTCCTACGGTTTACCCGGGTTCCAAATCAGAACAATGTTTAATTTTAATTAATTTAGTCAGTAATTTTACTTCAGTTCTACTTTCTGTTGTTTAATTTCAGCACTTGTGTTCTGTTCTTAATTTCTGCATAAACCTTGAGATTGATGTGACACTTGTAGTTAGTTGGCCTGTTAGGGAGACCAGTTCTAAAACTGGGTTCTATTAGAGTGTTAGGAGTTTCTAATGGGTCACGCGTTGAAGTGTACCGACTTGTGGTTAACAGGTGCGGGACCCGAGCAGTCTGTGAGGGTTTTGGTGTCAGAGACCGGTGCCAGTACTGCTGAGATAGAGCCTACGCGTGACTTGGTACAGTTGGACTTCCCGGGGTTAGACTAGTGGGTGTGTTGTATCGGGTGTGGACCTTTTGTCCTTTTGGGTTGGGGGTTTCTTCTTTTTGTTGTACTCCACTTTTGTACCCCTTGTACAGCTGATGTATGTATATGAACTCTGTATATATGTAATGTAATGTTCTGTGTTGTTGTACTTTTCTTTCAGTACTGCGAGTTTTATTTCTGTTTGAAGCACTTTACTTTTCTCTGTGTACTATTCCAGTGTTGTTACAGTGGCCTGCTTAATTATTTAATTTAACCACACACACAAAATGCCTAGTAGTATTTAGATAAGAAGGCTCGAGCCTGAGTCTGAATACTACGGCGGCATAGTCAGCTACACCTCACGTACTTGGGAGAGCAGGGCGTGACATCCACTAGTCGTAAATTTAACGTTTTGCATGAATAGAACTTTTGCGACGAGTGGATGAGGTAAACCCCATGGGTTCACCCAATATTTGATGTTTTGGGGTTTTAGAATATGAACATTAAAATGAATGATTCCGACTCTTCAAAAAAATAGTAGAGGTGGAATTTTGGAGGTCGCATATAAAGCTTAGCCTCATATGTCACATGGTACATATTATTCACACAAACACAAATATATACACACACAAACACATACATACATACATAAAATGTGTGTTGTAAATGAAATTTTAATCGTATAAATTGTGATGTGTTATGAATAGGTCCCATTGGGCCTATTGGGTATCCACCCACATGAGTAACCAATATGAATACTATATAAATGGGGCTAGGGGTTTCCTATCCTCAACCTTCTGAAGGGTTTACTGGACCCTTAGGGCACAAAAAACTCTAGTCCCGTCCTAAGTCGGAAGGAACATAGACAGAAATGCTGCGGAAAAATTTTATGTTAATCTAATTAACATGCAACCCTAAGGAACCAGACCCTATTAGCCAGGAACTCTGCCAACTTGGGGTGGATCTGACCACCCCAAGAGGGATCTAACTACTGTGAATAATTAAATGAAAAGCTTAAACACATACCCGGAATCTCAGCCCTGGGGCAGGCGAGATGTTCCGCACCGTCTTCCGAGCTGCTCCTGTCCCACGCCGAGCCGCTCCTTGAACTGCTCCCCGAACTGCTCCTCGAACCGCTCCGCATCCCGAGGTGATCAATCCCATGTCGCCGAGCCAACCACGCGCCGAAGAAAGTTTCACGCGAGTGAAACCTCCGCCTAGATTTCAGATCTGAATCCGAACTCCTTTGCGGCTTTGCCAGAGCCCTCAGGAGCAAGGCAGAAATTTATAGGGAGAGGAGAAACATTAATTTAGCTTAGATCCGAGCGTGCTCCAACATTTACGAGAGCCGCTCAGATCTAGAGCTTGGGACAAGTTTTGAGGAGGAGAGCAGACCCCTATTTATATAGGCAGCGGACTCTCCCCTTTTCTCAAAATCCGATGTGGGACTAAAATAGAGTTTAATCAAATTCAATTTAGTTTGCACTTCATAAAGTGCAAACTTCCGTGAATTTTAACTCCCTCACCGTTGAACTTCAGGATTGATACAACCTATCAATTCGAAGGGTGTTCAACGGTGAACGCATAGGAAAAAACCGTTCGTCAATCGGAGTTTGTTTGACCCTCTAATTAATCGCTCAAAGTTCAGCCCATGACTAGTTTTTCACAAAAACTGAGCAGTCAAAACAATTCTGCCCTAGGGCCAGAATTTCAGCACAAACGGGACCCACCAGACCAGCTGGGTGAGCCCAGACCAGGCTGGACGCCTGGTCTGGGCGCACCCAGGATGGTGCGCCCAGCCTGGGCGACTGGCCCAGGCCAGGGCGCCTGGCCCGGGCCTGGGCCAGGCGCCCAGGTGCCCTGGGCGCCTGGGCAGCCCGCCTGGGCCAGGCCCAGGTGCCCAGCGCCTGGGCCAGCGCCCAGGCGCACCTGGGCCAGCGCCCAGGCGCCCCTGGGCGCCTGGGCGGGCCCGCCTGGGCGCGGGCCCAGGCGCCCAGCGCCTGGGCCTGAGCCCAGGCGCCTGGGCTGGCGACCTGGCTCAGCCAGGTCTAGCCAGGCGCCCAGGCCAGACCTAGTCTGGCCTGGGTCAGCCTGGTCTGACCCGGTCTGATCTGTTTGGCTGTTTTTGAGCGTATCTTGGTCATTTGGCTTCCGATTTGGACGCCGTTCGAACCTGGGCATAGACCGGGACATTCCCGTCTTACCCGTGAACCTTCCTTGTGTTTATATTAATAAATATTGTTTTAAACTATTTAAAACTTATTTAATCCCTTTTGCATCAAATGCAAAATAGTCCCTATCTAGGCTTAAATTATCATTTGCATCAAATACAAATGATCTAAGGGCATATTTCCCTACATCTCCCACTTGCACTCAGGATCATTTATTCCGAATGATGGAGATTTTTGCAAACATCTTTTACAATACTTTATCCCTTGCATCAAATGCAAATTATTCTCCCTAACTAATTTCTATACATTACTAGACGAAGAATCGCACTCTGTGTGAGACCCTACAGCCTGACCCTTACAACAGGTTGGGCTCGAGCCCTATACGGCAGTGACCACGAGCAGTGGCTACCGTCCCTGCTTCAGAAATCATCATTATGTGGTTAACTCATTGACATGAGTATTGTCGGGACCACCCTGACTGTTTCCGTGATGAATTCCGCAGTTATAGTCTCTTCGTCTAAACTATGTCGTGTAGATCAAGTCTAGGGTACGGTTAAACTGTCAACCCCAATAACTTGACTCCGGTCAGTTTCTATCGATCTTTTAGTCAAAAAAATGTTGGACTTCTTCCAACATACTCTGGCCAGAGTTTTTACTAAAGACCAAACTAACCCTACGACACTAACTCCCATTGACCGGGAGAGACGAATCCTCTCTTGGTCATTACTCTCCTCATACGCTTCAAGTGTCACCCAATCAAAGACCTTTCGACAGGGCTTGCCTCGAAGCTAGGTCATTTGATCTAAGAGGCACCGTTCACGCACAGGTTCGTCAAAATGACCTCAAGTCAAAAGACCAACTAGCCTATCATCACTCAGAGTCATCATTGACAGATTGATCAATATAACCATATGATAACTCTTGTGGATCGTTCAATGAACTCATTCTCTAATGAGCACCTGTGTCTTGTCAACGACTTCGCCAAGTCAAGCGATCATGAGATCATCGCCACCGCTATACTGTGAAGACTAAGACACAATGGTCTATCCGATGTTTCGATATCCTTGTCTCGAAACATCTACGACCACGAACCCTTTTAGACTTATGCTACAGACGGTCAAACATTTCTCCATGATCGAGATACTCAGCTCGATACCTGTTTGACCTTGCATAAAGTCTTAGAACTTTACCTAAGTTAATGTCTAATGTTAACAACATTATAAAATAACTTAGATAAATTATTACCAAACAGCTTACTGTTATTTCGAACAAGATGTTTGTGCTATGCACACATGAAGATAGATAGCCTCGAGGGTATCATCTCTCAACATCTCCCACTTGCACTCAGGCCCATTTATCTCGGTATCTCATACCGTTTTTACACATAAGTTTTCCCGACTTCATGTGGTAGAGCCTTCATGAGTGGATCTGCTAAAACCGTCTACATTATAGACTTAAGGGTTTCTATGTTTAGACCAACCATTTGAATCTCATTCAAATAATTCATTTGGTCTTTCAGAATCCATAATATTTTAATTTACTTGGATCTTATCCAATTCATCGTACCTTACGATAATCATTTAAATTAGTTACTGGTCATTTCAAATGGCTCATATTTATTTCTGATAAAGAATCAAACTCTTTTGATCACTTTGTCAAAATATATGTTCCATCCCTTTGATGCCTCACATGTAATTTACACTCTCCCACTGACCTTGAAAATTATCTGGTTAATTCATATAAGTTGGTCCGTCTAAATCATATTTAGAAAAACGAACTTGTAAGTGAATGCTCCCATTTTCATGGTCAACTTAAGCGTTTACATCGAGTTTGGTCCGAGTAGTTCTGTACACATCTGCTGGTGGAAAACGGTTTCATTATAATCCGTTTTATAGGAATTAGTATGGAAAAACCGTTCTCGACCAACATGATTGCACTTCACTATTTTTCTTTTCTGCACCAATCTTTCAACTTAAAGATTTACTTGCAGTAAGTGTGGAAACATTTTCCTTGGGCACGTAAACTAAATTCCAAAATTTATTTACGCACACAGACCTATTCTGGTTGCATCAAGTTTTTAAATCGGAGTTACTTCTCCGAATTTCATCCCGGAAGTTGACTAAGTCATCATCAGTTATGATGTTTAACTCGACTCTTTGTCTCACGAAATTCGAGTAATTATACAACTTCCTAATGATTGATTTAATGAATATCTTATTGATAATGTCCTCACAGAGCATTATCAAAACCTAGGCATTACTATCTGGGATTTAACCCAGAAGGAGGACTTAACTCAGAGTCACTAACAATGGATCACACCAGGTCTAACTAAGTGTGATTCATACATTTTAACACACCGATGTGTTAACAGACTTGACCTGAGAGAAAATCATATTTTCTTCTAATTACGCAAGATTTTATGTAGCTTAGTATTTGACCATTCGATCTAATCGAATCAGCTTAAATACTTTAGTCATTTCGTTCTTTATTTTATCAGACTTGTGTTTCATCAAGAACATGTGTCTTAATAAAATATACGAATAACTTATTTTGGTTAATCCAGACTCGGGTAAATCAGTATGTACCAGACTGAGTTCGACAACTCATTCTCCCACTGTCTTACAGATGGGTTTCGGCCATTATATCTAAGAGGATAAGACTTACAAGTGTCCGCAGACTTCATAATATGAGAGGTCAGACCTCTCTTTATGTGACTTGTGAAGCTTAGTCTCTCGATACGGCCTAGTCTATTTTGCCATATAAGTTTGCTACTATCTTGTGTATTTATATATATTAACATTTAATATATATATTATCGTTATACATATTACTCATTGCTTCAGAAGCAATGTGACGACATTCGTCAAAATGTGTTAACCTTTTGTATAACAATAATTATGAAATCGTGACATCAAAATATGTCACATTTTCATTTCCTCCTCCTTATGCCTTTACTAATGATAAATTAAACTAACTTTCTCAATTGACTTGCCGGAGTGTCTTCTTCCTTTTCTAAATCACATTTAGATATTAAATAGCCCAACATAAATAAATAGCTATGCAAGCATCTCATGTATCCAAACGCCTAAGAGTTGCAATCTTGAGTGTAGCTCAAGAAGTTGCTTGTCTCAAGATCCGGTTGGGATACATAGTCTTGCACCGCTCATGCACTCGTATTCGACTCAAACGGTTTGATCGAATTCTTGAACTTTGCGGATTAGAATTGTTTGTCCATACAACCTTGAGGGTAGCTCGACAAGTTGTAGGGAGAAACATACTTCGAATATCCTATATGTTCAAGCTGCCTCATATAGAGACGAGTGACATGTTGCGTGAATTTATTTGTTGGACCCAGAACTTAATGAAATCATATTTCTTAAGTCTGTTCTTTAGAAGGTCATTTTAATGTCAACGAGAGTATAGTTTAATCTTATCAATTAGAATTTAACTTGATATTCAATTAATCAACATATTTGACCAATTAACTAATTCCATAAAAATTTATATTTTGATTCCTTCGGTAAACATAGTCTTGCCCTAGTTTAGCATATGTTCAATATTAAATATAGGTAGAATGGCTTTTATCTATCTATATCCTCCCACTATTTTTACGATCGTTTCAAAGCTTAATAACGAACGATTTAATCGAATTAAAATATTTAAAATTTAATGAAATAGGGATCCAATCATCCTGAACCTCACAACCTTGAGGAGACTCAACAAGTTGATTGGTTCCATGATTGGTAGACTAACTCTTAGTCAATCACATCACATGTGACTCCCTATCGTTTTTCTTACCCACAGTCACTTATGATCTTGAGGAGACTCAACAAATCATAATGACTGGTCTAGTCAGACCCTTGATTTCGTGTCCAGATTTGACTTAGATCGATGCTCGAGGAGACCCGACGTATCGATTTGGGTCAAGTCTAGACTACATCACATGTATGTTGGAGTTTGTTCCTTAAAGATAAACATGTCATAGCTTGAGGAGACTCAACAACTATAATTGTCTTCTTTGAGTTACCAAGCTCCAAAATCAAGGAGGGATACGGATTAATCTTTAATAAGATTTATAACGCATTGACTAGATATAGTCCAGGGTGTCATACAATCATGATTCGCGACATTGCGGTCCAGCGGAACACAGCCAGGAAATTGACTAAGCCAGGATCACTACCCCTTAGACTAGTAAGGGTTGATCCAGAACTCTTAGCCAAGCACATTGACTGGATCATGGTCCATTGAATGAAGCTTGTCATTTTTGTATGTGTGCCATAGACTAAACAGCTTTTATTAACAACTAATTAATCCTATCAACTAGTTGCATCCTTAAATTCAAAATTTTAGGATTTGTTTAATAACTTTTATTAAGTCCTTTTCAACTATAAGGTTCACGTGCTATCCTAATCGTTATTAGGATTTTAATAAATTATTAACCAACGCTAAAAGCGAAGTCCTTTAATGATTTAATAATAACAATTAAAATTAAAAATTAAAAGGACTACCCTAATCATGAATTAGGTCTTGAAGCATTGTTAATGTTTTATTAAAACATAGCATGTCATTAAAATTCAATTAATAAATTTTAATCATTACTTAATGGCCAACCTAAAGGGTTGTCTTGTGTTATCAAATAAGGGACAAGAAGACATATCCATTAAAAATTTACACTAATTTTATCGCATAAAAAAGTGTACAACTATTTAACAATTAAATAGACTAAAGATTATCGCATAAACAATTTTAGCATGCATACTTAAATTTAACATTTAAATTTTAAAATACGATTTTTAAAACATTTTATTTTATCTCATACAGTAAAAGCTTGTTTAAAAAATCATAACATTTGCATGCCACTTTAAAATATTTATCGCATAAAAATTTTAAACTTTTAAAATCAGTTTTTAAAAATATCTTATAAATTTAATATATCATTTTAAAAATTCCATGTTTAAAATTTATCACATAAAATTTTAAACAACATTTTAAACTTATCGCATAAAGTTTTAAAGCTTTAAAACAATTTTAAAATTTATCACATAAATTTAAAAAATCCATTTTAAAACTTTCATGTTTAAAATTTATCATATAAAATTTTTAAACAAAAAAAAATTAAATTTATCGCATAAATTTAAAGAAAACATTTTTCTGTAAAAGCATTCAAATAATAAATTCGCAGTCCTAGATCAGCATACAGAGATGGCTCTGATACCAATGAAGGGTTTACTGGACCCTTAGGGCACAAAAAAACTCTAGTCCCGTCCTAAGTCGGACGGAACATAGACAGAAATGCAGCGGAAAAATTTTATGTTAATCTAATTAACATGCAACCCTAAGGAACCAGACCCTATTAGCCAGGAACTCTGCCAACTTGGGGTGGATCTGACCACCTTCAAGAGGGATCTAACTACTGCGAATAATTAAATGAAAAGCTTAAACACATACCCGGAATCTCAGCCCTGGGCAGGCGAGATGTTCCGCACCGTCTTCCGAGCTGCTCCCGTCCCACGCCGAGCCGCTCCTTGAACCGCTCCCCGAACTGCTCCTCGAACCGCTCCGCATCCCGAGGCGATCAATCCCATGTCGCCGAGCCAACCACGGCCGAAGAAAGTTTCACGCGAGTGAAACCTCCGCCTAGATTTCGGATCTGAATCCGAACTCCTTTGCGGCTTTGCCAGAGCCCTCAGGAGCAAGGCAGAAATTTATATGGAGAGGAGAAACATTAATTTAGCTTAGATCCGAGCGTGCTCCAACATTTACGAGAGCCGCTTAGATCTAGAGCTTGGGACAAGTTTTGAGGAGGAGAGCGGACCCCTATTTATATAGGCGGCGGACTCTCCCCTTTTCTCAAAATCCGATGTGGGACTAAAATAGAGTTTAATCAAATTCAATTTAGTTTGCACTTCACAAAGTGCAAACTTCCGTGAATTTTAACTCCCTCACCGTTGAACTTCAGGATTGATACAACCTATCAATTCGAAGGGTGTTCAACGGTGAACGCATAGGAAAAAACCGTTCGTCAATCGGAGTTTGTTTGACCCTCTAATTAATCGCTCAAAGTTCAGCCCATGACTAGTTTTTCACAAAAACTGAGCCGTCAAAACAATTCTGCCCTAGGGCCAGAATTTCAGCACAAACGGGACCCACCAGACCAGCTGGGTGAGCCCAGACCAGGCTGGACGCCTAGTCTGGGCGCACCCAGGCTGGTGCGCCCAGCCTGGGTGCCAGGCGCCCAGGCGCCCAGCGCCTGGGCCAGCGCCCAGGCGCCCAACGCCTGGGCCTGAGCCCAGGCGCCTGGGCTGGCGACCTGGCTCAGCCAGGTCTGGCCAGGCGCCCAGGCCAGACCTAGTCTGGCCTGGGTCAGCCTGGTCTGACCCGGTCTGATCTGTTTGGCTGTTTTTGAGCGTATCTTGGTCATTTGGCTTCCGATTTGGACGCCGTTCGAACCTGGGCGTAGACCGGGACATTCCCGTCTTACCCGTGAACCTTCCTTGCGTTTATATTATTAAATATTGTTTTAAACTATTTAAAACTTATTTAATCCCTTTTGCATCAAATGCAAAATAGTCCCTATCTAGGCTTAAATTATCATTTGCATCAAATACAAATGATCTGAGGGCATATTTCCCTACACCTTCTCCAAACCTGTTTCTACTTCACAACATGTTATCAGCACGATCACGCTCGACGGAAGGAGTGACGACTCGTGAGAGGAAGGCGCCTGTCGGAAGCTCCGTCAAATTTTTTTCGCGACGCAAAGTTTCGTGAGATGACACGGATTCTTCGGGCATCCTTCACCAAACGTCGCTAGATCTGGAGGACGGATCTAGTGGGTAAGCCTAAACAATTTTCTAGATCTAATACATATTTTTATGTGATCTACATATCAAAAATATAATTGTTTATGCATGGATCTAAATTATTAGATCAAAAACTTGATTGTTTATTTGTGAAATCAACGTTTCTACATCAAAAATCTATTTTTTATTAGATATAACGTCGATTTAGAGTCTAAAATTGCCTTCTGTTAGATAAAAATCTATTTTTTATATATTAAAAAAAGGGTATTTTTTTTCTCTTGCCCTAGCCACCGCCTCTGGCGACGGCCGCCGGCAGGCCGCCCCCTGAGGGGGGCGCTGCCACCGGCAGGCCCCCCTGAAGGGGGGCACCGGCGGGCCCCCCCCCCCCCCCCCCCCTTCAGGGGGGGCCGTCGGCAGGCCGCTCACCCAGATGGGTGCGCTGCCGCCGGCAGGCCACCCCCCACCACCCCCCCCACTCGATACGATGGCGGGGGACTGCGTCGCCACATACGGGCGGCGGCCGCCATCTCTCCTCCCCTCCCACATTGAAACCCTAGGGAAACCCTAGGGATTGGGAAGATGGGCCTTTTTAGGCCCAATAATGAAAAATAAATGGATATTTAAATAAAATTTTAATTCCAGCCCATTGGGTTTCTATCCAAATTGGGCCTAGAATTGATCTTTAATTTATTTTTCTATTAAAATTTCATTATAATTCCCAAAAAATTCTGGATAAATCCAGAAAAATCAGGGAAAATCAGGGGAATGAGATTTAAGCATTAATAACCCCTTTTGGGGTATTGGGGGGCAAGTTATAAATATGTTCATAAAAGGGCTATTCAGCTATTGATTAAGATTTTCTTTCTTTGTCTTTTTCTGATTAATTATCTGTGTAAATCATCACCGCATTTTATTTGGATTATTTGATTAGTATTAAATGAAAAGTTTTCTTTCCATTTTTAATGCTAGTGATGTTGCATACATTTCATTGCCCGTTGCATGATTTAACATTTAATATTATTACATGTCTGTGATAATTGAATGCATGTGTAGAAAATTATATGCTTGCCGCATATTTAATGATTTCTGTGATGTACGTTTTTTAGCATGCTAAAATCACTATGATATAGTTTAATGCATGTAGCAAAACTATATGTCTACGATGAGATTATTTAATGCCTGCAGCATATAAATAGCATGTGTATACATCATACTTGTTTCAATTCAGGTTAATTGAGCATAACTTTTAGTTTACAAGCTTTATATTATATGTATGATGGGCTCATGATATGACGATATTTATGACAACAAGACAATCATGATTTCAAAAAGTTTAACATCATATCCACTTTGACAAAAGTAACCTGAAGTTCAAAATCAAATCAAAAGTCAACACCCTTTCACCCTAATAAAATAAATATTAACAAATACGATGGATTATGCGAAAACCATTTATGCGATATTTTTAGAGATGCGCATTTTGCGGTAAATAGACATCTTATACTTATTGTCTATATAATCGAATATTGACACCAGCAGTTGTCATAACACCGCTAAACTCTTTTAGAGTCATCTCACTTTACAAGGTATGATTCTTGAATCTAAACCTTACTTTTAAGTGTACGCCCGAAGTCGTGACTTAATAGATAAGTGAGATATTATAAATTTCGTAGCCACGTATTTGGTTCCCCTCTGAGCATGATAAACTATCCACATAAAATTTGAACGACTCAAGAAAATGGCCTGAAGCCATACTCGAGCATTCAAATAGACTTTTGAAAGTCTCTAATTAATTAGAAAAGTGGAAGTATAAAATAATTTGCTCAAACCCCTACTTATGTCTTCTTAGTAAGACTAATTTTCATTTTCCTTTATAAATAAGGAAAACTTAAAACAGGGGAAGTCTTGAATAAAATGAGAAAGGGAAGATATGATATACCTCGACATGGAGTAAGCAATGGCAAACCAATACCAGACCAGAAGTTCTGATAAGATTCATAATGTTTTTGCAAACATGAATGTGCATTAACTTATGCCATATAAAAATACATACATATCTAGTCTAAACGACGAAAGTCAAATTGACCTTATGTATATTTAGCTACTCCCCTAGGATAAATAAACTTTGAAATCAAATTTAATCTGTTGTCATAATATAAGTCTTAATGAGCATAATTATAGTTGTATGTTTCCAAGAGCACACATCACACTATGTCACTTGTTGACTCAACAAAATCATCAGTATTATTCTCTTGCAGTTTTAATACATTTTATTTTTACTGCGAATGATTTGCTATCTTGAATACCCCTAAAAATAAAATGAGGATGTCATATACTCTCTGAGACTTATACAGTTTCAAAGGATATTTGGTCGACCCCGGATATACACCCGGAGAACGATTGTAGTTTTACCGTAAGCGCACGATCAAGTGGCGAGCGGGTATCGAACACGAGGAGGTGGTGTTGGCTCCAATCTATCCTAGGTTGGCTTGACTACGAGGGTTTTATTGGTGGAGATGGTTATGGAATGATATAATGGAAATGGTGGTGGATGTCGGTGTCGGTGATAGAGAAGTCAGATAAAGTATCGATTCAAATACAATACAATAAAAGAGTCTAGAGCTAGGGAATCCCCACTACGGATCGTCATACATCATTGTAAATAGTGAATCTCAATATTACTAGGTTTGTGTTGGGGTGAACTAGTCGTAACTGAATAGAGAACCAAGCTCACGCTCTCGCACTATTGCCGGTCTATAGCAACCTAGGATGGGGCCCAATATCTTGCAAACCCTAGCCTAAGCCACTAGCATTAGGATCGACATCATCGTTCAATCGCCCCTCGAGCCCACTCTCTTGCAAACTCGAGTTACGATCTAGGTTGCGATAGTTTGTATTCGTCCAATCTCTTGCAAACGAATATGGGTATAGATTTATAATAAAAATCCTAGCTTTGTCCAATCTCTTTCAAACCAAGTCTAGAGAATCTCAATTATAAACCTAAATCGAATATCTAGGCATTCCCATCGATTAGAATCCAATCTCTTGCAAACCCCAATCGATGGAAATCCCTATCTATCCGTAATAAATCGATCACAACCTAACCTCCTAGAAATTCTAGCAATTTAGAAATTCATTCATCACAAATCTGAAATTAGATCCATAGGGTTCATCCACATGCCCTAGAACAACAAATCTACTCAAGCATAGCAATAACGATATGAGAATCAATAAAAATCATTGCTTGCATACAAAAAGATAGAAAAACAAAGATTCAAATAACAAGAACAAAATACTTAGCTTTGATGAAGATCTTCAATCCAAATACAAGCTTTTAGATCCAAGAGGGGGCCTAGGGCATGGCCTAACCTCTAAAATAGAGTCTAAGAAAACATCATGGAACCCCTTACTAATGGAGGCTACAAACCCCTTATATAGTCTCCCAAAACCCTAGCAAATAACCCTAGAAAACCCCTCAAATTCGTGCCCAAAAACAGCACAAACCGCAACTTAAAATCTGGGCCCGCCGCCGACTCGGCCGAGTGGAACATGTGACTCGGCCGAGTGGAAATTCCAGCACTGCAGTATCAACTTGCAAAAATGCCTCAGATTTTATCCGACCTCCGATTGACGCGTTCTTAGCGGCGTTGGAATCGTCATGAAGTCTACTATCCATAAAAAATATGAAAAAAATACTTTGATTTCTGGAATGATAGCAAATTTCAAAAGAGTGAACGACTGTCTGAAAATCTGGGCGATGCGTGTCCTCGGCGTCACTCGGCCAAGTGGACTTCTCTACTCGGCCGAGTGACAGACCCTGTAGAAAAACAGTAACTTCGAAGTCCTCAGGGGTCTGTCTCCGGGGGTGGCTCGGCCGAGTAGCTTTCATCATTCGGCCGAGTGGTAATGTGTACTCGGCCGAGTAGGCCATCGACGAGTCTCTGGGAATCGCAGTAAATTCGGCCTCTTCTCTGGAAAATTTCCCTGACGTACTCAGGCGAGTGAGCTTCCTTACTCGGCCGAGTAGGACTTTGTCATTCGGCCGAGTATACGCTGAAAAACATTGTGCACGTATCCGTTCTGGTCGGTGGAGTGGGCTTTCTTGCTCGGCCGAGTGTGTACTTCACTCGGCCGAGTGGCATGCTGTAAATGCCCAATCTTCTCTGTTTCTCCTCCTCGTCGCTCCTATGAAGTTCCTTCTTCTTCCACTCATCCTCCATCGTCGATAAGTCTACAAATGAGCCGTGGGCGACACTCCAAAGTGGGTGCAAATCCTCTTAATCTCAAAATCACTCCAAATCGCTCCATACCTCCTGAAATACGACAAAAATAAGAAATAGTGAAAAGCATCGCAATATTGTCGAATAATCGTGAAAAACGTAATATGGGCGATCAAAATGGCATGCAAACATGCAGAAAAAAGGTGTAAATTATGGACCGATCAAAATCCCCCAAGCTTACCTCTTACTCGTCCTCGAGGAAGATAAGTAGAGAGACGAACTCGGGAGATGAAAATAAAGGAAATGAAATGAAAGAAAAAGGAATACGAAGTGGAAGGGGTCGCTAGATTATTCTCTCAAATCTCAAGCCATAAGCTACACATCACGATAACTTGGAAAATACGAATCACATGCTATAAGGATTTCATATCTTACTTAGACATGATACTTGCAAGCTTTTAAGAATAACAAAAGGGACTCTCTAAATTCATACAATCAATTCATATCCACATCACGCATTTCATAGAATTTAATATACAAATGTTGGCGATGCATTTTTCAATCAAAAGTTATAAATGAAGCATATAAGATACACACCAAGCATGCAATAGAGAATAGAATAAGAGTCATAGCATTCACATATTTATTTCAAATCATGAAAAATCTCTATATCTAATATATTTTGCAAAGTTTAAGCATTATTGAATATTCCCATTCATGCACGTCTCCACTCTAATGTCATACTCACTCATATGGTCAAATGAATTCACACCCCCCCAGCTTAGCTTGAGGCATCACATCTAAAGGAATATGATAGTGGAAAATGGGATTTTTGCCTTGGTTTTCCCAAGTATTTTGTGGCTCCAATAATGAAATCGAGAAATATTTTTTTTTCTTTTGGACTTTGTTTCTCATTTTTCTTTTTGGATTTTTGTAGGAGCTATATGATTTGTATTTTTGGATTTTGGCTCCTTTTTGGCTTTTTGGACTTTTTGAAGCTAACTTTTTCTTTTGTGGGGATTTTTAGGAAATAGATGCGATATAAGTAGCTTTAGGAAGTGAACTCAAGTGACATGTAGAGAATAAAAAGATATGTGTGGAGAAAGAAATAATGTAACACTCAGTTCACTCTAAGATGTGCACGAACGGTTCAATAAAATAATACTTCAACTAAAACTCATATGTAAGCATGGATATTCTCAATCATCTCAATAAAAAGTGAAGTCAAGCGGTAAAGCGCACAATCATATCAAGCATGCAACAGAAGGTGAATAAGACAATAAAACTGATGCTTCAGATATACTAATGATGCGTGAATCTTGGTGCATTTCCAACAAAAGCATACTAAACACAAATCCATGCATTCAGTTTCAATTAATATCATGCATTCATGTAGAGGAATCATCAAAAGAAATAGATTTGCAAGCACATATGAATAGCAAGACTATGGAATACTCTAAGTAGCATGGCAAGGAATAATAAGCATCGTGATGGTTGCTAAAGCAATAAGAGATATCATCATACGAAATTCATCTAGCGGAAGAAGAAAAAAGGAAAATAAAGAAATAAAAATAAAAGAGAGGAAAGAAAAGAAAAACAAGCACACAACATGATGCATGAACACACATAAAAGGAAAATAAGATGGAAAATTCAAAAAGATGATGCAAAATTTTGAAAAATTCTAAAAAAACCCTTAAAAATAAAGTAAAAGTGCAACTAGACGGCATGGAAATGCACTCCCCCAAGTTTAAACTTCACATTGTCCTCAATGTGATCATAAAAGGAAAAATATGAGGAACAACGATAAATATGAGGGAGGTGAATGAAAAATGATGAAATGAATGACATGAAATCCTAATGCAACTACATGCACATGCAATGATGCAAGAGAGCGCTTTCCCCCAAGCTTATGCTAAACAATCCTATTCAAATGACTCGATCAAAAATGTCATGGCTTTGCTAAGCGAGATTGAGTCAAACGAATAAGAATGTGAGTATTCACTTGAAAGAAATGCTCGATGGGTGGTGAGCAAAAAGGATGTGACACATCAAAATATAAAGAGGGAAATTAATATATATAATGGGTTTGGGGTGTAAAAATTTTTATTACCGTCATATGAGGTAATATTTATTCGAGCAAATCTATACGTTCCTCTCGCTGTCGAGAGGATTCGTGTTTATTTAAAGCATAAAAATTTCTACACTACTGGATTGATATCACCTATAGCAAAAGGAGGATCCAGTATCTTTGCCGGTGCAGGCAACTGCTCCAACTGCTCCTCCCATGGCTCCGCCAAGCGCGTATGAACACGGACACCAACGAATTCCAGCAATGCATCCTCCAGCATTGCCACAAGGACTCCACCTGTACCCTGCAGAGAATAGGATGCATCAGTTCGCTGCAAAAAATTCACCCTCATAATAAAAGTATCCCAAAGAGGATCGTCTATAGAAATATATGGAATAAATAATGGTGGACGATACTTCCCTAGAAATAATCCAATATCCTCACGTGCCGTGATAGCTGTCTCCATGGTGTCTTCTCTATGCTGCTCAGGAAAATCTAGATCATAGGTGTGGACCTCATCAAGATGCTCCTCATCATCGCCAGACTCATCCCAGCGCACCTCTTGATCATATTCATACGCGTCCATGGGTGCTAACTCCTCGCTCTCCTCCTCGAATACATCCCATTTTACCTTTTGTTCATATGTATGTGTATCCTGCAAAAGGCACGATGAGTCGTCAAATTCTGAATCACAAAAAACATCATACACTGGAGGGGAATCAAATGTAGGAGATGAGGGGGTGAAGAGATCTCCCTGAAAGGGAGCCATAAGCTCTGTGGGGTAGTCCTCGACGTCAATGGAAGGATGAGGTGGCAGCGGAAGCTCAAATGGAGGAGGGTAGTGCTCGGGATCCACATGAATGGCTATGTCCTCGTCCCGATGCACGACCTCCTCGGCGATAAACTCTGGCTCTGTGTGTGATGCCTCCTCAAAAGCATGCTTCGGCTCCGCGAGGTAAATAACCTCAATGTCTTCTCCATCTGAATCATCTCCATTCATCCACTCATCGTATGGACTGGCTGTATCTGTGGGTGGGGGAGTGATGACGGTGCAACTCGGCTCTGCAGCAACACGTCCCGAGTGTCTCATCGTAGTTCTCTCATCAGAAGTGGCTGCATCTGTGCCTGGTGTTGAATATTGGACTCCCCGGATTTGGTTTTGGATGATGAGCAAACATAAATAATTCATGAACTAACAATTTGTGAGCGCAGTATTGGAGATCGTCGCCAATTTCACGAGAATATTCAAAGCGACATCTCAACACTTCCAAAAGCTCGTATTCATGCCTAAAGCTTCGTTGAAGCTCTTGCGCCGTTTTGGAAGTTATGAAGATTCAATCGAAGCTCTCGAAGACCGTTTATTAAGGTTTTATTTATAGTCTTTTTAGTCTCGATTGATAGAATGTTAAGCCTTGAGTATATCTTACGTTTCTATCTTCATTACGCTCTTTACATAGCTCTATGATCCTTGCACAAGTTCATTCTAACTTCCTCGAAGCGTCGCGCTTCGATTCGGATTTGTTTGTGCATGTTAGTTGGTACAAGAACAAGTACTGACCGACTAGATGGTGATCTAGTCGGTCGGCAACTGTTCTTGGACCGACTAGCTTGATTCCTTAATTTCTTGGACTTTACTGTTTACAGTTAGTCGGTCTACGTTGACTCACCGACCGACTAGTTTGTGAACTAGTCGGTCAGTGATGCTTCTTTGACCGACTAGTTGTGACTTACTGTTCACTCTAAATTTCTCCTAAGCTACTGTTTACCGTTAGTCGGTCTAAGAACGTTTGGTGACCGACTAGTTGACAATCTAGTCGGTCAACTTTTGTTCTTGGACCGACTAAGTCAACTTGCCTTCAGACTATTTCATTTTGCCTCTTAGTCGGTCTACGTTCACTGACTGACCGACTAGTTGTGAAACTAGTCGGTCAGAAAGTATTCTTGGACCGACTAGATTTCTAGGTCTGAAATTCTATCTCTTCTCAGATCTACTCTTAGTCGGTCCACGTTGTTTGGCTGACTGACTAGTTGATGAACTAGTCGGTCAGTGATTGTTCTTTGACCGACTAAGTCTCATAGATTTCTATCCGTTGGTGAATGACCTAACTTGTGTTTTTGGGTTCCTATAAATACGAACCTAGGTCATTTCTATCTAGGTTAGAGCTTCCATTCAGAGATTCATTGAGATCAAAATAGATAGCCATTCTCCCTCAAATATAAAGCTCTCTTCCTCACAAGAAACCCATTCTCTCTCATTTCTAGATCTAGAGAGAAGCTTGTTCTTGGTGAGCTCTTCAAGCTATTGCTTGATTCAAGTTTCCAAATCAACCCTAGGCACCCATTGCTGGTCATTTCCTTGGTGCTAGGTTTTGGTAACTTCATCTTCCTCAAATCCTTCATTCCACCTATTGGGTAAGAAAAACTCAAGGTATAGGATTTTGTGGTAAGAGTATTTATTTCATCTAAACTCTTTTATATTGCTTATTGGCTCTCTCGGTTGTGAGAGAAGTTTGTGATCCCGGGTTGTGGGATTCACTTTGCCATTGCATGTATGATTTGATCTTGTGAAGGTTTTTCACAAGATATTCATAGTGGAAATCTTGAGTTAGGGTTTCTACCTCAAGTATCCGGAGGGGATCCGGGTGGTTGGGACGTAGGATCACCGGGAACAAGTCGGGGAGACTTGGGTGGATCCGAACCCATTAACATCGTTTGTTAGCATTGTTAATTTCATTGTTGTCATTCAATTTAAGCTTCCGCAATTTGATTTGGTAGTTGTGTGCAATTTAATTTGGAATTATACGCCTTATTATTTTAAAGTACTATTCACCCCCCCTCTAATACTTGTGCAGTAGCTGGTAGGGCATTACATTTGGTATCAGAGCAGGATACTTAGCTATGTCTACCAACGACAACAAGACAGTGCGTCCACCTTCCAACTATGACACCTTCAGGAACCGTGAAGGAGCATCTTCCGTGATGGAAGGACATTCCTCTACGAGGCCTCCATTCTTCAACGGTACCAACTACGGGTACTGGAAGTGTCGGATGGAAACCTTCCTCCGAAGTGCATCTTTATGGAGAACTACAATGAAGGAGTATATTGAACCCGAAGAAGAAGATTTTGAGAAATGGACTACCGCGGAGGTCGCCGCGGAGGTAAGCAATGCCAAGGCAATGAACGCCTTGCAATGCGCATTGGAGCCCGAGGATTTCAATAAGATATGCACATGTAAGAGTGCATATCAAATTTGGAACTCCCTCCTCATTCTTCATGAAGGGACGAGTAGGGTAAGAGACTCTAAACTCGTAGTTGTAACCAAAGATTACGAAATGTTTCATATGCAACAGGGCGAGAAGATGAAAGAATATTACGCTCGCTTCGTTGACATAATAAACGAGTTAGAGGCCCTTGGCAAGACCTACACTCAAAAGGAGAAGTGCTTAAAGCTTATTGAAGGACTTCCCTCTTCTTGGGAAAAACGTACCTTCGCCATCGAGGAAGGTAATGACATGAACAAATATACCGTAGTTCAACTAATGGGTACTTTGATGTCATACGAGGTACGGAAAGATAGCAAGGTGAAGCTACAAGAAAAGATGAAGTCATATTTGAACCTAGATGCGCCTAAGAAAAAGGCGATTGCATTCAAGGCGGCTTCATCCACCTCTACCGATGATGAGAACTCGGAAGAAGAAATGGACATGGAATCCATTGCACTCATGGCAAAGAAGTTCAATCGCTTATTCCGAAAGGGTAACTTCAAACAAAAATCTAAGTTTACTTCTACTAACGCCTCTCCACCTTTGTGCTTTAAATGCAATAAGCCAGGACACATCAAAGCGGATTGTCCTCAAAACAAGCAAAAGGAGAAGTGGAAGGCGCCAAAGTATGACAAGTCCAAGAAGTACATGAAAGGAAACAAGAAGGGACTTGTCGGAGCTACCTTCACCGACTCCGAGGATTCCTCAAGCGGAGAGTCGGATGATGAGCAAGTGGAGCAAGCACACATGTGCTTCATGGCAAGAGAGGAGCACGATCAAGGATCCTCCTCTTCCGATGATAGTGATGAAGAAAGCGATGAGGTAACGATGGATGATCTTAGGGATGCTAACACTCAACTATGGTCAAAATACACTAAATTAGTAAATAGATATACTAAAGTAAAAGATGACCTAGCTAGCATTCAAACATCGCCTAAGACTATCATCACCAACAACGACACCGTTGTTGAAGAGTTAAGAAATGAGATTGTTAATCTCAAATCTAAACTTGAACATGCTAGAATTGAGGATACGGAAGAACATGAGATAGCGGATTTAACTTCTCAAAACTCGACTTTGAGTATTGAGAACGAGAATCTTAAATCTCGTGTTTATGTGCTCACATCGCAAATATCCACTTTGGATACTTCTTTGCGTTCTCTCAAAGAGAAATATGAGAACACATTGGGCCGAATCAACGAATTCAACAAGGGTAAAGGCCATTTGGATAATATCCTAAAAGATTTACTTCCGGCCAAAAACCACATTGGCTTGGGGTATATGATGGGAAATTCATCCAAGTCGGTCACTACTTTTGTTAGGCCAACTTCCGAAGCCTCAACGAGTGGGAGCAAACACTCTATTGGAAGTTCATCTTCCAATGGTGCTTCCACCTCGTCCACACCCTCTTTCGGAAAGAAACCCACTTTGGGTGGACCTCCAAAGAAGGGGCATGCTTACATGTACACCAATACCATGCCACGTAGGAACACACGTCCTACTCCACTGTCTCACACATATGATGATTTTTATGCAACACATTCTCGGGCACGTGCACACCAAGTGAGACACCCTCACGCACGTGTTCCCTCACATGCATATGTACACCCACCTCATCATATGAATAATTCTCATCGTGCACCATTCCATCATGTCCCGTATGCCTATCCACAACATGCATCACGTAGAAATCAACGTCGTATGCATGCACCCAATAGGATGATGGCTCCCAAAATCTTCACTATTTGGAGCCCAAAGGACACAAGCATGGACGAAAAACAAATGTATATGAATGCTTATTTTTCGGATGTTGTGCATAGTAAGAATTATGTGGGGAAGTCTAAGTCCACTTGGACTTGGCTTCCAAAGGTCTAATCCCTTGGACCCAATGACCTTGGGTACCATGATATGAAATTGTCTATCTTTAGGTACTCAAGGAAACGAAAAAGGGAAGGAGCAACAAATTTAAATTTAGCTCCAAAGGGAATTGGATACTCGATAGCGGGTGTTCCAAACACATGACGGGTGACGCTCGTTTGCTCTCCGGAGTGGTTCCCATTGCGAATGGAAACCGCGTCGTATTTGGAGGCAACGAGAGCGGAACCATCATAGGTGTTGGTAAAGTCGGTAACCCTTCTAAACCATTAATTAGTGATGTTTATCTTGTTAGTGGTTTAAATCATAATCTTATTTCAATAAGCCAACTTTGTGACAAAGGTTACAAAGTTAGCTTTGCGAAAGGATTGTGTCATATTTTAAGAAAAGATAATGAAAAATTATTATTTTCCGGAACTCGTCGTAAAGACATTTATATTTTGGATCTTCCTAAGTCATATGAACAATGTCTCGTTGCCAACACAAGTGAACAACACTTATGGCATCGACGCTTTGGACATGTGAACTTTGGAACACTATATAAGCTTTCAAAATTGAATTCTATTAAAGGTTTTCCGAAGCTTGTTTTTGAAAAGAAAAGTTTTTGTGATTGTTGTCAACGCGGCAAGCTTCCTAAATCTTCATTTAAACCTAAGAAAAGCATCTCTACTAAACGGCCACTAGAGCTATTACATCTAGATTTATTTGGGCCAACTAGAGTAGCTTCCTTAGGAAATGCAAGGTATGGACTTGTCATCGTAGATGACTATTCAAGATTTACTTGGGTATTTTCATTGTGTAATAAAAATGAAGCTTTTGAAAACTTCACAATTTTTGTTAAGAAAGTACAAAATCTCTTAGGAACCACCATTGTCACTATTCGTAGTGATCATGGAGGTGAATTTGAGAATGAGTCTTTTGAGACATTTTGTGATGAAGTTGGTATTACTCACACCTTCTCTTTCCCTCGTGCACCTCCTCAAAATGGTGTAGTTGAGAGAAAGAATAGGACGCTAGTGGAATGTGCTCGCACTATGCTTGATGATAGCCAACTTGGCCATCAATTTTGGGCGGAAGCGGTACACACCGCTTGCTATGTGTTTAATAGAATACTTTTGAGGCCCGGCACTAAACAAACTTGTTATGAATTGTTGTTTGGTAGGTTGCCTCAAGTTAAACATTTTCGAGTTTTTGGTTCGAAATGTTTTATTAAGAACACATATGGTAGTTTGGACAAATTCGATCCAAGATCCGATGAGGGGATTTTTGTCGGATATTCTTCGCGTAGCAAAGCCTATCGGATATTCAACAAACGAACCTCAACGATCGAGGAGTCGCTTCATGTCTCATTTAATGAAGGATTTGTTCCAACTAGAATTTCAAATGATAATGATTTTTTGGATGTTTTATGTGATTCATTTGATAATTCTAAGTCTAATGATTCTATTGATTCTATTGAGACTAACCCAACTAATGAAGTTGTTGAGAATGTTCCTAGTGATCAAGGTATTCCCAAACGGCTTCATACCGTTCGTGACCATCCCTATGAGCACGTCATTGGCAATATTCAAGATAGTGTCAAGACGAGATCGCAAGTCCACCACTTCGCAAATTGTGCCTTTGCCTCATCGATAGAGCCAAAGAATATTAATGAAGCATGCGAAGATAGCGCTTGGATCTTAGCCATGGAGGAGGAGCTCATTCAATTCGAGAGAAATGAAGTTTGGGAGCTTGTTCCTTTACCATCGAAGAACCACACCGTCATAGGGACAAAGTGGATCTTCAAGAACAAAACCGACGAAAACCAAGTCGTCGTCCGGAACAAAGCTCGGTTAGTAGCTCAAGGCTATCGTCAAGAGGAAGGTATCGATTTCGAAGAATCTTTCGCTCCGGTAGCTAGATTAGAATCAATTAGATTACTTTTGTCTTTTGCATGCCATAAGAATTTTAAATTATTTCAAATGGATGTTAAAAGTGCATTTTTAAACGGAGATGTCATTGAGGAAGTTTACGTTTCTCAACCTCCGGGTTTCATAAATGAAAAATTTCCAAATCACGTTTTTAAACTAAAGAAAGCTCTTTATGGTTTGAGACAAGCTCCTCGAGCTTGGTATGATCGCCTAAAGAATTTTCTTTTGGATTTGAATTTTAAAATGGGCGAAGCCGATTCTACACTTTTTATTAAGCATGCGAATAACGATATTTTATTAGTTCAAATTTATGTTGATGATATCATTTTCGGTGCTACTAACTTCGCTCTTTGCGAAGAGTTTTCTAATGTTATGAAGGAACAATTTGAGATGAGCCACATGGGCGAACTCAAATATTTCTTAGGTCTCCAAATTCGCCAATTGAACGATGCAATCTTCATCCACCAAACGAAGTACACGGTGGAGTTGCTAAAGCGATTTGGAATGGAGAATGCCTCCGGGAAAAAGACTCCAATGAGCACGACTACGCATCTTGATAAAGATACGGGCGGAAAAGATGTAGACATTCGTCTATATCGAGGTATGATAGGTAGCTTACTTTATCTTACCGCGAGTAGGCCCGATATTATGTTTGCCGTATGTATATGTGCTCGTTATCAGTCTCAACCTAAGGATTCTCACTTAGTAGCGGTTAAACGTATTTTTCGCTATCTAAGTTACACTTTAGATTTTGGATTACTTTATCCGAAATCTAGCACATATGAGTTAGTCTCATATAGTGACGCTGATTATGCGGGATGCAAATCCGACAGGAAAAGTACTAGTGGCACTTGCCATTTTCTAGGAAATTCTCTTGTCTCTTGGTTTTCCAAGAAGCAAAATTCGGTATCACTTTCAACCACCGAGGCGGAATACATTGCCGCCGGTGCCGCTTGTGCCCAGGTTCTTTGGATGAGACACACATTGAAGGATTTTGGTATTCATTGTGATACTAGCCATATCATGGTGGATAACCAAAGTGCTATTTGTCTTTCAAAGAATCCGGTGCACCATTCCCGATCGAAACACATAGATGTCTGACACCATTTCTTAGATGATCATGTTGCTAAAAAGGACATCATATTAGTGTACGTTGAAACCCAAAAGCAAATCGCCGATATTTTCACGAAACCCCTAAAGGAGGACTCCTTTGTGCGGTTGCGTCGAGAATTGGGGATTATGGGTGAATCCGAGATATAGGATTCATATCTAATTCAATCATCTTGCATGCTAATATATTTCGCGATATTTCATTCATGCTAGATTTATTGAATTTTTGGGAATTTTATGTGATTTATTTGAATTTATGATCGAATTCGTATTTGAAAGTCGTATTTAAGATTTCGACGTTTTATGGGGTAATTTAGATGACTAATGAGTGAGTTAGGATGTTTCATCCAAGTGGTTTGTGAAGAGAAATCAAATTTCTACTTTTGGACTCTTCTAGTCGGTTTCAGTTCACTTGTCAACCGACTAGATGCTCATCTAGTCGGTCAGCAAATGAACTCAGACCGACTAGATCAAGCAAATATCCATCTCCTATCATTTTCTTTTGTTAGTCGGTCATAGTATACTTTCCGACCGACTAGATTGACAACTAGTCGGTCAGTGAATATACTGCGACCGACTAAATCTAGCCCTAAAAATCCCTCTGTGCCTCTGTTTCGACTTAGTCGGTTCAAGCTCATTGACCGACCGACTAGATCGTAATCTAGTCGGTCAGTGCTTGAACTGTGACCGACTAAGTGTGTTAGGGCAGTTATGTCTTTTTGATTCCAGACCGACTTATACTCATTTTGGTTCGACTAATTTCATTATTAGTCGGTCTTCTTTCCAGCTCAAACTCGAAAACCCCCAAACCCCGATCGAGCCCCTTCACATTCTCGTCGTCTCCGGCCATATCTCCGGCCATCGCCGCCGTCCGCCGCCGTCGACTCCACTCCCTAGGTATCTTCCTCCCTCTCCTAGGTCGATTTCTTGCCCTAGGGTTCGATTTCTCCTCCTAGGTATTCTAGGGTTTGGCTTATTTTCGAATTTCTTGATTTCTAGGGTTGTTAGCTTGTGATCTCTAGGTTGTTAGTGACCTAATTTTCGATTGATTGTGCTCGTAGTGCTATGGCTAAGACTCGAATTCCTATCGCCTCTTCCGGGGCCTCTCCTATGACCATAGAACAACCTTCGGACCCTAGGAATCCCCCGAAGCCTAAGCGTCGTGCCAAGTCTACCCAAGCCTCTCCATCGTCGCCTCCTCTTAAGAAGCCTAGGACTGCGTCCGTCAAGCCCCGCAAATCCAAGACCAAAAAGCCCTTACTTCACACTCCGGCTACTCCTCCCGATTCCGATACTGATTTTATCCCAGAGGATGAGCCTACTAGGGAACCTACTCCTCCTCCGAAGACCCGTAAGGCCAAGGGTAAAGCTCCTATGCCAGTCGGCGGTGTAGACATATCGTTGTGCCGCGATGACCCTCAGTGTCTCGCCGCGTACAACCGTATAGAGCACTGTCCACTGTTGTTAGAGCATTACGTTCAGTTCTCTGATTTTCTCGGCCTTGCTGATCTTCTGTCTTATAGTGGTCTCATTGATTATCTCCGATACGACCCCAAGGCCAACCCAAAACCTTACCCTCGCCTCGTGAAACTGTTCTATGCCAACCGTATTCGAGGCCAGTACGACGCCAGCCACTCCATTGAGACGACTGTCTTGGGAACTCCTATAGTTCTCACGGCAGAAATCTTGGGGGAGATCCTTGGTTGTGCGTCGTGTGGTCTCCTCCCCTCGGACATTTCCGTAGACGATATCTCTTCCTTGGATCAGACTGTTCTTTCTGAGATTTTCCAGGTTATCCCCTCCGCATTCATTGGTATTCCTTCGAAATCCTTTAAGCCGAATGCGTGGGTTCTTAACCTAATTTTGAAGTCTTGTCTTCTCCCGAAGTATGGATCCTCTTCACTCCCATCTCAGCCGTTTTTGAAGCTCATATACGCTCTTTTCTTGGGGTGCGAGATAAATTGGGCTCGTGTGATACTCGATAAGATGGATTCTTTCGAGTGTATACGCAAGACCAATAAGTCTGCGCACATTACATACCCCTGCTTGTTGACCCTCGAATTTCGTCATTTCCGAGTTCCTCTCCCACCTGACGATGAGCGTCATTTGGGTACTCCTCTGAACGCGACGGCCGTGAAGAAATCTTTAGCGGCACTTCGTCACGTGCAGAGGTCTACCGCATCTGCTTCCCAGTCTACTCCGTCAGCTGCTGCAGCCTCCTCTTCCCCTGCTACTTTGGACGATGTCGTACGCCTACTTCGTCAGCACGACTCCCGTTTGGCTCGTACTGAGGAGGTAGTCTGCCGTATGGCTCGTACGATGGGGATTGAGCTTCCTCCTTCGGTGTCTGAGGCCGAGGAGATGGACGATGAGGAGCTTGACGAGCTTGCTACTTCTTTTGCCCGTGGCGCTGAGGCCACTGCTGCTGCTGCTGCTGGTACTACCTCTTCTGCTCCTGGAGTTGGCACCACTTCCGGTGCTCCAGAGCCTTCTGCTTCAGCACTTCAGTCGTCTGAGCCTGCTGCTGACCCTGTTGCTGAGCCTGCTGATATTCCAGTTGACACTTCTGCTGTCGAGACCCTTGCTGCTGTTGAGCATGTTGCTGAGATCTCGACTCCTGCCCCGACGATTCCATCTGTTGAGACACCTCTACTCCCTGCAGATCCTGAGTCCACTCCGTCGACTGGACCCACGGACGCTGCAGATCCAGCCTCCTCCTCGTGATCGTTGTTCCGAGGACTCTCCATATACGCTTTGGATGATATATCTTTGTGAGAGTATTTTGGGTTAGGATTGAGTATGAGGGTTATGATGTTTTGATGTATTTTGGATGTTGTCGTTGTTGTAGTATTTATTTTGATGAGGATGATGATGATGATGTATTTCTTCTTGATGGGTATGTTGTATTTTGATGTATTGATATCTTCTTGGATGTACTCTTGATGTTATCATTTATATATATACATCGTCGTTGTCTTTATCTTAATTCGTCGTGCACATTTTAATATTCGTTGAATGTATATGAAATGTGATTTCGTCGCTCGTCGCATGCAAACTTGGTTAAATAGATTTAAATTCTATAATTGTATAGAATTGTTTTCCATGCACAAATTTAACCAAGAATATTGAATATTGAAGAGTATGTTTCTTTATTCAAGAAATGAATAAACATTTGGTATTTTTGATGATTTTGATTATCGTTGATTTTTTTTATTGATAATGGAAAATTTGGCACACCTTGTTTTGATTTCCACAATTTTTCCCTTGGTGTCAAGTTGGTCCATTGTCTTTGTCTACGACTCCCGATGTTGGATTTTACATTTCCTAATTGTTGTCGTTGTATGCCCCCCATTTTTGGGATAATGTCAAAGGGGGAGAGATAATGATAATAAATAGCGCAAATGAAAATTTAACTCAATTTCCAAGAATCTAGTTTGATATGTTAGATTCAGGGGGAGTTAAGATACATATAAGGATTTTCAAAATCCGATATTTCAAAAATCAATTCACTTTATTTATCTTACTCGTCTGCTTGATGCAATTCATTTATATTCAATTTGGAATTAACGTGTCATCAATGCAGGGGGAGTAAGTATTTTTCATTTGAATTACTATTTTTGATTATTATTTATGTTAGTTTGTCATCACCAAAAAGGGGGAGAATGTTGAATATTGGACTCCCCGGATTTGGTTTTGGATGATGAGCAAACATAAATAATTCATGAACTAACAATTTGTGAGCGCAGTATTGGAGATCGTCGCCAATTTCACGAGAATATTCAAAGCGACATCTCAACACTTCCAAAAGCTCGTATTCATGCCTAAAGCTTCGTTGAAGCTCTTGCGCCGTTTTGGAAGTTATGAAGATTCAATCGAAGCTCTCGAAGACCGTTTATTAAGGTTTTATTTATAGTCTTTTTAGTCTCGATTGATAGAATGTTAAGCCTTGAGTATATCTTACGTTTCTATCTTCATTACGCTCTTTACATAGCTCTATGATCCTTGCACAAGTTCATTCTAACTTCCTCGACGCGTCGCGCTTCGATTCGGATTTGTTTGTGCATGTTAGTTGGTACAAGAACAAGTACTGACCGACTAGATGGTGATCTAGTCGGTCGGCAACTGTTCTTGGACCGACTAGTTTGATTCCTTAATTTCTTGGACTTTACTGTTTACAGTTAGTCGGTCTACGTTGACTCACCGACCGACTAGTTTGTGAACTAGTCGGTCAGTGATGCTTCTTTGACCGACTAGTTGTGACTTACTGTTCACTCTAAATTTCTCCTAAGCTACTGTTTACCGTTAGTCGGTCTAAGAACGTTTGGTGACCGACTAGTTGACAATCTAGTCGGTCAACTTTTGTTCTTGGACCGACTAAGTCAACTTGCCTTCAGACTATTTCATTTTGCCTCTTAGTCGGTCTACGTTCACTGACTGACCGACTAGTTGTGAAACTAGTCGGTCAGAAAGTATTCTTGGACCGACTAGATTTCTAGGTCTGAAATTCTATCTCTTCTCAGATCTACTCTTAGTCGGTCCACGTTGTTTGGCTGACCGACTAGTTGATGAACTAGTCGGTCAGTGATTGTTCTTTGACCGACTAAGTCTCACATATTTCTATCCGTTGGTGAATGACCTAACTTGTGTTTTTGGGTTCCTATAAATACGAACCTAGGTCATTTCTATCTAGGTTAGAGCTTCCATTCAGAGATTCATTGAGATCAAAAGAGATAGCCATTCTCCCTCAAATCTAAAGCTCTCTTCCTCACAAGAAACCCATTCTCTCTCATTTCTAGATCTAGAGAGAAGCTTGTTCTTGGTGAGCTCTTCAAGCTATTGCTTGATTCAAGTTTCCAAATCAACCCTAGGCACCCATTGCTGGTCATTTCCTTGGTGCTAGGTTTTGGTAACTTCATCTTCCTCAAATCCTTCATTCCACCTATTGGGTAAGAAAAACTCAAGGTATAGGATTTTGTGGTAAGAGTATTTATTTCATCTAAACTCTTTTATATTGCTTATTGGCTCTCTCGGTTGTGAGAGAAGTTTGTGATCCCGGGTTGTGGGATTCACTTTGCCATTGCATGTATGATTTGATCTTGTGAAGGTTTTTCACAAGATATTCATAGTGGAAATCTTGAGTTAGGGTTTCTACCTCAAGTATCCGGAGGGGATCCGGGTGGTTGGGACGTAGGATCACCGGGAACAAGTCGGGGAGACTTGGGTGGATCCGAACCCATTAACATCGTTTGTTAGCATTGTTAATTTCATTGTTGTCATTCAATTTAAGCTTCCGTAAATTGATTTGGTAGTTGTGTGCAATTTAATTTGGAATTATACGCCTTATTATTTTAAAGTACTATTCACCCCCCCCCCCTCTAGTACTTGTGCAGTAGCTGGTAGGGCATTACACCTGGTACCGTTGTCTCCTTAGAGGTGGAATCATCGATGTCCTCAGCCTGCCATCTAAGAATCTCATCCAGGTACGCATAAAAATGTGTGGTCCATATGATCACAGCCTCAGCAGAAGGTAGAGGTGGCTGCGGAAGCTCAACTATCGGTGGGCAAGACTCTGGATTTATCTGAATGAAGTTACCCTCGTCCCAAAGTGCTATCTCTGCAATGCAATGCTCTGGCTCCGCATGTGATGCCTCCTCGTGAACTATCAATGTAGGCTCTTGTAGGAAGATATATGCCCATAAGGCAATTTATCTTGATTATACGTCTTGTTCATACCGTATATGGTACGTATTATTCTAAGTATAAAATCATTTATATTAATATACTTAGATAATATCCATAGACTTATAGTTAGGTCCTTACATATCTAGATGAGATCTCGATTATGAGTAAGTAAGCGACCGAATAGAAACGTAAGTCTTAACGGTTCGTGCTCATAGATGTGTTGAGAACTGGATATCGACACATCGGATAGATCACTGTGTCTTCGTCTTACCTTAGGGTAATGATGATCTCATAGTCATTCGACTTGGCGAAGTCGGAGACGAGACACAGGTGCTCATTGGGGAATGAGTTCACTGAACGACCGAGTTAGAGTTATTAAATGGTTAACTTTAATGATCTGTCTTTAATAACTCTAGGGTGATGATAGGTTAGTTGATCCTTAAGACCTGAAGTCATCTGTACAAACCTGTGAGCGGACGGTATAGCTTAGACCCATGATCTAGCTTCGAGGAACAGTCCTGCTGAAAGATCTTAGGTTGGGCTGCACCTGAAGCTCCCAAGGTGAGTAAGTGACTAAGATGGGATTCGTCACTTCCATTAAAGGGAAGTTAGTGTTATAGGCTCAGTACGGTCTTTATGTTAATCCTCGGCCGGGGTACGTTGCAAGTAGTACAACGTGTATACAATAAAGACCGCCGTATACTGACCAATGTTGTCTAATAGGGTTGACAGTAAACCATACCCTAGGCCAACAATAACACAGTCTTGACGAAGGGATTTTAGCTAACGGAATTCATCACTGACATAGCCAATGCAAACCCTATGATACTTTTGTCAAAGGGTCGATCACGTTATGATGACTCTGAAACAGGGACGACAGCTACTGCTCGTAGTGACCGTCGTCTAGGGGTTTCGAGCCCCAACCTGTAGTAAGGTCAGGCTGTAGGGTCTCACACCGAGTAGTGCTCGTTTCTTAGTAATAGGAATATAGAATAGAGAGAAATATCGTTTGATGATATTCACAAGTTAAGTTGTGAAAGTTAGTCGCATTAGCAATAGGGACACAACGTTGCATTAGATGCTAATTTTGACTAAACGTGTTGTAAATTAGTTACGACGAATTTAGTAGGAACAAACTTGTTGGAAAGGGTTACCTGGATGACGGGATCGTCCCGGTCTAAACACAGGTTCAAACCGCGTCCAAATCGGAGCTCAAACGAGCCCAGAAACGCAGAAAGAGTTCAAGGGGAAGTGGGTTAGACCCACTGGGCCAAAAGGCCCATGTGCAAAGGCAAAACGGGCGACGCCCGCTGGCTGCAATGGGCGTGGCCCGCTGTGTGCAGCGGGCGGGCGCCCGCTGCATCAGCGGGCGTGGCCCGCTGCACAGCGGGCCAGCACCCGCTGATGCAGCGGGCACGGCCCGCTGCACGCAGCGGGCCAGCGCCCGCTGCAGAGCGGGCGCGGCCCGCTGCTTGCAGCGGGCGGGCGGCCCGCCCTTGCTCCCTTGGGCGGGCAGGCCCGCTAAGCCTAGCGGGCGCGCCCGCAACTTAAGTCAAATTAGGGTTTTTGAAACCCCTAATGACGGCTACGATTTTTGAGAAATTGCTAAAGTTTGAGCAATTGTTTGAGGGGTCAAACGAAGTCGAAATTCGTCACCGTCAGTTCCTACGCGATCACCATTCCAAGCTTTTCTGATTGATAGCTTGTTTGGTGTCTGAAGTTTAGTATGTGAGGAGAATTAATTCGTTAAAGTTTGACTTTGTGAAAGGCTAACTTTAAAGTTGAAATTAAGCCAAATGGCTTAATTGAATTTTTCTCTTCATTGGAATTGTCCCACATTGCCCGCAACGAGAAGTTGAGTGCTCACTCCCTATATAAATAGGGTGCACTCTCCTCGTTGAAATACACACCAGTCAACGATCGAGTAGCTCCAGATTTTTAGAGCAGGCTCGATCGGCGACTAAATCTCTCTCTCTATTTTCCTATTCTCCGGAGTAGTCCTAGCACGACTACGAAGGGGCTTTGATCTGATCCGGACGTCTAAGACGCGGGTTTCTTCTCAAGTGAAACTTTCTACCGCGTGTGATCGGCTCGGAGGCGAAAGCAGCTCGGGCGGATCGGTGTGAGGGTGCGAGGCGGCTCAGGGAGATCGGGTCAACGCGGCTCGGCTACGAGGAGCTTCTCAAGACGGTGCGGTACATCTTGCCTGCTCTAGGGCCAAGATTCCGGGTATGTGGTTAAGCGTTTTCTAGTGTAGTTTTTAATTAGTCGCTTTAGTGTAGATCCTTCTTGGGGTGGTCAGACCCACTCCAAGTCGGCATAGATCGGGCTAGGTTCTGGCTCCCCAGATCCTAGCTAAATAGTTTAGCTAGTGTAGAAATTTTGATTTCTGGTTTTTCGCTGCGCTTTTGTGCCTCCGTGGTCCGTCCGACTTAGGACGGATACGGATCCGAGCTCTGGGGGTCCGCCAAAACCCCAACAGCTCTCTCTGGAATGGTAATGCTGGCTGCTCATGTGTGTCAACTTGTGGGGATGCATCATGTGGAGGGGAATGCCCGTGAGCAATCCAAAAATTTAATCTATCCCCCTCAAGACTGACATGGATGTCCTCCTCAATTGTTCATGCAGCTGAAACATGGTTCATAACAAAATCTGCAAATCGTAGATCAAATGCATCACCTGCTGTAATGCTCTCTGAACCGGTGAACCTCACCGACTCCAAAAGGCCCTCCAATAAGTTCTGAAATGCTTCCTCCTCAAAATCTGTGGTCCACATAATACCATCCATAACACCTGATAAACAAAGATAAATACCTGGAGAAAAATATCAGTGGCACAAAAGAATATAGAAATGGTAGTAATGGTGGCAGGGGTGAAAATTTCTTTTTAAAAAAAATTTCGGTAGCCTAATTAACCTAATTGTGACAAATTGGCACCCAACAGGAAACACCTCCCCGGCAACGGTGCCAAAAACTTGATCGCTCCAAACTGTAACCCAAGAGCACAACCTAGTATGGCGCAAATGCACGGAGATAAATCCCCGGCAACGGCGCCAAAAACTTTGTCGACCCCGGATATACACCTGGAGAACGATTGTAGTTTTACCGCAAGCGCACGGTCAAGTGGCGAGCGGGTATCGAACACGAGGAGGTGGTGTTGGCTCCAATCTATCCTAGGTTGGCTCGACTACGAGGGTTTTATTGGTGGAGATGGTTATGGAATGATATAATGGAAATGGTGGTGGATGTCGGTGTCGGTGATAGAGAAGTCGGATAAAGTATCGGTTCAAATACAATACAATAAAAGAGTCTAGAGCTAGGGAATCCCCACTACGGATCGTCATACATCATTGTAAATTGTGAATCTCAATATTACTAGGCTTGTGTTGGGGTGAACTAGTCATAACTGAATAGAGAACCAAGCTCACGCTCTCTCGCTATTACCGGTCTATAGCAACCTAGGATAGGGCCCAATCTCTTGCAAACCCTAGCCTAAGCCACTAGCATTAGGATCGACATCATCGTTCAATCGCCCCTCGAGGCAACTCTCTTGCAAACTCGAGTTATGATCTAGGTTGCGATAGTTCGTATTCGTCCAATCTCTTGCAAACGAATATGTGTATAGATTTATAATAAAAATCCTAGCTTTGGTCCAATCTCTTGCAAACCAAGTCTAGAGAATCTAAATTATAAACCTAAATCGAATATCTAGGCATTCCCGTCGATTAGAATCCAATCTCTTACAAACCCCAATCGATGGAAATCCCTAGCTATCCGTAATAAATCGATCACAACCTAACCTCCTAGGAATTCTAGCAATTTAGAAATTCATTCATCACAAATCTGAAATTAGATCCATATGGTTCATCCACATGGCCTAGAACAACAAATCTACTCAAGCATAGCAATAACGATATGAGAATCAATAAAAATCATTGCTTTCATACAAAAAGATAGAAAAACAAAGATTCAAATAACAAGAACAAAATACTTAGCTTTGATGAAGATCTTCAATCCAAATACAAGCTTTTAGATCCAAGAGGGGGCCTAGGGCATGGCCTAACCTCTAAAATAGAGTCTAAGAAAACATCATGGAACCCCTTACTAATGGAGGCTACAAACCCCTTATATAGTCTCCCAAAACCCTAGCAAATAACCCTAGAAAACCCCTCAAATTCGTGCCCAAAAACAGCACAAACCGCAACTTAAAATCTGGGCCCGCCGCCGACTCGGCCGAGTGGAACATGTGACTCGGCCGAGTGGAAATTCCAGCACTGCAGTATCAACTTGCAAAAATGCCTCAGATTTTATCCGACCTCCGATTGACGCGTTCTTAGCGGCGTTGGAATCGTCATGAAGTCTACTATCCATAAAAAATATGAGAAAAATACTTTGATTGCTGGAATGATAGCAGATTTCAAAAGAGTGAACGACTGTCTGAAAATCTGGGCGATGCATGTCCTCGGCGTCACTCGACCGAGTGGACTTCTCTACTCAGCCGAGTGACCGACTCTGTAGAAAAATAGTAAATTCGAGGTCATCAGGGGTCTGTCTCCAGGGGTGGCTCGACCGAGTAGATTTCATCATTCGGCCGAGTAGTAATGTGTACTCGGCCGAGTAGGCCATCGACGAGTCTCTGGGAATCGCAGTAAATTCGGCCTCTTCTCTGGAAAATTTCCCTGACGTACTCGGGCGAGTGAGCTTCCTCACTTGGCCGGGTAGGACTTTGTCATTCGGCCAAGTATACGCTGAAAAACATTGTGCACGTATCCGTTCTGGTCGGCCGAGTGGGATTTCTTGCTCGGCCAAGTGTGTACTTCACTCGGCTGAGTGGCATGCTGTAAATGCCCAATCTTCTCCGTTTCTCCTCCTCGTCGCTCCTATGAAGTTTCTTCTTCTTCCACTCATCCTCCATCGCCGATAAGTCTGCAAATGAGTCGTGGGCGACACTCCAAAGTGGGTGCAAATCCTCTTAATCTCAAAATCGCTCCAAATCGCTCCATATCTCCTGAAATACGACAAAAATAAGAGATAGTGAAAAGCATCGCAATATTGTCGAATAATCGTGAAAAACGCGATATGGGCGATCAAAATGGCATGCAAACATGCAGAAAAAAGGTGTAAAATATGGACCGATCAATATTCGTCAAAACGAAATCCCTAATGACTCAAGAAATAAATGAAGCCTGAAGCTTTGTCCCATAATGATCTGCACAATAGTCAATGTGAAGATGTAATCCTTCACAGTTTGAACACAGTTCAACTATTACCGGAAAAAATTAACTTGAGCATTTTAATTGACTTTTCAAAAGTCTCACATAAATTCAAAAGGAGGAATTAATTTGGAACACCAGAAGTGTCCAGAATCGACTAACTTTGGATCGATATCACCCTGGATTGATGATGCAAGACATCATCAACCAGACGAACCCGAAGATTCTTCAAAAAGGATGAAACTTTCATTGTCCCATTCAAAAGGGAAAAATGATTATGAGATCATCTCCATTCACTTGGACATTGACTCTCCCCACTTCCTCAAACGAATTTAAGATGATATACCATCATCATTAAAGATAATGAAGACCTTTAGGTCTCTTGAGAGTATTTAAGGGATATAAATAGGCTTTGTCCACTCCCTTAATAGGACTGATGATGTACCTTTGGTGTACTCATCAATATATCCTCTAAACCTGGTCATTATCCAATTACATTTTTTAAAGAAAAAAATGATGGTAACATTGGATAAAAATGGGAAATCATAAATAATTAGCAACAGTGGTTGCGTACACTCAGCTAAACATACACCATTAGAATATTTTTATATGAGTCTGATCAACTCCATATAAACATTTTCTAAGAATGAGTTTAGAGCACATCTTAAAGATGGTACATCCGCAACGCTGTGTATGTGTTCCTGAAGCAACACTACATAAACCGTCATGATGCCATAAAGAGAACACATTCATCAAGACTAACCAACTTTGATGAATAAATCTCGTATGAGTAAGGCATTGTACACATCTTATAGATTGTGTGTTGATGGTAATAATGATCCTGATGATCCTTCAATTCCCTTTTTGGTTCAAATCATCTATGAGCCTGAAGCTCAAATTGACCATTTAAAAAGTAAATACATATGATCTGATTATAATCAGACTGATAATTTAAATATTGTCAAAACTTTCAGATCCCTGCTACTAAAAATCCAGCTAGGATTGACATACCAAATATAATGGATGCAATCCACCAGTAGCAGAAGTGGATGTCCTTAAGAGATGAGAGGACATATCACTAGGCTCCAAAGAGAGAAATCTACTCCTGGAGACCGAAAAAGCAATACCACCACAGGAAAGTGAGCTCAAATCCAGAATCTTATTGCAACTTGGTTGCTAAGGACCCATTCTGGATCTGTCCATATTTTTTACCCGTCCCAGAACCTTCACTTCTTCAACGTGTCGTGAAGGAGACACTTCTGGGAGAAATCAAATGATTATAGTACGTACGGGGTGAGTTTTGGGCAAGAAAGAACACATTTTGTCGACAAATTCTCTCATATTCACTTTGTCAGTTAAATACAAAATATCGATTCCATAACTCTGTTTTACCTGAAGCAAAGATAGAGATTTGGCAAAATTATAATAATGTGGAATGAGGCAATAATAAGGTGAGCTGGACTCACTTATGAAATATAAGGTGTATGGACCTGAAGTCCTGATATCAAAAAATGATACCAAATCCTGTGGGATAACTGAGTATTGTAGGAGAATTATAATAAAATCGTTAGCTATAAGTATTTTAATTTTCTATAGCTTAGAGGTATAAATCGCTCAAACCAGGAAGTAATCAAGTAAGATGAGCTGAACTCACTTACAAGATGAATCTGATGCATTGACTGGTTTATGTCAAGGCGTAACCCAACGAATGGCAAAAATAGGGAATTTTTGGTTGATGTTGCTATTGGATGTGACAACATTACCTATATAAAATTTCTTCAATTGCATGTATAATATTTTTCTTTACTTTCCTTTTTTCTGGGACATATATTAAAAATATGATAAAAGGAAAGACAACCTAGACAGAGATCCTTAAAGGACTCATACTAAAAGGTTGTTGTTTGCACCTCTTAAAAATAGTATTATTCTTAAGAGAGCAAATTAAAAAAAATGAGATTATTTTAATAACTCAAAATCTTATCGGATCTCCTGAAGAGAAAATACCGAAATATCTGTTAAAGCCTATCTATTAGATATGATATGATATGGAAGTCCCAGCTAGGCATAAATTCTTGGCTTACAGAATACAATCATCCTGAAGATGAACTATCATCCTGAAGATGAACTATCATCCTGAAGATGAACTATCATCCTGAAGATGACATTAATCATCCTGAAGATGAACTATCATCCTGAAGGTGAACTATTATCCTGGAAATGAATTATCATCCTGAAAATGAACTATTAATCATCCTGAAGATGAACTATTATTAATCATCCCGAAGATGAAAACTTCATACACTGACGATTGATGAAGGAAAAATGAAAATCATTCTCCACTAAATACACCTATTTGGTTGTATGGATATACATTAAAGACCCCTTTCCGTTAGCTGGAAGAGGGAAAGAATATACAAGGTCCAGAAGTACCTTAAGTGTCTTTAGAACACTCTTTTACCTAGTCAACTGCATGCGTCTCTTTTGAGCGTTAGCAATATAGCTATTAACCAGGTACAATGCAGCGCCTGCAGTGCACCTCTGGACCAGAGATATGCAGCTTCTGCGCTATCTCCAAGGGTTGATGGAAAAATCCTCTATGTTAAATGTATTTGCATATGCATGTTACAGATCATCGCGATGAATGGCATAAAAGGGACGTCAACCTCCTGAAGATCTACACAGAATCCTTCCAAGTCTACATCCTTCCACCATCCTGAGAAGCTCATCACCCAAGGAGCAGTTCAAGAACATACAAAGCCAGGTCCTGAAGTACCTCGCAGACAATGACGATTAAGACGTGGAGCAGTCTACCAAGTTCGCTAGCGCTCCTTTAGTTTCAGCTACTGCCTTATATGAGTGAAACTTGTATAGATGAGTGATGCTTGTACTTTACTTTTGCTTTTGAAATGTTGTAGATGAGATGGATGTATAGACACATAGGAGATAAATGTATAGATATATAAGATATCTGCAATCCTGAAGCTTGATCAGATAAGGGGGAGTCAACTGTAAAGTTGTACTCTTTTTCCTTGGCTAGTGGTTTTTCCCACAGGGTTTTCCATAGTCAAGGTTTTAATGAGGCAACCACATTGACTCTAGATCCAGAAGTATTCACCCCTCGACACATCCCCAAATCAGGGGAAGTTATGGAGTGCTGTACTCTTTTCCCTCGCTATCGGTTTTTTCCCACAGGGTTTTCCATAGCTAAGGGTTTTTAACGAGGCAGTTACCCCTAACTTGGATTTAGAAGTATCTACCCTTTAAGATACTCATTAGTACTAATGAATCATTCAGTATTCATAAGTCGAGTATACCACGTTGGTTGGATAAGGGGAAGTGTTATGAATAGGTCACATTGGGCCTATTGGGTATCCACCCACATGAGTAACCAATATGAATACTATATAAATGGGGCTAGGGGTTTCCTAGCCTCAACCTTCTCCAAACATGTTTCTACTTCACAACATGATGATATTTTTATTACGTTTATGTGTAAGGGCTGTGAAAATATTAGCAATTTCTTAAAAGATATATACCAGATTCATCCACGGAGTTTCCATGTGCAGAAGTATACGCCCATGGATTTATCCTTAGGCATAAGCATAAATGGTATGAAATTTTTTCAAGAAACAACTCTATGAACATTTTACACCCACGAATATTTCCATTGGTATTATGATACACCCACAAAAAAGTACGTCGGTGTTCCTTATTTATTTGTTTTAAATATTTCCAACCACGGAAGTTCTATAGGTGAAAAGTCGTATTGATAATTGCACATGGAATTTCCCTGTGTGCAAGAACTTTCAGCAACTTGACTTCGAAATTCCACCGACAAAATTTTTTGTTTGCCATGAGTAGAGACTTTCGCCCGTGGAATTTTTCATTTTCCATCTTTTTCCCACAGATCTATCCGTTGACGAAAGACCTTTTCCAAGTGCTGATAAAGCGTATGCATACAAGCGTATACATATATTAATATATTAATGAGGGACTTGATGTGACATACTCATGTGACATATACATATATTAATATCTGTCATACAAATGAGGGACTTAATGTGACATTTGTCCCAGTCACAAGTCCAATAAGACAAACGATTGGCCCATGTTGCGCCAGCTCATCTCAGTGGGGCCAATGTGGGCGGGTGGGATTTTAGGCTTGGTTGAGGTGGGGTTCTGAGGATTTGGATTAAATGCCCCTCTCATTCCCTTATTTGCAGTCTTGCCACTGCTTTTTCGTAAAATACATATGTCTCTCCCTCTTCCCCCTATTTACGGGTTTCCCATCACTCATTTTCCACTTTGCATCTTGTGTTTTTTTCTTCATTTGGCCCCCGATGCTCTTCTCATACATATCCATGCTTTTTCTCTTTGGCTCCCACTTCTCTTCGCATTTGCACCAGGGCGATAACTGCCTCTGTGCCCTCCGAGCATAGTCAACTCCTAGTCTATTATACAAAAGAGGAAGTTGTCACATGTGGCATGTTTGTCCCATGTGGCAATGTTATTGAGAGATGGGTATGCCCTCGAGGTAATTTATCTCTGTGTACGTGTACAAACATCTTGATCAAAATAACAGTAAGTTGTTTGGTAAAAATTTACCTACGTTAATAATAATGTAGTCGACATTAGAACTTAGGTAAAGTCCTGAGACTTAATGTGAGGTCAAACAAGTATCGAGATAAAAGATCTCGATCAAGGAGAATTATTTGACCGTTAGTAGCATAAGTCTAAAATTATTCATGGTCATAGATGTTTCGAGAAAAGGATATCGATACATCGGATAGACCATTGTGTCTTTGTCATCACCATGGAGTGGTGATGATGATCTCATGGTCATTCGACTTGGTGAAGTCGGAGACGAGACACAGGTGCTCATTGGAGAATGAGTTCAATGAATGACCCAACGAGAGTTATCACATGGTTAACATAACTTATCTATCAGTGATAACTCTCAGTGATGATAGGCTAGTTGGTCCTTAGGCTTGAGGTCATAAACATGTACGTGAACGGTGTCACTTAGATCTCTAATCTAGCTTCAAGGCAAGGCTTGTCGAAAGGTCTTTGATTGGATGACACTTGAAGCGTGCGAGAAGAGTAATGACCAAGAGAGGAATCGTCGCTCTCGTTTATGGGGAGTTAGTGTCGCACGTGTTGGTTCGGTCTTTAGTGAAAAAACTTTGGCCACAGTTTGTTGAAAGAAGTCAAACATTATTTGACTAAAGACATATGGAAACTAACCAAGTTCAAGCTATTAGGGTTGACCGTTTGACCGTGCCCTAGGATTGACTAAGAGCATAATTTTGATGAATGGACTAAAACTGCGATACTCATCACGAACACAGTCAGGGTGGTCCCGACAATACTCATGTCAATGAGTTAACAACATAATTATGATACTGAAACAGGGGCGGCACATGCTGCTCGTGGTCACTACCGTCTGGGGTTTTGAGCCTCACCTGAAATAGGGTCAGTCTGTAGGGTCTTACAAAGAGTGAGATATTCGTCAAGTAATAGGAAGTCTTAGGGAAGATTATATATCAGATGTAAGTAAATTAATTAAGTCGCAAAGAGTTTGTGATATGAGTCAAAATAGTAAAGATGTGGGTTTAATTGCATTTGATGCAATAGTATTTAAATATATCGTAAAGTGTTTGCAAGCATATTTTAAATAATAGATGCATAGAAATGAAGAGGATTTTTCCATGAAAGTCGGGGAGAAAACTGCGCTCAAATCAGAGTCCAAACGGGCCCAGTAAGACTGTTTAAAAGTGGTTTTAAATAGACTTTAAAAAATAGCTGGAGCATTATGAGCTGGGCAAAAGCCAAGCACAAAGTCTGGGCAAAGCCCATCTGCAAATTGCAGCAGGCTTTGCCCAGCCCGCCCACGCAGGCAGGCGCCCGCTTTAGGCGGGCACCCGGCCCGCTTCGGGTAGGCGGTGCCCGCTCGCCCGCAGCAGGCACCCGACCCACCCACCAGGCGGGCGGGTGCGCCTAGGCAGGCAGGTGCACCTGCTGGGCGTGCCCGAACTGCAGGTGGGCTCTGTGGGTGGAGCCCACCAAGGGTTTCTGAAACCCTTATTGTGGCAGCTGCAATTTCAGCGAAAATCTGATTTTTTTGCCAACTTTCGACACGCGTTTGAGGGGTCAAACGAAGTTGGAATTGAGCCTTGTTTGTTTTTATGCGATCACCGTTAGTGCTCTTCGATTTGATATATTGATATCACTTGCGAAGCTCAACAGTGAGGGAGGAAAAATTCGCTAAATATTGGTCTTTATGAAATGCAAACTTTAATTAATTTTCTCCTCCAAAATCTTTAGTCCCACATCGGTAAATAAGAAAGAGGAGGGGTCAGCCGTCGATATAAATGGCATGTGCCAACTCCTTCCTTGAAACTCGTACCCCGCTCCAGATCTGAGAAGCTCCACTAAACGTGAGCAAGCTCGGTTCTAAGCTTAAATAAATATTCCATCTTCTCCCTAATTCTTCATTTCTCCTGATCGGGCTCTAGCAAAGCTACGAAGGAGTTCGGATCAGATCCGAAGTCTTGACGGAGGATCCACTCAAGATGAAACTTTCTTCGACATGTGGTTGGCTCGGTGACAAGGGTGTTGCTTGCCTCGGGACATGATTCGGTTAAGAACGCGATTCGAATCGGGACACAGTTCTGCTGGGGATGTGGTTCGGCGTGGGAAAAGCGGCACGGGGCCTTGATTCGAAAATAAAGAAATATTGCTGAAAACGACGCTTCGTATTCTGCGGAAACAAAGTGAAAGGTATGTAGTTTAATTTACATGCGTTTAAAATTGTAGTTAGATAGATCTATCTTTAGGGATTTGTCTGACCGAACCATGGGATAGTAGAGATTCTGGCTAGAGTTATTTCTTTAGGGCTTTCTTGGAAATGCTTTAAGATGTTTTTCCGATGTATATTTGATTTCTTTGTCCGACTGACTTGGGCTAACGTCGATTTTATAGCCCTAAGGTCCAGATAACCCTACAATGGTATCAGAGCCAGTCTACCATGATCTTTCTTTTTGCAATTATAAAGTGTATAGGATGCAGCATGTTTTCTCCATGAGATGGAGGTTGATTAAGCTATTAAAATTGTCGTTCCAAGTGATGTTTTTTTTCGAAAAATTGATTTTGAAAATTAGATCTATTTTAAAATCATGTGATAATTTTAAAATTAGATCTTTATAATTATTTGATAATTATTAATGTAACTTAAATTTATGCGATATTTTTTAAGTTGCATGCTTAGCTAAATTTTATGAGGTAATTTTAGTTGATATGTTATCATGCTAAAATGTTTAGTTGATATTTTTAATGGTTATATTATTTCTTGATGATTATGTGATAATATAACAAAAACTTTTAGGATAGTCGTTAAAAGCTTTCAAAAAATTATAAAATAGCTTTTTATGGACAAGCTATGATTTAAAATTGTTGCAACAAATTAAACTCATAATACTTGATTAAGGTAGCCATCTCTAATAATTATTATTTTAATTGTTTTAATAATACTTTTGAAAATTGCTATGATTTAAATTGTCGCAACTTGAATTTTAAATCCCTAATACGTGATTAGGATAGCACCCTAATATTCCTTGTAGTTGATAAAGACATTAATAAAATTTATTAACCAAACCTAATAATTTCAAATTTTATGATTCAACTAGTTGATATGATTAACTAGTTTTAATGAAGCCATATTAAATCGATGTTACACATATAAATAATTCAAATCCTTACAGGATCATGATCCGGTCTAGCGTTTTTTGACTAGTGTTGTGGATCACCCAAGCTCGACTGGGAATAGTGATCCTGGCCTAGCCAAATCCCTGGTCGTGTTCCGATGGACCATGGATGTGAATTGTTATTATGTGACACCATAGATCATATCTAGTCAATTACGTTTAAAATCTTCTTCAAGATTAGTCGTAGCCCTCCTTGTTTTAGAGGTTGGCAACTATAGGTTCTGTGTTGTAGTTGTTGGGCACACTCAAGCTATGGCATAGCTACCTTATGGAAACCAACTTTTTATTACATGAGATGTAGTCTAGACTTAACCCAAACCGTCGCGTCGTGCCCATACACCGAGCGCCGGCGTAAGTTAGGCTAGACATGAAAACAAGGGTCCGACTAGACTAGTCATTGTGATTTGGATGAGCACACTCATAATCATAAGTGGCTAAGGTTAAAAACCAATAAAGGAATCATATGTGATATGATTGATGAAGAGTCATCTACCAATCACAGAATCAAGCAATTTGTTGAGAGCACTCAAGGTTGTGAGGCTCGTGGTGATTGGATTTCTTTCCCACTAAATTTAATTAATTTAAATCGTTCATTATTATTGCTAAAAATGTCCACCAAAATAGTGGGAGGATATAATTAGATAAAAGCCATTCTATCTATATTTAATATTGAACATATGCTAAACTATGGTAGTTCTATGTTTACCGATGGAATCCAAATTATAATATCCTAAGAGAATATGTTATATGGTCAAGAAGATTGAATAAAGGAATATCAACTCAAATTCTAATTGATAGACTAAACTATGTTCTCACTGACATTAAAGTGTCATTCTTAACACTGGCTCAAGGACAATGAATTCCTTGAAGCCCTAGACCCAACACAATTCAATCCGCAATGTGTGGAACTTCATGCAAACTGTTTGACTCGAAGATGAATACTTAAGCGGTGCAAGATGATGTATCCCAACCAGATCTTGAGACGAGCAACTTGTTGAGCACACTCAAGGTTGTAAAGCTCAAGCGTTTGGATACATGAGATGTTTGCGTAGCTATTATTTGTGTTGGGACGCGTAATATCTAAATGAGATTTAGAAAAGAAGAAGGCATTCAGGAAAGTCAATTGAGAAAGAAAGTTTTATCTATCATTAGTAAAGGCAAAAGTACATGATAAATCATTATACAAAAGGAAGATTATCATACGTCTTGGAAAAAAGGAGCAAGTGTTGTTTCTTGGACCAAAGAGGACGTCTAACACTTTTTGGCGAATGTCGTCACCTTGCTTTCGAAGCAATGAGTAATATGTATAACGATATTGTATTAGGTGGTAATACATGAATGTGCAAGTTATAGAATACTAATCTATAGCTAAATAGACTAGGCTGTACCGAAGAGAACAGACTAGACAAGTTACATAGAGAGAGGACGCTTGACATCTCGTATTATGAGTCGAAAGATACATGTGAGTCTTATCTCAAAAGTATGATGGCCATAACTTCTTCTGTAAGACAGTGGGAGAACGAGTTGGAGAACTCGTGGTCTCGTACATACGGATGTACCCAGACCCAAGTCTAAATTAGCCTGGATGTGACATTCTTATTTTATTACGACATGTGTTCTTAATGAAACACAAGTCTGATAAAATAGAGAACACAGTGAAAAAATTATTTGAACTGCTTCGATCAGGTCGAAGAAGTGAATACTTAGCTATGTAATTCTTACGTAATTAAAATAAAATGAGATTTTCTCTCAGGTCATGTTCTTAACACATCGGTGTATTGAAGAGCATGAATCGCACTCTGTTAGACATGGTGCGATACATGGCAAGTGACTTTGAGTTACAATCATCCTTCTGGGTAAACCACAAATGATAATGCCTATGTTCTTGATGAGGTTCTGTGATGACCACATCAACTTGATATTCCTCAAATTAATCGTTAGTAAGTTAAAGGATTACTCGAGCCTCGTGAGACAAAGGAATCGAGTAAAACATCATAGTTGATGATGGCCTAGACAACTTCCAAGATGCCATTTAGAGTAGTGACTCTAAGAAATGGCTTGATGAAATCTGGAAAGGGTCCTTGCACATAAATAAGGTATGGACCTTAGAAAACGTGCCTAAAGGAAGTCTTCCCTTTGGCTGCAAGTGAATCTTCAAGATAGAATATTAGTGTAGATAGAAATTAGTGAAGTACAAGTTATGCTAGTTGAGAATAGTTATCATCAGAACTCATATAAATGGATTGTGATGAAACTTTCTCGCCAATGGCTATGTATAGATCTATTCGGATCAAACTCGATGTCAATGCTCATGATAACTATAAAAACTGGAATATGCATGTAAAGTTTATTTTCTAAATATGATTTAGAAGAACAAACTTATATGAATCAACCATAGCGTTTTTAAGGTCAGTGGGAGCGAATAAAAGGCATGTGAGGCATCAAGGAGCCGGAACATATGTTGTAATAAAGTGGCCAAAGAGTTTGATATTTTATCAAAAACGTTTATGACCATGCAGATGACCATGTGACTATTTTGGATTATTCTCATAAAGAACGATAAGCTGGATGAGATTCATGCAAGATAAATTTTATGGATTATAAGAGACCAAGGAAACGATTTGGTTGTGATTCAAATTTGTGATCTAGAAGAAACATAAAACCCCTTAAGTCTATACAAAAGATGGTTTAGCAGATCCACTCACGAAGACTCTACCACATTAAGTCTAGAGAGAATTATGTGTAAATGCGGTATGAGATGTCGAAATAAATGGGCATGAGTGCAAGTAGGAGATGTTGAGGGATGGGTATGCCCTCAAGGCAATTTATCTCTGTATACGTGTGCAAATGTCTTGTTCAAAATAATAGTAAGCTGTTTGGTAAGAATTTACCTAAGTTAATAATAATGGAGTCGATAATAGAACTTAGGTAAAGTCCTGAGACTTAATGAGGTCAAACAAGTATCGAGAAAAAGGATCTCGACCATGGAGAATTATTTGACTGTTAGTAGCATAAGTCTAAAATCGTTCGTGGTCATAGATGTTTCGATAAAAGGATATCAATACATCGAATAGACCATTATGTCTTTGTCTTCACTATGGAGTGGTGGTGATAATCTCATGGTCGTTCGACTTGGCAAAGTCCAAGACGAGACACATGTGCTCATTGGAGAATGAGCTCACTAAACGACCCAACGATAGTTATCACATGGTTAACATAACCTATCTGTCAAGGATAACTCTCAGTGATGATAGGCTAGTTGGTCCTTAGACGTGAGGTCATTGTACGAACATGTACCTGAAACGGTGTCACTTAGATCTCTGATCTGGCTTCGAGGCAAGGCTTGTTGAAAGGTCTTTGGTTGGGTGACACTTGAAGTGTGTGAGGAGAGTAATGACCAAGAGAGGATTCGTCTCTCTCGTTTATGGGGAGTTAGTGTCGCATGAGTTGGTTCGGTCTTTAGTGAAAAAAATTTGATCAAAGTATGTTGGAAGAATTCCAACATATTTGACTAAAGACCGATGGAGACTAACCAAGTTCAAGCTATTTAGGTTGATATTTTGACCGTACCCTAGGCTTGACTAGGCGACATAGTTTTGATGAATGGACTAAAACTGCGATACTCATTACGGACACAGTTAGGGTGGTCCCGACATTACTCATGTCAATGAGTTAACAACATAATTATGATACCGAAATAAAAACGGCACCTGCTGCTCGTGGTCACTGCCATCTGGGGTTTCAAGCCCCACCTATAGTAGGGTCGGGCTGTAGGGTCTCACACAGAGTGAGACCTTCGTCAAGTAATAGGAAGTCTTAGGGGAGATTATACATCGGATGTATAGGAATTAATTAAGTGGCAAAGAATTTGCTATATAAGTCTAAAATATTAAAGATTTGGTTTTAATTCCATTTGATGCAATAGTATTTAAATATGTCGTAAAGTGTTTGCAAGCATATTTTAAATAATATATGCATAGAAATGAAGAGGATTTTTTCACAAAAGTCGGGGAGAAAATCGCGCTCAAATCAGAGTCCAAATGGGCCCAGTACGACTGTTTAAAAGTGGTTTTAAATAGACTTTAAAAAATTAGCTTGAGCCTGAGCTGGGCAAAATCCCAGCACATAGTGAGCTGGGCTTTGCCCAGCCCACATTTTGCTGCTGGGCTTTGCCCAGCCTGTAAATGCAGGCAGGGCAGAGCCCAACCTGCCCACACGGGCGAGCTGTGCTTGCTCGCCAGCAGCGGGCACCCGGCCCGCTTCGGGCGGGCTGTGCCCGCTCGCCCGCAGCGGGCAGGCGCCCGGCCCGCCCGCCAGGCAGGTGCGCCGAGGCAAGCAGGTGTGCCTTCTGGGCATGCCCAAACTGTAGCTGGGCATCGTGGGTGGGGCCCACACAGGGTTTCTGAAACCCTTATTGTGGCGGGTGCAATTTCAGCGAAAATCTAATTTTTTTTGGCCAACTTTCGACACGTGTTTGAGGGGTCAAACGAAGTCGGAATTGAGCCACGTTTATTTCTATGCAATCACCATTCAGTTCTCTTCGATTTGATATATTGATATCACTTGCGAAGATCAACGGTGAGTGAGAAAAAATTTGCTAAAGATTGGCCTTTGTGAAAAGCAGACTTTAATTAATGTTCTCCTACAAAATCTTTAGTCTCACATCGGTAAATGAGAAAGGGGAGGGGTCATCAGCCTATATAAATAGGGGTCAACCCCCTTCCTTGAAACTCGTACGAAGCTCCAGATCTGAGAAGCTTTACTAAACATGAGCAACCTCGGATCTAAGCTTAAATAAATATTCCCCCTTCTCCCTAATTCTTCCTTGCTCCTGATCGGGCTCTAGCGAAGCTATGAAGGAATTCGGATCGGATCCGAAGTCTTGATGAAGGATTCACTCAAGATGAAACATTCTTCGACGCGTGGTTGGCTCAGTGACAAGGGTGTTGCTCGTTTCGGGACGCGGTTCGATTCAGGACGCGGTTCAGCTCAGGACGTGGTTCGGCTTGGGAGAAGCGGCGCGGGGCATTGCTTCAGAGATAAAGAAATGTTTCTGAAAATGACGCTTTGTATTCTGCGAAAACGAAGTGAAAGATATGTAGTTTAATTTACATGTGTTTATAATGTGGGGGGATGTAAGCCCTCAGTTCATTTTATTTAATGCAAATGATTTTTTTATAATAGATGTGGAAATTTTGCATATGATGCAAAGGGACATTAAATGTGTCGTATATTGTTTACATATAGATTAAATAAAATAAACGCATAGAAATGGTTACCTGGACGACGAGATCGTCCTGGTCTAAACCCAGGTTCGAATGGCATCCAAAACGGACGCCAAACGCGGAATTTAGAGCAAAAATAAGAACCAGCCCAGTCCCTAGGGGACTGGGCGCACCAGCCCAACTGCGCTTGGCGCCCAGACCCGTTTTGGGCCTGGGCGCCCAGCCCAGCGGGCAGGTCAAGCCCGCACGCATAGGCGGGCGCCCGACCTGCCCGCCTCTGGGCAGGCTGCGCATGCTAGAAATCGGATGGGGCCCGCGGGTGGGGCCCACCTGGTCTAGGGTTGCGGGCAAAGCCATGACGGCTGCAATTTTTGCGAAAATCTATGTTTTAGGCAACTTTGAGACAACGTTTGAGGGGTCAAACGAAGTCGGAATTGAGTGACGTTCGAGCGTACACGTTCACCATTTAACCCTCTTCAATTTGATAGGTTGTATCACTTGCGAAGCCCAACGATGAGGGAGGAAAAATTCACTAAAGTTTGACCTTTGTGAAAGGCAAACTTTAATTAATTTTTCTCCCAAAGTTTTAGTCCCACATCGGATATGGAGTACAGGGGAGGGGTCAGCCGCCTATATAAATAGGGCCCCTCCTTGAAATGCGTCCCAGGCTCCAGATGTTAGTAACTCCATTAAACATGAGCAAGCCCGGATCTGAGCTTAAATTAAATATTCTTTTTCTCCCTAAATTTCTTCCTTGCTCCTGTTCGGGCTCTAGCAAAGCTACGAAGGAGCTCGGATCGGATCCGGAGTCTTGACGAAGGATCCACTCAAGGTGAAATTTTCTTCGGCACGTGGTTGGCTCAACGACAAAGGTGTTGCTCGCATTGGGACGCGGTGTGGTTCGGAAAGCGGTTCGGCTCGGGACGAGGTGCGGCTTGGGACGCGGTTCGGCTCGGGAGAAGCGGCGTGGGGCCAAAGAAGTGTTGCTGAAAACGACGTTTCGTATTCTGCGGAAATGAAGTGAAAGGTATGTAGTTTAAATATTCATGTGTTTATAAATTGCAATTGTTAGATAGATCTATCCTTTGGGGTTGGTCGGACCTGACCCCGGGATAGTAAAGATCTTGGCTAGGGTTTGTTCCCTTTAGGGCTAGACTTAAAATTGTTTTACGTTGATTTTTTCGCTGCTATTTTGATAACATCGTCCGACCGAATTAGGCCGGACGTCGTATTTATGGCCCTAAGGACCTAAAGCCTTGGTCTACATTGATCTATAGATTTGCAATTTATAAATTGTATATGATACAACATGCTTCTCCATCAGATGGAGGTTTTATTTAAACTTTAAAAATGTCATTTTTAAGCAACGTTTTATTTTCGAAAATTGTTTTTGAAAATTAGATTAATTTTATTTTAAAATTAAATCTTTAAAATTATGTGATAATTTCTGGATGTAACTTAAACTTATGCGATAAATTTTAGGTTGCATGTTTAGCAAGAAAATTTTATGAGATAAATTTTTATTGCTTTGTTATTATACTAAATTTTTTAGTTAATAATTTTTAATGGTTATATTAATTATTTTGATTATGTGATAATTCAAGAAAAACTATTAGGATAGCCATTAAAACCTTTCAGAAAATTATGAGATAATTTTTGGATAATCTATGATTTTAAAATTGTTGCAACATATTATATTCATATTTAGGGTAGCCCTCTCCTAATTATTATTTTAATTGTTCTAATAATAATTTCGAACAAAATGCTATGATTTAAATTGTTGCAACTTGAATTTTAAAATGCCTAATACATGATTAGGATAGCACCTTAAAAATTCTTATAGTTGATACGGACATTAATAAAAGTTATTAACCAATCCTAATTATTTCGAATTTTAGGATTCAACTAGTTGATAGGCTCAACTGGTTTTTATGAATCCATTTCTAATCGAACGGGACACATATGAATAATAAGTTTCCTTCAATGGACCATGATCCGGTCTAGTGTGTTTTGACTAGTATTGAGGATCACCTTTGCTCGACTTGGGATAGTGATCTTGGCCTAGCCAAATCCCTGGTCGTGTTCCGCTGGACCGCAAGGATGCGAATTATGATTATATGACATCGTCGATTATGTCTAGTCAATTACATTAAAAATCTTCCTCAAGGTTAGACGTAGCCATCCTTGTTTTTGGATTAGGGGACAAAAAAGACGCATGTCATAGTTGTTGAGTCTTCTCAAGCTGTGACATGGTCTCTTTTAGAAACTGACTCCATCATACATGAGATGTAGTCTGGTATTAACCCAAACTGCTTCATCGGGTCTCCTCGAGTATCGGTGTAAGTTAATATTAGACATGAAAAACAAGGGTTCGACTAGACTAGTCATTATGGTTTGTTGAGTTTCCTCAAGATCATAAGTGACTAGGGGTGAAAATCAAAAGGGAGTCACATGTGATGTGATTGATAATGAGATTATCTACCAACTGCAGAGTCGATCAACTTGTTGAGTCTCCTCAAGGTTGTGAAGCTCACGGTGGTTGGGTCCCTATCCTATTAAATAACTATATTCGTTTATCTATATGGCTAAAGATGATCGCAGAAATAATGGGAGGATATAGTTGAATAAAAACCATTTTAACTATATTTAAAAATCATGAACATATACTAAAGTAGGGATATTCTATGTTTTACCAGGTGGAATCCAAAATTATAATATCCTTAAAAGAAATAAGTCAACTGGACAAAATGATTTGTTAAGGAATATTTGATAAGCCAAACCATATTCTCATTGATATTGAAATGTCCTTCATAGTACTGAGTTAAGGACAAAGATTTCCTTAAGCTCTAAAATCTAACACAATAATAGAACGCTACTCAACACTCGCCCATATGAACATGGGCAGCTTAAACATACTGATGTTCAAAGCGGTTTCTTTATATGACTTGTTGAGTCTCCTCAAGGTTGTATGGAAAACAGTTTCAATCCGCAAGGCTTGAAACTTCGATCAAACTGTTTGACTCGAAGATGAGTGTAAAAGCAGTACAAGACAATGTATCCAAATTAGATCTTGAGACGAGCAACTTGTTAAGTCTCCTCAAGGTTGTAAAGCTCAAGTATTTGGATGCATGTGATGCTTGCACAGCTAATATTTATGTTAGGATATGTTAAATTTGATTTAGAAAGAAGAATGCACTAAGGAAAATTCATTGAGAAAGAATATTTGGTTTATCATAAGACAGGGCATAGTAGGAGGAACTGAAAATCCGACATGTTTGATGTCTAAAATTTCAGAATAGTTGTTATACAAACATAGTCTCACATATTGGCAAATGAACAAAAGTTGTCTTTAGGCCATATGGGACGTAATTCACAGTTGGCGAATGTCGTCACAGTACTTTAGAAGAAATATTTTGTTGTGATTAAAATGTATAACAATGTTGTATTAAGAGTTAATACATGAATACGCAAGTTAGTAGCAAATCTTACATGGTAAAATAAGACTAGGCCGTACCGAAGAGACTAAGCTTCACAAGTCACATAAAGAGGGGTCTGACCTCTCGTATTATGAGTCGAAAGACACTTGTGAATCTTGTCTCAAAGGTATGATGGCTGAAATTCCATATGTAAGACAGTGGGAGAATAAGTTAGTGAACTCTTGGTCTCCTACATATAGATGTACCCAGACCCAAGTCTAAATAAGCCAAGATAAGAAATTCTTATTTCATTACGACACGTGTTCTTGATGAAACTTAAGTCTGATAAAATAGAGAACACAATGATATAAGCATTTGAACTGTTTTGATCGGATCGAAGAGTCAAATACTTAGCTGTGTAGTTCTTACGTAATTAAAAGAAAATGATATTTTCTCTCAAGTCTAGTCTTTTAACACATCAGTGTGTTAGAGAGCATGAATCATACTCTGTAAGACTTAGTGCGATATATGGCAAATGACTCTGAGTTACAATCCTCATTCTGGTTTAAACCCCAGATAGTACTGCCTAGGTATTTATAAGATTATGTTAGAACCTTATAAATATAATATTCCTCAAATTAATCGTTAGAAAGTCACAAGGTTACTCGAGTCTCGTGAGACAATAAGTCGAGTAAAACATCATAGTTGATGATAACTTAGTCAACTTCCAGCATGCCATTCGGAGTAGGGACTCTGATTTATAAACTTGATGCTACCCGAAGAAGGTCTGTGCACGTAAATAAATATGGACTTTAGTTTACGTGCCCAAAGAATGTGTTTCTTATAGGCTGCAAGTAAATCTTCAAGACAGAAGATTGGTGCAGAAAGAAAATAGTGAAGTACAACTTATGTTGGTTGAACGGTTATCATCCTAACTCCTATTAACGGATTATGATGAAACTGTCTCATCAACAGATGTGTACAGATATACTCAGAACGAATCGATGTAAATACTCATGATGACCATGAAATTGGAGCATTCATGAATAGTCTGTTTTCTAAATGTGCTTTAGAAGAACGAACTTATATGAATCAGCCAGAGAGTTTTCAAGGTTAGTGGAAGCGAATATAAAACATGCGAGGCATCAAGGAGCTGGAACATATGGTTTAACAAAGTGGTCAAAGAGTTTGACACTTTATCAGAAATGATTATGAACCGTCTAAATGACCAGTAAAACTTATTATGGATTATTCTCGTATGGTACGATGAGCTGGATGAGATCCAGTCAAGGCATTACTTATGGATTCCAAGAGACCGAGTGAATTATTTGGATGAGATTCAAATATGTGGTCTAACATAAACATAGAAAATCCTTAAGTCTAAAACTGAAGACGGTTTAGCATATTCACTCACGAAGGCTCTTCCATATAAAGTCTGTAGAGACTTATGTGTAAATGCGGTATGAGATACCGGGATAAATGGGCCTAAGTGCAAGTGAAAGATGTTGGGAGATATGCATGCCCTCGAACTCGAGGCAATTTATCTCTATGTAAGTGTACAAACATCTTGTTCAATATAACAGTAAACTGTTTGGTAAGAATTTACCTAAGTTTAATAATAAAGTAGTCGACATTAGAACTTAGGCATAGTCCTCAGACTTAATGCGAGGTTAAACAAGTATCGAAATGAGGATCTCGATTATAGAGAATTGCTGACTGTTAGTAGCATAAGTCTGAAATCTTTCGTGGTCGTAGATGTTTCGAAAAAAAGGATATAGAAACATCGGATAGACCATTGTGTCTTAGTCTTCACCATGAAGTGGTGACGATGATCTCATGATCGTTTGACTTGGCAAAGTCGAAGATGAGACACAGATGCTCATTGGAGAATGAGTTCACTGAAAGACCCAACTAGAGTTATTATATGATTATGATTGACCAATCTGTCAATGATAACTCTTAGTGATGATAGGTAAGTTAGTCTTTTGACTTGAGGTCATTGTACGAACCTGTGCATGAATGGTGTCACTTAGATCACTGATCTAGCCTCAGGAAAGCCCCGTTGAAAGATCTTTGGTTGGGTGACATTTGAAGCGTGTGAAGAGAGTAATGACCAAGATAGGATTCGTCTCTCCCAGTCAATGGGAGTTATGTCGCGGTGTTAGTTTGATCTTTTAGTGAAAACTTTGGCCAGAGTATGTTGAAAGAAGTCCAACATTATTTGACTAAAGATCGATGTAGACTAACCAAGTTCGAGCTGGTAGGGTTGACAGTTGACCATACCCTAGGCTTGACTAAGCGACATAGTTTTGACGAAAAGATTATAACTGCAGAATTCATCACGGATACAGTCAGGGTGGTCCCGACAATACTCATGTCAATGAGTTAACCACATAATTATGATATCAAAATAGGGATGGCACCTGCTGCTCGTGGTGTCTGCCATATGGGGTTTCGAACCCCACCTGTAGTAGAGTCAGGCTGTAGGGTCTCCCATAGAGTGAGACCTTCGTCAAGTAATAGGTAAAAATTAGGGAGAATATGCATTTGATGCCACAGATAGAAAACAGTAAAGAGTTTGCAATTACCTCCTGCTTTCGGGATAAATGATCCTGAGTGCAAGTGGGAGATGTTGGGGGATGTATGCCCTCAGTTCATTTGTATTTGATGCAAATGATTTTTTTTATAATAGATGTGGAAATTTTGCATATGATGCCAAGGGAAATTAAATGTGTCGTAAATTGTTTACGTGCATATTTAATATAATAAATAAGTAGAAATGGTTACCTGGACGACGTGATCGTTCCGGTCTAAACCCAAGTTCGAACGGCTTCCAAAACGGACGCCACCAAAACGGACGCCAAAACAGAATTTAGAGCAAAAACAAGAACCAGCTCAGTCCCCTCCCTAGGGGACTAAGCGCACCAACCCAACTAGGCTTGCAGCAACTTTGAGACAAAGTTTGAGGGGTCAAACGAAGTCGGAATTGAGTACCGTTCGAACCTACGTGTTCACCGTTCAACCATCTTCGATTTGATAGATTGTACCACTTGCGAAGCCCAACGGTGAGGCAGAAAAAATTCACCAAAGTTTGGCCTTTGTGAAAGTCAAACTTTAATTAATTTTTCTCCCAAATTTTTAGTTCCACATCGGATATGGAGTAATGGGAGGGGATCAGCAGCATATATAAATAGGGATCATACTCCCCTCCTTGAAACTCGTCCCAAGCTCCAAATCTGAGTAGCTCCATTAAACGTGAGCAAGCCCGGACCTGATCTTAAATTACAAATTCTCTTTCTCCCTAAATTTCTTCCTTGCTCCTGTTCTGGCTCTAGCAAAGCTACGAAGGAGCTCGGATCAGATCCGGAGTCTTGACGAAGGTTCCACTCAAGGTGAAATTTTCTTCGACGTGAGGTTGGCTCATCAACAAAGGTGTTGCTTGCCTCGGGACACGGTGCGATTCGAAAAGCGGTTCGAAAAGCGGTTTGGCTCGGGACGAGGTGTAGCTCGGGACGTGGTTCAGCTCGGGAGAAGCGGGGCAGTGCCAAAGAAGTGTTGCTGAAAATGATGCTTCGTATTTTGCGGAAACGGAGTGAAAGGTATGTAGTTTAAATATTCATGCATTGATAAATTGCAATTGTTAGATAGACCTATCCTTAGGGGTTGGTCGGACCCGACCCCGTGATAGTAGAGATCTTGGCTAGGGTTTGTTCCCTTTAGGGCTAGACTTAAAATTGTTTTAAAATGATTTTTTCGCTGCTGTTTTGATAACTTCGTCCGACCGACTTAGGCCGGACGTCGTATTTATGGCCCTAAGGACCCAGAAAACCCTATATATAATTGCTATTAGATAGATCTATCTTGGATAGTAGAGATTCTGGCTAGGGTTATTTCTTTAGAGCTTTCTTGAAAATGTTTTAAGACATTTTTCCGCTGCATATTTGATTTCTTCATCCGACAGACTTGGGTCGGACGTCGATTTTATAGCCCTAATAACCTAGATAACCCTACAAATGTCACATCGTCACATGTGACATCCACCTCACCCCCTCAATTACCATAAAGCCACCAAAAACCCCCACAAACACACCCCCATTCAAATAACACCAAAAAAACAAACCCCAAGCTCAAACAACACCAAAAAACAAACCCAACTTCACACACCCCTAATCAAAAAATCCCAAACCCCCCGAGATGATACCCACACTCACACCCACTCTTCCCATTTGATCTTGTTCGGGTCCCGCGTCCTGATTTTGTGGGGGTTTTTTGTAGGGTCCCCGTGCACTTTGTGCAAGGGTAATTTCTACTTTCTAGTATACAAGCATACAATGACTTGAACATTCAGCCAGATCATGTATATGCAAGCTTCACGTGTTCCCACGTATCTTTAAAGTAAGTAGTGTTTATCAACGACCGGGTAGCTTTAGGTGGGTGATACGACTATTTTAGAGAAGCACAAGAAACAGAGACCCGAGACCCACCCATGAACGAGAAGCCCACTAGTGAGATTGGGCCCCGCCAGATGAGCCCCACGAATAAAACCCTACGTCGGGCCGGACTAGCCCAGTGGACGCTTGATCAGCTCGTGCTCCCCCGAGACAGTCATTCCCCTGAATCCGAGGCTCCTTAATGACCATTAAGGGGTCCGTTAATCAACGCTCCCCACGACGCACGCAGGCGCCTTGAAGGAGGGCGATCACGGGGTCGTGAGTGGAGGCGAATGAAGGACGTGGATTGGGGGCAATCGTGGCACGGACCCTATAAGAGGGTGGCGGGAGCAACCGGGAAGGGGCATCGAATCCCAGGTACCCAGATCTGAGGTATTCCATCAATGACTTTGGCTTCCGCCATTTCTCTCCCTCTCCATACTCGTGCCGAGGGTTAGCATATCGATCTCCTCTCGAGTCATACCTACCCCGCTGAGTACTCTTCAGACCTTGATCTGACTTAGGCATCGGAGGGGATTCGGCCGATACCAAGGTCCGGCACCCCGACGAGTTTCTCATCTATTCAGGAAGAATCTGACCAAGGCACCGAGGCTACTCCTCAGCGCCAGACGATCACCCCCGCTGCTAGCAAGCGTAGCAACCGACTGAAGACCAAGCAGTGAACGAGGCACCGAGGCTATCCCTCGGTGCACGTCCAACTAAGGCCGAGCCCATCTCCCAGAGCCGAGGCTTCCCCTCCGCTCTGCTTTGGCCGAAGACCGACACTCTGCTCGAATCTAATGCTCGACCTCGACTCCATCTTTGACCCACGCTAAGCGCACGTGTGCTTGGCATGCCCAAGGGATCTCAACCGACCCCTTGACCATGTTGACCGTACAGTCCTCGGTCAACGATTCAGTGGTGAGAAAACACCCGTAAACATCTGGCGCCATCTGTGGGAACCGAAGTAAGCCCACATCGAACCACCGGAATGGAACCAGTCTGCAATGGCGCGGGGCGCATGCCTCCCATCCAATAGAAGGGAGAATACATTCCCCCCGAGAACCAGTACAGCCACACCACCGAGGTGACAGGCGAATCCCGATGGGTCACCCAGGAACAGCTCCGTATCTTCGCCCAGGAGACCAACGCTAACATTTAGACGTTGGTCGCAACAATTCAACAACTCGTCGGCAACACGTCCATCCAGGGAGATGGGGCAGGTGAAGCCCACCATTGGGGTGGGGATCACCAACCTGTGCGGTCCGCCGAAGTCACCGACCACGGGAACGGAATGCCCAACTTGAAGTGGTGATTTACCATGCCAGGCTTCAACCCGGCGCGGTCCCCCACCCCCACCTCGTTTCGTGAGGGAAACAGGAGGGGCTTCGAACAAGCAGAGGGCGTGTTGGTGACAGTCTCGTCCAGACGACCAGGCTCGCCCAAGCGCCGACGGGACGACCGCCGGGCATCGCGGGATCAGTCCCAGCGGAGCAGAAGTACCCGCCAAATGAAGCGGGACAAGCGAGAATACCGAAGCGAGAAAGGGGACGCGCACCGATCGAGCCCCGCCCCCAGTTTGGGGCGAGGGCACGAGGGACAGCCGGGCATGAACCTGCCCCTCCTTGCGACCGGACGATCACGAGGTAAGCAAAGGAGGGCGACCGGGGGGGCGTGAATGGCGACTGAAGTCCCTTAACCCGGAGGATAACCGAGGCGCGGGTGCCCTCAAGTTTCAAGGTGCCGACGTTGGAGAAGTATGACGGCACGGGCGATCCCGCGGACCACGTGATGGATTACGATGGGGTCATGGCATTCCAAGGGGCCGACGACACCCTGCTCTGTAGGGGATTCTATTCCACCCTACGGAAAGCGGCGAGGACTTGGTACCACAGCTTGCCCAACCGCTCCATTGACGGCTTCGAGGAGCTCACCCAGTTGTTCTGCAAGCAGTTCATGGCCGGGCGACAGGTAAAGCCAGACTCAGAACTCCTATTCAATGTGGTGCAGGGTCCCGGGGAATCCCTGAGGCACTTCATACGCCGCTTCAACACGGAGCGACTAAACGTGGAGAGCTGTCCCGAGCTAGTCGTGAAGATGGCCCTGAAGAAAGGACCACGGCACAGGGGTCTGAAGAAATCATTGCACAACGATCCTCCGAAGGACCTCGCCGGGGTCATGGCGCGGGCCAAGCGCTTCATGCTGACGGAAGAGGCTTTGGCCGTCGACGAAGGAAGGACCAAGCGAGGATCCAAGCACGACGAGAGTGAACGCCGTGGCCCGGAGGAGCATCGGCAAGAGAATAAGGCCAGAGGAAAGCAGCGGAGGGAAGAACCGCGGCACGCCTAGCTGAACGTTTCCCCGGACGTTGTCCTTGCACACGCCCAGAAGGAGGGGCGCATGAACCGGCCTCCTCCGAGGATGAAGATAGGCGGGAGAGACGAAGAGAAATATTGCAAATATCACAAGGACAATAGCCACGACACCGACGACTGCTAGCATTTGAAGAAAGACATAGAGTAGCTGGTGAGTCAGGGGGCACTTGAAGAACTTCTCTGACGATCCCGCTCCTGGGGAAGGGACATCCAGGCAGCCGGACAAGGGGAAGAAGGTAAACGTGGTTCAGACGTCCATGCGCGTCATCGAGTGAGCGAACGGGACAAACAGCCGCCACCTCACCAGGTCAAGGCTATCCTGTCCTGACCTCCTCCGTTTTTTTGTTTGTTCCTCCAAATGTACTGGTCCATGGAAAGAAAGAAGGATCTTGTTAGTACAAATGCAACCTCCTTTTTTCCACATCTAGCCGAATGGCCATTTCACGACGCAGAAGAGAACTCAACTCCTCCCCCGGAGGACTGCCTTCACTCAACAGGTCCGAGGCGAGAGGCTATTCCCTAAGCGGGGGGGGGGGGGGGGGGGGTCATCAAACCCATCCATAAGCCTGGGGGCAATTCCCCTAGCAGATAGGTTCTGCGGTCGGCCCTAAGCCGGAGAGCAACCCTCCACAGGCCCCCCGAACCGATCGGCCGTAAGGCTGGGGACAACTCCCCCAGCAGGCCGATCCTTAAACCCGTCCGTGAGTCTGGGGGCAACTCCCCTAGCTGACGGGTTCGACGATAGGCCCTAAGCCGGAGAGCAAACCTCTGCATGCCCACTGAATCGATCGGCCGTAAGGCTGGGGGCAACTCCCCCAGCAGGCCGATCCTTAAACCCGTCCGTGAGTCTAGGGGCAACTCCTCTAGCAGACGGGTTCGACGGTTGGCCCTAAGCCGGAGAGCAACCCTCTGTAGGCCCACCGAACCGATTGACCGTAAGGCTGGGGGCAACTCCCCTAGCAGGCCGATCCTTAAACCCGTCCGTGAGTCTGGGGGCAAATCCCCGAGCAGACGGGTTCGACGATTGGCCCTAAGCCAGAGAGCAGCCCTTTGCAGGCCCACCGAACCGATCGACCGTAAGGCTGGGGGTAACTCCCCCAGCAGGCCAATCCTTAAACCCGTCCGTGAGCCTGGGGGTAACTCCCCTAGCAGACGGGTTCTGCGGTCGGCCCTAAGCCAGAGAGCAACCCTCCGTAGGCCCACCGAACCGATTGGCCATAAGGCTGGGGGCAACTCCCCCAGCAGGCCGACCCTCAAACCCGTCCGTGAGTCTGGGGGAAACCCCCCTAGCAGACGGGTTCAACGATCGGCCCTAAGCCGGAGAGCAACCCTCCGCAGGCCCATCGAACTGATCGGCCGTAAGGCTGGGGGAAACTCCCCCAGCAGGCCGATCCCTAAACCCATCCGTGAGTCTGGGGGCAACTCCCCTAGCAGACAGGTTCAACGATTGGCCCTAAGTCGGAGAGCAACCCTCTGCAGGCCCACCGAACCGATCAGCCGTAAGGCTGGGGGGCAACTCCCCCAGCAGGCCGATCCTTAAACCCATCCATAAGTCTAGGGGCAACTCCCCTAGCAGACGGGTTCATCGGTTGGTTATAAGCCGAGGGATAGCTCCCCTCACCGACCGTCCGATCCGACCGACCATAAGGCTGGGGGAACTCCCCCAGTGGATCGGTCGCCGAGCCCGTTCGTAAGGCTGAGGGCAACTCACCCGACAGACGGGGACATCGGTCGGTTATAAGCCGAGGGATAGCTCACCTCGCCGACCGAACGATTTGCCCGCTCGTAAGGCTGGGGGCAACTCCCCCAGCAGACGGGGGCATTGGCTGGTTATAAGCCGAGGTGCAGCCCCCCACGCCGATTAACCGATCCGACTGACTGCGAGACTGGGAGCAACCCAGCCTCGTACAAGACGATTACCTAAGAAAACCGAGTATCGCGAATGGGGGAAGAGCTACGGCGGGTCGGACGAGGGCGCCTGTAAGGTCCCCATCCAGGGTGCCAACGGGTCCGGAGTTCTGAAGACCATTCGCCCCCATCACGGGCGATAAAGAGACGCCGGCAAAATGTGGAGTTCACAACCAGTTTAAAATGCAATAAAAAGATCGAAGAGACCGAGGGTCCCAGCAAGGTAGAAAAACCCCGACAACAAGGAAAACAACTACAAATATATGGGCAGACAAAGAAACTTTATGCATAGAATATTTAAAGTTATAGGCCAAAAACGGGGGGAAACAAAATGGAGCGGCTCAAGGCCCCAGGGCACGGGAGGAATCATCCTCTGGCACCTCGCCCTGCTCGGAGCGCGGGGGATCTGCGGGTGGGAGAGGCTGTCGGGCATGCTCCGTAAACCGCCGGAAGGAATTTCGGACGACGTCAATGATCCGAGGAGCAAGAAGGTCCTCATAAGAGCTGAAGGCCTCCCTAAGGACCTCCATGATCCTTGCCCCTAGGACCCCGTCGACGCCCCTCTCCACCTCGTCGACGAATCGGGTCATCTGACGCAGGTCCGCCAGCTCGCTCTGTAGATCGCCCCTCTCCTGGGGGAACGCCTCTTTCGCCTCTCGGGCCGACCTCTGAGCGTCGGCCAGTTCCCCCTGGAGGTCCATCACTTGGGTAGCAAGCTCGTCTACCCGGTGTCGGAGCTGCCGAGCTTCCATGCGCGCCTCTTGGACGGCCACCTCGGCTGCCCGGCCCTTGAGCGCTCCCGGGCAGAGGACTCCTCGAGGTCCCTCGGACGGGCTGCCCGACGTTGCGCCTCGACGGCCATCACAGTGGCCTGCAAAAAGGAAGGAGTTATGCAAAGAAAGATCAGAAGACAGGTCTGAGAGCAGCAAGGCGGCCAAACCTGTTGAAGCTGCCAGACTAAGGAGTCCGACAGTGTGTCGGTAGGAGCTCTCTCTAGGAGAGATCGGTCCCTCGGAAGGACGGAGCCGTGTGCCAACTGGTTGGCCACGGTCCGGTCGACGAATACCGAGTCCCCGAGGGTAACCTCAGGGCCCGCCAGGATATTTTCCAACACACCGCTGGCTCCCACCAGGGAAGGCTCGGTCGAGACAGCGGGAGTGACCACCAGGGTCAGCGGGAGAGTTTCACCGGAGACCGTCGGCACCTCGGGGGCCACCGGAGTGCGGGTCTCCCCACCCTCCTTCCTCCTTTTCCACTCGATGGGGCCGGCAGAGGTCGGGGGGAACGCTTACGCCCCGCACCACGACTGCCCACGGGCACGCGAGGGGCCGGCTCGGCTCCCGCATCGCCTCCCTCGGCTTGGGCGGAGCGAGGGAGTTCGGCCCCCGGGGCCTCACTTTCCGGGAGGTTCTCCGCGGCCAAGGGGGGGCGTCACCACGACCGAGGGCTCCACTCTCCCCACGGCAGGCTCGGCCTGACGCACCTCTTCATCAACGGTGCGACGGGGCGCCTGGCCCGATGGGTTCCCTCAGCTTCGGCTGGAACCCCTCCGGATGAGTTCGTTGACATTGCGGGTAAATTTGTGCTCGGCCATCTCTGCAGAAGGAAAGATGATCAGGGTAAGCGAGAGGGAAAACAGAAAGAAAGGAAGAGCCTACCGGGAGACCACAGAATGGTCTTGAGAAGCAGGACGTCCAGCAGAGGCCAGATCGACCTTTCCTCTAGGGAAAGAGATGATAGCAGCCGGACAGCTGCCTGATCAGCCTCGGAGAGGGTCAACGTCAAGTTGTATTGACATAACCCTCCCCAACCTGTCAAGATCTCGGCGTCCTCAGGAAAGACAACAAAGACATAGCTCGAGCTCCAGTCCCCCACCCAGCGGGGTAGACCGAGCAGACATTCCCTCCCTGCGCGGACCCGGAGGTGCTGCCACGACCCTTGGCCGACCATCTGAACCCGATAGTAATGAAAAAGAAGATGAAGAGACGGCTCTAAGCCATGAGCACGGCAGAGCATGATGAACTCGGTCAGCACCGCGACGAAGTACGGGGTCAACTGGCACAAGGACACCATCAGGAATTCCATGACCTGGATGATGAAGGGATGAAGGGGGAAACGGAGGCCCAAGCGAAACATCTCGACGTAGACGCCGACCTCATTACTCCGCTGGAAGCAAATCCGCTCATCGTTAAAAGGAATCCGGACGTCGTACGGATGATATAAATACTTCTCCCGGATCTCCGTAACCGCCAGGAAAGGGGCCTTAAACGGCGACCCAAGGACCGCCGGGGGAACGTCGAACCTCTCGACAGCCCGAGCCACGTCATCACCGACAAGGTCCGTGAAAAGCTTTCCATTCCCCTTGTCTCGGACAGGACGTGGGCCCGAGGGGGCGTCGGGTCCCAAGGGCCGGATATTGCCAGACTCGGGCGATGGGGGTCCCTTGATCCCGACGCCGAATCGCCTATCCTAAGCGTAGCCATGGGGCAAAAGAAGAAGAAAAGAGGTTACCTTGAAAAAGAACTGAAGGAAGAAAGACGACGGAGAGAAGGAACTTGCGAAACCAGGATCAGGAGGAGAGGCACGAAAGAATTGAAACTTGGGAGGCCGACATCTTTATATGGAAGGCAATCAAGGAATCCAAATCGTCCGAAAGGGAACACGTGGCGGCATCTGAAGATCGGCGGTGTTTCGAAACCCGCACCAAGAGAAGCTCAAACGGGCAGCGTCATAATGACCCCCATTTAATGGGCTGGCCTCGACTGACGCGCCTGTCAAATCCCCAACAGTCACATCGCCCGAACCGAACCGGCTAAACCCGAATGGCTCGGACGATGAGGGCAATTAATACGACTATTTTAGAGAAGCCCAAGAAATAGAGACTCGAGACCCAGCCATGAACGAGAAGCCCACTAGTGAGATTGGGCCCCGTCAGACGAGGCCCACGAATAAAACCCTACGTCGGGCCGGACTAGCCCAGGGGACGCACGATCAGCTCGTGCTCCCCCGAGACAGCCGTTCCCCTGAATCTGCGGCTCCTTAATGACCATTAAGGGGTCCGTTAATCAACGCTCCCCACGACGCACGCAGGCGCCTTGAAGGAGGCGGATCACGGGGGCGTGAGTGGAGGCGGACGAAGGACGGGGATCGGGGGCAATCGTGGCACGGACCCTATAAGAGGGTGGCGGGAGCAACCGGGAAGGGGCATCGAATCCCAGGTACCCAGATCTGAGGTATTCCACAACGACTTTGGCTTCCGCTATTTCTCTCCCTCCCCCTGCTCGTGCCGAGGGTCAGCGTATCGATCTCCTCTCGAGTCATACCTACCCCGCCGAGTACTCTTCAGACCTTGATCTAACTTAGGCATCGGAGGGGATTCGGCCGGTACCAAGGTCCGGCCCCCCTGACGAGTTTCTCGTCTATTCAGGAAGAAGCTGACCGAGGCGCCGAGGCCACCCCTCAGCGCCAGACGATCACCACCGCTGCTAGCAAGCGTGGTAACCGACTGAAGACCGAGCAGCGAACGAGGCGCCGAGGCTATCCCTCGAGCACGTCCAACCGAGGCCGAGCCCATCTCGCAGAGCCGAGGCTTCCCCTCCGCTCTGCTTCGGCCGAGGACCGACACTCTGCCCGAATCTCACGCTTGACCTCGACTCCATCTCTGACCCACGCTGAGCGCACGTGTGCTTGGCGTGCCCAAGGGATCTCAACCGATCCCTTGACCACGTTGACCGTACAGTCCTCGGTCAACGATTTAGTGATGAGAAAACACCCGTAAACAGTGGGAGACCTACAATCACCGTATTTGATTCATCTGTAACCCATACAGATTGACTACATCTTCAAGCCTTCTGGGTTTGCCCAAATCTTCAGCCATATCAGACTCGGATGATGAAGAGATTTACGGGTGGCCAACCAATTAGTTGTAATGGAGTTGGATCCTATACCATACGCTGACAATGATCAAGAATGAACAGTGCTTGGTCCATTGTTGTCCGAGCATGAAGGATGCCAGGCAATAGCAGCAGATTGTTGTCTCCCCCCTGTGGACCAGGGAGACAGTTTCAGCTCACTTGCCCATCTCGCCCTAATCCCAATTGACCAACTAGGCACGAGCCCAAGAGGTTACGAATGGTGCTAGCCGCATTACACGTTTTGCCAACATTATTATATTTATTTACATGTTTGCCATTATGTTTTACGAGTTTATAAATGAAAATGACAAACTTGTAAAAAAAAATGGTACACCTCTAGCAAAATGTGTAATGTGACTAGCACCGCTCAAGGGTGACGCCTGCCCCTAAGTCGAATTTGTTATCATGTAAATATTCCTAAAGTTGAGTGTCATGAAATTATCAAATATAAAATTTCTCCAAACAAAGTCGGTATTAAGAATCGCAAATCAGAATGCTTAAGCATAATCAAGTAGACATACTTATTATTATAAATCGAATAGTTCACAGCAACTTGCAGAGATTCTAGCAATGATTACTGCATATAATATTCTAGGCTAACATTAGGATACAATAAAATATCCAAGTATACCTCTTGTCGATGGGTACTAATTAAACTCTATTTAATACACAGTAAACCTAACAGGATGCTTTTAACAGGGTTTGTTTACCCATATAATATAGGAGACAAAGCGGTTTAGCAGATGCAAACGCTTTATAACGTTCTTTTTTCAAGGCAAACTGACCAAGTTCTGAGATCTAAATTGTCATTAGAACACTCTAATCGGATATCTATCGACCGTCTCTTTAACATGGACGTCCCTCTCACATGCCCACGCCCATGCCGTGCCCACGGGCCCGGGCCCGCCCACATGGGCTGCTCCCTCTCCTAACCGAACGAACCGGACCGGCACCCAGGGAATCTCCTCTGCCAATTAACGGACCGGTCGGCCCGGGCCCGCCTCCATTAAGAACCGGCACATGTCGCGTGGGTGCCCCCCGCCCAACCGACAGCCCCAGTTGTCAATGCCCACCGTGAGATAAAGAACCCAGAGCTATATTCCTCCATATCTATAAGACTATAAAACAACCCCCTTGTAGCCACTCATCTCCCACCAAAAAGTCCCACAGCAAAACTTTTGCACACTACAATCTTTTCCCCTAAAATGGAAGGCACAAGGAGATACAGTGGAGAGTTTGACAACCTCAAGGCAACAGAGCTGAGGCTTGGCCTGCCGGGGGCAGACGACGAGCCCAAGAAACCGGTTCGGGGCATCAAGCGGTCACTGGAGGAGGTCAGCGGCGATGACACCCGGCCGGAGACCAACTCGCCCGACGTTGAGGCTGCACGACCCGCAGCAAAGTACGTTATGTAACATAACATGGTGTTTTTGTTGATGAACATGAACTCTTTTGGGGCAGTAGCTAATGAATAATTGTGTGTTGTTAATTTTGGCAGGGCACAAGTTGTAGGATGGCCGCCGGTTCGATCATACAGGAAGAACGCCGTTCAGGCGATGAGGAGGGAGGGAGAGGCCGGAGGAAACTTTGTGAAGGTTAGCATGGATGGGGCCCCGTACCTGAGAAAGATTGATCTTGGGATGTACAAGGGGTACAAGGAACTGAGGGAGGCACTGGAGAATCTGTTCAAGTGCTTCTCTTTAGGTGAGCTCGAAGGATGCAACGGATCGGATTACGCAATCACTTACGAAGATAAAGATGGTGACTGGATGCTGGTCGGAGACGTTCCATGGGGGTATGTTACCCCTCTTTTTTTTTTCCTTAAACTAGTATGATTGTAAAGTTTAGAGATTTGGCAAAATGACCTGACAATCATGTGGTTTTTTCGATGGCAGAATGTTTACTTCCTCGTGCAAGAGGCTGAGGATAATGAGAGGATCTGAGGCAAGAGGGTTGGGATCGAACCCATGAAAATAATTAACGTTCGGCGCCTGCAAACACAGACGAAGACTGCCACATCTACCTTGCTTGGGTTCTCGAGATCGTTGGCGATGAAAGGCATGCTTGGATTTGGATCTCCCCATGATGACGATCATTCCACCATCATCCAACCAACCAAACAACCGACGAAGCCAAGGGAAAAAGAGCGATGACAGCAAAGCAAAAGATCAGTTGAAAAGATGTATCCGATGGCGCGGTTGGGATTTGGTGCCATCTTTTTGTACAAAGAAAGTTTGAATATAGTTTTGAATTCATATTCGCATATGTTACGATGAGATCTGAGATCAATAACCTCGTTGGGGTGTCTCAATGTAAATTGTGGTTCAAGAACAAGTCATCTCTGTTACGCCTATTTGGCCGAAGCCCGAAAGACACGAGCCCAAAAACCCGATTGCCGATCAGAAGCCCATCTGCGCGATCAGGCCCGCCCGACAAGGCCCTATAGAGGACCCCCGAATATCGATCCGACCCGGCCCCGATAACGCGCAAGTCACTCGCCCACTCCAGCGATGACCGTTCCCCCAGGCCCGCTACCACTTAATGGCCGTTATGGGGAGGTGCTGGGATGGCGCAGGGAGCGGCGAAGGGGAGGCGGATTGAGGGGGCACGATTAGGGGCGGACGAGGGATGTGAGTCGTGGGCAATCACGACGGGAGGTCTATAAAAGGGCTAGAAGGACGACTGGGCAGGGGACGGCATCTCAGGTAACTAAAACCTAATGTACTCCTTCAACGACCCAGTTCCCCAATTTCATCTCCTTCCTCCCCCGCTCGCACCGGAAGACGTCGTTCCGATCTCCTCTCGAGTCGAACCGTCTCCGCCGAGCCTCCTCTTTCAGATCATCATCTGACTTAGGCATCGGAGGGGATTTGGCCGGAACCAAGGTCCGGCCCCCCTGACGAGTGTTCTCGCCTGCGCAGGAGGACGTCAAATCCACGGGCCGAGGCTTCCCCTCCGCCCCACGCCGGCCGCGCATCAAGCAAGACGACCGAGGCTACCCCTCGTCGTCCGACCGACCGAGGCCGAGCACGTCCCTCCGAGCCGAGGCTTCCCCTCCGCTCACGAGGCGCCGAGGCTACCCCTCGTCGTCCGACCGTCCGAGGCCGAGCATCTTACATCGGGCCGAGGCTTCCCCTCAGCCCCCTCGAGGCCGAGGATCCAGACCCGCCCCAGCTGACGTGCTCCACGTCGTCTACAACTCCGATCCGCGTCGCGTCTGCACGGGCTCGACGCACCCGAGGGACCCAAGTCGGCCCCTTGACCACGTTGACCGGGCTGTCCACGGTTAACGCTTTTTGTAGTGAGAAAACACTCTGAAACATCTGGCGCCGTCTGTGGGAACGAACTATCCCACGAAAAACAAACCACACCTGCAATGACACGGCTTCACCCATCGCGTCGAAGGGAGAGCAAGGCCCAGGCGCGAAGCGACAGGGCCCGCCATCGTTGGCAAGAGTGGGCCCGGGCCCAGCGCGAGGAGGACCGTGAGGAGAGGACCAAGAAACCCTCACCGGCCCTACCGGTCGGGGGGCCGAGCACGACTGTAGCAGCGCGCAGGTCGGACGTAGCTTTGGTGGTGTCGGTGATCATCGACACAACCATGGTACGGCGGCTGCTCATCGACACCGACAGCTCCTGCGACGTCCTCTTCATGTCAACCCTGTAGAAGATGGGGCGGCAGAAGGAAGACTTGCAACCTCGCTCGGGTCCCGTGGTAGGGTTCATAGGTCATTCCACCCCCATCATCGGCACGATCCATCTCCCGGTAACACTCGGAGGCCCACCAGACTCGGTGACCCTGGCGGTAGAATTCATCGTATTGGGGATCGGGTCGGAGTACAACGGAATCATCGGCCGACCCCTTCTCAACGCCATCGGCGCATTTGTCTCGACCCTCCACCAGACTATCAAGTTCCGAACGCCCAGGGGGATGAGGCAGGTCGAAGGCGACGCGGGGAGACCGAATACCTGCTACCAACTGGAGGAGGAAGGGCCCGAAGATCGTCTAGTCGACCGGATGGCTGCGCTCGACTTAAGGGGCGGGCCGAGACCCACCCCTGCGGAGGAACAAGAGCAGATCCCGGTCACGGACGTCGAGGGCAGGTTCGTCTCAATCGGGAGAGGGCTAAGCCACGACCTGAGGAGCCAACTGGTCGAGTGCCTGGAGGCGAACCTAGACGTCTTTGCTTGGTCACCAGAGGACATGCCCGGTGTAGATCCCCAGGTGATCGTCCACCAGATCAACGCCGACCCCAACTTCAAGCCGGTCAGGCAGAAGAAGCGGAACCTGGGTGGCGAGAAGATGAAGGCGGCCTCCGAGGAGGTAGAGCGTCTCCTCGACGCCGGCTTCATACGAGAGGTCTGGTACCCGGAGTGGCTATCAAACGTGGTGATGGTCAGGAAACCCAACGGGAAGTGGCGAATGTGCGTGGACTTCAGTGACCTCAACAAAGCCTGTCCCAAGGACAGCTACCCCCTGCCGCGCATTGACCACCTTGTGGACAACGCCTCGGGGTACGAGATGCTTAGCTTCATGGACGCCTACTCGGGGTACAATCAAGTCCAGATGGATCCCCGGGACGAAGAGATGACAGCCTTCACGACGGACCGGGGAACATACTGCTACAAGAAGATGTCCTTTGGTTTGAAGAACGCAGGGGCCACCTACCAGAGAATGGTCAACAAGGTTTTTTACTCCCAGATCGGGAGGAACCTGGAGGTCTACGTCGACGACATGCTTATCAAGTCGAGAAAGCCGGAGGACCATATCGCCGACCTCCGTGAAACCTTCGAGCGGTTGCGGCGACACAACATCCGACTCAACCCCACGAAGTGCACGTTCGGGGTAAGATCTGGCAAATTCTTGGGATTTATGATAACTAACCGTGGCATTGAAGCTAATCCTGACAAGATCGAGGCATTGATCAACATGCGGGAGCCGACGACGATCAAAGGACTGCAGAGGCTGAATGGGCGCATCGCGGCCTTGGGGCGATTCCTATCCAAATCGGCGGAAAGATCGCTCACCTTCTTCAAAGTTCTGAGGAAAGCGATCGCGGAACCATCAGACAACAGGAAGGCGATACTATGGGACGAAGACTGCTCCAGAGCGTTCGCGGATCTCAAGGAGTACCTCCGCAGCCCGCCTCTCCTGTCCAAGCCACGAGAAGGGGAGTCGCTAAGCCTTTACCTGGCATGCGCGGAGGAAGCAGTGAGCTCGGTGCTAATCAGGGAAGACGGTGGGGTGCAGTGGCCGGTGTACTACACGAGCCGGATCTTGAAGGGGGCGGAGGTGCGGTACTCGCCCATGGAGAAACTGGCGTACGCCCTCGTTCTCTCAGCGCGAAGGCTCAGGCCCTATTTCCAAGCCCACACCATACTAGTCTTGACCGACTCACAACTGGAGCAGAATCTCAAGAGATTCGATCGAATGGGAAGGATGCTAAACTGGGGGGTGGAATTGAGCGAGTTCGACCTCCGATTCAAACCGCGCACGGCCATCAAAGGGCAGGCCTTGGCCGACTTCATCACTGAATGCACAACGGAAGGAGAACACCCCCCGGAGGAAGAAGGCCAAGCAGCGGTAATTGCCCAGCCCTTATCTTTTCTTTCGGCTGACCACCTCCAGTCAGGAATCCCAGGAGCATGGATAATCCATGTGGACGGATCGGCAACACAGTCAGGAGGCGGGGCTGGGATCACGATCTGATCTCCGGAAGGGAACATCGTGGAATACGCGTTGCGGTTCGAGTTCCCGGCCACCACCAACGTGGCGGAGTACGAAGCGGTGATCAACGGCCTGAGGCTGGCCCTGGAGCTCGGGGCCGAGTCCGTGCGCCTCCTCAGCGACTCGAAGCTCATTGTCAACCAGCTTCTGGGAAGTTACGAGGCGCGGGAGGAAGCAATGCAGAGGTATCTCGCCGTCGCCAAAGCGGCGTTGTCCAGGTTCAAAAACGTGGAAGTCTTGCATCTCCCACGATCGAAGAACGCATGGGCAGCCGCGTTGTCGAAGCTAGCCTCGTCCTCGACCAAGGAGCTGGGCCGCACCATCTACGTGGAGAACCTGCAGTCCCCCAGCACGGAAGAGCGGGAGGTGATGGCGATCGACCAAGATCCCACCTGGATGGACCCGATCATACGGTACCTCACTCATGGGGAGGTGCCGACGGACTGGGACGAGCGTCGGACCCTGGAGAGGAAGGCGCTCCGATACGTGATCCATGAGGGGACGCTCTACCGGAGACGCTGGACGAAGGCGGATGTCCTCCCATACCTGAAATGCATCGGACCGCAGGAAGCCGACTACGTCCTACGGGAGGTTCACGAAGGGATCTGCGGAAATCACCACGGGGGCAAGATGGTCGCACAGAAGATCTTGAGGCAGGGATACTACTGGCCGACCCTGGTCCAAGACGCAACAAACCACGTCCAAAAGTGCCAAGAATGTCAGAGGTATGCCAACCACACCTCAACTCCCCCGTCGGAGCTCATCCCTATCGTGAGCCCCATCCCCTTTGCGAAATGGGGGCTCGACATCCTCGGACCATTTAAGCCGGGCCGGGGGCAGCGGAAGTATCTGATTGTGGCGGTGGACTACTTTACCAAGTGGATCGAGGCTGAACCATTGGCCACCATCACGTGGAAGAAAGCGAAAAGCTTCGTATGGAATTCCATCATCTCCAGATTCGGAGTGCCACGGGCCATCGTCACAGACAACGGGAAACAGTTCGACTCCGCGGGGTTCAAAGACTTTTGCGCGGAATGGGGGATCAAGCTTCTCTTCGCCTCTGTAGCGCACCCCCAGACCAACGGAATGGCGGAAGCAGCCAACAAATGCATCATAGAGCCCTTCCGAAAGAAAGTGAAGGACGCCGAAGGAAACTGGCCAGAAGAACTCCCCGGGATACTCTGGTCATACCGGACGACCCACAAGGAGGCCACCGACGAAACCCCGTTCATTCTTGCCTACGGGGCCGAGGCGGTGGCACCGGTCGAATTGGGTGAAGAATCTCTCCGCCTCAAGTGCTTTGACGAAGACAGGAACTCGCAAGGTCTGGAGCTCGGTCTGGAGCTCCTCGGCGAGCGACGGGAGCAAGTCCTGGCCACCATCATCCGCCAGAAGCAGAAGGTGGCCCGATACTACAATACTCGGGTCAGGGGAAGAAGCTTCCACCTTGGGGACCTGGTCCTCCAGAAAGCAGGCTTCAACCCGGATACTGCTCGCAAAGGGAAGCTCGCGGCTAAATGGGAGGGACCCTACAAAGTCATCGAGGTCCTCGGACCTGCAACCTACCGTCTAGCCAATATGGAGGGGAGGATTCTCACTCACGCTTGGAATGCGGAACACTTACGCAAGTACTTTCAATAAATGTATTGTTTTCTACGAAATAAATTTATTTAAGTTCGTTCCTTTTCAGATAAACAAAAAGATGTACAGAGAGACGCACGAAGAGGCCGAGGGGCATTCCCGTCCCTCATTCATCTCCAGGGGCACCCGTGGAGCTACAGGCTGGCTGTCCACTTGGGCCGCCCCCCACACTCCGTTCGCCGTCAGAGTGCATCCGGAGATCCTCGAAGTTGACGCCCGAGAGCGGGAACTTCTTCCGGATCTTGGATTGACACCGGGCGAAGCCCTTCTCGAACGCCTCAGCCAAGGCGGACTCAACGAAGGAGGTGGCATACTCATCCACTGCGTCTTGGGCGATCCGGGAGGGATCCACCTCCTCAAGCCCACGCACCCGAGCCTCTAAGGTCTCGATCTGGCGTTGGTGCTCCGCCCTCTCCTTCTCGATCTCCCGGGATCTCTCGCCGAGTTGAGCAAGGAGAGCCCTCACCTGCTCCTCCGCCGCCTCCAGACGATCGGAGAGCTCCAGGGCCTCGGGGGCAGCAACGGAGACGGTGATCTTGTCGGCTCCCCCAGACGTGTCGGCATCTCCCAAAAGCTCGGCGACCCGCGCCTCGGCCTCTGACTTTGCAGTCAGAGCCAAGGCTCTCTCCCGGTCCGCCTCTTCCAAGGCAGAGGACAGCTCAGTTACGCGGGTCTCCAAGGACCTGACACGCACTTCCTCTAACCGACCTGCCTCCCCCTCATCACCGTGGACCTCAAGATCTCGCCCGGCGTCGGACCTGGCCTTGGGAAGCGCCGCAAACTGGCGCCTCATCGAAAGACCCACCGAGGACAACTGCACCAAGGCAACAAAGGTAAGACAGCGAAAGCAGCTGGAGGGAGGACAAGCAGAGACACTCTACCTGTTGGCCGGCCTGAATCACGAAGGTGGCCAAACAGTCACCTCTAACTCCATCCAGCACAGCCTGATCAGGAGGGAGGCAACTGTTCTCGGCCACTCGTGCGGCAGCTCCGCGACTCAAAAACATCGATTCCTTCTCCCCCACCGGGAAGCGTGGACGAAGAAGGCCTTCCCCTGACGAAGGAAACTCGCCTGGGTTGGAGCGGAACGCGCCTAGATACCGATCGTAGGCATCAGGGAGAGAACCGCCCAGGAGAGGCGAAGGGCCAACCCACGGCCAGGCAACCTCAACGGGGGCAGGTCGGAGCTGATCGGCAGGCGGCGGGACGTCAACTTCCTCGACCCCCTCACGGACCCTCTTGGAAGAACCCAACAAGGGGATAGAGGGAGATGGCCCCTTCTTCCTTTTGGAGCCTACAGCCGAGGTTACGGCCCGCTGCTTCTTCCGGACCTCCAGCACATGATCCCTCTTACGCGGGTCCGGATCTGGGGCCTGCACGTGAGTGCTGGCGAGAGAAGGACCGAGAGGGAATCCACATGCACCCAGAGAAGAAGTAAGAAACCGAGAAGAGCCCGAGCAACCTCGAATGGCGAATACTCGGAGAGCTTACCCAAGGGCCACACCGTCTTGCGCAAGTTATGGTTACTAAAGAGGACGTCGATCGTCCGCTCCCTCGTAGGAATCGCCATCAGGTCCTTCGCCGTCTGCAGCTCGACGGCAGTCGGCTCACCCAGATCGAGGATGACCGCGTCGGCCGCTCCCCACCGAACCGGGAAAGGTACACTCGACAGGAACGTGACAAATACATACTCCCCCTTCCAACGTTTCAGGGAGCTCGGCAACCCCAGCACCAGGGTCATCTTCGGGCGGGCGCTGATGTAAATCCACGCCCCCGATTGGTGGTGACTCAAGTGGTAGAACTGGGCGAAGAGACGGAGAGAGGGCGCCACTCCCCTCAGCATGCAGACGACGACAAACCCGACGAGGAGCCTGACGGCGTTGGGGCAGAATTGGCACAAGCCCACATTGTGGGCCTGAAGGAACTCGACGATACAGGGGTGGAGCGGGAAACGAAGCCCGAAGCGGAAGCACTTCTCGTATATTCCAACCTCGTTGGGACCGGGAAGGCAGATCCGCTCGTCGGACCCGGGAGCACTGTTAGTGGTTGTGCCCTAGGCCAAATAATTGGACCTTTATGTTATGTCATTTTCATTTATAAAATGTTTCTCTTATTATTATTATTATTATATTGCTTGCATGTTTCTTTATAATAATGGTTGAATAGTTATTTTATGCTATTCTAATAATCCCTAGTCATTCATCATTAAAGGTTTAATGAAGAATTAAGATTAGTATGAGTTTGGTAGATAATTATGAGATAATTATATGTATGGTGATACAAATCAAACTTATAGGTACTTGTTGGAGAACATGTACTGGATAGACTCGCTATGAGCTCGTTACATGGATTAGTGTCATAAATGATCTCATAATAGTTATGTCATTGAATCCTTTGACCTGAGCTCATCACAGTTACCTACATAAGGAACATCATATTTTGACATAATCAAACGTTATCTTTAATCAGATAATCATAAAGGTTATGATCGAATATGATGTGAATTATGCAGAGGAAAGTGAATGAACAAGATGGAATTTGTCCCTCTCCTATGAGAGATATCTAATGGGCCCCTCGATAAGTAGGACTGAGAAATGCATGGCCGTGCTCAAATGAATGTCATTTGATTTTATCAGTCTACTTAGAAAGCGAGAAATTAAATGTTTGAACAATATAAGTATGACACTACCCATGACTTATGTTCAAATAAGATATCGTGTGACAAAAGGATTATGACATGTCTTATTGGTTAGGTTAATATCAGACTAACGATATTCATATTAATTGGGTAGTCAAAATGTCTTGCTAGAGGCCAATTATGACTTGTTGGCTTCTAATGAGATTAGGCCCACTGCCAATTTAATATGAGCCTATTGGGTCGCACACAAAGAACGAATTGGATAGGATAGGGTTTAAACATGATTTCGAATATGATTTGAAATTCGTGATAAGGTGAAATATCTTAACCGTCAGATATCGTATCTCGTTAAGATATTATCCCTAAGATATCGTCGCTTAACTGAAATACGTTAATGTGTTAACGTGGGATTCTTATCCTAAGATAGCGTCACGTAACTGAATGTTGTTAATGGGTTAACGTAGGATTCTATATAAGATATAGAATCCTGATTTTCAGTTTTACGTTTTTCAATCTATCTCCTCCGTTTTTTAGAAAAACAAATAGCGAGAGAAACCCTAGTTGCGGAAAAGGAGCTAGCACCCTCGCAAGTCCTGTTCGTGACGTTCGCGTGTGGATACCGATTGAGGGTGGTCGTTCGTAGAACAGCACCTATAGTCCGACAGATTCAGATCGTCGCAGCACCTACAGTCCGACAGATTCAGATCGTCAGAAAGGTTAGTAATCTATTCGAATTAATTAGAATCGCATGGATCTCTTGGTAGGTTTCTATTTTCCGCTGCGTATAAGTTAGTTGTACTATGATAGAAACTCTAACAAGCACGAGCCGAGTAAGGCGGAAGCAGGTAGGCGGAGCGCATACTCCCGATGGCGGTGGCACAGACCGACGAAGGCCACGCTAAGACCTCTGGGGGTACCCCTGAAAGTTCACCCCCGTGCCGACGAATCGCCGAAGGAGGACTACCCACCAGGCCAGGAGTGGCGTCACGCTCCGGCCGACCTGAACCAGTGGCAGAGGAAGACGACATGGGGCAGAGCTCGGGCAGGATCGAGATCAACGCAAAGAAGAAAATGACGGGATGGCGGCTCACAACCCACCCGGCTTCTCTACTTAAGACGACCTCGCGAGCGGTGGGGATAAACTCGCTGCTACACGTGGCGGCATCAGGGGACCGACGGCGCTTCGGAACCCGCGTCTTAAAAGTATCGAACGGACCAACTCATGATGACGACCAATAAATGAGTCGGCATCGACTGACGAGCCTGTCGAAATCGGCGGAAGTCACATCGGCCGAGGCCGATCGACCCGACCAATGGGGGCAATTGTTACGCCTATTTGGCCGAAGCCCGAAAGACATGAGCCCAGAAACCCGACTGCCGATCAGAAGCTCATCTGCGCGATCAGGCCCGCCCGACAAGGCCCTATAGAGGACCCCCGAATATCGATCCGACCCGGCCCCGATAACGTGCAAGTCACTCGCCCACTCCAGCGATGACCGTTCCCCCAGGCCCGCTACCACTTAATGGCCGTTATGGGGAGGTGCTGGGATGGCACAAGGAGCGGCGAAGGGGAGGCGGATTGAGGGGGCACGATTAGGGGCGGACGAGGGACGTGAGTCGTGGGCAATCACGACGGGAGGTCTATAAAAGGGCTAGAAGGACGACTGGACAGGGGACGGCATCTCAGGTAACTAAAACCTAAGGTACTCCTTCAACGACCCAGTTCCCCCATTTCATCTCCTTCCTCCCCCGCTCGCACCGGAAGACGTCGTTCCGATCTCCTCTCGAATCAAACCGTCTCCGCCGAGCCTCCTCTTTCAGATCATCATCTGACTTAGGCATCGGAGGGGATTTGGCCGGAACCAAGGTCCGGCCCCCCTGACGAGTGTTCTCGTCTGCGCAGGAGGACGTCAAATCCACGGGCCGAGGCTTCCCCTCCGCCCCACGCCGGCCGCGCATCAAGCAAGACGACCGAGGCTACCCCTCGTCGTCCGACCGACCGAGGCCGAGCACGTCCCTCCGAGCCGAGGCTTCCCCTCCGCTCACGAGGCGCCGAGGCTACCCCTCGTCGTCCGACCGTCCGAGGCCGAGCATCTTACATCGGGCCGAGGCTTCCCCTCAGCCCCCTCGAGGCCGAGGATCCAGACCCGCCCCAGCTGACGTGCTCCACGTCGTCTACAACTCCGATTCGCGTCGCGTCTGCACGGGCTCGACGCACCCGAGGGACCCAAGTCGGCCCCTTGACCACGTTGACCGGGCTGTCCACGGTCAGCGCTTTTTGTAGTGAGAAAACACTCTGAAACAATCTCTTTTGGCACAATTAATCTTGTGATGTTCCAATTTTGAAATGCATCGTCTGAGAAATGTCTTGGATGCCTAGGGAATGAGAACACGCGAGTGTATATCTATCTAATCACAGGTGGGATGCTTCCGCCTAACATAAACCGCGATCAAGAGACCGCACATCACTCTGTGTTAGGAACGATGTACGGACTTGTTAGTTTTTAGGCAGGAAGAAAACAAAGGATTTCAACGGAACGGAAGGATGCGAGAGATAACAGTTGGGTAGAAGAGAGGGTTGAGTGAAGAACAAGAGGATGCAGCAGTAATCAAGGATTATTTCCGTTATCGATGATTGGAGGACAGGATGCATGTGGCGCAAAGCATCCTATGGGGATTGGATCCCACGCCTTTGGCCTCATCGGTTGTCGTATATGTGAACACAAAGAAAACATGCAATGTGCAATTGGATCCCTGCTACCAGCTCTCATTGGCTGTCAGATCTATGACCTTCATGGGGTCGTGCACATGTGGTGTGGGCAAGAGTTATCATCTTGCCTGGCAACTGGCATTATGGGCAGTCCCTGCGGGCCATATGCGATGACGACACACGTGTTCAGGCCATGGCTTCTACGCTTCTTTGTACACGAAGGGAAGCCGATGGCAGGGATAACAGGAAGTTCATGATGCAAACATGATGCCAATGCAAGCAGAAATGCAATAGATACAGCAGATAATACTCCGATTTGAATAAAGGATTCAAAGATAAATTCTATTTTCCGATCCTCTCCATGATTTCAGAAAAATGAAGGCACATCTCAGTACATGTCAGTTAACAACCCACTTGGGCTAGGATTATATTAATCCATGTGCTTGTGTTGGAAATAGAATGAAACAAGGTTTAGGGGTCTACTACTGGAGGTTCGGCCTTTCTTCCTGATCTGACAAGCCTAAAGCGCTCCGAAATCGATATTTGAAACTTAGAATGAAATTATCGAAAAAACTGAATGTCAACCATTATTTGCTTGAAGATTTTACCATCCACAATACAGGTCTATTCGAGAGAAATGTGTCCTTTGCATAGTCTGTCAGTCATCATATCCTTTTCTTTACTTCATTTTAGGTCCCCCTCCCAATAATCACAACCATTTGATAACCCTCAACTGTGAGGACTTTGGGTGAGCAGAAGGCAACAGACACGAGTTCAACGCTGGAGTGGTACCGACAACAACAATATGCTTTTCCTCCCTAAAAGGGAAGTTGGCTGGATTTTCAGAAAGATCACTTAGCCACACTTGTCACCTATTTTCCCTCAATTGCAGTTCTAGATTTGTGTGTGTTTTTTTTTGAAGTAATTGCAGCTCCAGAAGTTGAAGAATCTTCTCTTTGATCCTTGACTAATAGGAAGATGCATGAGGATGCTTGTACTACAGAGTATGAGGCAAGATTTTTTTTTTATCCATCGGAAAGCAGGAAACATGGATCGTAGAACTTGGGTACACCCGTCCTGATCGCTTAACCCCGAACACGGAGAAGACATATATCCATCGGAACCCTAAAGCAAAAAAATAAAGAAATAAAAGGAGATTCGAACACAGAGAAGATAGGTATCCATCGGAGCTCTAAAGCAGGAAAATAAAAAAAATAAAAGGAGATATGGGTAGTGGGAATCGAACCCAGGCCTCCACTAAGGGCCCGTTTCTTTGGTTGAAAGTGGGTTTTGAGAATCTTGGAGGGGTGTGGAATCTTTGGAGAGAGAAAAGAAGAGTTTTGTGTTTCTTGTATATAAATCAACTAGGGAATGCATATGAAACAGTAGATAAAAATTCATGCGGAGATAAACCAATGTCACAGCTGCAAGGCCAAACACTAGATAAAAGGCACTGCATACATATATTATATCAAGTAGGGAATGCATAGGAAACAGTAGATAAAAGAGGGTGAGGAGAGAAACCAATGTCAGGGAATGCATAGGATACATAGATAAAAGAGGGTTACATATATAAATCAACTAGGGAATGCATATGAAACAGTAGATAAAAGAGGGTGAGAAGAGATAACCCAATGTCACAGCTGCAAGGCATATACATTCCCAGATTCTTCAGATATACCATGGTGCCACAGAACTGCAGACATATATAAATCAACTAGGGAATGCATATTCATGGTGCATACATCAAGGAAACACTAGATAAAAGAGGGTGAGAAGAGAGAACCCACTGTCACAGCTGCAAGGCATATAAATTCCCAGATTCATGAGATATACCATGGTGCCACAGCACTGCATACATATATTATATCAAGTAGGGAATGCATAGGAAACAGTAGATAAAAGAGGGTGAGGAGAGAAACCAATGTCACAGCTGCAAGGCATATAAATTCCCAGATTCTTCAGATATACCATGGTGCCACAGCACTGCATACATATATTATATCAAGTAGGGAATGCATAGGAAACAGTAGATAAAAGAGGGTGAGAAGAGATAACCCAATGTCCCAGCTGCATTGTCAAAATGCATACTACCCATCACCCACTCACCAACTTAATTGTTTTGTAATCAGCTACGTTGCTTTCCATCTTCAACTTGGTCCGCTCAAATCCACCCAAGAGCCTTGCAAACCCCGACTCTATCTCTAATAGACGCCTTTCCGAGAATGAAGTGGAATGAGTTGAACGGGTGAGGTTTCTGTCATGCTCATCCATTAACTGCAGGATCACATATGTGGACCAGTCTGGGTGTGCGGGATCCTTCCATTCGTAGTAGGGGCATTTGTGTGAACCGCGCGAGGGACAGCTCCAAAATCTCCTACCTGGATTTGTTCGGGTCCACGAAGTTTTCCTACCAACCTGAAGCCCACAGTAGCAAACCCTCGTGTCAGCGGGATCTGCATCCAAATCACCCCCTGGCGCAACTCTAGTACGGGACTGAACTGAGGAGCTGGACCCGGTACTCATGTGTACCTACCCTGAAAAGATTAATGATAGATAGGCATGCAACAAAAGTACAATAAATTTTGAAATATGGGGTTAGAAATAACATAAGAATAATCTAGTGAACACCAAAAAAATATGTATGACAAAACAGATAAAATTAAAAAGAAAAAAAATTTGGTGCCCTCAGAAATAAATTTTATCTAATGTTTCCTTGCTGGTTTCTTATGGCATGTGGCTATGAGTAAGATTTTGATAGAAAGAGGTGTCGCCCCTCTCTTTTATAGTCACATCTCGAAATATTCCCCACGTTCTCAGCCACTTCCCAATCAGCGAACCAAAGCAAGGAAACATATTTGTCAGCTTCATATGCTGCACAATTCATAGGTACCCGAGCCACACATTCCTCATTGGGCGCCTGAAAAAAAAATTCATAAACAGCATCTCCAGCAAATACCACTAAAAGAGATGCAAGAGATCATGTGGCCTGTAAATATATACAACATGGGAAAACAGGTAGGACACAAGTGTTTCCTATGCATTCCCTACTTGATATAATATATGTATGCATTGCTGTGGCACCATGGTATATCTGATGAATCTGGAATTTATATGCCTTGCAGCTGGGACATTGGGTTCTCTCTTCTCACCCTCTTTTTTCAGCTGGGTTATAATTGAAGGAAGGCCAGAATAAAAAACAGCTCATGGCGATGAACGAAGAAAAGTGAAAATGCGAAGCCCTCAGGTAAATTGTATTCTATCATGCTTTCATCCATATGGTTGCGTGAATGTGGAACATGCTGAACCTACCCATAATGTCTGCTGCATTGGGGGCAGAATTAATACACGTAGCTACGCAGCCAGGCAATCCGAATAATTGAGGGACCATATATCTTTATGCAACACAGACAGAGTGGTGCAAGCATGTATCCACAATCCCGCCATCCTATATGCTGAGAGTGATATATGTATGCCTTCCTTAAAACTGAATATCATCATTGGGCTTCACCATCAAAGAAATAGATCTCATATCGATGACCGTCGGAAAGTGAAAATGCGAAGCCCTCAGGTAAATTGTATTCTATCATGCTTTCATGCATATGGTTGCGTGGATGTGGAACATGCTGAACCTACCCATAATGTCTGCTGCATTGGGGGCATAATTAATACACGAAGCTACGCAGCCAGGCAATCCGAATACTTGAGGGACCATATATCTTTATGCAACACAGACAGAGTGGTGCAAGCATGTATCCACAGTCCCGCCATCCTATATGCTGAGAGTGATATATGTATGCCTTCCTTAAAACTGAATATCATCATTGGGCTTCACCATCAAAGAAATAGGGAACTCAAGAATGCATCTTGGTAACTCAAGAATGCATCGGAAACACTTGATAATATAGGGTGAGAAGAGATAACCCAATGACACAACTGCAAGGCATATTCATTCCCAGATTCATCAGATATACCATGGTGCCACGGCAAGGCATACATATATAAATCAAGTAGGGAATGCATAGGAAACAGTAGATAAAAGAGGGTGAGAAGAGAGAACCCAATGTCCCAGCTGCAAGGCATATAAATTCCCAGATTCATCAGATATACCATGGTGCCACAGCAATGCATCTTGTTACCTCAAGAATGCATATGAAACACTTGGCTGCCATAGGGTGAGAAGAGATAACCCAATGACACAACTGCAAGGCATATAAATTCCCAGATTCATCAGATATACCATGGTGCATACATAATTGCATACATATATAAATCAAGTAGGGAATGCTTAGAAAGCACTTGATAAAAGAGGGTGAGAAGAGAGAACCCAATGAGCCAACTGCATGGCATATAAATTCCCAGATTCATCAGATATAACATGGTGCCTCAGCAATGCATACATATATAAATCAAGTAGGGAATGCATAGGAAACAAAAGATATAAGAGGGTGAGAAGAGAGAACCCAAGCAGCCAACTGCATGGCATATAAATTCCCAGATTCTTCTGATATAACAATATATAAATCAAGCAGGGAATGCATAGGAAACACTAGATAAAAGATGGTGAGAACTAAAGAACCCAAGGAGCCAACTGCATGGCATATAAATTCCCAGATTCATCAGATATAACATGGTGCCTCAGCAATGCATACATATATAAATCAAGCAGGGAATGCATAGGAAACACTAGATAAAAGATGGTGAGAACTAAAGAACCCAAGGAGCCAACTGCATGGCATATAAATTCCCAGATTCATCAGATATAACATGGTGCCTCAGCAATGCATACATATATAAATCAAGCAGGGAATGCATAGGAAACACTAGATAAAAGATGGTGAGAACTCAAGAACCCAAGGAGCCAACTGCATGGCATATAAATTCCCAGATTCATCAGATATAACATGGTGCCTCAGCAATGCATACATATATAAATCAAGCAGGGAATGCATAGGAAACAAAAGATAAAAGAGGGTGAGAAGAGAGAACCCAAGGAGCCAACTGCATGGCATATAAATTCCCAGATTCATCAGATATAACATGGTGCCTCAGCAATGCATACATATATAAATCACGCAGGAAATGCATAGGAAACACTAGATAAAAGAGGGTGAGAAGAGAGAACCCAAGCAGCCAACTGCATGGCATATAAATTCCCAGATTCTTCTGATAAACCAATGACCCTGAAGCAAGGCATATATATAAATCTAGTAGGGAATGCATAGAAACCACTTGATAAAAGAGGGTGAGAAGAGATAACCCAATGAAGATACACCATGGAGCAACTGCAAGGCATATATATAGCTTGGAGGCAACTGCAAGGCATATATATACAGATACCATACAGATACCACGATAAACTAAGCCTGTCATCTTCCCCAAGGTCCAAACAAAATACATCCACGCCCCACCATACTCCATCCTTCCCAAGTAACACCCAAAATACATCCAACATAATCCCCTTAATCTTCCATAATTGTTACGACCAAAATAAGCATAGTCCAGACCCACTGTACACCCAAAATACCACCACCACCATCCACCTTCCATCCATGGCACCTATGAAACCCCAACCTACGGGTTCACGGACCTACACTGGAGTCATATCCAGCATCCCTTAAATCACTTTTAATCTCAGCAATTTTGGCCTCCATCATCATCTTCTTTGCATCTGCAGGCACTGCCAAAAATCTCTTCGCTGCCAATTCATCCTTGCTGAAGTGGGTATACATTATTGCTTGCGCGACGGGCCGCCTTCGATTTTTCTTTTTGCCCACCGATGGTGGGGTAGGATGTCCTGACCCAGCTGATCTACACTCATTTGTGGACGCACGTCGAAGTTATCGTACAACTCAAATTATTATACAACATACCGATGCCCATGACACCAACCAGCGCCACTCAAGCCCATGCACTCTTGGACATCTTTAAGACGGGTCCGTAGTGCTTTCATGTGATTGCGTACATTCCCACTTGTATACGTTGTACCATACAAGGAATTGATATACGCAGCAGCAAGAGTGAAAGCAGTCCCTTTGAAGGTCTTATCGACCTTATTGCCATTCATAGCCTGTTCTGCTAGGAACGGAATAAGGGAAGCATCATGCTCAGCCGTCCACACTACGTTCTGTCGGTTAGAAGATGCAGGACCCTTGCCTTTTTTCCTTGGGCTATCCACAGATACATCCCCCTCTTCGCTTCGCCGGCTTGACTTTCTAGATGAGTCGCTTCCGGCCGTCTGTTCATTCCCACTTTGGGTCGACTGCATCCTTCCACTAGGGGTCAAAGGACGTGCAGCAGCAGTTTGAGCTACATGGCTTCCCACTGATATCATTTCCCCCGCTTGAAGTATTTGCATGTATCCTGAGTCAGCCTGAGGGGAAATCGACATTGGCATGGGCAGTTGAATGCCAAACTGGTGATATTGAGGATATGGCACATGTTGGGGAACTCCTGGGTAGGTAGGAGCTGGAAATTGTGCCATAATATTGTGGCACTTCCATACCTGCCACATGTATTATAAGTTAATAACCATGATATAGAAGGGATATTATCTTCAACCAACCAACACATGATGCAGATGATGCAACAAATGTGTTATATAACGGAGAAGACGCCTTTTCCAGTCATACCTTCATCACCATCTTCTTCATTAAGCTGCGGGTCATGAGGATCTGCTATTTGGACGTAGTTATGAAGTACGGTGCAAGCAAGGACGGTATCAACCTGACTTCTGAAGGGGTAGTGCGGCTTTGAAGTCAAAATTTTGAACTTGTTCTTGAGTATACCAAATGTCGACTCAATCTTTGTTCTTAATGAAGAATGGCGCAGGTTGAAGAGCTCTCTGTGATTACGAGGGACGCGATCAGTATGGTCCTTGAGATGGTATCTAACTCCCCTATAAGGCGATATGAAACCTGGCATAGTCGTATACCCAGCATCGCAAAGGTAATATTTACCTACATTCAAAAATAAAAAACCAATTTATGATCCAACGTTATCGTATGGCCGTATATAAATTAAATGTGTAATAGTATGCCTAATACCTTCATAAACTCGAAGCCCCATGGGGGGAGGTATAGACAAGGCATCCTTCAGGACCGTAAAATCGTTGGCTGATCCTTCCCACCCGGCCAGTACATACGTGAATCTTTTATTTGGTGTAACTGCTGCTAGCACATTTTGCGTCACCCCTTTACGCCCTCTAAAGCGGGGTACAAGCTTCACTGGGAGCATGGCATCTATATGCGTCCCATCAATGATACCAATGCAATCCTATAAGGTCAGAAATAATGAGGATTGTTATATCAACATAACCAAACATTATTAATATACTGCCACATATAACTACTTTCACACATACCTTAAAATAAGGAAACCAATTCTGATTACTGACTATCTCTGGTGGCGTCTCATTAGGAGCTTGCTTCATGTACATATCCCGTAGTGAACACACTCCAGCCATAACTTTGTTAAAGTATCGGCTAACTGTCCCCCCTCCCCTGATAAAATCCACTTGCATTACTCTATTCTTTGACTTGTGCCCTACAATGTGAAGGAACATGGCCACATGCTCCTCTACGGAGACATGTATAGTGTCATTGAGAAGCCCACTATTTCGCATTAATGATGCAAGATTCATGAATGCATGTACTCGCATTCGTAAGTAGCTTAAACAACTACTATCAGACCCATGCAAAATTCTCCTCATGTGGGCTTTCCTATGCAGATCCCGCATAGCTGATGGCTCTCTAGGTATAGGGTTGGCCCTATCAACGTGGTAGAGTTGTAAAGCTAAGATGACAAACATAATAGCAGACGCGGCAGCTGTACACGTATCAATCCCCAGACTGTCTCCTTCTCTATCCATGGCCACCTTAATTGCATCAAACATATCTTACCTCATAAGTGATTACTTACATATGATTTGAACAAGGAGTAGTGCAGTGGATAATGATGCAAACTAACAGAAAGTAACATCTTTTCCCCGTAATAAACTTAAGATGATAAAATAAAACAATATAAAACATATACAACGTGTTCCATATTTCTTTCATAAACTTTGGTTTGGAAAGTGGGCTTGGCCCAATATTCACAGGTCCAATCTTGCACTGTTTGACATTTCTGTATGCTAGAAAGAATGCTTTAGCCCTCAGAAATTAGTTTAATTCATGTAACACTCTGGTTGCAACTCCATTGTTACTCCAAATACATTCCCCAATTATTTTTTCCCTTTTTTTGGAAAATCACAGTCTTTCTTTTCATTTGTGTCCGAACCTTAATGTATCCCTGGAATCATATAACTTTGGTTCACTCATCCCTATCATTCAACATCTCACCTCACTGCTTATTACCATCTTAAATTAAAAAACAATTGGGGAATAATTTGAGCCAACATGCATGCCATCCAGAGCTATCTTTGGGGTCACATTGCGTCATCGCTATCATATCACCTTTTCATCATCGGGCTTTACTATACCAACGGGCCTCATTTTTCCCACATTCTTTAATTTCGTCACATTTTAATAATTTAGATATGATTTGTCTCTAGGATAAACTGACATTCAAGGTCACACTGTTAGGCTTTTCTTACCCCAAATTCCTCTCGTTTGTTTCATTCAACCCACTTTTTTCGGGGCTGTTTCTTTAGTAATATTGATTGCCATTTCTAACACCAAATTATGTAAAAAGGATGGATATGCACTTGGATTTTGATTTTACTCCACAGTAAAATATTATATACCCCTCAGTTTATCAAATTATTTTACTCCGTCAATTACAATGGTATTAGGCAGTTGCTCCATCATTTAAACCCCACAGTGTCCATATCCTTCCTACAAATGATGGAACCCTCCAGCCTTCAACCATAAAATTGGGTCAAGCATGCCAAGCAACAATTTATTCATCATTGGGGATAATGTAAACCCAAAAATAAACCATAACAATGAACTGCATCTGGCATTGTTTCCAAAATCATGCACAGAAGGCATCAAACCAACCAAGTAGGGCAGAAGCACATGCAATCCACGGGACAGCAATTTTTTTTGCAAAAGATGCAGAGCAGTAGCAAAGAAGGCATCACATTATACCTGATCTTGCAAAGACAGCAAGAATAATTGCACAAACCCGAATCAGCGGCAAACCCCAAACCCCGCCTTGCCTTCACCGTTCTCAGCAGCTCCGGTCTGATGTCTTTTACCTCAAAACCCTAGATCGGAGCAGATCCCACTTCAGCACAGAACTAGGGTTTCATGGGCGAACTAGGGTTTGAGCGCGAAGCCAACAGACAAGGCGAGAGAGGTGATCACAAGCGCGAAGGGGGCCCACGACGCTGGATTCTTCCCACAATCGCAGCCAAACGCGAGGATTGTGCAGAGCAGATCTTGGCTGCCACGGCGGAGCGAGAGCGCCTCGCTTTCTCGATGGCGAAAGGAACAAGCGAGGCCCCTAAGGAGGCCTAGTTATTCAACCACTAGGATGAGCATCGACGCTCTGTGGCAAGATTTTAATGTACGATTGAATTGTAACAATGTAGGATTCATAGGTGGTTTTCAAATTCTAACGAAAAGGTTGAAATACATTGCAATTTTCAAATTCTAACGAAAAGGTTGAAATACAATGCAAATGGATAGTTCCAATCTTGAGCGAGTTATTGTGAACATATTTGACTCAAAAGAAACATGCCTTCTCCTAAGACAATTGAGTAGTCATATAAAATAAACCTAACATCCATCAAGCTATCATTTCTTGCGCAATCGGTCCTTTTATGGGTGGCAATTTTAACTCAACCCGTGAACCAAAAATCCAAACCTAATCCGTTTATTCTTGTACAGGTGACGCCCTTGTTGGGTTTGGATAACACTCGGGTCAACCTGCATAACGCAATTATTAATCAAGTCATGATCATGTTAGGGTTAGGGTGAGACCCCTTGACCCATATTAACCTGATATGACTTGGGTAATATTCATATACATAGCCAAAGGACTTTGTCCCAGCGGCAAAATCCCTTGGCTACCAGCGGGTCAATAGGGTTCGAACCCCGTCGGGCTGGGACTCGCACGCGCGCCTTTACCAACTTTCTGACTGACCAAAAACATAGTGACCAAAAAATACATATACAAATAGCATAGGTGCTTTTATAGTGACTTGGTGAAGCTATGTTTCCTATTTATAAAGACCTGGGTAAACCAGCAGTAATTTTCATTATATGTATATATTATTAGTATTATTATTATTATTATTTTGTAAAAATAAAATGTCTACACCAGCAGTAATTTAACCCACGTCGATTCATTCATTAAAAACCGCACTAACTAGGCAACAGTTTATATGTGTACCGTGTGTATATCTATTATACAAATGAGGGGGGTTAATGTGACTTTGTCCCATGTGACAATGTCACATCAACCCCCTCCCAATTTTGCCCCTTGATCCCCCTATATTTATAGGTTTGCCATTGGCCCAATTTTACACATTGGCCCCCTCTATTTAAATGGTTGCCATTGGCAATTTTTCCCCTTTGAACCCCTCTTATTTACATATTTGCCATTGGGATTTATACTTCTTTTACCCTCCGAAGATATCAACACGCACCCACACTTCTCACTCCTTTCGGTAACGTGCATGCACTGCATCCTGTTCGTAGTGGGTTTTTTTTTGTGACGTGCACTGTGTACACGTGTTATTTCTATATAATAATCATGTGGTTAGATTATAATTATGTGGGATCCGGTTCAAATCGGTTTGAAGGGTCAAATCCCCGCCCGATCTAAAGTTTATCACAGTCATCAGGTTGATCCAAATCCTACCCAACCCGGATAGGCCCCTATCCATGCCCGGCATGTTCGTATTGGGTCGGGTCAGATTCATTTTGACACCCCTAACTATGGCCCTCCTATCAGTTTCAAGTTCCAATCTTTTAACAATAGAGACAAGGTTCCTACCACTCAGCATAAAGATAAAGTTTTCATGAAGTTTGATTCAAGGATTTCAATTTAAAAAAATATCTTTCGAGTTGAATTTCCATGTCTATTATCTTTATGCTCCATTGAAGGACATCCGTAGTTCATGCTGATATTATAAAGCTGATTTCTGTTGTTACTTATTTTCATATCAAATGTATTATCCAAATAGATCCACAGAACTCCAGCTTTAGAATGTATTATCCAAATACATCTTCAATGCATAGGCAGGATGAAAGGATGTGGTTCAAAATAGTCTAGTCTGCTAGCAAACTTAACACAAAGATATATATATAATTAACATAATCTATAAGAAAGTTTTGTAGGAAGACAATCATTATCACGAAACTCTACTGAGACTAATTTAATTGTCAAAAGTTTAGCCGATAATGAATTCCAGGTCAATTTCAAGAATGACAGGATATGAAAAATCTACTTGCAAGTTTAGTAACATTCACTATCCAGTAACTAGAGCAGCTAAGTCTCTTCTTACTACCAACTCATAAGGAACTGCAATCAGCAAGCATAACACAATACTAGCAATCTACTTTGCCAAAATTGATGTAAATGCTATGAACTATGCACAACAAAAAAACCAGGCAAACCCAATGAAAGACAAAAAGAAAAAGCAGAACATTTTGACGAATTAAATCCAAAAAGTCCTTGAGGTACCTTGAATTTGCATCATGACTAAGAAAATTCACGGTTATAATCATCCGTTTTTGCAGGTTGAATAAGATTGAGATGATATCATCCACCATGAAGGCCCATAACTGAAGAAGAAAACTGGTAAATATCTTCACTAACAGCCACATTGCCGCGCCCTATCATTTTACTTCACACCGTTTAGATTGCCATAACAACTCAAAACTGGCAGAAAATTACTTCCAAGTGAATTCGGACTTTTAGCACAAATGAGGAAAACGAAAAAAAAAACCTCTGACTTTCAAAGGCTCTACAAACAGTGTACCCCATGTGCCACTTGAAGTTACTCCATGCTCATTGTGTAAGCTATGTTGTTCAGCCATAGTGAACCACTTTGACTGGATTAAGATAAGATAAATTAATCCTTACATCCTGCTTCGGTTCTATAACATTGTTCTTATGCAAGCATTAGTGCATGCCTACAAGAAAAAAAGAGACACAAAAAGACTACGAGCAGTAAACAGTCTGATGAGGATGATGAGGTTCAAGTTCTGATTAGTTAGATTTAGTTAGATTTTATTTTGATTTTCAGGATTTTATTTGATTTTTCTGTTAGGATTTTTCGTTAGAATTTTAGTTCAGATTTTATTTGTTTTTATTTGATCTTATCTATGAGGATTTTATTTGTTTTTAGTAATTTGGTTGTAATGCTATATAAAGGCCACTAGATTTGTTATTTTAATCAATCAACGAATCAATGAAAATAGACATTTCTCCAAAACCTGTGAAAGGTCCACTCTTCCTTGGTGCGAATCCTTGGAAATCTTCGTGCGAAGCCAAGAACCCTAAGTTATCTCCTTCCCCAAATCATTCAACGAACCCCTAAAATTCTCCCCCAAATCCATAGATCCTACCATGTCATGCATCACAGTCCTTCAACATCCCCAGGTAGTTGATCAACTTTCAGTTCGAAATGATGGAAGACAAGCCTGTAAATTATTAAAGCATCCCATAAGAATATGGCTGCACTACACAGATCACATATGCATCCTTAGTTCATTATCTTTGACAGCATAATGATGGAGGGCATGTAGTTTACTAACATGTTTCCTTAACCAGAGCTAACAAAAATAAGAAAGAGAATATTCAAATTTGCACAACATAAACATGTTCATCAGCACCAAGACAAATAAACATCATGTATTCGATACCCCAAAGTACCAGCTTCCTGGCATGCCAATAAGAAAACTAGGGATCACCAATTGCCATGTTCGTGCATATTAAAAAACACTAACATGCATCTAATGAACTGAATTATAATGTCCACAGGAAACCTTTGCTCGTATTCGGAATTTATATAACAGATAAACAGATAGTTAATCCATGCAAACAGAACCCCCTTGTTGGTGCATTTACCACTTCAGAAAATATTTCGCTATCAGCATTAGTTTATGCTGATACCATGAAATTGAACACTGCCTAGCTTAAGAATATTATTTATAGTCGAAACAGATGCTCATGAAAGATAATTTTCCATTCTCTAGTTACACCTTGTTGATAGTTTTGCAGACAGAAAGACATACTCAGCTCACTGTGGTGTCAATAGACATCTTAGGACAGAAAGGATAGTGCGTTCGGTGCATGGATAAAAAGACAAAATAGTATATATATTTTTTGATCAAGCGGAAAGCTGGACGCACACGCACTGAGACGCCACCTACCCGGGATCGATCCCGGGTGGCCTCGCAGAAAGCAAGGGGCGGGTGCCAATCGGCCAAGGCCGCTGGCACAAAATGTGTGGTATCTTGTGGACACAAATTTCAAAAGGGAGACCAGGAGGGTGATCTCAGACTTTCCAGGTTGGAAACTGAACTTTTAGGGTCATGATTTGTTTTAAATGATCAGTGGCTCTAAACTTCATAGAAGAACTGAGTGATGAGCATATATCAGTCAAACAGGAAATGCATAAATAACTCAGATATTTTTTATACTTCAAAGAGCCTCAAAACGTGCTGACTTCTTGACAAGCTATCAAATGACAACAGGAAAGTGTTGGCAAAATGAACCATTCATACAAAATGTAGCAGCAAGTGGCTAAATGTAACCCAAGATTGTAGAAAATATAAGACGTTAAAATATTCTGAAGCGAAACCCTAAATTAATTTCTATTTGTACCAGGTTGGAAGAAAACTAGGAATTTCCCTTTGGATATGGTTCTAGTATGAGGTACGGTGGTCCCTTAATCAAAATGATTCCATGCCAGCATCCAGTAATATCTGGTTAACATGAATGAATCCATCTTTAACCAGCAATTCAGTACACACTACTTTTTTGTGTTACTGCAATAACTAGGAATTCTACATCCCAAGACATAGCATAGTTTTATCTGGAAAGAAAGGGAGAAACAATCCTTTAAATTATACAAACAATCGTTGTGCATGTTACAATTGAAGCTAATTAAGGTATGACAAACCATTTCAGTAAAGAGCAATGAGATACCAAGCGGACCAAAATTTTACACAAAATTGCCGCATTGCAATGCAATTAGATACCAGTTTAGAAGGGCGTCAGGTCATCAGCATGCATAAAAGAAACAGCAGGATTTTCATTATCTTGCACAGTACCCATTCTTGTGTCCAATATGTCTAGCTGGGACTTCACCCAAGGTGGGTTGAACTTACCTTCAATCCATAAAGCTTCGCCAGTATCTTTGTGCTTAAAATCTGGATATTTGGGATTTCTCTGTAAATTGAAGAATATAATTTTTAACCAGCTAAAGTCAATATTCAGACAAACAGACGCAAGCATGATTAGCTAAACACCAAGAGCACGTTCTTACATGCATTGACATACAAGATAATGAACAACTTATTTTTAGGCTTCATACTTATTTGCAACTTGAGTTTTAGAAATCAACATAGCTGGCAGCCTATGCAACCCCTATGCAACCCAAACTACAAGCTAAGCACCGTGATTAGTCGGTGCAAGGCTAGAGGGGGGGTTAGGGTAATGACCAAACCCACTTCGAGGTAAGGTTTACCTAACCCCCTGCTCTAGCATGCAGGGAAGCAACGGTGGGTGACTGGCTTGGGGCAACAGACTCTGTAAAGCTATCAATGGCGGCAAAATATGACAGCGAAGCATGGCAAATAGGTATTCATTTTTTTATTTATTTTCACAACATAATATATATTATACTATATAATTAAATATGATACGTAAATTATTTCGTTCTCCTTCCATTGCCTATGCACTAAGCGATGGCTCTGGTGTCCCGTCCTATCGCCATTCAGTGCTTTTGAAACATTTTTTGCAACCGAATATATCTCTACTTTTGATGCCACTTCCCTTCTCTCAGTTGGAGTAAGAATTTCAAGTTGTGGCATCATCTAACATGATACTATTCTTCTTTAAAAGGAGAAAATAATTCACAAACTTAATAATTCTTATTTTCCAACAGCAATGTTATCATCTTTTCAATACATACATTTAAAACTCAAACGCATTGAGGCATACAATTTTGTAAAATTTCAACTTATTTCATGTGCATTTGCACTACCTAGAAGTATTTACTTTATGTTAGGTAATATGTAAGGGTAGGAAAAGATTCCAGAATTCGACTATATTGGTTATTAGAGTTTGAGTAGTAAAACCAGGATAACATTTGTAACCAGCTACATCAACAGATCCGACACCCCAATTTGGGGGTGGCCTTTTTTTAATTCTTAACATTACATAACGCCAACACTCCTTACTTTCAATTGGAATTAAAACTTCAATTTCGGGTGGTATGAACTAACATAATATCCTTATTTTAGTTAGTTATCAAGACAAATAATTTTCAAGACGAATAAAAGATTGGGTTAAAAATTAAATTTAGTACATTAATATCCTCATTAAATCGACACTACGGCATGTCATGCTTTTACAGAAGAAATAATAAATAATGGATACCATCATATTAATATGAATTTTTTATAAAGCAAGATGCATTGAAGGTTTAATTTTGTGCAAGTTTTCTATTGTGTTCCATGCGCATTAGCACGTGCTCTTAGTCATGGACCTTGTGGTCGTCTGATTAGTTATAACTCTACCAATGTGTACATGGAAACTTGTTGCGAAAAACACTTTCAAAATAGACAGATTCAAACCGACCAACGAATCAGTGAGTGGGTAGCGAGTGGGCATACCTGCAAGTGAAGTTCACAAGAATGCACATGAATACACAAAAACAGCTTACTAGCGAGAGGATAGATTATCATCTTTACCTTATTCACTCCACCACCCTTCAAACTGTGATCTAGATTGTGCACCTTACAATCTGCCAATTCATGATGAGCCCCCCATCCAGATCGCCCAAAAAGGCGACCGTGAAAAGAGTACTAATACTTAATTGATTAATAAGCTATTTTGATAAAGGTTACCATTAGTATTTTTAACTTTTCTTAATAAACTTATTTATGGTTTCAAAACTTAAACTGTGGTTCCAATGTTTGGAGTTTGGAGTTCATACTTTGATCACTTGATACAATTATTATAGTTTGAAAAATCAGCCCATAGCAAGCACATCGCTCGTATCGTATTGGATTTCAAGCATGCCAATATCATATTGGATTTCAAGCATGCCAATATGATCCATATGAAACTAGCCAATGCCACATATGTTAGCTAATAACAACTATGAAAAGAGGAGATTAAGAGTTTGTAGTACCAAAAGTTGAAAATTTTGACTTATTGCATATAAATTATAATTGTCAAGAAAATCTCATTTAACAATCAAAATCAAGAATCAAAAATTGAAAAAACCCAATACAACTTGGCCACTTTTATAAACTTTGTATGTGTGATATAAATTAGAAGTCCCCTTCTCCAACCCGCACAAAATTTTTTGAGTTTCACCATGACATGTTATCAAGCTATTTCAGTTATAATATATAGCTAAAATTAAACTTTAAAATGAAAAGAAATTGGAAATGTATCGATCGATTCAGATAACATCTTCATGTCGTTGGTTACTAAGGGATGATAGTGTTTTGGATGATAAAAATATTTCAAAAATAGATGAATAAATTGCTGAATATAAAGCTCTAGCTGCAACCAATGCCTAAACTAGGATAAAATGATGATTTACTGAAGTTTGATACTTTCTATGCGTTTCACATGATATTTTCAATAATACCTGACACTGATACTACAAAGCACCGGTTTATACAAATACTAATATTAAGATTTCAAACCTAGATAATGATAAACATGGTAATGTCGTTCAATTAAAGTAGTTTGCTTTATATGTTTTTGTCAATAAACATTTGCAAAAGGGCCTTCATATATGTTAAAAGAAGAAAGTTTCTATTGCATAATCATTAATATTATGTATCTTAAAATTTAGGATACATTTTAAGAAGCTCATTAAACTTTGGGGTTTTCAAGAAAACCTAGTCTTTTTGCACTGAAACACCATAAACTTTCCTTTTTCCTCCAAATAACCTCATAACACCGTTAACGGAAAACAATAAATGTCACACATGCCTTTAATCAGGCTTACCAATGGCGACGGCACATGGCAGCGAGCGGACAGTACATGCCATAGCACAAGTGCAAGGGCATGATACCGCCATGGCATTTTTTTATTTTAAAAATATAAAGAAATAGAGAAAAACATGAAAAATTAACACTGATTCTAGAAAAGGTTAAAAATCAAATTAAATTTATACACCAGTATTCGTTAATCTTCTTTCTTTTTACCTATTAACAAACAATATAAACAATTTTAAAAAGTATAATAGGTAATAGTACATACATGTAAACCACATTTAATTCATTTTGTCATTCTCGATGCATATTCCACAAAAATCAAATGCATTGTTCAATATAATTAACTAACTTTACCTAGTAACACAACCCAAATCTAAAGATTTGAAAAAAAAAAAGTTGGCAGGCCCACTCTCATTTGCAAATGGCCTGCCTTATCAGTGAAAACCATTACACTGTGTGGCAGGAAGCCGCCACCCCTAGCCATTGTACCTAAAGGTGAGGCAGATAAAGGCTACACCCGTCATTGCGAAAGTCATGATGGGACCATGACGGGCCATTTTAAACACTACCTTAATACAAAATTTTATATATCAATTTTATTGACAGGTGGCCTTTGGTATCAGTGTCAACTGCATCAAAAACATCAAGTGATAAGTATTGGAATTATCAAATTATACGTATCAACAATCTTAGCTCAACATTCATGATAGTTACAAGGACATCTTCATCTTCAAGAAGCGCTTCATCTATCCATATGTCATCTTTATCATCACACATTAACTTCCCTTTTTCTAACCTAGTTCATTAACAAATCAGTTTCATGAATTCCCTAAATCAATCATCTCAACTTCAGCTTGTTTTCACTTTAAAATTCGATGTTCTAGCCACGTATTGTAGTCAAAACCATGGTTTGAGGTATCGGCCGAAACCCTAGGGTTTCGGCCGTTTCGGATCGGTCTCGAAGGGGACCGATCCGAAACCCATGTATTTTCTCGGTATCGGCCGAAACCGGCCGGTTTCGGTTGGTTTCGGCCGATACCAGCCGAAACCGGCCGGTTTCGGCCGATACCGATGAACCACAACAAATAAAGGATAAGAATGAGAAGAAAAGTAAAAACTGAGAAGAAGGGAAAAGGAAAAAGTTCTGCTGCTCCAAAAAAACAGCAAAAACAAGGAAAAAGGGAAACGAAGAAGAAGAGGAAAAAAAGGAAAAGAAGAAGAGAGGAAGACTTACCTGCTAACCGCCTCCTCCTCCTCCGAACTCTCCGATCTCCCCGATGTTTGCATCTGATCTCATGGTGGCTGAGTGATGGCGTAGGGTTGCTGAGAGCATGAGAGTGATATCTGTAATCGACCGGCAATAGTGCAGCTAGTAATCACGTGCATCTCATTTATTGCATTGCAGTATATTTATTTACAAGTTTGCCATCTCATTTAGTGCCACTGGAAGAAGTCCACGCACTAGCCATCTCCCCTTCTATTTATTTACAAGTCTGCCATTCTTCATTTAATACAAATGCTGATGGCCAACCAAATTAGTATAAATACAGTATTACACAATGCTGGCCAACCAAATAAGTATAAATACAGAATTACACAATGATTTGATATAATCATCAAAAACGCATAATATATTTACATATACATATTTAGCAAAATGTGTAACTTGCAAAAAAGCATTTGATTCTTTACCATTTGATATATATTTAGCAGATCGAGACCTCAAACTTACTAGTATATACATATTTAAAGTAACTATGAAACCGATACCCGAAACCAAACTACCGAAACTGCCGATTCGGACGAAACCGAAACTTGCTTCCGAAACCACCGAAACGGACGATACCGATACCGAAACCTAAATTTTGGAAAGAGCGATACTGATACCGATACCGAGACCTAAAACCTTGGTCAAAACAACAACTCGATACAGTATGTCTCTCCAACCTTGAAGATTTTCACCTAGTGACAATAAAGATGGTCTATTTTATCCCTCCTACAAAGCAAACAGGAAATAGCTAATGCGTATCAACATCAGCTATTTTTTTGAACCTTACTTTTAGTTAGATGATATTTTTACAACCATCATATGAATAAAATTTCAAATTTTGGCAATTCAAAAATCTTAGACATCCTCTTATATTAGTTGTTATTAGTTAGGATCGTGTTATCACCCTGTTTTGGAAAGAATTGTATCTGAATACTTGAAATCTGATATGATACAGGTGTTATGTATCGGTATCGATTGAGAATTTAAACCTTACAAATATTTTCATTTTTATAAAAATCTTTATGTTTACTAATAATGAGCGCTTTTTACAAAACTGTATTTTCTTGCCTAGCACTTCCTGCTGAGCCCAATCCTAAAATTCATCTTCACCTCACTTCGACCCCTCCATACTCCACCCCTCCTCTTCCTCTGCTCCACCCCTCCTCTTTCATCTGCTCCACCCTTCACCCATCTCTTCTCCATCCATTCCATAGTTTTCTCAATTTGTCAACTTTTCTTCATGTTACATTCAGTCCATTGCCTCATCATCCATCTTGCATAAGCTTCATATTGGAGTTTGGGCAATGGTGTAAAATGAAGTATGATGATAAGGTAAGGAGAAAGATGACAATGGTTAGGTTTGTTGTGTTTGGGATTGTGAGAAGATGGAGGAAGATAACCAAGAAGAGGAAGAAAATAACAAAAATGATTTTTGAAATTATTTTATAATTGGAATTCATTTAATGAAAATTTTTAAAATATTTAGCTAGTTGAAAAATTAACAAAGAAAAAATATCAATAATAATGTTAAGTATTTCAATTCTTGAGTGAATTAAATTTGAATATCATTAACATTTTAGTAAAGAGTATCATTGTACAATGATTTTGTAACAGTTCAAGCAAAATTATTTATATTGGCTCCACAATTTATAACAAATTAATATTTACTTTTAAAAAATCTGTTAATATTTAGAAATAAGTTTATTTCCCCCAGTGGTTTGGGTCTTAATAGTTTGATAATGGAAATATTTTGACTAGAATAATAATAACAAACAACACACATATATTAATGATATCTCAAAGTGTTTCTAAAGAAAATTTCTATATTTTTTGAGAAAATTTTCTTTTTTTGTAATTTCTAAATATTATTTAATTAAAATAGTGTATACTGATAACTCTTAATTTAAGGAAAAAATTTCATTAAAGGTCACATGTTAGGCATGTGACATGTTTTAGGAGATGGGTTACCAAGGGATTTTTCTGAAAAAAAACATGGGAAAGTCCGTGTGTTAATGCAAACAAGTTCAATGTGTCTTTGAAAAAGGCTTAAAGTTTAGGGAAAGTTTCGGGGGGTTCCTGAAAATTTAAACTAAAACTTATATATGTTTATCAAATGCACATAAATGATACAATTTTAATCATTAAAACAACCTTGCAAATGCTCTCAAATGTATCATGAGCCAAATGACAATTTGTTTAGTCATATCCCTACCTTTTGCAACCTCTAAAGTGGTGTACCCCATCCGAATACACATATTAGAAACTAAAGTGTGTCACAATCATTTGGCATTGAGGGGTACCAATCAAGTTTTAAATTAATGGACTTGTCTGTAAGTCCAAGTTCATCAACCACACAACTAGAGATAAAATTTTATATTATAAGAACTTATGTAGTACGAATACTTATATTCAAGGAATGCGGTTTCGACTCATTTTCGGTCGTTTGTTTCAATGTTGAAGGGAGACGATACGAAAATGCTGCTGAAACTCAATGTCACCCGGTTTCGGTTGATTTGAGACGATTTCAATTGAAACCACACCTTTTGCAATAAAATATAGGTTTTAGTTTAAATATACATACCTATTTGAACCATATATATATATAATAAAATTCTAAAAATTTATTGAAATTCAAAAAATTATATTACAAACACTCTAAAATTTTATTAAATTTTAAAAAAATTTATTATAAATGTATTGTTATAGAAATATATACATATAAGTCCGAAACTGAACTCAAAACGAAACCTTCGAACCGAAAAACTTTTCGCAGCTTAAAAATTTTCCAATGTCCGACACTAAAACCGAATTCTCAAACCTTACTTATATCATGATGCCGTATTCGAAACATGTGAGATACACATGTCGGTGATGCATGTCCTAAGTATTTTTCTGAATTTCCCAAGAATGGACGTGTCATGTTCTATGTAGTTTTAAGAATTCACATGTATCAAAAGCATCATGTTCGTATCGCCATTGTCGTGTCCATGAAACATAGCTAAAAACTCAAGGGGAACAATGAAACTGGATGGGAATTTATAGTGTCATGATAATTCACCTCTCCATCCTGCATTTTGCCAAGTAGAATGCAAACCTTATGGAAATATCATTAGCATGCCACTAGATTAAATTATTTCATTATTTGTAATGATGATCTATATCAATCTAATCTAATCTCCATATCATGCTAAAATAAAGTCCAACTTCATCAATATAGTTCCTTAAAAAGACTTGTTTTCTAAATCTATACGTTTAAAGGTTAACGCAGAAAAATATATATATATATATATATATACATAAAGTTTTATGTTGCATTTTGGATTTTATTTGTTATAATACTTGAAAACATATATATATATATATATGTATATATATATATATGTATATATATATATATGTATATATATATATATAGGTTGACTAGGATCCATTCGGATGGATCAAACATGCGGATCCATCCAAGTGGAATTTAAAGCTAGACAATGTAAATAGAAAATCCGACCGTTGGATGTCATCTAACATGTCTAAACTAGCTCCAAACAAAATTTCAACTCATTTGGACATGTTTTGCCCATGCATCAAATGGTTGCAAAATTAGCCGATTTTATAACTATTCAAAAACATCGATTTTGCAACCATTTGATGCATGGGCAAAACATGTCCAAATGAGTTGAAATTTTGTTTGGAGCTAGTTTAGACATGTTAGATGACATCCAACGGTCGGATTTTCTATTTACATTGTCTAGCTTTAAATTCCACTTGGATGGATCCGCATGTTTGATCCATCCGAATGGATCCTAGTCAACCTATATATATATATATATATATATATATATATATATATATATATATATATATATATATATATATATATATATATATATATATATATATATATATATATATATATATATGTTTTCAAGTATTATAACAAATAAAATCCAAAATGCAACATAAAACTTTATGTATGATTGCTTTATTTAATTTCGAAAGCAATAGAAGACATGTAGCTTGTTACTTTAAACTTCTGAAGTCGTGCTCTTGCTTTTGCAAACTATATTCATACACATGTTAATTGGAATGATAATTAAAAAAATTGCATAGCTCTTTCCTCTTTTTTAACAAAATAGTGCACCCTTATAAAATACATGTATTGTGCCCAGACAAGAAGCCTAAGTTTTAGTCAACTCCATTCTGTATTTATCAAATAGTAGTATGTACCAAAGCACCTAGTATATTGTATTAATAATATCAAATATATACTCACAGCAAACATTAAAATAATGTATTATCATCTATGTTATATTTAAGAATATCCATAATGCTCACCCATATCAAAGCGTGTATAAATGTAAATGAGAGATTACTCAACCTTATTCCTCCTGTTGTCCCACCAGTCCACTGGATTAGCAAAGAAGGCTTGCCAAAGCTCCTCAGTTGATCCAGAAGAATTTCCTTGGTAATTCCGAAGCTTTCCTCCTACGTAAACAGAAGCAAATTTAAATTCTAAACTTTGTGAGAAAGCCCCAATCTTCAATTCTGGAATATCAAAATAAATACAAGAAGTACCTGAAGCCATTGAGTTTGCCGCTGGGTCATGCCAAGAAACAGCCGGGTAACTTCTCTCAATAAAATTCAGCTTCTGAACCACTACCTACAAGGATAATATATACATGCCTATTTAGAAGTGCAAATACTAATGCTCACAGTAAACCATTAATTGAACTCTGAGAGATGAAGATAAACTCTCAAAAATGAATCAAAAGCAGACCTTGTAATAAACCTGTTGTTTCCCATCATCCCCTTCTACAGTATCAGAGACAAGACGACCTGAAACATATACTTGATGACCTTTCTCCACATGCTGGTAAGCAACATGGGCCAGGTCATCCCAGAACGTTAAATTGACCCTGCAACAGAAAAAGACCACCACATAAGCATTGAAATTTTTGTGTGCATGGTTGAAAAGAAAAGAAAGTAATGTCCGTAATTCAATAGAGCTGTTGGTTTAATATAATATAAGAACTAGAAATTGCCCGTGCACTTGGTGCACGGATCAAAAATAACCGCCAACAAACACGGCCGCAATGCACGCGCAGAACCGGGAAGGAGCGAAAAGCGTGGATGTGCATGTCGGCAGCGTCGGATGGTAAAAAGGGAGCGAATGCACGGACACCCCAAAAACCAACCCATACAATCAGGATACGGACCCACACTGGATTTTTCGATAAGTGCAAAAACGGGTGAAAATGAGAAAAGTGGTTATGGGTGAGTGTATTGTCTTGGGGTTTTTGGTTTTTTATTGGGGTGTGATTTTGAGTGTTTTGGGTTTGGGTGTGCTTTAGGGGTTGGGGGGTTTTTAGGTTTTTTGGGTTTTGGTTTTAAAGAGGTCGTCCCATGTGGCGATGTGACATTGCCACATAGGACAAATTCAAAAACATCCCTTAATTGTAATAAGGACTGGTCATAACACGTGCCCGCGGACACGGTTCATTTAAGATTTTCACCCGCGAAATCTTTGTTCCCCAAAGATTTATTTCCACAGCCAAAATTTAAAAGAACAACAAATTAGCGTAAAAATATTTAGCTGCACGGGCACCTTCGGCACGGGCGCCTTTGGCGCATAACAACATATACGACGCGGGCGTCTTTGGCATGGAACAACAAATTCGATGCGGACGCCTTCGGTGCGAAACAACAAACTCAGCACGGGCATCTTCGGCGCGAAACAACGCGCGAGCACCTTCAGTGTGGAACAACAAATTCAGCGCGGAATAACGCGCGAGCGCATTCGGCGCGGAACAACAAATTCTGTGTGGACACATTTGGCGCGGAACAACAAATTAGCGTAAAAAAATTGCGCGGACGCCGTTTGTTGGCATGGAACAACACGCAGGCGCATTCGGCACGGAACAACAAATTCGGTGCGTGCGCCTTTGGTGCGGAACAACAAATTTGCGTAAAAAATTTAGCGGACGCCTTCGGCGCGGAACAACAAACCTCATGGTATTTGTTGGTGACTGTATTAGCTTAAATATTTTTACGGTAGTATGTTGTTCCGCTAAATTTTTTACGCTAATTTTTTTACTTTATGGATCATGTTTCTTCACATTGTTTCCCAATAAACTTTTAATTTCAAAGTTTTGGTTTCCAAGACACTTCCCCCCAAAAATTTAATCTCCACCATCTTTTCCAATACACGTTTAATTTCAAAGTTTTGGTTCTCAAGACACTTTTTCCCCCAAAATTTATGTTTTCCAACTAAAATTTTCACAAAATCAAATCTCAACCATTGATTTGCCAAGATCAAATCTCAGCCACTCTTTATCTTGTCCTAGTCAGCCCTAGAATTCAAAAAAAGTTGTCAAATGTATAATAGATTTATTATCCCGAACTCACCTATAACTAGCCTCATCATTCCAAGTATGACAGTAACACATTCTTTACACTGAATGCTACAAGTATGGCTAATATTAGTTCATTCCCACCTATTTTTTTGGTTGAAAATAAGCATACATTAAATAATTATGATAAACCGATCAATTTCCAAAATCGTTTATTGCCCTTCTTTATTTCCCAATATGCTGTGTTATATAACTGTTGTCATTTGGTTCAAAATATGAACCATTATGGTTCCGTCAGAAAGTGCAATGCATCGTTCCTACAACTATATTTGCAACAAAAATTCAGCATACCAAGTTTGAGAGTATGTAATTTTTAAAAGGAATCATTCTATTTGCGGCAAATTTCCATGCATGCACTAGTTTCAGAATTTTCATAGAACCCATGTCGAGCATCTGCAGTTCAATAATGGTACAGTTAAACTTAACACCATTTCATTCAAAGTTCAAAGAAAGCACTAGTGTCAAATTTCTTAATATATAAATATCAAGCATGCGGAGTGTAATTGCGATGGTGCTAAAATTAGCAGTTTGATTCGAAATTCAATGCGCTCGCCATTTTCAAAAATCTCAAAGGACGCACATCGAGCACCTGGAGTGCAATTATGATACCATTAAAAGTAATACCATTTCATTCAAATTCTCAGAGAACCCCCGTCAAGCACTTGGAGTGCGATTATCGTACTACCAACGACAATCCCAGTTTCATTAAAAAGTTCAGCATCTGCAGCGTGCATACAGAATCGGATGCTTACCAGGAAGAATCGGAGGCGGACTTCTTGACTCCGAGGCGAGTCCAAGCGAGGACCTTGCCGCTGCTGAGCTGCTTGATTTGGACAGGGGCGCCAACAATTCCAATGAGGTGAACGGAGTTGGCGAGCTCTTTGTTCCATTGGACCTCTTGGGGCCTCGGGTGGAGGGATCGCCCGTGGTCGTAGTCGCTTTGGGCAGTTGAGCATCTGATATTGCCCGATGGCTTCTTCGATCGAAGACAAGATGACTCGCGTACAGAAAGAACGAAGGAGTGAAGATTAGGGTTATGGTTTTGGGTTTTGAAGGTGAGCGGATAAAGATGGGGTTTTTGCGGAGCTTTAAGATGACATAGATTGGGAAGTGCCATTGGGAGGGAACGCGGCAGAGTACAGAGCCGAACCGAGCAAAACGAAAGAGCGAATTGCTTTGCAATTATAAGATTAAAAAGTTTGAAATGGAATCATGGCTAAAAATGGATTCAGCCCGGGAGTTGTCACGCGCACATATCGAATTACTCAGCGCACGCCAGTCGGCGAAAAAAATAATATTATTCAAGTTTTTGCTCAACGCAGTTGGAATGAACCGAAAATACCCGTAAGATAAAACATCAGAAAATAATGTAAAAATCATTTAAAAATCAAATCATTCCCAAAAAAACCTATTACATATACGTATCGACTAAAGAATAAACAGAATTGTGATAACTCGGAAGTTGACGATCGAGTAGAAAAATGTCGAATTATAACGATTGTGAAAAGAAAATTTGGACAAAGAACAATAATTTGTCAACAAAATTTATTTAAAGCAAGAAAATATAATTTTTCTGGTAGATTTTAAACTAGAGTATTGATTTAGGGCACGAACGATAATAAAGAGGACGAACGAAAAAAAATTATTTCAGTGAGTGCATCAATTTTTCAATGCAAACAACAGGCAAAAATTTTGACTGTTGTGCATGGTGAGTAAAAATTGAAGCATAAAACTGTTGAAATTTGAGGGCTAAATGAAGCAATTACACCCATTAATGTGGTACATAAATTGAGGACTAAGGAAATGTCACAATTATATTAATTAATTGGTTATTTGGTGGTTCTATAACTACACGAGGTAGTTATGGGCAGAAAATTGAAACTCACACCATGTGGAAAGGCTATAAATAGCCCCTCCCCAGGAAAAGAACACTTGAAGTCCCCCCTGTTGAGTATTGATTTCCCGGATTTGGTTTTGATGATGAACAAACATAAATATCGTGAACTAACTCTTTGTGAGCGCAGTTATGGAGATCGTCGCCAAATTTCTATGAACATCTAAAGCGACGTCCTCAAAGCGCGTGATCGTGTGCTTGAAGCTTCGTTGAAGCTCAAGGACCATTATTGAAGTTAAGAAGATTCGGATCGAAGCTTTTGAAGACGGTTCGTCAAGTTTTATTTATAGTCTTCTAGCTTCGTTTCGTAGAATGTTAAGCCTTGAGTAGGTCTTACGTTTTAATCTTCATAACGCTCATATCTTAGAGCTAGGATCTTAGTAGAAGCCCATACAAACTTTCCCGAAGCTTCGCGCTTCGATTCGTGGCTTCTTGTGCATGTTAGTTGGTTCAAGAAGAAGAACCAACCGACTAGATGGCAATCTAGTCGGTCGACAAAGCTTCTTGAACCGACTAGAATGCCTTCTCAATTTCTAGCTCACTTGCTGTTTACAGTTAGTCGATCCCAGAAGGTTCACCGACCGACTAGTTGTGAAACTAGTCGGTTAGGAATCCTTCTTAGACCGACTAGTTGAGCTTCCACTGTTCAGCCTAACTTACTGTTTACAGTTAGTCGATCAAAGCACAACGACCGACCAACTAGTTGAGAAACTAGTTGGTTAGAAGTTGTTCTTAAACCGACTAGTTGTATTTGAACTCAGACTATTTGTTTTCATCTGTTAGTCGGTCAAAGAACACTCACCGACCGACTAGTTGTGAAACTAGTCGGTTGGCAAGTCTTCTTGGACCGACTAGTTATTCATTCCCTGAACTTCTTCTTTTGGCTGTTCACCTCTTAGTCGGTTCATGTTGTTTCACCGACTGACTAGTTGATGAACTAGTCGGTCAGTGATCCTTCTTTGACCGACTAGTCTGCTTCAGAATAGAGCCGTTGGAGCATTAAATGCCACGAATTTTGCTCTCTCTTTCCTCTATCCTATATATACTTGGAGTGCTGCTTTCATAGCATTCAAGGCTGATATTTGTTGAAGTTTAGATATCAAAGAGAAGCAATTAATTCTCATTCAAAGCTCTTTCATTTCTCACTTGAATCTCTCCCTCACTCTTATTTCAAAAGAGAGATTCATTGATTGTGAGCCTTCCAAGCCAAGAGCTTGATTCTAGGTCACCAACATCTTCCTAGGCTCCTATCGCTGATCAACATCTTGGAGCTAGGGTTTGGTGCATTCATCTTCCCCAAAATCCGTTTTGCCCTAATTCGTAAGTTTACTCAAGGCATAGGATTTTGTCGGTAAGAATTTCGTATTTCATTTACTTTGATATTGTAAGTGTTTTACTCTCGGTTGTGAGAGTTTGGTTGTGATCCCGGGTTGTGGGAGTCACAATTTCATTTGTGTATGATTTGACTTTGTAGAGGTTTTCTACAAGTATTTCATAGTGCAAATTCGAGTTAGAGGTTTCTAACTCAAGTATCCGGAGGGGATCCGGGTGGTTGGGACGTAGGATCACCGGGAACAAGTCGGGGAGTCTTGGGTGGATCCGAACCCGTTATATCGTCTGTTTGCGATTGCATTTCTTTGTTGTCAATATTTACATTTCCGCATTGTTGGTTGAGTTTGCAAGATAATTAGGAATTATCTTCTTAATTATTTTAAAGTACTATTCACCCTCCCTCTAGTACTTGTGCAGTAGCTACGTAGGGCATTACATTTGGTATCAAAGCTAAGTACCTAGCTATGTCTGCTAACGACAACAAAACCGTACGTCCACCTTCAGATTACAGCACCTTCAGGAACCGTGAAGGAGCTTCTTCGGTGATGGAAGGACACTCCTCGACTAGGCCTCCCTTCTTCAACGGTACCAATTACGGGTACTGGAAATGCTAGATAGAAACTTTCCTCCGGAGTGCTTCACTATGGAGAGCCACGTTGACGGAGTATGTCGAGCCCGAAGAAGAAGATTTCGCTAAGTGGACTACCGTGGAGGTCGCCGCGGAGGTAAGTAATGCCAAGGCAATGAACGCCTTGCAATGCGCTTTGGAGCCCGAGGACTTCAACAAGATATGCACATGTAAGAGTGCATATCAAATATGAAACTCCATGTAAGGACCCTGTCTATGGGGAAAACACTAGAAGGGGGGTTGAATAGTGTTTATGCAAATTTAAAAGGAATTTACGCCAAATAAAATGCAATCCAACAAATAGTGCGGAATAGAAAAACAACCCAAAGGGAAACACACGCAAACGCAGTTATGTTTCAAGGGTTCGGATTACCCAAGTCAACTCCCGACTTGTTCCCGGTAATCCTACGTCCCTACCACCAGGATACCACCGGATACTCAAGTTAGAACCCTAACTTGAGGTTTCCTTAAAACCCACTTGTAGCAACCCTACAAGTGCAATCGAATACAATCGATGTCCTTGACTCCCACAACCAGGGAGCAAGCAAAAACCACTCTCACAACCGAGAGCACAATTCAAATAAAGAAGTTATGAAATCTGAAAGCAACACTTACAATCACATATGCCTTGAAGTAGAACTTGAAGGAGAAGTGTGATGTGTGTTGAAGAACTCTCTTGGAAGAGAGGAGAAAAGCACTTTCTCTTGACTGCACCAAATGCCTAGAAGATCAATCTTTGGTTCTAGGTTGGAGAGCAAGAGAACAAGATTTGGAAATACTTAGGGCTTTGGATTTGAAAGCTTTGATCTTTGGAAATGAAAGCTTGAAGGATTTTGCAATGAATGAGTAACCTTCCAATGAAACAGTAGAAGCTCTATTTATAGCTTTCTCAAATCCACAAAACAGTTTAGGCAAAAACCCAATCGAAATCCGTGAGAAAAATCTCAACGGATATAATCTGAACTTGCGACAGTCGACTGTTGAACAAACCACAGTCGACTGTTGCACAGTCAGCAAGGGTAGGTGAGAATTCATAACGGTAACTTACCACGTGGACAGTCGATTGATGAAGCCAAGACAGTCGTCTGTAAAACCAACAGGCGACTGTACATTCTTCGACAGGCGACTGGCCGAGAGAAGAGTAAGTTAGATAAAATACTGGAAATCTCACAAGATACATGACAGACGACTGATGCAAGGAACACAGTCGACTGTCAATCAGAACAGGCGACTGTATATCCTTAAACAGACGACGGTCATAGACAGGAGAAATTTCTAGAGAGCTGAGTCAAAGAATAGACTTACAGACAGGCGACTGTTGCAGCATAGACAGTCGACTGATCTAATAGACAGTCAACTGTATATACATCAGAAGTCGACTGGCCGTAGAAATCGGATCAAACAGAGTTTGGGCAAGGAGAGACAGGCGACTGATGAACCATTCACAGTCGACTGTCGCTAAGAAAGGCACCTGAAAAACGTTCAACAGTAGCCTGTGCGAGATAATCAGAGAGGACCCAAAAACTGCATTGTAATAGTCTGTGCATAACAGGCGACTGTAGAACAAAACACAGTCGACTGTTTTTGAGACAGGCGACTGTAAACTGTTAAGCAGTCGGCTGTTATGAACAATCCTAACACAAACAAAAGAGAATTGAATTGAGATCAAAGGACAAAGGTCTAGAGATGTCCTATGACCGAAAGTAGATGTGTGTGAGTGCTCCATCATAGTTCTACTTCTAAGCTACATACTAGAAGAGATAAAAGAAAAATTACATTGACGAATAATCTCTTCTTCCCATCGTATGAGCTTGAAGTCTTTACGGAGCTTCAATCATCAATCTACGATCATCCAATTCACATCATTTGCCTTTAATCACGTTTGTGAGTCATCCATTGCTAGTTGATCTTCATAGTAAGCTTAGGCAATGGATTAATTGCAAAATAGGGGATTAGTCACAAGTATTTATGTTTGCTCATCATTAACACCAAGTAGGGAGAAGTCCAATACTCAATATTCTCCCCCTTTTTGATGATGACAAACAAACATAAACAAAAAGATAAATAGTTGTGCGCAATGAAAACTTACTCCCCCTACATAGATGCCAATCAAGTTAGCCAACAAATATTAGAGCATCTACATAGCAATTGAAGCAAATGAGTGAGATATGAATGAATTTAATTCAAGAAATCTAAGAAATAAAATCCCTATTCATTGTAATCTTACTCCCCCTGAATCTAAGGCAACAAAAATCTTAGATTCAAGCGTTAGAACATACTTAGCACATCCATTATGAATCTTGTATGTTTATTTCTCTCCCCCTATGGCATTATCCAAAAAGATGGGAGCAAATAACAACAACAATAGTAGTGCTAAAATACGAACTAACAACAATCAAGGAGTATAAAGATATATCGAATCAAAAACTCATAAAATCTCATCATATACACATGTGAGTAATGGAATTGAAATCAAATATCAACATTTTAGATATTCGAAATGAAAATAATTTTCACAAATTCATCACATCAACGAAAAAGCATGAATTAACCAATATCAAATTCGTGTATTGTCTCAAAAGCACATCAAGAAGAGTGAAGCATATATAGAGACAATATATCATACATTACACAGAAGTTAATCAATATAGCATAGTGTGACACAAGAGAGGGATGAAACATCATATATATATATATAAAGCAGCTGAGTACATCATCGGATGGTCATCAACATGGCCATCCCCAAAAAGATACATCATGATCAACAAAAAATAAATACATCATGACGACATCAAAGAGTATATCATCATACATATATAAAAGTGTCGCATACAGCATCATCCATCATACAATGACAAAAACATATATCATCACTTAAAAATAACATCACTCAAAATCATCGATCTAAGGGTGAGCGTCTCCAGGGGCTGCGGACGAGGAAGCAGGCTCTGAAGCAGCATGAGTGTCCTCTGGAGAAGGGTCAGAAGGAGCAACAAAAGAAGCAGCAGCATCATCCTGTGTAGAAGCAACATCAGGAGGCTCAACGACACCAGAAGGCTGAGGAGGCACATGAGGCTGAGGAAGATACTGTCTCAAATCCTCAGGGAAGGGAATTCCCCGATGGAGGAGAGAGAGAGAGAGAGACAGGAGCCTGTAGATACCAGAGACCATCGACAAAAGAGTATCCTGAGACGATGGAGCAGATGATGATGAAGTCAAATCAGCTGGAGGCACAGTGGATGAGGATGGAGCTGAAGTAGTCTTCCTCTTCTTCGAGGCAGTCTGTAGAGCCGAAGAGGACTTCGACTTCGCAGAAGCATCGAGCAGAGGGCCAAAGGGCATGGGCTCGTAACGGGTCAAGTCAATACCAAAGTGACGGAAGACACGAGTCAAAAGACCACCAAAGGGAATGTGAGACGAGGAGGACGTGAACTCAACCTTGTCCATCCTGTCAAGGAGGACACCGGCCCAGTTCACGGGTATGCCAGAGAAAATAGCATACATACACTTTAGTATATCCTGAGACGGCTGATCGGACGATCCATATCTCGACAGAATGTTGGACTTCACCACTAGGTGAACAGCCCAACCCCGTGCAGAGAACATGGATGATCTGACACCCGAATCAAGAGCTAAAGGAACCTCTCGAAACATATCCCGGGGAACAGACTGGTCAAGATCGTCAATCTCGGAAAAGCTGATATCAGTGGGGAGGGAACCGACAGAAGGAATCCTAAGAATAGTCCCTAAGAGAGAGGGAGTGATCTGAATGTGGGTTCCATGGACGACAGTATCAAGGATGCCGGTAGTTGAGTACTCACCACGAACGCGGTTTGCATAGAAGAGCTTCACCAGAAATGGGTAGGCTCTGGGGGACTCGCTCTGAGAGAAGCGAAAAAGATCGGCCAGGTGAGTAGCGGACAGAATGTCAGAGAGTCTCTCAGCAGTGAATGCGGGGAAAGCAATGTATCGCTCCCTAAGTAGGTTGATCCCAAGGAGAGAGTGAAACTTTGCCAGACAAAGATCGTCTCGACAAACGGGAACCATGGGATCAGAGGGGTGTACAGCAGGAGGCTCTTCAGACGAACTGGATGCAGAAGGAGACACATGAGGGATCTCAGCAGCATGCTCACTGATGTGAACACCAGTAGGCTTGCGCTGACGATGAATCAAGGGCTGAGCATCGCTCGACGAAGAAGAATCAGAATAACCCGGCGAAGATGAATGCACGGGTGATTGGGCATGCTTGGTTCGAGCTTTATAGGGTTTCTTTCTCTTGGCGATGAGTTTCTTAGGAGCCCTAGGTTGTTTAGAAGCAATGATCTTCTCTTTTCCCTTAGGTTTAGGAGCCATGGAAACAAGAGAAGAAGAACTAAAGCAACAAAGTGAAACAACGAAGATCGAGAGAGAGAAAGCAAACCAACTGAGGGAAGACAGACGATCGCAGAGTGGAAGATCCAAGACGATGGTAGAACACGATCGACAACGGCGATTAAGAGGAGATCAACGGTTGAAGAAATGAAATCGGTCGTTTTTGTAGAGAGAAACGAGCGGGAAGTTGAACGGTTGAAGCGGATGAGAGAGAAAATCGACGTGGGGAGATGATCGCGTCGACTGAATATAAAATAGGGGAAATCAATCTGAGCCGTTGGATCAAGGAATCGACGGCTCGGATCAAATCACATGAACCGACACAGCAGGAGACAGTCGACTGGAAAACAAAAGTCAGTCGACTGTATGAAGTGATAAAATTAAAGCTCAGAGAGATGGGCAGTCGACTGGTAAGTATAATGTAGTCGCATGTCCGCTGGATAGTCGACTGACATATACTCAACAGTCGGCTGGCCGAGAATTAATACAGATCACAAGAATAACAGAGAACACTGTAAAAATTCGACAGAGAGTACAGTCGCCTGATCACTAAATTACAGTCGCCTGTTAAACTAACAGTCGACTGTAAAACAGTCATCAGTCGGCTGTGCGAAAGATATCAATTTTCATATAGAGGATATAGAGTAGGGCAGTCGACTGTCAAAAGAAACACAGTCGTCTTTCCTGGTCCAAAAATGCACAGTGAGATAGAATTCCGGAGAATAAGAACACTCACCCTAGGACCTATACTCTAATCACAAATACATCTTAAAATCATTATGAAAACACTAAATCTATTGAAACACAAATTATTCCAATCAACTTCGAAAACTCATGAAATCAAATAAGTCACAATTGCCTTTCTTAATTTCATAAAACAATAAAGCACATGAAGAAAGACAATTAAGAATATGAGCTCAATAAGGAGTTATAGCATGAAAATTGAGCTTCTAGATTTCAGATTCACCCATAATTCCCAATTCTCCACGCAACCTCACAAATGAATCTTCTTTAAGAGGTTTAGTGAAGATATCGGCAATTTGTTTTTGGGTTTCAATGTACTCTAAGATGATGTCCTTCTTAGCTACATGATCATTTATAAAATGGTGTCTCATGTCTATGTGTTTGGTACGGGAGTGGTGTACCGGATTCTTGGAAAGACAAATAGCACTTTGATTATCAACCATGATAGGGCAAGTATCACAATTGACACCATAGTCACTAAGAGTGTGTCTCATCCAAAGAACTTGTGCACATGCAAGACCCGCGGCAATATATTCCGCTTCAGTCGTGGACAATGACACCGAATTCTGTTTCTTAGAGAACTAAGAAACTAAGGAATTTCCTAAGAAATGACATGTGCCACTAGTACTTTTCCTGTCAGACTTGTATCCGACAAAGTCGGCATCACTATATGAGATTAACTCATACGTGCTAGACTTAGGGTAAAGTAACCCATAATCTAGGGATTGATTGAGATAACGAAATATTCGTTTAACTGCAATCAAGTGTGACTCCTTAGGTCTTGCTTGATATCTAGCACATATACATACAGAAAACATGATATCGGGCCTACTAGCGGTTAAGTAAAGTAAGCTACCGATCATACCTCGATATAGACGAACGTCTACATCTTTTCCGCTTTCATCCTTGTGTAGATGAGTAGTAGTACTCATGTGAGTCCTTTTGCTTGAAGACGATTCCATCCCGAATCGCTTAATAAGCTCCACTGTGTACTTTGTCTGATGTATGAAAGTGCCATTCTCCATTTGTCGAATTTGCAATCCAAGGAAGTAGGTGAGCTCTCCCATGTGGCTCATCTCAAACTCATCCTTCATAGACTTGGAAAATTCTTGACAAAGATTAAAGTTAGTAGAACCGAAAATAATATCATCTACATAAACTTGAATCAAAAGAATGTCATTTTCATAATCTTTAATGAAGAGTGTAGAATCAACTTCTCCCATTTTAAAACCTAAATTCAAAAGAAAGGTCTTAAGGCGATCATACCAAGTTCTAGGAGCTTGTCTCAATCCATACAACTCTGTCTTAAGTTTGAAAACATGGTTTGGAAATTTCTCATGAATAAAACCGGGAGGTTGAGAAACATAGACTTCTTCATTTACAAATCCATTTAAAAATGCACTTTTAACATCCATTTGAAATAATTTAAAATTCTTATGGGATGCAAAAGATAAAAGCAACCTAATAGCTTCTAATCTAGCTACGGGGGCAAAGGATTCTTCGAAATCAATACCTTCCTCTTGCCGGTAGCCTTGAGCTACTAACCTTGCTTTGTTCCGTGTGATTACCTCGTTTTCATCCGTCTTGTTCTTGAAGATCCATTTGGTCCCAATAGCTCGGTGACCACTTGGAAGAGGTACAAGTTCCCAAACTTCAATTCTCTCGAATTGCGCTAGTTCTTTCTCCATTGCCACTATCCAAGAGCTATCCTCACAAGCTTCTTGAATGTTCTTTGGCTCAATGGTAGAGACGAATGCGCAATGGGAGAATTCTTCAATTCTTGATCTCGTTCGAACACCCACACCAATATCTCCAATAATTTGGTTATGGGGATGGTTGCGAACTGTTGGATAAGCTTTGGGTAAACCTGGATCACTAGGAACAACTTCAACAACTTTGTTAGAAGTGTTAGTCTCAACAATATTATCATTAATCTTAACATTATTAAGAGAATCACAAAGAATATCTACATTATCATCATCAACATGAGGAAAGTCAAAATCTTCATAAAAAGATACGTGAAGTGATTCCTCAATCGTTGAAGAAGTTTTGTTGTATATCCGGTAGGCTTTGCTACGTGTGGAATATCCAACAAAAATTCCTTCATCGGATCTTGGCTCAAATTTGTCTAAATTACCAAAGGTGTTCTTTATAAAACATTTTGAACCAAAGACACGAAAATATTTCACTTGAGGCTTTTTATCGTAAAACAACTCAAAACAAGTTTTGTTTGTTCGGGGTCTCACTAGGATTCTATTGAGCACATAACATGCCGTGTGCACCGCTTCTGCCCAAAATTGTAGTCCTAAATGACTATCATGAAGCATAGTACGAGCACACTCAATAAGAGTCCTATTCTTTCTTTCTACAACACCATTTTGTGGTGGTGCACGAGGAAAGGAAAAGTTATGAGTTATCCCGGAGTCATCACAAAACTTAGTAAAAGATTCATTCTCAAATTCTCCTCCATGATCACTACGAATAGTGATAATGGTGGATCCTAAAAGATTCTGAATCTTCTTTGCAAATTTGGTAAACTCTTCATGAGCTTCATTCTTATTAGTTAAAAATGAAACCCAAGTAAATCTAGAGAAGTCGTCAACGACAACTAGTCCATAATGAGCAATACCTAAAGAAGCGGTCTAGTTGGCCCAAATAAATCTAGATGTAGAAGTTCTAGGGGCCTCTTAGAAGTAATCCCTTCTTTAAGCTTAAATGAAGATTTACTTAGTTTACCTCTTTGACATGAATCACAAAAGTTTTTCTTATTAAAAACAATCGTAGGAAAACCTTTGACTAGATCATGCTTAGCTAACTTATATAAGTGCTTGAAGTGAACATGACCAAAACAGCGATGTCATAATAGTTGTTCACTTGTGTTAACAACTAAGTAATGTTCTACGGTTTTAGGCAAGCTTAAATAATAAATATTTTTACGCCTAATACCGGAAAATAAAACATTTGAATCACAATCAACAATAGTACACAATCCTTCTCCGAAGTTAACCTTGTAACCTTTGTCACAAAGTTGACTTATGGAAATGAGGTTGTGACATAAACCACTAACACGATAAACATTAGTAATTAGGGGTTTGGAAGGATTACCAACGATACCTACTCCAATGATGGTTCCCTTTTGATTACCTCCAAAAGTGACCGTTGCACCATCTTTGATGCTAATCACTTCGGAGAGCAATGAGGGATCTCCCGTCATGTGTTTGGAGCAACCGCTATCAAGAATCCATCCTTTCCCTTTAGAGCTAATAAGGCACTTATTGCTCTTCTTCTTTCTCTTGGGTACCTATATAATATACCATAAGCTTATGGTACCCAATGTTTGTTGGGTCCAAGGGGATTAGCCCTTTGGAAGCCAAGTCCAAGTGGACTTTTGCTTCCCAACATAGTTACTATTTCTAATTACATCATGAAAATAAAAATCAACATAAGCATTCCTAACATTTAGACTATTGTTCTTAGGACCCCAAATACTGTACATCTTGGGAGTCCTATTCCTAGTTGCATGCATATGAGTTGGATTTCTATGTGGTGCATGCTTCTTAGGAACATGATTTCTAGCATAGATATGAGGTGGAGGATATGCATTGTACATTCTTGAATGATATGTATTCTTGGGAACATGCATATTATATGAAGCATATTGATCATGCATGACTTGTGGAGAATTAGCATACATGAAAGAATGATGCGTATGAGCATATGGGTGTGTGGGAGCACGTACATGAGTATTTCTCATGTGTGGTTGTGTACGTGTCCGTGGGTGCGGAGCATAAAATGTGTCATGATTATCCACTTGTGAAGTAGGATGTTTCCTACGTGGATGAGTATTAGTGTACATATAAGCATGGCCTTGCTTTTGGTTTCCACCCTTAGTGGGTTTCTTGCCAAAAGGAAGAGAACGTGATGTGGTGACATTCTTGGTAGGATTGCTACCTATAGTGTCTTTGACACCACTTGTGGATGCACCGGAGGAAGGCCTCACAAAATCTATAGTGACACCACTATAGGAGGTGCGATCATTAGATGCATTCACTTTAACAAATCCAAGGCCAACACGATGTGTGGCCGGAAATTGATTTGCAAGCAAATCATCCAATTATCCTTGTCCCTTATTGAATCTCACAATACGGGAGGACATGAGCTCATATTTCTCCTTTAAATAAGAAATGTTGGTATCCAAGGTGGACACCCGTGCTTTGAGCTCGTGCACTTGGGTTTTAAGAGAATCATTCTCTAATCCCAATTGTGTGTGGCGTGTAACTAGATCACTATTATCCATGGGATGTGTTTGATCTAGTTGAGATTTGAGGGAATTCACCTCATTTCTCAATGTGACATTTTGAGAAGATAAGTTTGCTTTCTCAAGGGTTAAAGTATCAACAATGGTGTCATTGTTGATAATGCATGGAATGGATGACTTGCTAAATTTTGATTTCTTTAAGCTAGAGTATGTAAGCATTAAAGATTGGTATTTAGCAAATAGTTCTTCATTAGCTATGCGAAGTTCATCCATTATTACCTCGGTGTTATCTGTATTGGAATCACTCTCATCCGAGAGTGGGTCTTTAAGTGCCATTAAGCACATATGGGCGCTCTCACCCTTCTCATCATCGAAATCGCTTGATGAGTCATCACTTGAGTCATCAAAGGTACCGACGAGTCCTTTCTTCTTATCTTTCTTGTTCTTGTTGGACTTGTGGTACTTTGGTGCCTTCCACTTTTCTTTGTTGTTTACCATTGGGCAATCCCTCTTGATGTGCCCTGGCTTATTACACTTATAACAAAGAGAGAAAGTAGCATTAGTAGATTCAAAACGTTTGTTGGAGGGAAATTTACCTTTGCGGAAGAAGCGTTGGAACTTCTTCGCTATTTGGGCCATTTCACCCAAATCCATCTCGTTCTCGGATTCATCACTTTCGGAGGATGACGAATTGGCGTTGAACGCCAAAGCTTTCTTCTTGGCCTCCGAGGGATTCATCATGGCTCGAATCTTCAATCGGTTATCCCGTCTTACTTCGTAAGACATAAGAGTCCCGATGAGATTCACCACGGTGTAATTCTTCAAGTCATTGACCTCCTCAATGGCGATTGCTCGTCTTTCCCATTTGGAGGTCATCCCCATGATGATCTTCCTTACCTTTTCAGGTTCGGTGTAGATTTGGCCAAGGGCTTCCAATTCGTTTGTGATGTCGGTAAAGCGTCCGTACATCGACACAATGCTCTCATTTTCCTGCATGTGAAACAAGTCGAAGTTTTGCACGGCAACATATAACTTTGAAAGCTTTACCTTATTCGTTCCCTCGTGGGTAACGATGAGATGGTTCCAAATTTGATATGCACTCTTACATGTGCATATCTTGTTGAACTCATTCGGGTCCAACGCACAATGAAGAGCGTTCATTGCTTTAGCGTTGTTGACTTCGGCGGACTTCTCAGAAGTCATCCATTTCTCGAAATCATCTTCGGAGGGCTCGACGTACTCCTTGTGGAGAGTTCTCCAAAGAGAAGCACTCCTAAGGAACGTCTCCATCCTACACTGCCAATAACCAAAGTTATTACCCTTGAAACGTGGAGGACGTACCGTAGATTGACCTTCGAAAAGTGTGGACGCTCCATCACGGTCGTGATTGTTGTACGTAGGCGGAGGAGGAACGTTGTTGTTGTTGGATGCCATAGATAAAACCTTGTGCTCTGATACCAATTGTAAGGACCCTGTCTATGGGGAAAACACTAGAAGGGGGGGTTGAATAGTGTTTATGCAAATTTAAAAGGAATTTACGCCAAATAAAATGCAATCCAACAAATAGTGCGGAATAGAAAAACAACCCAAAGGGAAACACACGCAAACGCAGTTATGTTTCAAGGGTTCGAATTACCCAAGTCAACTCCCGACTTGTTCCCGGTAATCCTACGTCCCTACCACCAGGATACCACCGGATACTCAAGTTAGAACCCTAACTTGAGGTTTCCTTAAAACCCACTTGTAGCAACCCTACAAGTGCAATCGAATACAATCGATGTCCTTGACTCCCACAATCAGGGAGCAAGCAAAAACCACTCTCACAACCGAGAGCACAATTCAAATAAAGAAGTTATGAAATCTGAAAGCAACACTTACAATCACCTATGCCTTGAAGCAGAACTTGAAGGAGAAGTGTGATGTGTGTTGAAGAACTCTCTTGGAAGAGAGGAGAAAAGCACTTTCTCTTGACTGCACCAAATGCCTAGAAGATCAATCTTTGGTTCTAGGTTGGAGGGCAAGAGAAAAAGATTTGGAAATACTTAGGGCTTTGGATTTGAAAGCTTTGATCTTTGGAAATGAAAGCTTGAAGGATTTTGCAATGAATGAGTAACCCTACAATGAAATAGTAGAAGCTCTATTTATAGCTTTCTCAAATTCACAAAACAGTTTAGGCAAAAACCCAATCGAAATCCGTGAGAAAAATCTCAACGGATATAATCTGAACTTGCGACAGTCGACTGTTGAACAAACCACAGTCGACTGTTGCACAGTCAGCAAGGGTAGGTGAGAATTCATAACGGTAACTTACCACGTGGACAGTCGACTGATGAAGCCAAGACAGTCGTCTGTAAAACCAACAGGCGACTGTACATTCTTCGACAGGCGACTGGCCGAGAGAAGAGTAAGTTAGATAAAATACTGGAAATCTCACAAGATACAGGACAGACGACTGATGCAAGGAACACAGTCGACTGTCAATCAGAACAGGCGACTGTATATCCTTAAACAGACGACGGTCACAGACAGGAGAAATTTCCAGAGAGCTGAGTCAAAGAATAGACTTACAGACAGGCGACTGTTGCAGCATAGACAGTCGACTGATCTAATAGACAGTCAACTGTATATACATCAGAAGTCGACTGGCCGTAGAAATCGGATCAAACAGAGTTTGGGCAAGGAGAGACAGGCGACTGATGAACCATTCACAGTCGACTGTCGCTAAGAAAGGCACCTGAAAAACGTTCAACAGTAGCCTGTGCGAGATAATCAGAGAGGACCCAAAAACTGCATTGTAATAGTCTGTGCATAACAGGCGACTGTAGAACAAAACACAGTCGACTGTTTTTGAGACATGCGACTGTAAACTGTTAAGCAGTCGGCTGTTATGAACAATCCTAGCACAAACAAAAGAGAATTGAATTGAGATCAAAGGACAAAGGTCTAGAGATGTCCTATGACCGAAAGTAGATGTGTGTGAGTGCTCCATCATAGTTCTACTTCTAAGCTACATACTAGAAGAGATAAAAGAAAAATTACATTGACGAATAATCTCTTCTTTCCATCGTATGAGCTTGAAGTCTTTACAGAGCTTCAATCATCAATCTACGATCATCCAATTCACATCATTTGCCTTTAATCACGTTTGTGAGTCATCCATTGCTAGTTGATCTTCATAGTAAGCTTAGGCAATGGATTAACTGCAAAATAGGGGATTAGTCACAAGTATTTATGTTTGCTCATCATTAACACCAAGTAGGGAGAAGTCCAATACTCAACACTCCCTCCTCATCTTGCATGAAGGAATGAGTCGGGTAAGAGACTCTAACTCGTTGTTGTGAATAAAGATTACGAATTATTTCATATGTAACATGGTGAGAAGATGAAGGAGTACTATGCTCGTTTCGTCGACATCACCAACGAGTTGGAGGCTCTTGGGAAAACCTACACCCAAAAGGCAAAGTCTCAAAAATCATTGACGAACTTCCTTCTTGTTGGGAGAAACGTACCTTCGCCATCGAGGAAGGTAATGATATGAGTAAATATATGGTTATTCAACTAATGGGTACCTTGATGTCTTATGAGGTACGCAAGGATAGCAAACTAAAGTTGCAGGACAAGATGAAGTCTTACTTGAAGCAAGACGAGCCAAAGAAAAAGGCGATTGCGTTCAAGGCCACTCCATCTACATCCACATCTACCGATGATGAAGACTCGGAAGACGAGTTGGACTTGGAATCTATTGCCCTCATGGCAAAGACGTTCAACCGGTTCTTCCGGAAAGGTAATTTCAAGAACAAATCAAAGTTTAGTTCTTCTAATGCCTCCGCTCCTTTGTGCTTTAAATGCAATAAGCCAGGACAAATGAAAGCGGATTGTCCTCAAAACAAACACAAGGAGAAGTGGAAGGCGCCCAAGTTCGACAAGTCAAAGAAGTACAAGAAAGGGTACAAGAAAGGGCTTGTCGGGACATTCACCGACTCCGACGAGGATTCCTCAAGTGGAGAGTCGGATGATGAGCAAGTGGAGCAAGCACACATGTGCTTCATGGCTAGAGAGGAACACGATCAAGGATCCTCTTCCGATGATAGCGAGGATGAAGGCGACGATGAGGTAACTATGGATGACCTTAGACTAGCTAACAAACAAATATGGTCTAAGTATTCTAAATTAGTAAATAGATATACAAAGATAAAAGATGAGTTAGCTAGCATCCAAACCTCGCCTAAACCTATCATCATCAACAACGACACCGTTGTTGAAGATTTGAGAAATGAGATTGTAAATCTCAAATCTCAACTTGAGCATGTTCACATTGAGGAATTAGATGAACATGAGATGGCGGATTTGATTTCTCGAAACTCAACTTTGAGTATCGAGAATGAGAATCTCAAGTCTCGTGTTTGTGTACTCACATCGCAAGTATCCACTTTGGATGCTTCTATGCATTCTCTCACCGAGAAATATGAGTGCACATTAGGCCGAATTAATAAATTCAATAAAGGTAAGGATCATTTGGATAAAATCCTAAATGACTTACTTCCGGCCAATTGATCACTCCACATTTTACACCTTTTTTCCGTATGATTGCATGCCATTTAGATCGCTCAATCACGTATTTCACGATTTATCGACAATGTTGCGATACTTTTCACGATTTGTTGTTTTTGTCGTATTTCAGGAGATTTGGAGCGATTTGGAGTGATTCCGGGATACACCTACTCCGGAGTGTCACAAAGACTTCCCTTAGGGGTATTTTCAGATTGGAGAGGAGCGGAAGAAGAAAGAACGTCGTAGGAGCGACGAGGAGGCAAAAACACTCAGAATGGGCATTTTTAGTGTCTCACTCGGCCGAGTGAAGGAGTCACTCGGCCGACCAGCGAGACCCCGCTCGGCCGGCCAGATCGGACACGCTCCAAGTGTGCACTCGGCCGAGCATCAGAAGCCGCCTCGGCCGAGTGACGTATCCCGTCCGCCCGAGTGGCACTCAGACGACGCCCATCAAAAACTCCCAACTTACTGTTTTTCATCAGTCTGAGCATCAGAAGACCCACTCGGCCGAGTGACAATTGCCGACCGCCCGAGTGAATACAAGCCCATCGGCCGAGTGACGACAACTCACTCGGCCGAGTGACGCCCGAAGTGAAGACCCCCAAGACCCCGGACTTACTGGAAATTCTCAGGGTCTCTCACTTGGCCGAGCAACTTTTGTCACTCGGCCGAGTAAGCCGCGCGCCTGTAGCAGAAAACACAATTTTGAAGAGGCGCAGGGGCATTTTGGTCACGGTTTTTTGGGCAGTTTTGAGGGGTATTTAACCCCTGATTCTAACCTAGGTTAGAGAGCTTTTTCCTTACTTTTTGGCAGCCTTTTAGATTAAACTTTTTAGTTTTTGATTCTTGTGATTGGAGAGGAGAGAAAAGGTTTATTTTGTTGGATTCTTGAAGAACTACATTGGTTTGTCTCCCTCTTCATTAAAAATCTTATTTTTATTGCTTATTTGAATATTGCCATGAATTCTATTGCTATTTCAATTGATTATTCTTCTATTTGTGAAATGATTTGTGAGTAGTCCTAACGTCTTAGGGCGTGGGGATGAACCCTACGAGCCCAATTTCCGATTTGTGATGATTTGGTAGAACTATTGCTAGAATTGCTATTAGGGTTAGTTTGGGATCGATATATTACGGATAGCTAGGTGTTCATATCGATTGGGATTTGCAAGAGATTGGATCCCAATTCGATAGGAAACCCTAGAAATCTGAATTGGGTTGAAATTGAGTTTCCGTAGTATCGGTTTGCAAGAGATTGGACCGATACTAGGGTTCTCGGTTGCAATTTCATACCGATACCCGTTTGCAAGAGATTGGACGGGTAGGAACTACCCCAACCTAGGTCACAGCCCGAGTTTGCACGAGAGTGGGCTCGGGATGCGATTGAACGATGATGTTGATCCTAATGCTAGCTTGCCTAGGCTAGGGTTTGCAAGAGATTGGACCCGAACCTAGGTTTGCTATAGACCGGCAACAGCGCGAGAGCGTGAGCTAGGTTTTACATTCAGTTGCAACTAGTTCATCCGAAATTCTACTCTAGCAATTGTGATACCAATGAATCACATTGACGAGATACGGTGAGTAGCGGGGATTCCCTATTCCCTAGGCGTCTTTGTTTGATTTTATATCTCTATACTTTATTTGACGATTGTGACAACACCGCCGAAAGGCAAATTCCTTCTTTTCTGTTCCTATAGCCAGGTTGTTCGGAGAAGGCACTGTCATACGTCCTCCCTGTGTTCGATACCCGCTCGCCGCTACACCGTGCGCTTGCAGTAAAACTACACGGTCGCTCTTTTGGGTGTACGCCCGGACGCGATCAAGTTTTTGGCGCCGTTGCCGGGGAGGCCATTTTGACGGTGCTCGACATCGACCACCCGGTTATTTTTCTTTCTTTCTTTACTTTCTTCTATATCCTGTTCTAACTCTGTTTGCAGCCCTATTTGCATACTCTCCCCGTATTTTGCATAAGATCTTAACAGGTAGAATGGAGAATGCAATGTCGACAACGGAACTCAGTCAGGGAGATTATGACTCCTTCACAGACCTCCTTAAGGAGCTTGTCGATGAGGTCCACGCTACTGGAGCTTTTGCTATCGATATCAAGGACCCCGACGAACAACTGTTTGCTAGTTTTATGATGGATCAAGTCTCCCCGGATGGGACTATCGGGGGCAATGTCAGAGTTGATGTGATAGACGGCAAGTTATATTTCGAAGACGGTAGAACAAGTGTCGAAGAGCACTATACTCCTGAAGAATCTTTCGAGCAAACCAATGTTCAGGGAGTTACACTCTATGACACTCACTCTTGCTTTTATGAATCGTCTGATGTGTTTCTTGATTCCAGGAACGAACCGGAGCAGAGTGAAGGTTTTGACGATGCTAGCACAGAATCGGAGAGCGACTATTTCAATGCATCGTCCTCACTAAGGAGTGAGTCTGAGTCTTCACATGAGAGCACGCCACCTGAACATGAGCTAAACTCGGATGTCAAAGGAGAAGCCAAACTCATGCGAGCTGATGAAGTAGAAGGATCGGCACCTCTTGAGATAGAACTTAAACAATTACCACCGAATCTAAGGTATGCCTTTTTGGGTAATAAATTAACTTTTCCGATGATAGTTAACTCCCACCTCACGCATGATCAACTTGAGAGACTCCTAGACGTTCTTAGGAGCCATAAAGATGTCCTTGGCTACACTATCTCCGATCTAAAAGGGATAAGCCCTAGGCTTTGCACACATAGGATCCATTTGGAGGATACCGACGCCACCTCCATAGAGCCTCAAAGGCGGTTAAACCCGAACATGAAAGAGGTGGTTAAAAAGGAAATCCTAAAATTTCTCGACGCCGGTATTATTTATCCTATCTCTGACAGTAGATGGGTTAGCCCCGTTCACGTCGTCCCCAAGAAAGGGGGGATGACAGTTATAAAAAATAATAAAGGAGAGCCCATTTCTACACGCACCGTCACGGGATGGCGAATGTGCATTGATTATAGGAAACTAAATAAAGCGACCCGAAAGGACCATTACCCATTGCCCTTCATTGACCAAATGCTTGAACGCCTAGCTAAACATAAATACTTTTGTTATTTAGATGGGATTTGGGGTTCTTCCAAATTCCTTTGCACGAAGATGACCAAGAAAAGACCACTTTTACTTGTCCCTATGGTACCTATGCCTACCGTAGGATGCCGTTTGGTCTTTGTAATGCTCCTGCCACCTTTCAGAGGTGTATGACATCCATATTTTCCGATTACATTGAAAATATTATGGAAGTTTTTATGGATGATTTTTCGGTTTATGGAAGTGAGTTTGACTCTTGTTTGGCCAATCTTACTAAAGTCCTTAAAAGGTGCCAACAAAATAATCTCACTCTAAATTGGGAGAAATGTCACTTCATGGTCACGGAAGGTATAGTTCTTGGGCACCTTGTCTCCTCGAGAGGAATTGACGTAGATAAAACAAAGATTGAGGTAATCGAGAAACTCCCTCCTCCTATTAATGTCAAGGGCATTAGAGGCTTTCTTGGTCATGCGGGGTTTTACCGCTGCTTTATTAAGGATTTCGCCTCGATTGCCCGACCGCTTACTTCCTTGCTTGCTAAAGATACTCCTTTTATTTTTTCAGGCGAATGCTTGCAAGCCTTCAATACCTTGAAGGAAGCACTAGTTTCCGCACCCATCATACAACCACCGGATTGGAGCCTTCCCTTTGAGCTAATGTGTGATGCTAGCGACCAAGCCATAGGAGAGGTATTGGGACAAAGGAAAAATAGGAAGCTTCATGCAATATTCTATGCGAGCAAGACATTGGATGACGCGCAGAAAAACTATACAACTACCGAAAAAGAGCTTCTAGCGGTCGTCTATTCCATCGAGAAGTTTCGCTCCTACCTCCTTAGTTCCAAGGTGATTGTCCACACCGACCATGCGGCATTGAAATATCTTTTAAATAAGAAGGAGGCCAAACCTCGGTTAATTAGGTGGATACTCTTGTTGCAAGAATTCGATTTGGAGATCAGAGACAAGAAAGGTACGGACAATGTTGTGGCGGATCATTTGTCTAGGCTTATTCGCGACAAGGAGGATGAGGGTTTACCTATCGACGACACATTCGTGGATGAGAGGCTATACGCCATAAGGCCCGGAGAAGTACCTTGGTACGCGGACTTCGTCAATTACTTGGCTTGTGGAATTAAACCGCACGTGATGCCCACGCATCAAAAGAGGAGATTTTTGCATGAGGTCCGTAGCTATTTTTGGGAAGATCCATACCTCTTCAAGATATGCAAAGATAGTGTTATTCAGAGGTGTGTTTCTAAAGAGGAGGCAACGCCTATCATTTTGCATTGCCACGGTATGCCATGCGGGGGACATCATGCCGCCTCTAAGACAACCGCTAAGATTTTGCAGAGCGGATTCTTCTGGTCAACAATGTTTAGAGACACCCACGACTTTGTAAAGGGGTGCGATAGATGCCAACGGACCGGGAATATCTCCAAACGTAATGAGATGCCAATGAGGCCCATCCAAGAAATTGAGCTTTTTGATTGTTGGGGAGTGGACTTCATGGGACCATTTCCGTCGAGCAATGGTAACAAATACATCCTATTGGCCGTTGACTACGTCTCTAAATGGGTGGAAGCAATCGCAACCCCTACCAATGATGCAAGGGTCGTCTCTAAGTTCTTCAAGCAGAATATCTTCCCACGCTTCAGAGTGCCTCGTACTTTGATAAGCGACGGGGGGAACCATTTCATAGAAAACAAGTTTGAAGCCATGCTAAAGAAGTACGGGGTAAACCATAGAGTTGGCATGGCGTATCACCCCCAGACAAGCGGCCAAGTGGAGGTCTCAAATAGAGAGATCAAGCAAATTCTTGAGAAGACTGTGGATCGATCTAGAAAGGATTGGTCAATGAAGCTAAACGATGCTCTATGGGCATATCGCACGGCCTTTCACACTCCCATCGGCACCACACCGTTCTGACTTGTTTATGGGAAAGCTTGCCACTTGCCGGTAGAGTTGGAACACCGCGCATATTGGGCCATCAAGACCCTTAATTATGATTACAAGAGTGCGGCGGTGAGGCGACTCTTGGACATCAACGATCTTGATGAGATAAGGAGAGACGCCTACGAGAGCTCAAGAATTTACAAAGAAAGGACCAAGATTCTCCACGATGCACGCATAACCGTTACAGACTTCAAAGTAGGAGACAAGGTCTTGCTATATAATTCCCGGCTCCGACTATTTCCCAGTAAGTTGAGGTCACGTTGGTCCGGACATTTCACCATCAAGCACATACAACCGGGAGGGGCTTTCGAGTTGGAAAGCAAGGACGGAGCCACATTCAAAGTAAATAGTCAGAGGCTCAAGCATTATTCCGAGGGAGTCCCAATGGGATAAATCAATAGAATATATCTGCTTAAGGGACGGCCGGATGATCTTTCATACCTCCTTGACGAGGTTATTGAGGAGGCGATCCCCCATTCCATCGGCGCTCTATTCAAGGAAGATTTTGAGGAAGGGCCGGACTTGGGGCAAGAAGAAAAGATGGAGTATTCCCCCGACTCCTCCATGGAAATTGATGAAGGCGACGCTGATGTCGCGAGAATACGAGAGCTCTGCAAGCTCTCAAAGATGAAGACTCCAAAGGAAGCCCCACCGATACGAAAATCGGTGTCACCAGTGAAGCCGAGGCCCGGAGCAAGCACTAGCTTGGGGGAGTCACCCCCCAACACTACCCGATGGCAAAGGAGCACCGAGGAAGAACACGCCGCCACAACATCCAAATTTAAGCGTTCTTCCCAATAAATTCGACGGGTGCATCTCATTTGCACCCAATATCCCACATTAAATTGAAAATCAAAGGGGGTCGAGCTCAAGACCTTAAACGAGCGCTTTTTGGGAGGCAACCCGACGGTTATCGCTTTATTTTTACTTTTCCTTTATTTTTGTTTTAGAAATTATTAGTGTTTTGAGTCGTTTGCCTAAAAATTTCGTGATAACGGGTCCTATTTTTCTTTGACAGGAGAGGAGAAAGGGATATCTATCATTAGGAGGATGAACAAGGCGACGAGGAGCGCTCCAGGAATGCGCTCGATGCTTAGGAGGAAGATGAAATCGACTGGAGGAAGAAAAACAGAGTTTAGAGCCCAAACGAAGCCAAACAGCAGAAAACAGGACTCACTCGGCCGAGTATACTAGTCACTCGGCCGAGCACATAAGCTCGTCCGTCCGAGCGGCACACGAACGAGGGAAGTATGCTGTACCCAACTCTCTGTTTCTTTTCTTGATTTCAATATAATTGCCACTCGGCCGAGTACATAACTTCACTCGGTCGAGTGAAACTGATACACTCCTAGGGCGAGTATTGCCGAGTAGCTTGAGCCACTCGGCCGAATGGACTTTTTCCACTCGACCGAGGATGGCAAAGCCACTCGGCCGAGTCGTAAGCGGGGAGGAATTTTCAAAAAAATATTTCCGTTACGTCACTCGGCCGAGTGACATAGTCACTCGGCCGAGTCGTAATTTTCCCTATTTAAGCGCTGCGGGCTCGGGCGCGGAATTTGAAGCGTTATTTTCCAGCGCCCGAACCCGCGCCCCTCTCTCTTTCCCGAGCGCTTCGACCGCCATACCCACTCGCCCGACCGCCTCGCCCCGCCGCTGCTCTCGGCCACCCACCGCCGGCCGAATCTGCCGCGCCTCCGCCCGAGTCGCCACCGGCGACTTCCTTGCCGGCCGAGCTCCGGTACCCTTATTTTGCCTATTTCCTCCTCTTTCTTGTATTTTTTGACGATCCGCGCACTAATCGAGCCCCAAATTCAAATTAACTTCATTATCTATCTATTATACCCATAACCCCCCATACGTTTTGAATATTACTCGCTGATATCTTCGTTTGATGTGCAGGGTATATTGGGGAGCTTAGGGGAGCCCAGGGGAGCTTCCGGGGAGCGTTTTTGGCTTCGTGGAGGCGGCGTCTTCGCACGCGTCCACTATATTGCGCTCACGGCGTATTACGGTATACTCGTTCCACTCATTTGCACACGCCGCATTTTTTTACGTTTTTGGTGAGCACCCGGGGCCCACATGCCGCCCCGGACACGGCCTCACACCAGGAGAGCTTCCGCCAAGCGGAAGCGGCCGGATGAGCCCGGCCCCTCCCACGAGGTGGAAGACTCTCCTCCGCCTACACCACCACACCCCGTTCACCCCGCACAGCCTGCAGACCCCGCACACCCCGCACAGCCTGCAGAGCCCGTTCACCCCGCACAGCCACTCCCTGCCGACCCACTGCCGCCACCGGCTCCACTTATCGGGCCGCTGGGGATTACGTTCCGAGACGACGCGCACCGCGTCGTTTTTGAACGCATTTCCTAGCGCTCGATTGTACCCTCCAGGTTCGCACACCTTGCAGACCTAGGACGCCTGGGGGTACTTGAGGGGATGCTCACGTTGTATGACAACGTGGGTTGGCGAGATTTTTTCCAAGTGTCGGCGGACACCTTTGTCCGCCCGACACTTGAGGTGCTTAGTTCTATCGCCCGGACCGACGAGGGATGCTCGTTTAGGTTTATGGACCGAGAGTGCCAGGTCACTCTCGGTATGATGAGAGCATTCTTTTCGTGGCCCGATGTCCCTGGGGCCGACCGTGGTTACGCCCCACTCACATTCCCCCACCTTCCTTCAATTACAGCGCTTTCTGGGCCCGGATCACGGGTTTACCAGCTGCCTCTGACCCTAGTAGGGCCAAGGCCTCGGCCATCGTCCACCCCTGCCTCCGCATAGCTCAGCGCCTTATGGCGACTACCTTTTTGGTGAGGTATGAGCCTGGGACGATGTCCACGCCGGAGCTTTATATGCTCTATGCGATGACGCGCCCTAGAGCTCTAGCTAGGGAGAGTGACGAGTTGGTCCCCGCCGTCGTGCTTGATATCGCGAGCTGGTTTTTAGACCGCATCATCGTATCGGTGAGCGCTCGCTCACCGATATGTTGCGGTGGTCTGATCACCCTGCTCGCCCTTATGACCGGCGAGGACCTTCCGGCTGACCTGCGACGAGCCCCGGGCCCCACTTCACTGTCCATAGATGTCATGGCCCGGATGAAGATGCTACGTCCGCACGGCCAGCGGCACTGGGTTTGGTTGCACGGTCCCTTCGGTGCTGATTACATGATCCTTCCGAGCCCAGCTCGGACATAGATAGCACCAGCACAGGTGGACTGGCTTCCGGCGATGGATCTCCTGATCCCCGCCGCCTACGTGCTTGAGGCCGAGGAGGCCGAGCAGGCTGAGCAGGCCCACGCTGCACACGCTACACCCGCTGACCCCGTGGCCCCTCAGCAGCCTGATATTTCTGCTGCTCCCGACACCTCTGTCCACACTTCTGCAGGTGTCGGGAGTACACTTGCTGAGACCACCTCCACTACCTCCACGCCCACCACCACTCCCACCACAGCTGGCCCTCTGTCCGTTGAGCCCCTTTCCTCCGCCCTACCCGAGCGCACACCCACTATTGTTGAGCACAGAGAGCCCTCTTTCGCTGCCGTCGTGGAGACAGTGGTTGTCACCTCTGTCTCCACCGCTGCCGTTTTTTCTGAGAGTGTCATGACGTCTGTTCCCACGTCTATGTCACCGACCTCTCTGACCGCCTCGTCGCCACTTTTATACTCCACTTCTGCTGCTGCTGCTTCCACCTCGCACCAGCCTGCGCCCCTGCCTCGCACTGAGGCTAGGCCCACACTTGTGAGCATAGCACCCTTCCTCCACATGCCTGATGAGCCCATCCACTACACCACCCGAGTCCGCCAGCCCCGTCCTGCACAGCACAGACAGGTGCGTCCCTCTGCACCACCTCCCCCCGACACTGTACTTCAGAGCATTCGTGCTCTCGAGGGGACGGTGAGTGCCCTCAGAGGTGACCTCAGGACCATGTCTGCCACCGTCACCGCTATGGCCAGCCGCTTCGACCTACTTCCAGGCATTCACTATTGCCTCACTCAGATTCTCAAGCGGCTTCCTCGCGTACCCACACCCACCCAGCAGGTACCCACCCCCACTCCTACACACACCCAGCCTGCTTCCACACCCACACCCACCCAGCAGATTGTTCCCCAGCCACCACCACCACCACCTCCGCCTCAGGACGGAGACGGCGCAGCCCCACCCTCTTAGGCACCCTTGATGCCATTGATCTTTTTTTTGCCATCTTGCTGCCCGTCTCTGCTTGGTCCTGATGATTTTTGCCCACCCCCTCCCCTCACTGTTTTGGGTCCACATTTTGTTCATATCTTTCTATATCATTTTTGGGAGAGAGGGAGAGATTTTTGGTGTCACACTCTTATATCTGTTTCACTCCTATATTTGCATGCATCATGTCCGCATCATATTTTCATTTCGTTATTTTTATTTTCTTTTTCCTCTTGCATGCATCCTCACCTTCCCCTCACATTACACGTCTCTCGGTGTGCCACACTTCGCACATTGAGGACACTGTGCACTTTAGCTTGGGGGAGTGAGTTCTCACGTTCCTTTCGATTTACCACCTTTATTTTTAGTTTTTTCACGCCATTTTCCGCATTTGCACTCACTTTCATCACTTTTTCCTTCTTTTTACCATGCATCACGTTTTTCTCATTTTCTTCGTGTGCCGCATTATAAATAGTTTTGATTTCCCTCTTTATCTTTATTTCTTTTCATCTCATGCTAGAGATGATTTTTCTGTGATGAAGATGACGTGGAGTTAGCTTTCTCTATATGCATGCTATATTTGTCATGTCTTAGATTTTATTTCTGATATCATACGCTGTGATTTGCCTTGCATTTTAGAGATAGTAACCCACACTTTTTCCGTATGAAAATGGATGAAATTTTATTATTAGCTGAGTCTGAATATTCATATGTATGCTATCGCAGAAAACACACCAAGATTCACGCATTGAATGCTTATATCTGGAGTACCGTTTTCTTTTCCTATATCACTTCTATTTGCATGATTTGTACATTTCACTTCAGGATGATTGAATGATGTTAGCTATGATAAATCTGGATTAGTTAGCTTTTTTGTGATCGAAACCGAGTAGATTAGATTACCCTGCTGAAGTTGTCGTGCACGTCTTATAGAGTGAACTGAGAGACATATTTATTTCTTTCTCCACATATCTTGAACATTAATTCTCTATTTTAAAATCATTGGTGAATCTCCCCTTAGCGATTCTAATATATGGCATTTCCCCCGTTATTAAATTCCTAGCTCCAAATTTCCCAAAACCGAAAAGAAAAAGAAAAATTCTTGTATATCCTTATTTCTCTTTGATTTGGGATCATTGTGTATATATGTTATTTAAAAAAAAGAGAGAAAAAAAGAGAAAAAGAAAAGAAAAGAGAAAAGAACCTCAATAAACGATCCCATCTCATGTTCTCTCTTTCTTCCCTCTTTTTGTTTTTATTTTTATTACTTTTGGAGCTTCATAAAAATGGGGATGTAAATATTGTTTTTATGCCACCACGCTTATAGATAAGCTTGGGGGAGAGAATCCAATGATGTGTGAGAGAGTGACTACTTGACGGTGCACGACAACCTAGGCTAAGTTATATTCTATACTCGGTGAGATTGTTTTAGCTTCATGAAATCCAGAAATCTATGTCTAGCACTCATTTCATGAAATCCACGCTTTTCTATTCTTTCTATTCTATTGCGTGATATTCTTATACTCCTCATAGAAAGCATTCAATTGAAAAGTGTGTGATTTGCGATATTGTATACTGCTTTAAATGATTCAGACGATGTTAATCTTAGAATTATTCCGTTTTTCATGCTATATCGTTATTCTTGGGTTTTCTATTTCTATTTGCACCATTATACTATGATATTGAAATAAAAGTCTTTGACATGTGTTCTACGTTCGGTGCATGCTATATGAGTAAGCAAAACCCATGTCCTGAGAAAAATGATCTAGCAGCTTCCCTCTTCGCTTTCTTCTTTCTTCTTCGTTTTTCGTTTTCCGTTTTTCCATCGTTTTTATTTTCTAAATTAACCGGGTTCGCCTTTTACTTACCTTCCTCGAGGACGAGTAAGAGGTAAGCTTGGGGGATTTTGATCACTCCACATTTTACACCTTTTTTCCGCATGATTGCATGCCATTTAGATCGCTCAAATCACGTATTTCACGATTTATCGACAATGGTGCGATACTTTTCACGATTTGTTGTTTTTGTCGTATTTCAGGAGATTTGGAGCGATTTGGAGTGATTCCGAGATACACCTACTCCGGAGTGTCACCGAAGACTTCCCTTAGGGGTATTTTCAGATTGGAGAGGAGCGGAAGAAGAAAGAACGTCGTAGGAGTGACGAGGAGGCAAAAACACTCAGAATGGGCATTTTTAGTGTCTCACTCGGCCGAGTGAAGGAGTCACTCGGCCGACCAACGAGACCCCGCTCGGCCGGCCAGATCGGACACGCTCCAAGTGTGCACTCGGCTGAGCATCAGAAGCCGCCTCGGCCGAGTGACGTATCCCGTCCGCCCGAGTGGCACTCAGACGACGCCCATCAAAACTCCCAACTTACTATTTTTCGTCAGTCTGAGCATCAGAAGACCCACTCGGCCGAGTGACAATTGCCGACCGCCTGAGTGAAGACAAGCCCATTGGCCGAGTGACGACAACTCACTCGGCCGAGTGACGCCCGAAGTGAAGACCCCCAAGACCCCAGACTTACTGGAAATTCTCAGGGTCTCTCACTTGGCCGAGCGACTTTTGTCACTCGGCCGAGTAAGCCGCGCGCCTGTAGCGGAAAACACAATTTTGAAGAGGCGCAGGGGCATTTTGGTCACGGTTTTTTGGGCAGTTTTGAGGGGTATTTAACCCCTGATTCTAACCTAGGTTAGAGAGCTTTTTCCTTACTTTTTGGCAGCCTTTTAGATTAAACTTTTTAGTTTTTGATTCTTGTGATTGGAGAGGAGAGAAAAGGTTTATTTTGTTGGATTCTTGAAGAACTACATTGGTTTGTCTCCCTCTTCATTAAAAATATTATTTTTATTGCTTATTTGAATATTGCCATGAATTCTATTGCTATTTCAATTGATTATTCTTCTATTTGTGAAATGATTTGTGAGTAGTCCTAACGTCTTAGGGCGTGGGGATGAACCCTACGAGCCCAATTTCCGATTTGTGATGATTTGGTAGAACTATTGCTAGAATTGCTATTAGGGTTAGTTTGGGATCGATATATTACGGATAGCTAGGTGTTCATATCGATTGGGATTTGCAAGAGATTGGATCCCAATTCGATAGGAAACCCTAGAAATCCGAATTGGGTTGAAATTGAGTTTCCGTAGTATCGGTTTGCAATAGATTGGACCGATACTAGGGTTCTCGGTTGCAATTTCATACCGATACCCGTTTGCAAGAGATTGGACGGGTAGGAACTACCCCAACCTAGGTCGCATCCTGAGTTTGCACGAGAGTGGGCTCATGATGCGATTGAATGATGATGTTGATCCTAATGCTAGCTTGCCTAGGCTAGGGTTTGCAAGAGATTGGACCCGAACCTAGGTTTGCTATAGACCGGCAACAGCGAGAGAGCGTGAGCTAGGTTTTACATTCAGTTGCAACTAGTTCATCCGAAATTCTACTCTAGCAATTGTGATACCAATGAATCACATTGACGAGATACGGTGAGTAGCGGGGATTCCCTATTCCCTAGGCGTCTTTGTTTGATTTTATATCTCTATATTTTATTTGACGATTGTGACAACACCGCCGAAAGGCAAATTCCTTCTTTTCTGTTCCTATAGCCAGGTTGTTCGAAGAAGGCATTGTCATACGTCCTCCCTGTGTTCGATACCTGCTCGCCGCTACACCGTGCGCTTGCGGTAAAACTACACGGTCGCTCTTTTGGGTGTACGCCCGGGCGCGATCACCAATCACCACATTGGCTTGGGGTATAAGATGGGAGATTCATCCAAGTCGTCCACTACCTTTGTTAGGCCAACTTCCGATGCCTCAACGAGTGGTAGCAAACACTCTATTGGTAGTTCATCTACCAATGGTGCTTCCACCTCGTACACACTCTCGTTTGGAAAGAAACTCACTTTGGGTGGACCTCCAAAGAAGGATTATGCTTATATGTTCACCAATACCATGCCACGTAGGAACACACATCCTACTCCACATGTTCACACATATGATGATTTTTATGCACCACATCCACATGCACATGCACACCATGTGAGACACCCTCACGCACGTGTTCCTCCACATGCATATGTTCACCCACACCATCATATAAATGATTATCATCACACACCATTTCATCATGTGCCATATACCTATCCACGACATGCATCACGTAGAAATCAACAACGCATGCATGCTCCCAATAGGAATAGGGCTTCCAAAATCTTCACTATTTGGAGCCCGAAGGACACAAGCATGAATGAAAAACAAGTTTACATGAATTCTTATTTCATGAATGTAGTGCATAACGATGATTATGCGGGAAAGTCTAAGTCCAATTGGACTTGGCTTCCAAAGGTCTAATCTTTTAGGACCCAATGACCTTGGGTACCATGGAATGATATGTTTATCTTTAGGTACTCAAGAAAAAGAAACGGAGCAACAAATCCAAATTTAGCTCCAAGAATAATTGGATACTCGATAGCGGGTGTTCAAAACACATGGCGGGTGACGCTCAATTTCTCTCCGGAGTGGTGCCCATTGCAAATGGAAACCGGGTAGTCTTTGGAGGCAACGAGATCGGAACCATCATAGGTGTTGGAAAAGTGGGTAATCCTTCTAAGCCACTAATAAGTGACGTTTACCTTGTTAAAGGATTAAACCACAATCTTATTTTAATAAGCCAACTTTGTGACAAAGGTTACAAAGTTAGCTTTAAGAAAGGAATGTGCCATATTTTGAGAAAAGATAATAATGATTTATTGTTTTCTGACACACGCCATAAGGATATATATATATCCTAGATCTTCCAAGATCACATGAACAATGTCTCATTGCCAACACAAGTGAACAACACTTATGGCATCGACGTTTTGGTCATGTGAACTTTGGAACACTTTTTAAGCTTTCCAAGTTAAATTCTATTAGAGGCTTCCCTAAGCTTGTCTTTCAAAAGAAAAGCTTTTGTGACTCGTGTCAACGAGGCAAGCTTCCAAAATCTTCATTTAAACCTAAGAAAAGCATTTCATCTAAGCGGCCTCTAGAGCTATTACATCTAGATCTTTTTGGGCCAACTAGAGTTGCTTCATTAGGAAATGCACGATATGGACTTGTCATCGTTGATGACTTTTCTAGATTTACTTGGGTATTTTCCTTAAGTAATAAAAATGATGCTTTTGAAAACTTCACAATATTTGTTAAGAAAGTACAAAATCTCATTGGAACCATCATTGTCACTATTCGTAGTGATCATGGAGGGGAATTTGAGAATGAGTCTTTCTCAAATTTTTGTGATGAAGTTGGTATTACTCACACCTTTTCATTCCCTCGCGCACCTCCTCAAAATGGTGTTGTTGACAGAAAGAATAGGACGCTAGTGGAATGTGCTCGCACTATGCTTGATGATAGCCAACTTGGCCATCAATTTTGGGCGGAAGCGGTACATACCGCTTTCTATGTGTTTAATAGGATACTTTTGAGGCCCGACACCAAACAAACTTGTTATGAATTGTTGTTTGGTAGATTGCCTCAAGTTAAACATTTTCGAGTTTTCGGCGCAAAATGTTTTATTAAAAACACGTATGGTAGTTTGGACAAATTTGATCCAAGATCCGATGAGGGGATATTTGTTGGATATTCCTCCCGTAGCAAAGCCTACCGGATATACAACAAACGAACCTCAACGATCGAGGAATCACTTCATGTTTCATTTAATGAAGGTTTTGTCCCGACTAGAATTACTAATGATGATGACTCCATGGATGTCTTATGTGATTCAATTGGTAATTCTAATTCTATTGATTCTATTGATACTAACCCTACTAATGAATCTTTTGAGAATGTTCCTAGTGATCAGGGAATTCCCAAATGGCTTCATACCGTTCGTGACCATCCTCATGAGCAAGTCATTGGCAATATCCTTGATAGTGTCAAGACGAGATCTCAAGTCAACTACTTCGCTCATTGTGCCTTTGCCTCCTCGATAGAGCCAAAGAATATTAACGAAGCGTGCGAAGATAGTGCTTGGATCTTAGCCATGGAGGAGGAACTCATTCAATTCGAGAGGAATGAGGTTTGGGAGCTTGTTCCATTGCCATCGAAGAACCACACCATTATAGGAACGAAGTGGATTTTCAAGAACAAGACCGACGAGAACCAAATCTTCGTCCGGAACAAAGCTCGGTTAGTAGATCAAGGCTATCGGTAAAAGGAATGTATTGATTTCGAAGAATCCTTTGCTCCGGTAGCTAGATTAGAATCTATTAGATTATTGTTATATTTTGCATGCCATAAAGATTTTAAACTCTTTCAAATGGATGTAAAAAATGCGTTTTAAACGGAGATGTTGTTGAGGAAGTTTATGTTTCTCAACCTCCGGGTTTTATAAATGAAAAATTTCCAAATCATGTTTTCAAACTTAAGAAAGCACTTTACGGTTTGAGACAAGCTCCTCGAGCTTGGTATGACCGTCTAAAGAATTTTCTTTTGGATTTAGGTTTTAAAATGGGAGAAGTTGATTCTACATTATTTGTTAAGTATTCGAATAATGATATAATTTTAGTTCAAATTTACGTTGATGATATCATTTTCGGTGCTACTAACTTCACTCTTTGCGAAGAGTTTTCTAATGTGATGGAGGATCAATTTGAGATGAGCCACATGGGTGAGCTCAAGTATTTCTTAGGTCTCCAAATTCGCCAAATGAACGATGCAATCTTCATCCACCAAACCAAGTACACGGTGGATTTGCTAAAGCGATTTGGAATGGAGAATGTCTCAGGGAAGAAGACTCCAATGAGCACGACTACACATCTTGATAAAGATACGGGTGGCAAAGATGTAGACATTCGTCTATATCGAGGTATGATAGGTAGTTTACTATATCTTACCGCAAGTAGGCCCGATATTATGTTTGCCGTATGTGTATGTGCTCGTTATCAGTCTCAACCTAAGGAATCTCACTTAGTAGCGGTAAAACATATTTTCCGTTATTTAAGTTACACACTTGACTTTGGATTACTTTATCCAAAGTCTAGCACATATGAGTTAATCTCATATAGTGACACAGATTATGCGGGATGCAAATCCGACAGGAAAAGTACTAGTGGCACTTGCCATTTTATAGGAAATTCTCTTGTCTCTTGGTTTTCCAAGAAGCAGAATTCCGTATCACTTTCAACCACCGAGGCAGAATATATTGCCGCCGATGCCGCGTGAGCTCAGGTTCTTTGGATGAGACACACTCTTGAAGACTTTGGTATAAACTGTGATACTTGCCCTATCATGGTGGACAACCAAAGTGCAATATGTCTCTCTAAGAATCCGATACACCATTCCCGTTCTAAACACATAAATGTCCGTCACCATTTCTTAGATGATCATGTTGATAAAAAGGACATCATATTAGTGTACGTTGAAACCCAGAAGCAAATCGCCGATATTTTCATGAAACCACTCAAGGAAGACTCCTTTGTGCGGTTGCGTTGAGAATTGGGGATTATGGGTGAATCCGAGATTTAGGATTCATTTTTGTTCAATAATCTTACATGCTATTAAATTTCGTTTATATATGCTCATGCTAGAATTATTGAGATTTTCTGGATTTTTGGTTGAATTTTCGGAATTTATGCTTGATTTATTCATGAACGTCAAATTTAAGATTTTCGATGTTTAATGGGATAGTATAATGATTAATGAGAGTATTACGATGTTTCGTCCAAGTACGATTAGGAGAGAACTCAAAATTTCAAATTCTAAAATTTTTGGACTCTTTTAGTCGGTTCATGTTCAGTGACCAACCGACTAGATTGCGTTCTAGTCGGTCAGTGAATGAACACAGACCGACTAACTCATGCCTAATTTTTGGCCTCTGTTACTGTTTGCACTTAGTCGGTTCAAGCTAATTGGCCGACCGACTAGATCGTTATCTAGTCGGTCAGCACTTGAACTGTGACCGACTAAATGCATCGGGTACTGCTTTGTCTTTTCGCATTCCAATCGATTTAATCAGCCCCGCACTGGCTAGAATCTATTCTAGTCGATGCGAAACTCTCTCTCAGCCAAAAACCCCCGAACCCTTCGACTTCCTCCGTCGAGCTCTTCGATTTCCGGCCGTTTTCCGACCATCTTCGGCCGTGGATCTCTCCCATCTTCCTCCTAGGGTAAAGCTCTCACTCTCATATCTACTTTAGGGTTTGATTTCAGCTTCTAGCGTTAGGTTCTTCCAATTTCAGTTCGGCTTAGGGTTCGGCCTAGGGTTTTAGTTTTCGATTTCGTGCGTTGTTTGCGCGTGTCTTGTCTCGATTATGGCGAAGACACGCATCCCGATCGAACCCTCGCGTCCGTCACCCATGACTGTAGAGTCGCCTCCTACGGACCCCCCGCAACCTAAACGCCGATCAAAATCGACCCATCCTTCGTCTTCTTCGCCTCCTCTTAAGAAGAAGAGGATGGCGATCGCCAAGCCTAGATCTCAGCCCAAGCCTAGGAAACAACCTGTGTCTCCAGCTTCATTCCGTGCTCCCACTCCTCCAGCTGATTCTGATTCTGACACGGAATATATTCCGGAGTCCGAGCATACCGCTAGGGCTCCTACTCTACCCTGATCTAGCACTCGTCAGCCTAAAGGGAAGGCTCCCATGCCAGTTGGCAGTGTCGATATTTCGCTATGTCGCGATGACCCGTTGTGTCTCGCGGCATACAATCGTATCGAACACTGTCCGCTGTTATTGGAGCACTTCGTTCAGTTCTCCGACTTCCCTCACCTCGCCGATCTTCTTTCGTCTAGTGGTCGCATTGATTATCTTCGCTATGAACCTAAGGTGAATCCACACCCGTACCCCCGTCTAGTCAAGCTTTTCTATGCGAACTGTGTTCGTGGTCAGTACGACGAGACCCATTCCATTAAGACGACTGTCTTGGGGACACCGATTGTCCTCACAGCAGAAATCTTAGGGGATTTGATTGGTGTCTCCTCGTCTGGCCTTCTTCCTGCCGATATCTTTGTCGATGATATTTCTGATCTTGACCAGGCCATGCTCTCCGAGATATTCCATGTCATCCCTCCCGCCATGATTGGCGTCCCATCCAAATCTTTCAAGCCCAACGCTTGGGTCTTGAATCTTATCTTGAAGTCGTGCCTCCTTCCAAAGTACGGCTCATCTAGCTTACCCTCCCAGCCATTCCTCAAACTCATCTACGCTATTTTCATGGGGAGCGAGATCAATTGGGCACGGATTATTCTTGACAAGATGGACTCCTTCGAATGTATTCAAAAGTCCACCAAGTCAGCCCACATTCCATACCCGTGCCTATTGACTCTCGTCTTCCGTCACTTCAAGGTCCCTCTCCCTCCCGATGATGAGCGTCCTCTTTGTCCCCCTCTGAATGCGACGGCCGTAAAGAAGTCTCTTGCGACGCTTCGTCATGTTCAGAGGATGACCCCTTCAGCTTCTGCTTCAGCTACTCCTGCTTCCTCTCCTACTCTCGCTGAGCTTTCACGTTCGTTGAGACGTGTGGAGTCTCGTTGTGCTCGCTCTGAGGAGATGCTCGCTCGCATCTGCTCCCGCATGGGCATAGAGGTTCCTCCGTCTGTTTCTGACGAGGAGGAGATGGACGAGGATGAGCTCCAGGAGCTCGTTAGTTCTGCTGCTCGTGCCTCAGAGAGCACACCTGTTGCCACCATCCCTTCGGTGGATATTTCGTCTGGTGCTCCCGAGGCCACTCCTGCTGCGACTCTACCATCTGTGGACACTCCTGCTGACCCATTGACCACCACTCATGCTGCAGATCCTCCCTCCGCCTCCTGAGATTGCTTGGAGGACTCTCCTTATGCACATTGGATGATATATCTTGTAGTGAGAGAGTGTGTTAGGATAGTTTGGGTGGTTATAATTTTGATGTATTTTGATGTATTTTGGATGGATGTCTGTATATTTTGAGATACTTCGATATATGTTGTATGATGTGCCCCGATCTGAGGATCGTTATTTTGTATGTTGTCAGATGTATCCATTTTGATATATATATATATATATATATATATATATATATATATATATATATATATATATATATATATATATATATACATCGTGTTGACTCTTACTTCCGTGTGCACATTTTATATATTATGTCTTTCTCTGATGTTGACTTCGTCGCTCGACGATTAAATTTGATTTAATAGAAATTATTTCTATGGAAACATAGAATTGTTTTCCATGCACTTAATTCTTCAAGAATGTTGATATTGGAGAGTATATTCCATAACTCAATTCGTAAAATTAATTTGAGTTTTGATGATTTTATTTTTCGATTATCGACTATGGTCTTGTTGGCACACTTTGATTTAATTCATATTTTCCTTTGGTGTCATTTTGACCGTGGTCGTATTCTACGACTCCCGTGCTTGTATTTGAAGCCATTGTTGTTGTCGTTGTTCTCCTCCCACTCTTTTTGCTAATGCCAAAGGGGGAGAGAATTAATAATAACGATGCGCTAAATGATAATTTAAAGCAATTTACCGTGAATCTAATTTGATATGTTAGATTCAGGGGGAGTTAAGATATAAAAATGGATTTCAAATCCTAAATTTCAATAATTGGATTCATACTTTATACTTTACTCGTCTGCTTGATGCGTATGTTTAATATTTATTTTGGAATTAACGTGTCATCAATGCAGGGGGAGTAAGTAAATTTCATTTGAATCATTATTTTTGATTATTATTTATGTTGGTTTGTCATCACCAAAAAGGGGGAGAATGTTGAGTATTGATTCCCCGGATTTGGTTTTGATGATGAACAAACATAAATATCGTGAACTAACTCTTTGTGAGCGCAGTTATGGAGATCGTCACCAAATTTCTATGAACATCTAAAGCAACATCTCAAGACTTCTCAAAGCGCGTGATCGTGTGCTTGAAGCTTCGTTGAAGCTCAAGGACCATTAATGAAGTCAAGAAGATTCGGATCGAAGCTTTTGAAGACGGTTCGTCAAGTTTTATTTATAGTCTTCTAGCTTCGTTTCGTAGAATGTTAAGCCTTGAGTAGGTCTTACGTTTTAATCTTCATAACGCTCATATCTTAGAGCTAGGATCTTAGTAGAAGCCCATACAAACTTTCCCGAAGCTTCGCGCTTCGATTCACGGCTTCTTGTGCATGTTAGTTGGTTCCAGAAGAAGAACCAACCGACTAGATGGCAATCTAGTCAGTCGGCAAAGCTTCTTGAACCGACTAGAATGCCTTCTCAATTTCTAGCTCACTTACTGTTTACAGTTAGTCGATCCAAAAAGGTTCACCGACCGACTAGTTGTGAAACTAGTCGGTTAGGAATCCTTCTTAGACCGACTAGTTGAGCTTCAACTGTTCAGCCTAACTTACTGTTTACAGTTAGTCGGTCAAAGCACAACGACCGACCGACTAGTTGAGAAACTAGTCGGTTAGAAGTTGTTCTTAAACTGACTAGCTGTATTTGAACTCAGACTATTTGTTTTCATCTGTTAGTCGGTCAAAGAACACTCACCGACCGACTAGTTATGAAACTAGTTGGTTGGCAAGTTTTCTTGGACCGACTAGTTATTCATTCCCTGAACTTCTTCTTTTGGCTGTTCACCTCTTAGTCGGTTCATGTTGTTTCACCGACCGACTAGTTGATGAACTAGTCGGTCAGTGATCCTTTTTTTGACCGACTAGTCTGCTTCAGAATAGAGCCGTTGGAGCATTAAATGCCACGAATTTTGCTCTCTCTTTCCTCTATCCTATATACACTTGGAGTGCTGCTTTCATAGCATTCAAGGCTGATATTTATTGAAGTTTAGAGATCAAAGAGAAGCAATTAATTCTCATTCAAAGCTCTTTCATTTCTCACTTGAATCTCTCCCTCACTCTTATTTCAAAAGAGAGATTGATTGATTGTGAGCCTTCCAAGCCAAGAGCTTGATTCTAGGTCACCAACATCTTCCTAGGCTCCTATCGCTGATCAACATCTTAGAGCTAGGGTTTGGTGCCTTCATCTTCCCCAAAATCCATTTTGCCCTAATTCGTAAGTTTACTCAAGGCATAGGATTTTTTCGGTAAGAATTTTGTATTTCATTTACTTTGATATTGTAAGTGTTTTACTCTCGGTTGTGAGAGTTTGTTTGTGATCCCGAGTTGTGGGAGTCACAATTTCATTTGTGTATGATTTGACTTTGTAGAGGTTTTCTACAAGTATTTCATAGTGCAAATTTGAGTTAGAGATTTCTAACTCAAGTATCCGGAGGGGATCCGGGTGGTTGGGACGTAGGATCACTGGGAACAAGTCGGGGAGACTTGGGTGGATCTGAACCCGTTATATCGTCTGTTTGCGATTGCATTTCTTTGTTGTCAATATTTACATTTCCGTATTGTTGGTTGAGTTTGCAAGATAATTAGGAATTATCTTCTTAATTATTTTAAAGTACTATTCACCACCCCTCTAGTACTTGTGCAGTAGCTATGTAGGGCATTACACCACCCCCCCCCCCGCGGGGGAGGGGGGGAACACTTGAAGTAGAGAGAAACTACTTGCATTTAGTCTTCATTTTCCAAGAGAGAGCACTAAAAGAGGGAGTTTTCCAACCTAAAAAAGTAGTGCTCTACTCGATAAAGACTAGCCTTATTAATATGCTCTACTCTATAAGAGATTGGCCTTATGGCTCTACTATATAGAGATTAGCATTTTTATTTGCGGCTCTACTCTATAAGAGATTGGCCTTATGGCTCTACTATATACGAGATTATCTTAAATACTCTACTCTATAGAGACTTGCCTTAATTGTAATTTACACTGTGTGATGTTGACATTCATGCATATAGGTTGAGTTGTATGGTCTTAAATTCAAAGATCATACCACCGCTCTGCCCACAGTCAACTAACTTGTGGATGCATGACGTGGTCAAGTGATCTTTGCAATTACCATACCTATTTCAAATATATTAATCAGATGTTCGAGTATACTTTACATAAGTTATTTGGAGATTGACCTTATGGCTCTACTCTATATTGATTAGCATTTTTATTTGCGGCTCTATTCTATACGAGATTATCTTAAATGCTCTACTCTATAGAGACTTGCCTTAACTGTACTCTACACTGTGTGATGTTGACATTCATGCATATAGGTTGAGTTGTATGGTCTTAAATTCAAAGATCCTACTGCCGCTCTGCTCACAGTCAACTAACTTGTGGATGCATGACGTGGTTAAGTAATCTTTGCAATTACCATACCTATTACCAAAATATTGATCAGATTTCGAGTATACTTTACATAAGTTATTTCAAGTAGAAATAGCCCCCCGGAAAAGAACACTTGAAGTAGAGAGAAACTACTTGCATTTAGTCTTCATTTTTCAAGAGAGAGAACTAAAAGAGTGAGTTTTTCAACCCAAATTTCTGCACCAAACAAGAGAGTTTTAGGTTGTGGAAATCCGTAGATTTTCTATCATGTGATCATCTATAACAACCGGTGTAGAGAAACATTGATGATCGATTCTTTCGCTGCGTATTTAAGGTAATTGGTAAGTTCTCCTTTGGGATATCCAATCTCTTCATTGGTATCAGAGCCATTGGGTTTCTTCTCCTGTTGCAATCATTCTCTTGCTATATGAGAGAAGATTGAGTGTTAGTTTATTTGATTCTTTTAATTCATTTTAATCATATGTGAGTATTACGATTTGTAGCTATGTTGATAGCCCTCTCAACAACGCAAAAACAATCATCAACACCCGACTTAAAACGGCTAAGTTACGGCTGTTTGAAAAAACTGCCTAACACTGGCCTGAAAACTGCTCAATCACCGATTAGCCGGCTAACGAAAAAATGTTAGTCGACTAATTTTTTTTCCAGACTTGTTTTTGCTGAAAATTCTATTTTAAGACTATGATTAGTAGACTAATAAAAGATGTTAGTCAACCATCATTTATAATTATGATTTCATTTAATTTTAGTGTGTGGCTTTACTCTATACGAGACTAGCTTTAATGCTCTACTCGATAAAGACTAGCCTTATTAATATGCTCTACTCTATAGGAGATTGGCCTTACGGCCCTACTCTATAGATATTAGCATTTTTATTTGCGGCTCTACTATATACGAGATTAGCTTAAATGATCTACTCTATAGCGACTTGCCTTAATTGTACTCTACAATGTGTGATGTTGACATTCATGCATATAGGTTGAGTTGTATGGTCTTAAATTCAAAGATCCTACCGTCGCGCTACCACAATCAACTAACTTGTGGATGCATGACGTGGTCAAGTGATCTTTGCAATTACCATACCTATTTCAAATATATTGATCAGCTGTTCGAGTATACTTTACATAAGTTATTTGGATTAGAGGCATATTAATTTGATCTTAGATAGTGATTGGGAACGTATTGAACTATCCGATTCTAAGACTTATTAATATGTCACATTAATCCATCTGACGAGTGTTAAAGTATTCAATTTTTGTCTCTTGTACATTACTGTTGTTCATGTTTCCTTCTTTGTAGAAATTTATAATCAAAATGTCTCTTACTACTAAGAATATTGTCGCTGAACTTAACAAAGGAGAAAAGTTAAATGGCGACAATTACAAGACATGGAGCATGAAACTCCAGTATGTGCTCGAGGAACAAGAGGTCCTTGAGGTCTTAAACGTTATAAAGGAAGAGCCTGAAATAGGTACCACGGCCCAACATAAGAGGGACCATGAGGCCTATGACTCTTGGAAGAGGAAGAACTCAATCGCTCGCATAACATTGTTGAGCAGCATGGATGATGACATCATGCGTGAGTTTCGTAAGTATGTCCTTGCGAAAGACATATGGTCTTAAATTAAGGCTAAGTTTGGAGACACTTCGGTCACTAAACTAAGGTCCCTCACCATTAAGTTTGATACATACAAGAAGCGCCCAGATCACTCAATGAAGAAACATCTTAGGCACATGTCAAACTTGATTATAGAGTTGAAGGACACATGTCATACTTTGACCGATGAACAACAGGTTCAAGCGGCCATCCGTTCTTTGCCCAATATATGGGAATAAATGAAGATGCATCTCACTCACAATGAGAGCATCAGGACCCTTGAAGATGTTTTGCGCCACCTTGAATTAGAGGTAGAGAGGCAAGAGGCCTCCAAGCCTACTGCAGAAGTGTACGTGGCATGATCCAGTTCTCATGAAGGATCCAAGCGCAAGCATTGTAGGCACAAGGGAAAGGAACATGAAGAGCCTCCCAAGAAACTTAAGCATTACCAACATGGTCGAAAATGGCATAACAAGAAGAGAAATATGGCCAAGATAAAGTGCTTCAAGTGCAACAAGTTTGCCCATATTGCTCGTAATTGTACTGAGAAAGTATCTTGTTATGATTTTGCTAAACTTTATGTGCCTAGCTCTGTGTTTTTGGCAGAATCTCATCCTTTGTGGATTGTAGACTCAGGTGCCACCGACCACATAGCGAGGGATCGTGAAGCCTTCGTAGATTTTCGACGGATTTCACGCGGTGGAAAGTGGATCTATGTATGGAACAACTCAAGGGTTGAAGTGAATGGGAGTGGCATGTGCAAGTTAGCCTTGCATGGCGGCCGAACTTTACTCTTGCATGATGTACTATTTTCTCCTGATATTCGTCGGAATATCATAATTGCTTAAATTTGGTTTCTGTTGGAACTTTCATTGTAATAATGTATACCTTTGTCTTGGGACTTCTTATTTTGGCTCAGCCAATGTAATAAATGGATTCTTTGTGTTAGATACAATCTATAATTCTGATTGTAATATTAGTTTTTCAATGATGTCTACTTCGCATGACTATACGAGTAATGTGAATTTATGGCACTCTAGACTTGGTCATATCGGTCCAACTAGAATGCGTAGACTAGCCAAGGAAGGTTTATTAGCTGACATTGGCAAATTTGAAATGTCAACTTGTGAGCATTGTCTAGTACAAAAGACTTCAAGGAAGCCATTTGGTACAGGAATGAGAGCCAAATATCATTTGCACTTAATCCACTCCGATATATGTGGTCCCATGAATATAAGGGCTAGGCATGGAGCGTCCTACATCATCACATTCATAGACGACTTACTCGGTCCAGATACGTCTACTTGATTTCTCACAAGTATGAAGCAATAAGTTGTTTCAAGTACAATATGACTTTAGTTGAGGATCAATTAGACCGAAAGATTAAAGTCTTAAGAACTGACCGATGTAGAGAATACCGATCAACTCAATTCAAGAAGTTATGTGATGAAAATGGAATCATTCATCAGTTGAGTATTCCCTATACTCCGCAACAAAATGGTGGTGCAGAGAGAAGGAATAGAACACTAGTTGAGATGCTTAGGTCAATGATGGCACAAGCTAAATTGCCTATCACTTTTTGGGAGGATGCATTATTGACTGCAACCTATATTCTCAATAGAGTGCCTACCAAGTCAGTTGAAACCACTCCATATTTGTTATGGACCGGTCGCAAGCCTAACCTAAATATCTTAAGACTTTGGGGTTGTGCAGCCTATGCATATGTTTCCTTCCATAAGTATGGAAAAATAGGTCTAAGGGGGAGAAAATGTATCTTCATAAGATACTCAGAAACCTCAAAGGGATATGTCTTCATAGGCCAGGACGATGGTGGGAGTACAACTGAGTTTGAATTAAGGGATGGAACATTGTTAGAGGAGGATTTTCCTAAGCAGTGAGAGATATGACAAGACCTATCTCTATTTGAGATTGTGGATCAAATAGGATCACCTCATTCGAGTGGGAGGGATTTGGATGAGGAATTAATTCTTCATCTCAATAATGATCATATTCCACCACCTCATCTTAATGAAAGTGCAAATGAATATGATCCTGGTCCAAGTGGGAGTCCATTTAGACTTAACCCAAGTGGTAGTCAAGCAAGTCAATTAGATCTTGATCCAAGTGGGAGTCAAGTAAGGATTGACCCAAGTCAATTAAGGACTAACCTAAATGAGAGTCAAATTAGACTCGATGAATCTCAAAGAAGACGTAGCAGTCATGTAAGTATTCCACGTCGATGATTTGAGATCGAAGGTGGCGAAGCTTTCATAACTAGTCTACTAAAAGAGGATGGGCCAAGAAATTTGAAAGCGACTCTCTCTTGTCTTGCTAAGGGGGAATAGGCTAAGGCAATGGAAGAGGAGCTTGAGTCTATGAGATGCAACAAAGTTTGGGAACTGGTTGATCTCCCAAAAGGACGAAGATCGGTTGGGAACAAATGTGTTCTCAAGATAAAGCATAGGGCTGCTGGATCAATAGAAAGATATAAGGCTCGACTTTTTGCGAAGGGGTACACACAACAGGAATGGATTGACTATGAAGAGACTTTCTCAACTGTTGTACGCTTTACCTTGATTCGACTAATTTTAGTTATAGTTGCAAGCTTAGACCTAGAAATATATCAAATGGATGTGAAAACTACATTTCTCAATGGTGAATTAGATGAGGAGATCTATATGGATCAACCTATGGGTTTTGTTAAAGAATGCCACGTGTATAAGGTTTGTAGACCTTTGACGTATATCTATGGCCTTAAATAATCCTCAAGGCAATGGTATATTCACTTTCATAATGTAATCATGTCAAATGAGTTCATTATGATTGATGGAGATCATTGCGTTTATACCAAACGGTCTAATGATAAGTTTGTAATTATGTCACTATATGTAGATGACATACTTATTCCTTGAAATGATAAGGAGTATTTGTTTGAAGTCAAAGCTTGGATTTCATCCAACTTTGAAATGAAAGATATGGGTGAAGCCGCATATATTCTTGGGGTTAAAATCTCAAGAGATCGTTCAAAGAAACTTTTATCTCTTTCACAAGAGACTTATATTAAAAAAAAGTACTTGAACGATTCAATATGCAAAATAACAAGCCTTTTGACACTCCTATCAGTAAAGGTGAGGCCTTAAGTCAAAGTTTATGTCCTAAGACTGAAGAAGAGAAGGAATTAACGAGCAAGAATCCTTATGCTAGTGCATTTGGTAGTCTTATGTACGCTATGCTGTGTACAAGACCAGACACCTGCTTTGCAGTTGGAATGGTTAGTAGATACCAATCCAGCACTGGCCAAGCACATTGGAAGGCAGTTAAGAGAATTTTGAGATATCTAAAGGGGACTACTGATTATACACGCTACTATCAAGGAAGTGATCTGTAACTGAAGGGTTACACCGATGCTGATTGGGGAGGAGACCTTGATGAATGGAAGTCTACCTCTGGATATGTCTACATACTTAAAAATGGTGCCATATTATGGAGTAGTAAGAAACAATCTTGCATAGCCATATCCACGATGGTAGCAGAGTTTGTTGCATTCTCTGCGGTAGCTCAAGAGGCTATTTGGTTGAAAAGGTTCTTGGATCATTTAATTTCCGCAAATGATTCTGATACAGTTATGGTTAACTGTGATAGTCAGGTGGCTATTGCATATACAAAGGATCCAAAGTACCATTGCAAAGCCAAACACATATATATCAAATACAAATTTGCTAAGAAAATGGTTGAACGCAAGGAGATAAACATGAAGTACATATCTACGCGGGATATGATAGCTGATCCGTTTACTAAGCCTATTCCTATAAATGTGTTTTTGGAACACACAGGATCTCAAGGATTGCGTAGAATATGATGTACTTCTCTTTTGTATTTTTTAATATATAATTAATGTTAATATATTTGATAGCATACAAAAATTGTGAATGTTATATGGATCCTTCTTGATTAAATAGTATATCGGACAGATGTAAGGTTAGCCTTCTCACACAGGTAACCACCTCCATCATTTAAGAAATGAGTGGAGATGCGACAAGATTTTAAGTTAATTATCAGACGGATAGTTATGAGTTTGGGCTTAACATCACAAATCGACTAATGACTAAGGAGTTATGGTTACAAAGCTGAATTTAAGAATTCACATCATCTGTCATAGATGCCAGATGTGAATCCTAGTGGTTTGATATGAGTAGATTGGATGACTCAAAGTTAGACATAGTGATGTCTAATTATCATCTGTACAACACTATATGTTGAGACATACACTTCATGGGAAAGGAGAAAGTGTTGTAACACACGTTTAATACCATGTGTGCATAAGCAACCAAAGGGTTTAAATATAAGTTTTGATCTCAACTTACTATTGTGTGAGACCCAGGGGCCTTGAGAGCCTTAATCTAGTGCCATCAAAACTTCGATCGAGTTCTTGAGATTTGGTTTGATGTTTGCTATCTTGAGATGTTGCCAAGTGATCACGAAGGATTCAGTCTAGCAGAACATACTTGGAAAAGCGAGTTAAGACAGGTTCAAGAGAACCACAAGAAGAGGAAGATCATTTCGAGTTGTTGAGTATTGGACTTCTCCCTACTTGGTGTTGATGACGGGCAAACATAAATACTTGTGACCAATTTCCTATTTGTAGTTAATCCATTACCTAAGCATATCATGAAGATCAATTAGCAATGGATGTCACTCAAGGATCAACCAAAGTATGAAAAGTGGATTGGATGATCAAAGATGGTGATTGAAGCTCCTAGAAGACTTCAAGCTCATAATTTGGACAGAAGAGAAGCTTCTACAAAATGTAATCTTTTTATGCTCTTCTCGTATGTAGCTTAGGAGTAGAAATATGTTGGAGCATACACACATCTTTATTTTTGTCCTAGGAAATCATTAGATCACATTTCCTAAGCCTCCAATTCACATTTCTCAAGCATGTGCATTTTGAGATTTCAACAGGCGACTGCTGAACGTTTCACAGGCGCCTGTCTCAAAACAGTCACATGTGATTTTTTCTACAGTCGCCTGTTATGCACATACTTTATCTATTGGCTTTTGGGCTTTTAGCTTTAACTCTAATCAGGCGGCGGCAGTACAAAAGATAGGCGCCTGTCCAAGCTACAGGCGCCTATGATTTGTTAGTCAATCGCATGTCTCTCTCCTGCCCAAAGGTCATTTTCTTTTCCATATGGCCAGATGACTGATGTTGTATTAACAGTCGCCTGTCCAAGGCACAGTCGACTGTTAATGCTTCAACAGTCGCATGTCGATTCTTTCTCAGCAGACTCTGCTCTCTGGAAAGTTTCACTTATTAGTGATAGATGACTGATGTTGGTTTCACAGGCACCTGCCCATGGCACAAGCGTCTGTGTGTTTCACATCAGTCGCTTGTCATGTCTTCCCAGATCTTTCTGAGTTGTCTCAGCTTACCCATGTTGCGGCCAGTCGCCTGTTAGTTTTATAGGCGCATGTCTTTCCTTCATCAGTTGACTGTCCTACGTGGTAAGTTACCATTTGAATTCTCACCTACCCTCTGACACAGTACATCAGTCGATTGTGATTTCTTCACCAGTCGACTGTCGAGTGTGTAAATTCTATCTGTAGGCTTTTTCTCCACGGATTTTAAAGGGTTTTTTGGAGATTCTATTTGAGGGTTTTGGGGAACCTATAAAGAGAGCTTCTACTGTTCCATTGAGGGGTTACTCATCTTCTTGATCAACTCTTGAAAAACCCTAGCTTTCATATTCAAGTTTTTCAAAGCTCTCAAATTCAAAAGCCTTAGAATTCCAATCTCATCCTCTCTTGCTCTCCAACCTAGAATCAAAGTGATATCCTCTAGGCAATTGGTGGTGACAAGAGAAAGGGCTTTTCTCTCTTCTTGGAAGAGACTTCAACACACAACACACTTGCTCTTTCAAGTTCTACTTCAAGGCATATGTGATTGTAAGTATTGCTATTTCATTATTTCATATCTTTCGATATTAGTTTAACTCTCGGTTTGTGAGAGTGGTTTGCTTGATCCCAATTTGTAGGAGTCAAGGACATCGATTGTGTTTCGATTTCACTTGTAGGGTTGCTACAAGTGGGTTTAAAGGAAACCTCAAGTTAGGGTTCTAACTTGAGTATCTGACGGTATCCGGGTGGAAGGGACGTAGGATTACCGGGAACAAGTCGGGAGTTGACTTGGATAATCCAAACCCTTGAAACATATTTTATGTTAGAATTGTTTCAATTTGGGTTTATTTATAATTCCGCATTTATTGTTGGTTAGGAATTTAAATTGGTATAACTATCGTTTAAATTTTATAAACACTATTCAACCCCCCTTCTAGTGTTTTCCTCATAGCCAGTGTCCTTACACGAGTATCATATTAATTTGTGTTCACCGGTCGACCAATTAAGCTTATACAAAGTTCAATTGTGAATGCAAATTATATGAGATCAAGGGATGATACTTAATGTGATTAAAATGATCTAAGGTGCTGCATACTTCTAAACTACTCATATGAGTTGGTATATACTCCTAACCGTTATATAGCACCGACTCATGCAGTATGCTGGTTACACGACCTATTTCTCTCGTATGAATTGGCGCAGAATAAAGGAAATAAGTTTCCTTGTGTATCTCATTCATGTGTGAGTGGGAGATGTTGGAATTTGAGGGCTAAATGAAGCAATTACACCCATTAATGTGATACCTAAGTTGAGGACTTAGGAAATGTCACAATTGTATTAATTAATTGGTTATTGGGTGGTTCTATAACTACACAAGATAGTTATGGATAGAAATTGAAACTCCCACCATGTGGGAATGCTATAAATAGGCCCCCTCTTGTTGGAAAAGAACACTTGAAGTAGAGAGAAACTACTTGCATTTAGTATTCATTTTCCAAGAGAGAGTGCACTAAAAGAGTGAGTTTTCCAATCCAAATTTCTACACCAAACAAGAGAGATTTAGGTTGTGGAAATCCGTAGATTTTCCATCGTGTGATCATCTACAACAACCGGTGTAGAGAAACCTTGGTGATCGATCCTTCCGCTACGTATTTAAGGTAATTCGTAAGTTCTCATTTGGGATATCCAATCTCTTCATTAGTATCAGAGCCATTGGGTTTCTTCTCCCGTTGCAATCATTCTCTTGCTATATGAGAGAAGATTGAGTGTTAGTTTATTTGATTCTTTTAATTCATTTTAATCATATGTGATTATTATGATTTGTGGCTATGTTGATAGCCCTATCAACAAGTGAGAAAACACAAAAAGAATCAGCAAAACCAGACTTAAAAAGATTCTCTTGAGTATTGCTACACAAACATCAAGGATTTCGTTTAAACGAATATCCTCTTTAAGTATTTGTGGAAGAAGAAACATATGCCAGTTGAGCAATTACGTGGGTGCGAATATATTTCTCACTTAAGTCACGACTTCGGGCGGGATCTTATAATTATTATGCGCAAGGTCAGATATAAGAATACTGTCTTGTAGTGAGATAACTCTTAAAGAGTTAGGGTGTTATGGCATCCTTTTTTGGTGTGCATATTGGTCCATATAGACCATAGATTTTCAAGATCTATTTACCGTGTGTTGCTCATCTTTAAGATGGCATAAATGATATTTGCATGATCCCGCCGTTTTATTAGTTTTGGGAATAAGGGGTATTGGCGTATTATTTGAATTTTAGGTTCAATTTTACCATTTTGAAAACTAATATATGTCATAAATATAAATATAATTATCTTTATGAACACATATCCATGGAATAATATTATTATCATCACATGCATAATTACAGAGACATTTAAATATGCAACATGCATATATATAATTTCATCACATACATATAGTTATGCAACAGGCATTAAAAATATATCAAAGAAATTTAGCATGCTTCATGCATTTAAAAGATAATTCGTATTATATGCATGTATGGAGCAATAATAAAGGTGAAAAATGGATTAAAATTTTGTACTGTGCCCAGATAAAATTCTCGGCGTTCAAATTTATCCCAAAAACCCTAATTAGAGTTTTTTATGTTTTTCGTGTATCTTCGGCCGTTAAGGCCAATAAAATTGCGCAAGTGCGCGTCTTCGGCTTGCGGGGTCGCGAAAATTATTGTTTTAGGGTTTTGGCCTTCGGGGCCATTTTCCATGAGAAACGTAGTAACGTGGCCATTTTCCAAGAAAAACGTGGCAAAGTTGAGGTGATGGAGGGCTGTCAGCCTCCCCCATTGAACAGCATGGGGGGGGGACTACCCCCCCATTTGATCGCCGTTGGGGGGGGGCTACCCCCATTGAACGCCATTGTGGGGGTACCGCCGCCCCCCATTGAACATCGTGGGGGGTAGTTGCCGCCCTCCTTCGCTGCCGGGGTGGAGCTACCGCCCCCCCGCATTGCCGTGGGGGGCTGTCGCTCACCCTTCTACCACCGAGGGGAGGTTGCTGATCCCCCTTATGATGCCGTGCGGGGGGGGGGAGCTGCTGCCCTACCCCTTTTGATGCCATTGGGGGGGGGGGGGGGGGGGGGCTGTCGGCCCCCATTGATGCCATGGAAGTTGGCAGCGGCAGGGGGGTTTGCCTCCCCCCATTTTGCGGTTAATGGCGGCGGCGGCTTCGCGGGGGGGGGGGGGGGGGGGGGGGGGGGGGGGGGCGGGGGGGTTCGGCCCCCCTTTTGCGGTTAATAACGGTGGCAACGGGGGTTCGGCCCCCCTAGGGTTCGCGACGGCGAGGATTTTGACGGCTGGAAGTGGAAAAGTATAGATCCAACAAGAAATCACCTTGTACGAATAAAAACTAATGTTTAGTTAAAAAGTTGGGTTTTATCGTAGAAATCAACTTTTTCATAATAAAAATTTGATTTCTATTGTTTAAAACATTGATTTTGGTTCAAGATTTACCAGATCTAAACATATTCTACGAAAAAATAGGTTTAGATCAAGTTTTTGTGTGATTACCTCTAGATCTGTCCTCCAGATCTAGCGACGTTTGATGAAGGATGACCGAAAAAATCCACGTCATCTCGCAAAGCGTTACGTCGTGAAAAAAATCGTCGGAGCTTCCACGGGTCGTCGCCCTCTCATGAGCCGTCGCCTTTTCCACGAGCTGTCATGCTGATAACGTGTTGTGAATGGTGGCGACTACTAAACCTGTAGCCATATATTTATAGGAAAAGTTTACATAATGGGTGAATACCCTAGCCCTACGTGGGCTTCACATGGGCCTACAAAAGTCCTGTTCATAACAGATTAAGTATTATAAAATTTTATAAAAATTTTTATTAAAAAGAGGTTCAGATCTGCCCATTGTAATTAGTTGGAAAAGATTTGCTACAAGATGGTAGTCTGCACACTTGTAGGCCTTCCTACATAGTCTCGCCATTTTTCTCAAAAATAAGTTGTAAACTTATTAGCAGATCATCATCATCATCACCTCTAAAAAATTCTTCAATGTGTTTTTTCCCTGGGAACATTAATATCTCAACAAGTTGATTGGTCTTTGTGTCGTTGTGTATGTCTTTTGGATATGTAATATGTTTCAAATACAAAAGAAAAGCCATCAACAAAAATCAGATATGCAAAATATGATTCGGGTTGCAGTTTATAAAAGGAGGAGGCTCAGATCTGCCCATTGTAATTAGTGGAGAAAGAATGGCTGCAAGATAGTTGTTTGCACGATGGTAGGCCATCCTAACTCGCCTAGCCATTTTACTCAAAAATAAGTTGTAAAATTTATTGGAAGATCATCATCATTGCCTCTAAATTGGAAGAGGATAAGAAGAGAAGCACTTAATTCTCTTACTCAGACAATAGACACAGATGACACAAACACAGACACAAAGATCAATCAAATTGTTGAGATTTTAAAGATCAAACAACTTATTGGGATTTAAATGTTCCCATGGAAAAAACACATTGAAACATATCATATACACAGAAGACATACACATAGACACAAAGATCAATCAACTTGTTGAGATATTAATGTTCCCAGTGAAAAAAAATGAAACATATCACATACACAGAAGACACACACATAGACACAAAGATCAATCAACTTATTGAGAATTAATGTTCTTAGGGAAAAATACAAAGATCAATCATTTTTTAAGATATTAATGTTCACATTGAAAAACACATTGAAACATATCACAAATATAGTAATATCTCGCAGGGTAAAAAATTGTATTTGAAACATATCACACACACAGAACACACACACACAGACACAAAGACCAATCAACTTATTGAGATAGTAATGCTCACATGGAAAAAACACATTAAAACATATCACAGACCCAGAACACACACACACACACACAGGGGAGAGAGAGAGAGAGAGAGAGAGAGAGAGAGAGAGAGAGAGAGAGAGAGAGAGAGAGAGAGAGAGAGAGAGAGAGAGAGAGAGAGAGATCAACTTGTTGAGATATTAATGTTCCCAGGGAAAAACCACAAAGATTAATCAACTTGTTGAGATATTAATGTACTAAGGGAAAAACACATTGAAAATATCACAGACATAGAAGACACACATACACACAGAGATACACACACACACACACAAAGATCAAACAACTTATTGAGATATTAATGTTCCCAAGGAAAAAACACATTGAAACATATCACAGACACATCAGACACACAAACAGACATAAAGATCAATCAACTTATTGAGATATTAATGTTCATAGGGAAAAAACACAAAGATCAATCAACTTTTTTAAAAATTAATGTTTACAGGGGAAAAACATTGAAACATATCACAGACACAGAAGACACACACACACAAATACACAAAGATCAATCAACTTGTTGAGATATTAATGATCCCAAAAACACACATTGAGACATATCACAAACACAGAAGACACACATTAATAATTTGAGATTATTAATTTGAATAATTTAAGCTCTTTTCACATGTATTGTCTTTCCCTTGTAGAGAATGGCCCATCGACAGAAGGTATGGCCCACTGACTATTATCCCACAAGTCTTTGGATATAACGATACAACTTGTTCACCAATACTTTCTAGGATCATTTCTAAATTCTGAGAATTCAATCCTACCATAATAACACCAGTTGCCCCCTCAAAATCTTTCACACAACACTTAACGATGAAATTTCCCCCAACCGATTGAAGAAACTCAAAAGAAAATTTTTGAAAATTTTAATTCCTGAAGACACACAACATCAACTTTTTGTGTTGCACAAAAAATCTCTAATCCATATGATTTTCTGCCAGCTACACATGCTCCTAACATTCAAAATTTAGATTGATATTGAAGACATTATAAATAGAAATTACGGTTTGAAAGAAAAGAAAAATTAGTTACTAATTAGTATCATATCCCTTTAAATAGGAATTATAGATTGACAAAGAAATTTGTTATCGAATAATTAAAATCATATCAAATCCTACTAAAATAAGAATTCCAAAATGAAAAGGGTTGTTAATTAGCTTGAATTTTTTAAAATATTATTGACGACTTTAATAACCATACTAAAATATGATTTGACATTTGTATGTTGCTAAATTATATGATTACACATATATGTTTAGCTAACCAATCTGTTTGTTTAGATATTTTAGGTAACACAATGATGTATTACACATAATTTATATAGTAGCTAATCTAATAATATATGTTAAATATAGAAACTATAAGATTTTTTTTAAAATCATTTAGTTGCTTGTACTTGTGACTAAAATTTTGGTCTTTAAATGAAAATTTCAACTCAGTTAGTGGCTCTTGTAGCATGTCTAAAATCTTAGCAATCGTGTCACTCCCCATTCTCTAAAATACCTGGAAAATACGAAACTTTCTCAAGACCATCTAGAGAATGGAAAGTGACAAGACCGTGATAATATTTATATCCAAAGTTTGACCCCTTGGGTCTAAATATTACTCAGCATGGTTATGATATTAAACATTATTACATGCCATTATGAATGTTGGGACAATACAGACAACATATAAAGGAATAACTGTATATGCTCTGGTACAGAAAGATCACAGAATTCCAAAATATGTCGTATATATATACACATATACATCCATTTCGAAATGGTACATCGAGAGAGACAAGAAGGATACAAAAGAGAACCGAGAAAATATAACATACATAAAAGTCCAGACCTCCAAGATGTATCTACACCCAAAATGCAAATCACACCCTACAAAAGGAAGACAGAACCAACTCTAATCATGAGTGGTCAACTTCTTGAATTCGCCTTCAGAGGGCTCAACCTCAAGCTCAAGATCATGAGCGGTCTAGTAGGGGAGAACATGCTCTGTAGTCTCTGGCTATATTCCTGGAAAAAAGGGGGATGGACACGTCAACGCACGCCAAGTAGGAATTACACAACTCTAGGCATGGAACATTATATATACATTGTTGTGTCACAACTAAGTCATGGATATTTATATTGGGAAGTTAAAGGCAAGCTACATAAATTAATAGCTATAAATAAAAAGGAAACATGTGACAATAAGTGTTGGGATATTGAGACCTACCCCCATATATTTTGATGATGTGCACAAGTGATATGTATACTAATATGTTTATTTCAAGTGTGCATATAAATTATTTTATAACCATGAAGCTTATGGCACATTGTGAAGAAAATTGAACGACTTAGAGCCATGATCAGAAGTCTACTTTCGAGCCATAAAGTGATGCATATGAAGGCTCAGAATTATAAAGCACATGAAGACTTAAGTTCAAGAAGAGATGGCTCAAGATGAAAAATGAAGATCAAGAGCTAGTGATGTGTGTCCAAGTGAGTTGCTTGCTTAGAAAAGTAAAAGCCATAGTGTATCTTATACACACACAAAACTTATGGAAAAAATCATTTTAAAATATACTACTTGGTATAATACTTTAATAAAATTTTCATAAATTATTTTTCAAGTATTTTAAGTATAAAAACTACTGTATCCAATAATAGCAGACTATCTGGGTCAGATAGCTGACTACTAGCATGCAGATTTTACTTCTAACTCTCTGCCAAAATAATAGCCGACTATCCTTGGAAATAGTCGACTATCTAGGTGAAATAGCGGACTATTTTCCAGAATAGCCAACTATCTGGGTCAACCCTGACATATTTGGTAGTTTCGCTTGATTGGTGCTAGTCGTTAACTAGATATTGGAGGAAACTTTTGAGCTGATTTTGAGCTGATTTTTGTGCAGATTTCATGCTATTATCTCTTTATAAATATCAGTGAGTTTAGAAGTTTTTAAACCAACAATTTATATCAAATTAAATCACTACTTCCTTAAAGTGCTCAAAAGCTTTAATCTTGCTCTTCATTCTAAAGGCTACTGTTTTTAAGTTTCTTATACTTGATCTTCTCAATTGTTTTTCAAATTATTTTTTAGCCTTTGAAATACTTGTTTTTGATCACCAAGCTTAACGCTTTTGTTTTCTATTGAGATCCAAAAGACAAGTCTCTTTTAATCTTTGTGTTTTTAATTTTCAAAGATTAAAACTTGATCTTTGATCTCTAAAGCCCAAGTGCTCATTTTAGAAGATCAATTTTTAAGACAACTCATTTGATCAAATTGTGCTTAATTCATAAACAATTATTTGATTAAGAGTTTTCTTGATTTTCCTAAGCCACTTATACACTCATATACTATTGACTTTTAGGAAATCATTGTACGCAAAATTCTATACTTGTTGTAAAGTCTTTGAAGAAGACTTGGTTATTACAATTTCCACGTGTTAGGGAAGTTGTTTGGAAATTCCTAGTTGGCTGTAACTGGGTAAGTGTGTTGAAATTTCTGTCAAGCAGAAGCTAGGTGTTTGTATGAAGTCCTTTTCGGTTGTGCTGAGGCAAGGTTTGCTCTCGTGGAGAGCTAGTGGATCGGTTGCTGGATGTAGGCCAAGGTTAGACCGAACCAGGGTAAAAGCTGTGTGTTTGCTATGTGGTCATATCTCTCTAACTCTCTTACTTTATTATTGCTTGCATTTTTTAATACTGTTGCAACTCTCATTTTATTCAAGCATATAATTATTGTTGATTAAGTACAAATTGATGCAACTCTAATTTAAGACTTATGCAACAATTAAAAGGATTTTTTAATTACGCAAAAAATATTATTTTTTGTTGACAAACTTACTCAACCCCCCTTTTAGTGTTATCTGCCATCCACACGATCCAACACTTGGTATCAGAGCGAGGATTAAAAGCAATGGCATCACCATCTCACCATTCTAAAGGACTCAACACCACGCGACCACCTCTGTTCAATTGAACCAACTATGCCAGTTGAAAGATCTAAATGAGGATGCATCTCCAATCCCTAGACATCGATGCGTGGACTGTCACCAAAGATCAGTACGAATTACATATCGAGACGGACACCGAAAAATGGTCAGCCGATGAAAATAAGAAAGGTAACTTGAATGCCAAAGCTATGAATGCATTATTTTGTGCAGTTATAGGCAATGAATTCAATCGTGTGTCTCAATGCGAGACCACATATCAAATATGGCACACTCTTAAGGTAAGCCATGAGGGAACAAAAAAGGTAAAGGAATCTAGAATAAATATGTTATATTCTAAATTTGAGAGTTTTAAAATGGAAGAAGTAGAGAGTATTAGCAATGTTAATACTCGTTTCACTAACATCACCAATGAGCTTGAAGGTTTAGGCAAGAAAATTTCTCAATATGATCAGGAGATGAAAATAGTTCGATCACTCCAACCGAAATGGATGGTGTAATGCACATAAGTGGGATATACTAGGATGTGTGTATCTACTTGTATACATGTGGGTATCTGTTGGTGCTACTTGTCAATATGGTGTGCATTTGGATGCCTAGTATACTTGGATGCTTTAAATGGGTGTGTTTGAATCCTATTTATATGTGTGTACTATATATTTGAAGTGAGGTCTATAGCTATGGATATATGTAGTATCCTAGATATGTGTTGTGGATGCCTATTGGTGTGTAAGATCATGCTTATTGTTATTAGTAGTATTAGTAGTAGTAGTGTTATTAGTTTTATTATTATTAGTATTCTTATTCTTCTTCTCTTTAGGATGTCTTGTATGGTTATGTATATTATCATGTGGTGTGTATTATTAGTGTATGCTTGTAATATTAATGTAATTACTAAATGTGGTTTGTATTACTAATGTAGTACTAATGTATTCCTTTATATATGTTGCATGTGGGTAGTTTAGTGCTAAGTTGATTAAGAGGGGTGTTTGTGCATAATGGCGCACTTGTAATTAGGTGTAGGTGTGTGTGTAAGGTAAGAGGGTGTGTCCATAGTAGAAGGGCAAACTTGCAATTAAGTTTGGGTGGGTTTGTAGGGTAAGATGACATGTAAAGGAATGGCAAGCTTGTAAATAAATGAACCCAGGGGAGAAATATCTCCCTTTAATTAATCCTTTAAATCTTCTCTTCCTTTCTACATTCTTCTTTTTAATTCCTTTTCTTTTCATTTCATTTTCATCTCCCTCTCTCTTCCCCTTGGAGACGGGCCGAATTCCTCTCATCAAACAAAAAAAGGAAAAAAAGGAGAAAATAAAGAATGAAAGAAAGAAGGAAGAAGAAGAGGAAGAGGAAAAGAAAAAGAAGGGGTTTCTTAAGAAAGGTGGAGGCTTTGTGGAGAGTCTTGCAAGAGTTTTCATGGAGCTTTCATGGAGCTAGGAATGAGGGTTTTTGGAGGAGTTAAAGCAAGGATTAGATGTAGGAATCCAACTCCTACTCTTATGTCATGTATTCATGCGTGTAAAGCTTTCACCCTTGTTGCTTCTTAAATTCCTGCAGTCTGATAGCAACTTCTGTCCTTCATATCTGCTTCCATGAGTTGAAATGAATTCTGTAAAAATTACAGTCATGTAGCTCTTTAAATTTTACCTCATATTCATATATAATATGCCATATGCAGTTCAGTAATTAGGAGTAAAAATTTCATCCTTACAACATGTCTGAATTTCACTCAGTCTGGGCACAGTTTGAAAAAATTGAGCTCAGTCCCTACACCATAGAAATTAGAGTTCTTGGTCTCGTTGTAAAGTTAACAATCTGTTCTACAACTTTCTCCTAGTGCACGTTTTCGAGATTTTAACTGCAGCATGACTTGATATAGCAATTGTTACAGCCCTCAGAATCTGTCTGAAAAACAGATTCGAGAGGTCTCACCAAACAATTCACCATAAATCACCTAGTTTATATTTCTGCATTAAATTTTATATGTGAATCCGGCACTATCATATCTGCAACTTCCATTTATTGATTTTTGTCAAATTCACAAATAAAATGTATGATATCTGCATTTTTGTGTGGCAATCAGCACTTTTCCAGCAAGCTGCATTGATTAAGTGACATATTGAGATGTGTTTTGTTATTGATCTTAATTCCTCTATTAAATCTTAATGATGTTACATGAAAGAGAGTTCATTTGTATAACTTGACAATGGATTTACTAATTTATTAGTGGCCATGTTCATCATGCCCACCAAGTGTTTGTCAAAATGCTCCAATGAAAGTAAAGTGAGAAATAACCATTGATGCTTCAATGTCTTGAGTCATGCAACAAATTCTTGATGTTTGATGATGTGGTTTTCATTCATGTAGTTATTGTTGTTGTTATTATGACGTTGGTGTTGTTATTGATGTTGTTGTTGTGGTCACCAATTATTGTTGTTACTAATGATGTTGTTAATGATGTTTTTTTGTTATGATATATGGATATGAAAGGGAATGCACAAGGAGATGCATGTCCTAAGAATGTTGTGAAATGTGGAAAGGAAAGAATGGAAAGAAAGTGATATGGTCATGCCGACATGATGTTTCTTTCACATTGATGCATGTATGTTTTATCAGTAAATAAATGACTCAGTCCTCTTAAAGGAGGGTGACACGGGGTTTGGGGGAACCAAAGTAGTAGGTGGATATGAGGGATGGACCGTTTGTGGTTTGCACTCCTGACGTAGCCCATGAGGCGGGGAGTGGCGAATATAAGGAGGAATGAGGAAAGGGCTCCTTTGTTAACAGCATTGCACGCTTGGCTCAGTCCATATCATGTCTGGGGGAGTTCCAGTTCCACCCCAACTGGGGGAGGTCCAGTCCCAAAAGGGTCTTACCCACTACCTAGGTTCCAAAACGCTAACCAATGACTTGCTTGATTTGCTCTTCTATGCTCTTAAGTGTGTTCATACTTGTAATTTAATTGTTTAATTCCTCAGCTTGCAATTATTGTTGTTCGGTTATTATTGTAACCCCTTCCCTCGTACCCATTTTCAGTTTTATATACTCTTGTTGTCGTTGACTTGCCATGCCTTGTTTATTGCATTATCATGCATGTAGACGCATAGTAGGTAGTGGCATTTGAGGTGAAGTTGGATTTCCTACTAGGTCACGGGTTGATGTGCCCCACCGTTGACTTTTCAGGTATTCAGGTGTTGGAGTTGGTAGCTGATGGAGTTGGTGAAGAGCTGGGATTGTGGAGTTGTAGGATTGGGTGGTGAGCTGAGAGGAGAGAGATACAATTGTACTTTTGGGGTTCCTTTTAGTCTTGGGGGCTGATGTATGCTTGATGATGTATATTGGATGTGAGTAATATAGTTAGTGTTTCTTCTGTCCTTCAGTGTTGGTCTTTGTCTCTGTGTTGTTTTGTTTTATGTGTTGGTTGTTGGTTGCTTCTGGCTTAGGAACATTGCAGGTACTACCCCAGTAGTGCATAGTGGACCTGCTGGTACAATTGTATTCTTTCTCTTCTTCCTTCATAACATTCGCTGCTCTAGGATCACCTGGGACGGATTTGTACTTCCCGGGTATCCTGGGGAGCGGAGCGATACAGATGGGAAAGACCACCGCCATCCGAGAAGCACATAAATGAAGACCACCGCCATCAAAGAGATGATGGAAAATTTCATGGCATATGAGATAGAGTTAGAGGTAGATAAAAGGATCGAGGAAAAGCCAAAGAAGAAGAACTTGGCATTTAAAGGAAATGAAGAGAATTCAGACTCAGAATTCTTTGAACAAAAGAGAAATCACATTTATATTGAGAAAATTCAAGAAATTCCTCCGAGGTAAGTTCGACAAACGAAGATCTTGTTCTACTAATGATATTATTTGTTTTAGATGTAATAAAATAGGCCATTCGAAGAGATTACCCTTTGGAGAAAAATCACGTCCAAGGAAAAGGCAAAGAAAAGGAGAAAGATAGAAGACAGAATCACAAGGACAAAAGGTTCGTGAAGTGACGTCCCCCGGGTTTGCGCATGAGATGTGTGCAATGTATAATTGGGGGCATGAGATTTAAATATTTGTAACCGCAAGCGCACGGTGTTGTAGTGTGGCTTGGGGGTCGAACTCAGGGAGGCGTGGATGTGCTTGTGTCAAGAAGGATCAAATTCACCCCATGGGTGAGCTAGCCCGAATCGGATGATGGGTTATCATGAAAAATAAAATGCGAGGGATAAACAAAATAAAGGAAAACCCCGGGACTTTGGTTTCCACCCTATCGTGCGATTCTCGCCGATACGGCCTACGGGTAGGATAGCGATCAAAATTAGGGTCTAATGGTGAGACGTTGCCTCTGAAAGTGGTACCAGCGTCCCATGGGCCCGATATTTCAGTCGGTGCCCAGGATGATACGCCGGACTTCTCGGGTTCAGTCAGTGGGCACTCCCATGTCCATTAATACTGACTGACTCCGGGAGCACTAAGCTCGCAATGATAACTCCCAACGCCTCATCCTGCCGCTCCCGCGTGCTAGGATTCGACGTCTACGCTAAGGGCGTGAGCTATGGCTAGGGAGTCAACCGCCAAGTTTATTCCCCCTTGGCCCAACGGTCAAAGGCGGTCTTTTTCCCGCCGATGACAATAAAACACCCCGCTAACCGTTAGATTCCTAATCCCTATCGATTTTCTAGTCCTATGGACGCATCGGGGAGAGCCGACGAAGGGGTTTCCACCAAAATCCCAGATTTGGGAACTACTCACACATATTTAGTAAAAAGCAATCTAAATCGAAATCGACCGTTAGAAACATGATCGGGCGATTGAAAAGCAGTAAGAGCAATGCTAATAACACTATATTAAAGTTTAACAAAGATCGGAAAACTTACAAATATCTGAAAAATTACAGCCGTCAAGAGAGAGAAAAAACAGCAAAAAATAACAACTCTCGTTTCTGGAAAACCTAGGGGTCCTATATATAGAATACGATATCACCCGATCGGTTGAAAAGTCAACCGATCGGGTGACCTGCTTCGTTTCTTCGACAGCTCAGAATAGGACTTCACCCGGTCACACGGCACAGTCGGTTGAGGGTTGAAGCTGATCGGTTGGATCTTCGTGCCGTCGGGTGAATTGGTCGGTTGATCTCTCCGTGTCTTGGCTTTGGAGAATCGGCTACAGGTGAACCGATCGGGTGAAGGTCACCTGATCGGTTGGCATTCAGCATCAAATTCCATAGAGTTGGGGCGTTTGAACCGGTCTATGAACCGACCGGGTGACTTCGTGACTGCTCCAGCTTGTGTCCAGGTGGTGCACGCGTGCATCACCCGATCGGTTGGAAGTGACCAACCGGTCGGGTGAGGGGCTGAAAGATACGATCTTCGTCGTTTGACCCCCTGGATCACGCGTGACTCCTCCCGTTGCTCCGAGGACTCATGATATCGTCGTTTTATGTACCCTACACCGGTAAACTCCTGTAAAATACGAAAAACACAGAAAAGTGAAAGAAAACAAGAAAACACGAGAAAACGAATACAAGACGACGGTAAATGGCGGAAAAACACGGAAGAAAACGTGCGTGAATACATGAAATATAAATACACATCAAAATCCCCCAAGCTGAACTCTTCCTCGTCCTCGAGGAAGACGAGTGAGAGTAGGAGCTCAGAGGGAGAAAATAGAGAGAAAGAGAGAAAAAGAGAACTCTATATCCTAGATCGCCCGTTAGGGCCAACAAAACCAAAAACGACACACCAAGAAGACAAACGCCAAATCACATCACTAAACCAAGGAATACGAGTCCAGACAAGTGCCATGGGCCCACGCGGTGAAGTGCGAGTGAGTGTGATCGTGTGCTAGCAGTCGGTGTCACTATTTACGATGTGCAATAAAGCTCGATATACACAAATCCAAGAAATGACCTAAATATCGATTCGATTCGAATTAAGCGGTGAATATAAAGCTCAAGCATGCATGAGAATAGAGCGGGAATCGAAACATATCATGCGTCAGGGACTCCACAACTAGGGTTAAGGAAATCACCACACTATAGCCTAGATAATACCTAAAAAGTTCATAAGCCAAGTGTTTTCGAAAATGATGGGGGTTGAGATGGTGTGGAGTAGAACACTCGGTGCAAACTCTCGCCTTCCCTTTATTCTCGGTAAGTAGGAAAATATTCACACTCATATATTTTTTTGGGTTTTGGATATATGTATTTTTTTTGGCTTTTTGGCTATACAATTTTTTTTCTTTTCTTTTCTTTTTGGGGTTTTCTTTTCTTTTATCTTTTTTTGGATTTTTGGGCTTTTTGGCTATACACATGTGTACTCTCCCAAGTGGGAGAACGGTACACGACGAGGAGATTTGCACCAAGTAAAACAAAAAAGAAACGGAATCTAAACACTTGGGCAAAGGAAACTTCTCGCTAATTAGAGCATGGGCTAAATGGGTTATCCTAGTCCTTAATTGTGGAATCCCGACACATGCGAAGTGAAGTATATGATATATATATATATATATATATATATATATATATATATATATATATATATATATATATATATATCATGCAGAAGCAGACAGGAGAAACAAATACCGCATATTCAAATCGAAGGATGATAATGTAGGGGTCATTCCTGGACAGGTATATAAAGTAAAATCACAAAGTAGAAGCACACCAAACAGCTAGGCACGACGCACGACTCACAAAAAGCTAAGTGGACCCACGATGCATGAAATGCAAGAGGACTCGATATCCTAGGGTTAATGAATGTGATTATCGATGCCATGCTAGGTGTGTGTGATTTTGTGGCAATTCATCATAGGGTTCATCTCTAGGAGAAAGAGATAAAAAGAAGAAAAGAAAAAGAAAAATAAAAAGACGGAGAAAAACGACTCAAATAACGAAGAAAAAGAAACAAATGACGCACAGAGTGCGACTCCCCCAAGCTGAAACTTGCATTGCCCTCAATGCAATAGAATTAAATATGGGAGGGCAATGAATATGGGGGGAATACGCTCAGATACAAAAAGACACGAAAGACAAGAAAATCACACAAACGCGACTGAAAATACGAATAAAAATAAAAAGCACACCACATGACATATAAACAGAAAATAAAATAAAATAAAAAAGGAAAATCACACGACACGACAAATAAACAAATACACAAAGAAAAACGAAACACGACAGCACACCGAGAAAATTTGACTTCCCCCAAGCTAGACATGACAATGCTAGCAAGATGATAAGATCGTGAAAATGCAGAGATATGCAAGGGGGAGGTTAGAAAAAGAAAAGAATGGAAATAAAAATAAAAGATAAAAAAGGGACTCGACACGTGAATGGGTCCTCCCCCTAGCAGTGGTAAAGCAGGGCCCCCCAAAGACAGATGGGCACTAAAAATAGGAGGAGGCAAAAGCTGGATGGGAAAGTATCAAGCAGAGGCACCACCCTCTGGGGGTGGTGATGGGGGCCTGTGCTGAGGAATAGGAGTGGTGGGGGGTGGGATGCAAAGCTCGGAGACATCAGGTGGGGTCAGTGCGAATGTGACGAATGAGGCTTTGAAGGACGGTCAGGTCACGCTCGACTGACTGCTGAGTTGCCTGACCACCAACTCCTGCTAGGAGGAGCATGGACATGAACCGGTCGGCTTGGTCATCGTCATGGAATGACACCTCGTATTCGGCATCGCCAATGTAAACGTGGTCAGAGGGGCATGGGGTGGTGGATGAATTGGTGGCGGTGGTGGGTTGGGTGGAGGATTGTGTGCGACGAGTGCGTCGGGTGGGTCTAGGGTTGGAAGTGCTGGCGTCGGTGGGTTTAGCACGGCGAGGAGGCATTGTGCAGGAGTCGTGTGTGTGAGTGAGTGTATGCAAAATACGATGAATACACACTAACACGGCAGACGAGGAAGATGAAATTCTTGGGCAAACTAAAAAAATTGAGCTAAGGAGCGAGGTTACCCAATTGAGATGAAGATCGTTGCTCGTAGACGCCCCAACGCGACGCAACAAGAACACGTGTGAAGCCGCGGCGACCCCTCTCAGCAAAATTCAAAATGGGGGGGGGGAGAATGGGCGAAAATTAGGGCTTGAGGCGGGCGAAATCGAAGAGGAAGGGGGAGAAATCGATGGAGAGATGGAAATGGAGAGGGGAGAGATCGATTAGGGTCGGTTAAGAGGAAGAACTAGGTCGGGCGATGGCGGAGGAGTCGAAATGGCGATCGGAAATTTGAAATCAGGCGAGGGCGGAACAAACGGGTGGAGGGCGGCTATATATAGGTTTTTAAGTCGAACCGATCGGGTGAAATGTCACCCGATCGGTTGACTTTTAGGTCGAGATTATTGCTGAAAGTTGGCGACAGGCTACCCGATCGGGTGAAGGTCACCCGATCGGTTCGTCGCTTCACACTATTTCCTGAGAGTTTGGCGTTGTTCACCCATTCAATCAATCGGTCATGCTTCTCTTCACCCGATCGGTTGACAAAGTCTGAAAATTTCCCGAGACTTCAGCCCCAGTTCACCCGGTCTGCCAGCCGGTCTCGCATATCTTCACCCGATCGGTTCGTTGAGTGACTGATACGGCCAGCAGCTGATACATCCCAACCGATCGGGTGAGTTATTGATCGCGCCCCGGTATGCACACACACCCAGGACAAGCGACTCGTAGTCTTACCGCAAGCGCACGGTGTAGTGGCGAGTAGGTATCGAACTCAGGGAGGAACAATGACAGTGTCTACTTCTAATCACCTAGCTATCAAAATGGTCGAGAATGATTTGGGGTAAAATTGTCACAATCGTTCGAATGTCGGTAGAAATATCAATAAAATAAAGCACCTAGGGATAGGAAATCCCCGCTACGGACCGTATCTCATCGTTGTGATTCGTAGGTTATATCATTGCTAGACTTGAATTTTAGGTGAACAAGTCGTAACTAAATGTAGAACCAAGCTCACGCTCTCGCGCTATTGTCGGTCTATAGCGAACCTAGGTCAGGGCCCAATCTATTGCAAACCCTAACCTAAGCCGCTAGCATGAAGAATGACATCATCGTTCAACCGTATCTCGAGCCCACTCTCGTGAAAACTCGAGCTACGACCTAGGTTGAGATAGTTCCTACCCGTCCAATCTCTTGCAAACGGATATTGGTATAGAAACACGATTAAAAGTCCTAGCTTTGGCCCAATCTCTTGCAAACCAACTCTAGAGAAGTCCAATCGTAAATCTAAATCGAATTTCTTGGGCTTCCTATCAATTGGGACCCAATCTCTTGCAAATTCCAATCGATATGAATCCCTAGCCATTCGTAATTAATCAATCCCAACCTAACCCTAATCAATTCTAGCAAGGACTTCACCAATTCATCACAATTTAGAAATAGGGTTCATAGGGTTCATCCCTATGCCCTAAGACGATAAAAATACTCACTAATCATCATGCAATTCATAAGAAAATCAATGACAAATTTAGCACAATTCATTGCAATAGAGAAATTATCAACAAAAATAGAGTTTTTGATAAGAAAAGAGACAAACCAATGAGAACCCAATAGCATCCAACAAAAATAACCTTTCAATCTCCAAGAGAAAATCTAAATCTAATGATCTAAAAAGCTCTCTAAAAAGGCTGCAAAAAGTATCAAAAAATTCTCCTAAACTAGGGCAAAAACTGGGTTTAAATACCCCTCAAAATCGCCCAAAAATCGTGACAAAAATGCCCCTGCGCAGCCCAGAAATCGCAGTTTACGCAGCAGGCGGGGCGGCTCACTCGGCCGAGTGACAAATGTCACTCGACCGAGTGACAAACCCTGTACATTTACAGTAAGTTGGGACTTTTCGGGGGTCTGTCTTCGGAAGTGACTCGACCGAGTGGCTTTACGCACTCGGCCGAGGGGCATTCAGTACTCGGCCGAGTCGGAACCGTCAAAAGCATGTACATTTTCAGTAAGTCGGCCTTTTTTGATGGTGGATTTTCCATGTCACTCGGGCGATGCGATCTTCATACTCAGCCGAGTGGGATATCGTCCCTCGGCCGAGTGCACGCCCAATTCCTTCTGTGGTGCGTGTCTGGTCTGGTCGGCCGAGCGGTCTTCTTGCATCGGCCGAGTGGGTACTTCACTCGGCCGAGTGAGATGCTGCAAATGCCCATTCTTCACCTTTTCGCTTCCTCGTCGCTCCTACGATGTTCCTTCTTCTTCCACTCGTCTTCCATCGTCGAATAGCCCTGAAAAGAGCTTTGGGTGACACTCCGAAGTGGGTGCAAATCCTCTTGATCTCAAAATCACTCCGAATCGCTCCATATCTCCTGAAATACGACAAAAACAAGAAATCGTGAAAAGCATCGCAATATTGTCGAATAATAGTGAAAAACGCGATATGAGCGATCAAAGTGGCATGCAAACATGCAGAAAAAGGGTGTAAAATACGGAGTGATCAAAATCCCCCAAGCTTACCTCTTACTCGTCCTCGAGGAAGATGAGTAAAAAGCAAACCCGATGGGCAAAATAATGGAAAAGAAGGAAAATAAAAATAAAAATAGAATAGAAAGCGAAGAAGGGGGGTGCTAGATCATTCTTCTCAGGACGTGGGTTTTGCTTACTCATATAACATACATCGAATATAAAACACACGTCAAAGACTTTTATCTCGATATCATAGTATAATGATGCATTCGAAATAGAAAACCCCAAAATATCAATATAGCATGAAATATGGAATCATTCTAGGATTAACATCGTCTGAAGTATCTAAAGCGGTATGCATAACCATAGATCACACACTTTTCAATTGAATGCTTTCTATAAGGAGTATAAGAGATATCACACGATGTGGAATAGTAAGAATAGAAAAGTATGGTTTTCATGAAATGAATGCTAAGTGTCGATTTCTGGATTTCGTGAAACTTTAGCAATCTCACCGAGTATAGAAGATTACTTAGCCTAGGTTGTCATGCACCGTCAAGTAGTCACTCTCTCACACATCATTGGATCCTCTCCCCCAAGCTTATCCATAAGCGTGGTGGCATAAACAAATCAATATGTACATTCCCCATTTCTTTTGAAGCTCCAAAATAAGTAAAAATAAAACAAAAGAGGGAAGAAAGAGAGAAAGAGGATGAGATGGGATCGTTTACAAACTTCTTTTCTCTTTTCTTTTCCTTTTCTCAATTTTCTCCTCTCTTTTTTCTTTTTTTTCTTTTTTTTTGAATAAACATATATACATAAGTGATCCCAAATCAAAAGAGAGAAGGATATACATGTATATATTTTTTTCTTTTTGATTTTGGGGATTTGGAGCATGAAAATTAATAGCAGGGGAAATGCCGATAATAGACTTGCTAAGGGGAGGATTCACCAATGAATTTTAAGTAGAGAAATAATGCTCAAGATATGTGGAGAAAGAAATCAATGTATCACTCGGTTCACTCTATAGGACGTGCATGACAACTTTCAGCAGAGTAATATAATCTACTCAGTCTAATCTCAAAAAGTAAACTAGTCCAGATATATCACCCTAGCAAACATTCAATCAACCTGAAAATGAAGCGTACAATTCATGCAATAAGAAGTGATATGAGAGAGGAAAGCAGTACTCCAAATATAAGCAATCAATGCGTGAAGCTTGGTGTGTTTTCTATGATAAGCATACATATGAATCATCAGACATCAGCTAATAACAGAATTTCATCCATATTCATACAGAAAAAGAGTGGGTTACTATTTCAAATGCAAAGCAAAACATAGCATATGATATCTGAAACAAAAGATATGACATGACAAAATAGCATGCACATAGAGATAAGCTAACACCACGTCATCATCATCACAGAAAAATCATCTCTAGCAAAAGATGAAAGAAACAAGGATAAAAGAAAATAGAACTATATACACAATGCAGCACACTCAAAAAAGATAAGAAAACGTGATGCATGATAAAAAATGAAAAAGTGGTGAAAATAAGTGCAAAGGTGGAAAGAAAACGTGAGAAATCAAAAATAAAGGGCGGTAAAAAATAAAAAGTGTGAGAACTCACTCCCCCAAGCTGAAGTGCACAGTGTCCTCAATGTGCAAAGTGTGGCACACCGAGAGACGTGAAATGGGTGGGGTGGTTGAGGATGCATGCATGATAAAAAAAAGAAAAAAGAAAAAGAAAATAAGATGTGAATGAATGTGATGCATGCAAAGATCAGTATGGTGCAGATATAAGTGTCCCCAAAAAGTCTCTCCCTCACTCCCAAAAAGGTACAAAAAAGATATGATCAGGAAGGCACCAAAATAATACGTGGAGGAGGGGGGCAGAAAATCACCAGGCCCAAGAACAAACGGGCAGCAAAACGACAAAAAATATCAGAGGCATCAAGAGTGTGCCTAAGCTGGTGGTGGCGCTGCACCAGCACCGTCCTGTGGCGGAGGAGGTGGTGGAGGTGGTGGGCGTGGTGGCTGCTGGGAGGGTGTGGGTGGTGGAGGCAGACGCGCCAGAATCTGATTCAGGCAAGCCTGAATACTGGGAAGGATGGTGATGCGGGTCTGCACAGCGCTGACCGTGGTGGAGAGAGCCCTAAGTCTCCTCGAAGTCCACTAACAGCCCCCTCAAGAGCACGAATGCTCTGAACTAGAGTGTCTGGGGGTGGTGGAGCGGAGGGACGCACAGGTCTAACAGGGGAGGTGCGGGGCTGTCTCTGGCGGGCAGTGTAGGTGACGGGGCCAGTAGGAAAGTGTGGAAGGGGTGCTGTGCGCACTAAGGGATGCCCAGCCTCGGTGTGAGGCTGGAACGTAGGCTGGGTCGAAGCAGCAGCAGCGGTGGAAGTCAAAATGGGCGACGAGGCAGCAGGAGAGGTCAGTGACACAGACGTGGGGACAGAAGTCACGACACTCTCGATAAAGACAGCGGCAGTGGGGTCAGACGGGCCAACGGCCGGGGTGGCCGTGGAAAAAAGTGAGGACAGAACCGCCACTGCGACGGTAAAGGAGGTCTCGCCGCTCTCTAAAATGGTGGTGAGATGCTCGAGGCTCAGACAGGTGATAGGCTCGACGGACATAGGCTCGATGGTGGTGGTGGCTCAGCTAAGGTGCTCCCGACACTGACAGACGTGTGGACAGAAGTGTCGGGAGGTGCAGACAGTGCAGGTGCAGGCTGAGGGATCACTGGGTCAACAGGTGGTGCAGGGGGTGCCTGCTCAGCATCCTCAGGCTCAAGCACGTAGGCAGTGGGGATAAGGAGATCCATCGCTGGAATCCAGTCCCCGTGAGCCGGTCCAATGTGTGTCCGAGCGGGGCTCGGAAGAACCATGTATTCAGCACTAAAGGGACAGTGCAACCACACCCAGTGCTGGCAGCCGTGGGGACGAATCATCTTCATCCGGGCCATAACATCTATGGAAAGTGCGGTGGGGCCCGGAGGTCGACGCAAGTCGTCAGGTAGGTCCACGTCGGTCATAAGGGCCAGAAGTGTGATCAGACCGCCGCAACAAATTGGTGAGCGCGCGCTCACCAAAATGATGATGCGGTCTAAAAACCAACTAGCAATGTCAATCTCGACGGCGAGGACCAGGTCATCGCTACCTTTATCTAGAACCCTAGGGCGAGTCATCGCGTAGAGCATGTAGAGCTCTGGCGTAGACATGGTCCCGGGCTCGTACCTCGCTAGGAAAGTAGTCGCCATGAGGCGCTGTGCAATGCGGAGGCAGGGGTGCAGGATAGCTGAGGCATTGGCCCTACTAGGGTCAAAGGCAAGTGGGGATCCCGTGATCCGTGTCCAGAAGGTGGAGGTGTCGAACGACAGGGGTGGGATAAGTGTGGGAGCGTAGGCTCGGTCAGGGTCAGGGACGACGGGCCACTGGAAGAATGCTCTAAGCATGTCGAGAGTGATCTCACACTCTCGATCCATCAAACGGAACGAGCATCCTCCAGGGGTCCGGTCAATAGAACTGAGGACCTCTAGTGTCGGACGGATGTAAGTATCCGCCGACACCGACAAAAAATCACGCCATCCCACGTTGTCGTACAACGTGAGAAGCCCCTCGAGTACCCCTAGGTGGTCTAGGTCAGCTAGGTGTGCAAACCTAGAGGGTACTATCGAGCGATGGCTAATACGCTCGAATCTGGCACGGTGTGCGTCATTTCGAAACGTAATCCCCATCGGCCCAACGGCGGGAGCGGGAGGAGGGACAGGATCAGCAGGGATCGGCTGTGTAGGTGGCGGTGGCAGTGGCAGGCTAGGTGGAGGGGAGTCCTCCCTAGCGTGAGAGGGACCGGGATCATCGGTCCTCTTCTGCTTCGAAGAGGCTCCCCGTGTACGTGGCCTAGTGCGCGGCGGCATGTGTGCCGCAAGACGTGTCCCAACCAAATAAATACAACGACGTGCTAAATGATGTAACGAGTGTACCTGAACACGCCGCGAGAGCAATAAGTAGTGTGTGCGAAGAGACGCCTCCGCCGCGAAGCTCAATGCGCGTCCAAAAACTCCCCAAAGCTCCCCCAAGCTAGCCTGCAAATCAAACGATCAAATTAGCGAATAATATTCAATATGTATGGGGGAGATGGGGGATAATAGATAAATACAAAAATTAATTTCAAAATCGGGCTAAAAACACGTGTGGATTGGAGAAAAAGGCAAGAAAATTGGATTTGGGGCAAAACCGAGGGATTACGGCGAAATGGCGGCGGCGCCGACGATGACCGCCGGCGAGGTGCTCGGCCGGTCGTCGGCGGGTCGGCTGCGGGTCGATCTCCGGCGGGTGGTGGCCGGCTCGGGTGAGGAAGAGTCAAATCGGGCGACGGGAGGCGAAGCGACTGCGGCTCAGGAGATAATTTGGGATTTTTTTCGTTTCGATTTTCGCACAGCCCGCAGCAGCTATATATAGGAATTGTTACGACTCGGCCGAGTGATGATGTCACTCGGTCGAGTGGCGTAAACGAAAAAGTTTGAAAATTTTCCTCGCCACTTACGACTCGGCCGAGTGGCTTTGCTTCACTCGGCCGAAGGGAGAAACTCCACTCGGCCGAGTGGCTCTGCCACTCAGCAATTTTTTTAAGCTAGGAGGGTATCTGTTTCACTCGGCCGAGTGACTAGTCACTCGCCTGAGTGGCAATTAAAACTAAAACTTACAGAAATTAACAGAGAGTTGGTCTGTAGAAACTTCCCTGATTGGTGCTCCACTTGGCCGAGTGGAGTCTTTGCTCGGCCGAGTGGCATAAGCTACTCGGCCGAGTGATGTGCTGTTTTCTACATCGGCTCTCCGTTTTCGCTCTAGTCTCTGTTTTTCTTCCTCCAGTCTGTTTCTTCCTCCTCCTAAGGCCTGAGCGCGTTCTTGGAGCGCTCTTCCTTGCCTCGATCATCCTCCATATGATTGATCTCCCTTTCTCCTTCTCCTGTCATGAAAAATAGGACCTGTTGTCACGATTTTCATGGACATAAGACTCTAAACACTAATAAAAGTTTAAACCAAAAATGAAAATCAAATAAAAATAAAAATAATGCAAAAACCGTAGGGTTGCTTCCCGACAAGCGATCGTTTAAGGTTATGAGCTTGACCCCTTTAGATATTCGTTTAGCTCGCGATATTGGGCGCACACGAGATGCGCCCGTCGAACTTGTCGGGAAGGCCGCTTGGATTTAGGTCGTGATGATCATCAGTCTTCCTCGATGCACCCTCATCATGGGTAATGTTGGGGGATAAGTCCCCCAAGCTAGAGTTTGTTCCTATCTTCTTCTTGGCCGGTGACACCGATCTTCCATTCGGTGGAGCTTTCTTCGGATTCTTGGCCTTTGAGAGCTTGCAAAGCTCTCGTATTCTTGCGACATCAGCGTCGCCTTCATCACCATCCGTGGAGCTATTTGGAGGGTCCTCCAACTTCTCTTCTTCACCCAAAGCTTGGCCTTCTTCGAAGCCATCGTCATGGAGAGCACCAATAGAGTGGGGGATTGTTTCTTCAATCACTTCATCGAGGAGATCCACATAATCTAACTCCTTGTGATAGGGCATATGTTTCATGGCCTTGGGTATGTGAAGCTCGACCTCTATGTTCCCGACATTCAAGGATAGAGTTCCTTCACGCACGTCGACGATAACACCGGCGGTTGCAAGGAACGGGCGTCCAAGTATGAGCGAAGTGTCGCCCTCTTCCTTGATGTCCATTATGACAAAATCACAAGGCAAGCATATCCCTCCCGGAACTTGGAGTGGAATATTCTCTGCGATCCCTACCGGCCTAGTAATCCGACCGTCCGCAAGTTGAATTCTCATGTCGGTCGGCTTCAAGTCGGTGCCCGTGTTCAATTTTCGGAACATACTAAGGGGCATAAGGCTCACACTCGCGCCCAAGTCAACTAGAGCTTTTTGCAAAGGGACGCCTCCTAGTGTGCAAGGGATGCGAAAACTCCCGGGATCCTTCAATTTCGTCGGCTTCTTCTCCTTCCAGGTAAACCAAGTTCCTTGTTACGCAAGCATGATTTTTTCCTTCATTTTCTTTCCCGAAATCAAGTCCTTCAAGAACTTCGCATAAGACGGGATCTCAACAATTGCATCTAAGAAAGGAATATTGAGGCTTACTCCCTTCAAGTATTCTAGGAACTTGGCGAGCCTTTTCTCTATCTTGGCTCTAGTTAGCCGTTGTGGAAACGGCACCGGTGGCATGTAGCGGCGCTCATCAAGTGGCTCCACCACTTTAGAATTTCCTTCTCCAATCGGCTCCTTTTGGCTCTCCTCTTCAATTGCCGGTTCTTTTTCTTCCAAAATTTCCACCACGGGTTGCTTGCTTTGGGTCATAGCAGGAGTGGTATCCTTCCCGCCCCTTGTTGTAACCGCAACCACCGCATTGATGTGCCCGGTGTTGCTCCTTGGATTGGGCTCGGGTTGAGCCGACAATTGTTGGGCGTTCTTGTTGAGCAACGCAAGTTGCTCTCCAAGTTGAGCGACAACGATACTTAGGGAATCTTGTCCCACCATCAACTTAGCATTTATCTTTCTCTGCTCCACCATAAATTCCTCCACCCTAGCTTCATGGTCCGATCGTGGTTGAGCTTGAGGTGGGTTGGGAGCTCTCTAACCTTCGTTGTACCCGGGGGGTCTATATGGTCCCGTTTGTTGCCTTGGCAGGTAATTTTGTTGCGGTGGACCCCTCGGTTGATACTAAGGTTGTGATAGTGGAGGCCGATCTTGAGGAAGTTGTTATAGCGGCGGGTTCAAAGAACCATCATTATTTGCATATGAAAAGCTCGGATAGTTTCTAGCGGCCGGGTTGGCCCAATATCCGGAGTTCCCCGCAACATATTGTACTTGCTCCAAGGCTCCCTCTCCATTGTCCCCTCCTACATACATGGCTTGAGATTGGTCTTGCCAATCACTCATATTGGTTACCGACGTAGATGTAGAGGGTGCTCCATGTGGCTCGGTGATATATTTCTCTAATCTCTCCACCACCTTGTGGAGAGAGTCAAATTTGTTTGAAAGCTCCGCTACGGCCATGGCCTCATATATACTAGTGGGCTTCAAGGAGGAAGAAGAATAACCTCGCTCATCGCCCCATTGTTGGTTATTAGAGGCCATCTACTCTAATAAGTCCGTAGCTTCATCCGGGGTCTTTGATAGTATGGCTCCATTGGCGGTTGCGTCAATAATTTGCTTCGTGCCCGGTTGGAGTCCATTGTAGAAACTGTGAACAAGCTCCCAATCTTCTATAATGTGATGGGGGCATTGATGTTGTAAGTCCTTGAAGCGCTCCCATGCTTCATAGAGGGTCTCCTGCGGTCCTTGCTTAAAGGACATGCGAGCACTCCGTATCTTCACCGTCTTGGAAGGCGGGTAGAATTTGTCAACGAAGGCACTCGCCAACTCATCTTAAGTGGTGAATGTCCATTTCGCCTACGTCCTCAACCAATATAAATCTTTATCCTTGAGTGTGAAGGGGAAGAGTCGCAATCGGATTGCATCAACGAAAACGCCCGGCATTTGGAAGGTGCCGCCCTTGGACAAGAAAAGCTGGATGTGATAATGCAGATTCTCATGGTAGTTCCCATGAAATGGGTCTTGTTGCATCAATACAACCAATCCCGTCTTTAGCTCAAAATTCTTGTCCGTCGCTAGTTCCGGCATGGCGATGGATGATGTGGTGGAAGAAGTCTTAGGTCGAAGCCTAGCTCTAATGGATATGATCCTCGCCATACATGCGGCTAGCTCCTCCGGTGTCTCCGCACGGTTCTTACAATTGTCCTCCGTAGCGTGCCTTCTCTCAGCTCTGATCCTCCTCAAGGTACGTTCGATCTCCGGATCAAATAATATTTCCTCGGGGTTCGCCGTAGATCTCGTGTACATGCAAAGAAAAACAGAGTTTCAAAGGAATTGTTAGCACGAATAAGGAGTAAAAAGATAAAAGTAATAAAAGAAAAAGAAGACACTAAGTAAAGAGAATAAAACACTGTCGCCTCCCCAGCAACGGCGCCAAAAACTTGATCGCGCCCCGGTATGCACACGCACCCGGGACACACGACTCGTAGTCTTACCGCAAGCGCACGGTATAATGGCGAGCGGGTATCGAAATTAGGGAGGAACAATGACAGTTTCTACTTCTAATCACCTAGCTATCAAAATGGTCGAGAATGATTTGGGGTAAAATTGTCACAATCGTTCGAATGTCGATAGAAATATCAATAAAATAAAGCGCCTAGGGATAGGGAATCCCCGCTACAGACCGTATCTGATCGTTGTGATTCGTAGGTTATATCATTGCTAGACTTGAATTTTAGGTGAACTAGTCGCAACTAAATGTATGTCACGCCCCGCTTCCCAAAAACATGGAGGCGAATCGTGAGAAGGTCCGCTCAGACTTGAAGCTACAAAGCTGCAAGTCCGATAAGCGTCAAACAACATTACATGGCAGGTCCTTACAACGCGAAACGAAACAAAGATAATAAAAGGAAATGCGACAAAAGATAAATCTTAGAATATCCATAACAATAAACTCCAACATCGCAGAAAAGCCATCAGGCTAAAAGAAAAGAGTCTAAAAGAGGCCCCAGCATGGCCAACAAAAGTACAAAATACAAAAGCAAAGTAATGGTGCTACGCACCGACAACTAACAGCAACCTAAAGCAAAAACAACTCAAATCAGTCTCTAAAACTGGTCACCGGTGTCCACAAACTCCTCGTCAAACGTAGGCTCCGGCTCAGCGTCAGCAAACACCTCGTCCTCAGCTACGGTCTCTGGCTCAGGGTCTAACATGTGACACCCAAAAGAGCAAGGGGCACATGTCAGCAAGTCTAAAAAGACTTGTGCAAGGAAACTGAAAGTAAAGCAACCTAGCAGTTCTAGCATGATGCAATGACATGGCAGTTAAAGTATGAGTGCAACAGGTAAAGTAAAGTACAACAAGCAACTAGCCTGGCATGGCAAGAGTAGCAAACTACTATCATTCACAAGTCACATTTTCATGTCGTGCACAGAGTTCACGCCCTACAGCTGAAGTGGCTGTACGGGCACACTTCTACGCTGAGTGGTCGCTCAACCCTACCCCTCCACGTGTATCGAGCCAGGGCCTTACCCCCGAACATGATGCTCGCTTCTGGATCACGAGCCAGGAAGTGTTTTTGGCATAGGGGTGCACCTAGCTTGGACAAGCAAGTACAAGTATGTAGCGTGTGCTACGAATGCAACATTCAATGCATGGATGTCATGACATGACAAGTAGTAAAGCGTACAGGTAAGGAATTTAAACATGGCAGTTAACAATGCATGAATGACTTGGCAGGGTGACAGATCTAGCTTCGTTGTCAATCTAGATCTCAAAGTTGCCTCTAGACAGCTATCATTTCACTGTCTAGTCTCTTTTACGCTAAAAATAAGGAAGTGGCCTAAAAACATGGCCCTACGCAAGAGTTGGCAAGTTTCACTTGCCTGCAAGTCAAACGTCTGAATACACCGTCCAAAAGAGTCCAGAGTCCAATTCTACCTATGTGCACAAGTCCACCGGCCTACATCCATTTTATTAATCTTTGATTAGTGAATTTAAAACACTTTGAAAACATCGATTTTTAGTCTTGATTAACAGGCTGAGGGTTGGGGGTCCTAAGTGTGCAGATCGTTACCTCAACACGACGCGAAAGCTACACTGGCGTCGGGTAGCGACGCCAGGGGTTGGAATAAAAGAACGCGCTCCGAGTCCTGATTCCAAAATAGATTCCTCGCTCGAATAATCTGATCAGCAACCGGAGCAACGAATCCAGATTCCAAAGCTAGCACGTGCGACGACGGGCTACGACGTATCGCAACATCGTAGGCGGCAAATCCTCGAAGAGAAAGCACCTAGGTGGGACCCACAGTAGTGCTAGGGGCCAATGGGGGACCCACAACACCTCTGGAGGCCCACGTTGGCAAGCGATGCGACGGATGCGGGGTTGCGACGAATGTCTCTCGGTCAGACAGTAGCCGCTGCGGGGGTTTGGCTCGGTCAGACACGACGGGCGGCTGTGCAGCGCTGTGGGGTGCGATGCGGGGGTCGGTCTCTCGGTCAGAGCGGGTCGGTGCGGGGAAAATCTTCGGTCGGGTGCTACGGAGCGGGCGTTGCAACGTTGCAACGTTGCAACGGAGCGGATGCGGGTGGGCGCTTCGGTTTGACCGAGAAATGCCCTCGGTCGGTCACGGAGCGGTGCGATGCAACGAAGCAGGGCGATGGCGCGGTGCGGAGCAGCTGTGCGATGCGGAGCGGGCGACCGGTCAGACCGATGGGGTCTCTCGGTCAGGCACGGGCGAGGCGGAGCAACGGTGCAGCGGTGCGGAGCGGGCGTTTGTGCGGGCGGGGGCCTCGGTCGGTGCGGGGAAAACCAAGGAAATTCCTCGGTCGGTGCGGGCGGCGGCTGTGCAACGTTGCGACGAATCGGCGCAAGCGAGTTTTTGGGTTTTGGGAGCGACTAGGGTTAATTTCTTGCAAAAATAGGTCTTCCTAGGGGTTGTTTATATAGTGTAGAGGGGTTGACTTGGTCTAGGGCTAATTCTAATAGGATTAGGAATTAAAAATAATTTAAAATTCAAATCTCTCCTTCTCAAACCCATACATGGCTAGGGTGCGGCCAAGATGAGCTAAGATTTGGCTCAAAAATATTTTGAAGTATTATAAACTAATAGAAATTTTATTTGGTCGAAAATAATTTAAAACTTGGTATTTAAAAATATTTAAAACTTTGCTAAAAATATAAAATAGGTCAAATGAACTCCAAAAATTGTGAAATAAATATTGAGGTGATCGGGACGACGAGAGGAAGATAACTAAGAAGACGGTTCACAATTTCGACGTCGAACGACGAAACTAAAAATAGAAATGTCTCACGTCAAAAGTGAAAATCACAACGTCTCTTCGAATAAGATCAAATCGTGGGAAAACGACCCGAGAAATGTCGTTCCAAATTAGTGCCACAATTTAATACTCTCAGAGACGTTCACAACAACATATCACACCAAAGTGTTCACAACCAAACAAAGTCTAAAATAAATACATGCACAGTTAAAAGCACGTGCATGAACAAAGTACAACAAAAACAGACCGTTACATCCTCCCCACCTTAGAAATGATTCCGTCCTCGGAATCAACATCAAGCACTGCTCGTGAAAAGGTGCGGGAAGCGCTCTCTCATGTCATCCTCTCGCTCCCAGGTGGACTCCACAGGGGAACCATGACGCCACTGCACTCGAACCAAGTCGACGGTCTTATTCCTCAGCTGCTTCTGCCGATGATCCAGAATCTCAACTGGCTGCTGATCATAAGACAGTTCCAAACGAACCGTGATCTCCGAGAAATCCACAGCATAGGACGGATCCCTAACGTATCGACGTAACTGTGATACGTGAAATACGTCGTGAACTCCCTCCAGTGACGGTGGCAACCCCAAGCGATAAGCCACAGCTCCAACTCTCTCCAAGACGTCAAACGACCCAATGAACCTCGGACTCAGCTTGCCTCTCTTCCCAAATCGGATAACTCTGCGGTTCGGAGAAATCTTCAGAAAGACATGATCTCCAGGCTGAAACTCCAAAGGCCTCCGTTTAGCATCTGCCCAATGCTTGAAACGGTCCTGCGTAATCCTCAGCTTCTCCTGAATGTTCCTCACAACATCCACGGCCTCCACGATCATCTCCGGTCGTAACAGCTCCCGATCTCCAATGTCATCCCAGCTCAGTGGAGATCGACATTTCTTCCCATATAGTGCGGCAAAAGGCGCCATACCAATACTCGCATGGTAGCTGTTATTGTAGGCAAACTCAACATGGTGGAGATGATCTTCCCAAGATCCCTTGAAGTCCAACATGCACGCTCTCAGCATGTCCTCCAAAATCTGAATCGTCCTCTCGGACTGGCCATCTGTCTGCGGATGGTATGCCGTGCTGAAACTCAGACTCGTACCCCAACTCTTCTGCAGACTCTGCCAAAACTGAGATATGAATCTCGTGTCTCTGTCCGACACGATACTCACGGGGACTCCATGAAGTCGTACGATCTCCTGCACGATTCACGTTACATCACTATCTAAACTAGGAAAATGAAATAAAATCGGAGAGTAAAAGAATTTACCTCCATGTATCTCCTCGCTAGTGTCTCAGTAGACTGTCCTACTCGGAAGGGAATATGTACGCGGATTTGGTCAATCGGTCTACGATCACCCAAATCGTGTCATTCTGCTTCGGACTCCGAGGTAGTCTAGTCACGAAATCCATAGTGATGTGTTGCCACTTCCACTCCGGAATCGGAAGCGGTTGTAGCAACCCTGTCGTACGCTGATGCTCCGCCTTTACCTGCTGGCAAACCAAACACTTGGCTACACTCCGAGCCACACTCCTCTTCATACCATGCCACCAATAGTTCAGACGAAGATCCTTGTACATCTTGGTCCCACCAGGATGTACACAATACGGCAAACTGTGTGCCTCCACCAATAATTCCTCTCTGATATCTCCAGCAGGCACACACAACCTGGCTCCAAACCTCAACGAACCATCCTCATGAATCAAGAAGTTAGTTTGCAGACCTGCTTCCACCTGCTCCCGAATCTTCACCAGCTTAGCATCTCCAGCCTGTCCAACCTTGATCCTATCCACGATCGTCGACTGTATCTGCATACTCATCAATGAAGAAGTCTCTCCAGGAAGAACAATCTCAATACCAGAACCGTAAAAATCCTGCTGCAATCTCCACTGCGAAGTCAACATCATCACCACTGGAAGTCTGCTCAGCGCATCCGGAACCACATTCACCTTGCCAGGGTGATACTGCAAATCAATCTCATAATCTGCCATAAGCTCTAACCATCGACGTTGTCGCATGTTGAGCTCCTTCCGAGTAAAAATGTACTTCAAGCTTTTGTGATCGGTGAAGATCTTCACCTTCTCACTCAGCAGGAAGTGCCTCCAAATCTTCAGTACAAACACGACTGCAGCCAACTCCAAATCGTGTGTCGGGTAATTCTTCTCATGAGCCTTAAGCTGACGAGAAGCATACGCAACCATGTGCCCATGCTGGTGCAACACACAACCAAGACCCTTGCCAGAAGCATCGCAAAAGATCTCGAATCCTCCACTCCGATCAGGTACAGCAAGAACAGGGGCAGTCATCAACCTCTCCTTCAGAACATTGAAAGTCCTCTCACAATCATCAGACCAAAAAATGGTACATCCTTCCGTGTCAGTCTGGTCATCGGCTCAGCAATCCGAAAAAAGTCCTTAATGAAACGCCGATAATAACCTGCAAGCCCAAGGAAACTCTGGATCTCAGATGCTGACTGCGGAACAGGCCACTCTTTGATAGCCTTAATCTTCTCGGGATCCACTGAAATTCCATCGCCTGACACCACATGCCCGAGAAAAGCAACTCTATCCAGCCAAAAATTGCACTTGGAATACTTAGCATACAAACGATGCTTCCTCAAGATCTCCAACACTGTCCTCAAGTGCGACACATGCTCTTCGTCCGACTTCGAATAGATCAGAATGTCGTCAATAAAGATAACGACAACTTGTCTAGAAAGTCATAGAAGATCAGATTCATTAGGTTCATAAAAGCTGCAGACGCATTGGTTACATCGAAGGGCATAACCACGAACTCGTAGTGACCATACTTCGTCCTGAATGCTGTCTTCGGGATGTCTTCCTTCTTCACCTTGAGCTGATGATAACCACTCCTCAGATCCAACTTAGAGAACACCCTCGAACCTCCAAGCTGATCAAAAATATCATCTATACGTGGCAATGGATATTTATTCTTGATGGTCATAGCATTCAGCTCCCTGTAGTCCACGCGCATGTGACGCGAACCATCCTTCTTCTTTACCAGCAACACCGGTGCTCTCCACGGAGACACACTAGGGTTGATGTAACCCTTCTGCAAAAGATCATCCTGCTGTCTACGCAACTCCTCCAACTCTGCTGGTGCCATACAATACGGAGCCTTCGAAATAGGCTGCGCTCCCGGAATAAGATCGATCGAAAACTCGAGCGCTCGATCGAGTGGCAGTCCAGACATCTCCTCGGGGAAGACGTCATCGAATTCACGTACCACAACTGGTCTACTCTGCTCCATCTGCATAGCAACAATCTCCACCGGTCTGGCCCGAAACCTGATAGGGCCAAGCGAACTGCTACCTCGACTGAACTCAAACACTGGATGTCATGGGATCTCGAACACCACCTTCTTCCTCCGACAATCGATCGTAGCATAGAAACTCGCTAGCCAATCCATCCCAAGCACTGCATCATAGTTGATGATGTCGTGGACAATAAAATCAGCGTAAAGCTTATGTCCATAGACCACCAAAGGGCAAGAATTGCAATCACGATGCACCGAGATCACGCCATTTCCTGTAACGATGTTCCAACTCTTGGTAAGAGGGGATGTCGTCAAGGAATGCTTCTCCATGAAGCTCCGGGATATAATGCACATCGATGCACCAGAGTCAAAGAGGACTCGTGCAGGAAATGTGCAAACCAAAATCACTCCTAACAGACAGTCTAACAATCAAACCCTATTCTAACAATCAATCATATGCAAGCAGCAAACATAAGCTAACAACCAAACTAACTAAGAAAGGAAACAACTAGACAGAGGGTTACCTGCGATAACCTCATCCACAGCCTCGCTCTCCACTACAGTCATCAGGAAAGCCTGTCTCCTCGGCTGAACAGCCTGCTGAAAAGCCTGCCTCTGTGGAATGAGAGGTGCTCTACGTCCAGCAGGTACAGGTGCTCTCTGCTGCAACGGCTGGACTGCAACTGGTCCCCTCTGTAGCTGTGCTCCATCCGGTGCTCTCCTCAACTGGTTCGCATGCTGACAATCCTTCGCTACATGAGTAGCGTCTCCACAGATCAGGCACTGTCCCAGAAATCTTCTGCACTGCTCCTTGATGTGGCCAGTCTTACCGCAGAAATGGCAAGTCTTCACAGTAGGCCCACCTGGCCTCTTGAACTGCACTGGCTGGCTAGGCTTGAATCCAGGCCTAACCACTCCTCTGATCTGCTCCACAGGCCTCTTCCCAGCTCCAGAAGTCTGTCCTCTCTTCTGCCTCACAATCAGCTCCTGCATCCTAGCAGCTACCAACAACTTCTGATATGACTCCAGATCTGACGAAGACCTCAGGCTCTGCAAGTCTAGGGTAATACCCTGCAGAAACCTCTGAGCCTTCTCCTCAGCATGCTCCACCATCTTCGGTGCGAAGCGACTCAGCCTGGTGAACTCCTGATGGTACTGGTCCACCGTCAAATTTCCCTGCTTCAGCTCAATGAATCGCTGCAACATCTCCCTCCTGGCAGCCTTCGGAAAGTACTCCTCATCGAACCTGGACTTGAAAGTAGCCCAAGGTATAGGACTCGTCAATAGCCCTCCTCTGCATCCCACCAATTGCGGGCATTGTCCCTGAGCTGCTTCTTCACCAAATCAACCCATCCAGCCGGGTTGATCTTCGACATCTTCAGATTATCCTCGGTATTCCTGATCCACTCCTCATCAGCCAACGGTCCTTCAGATCCATCAAAGTAAGTCGGGCCTAGCTCCCGAAACTGCTTCACTCCTGGCTCGAAGCGAGGGGTACTCTGGTTATTCTGAAGCATCCCTTGCTACACCTGCATCATTTGATGCATCATCCTCATGATCTCAGCATTGGTGGGCTCTCTATCCGGTATCTCAACACGATTGGCCCCACCACCAGCTCAGGTCTGTCGCCTTCCAGCCATCTAATGACATAGAAAACAACAAAATTTAGACTCAAAGCATAATGACTTGGATGTTGTAATTTATTTAATGGACATTCCGTTATTATCGTCGTTCTGTTTAATTCACAATTGCAAGACGGACCTGCATGGGCCACCAACAAAACCTGTTACGCCCCGCTTCCCAAAAACGTGGAGGCGAAGCATGAGAAGGTCCGCTCAGACTTGAAGCTACAAAGCTGCAAGTCCGATAAGCGTCAAACAACATTACATGGCAGGTCCTTGCAACGCGAAACGAAATAAAGATAATAAAAGGAAATGAGACAAAAGATAAATCTCAGAATATCCATAGCAATAAACTCCAACATCGCAGAAAAGCCACCAGGCTAAAAGAAAAGAGTCTAAAAAGAGGCCCCAGCATGGCCAACAAAAGTACAAAGTACAAAAGCAAAGTAATGGTGCTACGCACCGACAACTAACATCAACCTAAAGCAAAAACAACTCAAATCAGTCTCTAAAACTGGTCACCAGTGTCCACAAACTCCTCGTCAAACGTAGGCTCCGGCTCAGCGTCAGCAAACACCTCGTCCTCAGCTACGGTCTCTGGCTCAGGGTCTAACATGTGACACCCAAAAGAGCAAGGGGCACATGTCAGCAAGTCTAAAAAGACTTGTGCAAGGAAACTGAAAGTAAAGCAACCTAGCAGTTCTAGCATGATGCAATGACATGACAGTTAAAGTATGAGTGCAACAGGTAAAGTAAAGTACAACAAGCAACTAGCCTGGCATGGTAAGAGTAGCAAACTACTATCATTCACAAGTCACATTTTCATGTCGTGCACAGAGTTCACGCCCTACAGCTGAAGTGGCTGTACGGGCACACTTCTACGCTGAGTGGTCGCTCAACCCTACCCCTCCATGTGTATCGAGCCAGGGCCTTACCCCCGAACATGAATGCTCGCTTCTAGATTACGAGCCAGGAAGCGTTTTTGGCATAGGGGTGCACCTAGCCTGGACAAGAAAGTACAAGTATGTAGCATGTGCTATGAATGCAACATTCAATGCATGGATGTCATGACATGACAAGTAGTAAAGCGTACATGTAAGGACTTTAAACATGGTAGTTAACAATGCATGAATGACATGGCAGGGTGACATATCTAGCTTCGTTGTCAAGCTAGATCTCAAAGTTACGTCTAGACAGCTATCATTTCACTGTCCAGTCTCTTTTACGCTAAAAACAAGGAAGTGGCCTAAAAACATGGCCCTACGCAAGAGTTGGCAAGTTTCACTTGCCTGCAAGTCAAACGTCTGAATACACCGTCCAAAAGAGTCCAGAGTCCAATTCTACCTATGTGCACAAGTCCACCGGCCTACATCCATTTTATTAATCTTTGATTAGTGAATTTAAAACACTTTGAAAACATCGATTTTTAGTCTTGATTAACAGGCTGAGGGTTGGGGTCCTAAGTGTGCAGATCGTTACCTCAACACGACACGAAAGCTACACTGGCGTTGAGTAGCGACGCCAGGGGTTGGAATAAAAGAACGCGCTCCGAGTCCTGATCCAAAATAGATTCCTCGCTCAAATAATCTGATCAGCAACCGGAGCAACGAATCCAGATTCCAAAGCTAGCACGTGCGACGACGGGCTACAACGTATCGCAACGTCGTCGGTGGCAAATCCTCGAAGAGAAAGCACCTAGGTGGGACCCACAGTAGTGCTAGGGGCCAATGGAGGACCCACAACACCTCTGGAGAACTTGGGGGCCCACGATGGCAAGTGATGCGACGGATGCAGGGTTGCGACGAATGTCTCTCGGTCAGACACTAGCCGCTGCGGGGGTTTGGCTCGGTCAGACATGGCGGGCGGCTGTGCAGCGCAACGGGGTGCGATGCGGGGGTCGGTCTCTCGGTCGGAGCGGGTCGGTACGGGGAAAATCTTCGGCCGGGCGCTGCGGAGCAGGAGTTGCAATGTTGCAACGTTGCAATGGAGCGGATGCGGGCGAGCGCTTCGGTCAGACCGAGAGATGCCCTCGGTCGGACATGGAGCGGTGCGATGCAACAAAGCGGGGCGATGGAGCGGTGCGGAGCAGCTGTGCGATGCGGAGCGGGCGACCGATCAGACCGATGGGGTCTCTCGGTCAGGCACGGGCGATGCGGAGCGACGGTGCAGCGGTACGGAGCGGGCGCTTGTGCGGGCGGGGGCCTCGGTCGGTGCGGGGAAAACCAAGGAAATTCCCCGGTCGGTGCGGGCGGCGGCTGTGCAACGTTGCGACGAATCGTCACAAGCGAGTTTTTGGGTTTCGGGAGCGGCAAGGGTTAATTTCTTGCGAAAATAGGTCTTCCTAGGGGTTGTTTATATAGTGTAGAGGGGTTGACTTGGTCTAGGGCTAATTCTAATAGGATTAGGATTTAAAAATAATTTAAAATTCAAATCTCTCCTTCTCAAACCCATACATGGCTAGGGTGCGGCCAAGATGAGCTAAGATTTGGCTCAAAAATATTTTGAAGTATTATAAACTAATAGAAATTTTATTTGGTCGAAAATAATTTAAAACTTGGTATTTAAAAATATTTAAAACTTTGCTAAAAATATAAAATAGGTCAAATAAACTCCAAAAATTGTGAAATTAATATTGGGGAGATCAGGACGTTGAGAGGAAGATAACTAAGAAGACGGTTCACGATTTTGACGTCGAACGACTAAACTAAAAATAGAAACGTCTCAAGTCAAAAGTGAAAATCACAACGTCTCTTCGAATAAGATCAAATCGTGGGAAAACGACCCGAGAAATGTCGTTCCAAATTAGTGCCACAATTTAATACTCTCAGAGACGTTCACAACGACATATCACACCAAAGTGTTTACAACCAAACAAAGTTTAAAATAAATACGTGCACGGTCAAAAGCACGTGCACGAACAAAGTACAACGAAAACAGACCGTTACAATGTAGAACCAAGCTCACGCTCTCGCGCTATTGCCGGTCTATAGCGAACCTAGGTCAGGGCCCAATCTCTTGCAAACCCTAACCTAAGCCGCTAGCGTGAAGAATGACATCATCGTTCAACCGTATCTCGAGCCCACTCTCGTGCAAACTCGTGCTACGACCTAGGTTGAGATAGTTCCTACCCGTCCAATCTCTTGCAAACGGATATTGGTATAGAAACACGATTAAAAGTCCCAGCTTTGGCCCACTCTCTTGCAAACCAACTCTAGAGAAGTCCAATCGTAAATCTAAATCGAATTTCTAGGGCTTCCTATCAATTGGGACCCAATCTCTTGCAAATCCCAATCGATTTGAATCCCTAGCCATTCGTAATTAATCAATCCCAACCTAACCCTAATCAATTCTAGCAAGAACTTCACCAATTCATCACAATTTAGAAATAGGGTTCATAGGGTTCATCCCTATGCCCTAAGACGATAAAACTACTCACTAATCATCATGCAATTCATAAGAAAATCAATGACAAATTCAGCACAATTCATTGCAATAGAGAAATTATCAACAAAAATAGAGTTTTTGATAAGAAAAGAGACAAACCAATGAGAACCCAATAGCATCCAACAAAAATAACCTTTCAATCTCCAAGAGAAAAGCTAAATCTAATGATCTAAAAAGCTCTCTAAAAAGGCTGCAAAAAGTATCAAAAAATTCTCCTAAACTAGGGCAAAAACTGGATTTAAATACCCCTCAAAATCGCCCAAAAAATCGTGACAAAAATGCCCCTGCGCAGCCCAGAAACCGCAGTTTATGCAGCAGGCGGGGCGACTCACTCGGCCGAGTGACAAATGTCACTCGGCTGAGTGACAAACCCTGTACATTTACAGTAAGTTGGGACTTTTCAGGGGTCTGTCTTCAGAAGTGACTCGGCCGAGTGGCTTTACGCACTCGGCCGAGGGGCATTCAGTACTCGGCCAAGTCGGAACCGTCAAAAGCCTGTACATTTTCAGTAAGTCGGCCTTTTTTGATGGTGGATTTTCCATGTCACTCGGGCGATGCGATCTTCATACTCGGTTGAGTGGGATATCGTCCCTCGGCCGAGTGCACGCCCAATTCCTTCTATGGTGCGTGTCCGGTCTGGTCGGCCGAGCGGTCTTCTTGCATCGGCTGAGTGGGTACTTCACTCGGCCGAGTGAGATGCTGCAAATGCCCATTCTTCACCTTTTCGCTTCCTCGTCGCTCCTACGATGTTCCTTCTTCTTCCACTCGTCTTCCATCGCCGAATAGCCCTCAAAAGAGCTTTGGGTGACACTCTGAAGTGGGTGCAAATCCTCTTGATCTCAAAATCACTCTGAATCGCTCCATATCTCCTGAAATACGACAAAAACAAGAAATCGTGAAAAGCATCGCAATATTGTCAAATAATAGTGAAAAACGCGATATGAGCGATCAAAGTGGCATGCAAACATGCAGAAAAAGGGTGTAAAATACGGAGTGATCAGTTATCTACCGATCGATTGGGGCCTTGTTTTCTGCAAAAGTCCACAAATGGCCTAAGTCCCTCAACCGAAGTTCTTACGGCTGGATTTATTTATTAAAATAGATGAAATAAAGTTAAAAATAGTCCTAAAAATTGGAAACAAAGGTTTAGAGCATGGGTTGCCTCCCATGAAGCGCTTTTGTTTAACGTCGTTAGCTCGACGCCCGTTGATGATGTTCAAGGTGGGCGATACAGGTGATGCCCAAAGTCTGGTATCGCTTCAGCTCCAGGGCTGGTAGCTTTTGGTGTAGTCGGTGGCGACAAGAAAACTTGCTCAACTACCCTCCCTTTGTTGACGGGGTCCGGGGGCTTCTCCTTCATATTGGCGTCCACCGCCACTTGTTTAAGGACCCAGATCTCATCCCCGGTGAGCCCCATGGGCTCATTGCCTTTTCTCCTCGTAGGAGGAGCTTTTGGGAATCCGGGAGGGATCACATGTCGGGCGACCGCCTCATCAGCAACTTCTTTCTTTGGTGAGCCAACTTGCTCTCCAAGATCTCCCAAGTGGTCGGGGGGGATTTCTTGAAATAATCTCCCAGGAGCTTGCCTCCACAGCTCTCTCTTCTTCTAGCTCCAGCACATTGATACTGGGATCATCCGGGGGATCGGGGTGCTTCATTGACAACCCCAAGTCAAATTCGACTTTTTCTTTGCCGACGTTAAGGGAAAGCTTCCCATTCTTCACGTCAATCAAAACGTCGGCAGTGGCCATAAAGGACCGTCCAAGGATAATAGGGGTGTGCTTATCTTCCGGCATGTCCATCACCACAAAATCCACTGGTACTTGCACTCCACTCACATCAACGGGGAGGTCATCTACTACTGCCACCGGGTATTTCACCAAACGGTCAGCAAGCTATAATGTCATGCCGGTGGGCTCCAAGTCTCCCATCCCGATTCTCCTGTATAGCGATAGGGGCATTAAGCTGACGCTCGCTCCTAGTTCAACGAGCGCCCTCTGGATTCGTACTTCCCCAATAGAACAAGGGATGTAGAAACTTCCTGGGTCTTTAAGCTTGGGCGAATTTGCGCGCTGAATGAGGGCACTGCACTCCGCCGTTAATACGACCTTCTCCTTTCTGGATCCTCGTGTCACCAAGTCCTTTAGAAATTTGGCGTAGGAGGGAATCGTCTCGATAGCTTCGAGGAAGGGGATTTGCAAGCTCAGATCTTTGACCATGGCAAAGAATTTGCCATACTTCTCGTCTATTTTGGCTTGGGCAAGCCGTTGTGTAAAAGGCATAACGGGCTTGAACACTCTGAGGCTCCCTTCCTCGGTTTTCTTTTTCTCCTCTTCCTCATGGACTCCCTCCGGAGTAGTTGGCTTTGGTGACGAAGCACCGTCGTCATTCAATTTTTCAATTGGTCGTTCTACGACCAACGGTGCTTCTGGATCCTTGGGGGGGGGCACTCTTGTGGGGATTTGCGTTCCGCTCCTCAAGACGATAGCGGACACGTTCGCATGCTCATGCGTGAGTGCCAAGGTTTGATTCACCCCGATCGGGTTCACTTCAGGCTGTGGCGGTAATAGATTCTGCGGCCTCTGAAGGTTCGCCACTTGTAACCCCAGCTGGGTCACATGATCAGTGAGAACTCTCTGTCCCATCTCTAGCTTCAGATTTATCTTCTCCTGGTTGGCGATGTATTGAGTCAAAAGGGACTCAACCGGAGAGATGGCCCTCTGCTGGCCATATTGTTGCTGGGTGGGTTGCTGATTCCTTGGAGCATACTGCTGATACTGTTGTGGAGGTTGTTGCTGCTGAAATTGATGCTGTTGAAACTGCTGTTGAGGCCTAGCCGGCTGATATATCTGTTGTTGTTGCTGCTGAGTCGGCTGTTGATACGGCACCCGGTAGCTAAGGTTGGGATGATTCCGGTTGTTAGGAGAGTAGGCCGGGTTGGAGCTAGTCCGTGGTGGATACGGCGCATTTCCTGTAGGATTGTATAACAGTGCGCTCGCTTGGTCCAACGGTGGTGAGATGTCACCACCGTCGAATTCCCCCATGACTTCTATTTCCACCGCGGTAATATGTTGCGTACCGGCACCACCGGCTCCTACCATCAATGCGGAGATCAGGGTCAATAGCAAGTCAAACTTGCTGGATAATTTGTCGACGTCCTCGACCCTGTGAATGCCCCCAGATCTAGGTGTGGCTCTCTCGTCACACCATCGCTCATTGTTGGATGCCATATTTTCAAGAATGTTCCCGGCATCTTCTTCACTTCTGGACAAGAAAGACCCTCCAGTCGCGGCGTCCATGAAAGATTTCAAATCGTCCCTCAACCCATTATAGAACAGATTTATGATCTGCCACTTGGGGAGCTCATGGTGGGGACATCTTCGTTGCATTTCCTTATATCTCGTCCAAGCTTCAAGCAAGGACTCGTGGCTGGCCTGGGCGAAGGAGGAGATCTCACTCCTCAGCTTCATGGTCTTCCCCAAAGGAAAGAACTTCGTCAGGAAAGCATTTGAGAGCTTCTCCCAGGAGTTGAATGTATTCGGATCCTTCCCCCTAAGCCACAGCTTGGCCTTATCTCGCAGAGAGAAGGGGAATAGCTTCAGACTGATCGCCTCAGTTGTGACACCGTTTATCCGGAAGGTGTCACATTTCTCCAAGAAGGAGTCCAAATGTTCGATGGGGCTCTTCATGGGTGCACCCGAAAATTGATCCTGCTGGATCAACGTCACCAAAGACGGCTTAAGCTCAAAGCTTTGCGCCGTAATAGCAGGAGGACGGATGGCGGAGGTGGACTCGATGGGTGGCATCAAGTACTCCAGCAGGGACTTGTGAGGCGGGGTGTTATCCCCCATGGTTTCAGGATCCTCTCTTCTTTGCTTCTCGGCGGCCAAACGTCTTAGGGTGGCGTTTATCTCTGGATCGACGGGGATCAAGTCGTCGAGACTTCATGAACTCCTGCGCATGAAAAACAACAAACACCCGTGAAGCGAAAAGTGGGAAAGAAACAGATAAAATAAAAAATAAAAAATAAAAATAAAAATAAAAAAATAAAAAGGAAAAAGAAGAATGCGAAAATTATCGCGAGGTAGGGATGAGAGCTAGACTCAAGGGTTCATGAAATCCTAAAATAACAAGCACGTTGCCTCCCCAGCAACGGCGCCATAAAGCTTGACGTCCCCGGGTTTGCACGTCAGATGTATGCAATGTATAATTGGGGGCATGAGATTTAAATATTTGTAACCGCAAGCGCACTGTGTTGTAGTGTGGCTTGGGGGTCAAACTCAGGGAGGCGTGGATGTGCTTGTGTCAAGAAGGATCAAATTCACCCCATGGGCGAGCTAGCCCGAATCGGATGATGGGTTGTCACGAAAAATAAAATGCATGGGATAAACAATATAAAGGAAAAACCCGAGACTTCGGTTTCCACCCTATCGTGCGATTCTCGTCGATACGGCTTACGGGTAGGATAGCGATCAGAATTAGGGTCTAATGGTGAGACGTTGCCTCTGAAAGTGGTACCAGCGTCCCATGGGCCCGATATTCCGGTCGGTGCCCAGGATGATACGCTGGACTTCCCGGGTTCGGTCAGTGGGCACTCCCGTGTCCATTAATACTGACCGACTCTGGGAGCACTAAGCTCGCAACGATAACTCCCAACGCCTCATCCTGCCGCTCCTGCGCGCTAGGATTCGACGTCTACGCTAAGGGCGTGAGCTATGGCTAGGGAGTCAACCGCCAAGTTTATTCCCCCTTGGCCCAACGGTCAAAGGCGGTATTTTTCCCGTCGATGACAATAAAACACCCCGCATAACCGTTAGATTCCTAATCCCTATCGATTTCCTAGTCCTATGGACGCATCGGGGAGAGCCCACGAAGGGGTTTCCACCAAAATCCTAGATTTGGGAACTACTCACACATATTTAGTAAAAAGCAATCTAAATCGAAATCGACCGTTAGAAACATGATCGGGCGATTGAAAAGCAGTAAGAGCAATGCTAATAACACTATATTAAAGTTTAACAAAGATCGAAAAACTTACAAATATCTGAAAAATTACAGCCGTCAAGAGAGAGAAAAAACAGCAAAAAATAACAACTCTCGTTTCTGGAAAACCTTGGGGTCATATATATAGAATACGATATCACCCGATCGGTTGAAAAGTCAACCGATCGGGTGACCTGCTTCGTTTCTTCGGTAGCTCAGAATAGGACTTCACCCAGTCATACGGCACGGTCGGTTGAGGGTTGAAGCTGATCGGTTGGATCTTCGTGCCGTTGGGTGAACCGGTCGGTTGATCTCTCCGTGTCTTGGCTTCGGAGAATCGGCTACATGTGAACCGATCGGGTGAAGGTCACCCGATCGGTTGGCATTCAGCATCAGAATCCAGAGAGTTGGGGCGTTTGAACCGGTCTCTGAACCGACTGGGTGACTTCGTGACTGCTCCAGCTTGTGTCCGGGTGGTGCACGCGTGCATCATCCGATCGGTTGGAAGTGACCAACCGGTCGGGTGAGGGGCTGAAAGATGCGATCTTTGTCGTTTGACCCCCTGGATCACGCGTGACTCCTCCCGTTGCTCCGGGGACTCATGATATCATCGTTTTATGTCCCCTACGCTGGTAAACTCCTGCAAAATACGAAAAACACGGAAAAGTGAAAGAAAACAAGAAAACACGAGAAAACGAATACCAGACGGCAGTAAATGGCAGAAAAACACAGAAGAAAACATGCGTGAATATATGAAATATAAACGCACGTCATGAAGCCAAAGAAAAAGGCATTTGCGGCCTTCGACCAAAGTGATGTATCAAGTTTTGATGAATCGTCTACATCATCCGACAAGGAAGAACAACGGGGAGAACATGCACACATGTGTTTTATGGCATCAACGTCATCAAAGATAAATAATTCGGATCCATCTTCGCATCACTATAGTGATGACAACCTACTAGTAGTAGTGATAGCGATGCTGATAATGATAATGATTTTGAATTTGATATTAAGGGCACATATAAGGAATTGTGTAATGCTCATGAAAGACTTCTTAGAGGTCACAAATTGAATAAAAATTTTAAATTTTGTACCAAAAGAAAAGAAGAAATTGAAAAGAAAAATGAAGATTTAATCAAGAAGAACAAATCTCTTTTGGACGAGGTCAATGGAATGAAAACTAGGATAAATGACCTAGCTAATATAGTGATCCCACACAAAGAAAATTAGATGATTTAACCAAAATTGTGGAAAAGTTCAACAAGGGAAAAGAAAATCTCGATGACATAATTGATAAGCAAAAAATCTTCGGGGAATAGAACCGACCGAGGTTATGAAACATCCAACCATAAGCATATAGAAAAGTATACTAGGAATGCTCACATGAAAAATAGGTACATCAAAATGTGGATTCCCAAAAAATAGCACGAGCAAAACAAAGGAAAGCTACGTAAATGAATTTGTGTATAAAGTCCATTTAAATAAAAATTATACTTATGTTTGTGAAGGAAGTACTAAACCATATTGGGTTTGGCTTCCATCAAAATGAGATTTTATCTCATCTATCCCTCAGACCGAAAATAAAAGGGTACCAAAATTTTTTGTCTATTTTTCAGGTACTAACAGATACGAGGATTAGCAAAATAGCTTCTCTCAAAAATCGCTTACAGAGAAGGCAAAAAGGGACAATCAGTAAGTAAATCATTTTAAAATAAATTAATATGTTGAAAAATATTTTTGATGCATTAGAACATTGTTTGAATGATTAAACATTAATAGAAGTAAGTTTGACACACTTTTAGAACTCAGAAATCAATTTTAATCAAATTTCAGATAGCCGACTATCTAGGCATTTTTCAATATCTAAAAACAGTTGACTATTGGTTTTATATTTTCGGGTTTTGGGTATTCTTATTGGTTTTTTACTTCTATCAGTTATGCATACCCATTAAGAAGAAGAGATCCACGCACTTGATTGAAATCCTAAGGCCTAGATCACTTGATGTAAGAGTGAAACCCTAGATTTACCCTCTTTCATCTCATTCACATCCATAGCCGACTATTGTTCTTCTCCCACTCAACAAGTTAGCAATTTTCAGAAATCTACCAAGAAGATCAAGGTTTTGGAGAAGGATTCTTCAAGGAAGACATCGTCCACATCCTAGGTATACCATCTCACTTAAAAATCTCATCTTTTTAAGTTTCAATCTTTCATTTCCTAGAACCATGGTTAGGGGTACACAGATTAAGAAGAAAAGGATGGAAGCATCTTCATCCCAACCCTTATCAGAAGGGGAACTGATCACCCCTTATATTCTTAAGCCCGATTTGATCTTTACATTTGACCTAAATGCTCATAGGACTATCCTCCAAGGGAGGTATGTCAAGATCAGTGATTTGACTAATTACGAAATTGATTCCATATTTGAATTCAAAGGGCTAACCGAATTGTTCTCATACAGCAATAGGCGTACATGCTTTCCTAGGTTGATAAATTTATTCTACATGAACATGATTGTGAACACCGCCACTTCCACTAGTGCCCCTAGAATTTATAAAAAATTTCTTGATGCTACCATTGTTCTTGACTCGGAAGGTTTAGGATTAAGACTAGGTATTCCAAGCACGGGGACACTTCCCTGTGAAATAGAAATGAATGACAAAGACATTCTCGGTCTCATGTATCGAGAGGAAAATTATTATAATCCTAGCCTACCCACCAGGGATCTCGCACCCAAGGCACAGATCCTTACAAACATCTTCTCTTATAACATCAACCAAAAGGGAGGAAGTCGAGCCGTACTTTCTTTGAATCAAGCCAAATGTGTTTATGCCATGTTGGCTAAAATCAAAGTAAATTGGTCCTAAATTATTTTCATGCATATCATCCATAGTACAACATCCATGAACCCTACTTCACCGCTTCACCACGGCCACCACCTTACCTACATCTTCATCTCCACCGGTGTAGACGTTGAGAGTGAGACCATCTTCATAGAACACATGACTAGGTTCGATGCAGGTGCTCTAAATAGAAGGGACTTAATGCAAACCCCGACAAGAATGTTGTTGAAGAGTGTGAAGAACAAGAATAAGAAGTTGAAGTAGACTCAGAAGAAGAAGTTGAAGAAGACTCAGGAGAAGAAGCCGAAGAAAGAGGACCCATGGAGATGGACCTATCTTCATCTTCTATAGAAATTCCTCCTTACATGCTCACCTTTCAACAAGCCGTATGTGTTAGGCTTGACAAATTGCAGCTGGAGTTGAGCCAAAAGGTAGACACCATGAGGACAGGCTTGATAGGAAGATTGGATTATATGAAGCAAGCTATCAAGTATAGTCTTGATATTTATGATGTAGTGATCAAATATATTCATAAGGAGCTGGAAGAAATCAAGAGGCAACAACGTCGTGGATGGACTTTCTTTATGTGGACCCTATGCTTGTTTTGGATGTTATTTAGTATGTTTGATGTATGACCCTTTAACTACTTGGTCTGTAATATTTGGAACTTATGCTACTATGGTTTGATTCTCACCAAATTTTGTTTTATTGTGTGAGACTTATTATGTAATGGCTTGTAATATTGCTACTCTAATTTGTAATAGTTTGGTGCCCCTTACAAATTTTGTTTCTAATGTGAGGATATGCTATGATATGATTGCCAAAAATTGTCATATTTATGTTTAAGAACTACATTCTTTTGAATATTGCATATGTGTGACGAATTGCAAATTTTCTTATGAAAATGGATATTGTGAAGTCATTGCAAAAGGATATTGAGACATCAAGTAAAATTGATCAATTATGAAATATTTTTTCCTTGGTATTATACTTATCAATTTTTTTAAAATACTTGGTATAAAATTTCAGTATACATTACACTTCTATATTCAATTAAGTATGTTTATGTCATATGCTATCTTGTGCATGCTTATATATTTCACTTGGTGTCATGATTCTTTTACCCATGTCACAATTTTACTGCATAATTGTAATAATTTTTTATTGATGTGCCAAAGGGGGAGAAAGCTTACAATGCATATAAAATAATAATAATACTTGATTAACACTTGAATCGGAATATAATATGAATTGTGCATATTTCATTTATTACTAACTAGTCTTGATGAAGCGGGAGTAACCTCTCCATAGCAATTATGCATCTCTAGACAGGGAGCGTAAGTCATTTTTAATTTCATATTATTTCCACATTTTATATCATTTGTTGTCATTATCAAAAATGGAGAGAGTGTTAGGATATTGAGACGCACCCCAGTGGATTTTGATGATGTGCACAAGTGATATGTGTAGTAATATGTTTAGTTCAAGTGTGCATATGGATTATTTTATAGTCATGAAGCTTATGACACATTATGAAGAAAATTGAATGACTTAGAGCCACGATCAAAAGTCTACTTTCGAGCCATAAAGTGGAGCATATGAAGGCTCAGAATTATAAAGCACATGAAGACTTAAAATCAAGAGGAGATTGCTCAAGACAATAAATGAATATTGTAACGGTCGGTTTCCGATCGTACTTTCTTTGTGCACGTGCTCTTGATTATGCACGTGTTTATTTTTGACTCTATTTGATTTTGAACATTATTGTGTGATATGTTGACGTGATCGTCTCTGAAAGTATTAGATTGTGGAACAACTTTGGAACGACATATCTCGAGTCGTTCTTCATCGATACTATCTTATTTGACGTGACGTCGCGACTTTCTGTTTTGACGCGAGACATTTCTATTTTTAGTTTCGTCTCTCGACATCGAAATTTAGATCCGTCTTTTTCACTCTCTTTCTCTCATCGTCCCGAACACCCTATAATTATTTTACAATTTTTGGACTTAATTTGACCTATTTTCCATTTTTTTGAAAGTTTTAAATAATTTTAAAACCTATTTTTATAAGTGTTTTAATTACAATAAAATTCCTATATTATAAAAACATATTAAAGAATTTTTTGACCAAATTTCAGAATTTTTGACCGCACACAAATTTCGTGAGGGAGAGGAGAGTAATTTTAAATTAAATTAAATATTTTAATTATTTTAATTACGTTTTCTTAAACCATAACCCTAACCCTAGCCCATTTCTATTTAAATAAACCCTAGGCTAGGTTATTTCCGCATCACACAAAACCCTAGCCGCCGTTTCCTCTTCCAAAGCTTCGTCGCAACGTTGCGACGAACGCCTCAGTGCACGACCGACGGCCGCCCCCGCAAATCCCCGTGCCCGACCGAAACCCTCGCCTGCACCGACCGAGAGCCACTCCGCACCCGCAAGCGCTTCGCACCCCGCTCCGTTGCAAGCCTCGCCCAAGCGCCCGACCGGCAGATTTCTCTGCACCGACCCGCTGCGACCGAAGCGCCCGGCCTTGCAACACCCTCTGCTGCGACGACCGACCCGTGCGCTGCGTTCTCTCGGTCTGACCGAGAGAATTCTCTGCACCGATCGTGCCCGACCGATAGCAGATCGTCGCAACTTGGTTTCTCCCACACCAACTCCTGTGGTGGGCCCCCCAAGTTCTCCAGAGGTGTTGTGGGTCCCCCATTGACCCCTAGCACTGCTGTGGGCCCCACTTGGGTGTTCTACTTCGTGGATTTGCCGTCTACGACTTTACGACACGTCGTAGGCCTTCGTCGCAAGTTTCAGCTTTTGGGAAATCGTGCGTGGACCAGATTTGAAGACGAAGAGTCTTTCTCCGTTCAGACACGACTTCTATTCTACTCCGAACACCGGTAAAGGTTGGTCCCCCGAACTCGTAGAAACCCTCACAATAGCTGATTGAACCCTAAACTAAAAATCGACAAATTGGAATTAAATTTACTTTTCGCTCTTTTAAAACGTTGTGCAAATCTAGAATATCGACGAAAGGACATTTTGACTGTGCACATAGGATAGATCGTCGATTAGGCTGATATATCAAAATGTGACTTTTGACAAATATGATAGTCCCGATAACCTAGAAACGAACCCTAATAGGATTTGACGAGATTGGGACCTGACACCGTCGACATGGCACTATTTCAGACGGACTTCCGCAGACGAGACGCTTGGACGAGATGCTTCGAGAGGACGACACACTCGCCCTCGCAAGCAAGTGTATCCACTTGCACTTTTGGCCGTGCTTAGGCCTTAGTTGGTTAGAATTGATAACTGTGAACAAAAAGATCCGGACGTGAAATGATAGCGTCCGGGACGACTCCTGACGGCTCAGACTTGACGACGAAGTCTGAGCCCGACAACAATAACTTTTGACATCATATGGCTATCATGTGTGTGCGTGTGTGTGGACACCCTAGAATAACCCTTCCCGTCTTGTCACGTCCCGTCCCGTCTTGCATAGCCCGCTGGGCAATAGGGCACTCTCCGAGTGATCCCTTGTACAGATTCACAGCCTGCGGGCAATAGTGCACTCGCCAAGCTAGAGCGAGTGATCCCTTGTACGGACTTGTCTTGTCTTGTCTTCCTTGGGGTTTGGGGTTGGGTTGAGCGTGTGCACGGTAAGAGGGTCTGATCCCCCTCGAACCGTAAGGCGTGAACCCTTTTGTGTCTCACTTGTCTTGTCCCGTCTTGTTCCCGTCACGTCCCGACTTGTCATGACACCTGTAGGTTAGTCCCGTAGTTGGTAGCACACGCTAAGACTACTACTTGCTGCGCTTTACTTTCCTGCTGCGTTACTTCTGTTTGTTACTCAGTTATAACCCCAGCATGCTAATCAACCAGTAAAACGTTGTCTAAAAGTTGATACACTTGTAGTTTGGTCTAACCCTTTTTGTAGACCTTACCTGACGTACAGTTCCTTCTTTTGGTGCTGTACGTCAGGTGTTGAGCCAGAGTACGTCGACGAGGTGGATTTGCCAGCAGACGGAGAGCCGGAGGACGTTGATCCGGAGTACGACCCAGAGGAGGACCAGAGTTAGAGGCCTCCAGTTGCTGATCCAGAGTTCTGTTCCAGTTTAGTTTGGGTGTGTAGCACCTGTTGTTTTTCTTGCCTAGGTTGGGTGCTTGCACCAGTAGTTCTTTTCTGCAGTTGTAGCCCTTCGGGCGTTTTAGACTCTCAGTAATTTTGGATGTTATTTTGGAATAAAATGAAATGCTATCTCTTGCAGTACTTTTGTTGTTCCGTACTAACTTGCAGGGACCTGTTTCCTTCGTTTTGGAATACCACAGACGCTTATTGGGTCTGAGCTCTCAGCCCCGGCCTAAGCGGGCCTTAGTCACGCTTCGCCTCCGTCCTTTTTGGGAAGCGGGGCATGACAGGTTTTAGTGGTGGCCCATGCAGGTCTCATCCTTCTGCGAATACGGAACAATTGAAGTATTGAAATTCATTTTATTATCATCTAGTAATCGTACGAGTCTAACCTCTGTGTTTCTATCAATAGGATGGTAGGACGACGCGTTACCCGATCGGGGAACTTAGGCGATGGAGTTCCGGAGGACCAGAGCGGAGACTTCCGTCAGTTTCTGGGTGTGATGAGGGAGATGCTGGATGTCAGCATCAGCTGGTTCAGCAGTCTCAACGTGCTGCCCAGGCTGTTCCAGTTGCACCACCACCACCTCCGCCTGCCCCACGAGCTGCTCCAGGAGTGAAGCAGTTCAACGAGCTCCAGCCGAGGACATTTTCGGGGAAGGAGGGACCCCTAGCTACTGACGAGTGGATCCAGAGCACGGAGGAGAAGTTAGTTGCTGCGAAGATTCCTGACGATACCCGAGTGGAGATAGTGAAGATGCAGCTGATGGAGAATGCGAGGAACTGGTGGCGCATCGAGGAGAGGCGTCTTGAGAAGCCAGTGGGGTGGAAGACCTTCAGATCGATGTTCAAGGACAAATATTTCACCAAGTCTGCTAGGAGGGAGCTGCTGAGCAAGTTTATAGATCTGAAGCAGGGGGATATGACTGTCGAGGAGTATGAAGCTGAGTTTGAGATGCTGAGTCGTTTTGCCCCGCATATGGTGAGGAAGGAGGAGAAGCGAGCTGATCACTTTCGTCAGGGACTGCGTCCGAAGATTCAGGCTTCTATGTCTTCGGCGAGTTTCACGACTATGAGGGAGGTGCTGGATGCTGCGAAGAATCATGAGCTTATTTCGCTCCTACCTGACCCTCCAGCTGATAAAGGGAAGCGTCCTATGGAGCAGTACCGGCCACCTGCTAGGCCGGCGATGAGGCCAGTTCAGATGGTACCATTCAAGAGGCCTGGAGCACCAGTTCAGATTCAGGGCAAGGGCCCATGCCACTTCTGCGGAAAGCCTGGACATGTTCAGGCCACCTGCAGGAAGAAGATGGGGCTATGCTTAGTTTGTGGAGATGCCTCGCATGCTGCGAGGGATTGTCCGAGAGCTCGTCATGCTGTAGTTGGAGCGCCAGCCCCGCTGCAGATGAGAGCGCCTGCCCCAGTCCAAAGAGGACCTGCTGTTCGTGGACCACCTTTGGTGCCACAGAGGCAGATGTTCCAGAGAGCAGCACAGCCCCAGAGGGCAGCGTACATCATGACTGCTGTGGAGACCGAGGAGCTGGATGGAGTTATTGCAAGTAACTCTTGATTCTAGTTTTTCTTTTCATAATTAGATCTTATTATTTGTGTTGCTTGTTTGACTTGCTTGTTAGAGTAGCTTGGTTTGACCATAGTTGTTTATATCTTAGGCACCATTCTAGTGTCCTCTCACCCAGCCTTGGCTTTGTTCGACTCCGGTGCATCTATGTGCATCATATCCCGGAGGTTTGTAACAAAGCACTCCATCCCCACCCATACACTCCCTAAGTGTTGTGACATCACCACAGGGAACAGAGTGGTGACAGTGAACTTGGGATGTCGATCGATTTCTTTGGTGGTCAGTGGACACGCGCTCTTCGCAGATTTCATTGTCCACGATCTGCCACACTTCGATGTCGTTCTTGGCATCGATTGATTGGGAGATTTCCACGCCTCGATCGACTGTCACAGCAAGAGGGTGATGTTCCAGATTCCAGGCCATCCGGAGTTCGAGTTCCGTAGCAGAGATGAGTCGCTTGGGCCCATCAGATTTCGGGCCAAGCCGGAGGTGCCGATTGTTGCAGCCATGCAGATGGAGATGGAGATCGAGCGACCAGCAGTCGTCAGAGACTTTGACGACGTCTTCTCAGAGGATATCTCAGGTCTACCACCCGACAGAGCTCTAGAATTTGGCATTGATCTTATGCCGGGAGCGCAGCCGATATCGAAGGCGCCGTACCATATGGCTCCCGCTGAGCTCGAGGAGCTGCGGAAGCAGTTAGATGAGTTGCTATAGAAGGGTTTCATCCACCCTAGTGTGTCACCATGGGGTGCACCAGTTTTACTTGTGAAGAAGAAGGATGGGTCCCGCAGGATGTGCGTGGACTATCGAGGATTGAATGCTGTCACCGTGAAGAATAAGTATCCGCTGTCGTGCATCGACGATATATTTGATCAGCTTGGAGGTTCAAGAGTCTTCTCGAAGTCGGACTTGAGGAGTGGATACCATCAGTTGAAGGTGAAGAAGGATGACGTTCTGAAGACAGCTTTCCGGATGAAGTACGGACATTATGAGTTCGTGGTCATGCCGTTTGGCATGACCAATGCTCCAGATGTGTTCATGAATTTGATGAACTTAATATTCTATGACTTCTTGGATAAGTTTGTCGTTATATTTATTGATGACATCCTTATTTACTCAAAGACAGAGGAGGAGCACATCTGTCATCTAAGGACAGTGCTGGAGACGCTGAGGCGACACAAGCTTTATGCCAAGTATAGCAAGTGCGAGTTCTGGCTGGACAGAGTCGCATTCCTGGGACACGTGGTGTCCGGTGATGGCATATCTGTGGATCCAGAGAAGGTCAGAGCAGTCAAAGATTGGCCGACTCCGCAGTCAGCGTCAGACATCCGGAGTTTTCTTGGCTTAGCAGGCTATTATCGACGATTCATCAAGGATTTCTCAAAGATTGCAGAGCCGATGACGAAGCTGACGAGGAAGGACGTGGAGTTTCTTTGGTCAGATGCTTGTGAGGAGGCCTTCAGTATCTTGAAGGCGAGATTGACCACGGCACCGGTGTTGGCAGTACCGGATCGAAGCGGAGGCTTCGAAGTTTATTGTGATGCTTCAGGGAAGGGCCTAGGATGCGTCTTGCATCAGCATGGCCATGTGGTCGCGTACGCTTCTCGTCAGTTGCGGACTCATGAGAAGAATTACTCGACACACGATCTGGAGTTGGCAGCAGTGATTTTTGCACTGAAGATTTGGAGGCACTTCTTGCTAGGTGAGAGTGTGAAGATTTTCACCGATCACAAGAGCTTGAAGTACATCTTTACGCAGAAGGATCTCAACATGCGTTAGAGGCGATGGTTAGAGCTCATGGTTGACTACGAGATTGATTTGCAGTATCATCCGGGAAGGTGAACGTAGTACCAGATGCCTTGAGTAGATTTCCTACTGCGATGATGCATACTGTCGACTGGAGGATTCAGCAGGAGCTGAGAGCGATGGATTTGGAGGTCGTCCTACCTGGTGTGGTTCATTCATTCATGAATTTGTAGATTCAGTCCACGATCGTGGATCGGATCAAGGCAGCACAGGCAGGAGATCCGAAGCTGCAGAGGATCAGAAGGCAGGTTGAAGCTGGGCTACAGACGGAGTTCGTGATTCATGAGGATGGTTCGCTGTGGTACGACAGCAGACTCTGTGTACCTGCAGGTGATGTTCACGAGGAGCTGTTGAGCGAGGCTCATAGCTCGCCATATTCTATACATCCTGGAGGCACCAAGATGTATAAGGATCTCTGTCTGAATTATTGGTGGATTGGCATGAAGAGAAGTGTGGCACGGAGCGTTGCCAAGTGTTTGATATGCCAACAGGTGAAGGCCGAGCACCATCGTACTGCTGGATTGCTGCAACCGCTTCCTATTCCGGAGTGAAAGTGGCAACATATTATGATGGACTTCGTGACTGGTTTACCTCAGACCCCAAGGCAGAACGACGCAGTTTGGGTGATCGTGGATCGGTTGACCAAGTCTGCGCACTTTATCCAATTCCGAGTAGGCCAGTCTATGGAAGCTTTGGCGAGGAAATATCTGGAGGTAAATTTCTTTTTACTTCTCCTTTAATTTCCTCTTGAGTTGGTTGTAACGTAGACCGTGTCATGCAGGAGATTGTACGCTTACATGGAGTCCCCGTGAGCATTGTGTCTGACCGAGACACGAGGTTCACATCTCAGTTCTGGAGAAGTCTGCAGGAGCATTTGGGTACGAGTCTGAGTTTCAGCACGGCGTACCATCTGCAGACTGATGGCCAGTCCGAGAGGACTATTCAGATTCTGGAGGATATGCTGCGAGCTTGTACGCTCGATTTGAAGGGATCATGGGAAGACCATCTTCACTTGGTGGAGTTCTCATATAACAACAGCTACCAGGCGGGCATTGGCATCACGCCGTTTGCTGCCTTATATGGAAGGAAATGTCGATCGCCACTGAGCTGGGATGACATCAGAGATCAGGAGCTGTTGGGTCCAGAGATGATAGTGGAAGCTGTGGATGTCGTGAGAGACATCAGGGAGAAGCTTAGAGTTGCACAGGATCGCTTCAAGCATTAGGCAGATGCCAAGATGAGACCTTTGGAGTTCCAGCCTGGAGATCACGTCTTCCTGAAGATTTCTCCGAACCGCGGAGTTATTCATTTTGGGAAGAAGGGAAAGCTGAGTCCGAGGTATATTGGGCCAGTTGATGTGCTAGAGCGTGTGGGAGCAGTGGCCTACCGCCTTGCTCTGCCACCATCTTTGGAGGGTGTTCACGACGTATTCCACGTATCTCAGCTACGTCGGTACGTCAGTGATCTGTCGCACACGGTTGATTTCTCAGAGATTACGGTTCGCCCGGACCTGACATAGGACCAGTAACATGTGCAGATCTTGGACCATCGACAGAAGCAGTTGAGGAATAAGATAGTCGACCTGGTGAGAGTGATGTGGCGTCACGGATCGCCGGGAGAGTCCACCTGGGAGCGTGTGGATGATATGAGAGAGCACTTCCCGCATCTTTTTCCCAGTGATGCTTGATGTTGATTCCGAGGACGGAATCATTTCTAAGTTGGGGAGGATGGAACGGTCGGTTTCCGATCGTACTTTCTTTGTGCACGTGCTCTTGATTGTGCACGTGTTTATTTTTGACTCTATTTGATTTTGAACATTATTATGTGATATGTTGACGTGATCTTCTCTGAAAGTATTAGATTGTGGAACAACTTTGGAACGACATATCTCGAGTCGTTCTTCAGCGATACTATCTTATTTTACGTGACGTCGTGACTTTCTGTTTTGACGCGAGAAGTTTCTATTTTTAGTTTCGTCTCTCGACGTTGAAATTTAGATCCGTCTTTTCCACTCTCTTTCTTTCGTCGTCCCGAACACCCTATAATTATTTTACAATTTTTGGACTTAATTTGACCTATTTTCCATTTTTTTGAAAGTTTTAAATAATTTTAAAACCTATTTTTATAAGTGTTTTAATTACAATAAAATTCCTATATTATAAAAACGTATTAAAGAATTTTTTGACCAAATTTCAGAATTTTTGGCCGCACACAAATTACGTGAGGGAGAGGAGAGTAATTTTAAATTAAATTAAATATTTTAATTATTTTAATTACGTTTTCTTAAACCCTAACCCTAACCCTAGCTCATTTCTATTTAAATAAACCCTAGGCTAGGTTATTTCCGCATCACACAAAACCCTAGCCGCCGTTTCCTCTTCCAAAGCTTCGTCGCAACGTTGCGATGAACGCCTCAGTGCACGACCGACGGCCGCCCCCGCAAATCCCCGTGCCCGACCGAAGCCCTCGCCCGCACCGACCGAGAGCCGCTCCGCACCCGCAAGCGCTCCGCACCCCACTCCGTTGCAAGCCTCGCCCAAGCGCCCGACCGACAGATTTCTCCGCACCGACCCGCTGCGACCGAAGCGCCCGGCCTTGCAACGCCCTCCGCTGCGACGACCGACCCGTGCGCTGCGTTCTCTCAGTCTGACCGAGAGAATTCTCCGCACCGACCATGCCCGACCGACAACAGATCGTCGCAACTTGGTTTCTCCCACACCAACTCCTGTGGTGGGCCCCCTAAGTTCTCCAGAGGTGTTGTGGGTCCCCCATTGACCCCTAGCAATGCTGTGGGCCCCACTTGGGTGTTCTACTTCGTGGATTTGTCGTCTACGACATTACAACATGTCGTAGGCCTTCGTCGCAAGTTTCAGCTTTTGGGAAATCGTGCGTGGACCATATTTGAAGACGAAGAGTCTTTCTCCGTTCAGACACGACTTCTATTCTACTCCGAACCCCGGTAAAGGTTGGTCCCCCGAACTCGTAGAAACCCTCACAAAAGCTGATTGAACCCTAAACTAAAAATCGACAAATTGGAATTAAATTTACTATTCGCTCTTTTAAAACGTTGTGCAAATCTAGAATATCGACGAACGGACTTTTTGACTGTGCACATAGGATAGATCGACGATTAGGCTGATATATCAAAATGTGCCTTTTGACGAATAGGATAGTCCCGATAACCTAGAAACGAACCCTAATAGGATTTGACGAGATTGGGACCTGACACCGTCGACGTGGCACTATTTCAGACAGACTTCCGCAGACGAGACGCTTGGACGAGACGCTTCGAGAGGACGACACACTCGCACTCGCAGGCAAGTGTATCCACTTGCACTTTTGGCCGTGCTTAGGCCTTAGTTGGTTAGAATTGATAACTGTGAACAAAAAGATCCGGACGTAAAATGATAGCGTCCGGGACGACTCCTGACGGCTCAGACTTGACGACGAAGTCTGAGCCCGACAACAACAACTTTTGACATCATATGGCTATCATGTGTGTGCGTGTGTGTGGACACCCTAGAATAACCCTTCCTGTCTTGTCACGTCATGTCCTGTCTTGCACAGCCCGCTGGGCAATAGGGCACTCTCCGAGTGATCCATTGTACAGATTCACAGCCTGCGGGCAATAGGGCACTCGCCAAGCTAGAGCGAGTGATCCCTTGTACGGACTTGTCTTGTCTTGTCTTCCTTGGGGGTTGGGGTTGGGTTGAGCGTGCGCACGGCAAGAGGGTCTGATCCCCCTCGAACCGTAAGGCGTGAACCCTTTCGTGTCTCACTTGTCTTGTCCCGTCTTGTTCCCGTCACGTCCCGACTTGTCATGACACCTGTAGGTTAGTCCCATAGTTGGTAGCACATGCTACGACTACTACTTGCTGTGCTTTACTTTCCTGCTGCGTTACTTCTGTTTGTTACTCAGTTATAACCCCAGCATGCTAATCAACCAGTAAAACGTTGTCTAAAAGTTGATACACTTGTAGTTTGGTCTAACCCTTTTTGTAGACCTTACCTGACGTACAGTTCCTTATTTTGGTGATGTACGTCAGGTGTTGAGCCAGAGTATGTCGACGAGATAGACTTGCCAGCAGACGGAGAGCCGGAGGACGTTGATCCGGAGTACGACCCAGAGGAGGACCAAAGTTAGAGGCCTCCAGTTGCTGATCCAGAGTTCTGTTCCAGTTTAGTTTGGGTGTGTAGCACCTGTTGTTTTTCTTGCCTAGGTTGGGTGCTTGCACCAGTAGTTCTTTTCTGCAGTTGTAGCCCTTCGGACGTTTTAGACTCTCAGTACTTTTGGATGTTATTTTGGAATAAAATGAAATGCTATCTCTTTCAGTACTTTTGTTGTTCCGTACTAACTTGCAGGGACCTGTTTCCTTCGTTTTGGAATACCACAGACGCTTATTGGGTCTGGGCTCTCAGCCCCGGCATAAGCGGGCCTTAGTCACGCTTCGCCTCCGTCCTTTTTGGGAAGCGGGGCGTGAGAAATATCAAGAGCTAGTGATGTGTGTCCAAGTGAGTCACTTGCTTAGAAATGTAAAAGCCATAGTATATCTTACACACACACAAAATTAATGGAAAAATCATTTTAAAATATGCTACTTAGTATAATACTTTAATATAATTTTTATAAATTATTTTTCAAGCATTTTAAGTATAAAAAAATCCTATATCTTATATTAGCCGGCTATCTAGGTTAGGTTGCCGACTACTAGTAGGCCGATTTACTTCAAATTCTCTGCCAAAATAATAGCAGACTATCCTTGGAAATAGCCGACTATCTGGGTGGACTAGCCGCGTATTCTCCAGAATACCCGACTATTTGGGTCAACCCTTAACAGATTTGGCAGTTTTACTTAATTGGTGCTAGCTGTTAACTAGCCATTGGAGGAGACTTTTTCAGCTGATTTTGTACAGATTTCATGCTATTATCTCTATATACATATCAGTGATTTCAGACGTTTTTAAAACAACAATTTTATATCAAAAGAAATCTCTACTTGCTCAAATGCTCAAAAGTTAAATTCTTCCTCTTCATTCTAAAGGCTACTGCTTTTAAGTTTCTTATACTTAATCTTCTCAATTGTTTTTCAGATTATTTTTAGCCTTTGAAATACTTTTTTTTTGATCTATAAGCTTAAAGGTTTTGTTTTCTATTGAGATCCAAAATACAAGTCTCTTTTAATCTTTGTGTTTTTAAAATTGTATTTTTTTCAAAGATTAAAACTTGATCTTTGATCTCTAAAGCCCAAGTGTTTATTTTAGAAGATCAATTTTCAAGATAACGCATTTCATCAAATTGTGCTTAATTTATAAACAATTATTTGATCAAGAGTTTTCTTGATTTTCTTAAGGCACTTATTCACTCATATACTATTGGCTTTTAGGAAATCATTGTACACAAAATTCTATACTTGTTGGAAAGACTTTGAAGAAGACTTAGTTATTACAATCCCCATGTGTTCCTAGTTGATTGTAACTATAAGGGTATGGGGTTGTCCTGCATTTGTCAAAATGCATAATCTAGACAAACTGGAGGATAGATCTATTTTGTGTTAATTCAATAGGTACCTGGAAAATTCTATAGGGGTACTTCTTTAATCACCATGAACAACAAAAGGTTGTTGTCTCCAAACATGTCACCTTTTTAGAAAAGGAGTTACTTATGAGAAAGCTATTGGTAAGGTGGTAGATCTAGACGAATGTTCAAAAGTAGAATTAACACAAGAATATGTATCAGAACCAGTACGAGAGGCAGAGCTTGATATTCTCCAACTAGTCGTTAGGAAGTATAACTGGATTCTCCAAGCCCGTGAGAGGTACTACATTTTTCTCGTAGATAGAGGGGTCGAAGGTAGTATCATAGTTGATGATGACCTTGTTAGCTTTTAGGAAGCCATTCAGAGTAGAGACTCTGAGAAATGGCTTGATGCAATGTGATGAGTGTTTATTATATATAGTTTCCCCCCTCTTTCATACACGTTTTACATTGTTTATTTCTCTGTTTTTCTCTGGTTTTCCTGTTTTGTTTCCTCTTTTGCTTTTATGGTCCCTTTTATGCTTTGCAGGAAATACATGCTGATTAGGGACCATATGGTATGAATAAGGCACGAAAGTGCAAAAAGTGCGGAGCCGGGAGCTCCACGCAAGCAAAAAGGGAGATTTGAGAAGAGCTGCGATACACACGGCCACATGATCACAACACTAATTAATCAGGACCCAATTCCACATAACCGCGCAACCATGCACCAAACAGCTATGTCAACTGTTGGGAGATGTATGCCCACGAGGCAATTTATCTCGGTGTATTGTACAAATATCTTGTTCAAAATTATAGTGAGCTGTATGGTAAGTAATTTATCTAAGTTAATTCATAATGTAGTAATCATTAGAAACTTAGGTAAAGTCCTAAGACTTAATGCAAGGTCAAACATGTATCGAGATGAGGATCTCGATCATAGAGAAGTGCTTGACCATTAGTAGCATAAGTCTAGAAACGTTTGTGGTCGTAGATGTTTCGAGAAAAGGATATTGAAACATCGGATAGACCAGTGTGTCTTAGTCTTCACCGTGTAGCAGTGACGATGATCTATTGATCATTTGACTTGGCGAAGTCGAATACGAGACACAGGTGCTCATTAGAGAATGAGTTCACTGAGCGACCCAACAAGAGTTATCATATGGTTATGATTGATGAATTTGTCAATGATAACTCTTAGTGATGATAGGCAAGTTGGTCTTCTAACTTGAGGTCATTGTACAAACCTGTATGTGAACGGTGTCACTTAGATCTTTGGCCTAGCTTCGAGACAAGGCCTGTCGAAAGGTCTTTGGTTAGGTGACATTTGAAATGTACGAGGAGAGTAATGACCAAGATAGAATTCGTCTCTCCCTGGTCAATGGCAGTTAGTGTCGTAGTGTTAGTTCGGTCTTTAGTGAAAACTCTGGCCAGAGTATGTTGAAAGATGTCCAACATTATTTGACTAAAGATTGATGGAGACTAACCGGCTTCGAGCTATTGGGGTTGACAATTTGACCGTACCCTAGGCTTGAGGTTAAACGACATAGTTTTGACGAAGAGACTATAACTGCGGTATTCATCTTAGACACAGTCAGGGTGGTCCCAACAACACTCATGTCAATGAGTTAACCACATAAGTATGATACTGAAACAGTGATGACACCTGCTGCTCGCGGTTACTGCAGTCTGGGGCTTCGAGCCCTACCTGTAGTAGGGTCAGGCTTTAGGGTTTCACACAGAGTGCGACCTTCGTCAAGTAATAGGTAGAAATTAGGGAGAATAAGCATTCGATGCAAGGGATAGAAAACTGCAAAGAGTTTGCAGTTAGCCTCTGCATTCAGGATTAATGATCATTCGTGCAAGTAGGAGATTTTAAGCTTAGATAGGAACTATTTTGCATATGATGTAAACAGAGTTAAATATGTTATAAATTGTTTACGACTATATTTAATGAGATAAAGGCGAGGAAAAGTTTACCTGTAAGACATGAATGTCCCAGTCTAAACATAGGTTTGAACGGCTTCCAAAACAGACGCCAAATGCACGAGATATGCTCAAAATTGTCAAGAAAGCACAATAGGCCTTACCCATGCCCAACTGGGCATGTGTTAGCCTGGACTGTGCTGGCCCTGGGGCGCCTTGGGCATTAAGCCCACCTGGGACAGGCGCCCGGGCCGGGCCCGGTGCCAGGGCCGGGCGCTCGGCCCAGGGCCCAGGCCTGGCAGTGCCCAAGCTGGCTGCAAGGTGTCCAGCCTGGTTGGGCCCGCCCATGCTGGTGCAATGGTGCCCATCACCTGGGTTTTCGAACCCTAGGTGCAGAATTTTGGGTGGCAGCTGATTTTGAACAAAAATCAAGTGTTGGGCTCATCTTTGGACGATCAATTGAGGGGTCAAATAGACTTGGATTGACTCGTCGTTTTTTTCTACGCGTTCACCGTTCAACGCTCTTCGATTTGATAGGTTGTATCAAATGTGAAGCTCAACGTTGAGGGATTTAAAATTCATGGAAGTTTGGCCTTTATGAAAGGCAAAGTAACTTGAATTATTAACTCCGAATCTTTAGTCCCACATCGGAAGTGGAGTAAATGGGAGGGGTCAGCCACCTATATAAATAGGGGCCTGCCTGTAGGGGTCAGCCGCCTATATAAATAGGGGCCTGCCCCTTCCTCTAAACTCGTCCCAAGCTCTAGATCTGAGCGGCTAAACAAAGAAAAAAAAAGATAAGACTTTAAAGACCTAAACCTAGACTAGCTTACGCCTACTGTCCCTTGCAAATCCCCCACATGAAACTAGCTGCAGCCAACCTACATAAACCAAGACTATTCTAGGTTATAACCCTATGGCCTGTAAAAAATAGGAGAACTAAAACCTAAGGCTACTCTATTCACGTGCTACCCATGTTCGCAAACCCACTGGGCTTTCATGCGCTGCCCTTCCAATTTTCCACCCACACAAAAAAGTCAACATATATAAAACCCTAGGTCCTTTTACAGCTAACCCTAACATCGACATCACCCTACCCTCAACAACCCAGCCGCCTACTTCTCCCTTACTCACGAAAACCGCTGCACCCATCAACAACGCAACGGAGGTCACCCCTCGCCCATGCCAACGACTCCTGCTCGCTGCCATCTTCGCAACCGTTACAGCACTCATCCCCAGCGGCCACCTCCTCCGCCGCGAGCAACCCCGAGAGCCCCATCATCCCCGCCACCTTCGGCACGAGCCAACGGCGCCCCCTTCACTGTCTTCCGATCTCCAACCCACCGCCCAGACTTCGTGAAGCCGCAACTTGCATCCCCTCTATCGCCCAGTACTGCCGCACTCAGCCCTCGATACAACCATGATCTCCTCTCCCCCTTGCTACCGTGCAGAACCCTCGCACCCAGGCCTTCCAACGTCGAGCGCCACTTCTTCACGCGCCCAAGCCCAGTACAGCATCTCCCTCGCCCAGCGCCCCTCTACGAGCTCTCTCCTCGCACACATGCAACGTGCGAACCCAACGACGCTTCTCTACCTGCACGCGACGACAGCCAGGCGGCCCCCTCCGCACCGTCAGGCCGCGCAACGCCGCAAACTTCGACCGCCACGCCATCACACACCTACGAGAGAGAACCTCACTGCCGTCGTCCTCTTCTTCACTCGCAACCAGAACTTAAGGTTAGTCACAGTTTTGTTGTTTGATATTTAGGGTTTAATAGCAAGAGAATTATTATGAGTTAAGTAGGGATAAGCTTTTTATTAAAGAAGAAAAAAAGAACAGGGTTTTTATATCATCACATGAGTTAACTATTATAATAGTATAAATAAAAATGTTATTTCTGTTATTTGTTAACTGTTATCATTACATAAGTTAACCTATATCACCGTATAAGTTAAGTGTTTTTATATACTCATTTATCATACCTTAAGGTTAGTTGTGAATAAATTATGGTTAGTCAGTGATTAGTTATCATGCAGACGGTGTCTTTCCTTTAACCATGTTAGTGATGTTATCTGTTAGCCGTCAGTCCTCTTGTTGGGGTTTGTTCTTAGAGTTTTTTTTCAAGAAAATCAAACTGTGTTAAAATGTTAGTGTATTAGTTTTTTTATATATAAAAAAAGAGAAAAATGTAAACTGTGTTTTATTACGTCATGCCCATTAGTATTAGTTGCTATTAGTTTAAAGTTAGAGTACATAACATCCGTGTTAAGATATGGGTTACCATAGCAAATTGGTGATAAGTTTTATTAAAGAATCTGCATGTTCTTACCACCGTGACAGTAGGTAAGTTAACTCTATATTAGTTTTAAATTGCTGTTGGGTTAATAGATCAGAACATAAGGTTAATATGGGCTGTTTATTCTTATATAAACCATAGTGAATTCCAATAAGATAAGTGTAGTATGGCATAGGTGAACAGTACTTTTATTAACTATTGGAATAAGATGTTATAGCTAAAACAAGTTATTTTCGATTAATCTGATATAGGGATCCGATGGCACAGAAAACGTCCGCACCTTCCGTACGGATCCGACGACACCAAGAACGTCAAAAACAGGCAAGTATATAATTTGTTATGATTTTTAGAAGTTTCGGCACGTTTACGCCGCCTTCCTGTTTTGCTGTGTAACTCAAAATTTAGATGTGAAATGACGTACAAAACTGACACCATAATGACTAGGACGAAAATTGGGATCCAACGGTATATCATACGATATATCCCCAATTTAAACAACTAGAGAAAGAAATTGTTTCTGTAGCAAGTTGAACAAAAAGGGTGAAATAGTCATTAATTGAAATTACGGAACCGGTCGTTCGACCCGCTTCCGCCTTGCAGAACTGTCACCATAAAACACTAATATTGATAACAATGGAATTCAGTGAGTCCTGACATGAATAACTATATTGACATCGTGAAATCGTGCGCCTCGAAGGCGAAATCGTGATATCGTGATGTCGTGTGAGTCGAATAGGCCGGCTCGTGTTCCGGCAAAACTTTTGGGTGGGGTTAGGGTTGAGCGGCCACTGGGCGTATGAAAGGTACTCTCCTCAAGAACACCACCCGACGCGGTGGGTTAGTGTCAATCACGGTAAGCCCCCGTGAGAGGAACGACCTTCTCATCACGACCTAAAGGCGAGAACCCTAGATTAGATGTGAATTCTTGACATGGTCATTGTAACGCTAACTTGGTCATCGTGATTATTGAAATGCTAACAAACTCTGAGAATCTAACTTTAAACTTGTCATCGACTAGAACTGCATGTTAGGATGGTTTCTTTCTGCTCTGTAATTGTTAAATGTTAGTTGCTGCAGTCGTTTCATTCAAAATATTAAATGCTTCTAAATTTCATATACTTGTTATGTACTTCGCCTTGGGATGCTAACTCTTTCTTGCATACCCTTAGCTGACATACATTCATGTTTGTGGATGTATGTCAGGTTCAGAGCTTGAGTACCACCTGACTTGGAGAGCCAGAGTTGTCGAAGACGTCGAGACGTTTTCTGCAGAAGACTAGGGTCTCCTTTCCGTCATTGCTTTGAGTTTTAGTTTAGTTCCTTGTAGTAGGATTAGTGTTTGGTTGTGGTTTCCTTTGGCCATGCTGAGGCCCTGTTGTTTTATTTTCTGTACGAACAATTCTGGAAGTGCCCATTTAATTTAATGAAATGTTTTCTGGTTGTTCTGATACGCAAATGCAAGGACCCTTTTCTGTGTTTTTATCACAGACGCTTATTGAACTCGAGCTTCACCGCTCCAGTTCCAGCGGGCCGTGTAACGTTCTCGCTTTCCGGTGTCTTTTGGGAAGCGGGGCGTTACAGGTTTTAGTGGTGGCCCATGCAGGTCTCCTGCAACTGCGAAATTCAGAACAATGAGAACACTTTTCATTAGCCAAAACTTCCAGAGTTAGTTCGTACGCGAAATTACTCGAATGCCTTGTCTCAGCACGATAGGAACCCAATGTCAGATGATAGGAAGAGTTAGTTAGATGCTCGTGCTCATTAGTTAGACACCTTTGCCACAACTTCGTATTATAATCTTAGGAGTCACCCTATCTTTTCTCTGATCGTGTTGTCTTTATTAGTCGTTCGCTTGGATTTATCGAATCTAGGGCCCGACCGACCGTAGCGATCGTCACCGTGCAAGTCGAACCTGAGACTCCTGCATGAGTAGGCTTCGAGACGTAAGACATCCCAGATCCATAAGATTCCGACCTTGTCCCTATATGAACCACCACCTCAGCTACCCTATCACAGTCTAGTTCTTTGACGAACCTTAGTGCTAAACATTGGTCGATCAATGATTATCTTCCCCCGATTTTACTTTTCCGATCACTACACTTCCGTGTTAATGATCGTAGGAAGCCATCGTAGCGTATCCGCGGAGTACTCCTTAATCGTACCTACGTTTCAGTCGTCGAACCTGATCCTTGTCCTCGATTCACATGAACTCTTCAGATCTGCCATCTTTAACCTTGAACATCTCCTTCTAAAAAGTATATTCGATATTCCATTTATAGAAGTCTTCGCTAAGTTTAAAATTCTTTCGGAAACTTTTACTTAGATTCTCTACACCTCAGTCGACGTAAACATAATCTTGATTATGAAACTCTTCTGACGCAATCTTTAGTTGTTATCTTGTAGCGACCTTTGAACATACACCTTCCGCACGTTTACTTCACATAGCCTCATACATCTACTCTATTTTCCTCATATATTGAACTTTAAAAAAAATTTCTTTTTACACATCTATTTCCATTTACAAAACAATCATTACAACACAATATCCATATTACCTTCACCTGTCATTTGACTGATCACATTCTACATTTTTACTTCTACCGTATACTCGCTACTTTACGTAAGTTATAACGATACTATTATTGTTGCACATATTCTTTCCTTCTTAATCATTTAATTGTCCATAAATGTCTTATGTCATCAACCAACTAACCTCAAATCCATGCCACATTCGAAACCGTCCATCGCAACTGTGATTCATTGCATCATCCAACTCTGAATCCTTCACCTTTGCTTAGTTGTCACATTAGTGCTTATCTTTGTTTATGTCAGCTTTAGTTAAGTATAGTGGGACCATTAGCTTGATTATGGGGTCGTGGTGCATGTATATAGATAGTGAGTGTGAACTCGTGTGTGCGAATCTCTATGTACCACCCATGTATGAGTGTGCTTACCTGGAGTATATTAGTATAGTGTGATTATCTATTGTATTATATGTGCATGTGCGGTGATATGTGACATATATGTATATAATCGAGTATAAAGTAGTAAGTGTTATATTTATACTTAGGCAAGCGAATAGTTATAACACTATAGGAATATCTGTGCGTATTAGATTTAATGTTGGCTAATTACTAGAAGTAATTGTACCTTAGTAGTATTTGTTAATGGTTGTAATTGCATGCTAGTACAGCGATATGCGTGTTAAGTATAATGATAATAGGTGTAAGTATGGTGGTGTGTGCAGATTATTGTGTGATTTATATGTTAGTTGTATGGCGTGTACTTGTGCGTATGTGTACGTGGTTAGTTATAGGCGTGTATATATATATTGTGTGAACAAGTGTGTTTTATATATAGTAGGATTGTTATAATTACCCTTATGGGATGATGTGTGAGCATGTGTATACCAGGAGGTATGCATGGCAGTATGGTTGTGACTACGTAAATGTGAATGTATGAAATAGTGTACTTGCCTATGTAGATTTCCATGGTTGTGTATACCAGTGTGTGTATATTTGTCCTATATAGATACGAGATAGGGGTGTAGTAGTGTAAATATGTATATGTAGGTGAAATAAACGTATGTATAAGTATTAAAAGGTGTGTAACATACCAGTAAGTATTTGCTTATGAATGTATATTGTTTCATTATAATATATGCATGACTGAGATAGAATGACCTTAGTGTTTAAATCCGCTCACCCCTATGTCGGCCGATTTAAGGAAGTCTGAGGACGGACTTGATCTTAAGGTGGGTAGATTACTATAACCCTAGTACTATGAGTAAGGCTTATAAAATCCATGTATGGTGTAAGGTATTACGTGAATGTGTACGTGCAGTGATATGCATTATTACGTGTATATAGTAATATACGGTATGTAAAAGTGATCGTATGATTGAAATGTTAATTGACTAAGAATGATTGTATTTTTATTAGTGGTATGTTTATGTGACTTGTGGTACTATATCAGTATATATTGTGAGTGTATAAGATGTATGGTATTACTTTGTGTATTGGTAACAATGTGAGTGTGCAAGGTGACGGCGCACTTACAACTAGTAAATTGATGTGGTGGTGTGATAGAGTGTTACTATTCACCGAGTATAATATTGGTTGGATTGTATTTTTAGGATAATATTATATTGAATGTGTGATGTTTTTGGTAATGTATGTACGTGTGTTGTTACTACTGTTAGCATGGCCGTTGATTAGTATTGTCCACGGTAACACTATTGGTATCGATTTTAGTATTGTAATACTATTTGAGTATGGCGTGATGATTAGTTACGGTGTGTATACATTAGAAGAGGAGATACGAGCGTTACCCTTACGTTTTCCCGGTGCCTTAGCCGATGAGATTCCGGGGACGGAATCGTCTTAAGGTGGGTAGGATGTAACGATCGGTTTTTACCGTTACTATTATCTGCGTTTTCCTTCTCGTATGTTTCTTTTCCGTAACCGTTGTTGGACGTTTCCGTACCCGTACCCGTATCCATTTTTTTCTTCATACTTATTTTATTATCATTATTAAAATCCCTTCTAGTAATTATTTTAAAAGTCTATTCTTAAAATTATTTTTTTAATTTCCAAAATTCAAAATTCGAATTTCAAACTTTGTTTTAAAACTTTAAAATTCAAATGAAGACCTTCCTAGTTAGGACCCGTTGAAACTATTATTGTATGCTTTGATTAGCCCTAATGAGCCAGTGTAATTCAATCAATTCTATTTATAATAATTCAAATCACTTTCCTAATATAACACCCTAAGTTTTGAAACCCTCGCCCACGTTTTTAGCCATGGCCGCACCCATCACGACTCACGCACCCAATTTCACACGCACACGCACAACAAAAGGATTGAGTGTGAGGCTAAACAAAGAAACTTTAAAGACCTAAACCTAGACTAGCTTACGCCTACTGTCCCTTGCAAATCCCCCACATGAAACTAGCTGCAGCCAACCTACATAAACCAAGACTATTCTAGGTTATAACCCTATGGCCTGTACAAAAATAGGAGAACTAAAACCTAAGGCTACTCTATTCACGTGCTACCCATGTTCGCAAACCCACTGGGCTTTCATGCGCTGCCCTTCCAATTTTCCACCCACACAAAAAAAAGTCAACATATATAAAACCCTAGGTCCTTTTACAGCTAACCCTAGCATCGACATCACCCTACCCTCAACAACCCAGCCGCCTACTTCTCCCCTACTCACGAAAACCGCTGCACCCATCAACAACGCAACGGCGGTCACCCCTCGCCCATGCCAACGACTCCTGCTCGCTGCCATCTTCGCAACCGTTACAGCACTCATCCCCAGCGGCCACCTCCTCCGCCGCGAGCAACCCCGAGAGCCCCATCATCCCCGCCACCTTCGGCACGAGCCAACGGTGCCCCCTTCACCGTCTTCCGATCTCCAACCCACCGCCCAGACTTCGCGAAGCCGTAACTTGCATCCCCTCTATCGCCCAGTACTGCCGCACTCAGCCCTCGATACAACCATGATCTCCTCTCCCCCTTGCTACCGTGCAGAACCCTCGCACCCAGGCCTTCCAACGTCGAGCGCCACTTCTTCACGCGCCCAAGCCCAGTACAGCATCTCCCTCGCCCAGCGCCCCTCTACGAGCTCTCTCCTCGCACACATGCAACGTGCGAACCCAACGACGCTTCTCTACCTGCACGCGACGACAGCCAGGCGGCCCCCTCCGCACCGTCAGGCCGCGCAACGCCGCAAACTTCGACCGCCACGCCATCACACACCTACGAGAGAGAACCTCACTGCCGTCGTCCTCTTCTTCACTCGCAACCAGAACTTAAGGTTAGTCACAGTTTTGTTGTTTGATATTTAGGGTTTAATAGCAAGAGAATTATTATGAGTTAATTAGGGATAAGCTTTTTATTAAAGAAGAAAAAAAGAACAGTGTTTTTATATCATCACATGAGTTAACTATTATAATAGTATAAATAAAAATGTTATTTCTGTTATTTGTTAACTGTTATCATTACATAAGTTAACCTATATCACCGTATAAGTTAAGTGTTTTTATATACTCATTTATCATACCTTAAGGTTAGTTGTGAATAAATTATGGTTAGTCAGTGATTAGTTATCATGCAGACGGTGTCTTTCCTTTAACCATGTTAGTGATGTTATCTGTTAGCCGTCAGTCCTCTTGTTGGGGTTTGTTCTTAGAGTTTTTTTTTCAAGAAAATCAAACTGTGTTAAAATGTTAGTGTATTAGTTTTTTATATATATAAAAAGAGAAAAATGTAAACTGTGTTTTATTACGTCATGCCCATTAGTATTAGTTGCTATTAGTTTAAAGTTAGAGTACATAACGTCCGTGTTAAGATATGGGTTACCATAGCAAATTGGTGATAAGTTTTATTAAAGAATCTGCATGTTCTTACCACCGTGACAGTAGGTAAGTTAACTCTATATTAGTTTTAAATTGCTGTTGGGTTAATAGATCAGAACATAAGGTTAATATGGGCTGTTTATTCTTATATAAACCATAGTGAATTCCAATAAGATAAGTGTAGTATGGCATAGGTGAACAGTACTTTTATTAACTATTGGAATAAGATGTTATAGCTAAAACAAGTTATTTTCAATTAATCTGATATAGGGATCCGATGGCACAGAAAACGTCCGCACCTTCCGTACGGATCCGACGACACCAAGAACGTCAAAACCAGGCAAGTATATAATTTGTTATGATTTTTAGAAGTTTCGGCACGTTTACGCCGCCTTCCTGTTTTGCTGTGTAACTCAAAATTTAGATGTGAAATGACGTACAAAACTGACACCATAATGACTAGGACGAAAATTGGGATCCAACGGTATATCATACGATATATCCCCAATTTAAATAACTAGAGAAAGAAATTGTTTCTGTAGCAAGTTGAACAAAAAGGGTGAAATAGTCATTAATTGAAATTACGGAACCGGTCGTTCGACCCGCTTCCGCCTTGCAGAACTGTCACCATAAAACACTAATATTGATAACAATGGAATTCAGTGAGTCCTGACATGAATAACTATATGGACATCGTGAAATCGTGCGCCTCGAAGGCGAAATCGTGATATCGTGATGTCGTGTGAGTCGCCTAGGCCGGCTCGTGTTCCGGCAAAACTTTTGGGTGGGGTTAGGGTTGAGCGGCCACTGGGCATATGAAAGGTACTCTCCTCAAGAACACCACCCGACGCGGTGGGTTAGTGTCAATCACGGTAAGCCCCCGTGAGAGGAACGACCTTCTCATCACGACCTAAAGGCGAGAACCCTAGATTAGATGTGAATTCTTGACATGGTCATTGTAACGCTAACTTGGTCATCGTGATTATTGAAATGCTAACAAACTCTGAGAATCTAACTTTAAACTTGTCATCGACTAGAACTGCATGTTAGGATGGTTTCTTTCTGCTCTGTAATTGTTAAATGTTAGTTGTTGCAGTCTTTTCATTCAAAATATTAAATGCTTCTAAATTTCATATACTTGTTTTGTACTTCGCCTTGGGATGCTAACTCTTTCTTGCAGACCCTTAGCTGACATACATTCATGTTTGTGGATGTATGTCAGGTTCAGAGCTTGAGTACCACCTGACTTGGAGAGCCAGAGTTGTCGAAGACGTCGAGACGTTTTCTGCAGAAGACTAGGGTCTCCTTTCCGTCATTGCTTTGAGTTTTAGTTTAGTTCCTTGTAGTAGGATTAGTGTTTGGTTGTGGTTTCCTTTGGCCATGCTGAGGCCCTGTTGTTTTATTTTCTGTACGAACAATTTTGGAAGTGCCCATTTAATTTAATGAAATGTTTTCTGGTTGTTCTGATACGCAAATGCAAGGACCCTTTTCTGTGTTTTTATCACAGACGCTTATTGAACTCGAGCTTCACCGCTCCAGTTCCAGCGGGCCGTGTAACGTTCTCTCTTCCGGTGTCTTTTGGGAAGCGGGGCGTTACACTGCCCCTTCCTCTAAACTCGTTCCAAGCTCTAGATCTGAGCGGCTCCTAAAAGTTTGGAGCACGCTCGGATCTAAGCTTAAAATAAATATTTTCTTCTCCCTAAATTTCTGCCTTGCTCTTGAAGGGCTCTAGCAAAGCCACGAAGGGGCTCGGATCGGATTCGAACTCTTGACGTAAGATCCACTCAAGTGAAACTTTCTTCGGCGCATGGTTGGATCAGCGACAAAGGGGTTGCTTGCCTCGGGACGTGGTGCGGTACAGTAAGCGGTTCGGCTCATGACCAGGAGCCGCTCGGGAAGCGGTTTAGCTTGAGATGGGGAGCGGCTCAGGATGTGGTTTGGTACACCTTGCCGGTGCAAGCAAGGTTCTAGGTATGTAGTTTAATTAAGCATAGTATTTATAATTTTGTAGTAGCTTAGATCTATCTTGGGGTGGCGAGACCCACCTTAAGATAGTAGAGATCATGGCTAGGGTCTTGATATCCTTAGGGTTTGCATGTTAAATAGTTTAACATTTTTTCAGCTGCTTGCTTTTATTTTGCCTCTATCATCCGTCCGACGTAGGACGGGCGTAGAAATATGCCCTAAGGGTCCCTCAAAACCCATCATCAACAAGCTCCAGAACCCAAGTTCACGCGGCCGCGTAAAATATATGGACTCTGACTAATAACTTGATGCAATCTGAAATGGTCAGTGCACGTAAATAAAGTATGGACTTTATTTTATGTACCCAAAAGAAAGTGTTTCTTATTGACTCCAAGTAAATCTTCAAGACAGAAGATTGGTGCAGAGAGAAAATAGTAAAGTACAACTTATGTTGATTGAGAACAGTTATCATCCTAACTCTTATAAATGGATTATGATGAAACTGTCTCACCAGCAAATGTGTACAGATCTACTAGGACCGAACTCGATGTTAATGCTCATGATGACCATGAAAACTGGAGCATTCATGTATAGTCCCTTTTTCTAAATATGATTTAGAAGAACAAACTTATATGAATTGGCCAGAGAGTTTTCGAGGTCAGTGGGAGCGAATGAAAGCATGCGAGGCATCAAGAAGCCAGAATGGTTTGACAAGTACCAATATTCATTGTTTTATCTTTCAGGTACCTATTAAAGAAAGATAGATTCTAGATAGTGTATATTCCAAACACACGACTGGGAACATCAAACTTCTATCAACCGTTCAATTCAAAGATGGTGGCGCTGTTACTTTTGGTGATAACAACAAAGGTAAAGTTATTGGCATTGGAACAGTTGGTGATCCAATTAAACCAATCATCGAAAACGTGCTCCTCATTGACGGTTTGAAACACAATCTCTTATCCATTTTTCTATAGATAGTGGATGTTCTAAACACATGACTGGGAACATTAAACTTCTATCAACCGTTCAATTCAAAGATGGTGGCACTGTTACTTTTGGTGATAACAATAAAGGTAAAGTTATTGTCATTGGAACAGTTGGTGATCCAACTAAACCAATCATCGAAAACGTGCTCATTGTTGACGGTTTGAAACACAATCTATTAACCATTTCTCAATTATGCGATAAAGATTTTAAAATTGTTTTCGAAAAGAATGCATGCATTATATGATTTTAATATGTCTAATATATTATTTCAAGGTAATTGTAAGAATAATATATACATATTATGCATGAAAATAAGTTCAAATGATCATTGTTTATTAGTATCTACTGAAAATACACTTTTGTGGCATAAACATTTTGGACACACTAACTTTAAACATTTGGCACGTATTTTTAAACATAAGTTAGTTTCAGGAATACCTAATATATTGTTTAGTCACACATAATTTTGTGATGCATGTCAGCAAGGTAAGATGCATAATCAAAGGATGATATTTCTACAAAAAGACCACTTGAACTTTTACATTTAGATTTATTTGGTCCTTCTAGAATCGCTTCTTTAAATGGCAATAAACATGCATTTGTGATTGGTGATTATTATTTAAGATATACTTAGGTATTATTTTTGAAGCATAAAAATGATGCATTTGAAGAATTTACAATATTTTGTAAAAGAATTCAAAAGTTAAAATCTTCATCCATTATCACTATTCGTTGTGATCATGGTGGAGAATTTGAAAATGAATTATTTAAAAAATTTTGTGATATACATGGCATTGTTGGGGTTTTGACGGACCCCCAGAGCTCGGATCCGTATCCGTCCTAAGTCGGACGGACCACGGAGGCACAAAAGCGCAGCGGAAAACCAGAAATCAAAATTTCTACACTAGCTAAAGTATTTAGCTAGGCTCTGGGGAGCCAGAACCTAGCCCGATCTATGCCAACTTGGGGTGGATCTGACCACCCCAAGAAGGATCTACACTAAAGCGACTAATAAAATCTACACTAAAATGCTTAACCTCATACCCGGAATCTTGGCCCTGGGGCAGGCAAGATGTACCGCACCGTCTTGAGAAGCTCCTCGTAGCCGAGCCGCGTTGACTCGATCTGCCTGAGCCGCCTCGCACCCTCGCACCGATCCGCCCGAGCTGCTTTCGCCTCCGAGCCGATCACACGCGGTAGAAAGTTTCACTTGAGAAGAAACCCGCGTCTTAGACGTCCGGATCAGATCCAAACCCCCTTTGTAGTCGTGCTAGGACTACTCCGGAGAACAGGAAAATAGAGAGAGAGTTTAGTCGCGGATCGAGCTTGCTCTAAAATTCTGGAGCTACTCGATCGTTGACTGGTGTGTGTTTCAACGAGGAGAGTGCACCCCTATTTATATAGGGAGTGAGCACTCACTCACTCGTTGCGGGCAATGTGGGACATTCCGCATGAAGAGGGAAAATCAATTAAGCCATTTGGCTTAATTTCAACTTTAAAGTTAGCCTTTCATAAATTCAAACTTTAACTAATTAATTCTCCTTGCATACTAAACTTCAGACACCAAACAAGCTATCAATCAGAAGAGCTTGGAATGGTGAACGCGTAGGAACTGACGGTGACGAATTTCGACTTCGTTTGACCCCTCAAACAATTGCACAAAGTTTAGCAATTTCTCAAAATTCGTAGCCGTCATTAGGGGTTTCAAAAAACCCTAATTTAACTTAAGTTGCGGGCGCGCCCGCTAGGCTTAGCGGGCGCGACCGCCCAAGGGAGTAAGGGCGGGCCGCCCGCGCGGGCCCGCTGCAGCAGCGGGCCACCCGCGCGGGCCCGCTGCAGCAGCGGGCCGCGCCCGCTGCAGCAGCGGGCCGCGCCCTCTTGCAGCAGGCACGGGCTCGTTGCAGCCAGCGGACTGCGTCCGTTTGCCCTTCCCTATGGGCTTTTTAGCCCAGTGGGTCTCACCCACTGCTCCTTGGACCGTTTTTGCGTTTCCGGACTCGTTTGAGCTCCGATTTGGACACGGTTTGAACCTGTGTTTAGACCGAGACGATCCCGTCATCCAGGTAACCCTTTCCAACATGTTTGTTCCTACTAAATTTGTCGTAACCAATTTACGACACGTTTAATCATGGTTTGCATCAAATGCAACGTTTTGTCCCTATTGCTATTGCGACTAACTTTCACAACTTGACTTGTGAATATCATCAAATGATATTTCTCTCTATTCTATATTCCGATTACTAAGACATGAACACTAATCGGTGTGAGACCTTATAGCCTGACCTTACTACAGGTTGGGGCTCGAAACCCCTAGACGACGGTCACTACGAGCAGTAGCTGTCGTCCCTGTTTCAGAGTCATCATAACGTGATCGACCCTTTGACAAAAGTATCATAGGGTTTGCATTGGCTGTGTCAGTGATGAATGCCGTTAGCTAAAATCCCTTCGTCAAGACTGTGTTATTGTTGGCCTAGGGTATGGTTTTCTGTCAACCCTATTAGACAACATTGGTCAGTATACGGCTGTCTTTATTGTATACACGTTGTACTACTTGCAATGTACCCCGGCCGAGGATTAACATAAAGACCGTACTGAGCCTGTAACACTAACTTCCCTTTAATGGAAGTGACGAATCCCATCTTAGTCACTTACTTACCTCGAGAGCTTCAGGTGCAACCCAACCTAAGATCTTTCATCAAGACTTGTCCTCGAAGCTAGATCATGGGTCTAAGCTTCACCGTTCGCTCACAGGTTGGTACAGATGACTTCAGGTCTTAAGGATCAACTAACCTATCATCACCCTAGAGTTATTAAAGACATATTATTAAAGTTAACCATTTAACAACTCTAACTTGGTCGTTCAGTGAACTCATTCCCCAATGAGCACCTGTGTCTCGTCTCCGACTTCAACAAGTCGAATGACTATGAGATCACCATTACCCCAAGGTAAGACGAAGACACAGTGATCTATCCGATGTGTTGATATCCAGTTCTCGACACATCTATGATCACGAACCGTTTAAGACTTACGTTTCTATTCGGTCGCTTACTTACTCATAATCGAGATCTCATCTAGATATGTAAGGACCTAACTATAAGTCTATGGATATTATTTAAGTATATTAATACAAATGATTTTATACTTAGAATAATACGTACCATATACGGTATGAACAAGACGTATAATCAAGATAAATTGCCTTATGGGCATATATCTTCCTACATATCCTACTTGCACTTAGGCTATTTATCTCGGTATCTCATACCGTTATAGCATATCAGTCACTTTGACATTTGATATGGCAAACCTAAGAATGGTTCTACTAACAAGTATCTACAACGAATTTTAATGGATTGAAATTACATCTCTTGATCACACAGGGTTGATCCCTTGGAAAAATGATCTGGATCAATTTTCCTAACTTTGTATAGCTAACAGTTAGCTTATACGATTTAGATGTGGGGTCTAACATTTCCGTAAGTCAGTTCTAGCTCACTCCACTTTATTGTGTCAATATGTCAAGTACATATTTGACACCCTAAGTCTATATATATATACGATTAAATCAAAACAATTTTGACTTAATGATTTATATAGAAGATTCATTAAAGTGAAATATCCTTTTTACTTAGTCCGAAAAACGGAACTAAGTATATGAGCTCGCTCCCACTGACTTTAAGAATTACCTGGTTAAATTACTGCAACATAATATCTAAATCATATTTAGATTTATGTGCAAAAATAACCATTTTGTAAGTGCCTCAGATGGAATGCACAAGTGTCAGGTTCGGTTTGACGAATGAGTCAAGTCAAGATCGTTTTAAGGAATCTTGACATTGACTCGTTCAATCAAAACATCCTACACTGTACTTATTCCTTTAACCACATTTAGTATTAACTCTTTTAATAACTAAATGCAGTTCATCAAGAATTAATCTTGATATGCGTATTATTGTGATCGCACACAATTTATACGCCCCCTGGAACATATACTTAACTACTGATTGACTTTTAACATTAAGTCAGCTCCAAAAACAATATTATCGAAGCTATGCATTATTATTCGCAACCATCACAGAAAAGCCACATCCACAGAATTTAAGCCGATTCAATTTCAATTGCAACAAACGAGACATCCATTCCAAAACAACGGGTTCATGAAAAGAACCTTAACTTGTTTATCAAAAATAAACCTTGAGTGCAAAGTACTCATGCATTGTTTTCGACCTTTAAAGATGATACAATTTTATTCAAGTAAGAAAAAATATCATCTCCATCATGGTCATCGTCTCCAGAAGTCTTTGAAACGGTCCCAGCAGCAACAGTTGCTTTGATTGCCGACCGATCTCCGTACTTCTCCAATCTCCGGTTCATATCAGCCACATGTATACATTACACAGATGTCTATAAGTATCTCATACTATATGAATGGAAATAATTGCATTTAATCGAATTTAATTTGTACCTGAGGTAGAGGCATCAGTATGCCCCTTCTTCTTCTCTGCAAGATAAATCTTACAGTTCCTCTTCCAGTGGCCAACCTTGTGGCAATGGAAGCACTCAGATTTCGACGGGGCCCCTTTATTCTTTTTCTTCCCATTCTTAGCCTTCGCAGGTTGTGGGACCTGCCTCTTCTTTCCTTTGCCTTTCGGCTGGTCGGAAGTAGCAGAGCCAACAACCAGTGCATCCGGCTTCTTCTCAATTTCCTCAAACTGCCGGAGCATATTGAGGAGACCAGGAAGATCCGTCTCAAGGCTGTTCATTATAAAGCCAGTTATAAAGGGCTTAAACTCGGGAGTTAAAGACTTTAGGATAATATCTGTGGACATCTCATTGTCCAGGATAAATCCTAACTGGGCAGCGTCCTCTACGTACCCGATCATCTTGATAACATGATCTTGTACGGGCCCTGTCGTCATCTTTGTGCCCCAGAGGTTGCTAATAGCTTCGAACTTGGCAGCTCTGGATCGCTTGCCATACAACTCTTGTGCATTAAGGAGTATGCTCTGAACATCCATATGTTCATGATTCCTTTGCAGTTCGTTGGTCATCGAAGCTAGAGTAAGGCACCTTGCCTTCTCTGCATCCCTCTGGTACAACTTAAAGGCTTCTTTCTCTTCGTGGGTCGAATCATCATCGGGCTTCTCCGGAGCATCCTCGAACAATATGTATCCAATCCCAGCTAGGGAAAGGACCAACTTAATGTTCCTAAGCCAGTCTTTGTAGTTGGTTCCATCCATCACGTTCTTTTCTACCATGTATTTTAGACCCGAGTCCATTCTGCATTTTATAGATACTTTAGTTAGTATATGTTCGTAGTATAGTTTTAATGGTTTTAATAAAACTATATTCTCCCACTAAATTTATTAAAGCCATTATAATAAACAATTTATTATAAAATAACATTTGTGAGATAGGGATCCGACTTCCCTGAGTCTGACAACCTTGAGTGTATCTCAACAAGTTGTCCGACTCTGCAGTCGGTAGACGAACTCATCGTCAATCATATTTACTATGATTCCCTATCGATTTTACCCCTAGTCATTTGTGATCATGAGTGTACTCAACCGGATCACAATGGCTAGCCTAGTCGGACCCTTGTTTTCGTGTCTAGCCTAACTTTCCCCTTTGCTCGGTGTATGCACGACGCACCGGTTTGGGTCAGGTCTTAGACTACATTCTTGGTTAGACTTACGCCGAAGCTCGAGGGATGAGACAACGGTTTCAGTTAGGTTAAGATGTCAATCAAGAAATCGGTTTCTATAAGATTGACATGTCACGGCTTGAGTGTAGCTCAACAACCGAAACATGTTTCTTACAGTTGCCAACTCCTAAAACAAGGAGGGCTACGATTTATCTTGAACAAGATTATTATCATATTGACTTAGGTATAGTCGATGGACTTACATAGTCATGAATCGACTCCTTGCGGTCCAGCGGACGCGGCCAGGGAATTGACTAAGCCAGGACCACTTGTTACCCAGTCTAACTAGGTTGGTCCAAAAACTTTAGCCAAGCACATTGACCGACATTATGATCCATTGAAGGAGTTGTCATCAATTTTATGTTTTCCAAACAACTAAATGGCTTTTAATTAAGAGAACTAGTTAATCCTTATCAACTAGTGGATCCTAAAATTCAAAATTTTTCGGATTGGTTGAACAGCTTTTATTAAGTCCTTATCAACTATAAGGTTCTTCGTTCAACTTGCTACCCCAATCTAATTAGGATTTTAATAAAATAATTCAACATTGTCTTTTATGAAAATCATTAATTAAACGTTTTAATGAAATGATTTACAAACAAAGGGACTACCCTAATCTGGTATTAGGTTCGAATGTTGTTTTATTTTATCAAACATAGCATGTCACTAATTAAAATTTCATCTCATAAAATTTTAAACATTTAATGGCTAACCTAATAAGGTTCACATGTCCATTAAAAAGAAACAACTAATTTATCAACATAAATAAAATTTTCATTTTGTGACATACATGAGCATTTGCAAGTTTAAAATTATCTACATAATAAAAACATGCAAATCTAAATTTTAACACTTAAAATTAAAGATTAAAATTTAAAGCCTCCATAAAAAATTTCATCGCATAAAACTAGGTCATATAAAATTATCAAATAATTTTTAAACCTAGGCTATAAAAATTTTTAACCTTATTTCTAAAATTAAAATATCACATAATAATTTTAGAAACATCTATGTAATAAAAGGAAATTAATTTATGTTTCATCTCATGAAAATAAAACATTTCTATTATTTACATATTTTAAAACAATTTTAAAACTCTTTTAAAATCTTTTAGAAATCCTTTTAGAAGCTTTTAAATAAAGTTTAAAGATTTCTAGCCTTTATGTAACTAAAGAAAACTTTTAGATTTCAAAAATAAAAAAAAATTTCTATAAAGTTTACATAAACTTTAAATACCCCAAAATTTTTATATCTCATAAAAAATTTATAAAGTATTTAAATATTGGAGACCTATTTAAAATTTATCGCATAAAGTAAAATAGTCCCAAAAAAAAGATTTCTGTATTGGAAAAACAATTTTTAAAAACACAAAACAATTTTTTTAAAACTATTTAAAACATAAAGCTAAAATAGTTTGTACATGTAAAACAAGCATTTTTAAAGATTAAAAAAGTCGCTATAGTAGATCTATAACATAACCGTGGCTTTGATACCACTGTTGGGATTTTGACGGACCCCCAGAGCTCGGATCCGTATCCGTCCTAAGTCGGACGGACCACGGAGGCACAAAAGCGCAGTGGAAAACCAGAAATCAAAATTTCTACACTAGCTAAACTATTTAGCTAGGCTCTGGGGAGCCAGAACCTAGCCCGATCTATGCCAACTTGGGGTGGATCTGACCACCCCAAGAAGGATCTACACTGAAGTGACAAATAAAATCTACACTAAAATGCTTAACCACATACCCGAAATCTTGGCCCTGGGGCAGGCAAGATGTACCGCACCGTCTTGAGAAGCTCCTCGTAGCCGAGCCGCGTTGACTCGATCTGCCTGAGTCGCCTCACACCCTCACACCGATCCGCCCGAGCTGCTTTCACCTCCGAGCCGATCACACGCGGTAGAAAGTTTCACTTGAGAAGAAACTCGCGTCTTAGACGTCCGGATCAGATCCAAACCCCTTTTGTAGTCGTGCTAGGACTACTCCGGAGAACAGGAAAATAGAGAGAGAGTTTAGTCGCGGATCGAGCTTGCTCTAAAATTCTGGAGCTACTCGATCGTTGACTGGTGTGTGTTTCAACGAGGAGAGTGCACCCCTATTTATATAGGGAGTGAGCACTCACTCACTCGTTGCGGGCAATGTGGGACATTCCGCATGAAGAGGGAAAATCAATTAAGCCATTTGGCTTAATTTCAACTTTAAAGTTAGCCTTTCATAAATTCAAACTTTAACTAATTAATTCTCCTTGCATACTAAACTTCAGACACCAAACAAGCTATCAATCAGAAGTGCTTGGAATGGTGAACGCGTAGGAACCGACGGTGACGAATTTCGACTTCGTTTGACCCCTCAAACAATTGCTCAAAGTTTAGCAATTTCTCAAAATTCATAACCGTCATTAGGGGTTTCAAAAAACCCTAATTTGACTTAAGTTGCGGGTGAGCCCGCTAGGCTTAGCGGGCGTGCCCGCCCAAGGGAGTAAGGGCGGGCCGCCCGCCCGCTGCCGCAGCGGGCCGCGCCCGCAGCAACAGCGACGGGCCCGCAGCAACAGCGGGCGCGGGCCCGCAGCAACAGCGGGCTGTGCCCGCTGTGCAGTGGGCGTGGGCTCGTTGTAGCAAGCGGGCTGCGTCCGTTTGCCCTTCCCTATGGGCTTTTTAGCCCAGTGGGTCTCACCCACTGCTCCTTGGACCATTTTTGCGTTTCCGGACTCGTTTGAGCTCCGATTTGGACACGGTTTGAACCTGTGTTTAGACCGGGACGATCCCGTCATCCAGGTAACCCTTTCCAACATGTTTGTTCCTACTAAATTTGTCGTAACTAATTTACGACACGTTTAATCATGGTTTGCATCAAATGCAACGTTTTGTCCATATTGCTATTGCGACTAACTTTCACAACTTGACTTGTGAATATCATCAAATGATATTTCTCTCTATTCTATATTCCTATTACTAAGACATGAACACTACTCGGTGTGAGACCCTACAGCCTGACCTTACTACAGGTTGGGGCTCGAAACCCCTAGACGACGGTCACTACGAGCAGTAGCTGTCGTCCCTGTTTCAGAGTCATCATAACGTGATCGACCCTTTGACAAAAGTATCATTGGGTTTGCATTGGCTGTGTCAGTGATGAATGTCGTTAGCTAAAATCCCTTCGTCAAGACTGTGTTATTGTTGGCCTAGGGTATGGTTTTCTGTCAACCCTATTAGACAACATTGGTCAGTATACGGCTGTCTTTATTGTATACACGTTGTACTACTTGCAACGTACCCCGGCCGAGGATTAACATAAAGACCGTACTGAGCCTGTAACACTACCTTCCCTTTAATGGAAGTGACGAATCCCATCTTAGTCACTTACTTACCTCGAGAGCTTCAGGTGCAACCCAACCTAAGATCTTTCATCAGGACTTGTCCTCGAAGCTAGATCATGGGTCTAAGCTACACCGTTCGCTCACAGGTTGGTACAGATGACTTCAGGTCTTAAGGATCAACTAACCTATCATCACCCTAGAGTTATTAAAGACATATTATTAAAGTTAACCATTTAACAACTCTAACTTGGTCGTTCAGTGAACTCATTCCCCAATGAGCACCTGTGTCTCGTCTCCGACTTCACCAATTCGAATGACTATGAGATCACCATTACCCTAAGGTAAGACGAAGACACAGTGATCTATCCGATGTGTCGATATCCAGTTCTCGACACATCTATGATCACGAACCGTTTAAGACTTACGTTTCTATTCGGTCGCTTACTTACTCATAATCGAGATCTCATCTAGATATGTAAGGACCTAACTATAAGTCTATGGATATTATCTAAGTATATTAATACAAATGATTTTATACTTAGAATAATACGTACCATATATGGTATGAACAAGATGTATAATCAAGATAAATTGCCTTATGGGCATATATCTTTCTACATGCATAACACATAATTTTTCTTTTCCTGGAGCCGCACCACAAAATGGTGTAGTTGAAAGGAAAAACAGAAATTTACAAGAATGTGCTAGAACTATGTTATGTGATTGTTCTTTACCAAAATATTTTTGATCAGAAGCTGTTGCTACTGCATGTTATGTATTGAATAGAATTTTGATAAGATCACATCTTAATAAAACGTGTTTTGAAATTTACTATGATCGTATTCCTAAAGTATCATATTTTAAAGTTTTTGGTTGTAAATGCTTTATTCTAAATACTAAGGATTCATTAGATATGTTTGATTCTAAATCTGATGAAGGTATTTTTGGAGGATATTCAACGCGTAGCAAGGAATATAGGATTTATAATGAAAGAACCTTATGTATTGAAGAATCTCTTCAAGCAAGTTTTGATGAGAATTATTCACACATCAAACATATTGATGAAGATGATTCAATACCCATCACTAGTTCATTAGAGAACACTAAGTTAGTCAACGGTGATGATAATGATGATTCTACTAATTCCATTCCTGAAACAATTTCTGATAATACAAGTCTTCCTAAAGTATTTATTGAAGTTCCTAACAATCCACATGATTTGGTTATTGGAGATATTTCTGATAAAGTTAGAAATAGATCACAAATTGAACAAATGACTCATTGTGCATTTATATCATCTATTGAACCAAAGAATGTTAATGAAGCATGTAAAGATAGTTCATGTATTATAGCAATGCAGGAAGAACTTAATCAATTCAAAAGGAATGATGTATGTGAATTAATACCAAGACCTTCAAATCATCATGTTATAGGAACTAAGTGTGTATTTAAGAATAAATTAGATGAATCTGGTCAGGTAGTTAGGAATAAGGCTAGATTAGTTGCACAAGGATATAATCAAGAAGAATGTATAGATTATGATGAAACATATGCACCTGTTGCTAGATTAGAATCTATTAGAATGTTACTAGCATATGCATGTTTTAAGGATTTTTAAGTTATATCAAATGGATGTTAAGAGTGCATTTCTAAATGGTATAATAAAGGAAGAAGTTTATGTAGAACAACCACCTGAATTTCAAAATGAAAGTTTAGAAAATCATGTTTTCAAATTGAAGAAAGCATTATATGGTTTAAAACAAGCACCACGTGCTTGGTATGAAAGATTAAAGACCTTTCTTTTGAAATCAGGATATTCTATCGGAAAGATAGACTCCAATTTATTTATCAAGCATATAGATTCTTATGTATTAATTATTCAATTTTACGTTGATGATATAATTTTTGGTTCTACTAATGATTCTAGTTGTCAAGAATTTTCTAAGGAAATGCAGAATGAATTTGAGATGAGTCACATGGGTGAATTGACCTACTTCCTCGGACTTCAAATCAAACAAATGAAGGAAGGCATATTTATACACCAAAGTAAATATATAAAGGAACTCATCAAAAGATTTTGACTAGAGAATTCTGCAGAGAAACGTACTCCAATGGGTACGTCATTAACTCTTGACAAGGATTTACATGGTAAGAGTATTGATCAAAGTCTATATCAAGGTATGATCGGATCTTTCCTATATCTTAGTGCAAGTAGACCAGATATTATGTTTTCTGTATGTATATGCGCTAAATATCAATCTGATACTAAGATATCACATTTGACTGATGTCAAAAGGATTATTAGATATGTCAAATATACATCTGATTTTGGTTTATTTTATCCAAAATCAAATTCATTTGATTTGATTTCATATAGTGATGCAGATTTTGCTGGTTGCAAATCTGATCGAAAAGTACAAGTGGAACTTGTTGGATCTGGATCTAAGCCTAGAGGGAGGTGAATAGTTTAATAAAAAAATTCGTGCACACGAAATCACAGGCAGTTATACAACACAAATAATAAGATGCATGGTAATAGAGACAATCACAAAGTGCACAACAGATTTACCCTGGTTCGGTCACCCCAACGTCCTACTCTCCACTGCTGCTCATCTGCACAAAGTCCCGTCTCGACGACCGCAACCCTGTGTAGAAAATCCGAAGTAGATCCTCTGCGCCAAAAGCATGGCATGGACACCCAAGCACTAAATCATCGAACCTCTCCAAAACCTGACAGTAAGTCTCACCGTCAACCTGGACAAAGCTCTCCATGTGTTCCTCAAATGCCTGGCGCATCTGCACCTGATTCCTGTAATAAGTAGGAAAGAAAACTCGAAGGAAATCAGTCTGAAAAGAAAGCCATGTAGAAATAGAATCTCGAGGATAAGCATCAAACCAAATCTTAGCATCATCTCTCAAAGTATATGGGAGCACTTTAAAATAAACAAAATCTGCACAAGTGGTCTCATCAAACAAATCCCAAAACTCTTTCCTACACCATTTTTCAAACTTTTGCATAAATGAACTAGGATTTTCCGATTCCATACCGTGAAAGAACGGTGGAAGTTGGGAATCCTCCACATAAGCATCGCTAAAGTTTGAAGATGAATCCATAAAAAAAAAAAATTTTATCCACAAACGATTTTTGAAATAAAAGAAGGAAAGAAAGAAAAACGACTCAAAAAAGTATAAAATAAACAACCAAAAAAACTCGACACTAAGCTGAAAGTACTACACCTAAAGTGTCCAAAACCAACCAAAAATGTGAGTGTGAAAACCGTTGTCCCCGGCAACGGCGCCAATTGGTTGACTCGGAAAACGCGCAAGTGCACGCCTTCCACTCCCAAGCGTAGGAGTGTCAATGCAATATAAAAATAACCGGTGAGTACCGGGTCGGATCACAGGGACAATTCGTTTCACAATTACAACCTCAATTAGTTAAGGACAGCTAAAAGTGTTGGAACAACCAACTAAACTAACAAGTATCGTGTGAGGGAATGTGGTGGTAAGACGGTCAAGCCAAACCCAAGATAGGTAGGGTGGAAACCAAAGTAGGGAGCTAGTCAAGCAATGAGAAGTGTGTGGAATTGGATGTCAGTAGGGTTGTGAATTGAGAATAAAACCCTATAACTCAATGATGTCCCTTTTGTGGACACACCATCGGAAAATACTCTTTTAGAGGTGAAAATAAGTGTGAAATGTGATTAAATTGTGGATCCCTTTTGGGGTCGCAATTGGAAGTGATAGCGGTCACGGGATATGGTTCTATATGACTCAATGACATCCCTTTTGGGGAAACGTCATCGGGGATATCCTTTTGGGAGTTAAAACGATGGGAAAATTGTAGTGGCATAAGATTTAGGATTCATGGGAATTAAGTTGATAATTCTTTTTGAGAAGATCAAACTCATCCTTTTGGGATGATCGGCTCTCTAAAAAACTCTTTTGGGTTCGTATAAGAGAGTTGATTTAGAAATTTAAATCTACGCCACATACAAATCAATTAAATCCACATGAACCAATATTAATCAATCTCACCAAACCCTAATTAATCCCAACTCCACACACTATTGGCTCTAGGCCTTCATAGTGAATAGCAAGATGATAAACATTGATGAGCATTCATTACAAGCCATTAATAGAATAACTATCAAAAGATTTTCACATTCAATCAATAATCATTCATACAACACAATAGATCTCAAATAGTACAAGAGAGAGGAAGAAATCACCAAGTAGAACCCTAGAAAACCAGGCTTCCCCCACTCTTGCTCCTCCTCCAAGATTTCCTAGCCTCCAATGGCTTCCAAGCCCTTGCCCTAGCTCTTGGGGAAGAAGATGGGGGTCTCAAACCCCCAATAGAACAGTAAAATACCCTCTGGCCGAAGTCTCCCGTACTCCCCTTGCTACAGGCGAAATTAAACCAAAAAAAACCGAGTTGCGGGCTTGCGGGTCGGGTTTTTGGATGCCCGACCCGCCGCCCGCAAATACAAAGCGCACGCCTGCGCTTTGGTTGCGGGCCGGGTCGAAGACCCGGCCCTGTTCTTCTCCCGCTCGCGCTCAGCGGGCGGAGCCAAGGCCCGCTTCGAATTCGGGGGGGATTGGGCCCGCTTCAATCTCAAGCGGGCTCGGAGCTCGCAGAAATGCTAAGCGGCCAGTGTGCCCGCTGAAATGCCAAGCAGGGCATGTGCCCGCTTGATTTTTCGCGGGGCACGCGCAGCCCGCGTGCCCCGCAGCTGCTGAGTCCGATCGGTGCCACGTGGCGGCGCAGGATCGCGCCACGTGGCACCCTATATTAAATCCTTTTAACCCCCTTTTAATTGCTTTTCTCCTCCGAATAATTCACCAAAAATACCTAGAAATCCCAGAAAAATCCCAGAAAATTCTGGAAAATCTCCAAGACTCCCAGGGGTACCTGAAAATTAGGAGAGGAAGAAATTAGTCTATATAATGATGTTTTGTGCAAAGAATATGAATAAGCCCTTATATACAACATAAAGAGAGATTATACCCAAAAGAGCAAGATTAAGCCTAATCCTTAGCACAAAATATGGGTAGTTAGTGGGTATAAATATACACTTTTTACCACGAATCAACAAGCCCCAACTCGTCAAGACCATCTTGTCTAGCCCCAACTAGACAAGACCCCAAAAGAATGTAAAGTTTCACCTACAAAGATCTATACACCAATTACACGAATATAAAATAATAAGAGCTTAGAAAGGCTCAGTTCGTGTGGATGTAGTCATCTCTGTCAATCAGCTCAGGTTGGATGTGATCTGACAAGATGTAGTCGTCACGACCGCATCTGGATGATGCTCTGAAGTTATGGCTATGTTGATGAACTCCCTTTGATGACTTCCGCAATGTATGCTTGAAGGAGTACTTGAAATTGCAGCCTAAGAGGTGGACACACTTGAAACTTGCGGCCTATGGCAATGAAGGAACACCCTTGGATGCTTGCGCAATGTATAGGTGGAGCTCTTCTTCAAGCTTCGACTATGGTGAGATGGAGCTCTAGGGTCCTTGCGCAAGGAGGTAGATAGAGCCTTGAAACTTGTGGCTCTTATAGGATGAAGCTCTGGTGATCTTGCAGCAAGGAGTTGAGTCTTCCTTTGGATGGTTGCGCAATGAAGGAGGAGGCTTCTCTTGATATGTTGCGGCCTTGGATGTGATGAAGCTCCCTTGGAAGTTGTGGCAATGAGGATGACCCTTGAAAGTTATGGCTAAGATGAAGACCTCCTTGATGACTTGCGCAATGTTGAAGATGTCCTTCTCTTGGAGTTGCGGCAAGGATGCGATGCTTGAGGTTGTGCAATGAGGGTGGACGCTTGAGGTTGCCTAATGAGGATGGAAGCTTCAGGTTGTACAATGAGGATGTAGGTCTTTTCTTTGGTGTTGCGCAATGGAGATATGAGAAGGCCTTGATGACTTCCGTAATGGGAAGAAGATGATATGTTGCGGCCTCAGATAATAGAGGTTTTGGGTTAGCCGCAACTTAGGTATTTGGTGCTTGGTTTTTATTTTGTGTAGCCTCTCATTTTTCTCTCCTTTGGATGTGGGTTTATATAGGTGAAGAGGGGATCAATTAGAATCAAATAGAATCCCATAATTGAAGGAGACTTGATGGAATCCTAACTTGAATAGGATTGGAACTAATCATATGGAAGATCTCTTCTAATCACAATTGGATATTGAGTTTGAATTTGGATTGCAATATGATTTGAATTTAAATGGCAATGTGATTTGAATTGGATCTCATTTAATCACAAATTGATTTGCATAAGATTTGGTTCAATCACTTTGGAATAAATGAGATCTCTCCATATCTCTCCATCTTTGACCAAGTCCAAATTGCAAACGAATTGCAATTTCTCCATCACTTTGACTAAGTCTTCTTTGCTTATTTCTCCATCACTTTGAGACAAAGTCATCCTTTTAGTATTTACGATCTTGCCACTCCTGAAAACACTTAGCACACACATCAAATAGTTCACACACGTTTGTTATCATCAACAACAAAGTCATCGATTGTTGTATCCAACTACACGTTGTATCCAACAATCTCCCCCTTTTCATGATGACAAACCAATATAAGATTTGAGCAATAACGATTCAAATAATATCATCGTGACAAGTGTGTGTGAAGTGTGATGATGGAGGAAGTATGATACAAGTATGAAAAAGATGTTCAACATATAAGCATGGCATGCTCCCCCTATATTCATGCTCCCCCTTGAACATATATTCATTAAGCACAATTTCATTAGGCACATTAAGCATTAAGCACATCATTCAACCAATTCTTCTCAATGTTCTACCCCTTTTGTTATCATCAAAAGTGTACTTACGAAGTCAATGTCATGTCACATGAAAAAAGAGTATTATAAACTATAACAAACACGTGCTTGTAGGCATTATTATAATAAGCACTTCAAATTCAATGAAAGTTATAACATAGACTTCTACACCATCGTGTCAGTGTGATGATTAAACATTGAAGCACATAAGGAGAACTTTCAAGAAATTCAACCAAAACCAATCCACTTTTTCATTTAACATGATATTATCTAAGATTGATTTTCCCCTTCTCATTGAAAATGAGTTCAAGTTACCACACCCAAAACATAGCCTATGAGGACTCTTAGATGTGGTATGGCATTACTTGACGAGTATAACACCAACGCTAAAGTTTACTCTTAAAGTATATGTTGGATACTCGTGGGTAGTGTCGTTGCCATGGATCGTATCCATTTATCATACAGAGCTCTTTTCTTTCTTTTTATTTATGCATATATGCGCGTGCACACGCGCACACACATACACACACACACACACACACACACACACATGGATTAATGTAGAACAGCTGCCACCTGATCCAATGGATCAGGTGCAAGACACGAAAAGGTGGGGCCCCACGGGTACAAGCCCATGCGGGGCTTGTACTTCCCACCTTTTTTGTGTCTTGCCACCTGATCCATTGGATCAGGTGGCAGCTTTTCTACATTAAATACATATATATATATATACTAGTATATACCCGTGCCCGTAGGGCATGGTTCATTTAAGATATTCCCCCTCACATTGTTATTTTCCCCAAAATTTAAAGCACAATGATTATTATTTAGTTCCCTCAAAAAAATTAGTTACCTCAAAATTCGCTTCTCCCAGAAAATTTATTTCCCCTAAAAACATTTGTGCCTCCAAAATTTAGTTTTCTCCCGATTTAACATGTGCCCTAAGGCACTGTTCATTTAAATATTACACTACAAAAAACTGATTAACTTAGATATTTTGACAATTGATAACTACATTCATAAGCAGCATAATACTATGGACTGCAAAAAATAAGTGAAGTAGATTTGTCGTGGCTCAATGAAATTATAAAAACTTCCAAGCTGATTAGAGCCACGACAAATCTAAAACAGAACGCAATTTTGAAGGCCAAAGCTCACCTGGTCGGTTGACTTGTCAACCGATCGGGTCACTTGTAACTGCTGCTTCCCATGCTCAAGAAGTCGAAGACTCACCCGATCGGTTCAGTGATCGGGTGAGATTTATCAGAAGCTGAAGACTAACCTTTCCGTCGTCTCACCCGATCGGGTGAAGTTTCAACCGATCGGGTGAATGTCTATCTTTGTCTTCTTCTGGGAATATTCCCTGGCATCTTGCCCACTTGTATAAATAAGGCTAGATTTTCCCAGAAACGCAATCCCCATTTTAAGCTGTTTTTAGGGATTTTTGGCTGCTTTGAATTAAACTCTAATTGTAAGTTCTTTGATTGTTCCTATATTTTGATATTACGTTTATACTTCTATTTGCTACGGTAAACAATCGCATGATTTCTATTCTTATGGCTATATCCAGTTTTATTGCATTCCATACCATGTATAGTGAGTAGTTCTTCAATCTGGGACATTGGTGGAAGCCCCTTCGTGGGTTCTTCATAGAACGGCCATAGGACTAGGGATCCGATTGGATCTAGGGATTTAGATGGTTACGCGGGGGTGTTTCATTGTCATCGACAGGAGAAAGACCGCCTTTGACCGTCGGGCCAAGAGGAAATAAAATGGGAGTTTGATTCTCTAGCCACAGCTCACCCCCTAGCGTAGACATTGAGTCTTTGCACGTGGGAACGGTTTGGATGAAATGTCAGGAGCAATCGTTGCAAGCTTAGTGCTCCTGGAGTCGGGTGGTGTTGGACATGGAAATGCCCACGGTCCGAACCCGGGTAGACCTAGCATATCATCCTAGGCATTGACCGGAATATCGGGCCCATGGGACGCTAGGTATCACTTTTAGAGGCAATGTCTCACCGCCAAACCCTAACATTCGGTCACATTCCTATCCTTCGGCCGTAATAGTGAGAACCCATGATTAGGGCGGAAGCCAAAGTCCTAGGTTACCTTTTTACCTCTTACATCTTTTCTGTTAGATTACTATCGTGACAACAAACTGAAATTTGGCTGGCTCATCCCCGGGTGACTTGGTCCCTGATTGTTTCCAAGCACAACACACGCCTCCCCGTGATCGACCCCCAAGCCACACTTCGACACCATGCCCTTGCGGTTTTCAATTCTAATCCTAGTATCCCCGTCCTGATTTGCGTGCCAAACGAACGAGAGGTCAATAGTGCATTTACTATTGAAAGCTTTCTTATTGTCCTCTTCATTCTTTTTCATGTTTTCATCTCTCTTTTCAAAATTAATTGTTTTTTCTTTAAGCTCATTATTTAGCATGTACCTCTTTTCAATAAGCTCTTTATTTTCAGTTTCTAGCTTAATCAATTTTTCTTTATACATGCTATTTTGTTTTAATAAAGTGGGACAAATAATACATTCAGCTTTTTCATGCAAGCTATATTTTTCTTTTTTCAGCACATCAAAGGTAGTATTACATGCAACAATTTTAGCTTTTAAATTATCAATTTCTTTAGACATGTCACAATTTTCTTGTTACAATTCAAAGTTACCATTCATAAAACAATCTAAGTAGATTCTAGCTCGTCAATTTCATCTTGCATTCACTTACAAATATTCAAAATTTCAACTTTAGTGCAAGATTTTACCTCATCATGTTTTCCCATCAAACAAAGGGATGTATGAGCAGTCTCCTCGGTCTAATCCTCGCTATCATCGTCCCACGTTATTGCCAAAGACTTTCCTTTCTTCTCTGCAGTGTTATTCTTTCCTTGTGGGCAATGTTTCATAAGGTGTCCTTGCTTCCTACATTTAAAACATAGCATACTCTTAGTAGTATTCTCACTAATAATCTTAGACACACAAGCATCATTTTTATTTAAAATAACTTTTCTTCCCTTTTGCTTCTTCTTACTCTGTGTTCTCTTTTCATTTTTGCTGAAAGATTGCTCGCATCCATATGTTGTCTCCAACGTCCTCCATATATCCTGTGCAGAAGATATGCTCAAATATTTTTCTATCTAAACCACATAATAATATGTTCATTGCTTTAGCATTCATAGCACACACATTTCTAGCATCCAAATTACTTTCAGGCTCAGAGATTTTAGTATATCCATTTTCAATAATTTGCCAAGTATCAAAATCTACGAATAATAAATAAACTTTCATCCTAGACTTCCAGTAAATAGAATCATGTCCACTAAATAGAGGGGGTCGTTTAATAGACATACCTTTAGTAAAAACGAAGTTTGGGGGTACTTATGATTTCTATACTAAATGCTCTAACCTGCTCCGATACCACTTGTTGGATCTGGATCTAAGCCTAAGGGGGGTGAATAGGATAATAAAAATATTCGTGCACACGAAATCACAGGCAGTTATACAGCACAAATAATAAGATGCATGGTAATAGAGAGAATCATAGAGTGCACAGCAGATTTACCCTGGTTCGATCGCCCCAACGTCCCACTCCATCCCCAAAGCCGATATTAGCATTAATATGTTACTGGGTACAACTACACTGAGCTAGGAGCCCCAACTCAACTCTCATCTAGTTCGTACCGCAATCCCAAAAATGCTAAACACTATCAATCTAATAAATACTCTCTTTTGACAAGCCCTAACTCGTCAAGACCCTCTTGTCTAGCCCCAACTAGACAAGACCCCAAAAGAATGTAAAGTTTCACCTGCAAAGATTTATACACCAAGTAGACGAATATAAAGTAATAAGAGTTTAGAAAGGCTCAGTTCGTGTGTGTGTAGTCCTCTCTATCAATCAGCTCAGGTCGGATGTGATCTGACAAGATGTAGTCATCACGGCCGCCTCTGAATGATGCTCTGAAGTTGTGGCTATGTTAATGAACTCTCTTTGATGACTTGTGCAATGTATGCTTGAAGGAGTACTTGAACTTGCGGCCTAAGAGGAGGACACACTTGAAACTTGCGGCCTATGGCAATGAAGGAACACCCTTGGATGCGTGTACAATGTATAGGTGGAGCTCTTCTTCAAGCTTCTTCTATGGAGAGATGGAGCTACAGTGTCCTTGCGCAAGGAGGTGGATAGAGCCTTGCAACTTGCGGCTCTTGTAGGATGAAGCTCTTGTGATCCAACTTGCTCTTGTAGGATGAAGTTCTTGTGATCTTGCAGCAATGAGTTGAGTCTTCCTTTGTATGGTTGCACAATGAAGGAGGAGGCTTCTCTTGATATGTTGCAGCCTTCGATGTGATGAAGCTCCCTTGGAAGTTACAGCAATGAGGAGGACCCTTGAAAGTTGCGGCTAAGATGAAGACCGCCTTGATGACTTGCGCAATGTTGAAGATGTCCTTCTCTTGGAGTTGTGGCAAGGATGGAAGCTTGAGGTTGCGCAACGAGGATGGAAGCTTGAGGTTGTGCAATGAGGATGGAAGCTTGAGGTTGCGCAATGAGGATGGAGGTCTCTTCTTTGGTGTTGCGCAATGGAGATAGGAGAAGGCCTTGATGACTTGCGCAATGGGAAGAAGATGATATGTTGCGGTCTTAGATGATGGAGGTTGTGGGTTGGCCGCAACTTAGATATTTGGTGCTTGGTTTTTCTTTTGTGTAGCCTCTCATTTTTCTCTCCTTTGGATGTGGGTTTATATAGGTGAAGAGGGGATCAATTAGAATCAAATAGAATCCCATAATTGAAGGAGATTTGATGGAATCCTAACTTGAATAGGATTGGAACTAATCATATGGAAGATCTCTTCTAATCGGATATGGAGTTTGATTTTCGATTGCAATAGGATTTGAATTTGAATGGCAATGGGATTTGAATTGGATATCATTTAAACACAAATTGATTTGCATGAGATTTGGTTCAATCACTTTGGATGAATGAGATCTCTCCATATCTCTCCATCTTTGACCAAGTCCAAATTGCAAATGAATTGCAATTTCTCCATCACTTTGATAAATTCTTCTTTGCATATTTCTTCATCACTTTGACTAAGTCATCCTTTGAGTATTTACGAGCTTGCCACTCCTGAAAATAATTAGCACACACATCAAATCGTTCACAACGTTTGTTATCATCAAACACGAAGTCTTCGATTGTTGTATCCAACTACACGTTGTATTCTACAGAACTTGTCATTTTCTAGGTCAATCTTTAGTTTCATGGTTTAGTAAGAAACAAAATTTTGTTTCTTTGTCAACCACTGAAGCGGAATATATAGCCGCAGGTTTAGCATGTGCACAGATTTTATAGATGAAACAAACTATTTTAGACTATGGCATTAAATGTGACACATGTCCTATTATGTGTGACAATACTAGTGCTATTAATCTATCCAAAAATCATGTACACCATGCACATACAAAACACATAGATATATGTCATAATTTCTTGGATGATAATGTCCAAAAGGTGATATTATATTAAAATATATAGACAATAGAATTCAGATCGCAGATATTCTTACAAAATCTCTTAAGGAAGAAACGTTTCTAAAACTTAGAAGAGAACTAGGTATTTTTAGTGAATCTGAATTTTAATGATATATTGTATCTTAATATTATAATACTTTTGTTATATAATTTTTCTGGATTTTTTTCAATTATTTTTAATATATTGGTTGACCAATCCTACCAATTGGCCGATCAATCCTAACCAGAAAATTATATATACAGTTTTTTACTATATAATATTTTTATTTTTCAAAGGGTTTTGTTAAAAAATTTAAGTTTTTTTCTTCACTTCCTTTGCAAACACATGAAGACAAAATTTTAAACTGTCACTCCTATTTTTTTTTGAATCTTTGTGCATTGGAAAGGAACCCCTTCTCTTACACCAAAGTACATAGTACTTAGTACTTAGAGTAGTCAGCTTTCTCTTACACAAAGTACCCTTACATCTTCCCATATCACCTGTTAACCGAACAAAATCACTCAAACTCAGTCAAAATCACTATTCATCCATCATCTAAACCCGCAGAAAATCGCACCCAGTCGTATTGGCCGACCAATTGGCCAGATTGGTCGACCAAAATGCGCCAGTTTTTCGTTTTTCAGTTTTTCGAAATTTTGAACGTTCTAATCCGTGTTTTCCTCCATGATTCATTTCCTAACTGAATCAAGGAGTTAATATAAGTTATTTATTTTTAGGATTTGAAATTCGAAATTCCCTCTCAAATTTCCTAGTTAAACCATGTGTTCTTCTCTCCTTCACCATGCAAAAACCCCTTAGTCAATATTCCCGAAAATCCTCCATTTACAGAGAAAGAATTCGAAGTCACCCTCTCACGCTTCATCTTCCTTCCCTCATCCTCGTCAATCTCCATCAACTCATCGTCAACGATTGGCGGCCATGGCAAACACTCCATATTATGCCGAGCGCTACATCGACTACAATGACAATGTCATTCAAACCTATCACATTATCCCTCTCCTTCAAGATGTCCACCTCTTTCATCTTTGGGGGGAAGACACTCCCTATTTCCTAATTCTTGTTAAAGAATTTTATGCCAATATGATCGTCACCCGTGATGATGATCTTATCACTATTGATACGGTTGTCAAATGTGTTAATATACACCTCGATTACGAATCTCTTTCCGAAAAATCTAGGTATTCCACAAGCCAATAATTCTGACCTTGGAGTCAATCTCAACGATTCACGAATTCTTGCTCACCTTAGTCCAAATTTCTGCATATGAATGAAGGCCATAGAACTCAATCCTATCCCTCACCTACTTTTAAAATTGATCATCTATAACCTTATTCCCAATGTCGGATCCTTCAATTATATCAACGAAGATCGTTTTGGCGCCCTATATGCCATCATGGTTGGCATTAAAGTTAATTGGTCTATCCTTATCATGAAAACCTTCACAAAGCCCATCTCTAGCCACATTTTTCTTCCTAGTACGATCATTATGATTCTCCTACATTTTGGTGTCCCACTAGAACGTGAAGTTTCCAACTACAATACGCAACAGATTGATCACACCGTTATTGAACGGATGGAACTTCCACCTCCCCCACCGCAAGATGAAGTCTCTCCTTTAGAACAACAACGTCAACCTTGCCAACGCAAGCAACCCGTCAATCCTAATCATGCTCCTCCTCCTCCTCCTCCTCCTCCTCCAAGACTCTCCATTCAAGAACAACTCAACACTCTCCGAACCGACATGAATACCGGTTTTGAGCATATCCAAACCCACTTAAGTGGAATTAAAGAATTCATCGGTCGTTTGGGAGATAACATGGAGCACATGAAAGAGAGTCAAGCAAATATTGTTAGTTATTTTGAACAATGTGAGCCTTACTTTCCCTCAGGCTCACACGATCAACCACCACCACCTCCAGAATATTGACAGAATTCGGCCCCAAAACTTTTGCACATTGGCCGACCAATCACATCAATTGGTCGACCAATTTCTGCAGTTTTAGTTGGAGTGTTGTTTCGGTTGTGTTGCTTTTGAATTTGTGTCTTTGTTTGTTTTTAATTTGGATGTCAATTACTCGGTCATATGTACTCTTTTGAAATTCTGCTCTATATACCACTTTAATGATGTAATGTGATGTGTCCATATTTTCCATGTTTTTATTGCATATTTTCATAGCATTTTTGCCATCCAAAGTTCACTTTTATATATATTATCGCGCTTTTCATAATATATTCGATTTTCGTAGAGAATTGTGGATTTTCAGGAACTTTGGAGCGATTTGGAGCAATTGTGACATATGGACACATTCGAGCTATCCAGAGCATCTATGGAAATGTTCATTAGGTGTTTGACGGGGTGGAGAAGAAGATTGGAGAGGAGAAGAGATGAGAAGAAGAGAAAGAGAGAAAGGAGCTAAAAAAGAAACATGTTATTTTCCCAGAGTACTCGGTCGAGTGCATCAGCACTCGACCAAGTTGATATCCAGACCAAAAGGAGATCGAGCTAAAGAAGTATATTCCTCACTCGGAACGAGTAGAGAGGCTGCTCGGTCGGGTCAACTCGGCTGACTAAATCTCATTCATATTCATAATCAAAGTCGGAGAGCGCAAAGGCGACTCGACCAAGCACTGCAGCCACTCGGTCGAGCTGAATCCAAACAGAACGATGTTTTTGAAGGCCTCTCCAGCATACAGTAGCTCGACCGAGTAGACCAGTGACTCGACCGAGTACTGCTAGTACTTGACCGAGTGGAATCAATTGTAGAGCAATATTTTGAGCCTCGCAACAGCCCTTAGTGACTCGATCGAGCATTGCAGTGACTCGACCGAGCAGCACATATCTGAAGCCGAACAAAAAATAGAGGAAACGGCAGCCTGTATTAGCACTTGACCAAGCGACGTCGCTACTCGACCGAGTAGGGCACCGCAGCCCAACTTATTGTGGGCCCAAGAAGCCCTTTTTCCATATTTTTGTGGGGTCCATCCCCATTGTATTTAAGCACACCTATAACCCTAGTTTTAGAGGAGGCTATTCAGATTTTAATTAATTGATAGCTTTTTGTTTTCTTAGAGAGTTGAGCCGTCGTTGTTGTTTTGGAGACAAAGATCATATTTTTATTATTGAGTTTGCTTTGGAATTTCTTGATCTTAATTCTCTGAGTTTGCTTATTCATCTCCAACAATTTGGTAACGGTTTCTTGCCTCTCTATGCTTGTTTCAATGCCCTTCATTGCGATGTTGATTTCTATTGCTATTATTATTGTTTCTATTGGTATTTCCGTGAATCGCGAGTAGTCATTTCTAGGGATAATGGATTAGCCCTAGGATCTTAGGATTTAGATTTGAAGTTAGGATTTTTACGTTGTTTTGGTAGAAAAAGGGATGTGTTTTGATTGATCTAGCCAAGCTTGTTGGAGATCTCATTAAGGGTTTGTGAACCACGATAGTGGCACACATCCTAGACGGGTATCCTATGATCTTAATTAAGCACATTAGTTAATTCAATTAGAGTTCGTGATCCACAATAGTGGCATGCACTTTGATGGTTTCCACCGACGTCCTATATTACTAATTGATGACCTACGATAGTGGCATCAATGAGTGCCATCAAATCACAGATCGAAGCTCTAACCCACGATGGTGGCATGAGTAGAGATTGAGAATAGTTATCATTCGTAATGCACGGATCACGTGTAAGGCCATCCACGATGGTGGGGCTAAGAACGGTATATGTTAGACGAGTGGCATAACGATAGTTGGCCATGAGTTCTACATTTTAGATGCGACAATCTCACCCGAATAAAGCCAATTCAACGTAGAAATTGTAACTAAGCATAGACATCCGACGATCCTAGTGGTGACTAATATTGCCCTAGTTCTTTATTCTATTGTTAATCTGAGATAGTAATCATTCGTGATAACCTTTTGAGTACGCCCAACTGACATTGTTTTGAGATTAAGAATAGACCCAAGACTATATAAGCATATGCCTCCCTGTGGGTTCGATATTTTTCTATATTACAAAGCATTGACATCGTGCACTTGCGGTAAGTTTTCGGATTTACAATCCGGACCGATCAAGCTTTTGGCGCCGTTGTCGGGGAGGCAACCGGTTTATTCTTCGGTTATTTTCTTAGTTGAAGAACTTGTTAGTTACTCTTATCTTTCCATATTTTTATTATTTTTTCCTTTTGTTACTGACATCTTCTGTGAGTTTGTTTCTTGTGCATGAACACTCGTCTTGGGGGACCTAACGATCTATTGTTTGACCCCGAGATAGAAAGGACAGGAGACAGCTCAGAGCAGAAAGGAAGAATCAAACTTTACAGGATCAAATGGCAGAGTCTCCTCCCAATTCTCCTCCACATTCTTGCAATGTTCTGTATTACATGAAGTCCAATCTATCTAGCATATCTTCTATCTTGAGACCGCAACTGGCGACAGGTAACATTGAAATGAAGACGGGCTTAATTAACTTAATGCAGCAGGACCCCTTCCATGGGCATCCTCATGAGAACCACAATCAACCTATAGAGCTTTTCTTGGCAAAGTGTGACACTTTCCAAGTTAAGGATGTGAGCGGAGATGCCATAAAGCTACGTCTATTTCCATTTATTCTGAGGGACAAATGGGCTTATTGGTTGAGGGCGCACCCCTCGAATACATTCAAAACTTGGGAGCAGTTGGCCTTGGCCTTTGTCAACAAGTACTATCCACCGTCCAAAACTGTGAGGGTTAGGGGGCGATCACGAACTTCAAGTAGCTCCCGCAGGAGTCACTTTATGAAGCTTGGGAACGCTTCAAGGATTTGCAGCATCAATGCCCACATTATGGCGTTCCAGATTGGGATCTCATTCAAAGCTTTTATAATGGCCTCAAACCCAACACAAAGATGATTATTGACACCTCTGCACAAGGCGCACTTTGGCTAAGCTACCTGATGAGGCCACACCACTTTTGAAACAATGGCCTCTAACAATCAACAATAGAGCGATGATCGCTCAACATCTAGAGGTACAGGTTCTGAGATGAAGGTAGTTACGTATCTTGATGGGCAACTTCAGACACTTTCTAAGCAAGTTGCTGGAATTGAGCTGAAGTTAAGCACTATTTCTTCGCCTTCGAGGGCTCCGGTATGTGCCACTTACGAAGACTACGTCGAGCAAGGGTATGCTCCAATTGAAAGTTTCTATGAGGGAAAGGGCACCGGTTGAGCAAGTCAATTATATAGAGGGCAAGGGGAGCAATCCTATACTTCAATGGTCAAATCCAGCATGGAAGTCACATCCTGGATTCTCCTATAGCAACGCAACGGAGCTCTACAACCGTCATCTCAACCAAAGCCACCACCTCCAGAACAACAAGCACCACCTCCACAACAACAACAATACGGATTTAGGCCATCTGGGCTCTATAGACCTCCGGGATATTATAATCTCCAACCATATCAGTAGCAACAACAACAATACCAATAACAAGAGGCACAAAAATTTGGAGTTGAGGCAGAATTGAGGCCTTTATGAGCACCCAAACCAAGCACAACACATAATTGGCAGCCACACAAAGGCAATTCTCAGCCACCATTGATATCTTGTCGGCCCAAATGACACAACTTATGTAGGCTTAAGGGAGATTGCCATCTCCACCCGAGCCAAATCCAAGGGGCAAGTTAATGCAGTTGTGGCAGTTATGACTAGAGAAGGAAAGAGTACCGGTACTGTGATGGTACCGATTTCTAAGCATATGGATCCACCATCATCGATGTTATACAAGAGGAGGATACCACTATTTCTGAGCCCATCATTATAGAGAACGAGGAGAAAGATATTGATGAGCCATCTGCCGCCAAAGAGAATGAGGCTTCACCGACCACATTATCTATTCCTATCACCATAGCACCGACGGATATTCCACCTTCTGAAAAATCTATGCCAAAGGATGTCGACAAAGACAAGGGACGCCATTCTCCACCTCCTTATCCGCAAATATTAGCCATGGAAAAGCTCGAAAGAAATATGCTAAATTTATAGAGCTTCTCATGGGTGTCCACTTGAACATCCCTTTCATGGATGAGCTTACAGAGATCCCCACCTATGCAAAAATTTTGAAAGATTTAATAGAGGGGAAGAGAAAGCAAGAAGCAGTGAAGTTAGCAGATAGTTTCACTTCGGTCCTCAAGAACACCCTACCGAAGAAATTGCCCGATCTCGGAAGCTTTGCTGTGCCATGCTCCATTGGTAGCATCCCCATTAATAGAGCGCTAATTGACTTGGGGGCGAGCATTAGCTTGATGCTGCTCTCCATCTACAAGAGATTGAATACGAGAATGGAGCTAGAACCCACCAGAATGAGCATACAGTTGGCGGACCAATCCGTCACCTACCCGGTTGGCATCGCAAGCGACGTTATTTTGCAAGTACTGGGAGGAATTAGCGTGCCGGTGGACTTCGTTATTATGGACATGCTTGAGGAGGGGAGTTCTCAAATCATCCTAGGACGTCCTTCCATGGCTACAGCTGGAGTGTTGATCGAGGTCCGTCAAGGGACATTATCTATGAATATTGGAAATATTGAGATCGAATTCCATCTACAAAAGCCGATGAAGGAGCGCTTCTTGCGCGAAGATGCTAGCTATCTTGACCTATTAGAGGATGAAGCTATCGAAGAATATGCCATGGCGGATATTGCTAGAGATCCTATGAGGAAGGACATAGACGATGACGGAGATGGCATACATGATAAGGCATTGGCCGCCTACTTGAAGGTCTTGGACAAGGAGCCACCCGGTATACCACTTCATTATCATCAACCAAAGGCCACGATCTTTACAATTGCCAATGACCGACGAAACGAGGCGAGCCAACTCCCACCACATGGCCTCATAGGAAAGCACGATGAGCGCATCTCATATGTGCCCAATATCAAAAAGCATCGTTGAAAATTATAGGGAGTCAAGCTTACGACTTTAAACAAGCCCTTATCAGGAGGCAACCCGAATTTTTCTTTATTTTTATTTGATTTACTTCTTAATTAGTTCTTCATTCTAACTCAAAAACCAAATAAAAATGCTTCTTATTCATTAGAAAACTATAAATTATAAAAATTATAAAAATTTCTGACGCATTCTATCTTGTGCAGGTGACCAATGAAGGGAACGCTTAAAACGATAAAGAAGCGGAGAAGGAACCAAAAGGAGATAATGAGAGGAGCTATACTTGCATTGGAGATCAAGGGAAGCCCACTCGACCGAGCAGATATAGTGCTCGATCGAGCTCGGGGCAGCTGAAGGAGAAGGCTAAAAATGCGCTCTGTAACCAATTCGACTCGACTGAGTAGTTACAGTACTCAGTTGAGCTTATGTGTAGTCAAGGAATAGCTGAAAAGGTCGCTCTGTCATCAATTCGACTTGACCGAGTAGCTACAGTACTCGGTCAAGCTCAATGCAGCACCATTTCAGTTCGACCGAGCTGAGTACGCAGCTCGGTCGAGCGGCTAGGCCGCAGAATGGGGCATTAATTTAGCAAAGTCTCATTTTCAGCTTGACCGAGCAGCCTGAGCTGCTTGACCGAGCAACAACATAAAGCAGAGTGGCCATTATTTTTGAAATCGTAACCATACTGACCGAGAAGCCCTATCTCGGGTGGCCCCATATGTAAATGAACCGACCCCCTTCATTCCTCCATTCAAAAGAAATCAGCCCGAGCTCCCCTGCCCCTCTCTCAAACCCTCCCTCACTCGATCTCCATCTCACTCGATCACCACGTGTGCTGCCCTGAGCACTTCCGTTCGACCACTCGGTTAGACCCCATCATCCCATCCATCCCACCCCCCCTCTCTCCCCTCTCTCTCCCCACATCTCTCTCTCTCCCCCCTCTCATCCTTAATTCAACCCTAAAATTGTTTTTTCCCCTAATTTTGAACCCTAAACCCCATTAATTTTATAAATCTGCTACTAATACTCCGCTTATACTCTACTGCAGGTACATTTGGAGCATTAGGAGGTAATGCTTGGGTTTGGATCACTTTCGTCGATTGGGACTAGCTTGGGGGGACGTTTGACTTGGAGGCTACGCGCTTGCATTACCGTTGTGATCGCCACGCTTCACGATATTGGGTACACTCGCTCCTAGCATTATTTTATATATCCATATCTTGTGTTTACATCCGTTCGCATGCTACACTCACTGTGCCACCTAGGACACGGGGTAGGGGGCCCCGGCAAAGAAGAGGAAAGCCGATGACTCCGGTCCCTCCTCTTCTCGTCGAACACGCCGACAACATCCATCTCCCACTCCACCACCTTCACGCTCCACATCCCCTACACCACTGGCACTAGAGGGACCACATGATAGTGCCGCCACTTCCATTCCCATATCCGCTCCACCACCACCTCTTCCACCCCAGGGGACCATGAGGACATATGTCATTGTTTCCAGGAACAACGCACACCGAGAGATCTTTGCTACCATTTCTCGTCGTTCCATTATCCCCACTAGGTTCGTAGACATCCTAGCCCTGCAGAGTCTAGGGATACTTTAGGGAGTCCAGTGCCTTTACCAGTCCATAGGTTGGGAGCACTTCCTGGATATGCACACCACCACCTATGTTCACCTCACCTACGAGGCGATGAGCTCCATTGCATGGGTAGGCTAGGGCATTAGATTCTGGATCCTGGATTGTGATGTTGTTGTCACCTACGACATGATCTGAGCCTTCTTCAGCTTCCCACCCATCCTAGATCCTGCTTAGACTTTCGCACCAGACACAAGGTCTCATCCTTTAGTATCGAGAGTTTCTGGATATTGATTTTTGGCTTCCCATATTTCAGCCGGGTGAAGTCCTCATCTATCATTCACCCATGTTTGCACTACGATTAGTACCACCTCACCATGACTATCTTTTCTAGGCTTGAGGTTGGCACCATCTCACATCACGAGCTTATACATCTTAATGGGATGACCGGACCCGTGCGACGCACTGATGATGTCACACTTCGACCCTACGTCCTATCTGACGCAGCCCATTTGTTTTGTCACCGCCTGATTCTTACTTCCAGATCTGCCTCGAATATTTGTTGCGGTGGTTTCTTCCCTTTCTTTGCCCTTATGCTTGACCTCGACCTTCCAGCCGATCTCTTGGTTGCCACCAGGCCCACTAGACTGACCACTGATGTGCTTGCTCGCATGCATATCATTAGGCCCCACGGTGAGCACTATTGGATCTACCTTTTAGGCCCGCAGCGAGAGCATCACATGGTCCTCCCACGCCCTGACCTTACACATATTGAGCCCATCCACTTAGACTAGATACTTCCCGGCATGCTCCTTATTCCACTCATTCATGTTTTAGAGCCCAAAGGAGCAGCCACTGAGGATGGCAATAGTTATTGGGAGCTTAGCTCCAAGGAGGATCGTGAAAGAGCAGCAATCCCCACCTCTTCCACACCTTTAGCAAGCACTTCTATCCCCACTTCTCCTACCACTACTACACCTTCCACCACTCCAGCCGAGAGTTCAGGGGTAGTCCACACTTCTAGTCCCGAGGTCACTGCCCATCATCATCACAACCCATATCTGAGGGCATTTCTGTATCTATTGCTCCTAGGCATACACTAGAGCCCACATATATTGAGCCTGTCAGAACTGAGCCTGACGACACCATGGTCCCTACCACCACTGTCTCTGTATCTGTGGACTCCACTTCTATCACTCCTATCTTTCCTGAGTCCACACTTACACTGTCCACACCCCCTTCTGGCAGCACTTTTGTCTCCACTGCTGCCAGAAGGGGGTGTGGACAGTGTAAGTGTGGACTCAGGAAAGATAGGAGTGATAGAAGTGGAGTCCACAGGTACAGAGACAGTGGTGGTAGGGACCATGGTGTTGTCAGGCTCAGTTCTGACAGGCTCAATATATGTGGGCTCTAGTGTATGCTCACATATAGTGGCAAGCGGGTATCGAACACGGGGAAGTGGTGCTATACTACCTATCTACTCCTAGGTTGAGTTAGACTTGCAGGTTTATTGGTGGATGTGGATTATGGAGTGTCGTGATGGTGATGGATGCAAAAGTCGTGTCACTCGATATCGCAAATATGGGGTTCCTGACGAGTGTTTATATTCTATATATTCACGCACGTCTTCTTTGTGATTTTCCGTTGATTTCCATCGTTTCATACCCGTTCTTTCGTGTTTTTTGTATCTTTTCACTTTCTTCATGTTTTTGTACGAATGCAGGAGATTTCCAGCGTTGGGGGCGTAAAAAGAAGATATAATGAGTCTCCAGAGCAACGGGAGGAGTCACGCGCGATCCAGAGTGCCAAAGGACGAATAAATCCATATTTCAGCCCTCAACCGATCGGGTGGACACAGCCACCCGATCGGTTGATGCACGCGTATCCTACCCGGACGGCAACTAAAGAAGAGCAGCGACTCGCCCGATCGGTTCAGCGATCGGGGGAACCGACAGAACTCTCTATCTAATTGCATTGAATTCCAACCGATCGGGTGAAGTGTCACCCGATCGGTTCACCTGTAGCCGCAATTCCTCGAACGACGACCCGGTCATGCCACCTGCTCGCCTCAGCACCCGGTTGAAAATCTTCAAAGCTCTCACCCGATTGGTTGACTCATCAACCGATCGGGTGGCGATTTTTCTGCGGGTTTGGACCCGAACCATTAGGGTTTCGAAGGGGGACTATAAATACACGGTGTTGGCCGACTGAAAGGGGATCTTCTTCAGTTTTTCTAGGGCTTTTTGCCCCTTTCCCTTGTGAGGCTTAGGTTAGTTTAGATTAGGTATTTTGATCAATACGTCTTGTATTGGATTGAAGATTCATACTCAAGATAAGTATTCCTTTCTCTTGCTTTCATTGTTTTGTATTGTTTTCATTTTGCTCAATGGTGAATGTTTGTATGTCATTTGTTTTGCTTGTTTTTATGTTTCTCACCATGGAGTAGTGTTGATGAATCCTAATACGGGTTAAGGTAGGATTGATGCTTGGAAAACTACCTTTGACTTGATTGCATGGCATGTGTTCGATGAAATGTGTCAATGGGGATTTCTAACAATCTGAGTCCAATTCGTATGCCAACACACTAGATGTGTTGGGGATTGGGGTCTGGTGTCTTGTCCAGTCAAGATCTGCTTCGATGTATTGCTAGAAATCACATTCGACCTATTTGGCCATTAGGGTTACGCAGGGGTGTTTCATTGTCATTGGCGGGAGAAAGACCGCCTCTGACCGTCGGGCCAAGGGAGAATAAACTTGGCGGTTGACTCCCTAGCCATTGCTCACGCCCCTAGCGTAGACATCGAGTCCTCGCGCGTGGGAACGGCTTGGATGAAATGTTGGGAGTTATCATTGTGGCCTTAATGCTCCCAGTTGCGGAAGGAGTTAATGGACATGGGAATGCCCACCGTCCGGAACCGGGTAGGCCTAGCGTACTAGGCACCGACTGGAATATCGGGCCATGGACGCTAGGTACCACCTTTTGGGGCAATGTCTCACCCTGGGTCAAGTCAAATGCAGAAGTGTCATGAGTGCTCTAGCCCGTGTTAGCGGGGATTCATTTCTTGTCTTTTTTATTTCTTTCTTTTATTTCTACACTTCCACCCACATTATCCGCGTAGCTAGCACACTACATAGGCGAGGCTAGTAGCCATTCAAGTCATCCACCTCCCTGTGTTCGATATACCCGCACCCTACACTAACCATGCACTTGCGGTAAAACGACACCGCGCCCAAACCGTAAACGGGGCGCCGGTCAAGTTTTTGGCGCCGTTGCCGGGGAGGCGTTCGGTTTGATATTAGCTTAGCTTGGATTCGTTAGACTACGCAAAAAAAACCAAGAAAATTTTCCCCCACCATTATATTATCTGTTTGTTATTTTTTTGTACTATTGATGCTCCTCTCTAGTTTTCTTATTTTTGTTGTCCAGGTTTCTTTGATATTACCATGTGGATATCAAATTTCGATGTTCAGATGGGAGGATACGATCCTTATTCAGTTGTGGTTTGTGAGACTTGTGGGATGGTTGGGCACATGTATTGTGATTGCCTATTTACGCTTGAGAGCCTCCCCCTACACCAAGGCCATACATTTTCACACAACCATTGCCCAAACACCTCCCATCCATTTCCTCAACCTTATATCCCTCCACCAACACATGAAGAATCAAGCCTCGTGTCTCTCCTTGAAAGTGCCATGTTTAACCAAGGCCAATTATTACAAAACTTCATGGTACCAATCACCGAGCCTACACCGAGGAGAGGGGATGAAGGAGAGGATATACCAACTTTCATGGTTGAGACCACCATCTCATCGGCCCCCATAGACAAATCTTATGCCGATACCCCATTTTTCCAACACTACCACTTGGATGACGAAGCATTTTTTGATGGTGATAGTGAGGATGGGGAGATGTCTCTACGATTTGTGGGCGAGACTTCTCATCTTGATTTGGATACCCCATATGAGTCCTACGAGGGCACCGAGGAGACCACAGAGCTTATGCATACCGGCGAGGAGGATGTGTGTGAAGACACTGACACCACGAAAACATACGAGGGGTCTGCTCTACATCCACCTCCACAGCCATCTCTGTCGCAGCTTCTTCCTTGGTCTGTGGTCAACCACGAGGATGTCATTCAGGACATCGGGCAGATGGTGGAGTATGAGCATGTCGTCGAGGAGAATGTGCATGAGGGCTTGGATACAATGGTCCACTCCATGGAGCCCGAGTCACATCTACCCTTTACCGTCGCTCTCCACTTCTTCTGCGGCTGAGCATCTACTTGAGCATATTGCCCCTATTCAGGGAGATTTTCATACTCACTCTCACTCCACTTTTGAGTCTCGCTTTTCACTTCTATTTCTTTAGACTCGTATATATTTGACACACCATATCTCTCGCAGGACACATGATCTACTTCCCTTGAGGTATGCTGCGGTGTGTCACCACCTAGAGAGCCACTTCTCATGGAGAGCGAGGATTTGGTCATCGCTGGTACAGAGGATAGCAACCCATTCTCAGGGAGTATTCGTCACCCGTTTATTATTTTTCCATCTTATGTTTATGATTATCTCTGGGATACATTTATTTTGGGAAAAGATTTCTTGCCATGGGCTAATGCACCTCGTCCTTTGCAGGTCACATGTGGATACCTACTAAGGATGCTTGGAGGTGCACTGCTTGGGTCCATTGGCGCACGTGGCACAGTGCTTCTGGTAGAGCCACAGAAGGAGCAGTTAGAGCAGCTACCTGCCCCACTCCAGATCTAGGATCCACCTATGCTCAGGTGTATCCTAATCCAGTAGTGTAAAATTTTACCGCTTTTTAGTTTAGATTTGAATAATCTCGTCTCCTCTCATTATCGAGGGGAGAGTATCTAGAATTTGCTTTTGCATCATAATAACCCATCATGTCGTGCCCTTCTATCACTTCTACCACCCACACCCCACATCCTCTTCCGAGGAGAATGAGCACACCGTCTCTCCTGCATTTTGATTTCTTTCTTTTCTTTTCCGATCTTCCCCTTGCATATTTCTGCATCACATTGATCATATCATTTCGCTAGCATTGTCATGTTCAGCTTGGGGGGAATCGATTTGTGTGCATGTTTTCGCGTGTCGTTGTTGTGTGTCTGTGTCATGTGTTCTTTCGTCGTGTTTTATATCTTTTTTTTGAGTGTTTCTTTTTCTTTATTTTTTTAGTTTCGTTCATGTGTTTTTCATGTTTTTCACTTTTTGTGTCGGTGTGCACCCCCCCATTTTCTTTGCCCTCCCATATAAACTATTATTGCATTGAGGGCAATGCAAGTTTCAGCTTGGGGGAGTCGCACTTCATGCGTCATTTGTGTCGTTTTTCTTCGTTTTTGAGTCGTTTTCCATCGTGGTTTTCTTTTTCTTCTCATCTTTTGTTCTCTCTCTCTCTCTCTCTCTCTCTCTCTATCTCTCTCTCCTAGAGATGACCCCCATATGATGAATTGCCACTGAAATACACACACACACTTAGCATAGCTACGATGATCACATTCACTAACCCTAGGAAGCCGAATCCTATTGCATTTCATGCTTTGTGGGTTCACTATGCTTCTATGTGAGTCGTGTGTCGTGACTAGCTTATTGTGTGCTTCTACTTTGTGATGTTGATTTATATACCTATCCTTAGGTGACCCCTAGATTATCATGCTTCGATTTGAATATGCGGTAGTTGCTTCTACCGTCTGCTTCTATATGCATGTTATATGTTTATATCATATATTTCAATTCGCATGTGTCGGGATTCCACAAACAAGGACTATGATAACCCATTTAGCCTATGCTCTGATTAGCGAGAAATATCTCCTTTGCCCAAGTGTTTAGAATCCGATTTCATTTTTTATTTTACTTGGTGTAAATCCCCTCGTCGTGTACCGTTCTCCCACTTGGGAGAGTACACATGTATATATCCCAATATCCAAAAATCCAAAAAAGAGAGAAAAGAAAAACCCAAAAGAGAAAAGAAAAAAATATGTATAGCCAAAAGTCCAAAAAAATACAAATACCCAAAACCCAAATATTTTCAGTGTGAATATTTTTCCTATCTACTGAGAATAAAGGGAAGGCGAGAATTTGCACCGAGTGTTCTACTCCACACCTTCTCAACCTCCATCGTTTTCGAAAACACTTGGCATAGGGACCTTCTAGCGATTATCTAGGCTATAGTGTGGTGATTTACTTGTCCCTAGCTGTGGATGTTGGATATGGACGACATGTATACACCCATGAGGGGATGTATGAGGGTATACAGACCTCAGATGTTGCATGCATGAAAGCATGTACGAAGGGAACCTTTTCATGTGTGAAAAGGACCACTAGATAAGTGGAAAAAGGCACATTATAAGTGCATAAAGGCACTTGATAAGTGCATGAAGAAGAGGATAAGCAAGGGTATTAATATAAGCTAATAAGCTTATATATGGTTATTTCCTACAATAACTACCCCTAAAGCCTATAAATAGGACCCAAGGGTAAGGCTTTTAAGGCTAATCCTTCATGCCATAAGTTTGCATAAGGCAAATCTTTTCCTCTTCTCCCTTCCATTTAGTTCTTCTTCCAAATAGAGATTTAGACGGTGGAAACTCTGCTTCGATCCTCTGTGATGAAGTAACGACCGTTGTGGCGAATCTGAGGGCAAAGTTCAGAGACTACAGCGCAGCGTACGCTAACGTAAGTTCTCATTCGATCCTCCATCTCCGTGCGATGGGTTCCAACATTGGTATCAGAGCCACACGGGTTCGCCCCGGTCTCACCGATGAACGAGGCGTTGTCTTTTTCACGAATGAGCTTCCTACCATTATGGATATGGTAGGAGCGCATCGTGACGGAGAGAATCACAGCATTTGTTCTTTTCACGTTAGGGTCTTCTGTCATTACGGATATGGCAGGAACTCTCTGTGACGGGAAGAACTGACCGTTCATCTCGCCAAACTCGCACTCTTCATGGATGCTGAGTCTCCATTCAATAGAGAATGTGAACTCTCTTCATGTGGAGCGTGAAGTTTACGGCCTTGAAAGTACGTTATTTTTTTTGGCACACGGCCATTAAAGAATAACTACTTTCTCGATGAACGGGTGTCTCATCGGAGAAGATAGTAGTTATTCTCAACGGAGAAGATGACCTCTTTGGTGCATGATCGCCATGGCCATATGGGCCATGGAGGCTATTGTAATGCCCTGAAAGCTACTGCACAAGTACTAGAGGGGGGTGAATAGTACTTTAAAAATAATAAGGAGTATAATTCCTAATTATCGTGCAAACTACTACCAACCAATGCGGAAGATAAAAATGACAACAACAAATAATCAATGCAAACAATTGATATGATGGGTTCGGATCCACCCAAGTCTCCCCGACTTATTCCCGGTGATCCTACGTCCCAGAACACCCGGATCCCCTCCGGATACTTAGGTTAGAAACCCTAACCCAAGATTTCCACTATGAATACCTTGTGAAAAACCTTCACAAGATCAAATCATACAATCAATAGCAATAGTGAATCCCACAAACCGGGATCACAACCTTCTCTCACAACTGAGAGAATCAATAGCAATAAAAGAGTTTATATGAAATAAACAACAACTTACCACAAACCCTATACCTTGAGTATTCTTACCAAATTAGGGCAAGGAGGGATTTGAGGAAGGAGAAGTCACCAAGACCTAGCACCACCAATATGAGCAGCAATGGGTGCCTAGGAATGAATAGGAGACTTGAATCAAGCAATAGCTTGAATGGCTCAACAAGAACAAGGTTCTCTCAAGATGGATTCTAGATCTCAAATGAGGGAGAGAATGATTTCTTGTGAGGAAGAGAGCTTTGGAAATGAGTTTTAATCTCTAACTCTTTCAATCTGAATAAGGCTCTCAATAGCAGCTCTCACCTTGAGAGAAATGACCAAGCTTCGTATTTATAGGGTCCCATAAAATCGAGCTAGGTCATCTCCCAACGGTTGGAAATCTGGGGCAATTAGTCGGTCAAAGAACAACCACTGACCGACTAGTTCATCAACTAGTCGGTCGGTGAAACAACATGAACCGACTAAAGGATGAACAGTGAACAGATGAAATTTCAGACCTAGATAACTAGTCGGTCCAAAAAGATTTTCCGACCGACTAGTTTCTCAACTAGTCGGTCGGTCAGTTAACTTAGACCGACTAAGAGTCAAAAACTATTAGTCTGAATACAAATTGATTTAGTCGGTCCAAGAACAAATGTTGACCGACTAGATCATCAACTAGTCGGTCACCAAACCTTCTTAGACCGACTAACGATAAACAGTAACTCAAGTGAAAAATTGGCATGTACAGTAAAGCTCAACTAGTCGGTCTAAGAAGCATCACTGACCGACTAGTTCACCAACTAGTCGGTCGGTGAGTCAACTAAGACCGACTAACTATGAACAGTAAAGAGCATAAGATTTGGGAGACAAACTAGTCGGTCCAAGAAGCTTTTCCGACCGACTAGATCACCATCTAGTCGGTTGGTTCTTCTTCTTGAACCAACTAACATGCACAAGAAGTCCCGAATCTAAGCGCGATGCTTCGGGAAAGTTTGAATGGACTTCTACTAAGATCCTAGCTCTAAGATAGGAGCGATATGAAGATTAAATGATAATACCTACTCAAGGCATAACATTCTAAATAACAAAGCTAGAAGACTAAATATAAATCTAGACAAACCGTCTTCAAACGCTTCGATCGAATCTTCATGACTTCAAAGTTGGTCCAAAAGCTTCAACGAAGCTTTAGGCATATGAATACGTGTTTTGAGAAGTCTTGAGACGTCGCTTTGGATGTTCACGTGAATTTGGCGACGATCTCCATAACTGCGCTCACAAAGTGTTAGTTCACGATTTATTTATGTTTGCTCATCATCCAAAACCAAATCCGGGGAGTCCAATACTCAACATTCTCCCCCTTTTTGGTGATGACAAACCAACATAAATAATAATAAAAAAATAATGATTCAAATGTAAAATACTTACTCCCCCTGCATTGATGACACGTTAATTCCAAATTGAATAAATATAATACGCATCAAGCAGAAGTGAGAAATATAAAACATGATCCAAGTATTGAAATTTAGGATCGTAATCCATTTTTATATATATTCACTCCCCCTGAATCTAACATAACAAATTAGATTCAGGGACAATAGAGTTAAATTTTCATTTTGCCCTTGTCATTATTACTATCTCTCCCCCTTTGGCATTATCCAAAAAGAGTGGGGGGCATACAACGACAACAACAAGGCTAAAGAAAATCCAACATCGGGAGTCGAAGGATACGACGATGGTCCAAAAGACACCAAGAGAAAAAAATACAAGAAGAAAATCAAGGTGTGCCAAATTGACCATTATCCAAAAGCGAAAAATGAAATCATCAAAATAACAAATATAATTCACTTATTGAGTAAAGGAACGTACTCTCCAATCTCAACATTTTGGTTAAATTAGTGCATGGAAAACAATTCTATGTTTTCATAGAAATAAATTCTTTTTAACCAAGTCATTATCGTCGAGCGACGAATTCGAACATCATAGACATTAAAACGAATATAAAATGTGCACAACGAAGTAAAAGAGAACAACGATGTGTATATATATATATATATATATATATATATATATATATATATATATATATATATATATATATATATATATATATATATATATATGAAGCAACATGAGTACAACCAAAAGATACATCGACTCCATAACATCAAAGGCACAAAGTACATCGACTACATCAAAATGTCACATAGTATATCAACATCAAAATGTCACAATCCATCATCGACATCTACAGCATCAACACATCCAAAAACATCAAAAACACCACCAACCCTGTCCTAACCCAAAACTCTCTCTAAAAGATGAATCATCCAAGGAGCATCGGAGAGTCCTCCAAACAGACTCTCAAGAAGTAGTGGTAGGATCAGCAGTCTCCGTAGGTCCAGTCGAAGGAGTGGACTCAGGCTCTGCTCGGAGGAGTGGTGTGTCAACAGAAGGAATCGTCGGGGCAGGAGTGGAAACATCAACAGCATGCTCAATGGTAGAGGCACCAACAGGAACGTCAATAGGAGTAGACGTCTCTGGAGTAGCAGTGGACTCATCCACTGGAGCAGAAGACTCTGGAGCACCTGAAGAAGTGGCAGCTCCAGCAATGGATGTAGTAGCAGCAGCAGGAGTGGCCTCAGCGCCACGAGCAAGAGAATCAACGAGCTCATCGATCTCCTCATCATCCATATCCTCATCCTCAGAAACTGGAGGATGGACCTCAACACCAATAACACGAGCAATACGACACAGAATCTCCTCGGTACGAGCATACCGAGACTCGAGACGACGAACAGAACGAGCGAGATCATCAAGTGTAGTGGGAGGTCTAGGAGCAGCAGCTACAGAAGATATGCCCTGAGAAGATGAAGGAGTCGTCCTCTGCACGTGACGGAGTGCCGCAAGAGATTTCTTGACGGCCGTCGCGTTCAGGGGAGGACCAAGTGGACGCTCATCGTCAGGAGGCAAAGGCACGTGGAAATGACGAAACACCAAAGTCAGCAGACAAGGATAAGGGATATGCGCAGATTTAGTGGACTTGCGAATACACTCGAAAGAGTCCATCTTATCGAGTATAATGCGAGCCCAATTAATCTCGCAACCCAAGAAAAGAGCGTAAATCAACTTGAGGAAGGGCTGGAATGGCAGAGATGATGATCCGTACTTTGGAAGTAAGCACGACTTCAGGATAAGATTGAGCACCCAAGAATTCGGCTTAAATGACTTCGATGGGACACCAATGAAAGCAGGAGGGATCACATGGAAGATATCAGTGAGAACGGACTGATCCAACGAAGAGATATCATCAACAGAAATATCAGACGGGAGGAGACCAGACGACGAACAACCAAGCAACTCCCCCAAGATTTCTGCCGTGAGGACTATAGGAGTCCCCAAGACAGTAGTCTCGATGGAGTGGGTCTCACCGTACTGTCCCCGGGTACGGTTTGCATAGAAAAGTTTGACCATGCGAGGATAGGGTCGAGGGTTCGCCTTAGGGTCAAAGCGAAGGTAGTCTAGGAGTCCACTATAGGAAAGAAGATCTGCTAAGCCAAGGAAGTCGGAGAACTTAACGAAATGCTCCAATAACAGCGGGCAATGTTCGATACGGGTGTATGCCACTAGACACAAAGGGTCATCGCGACATAGCAAGATATCGACACCACCAGCTGGCATCGGAGCCTTTCCCTTAGGCTTACATGAGCTAGAGCGAGGTGGAGGAGTGGGTTCCTTATGGCTAGGCTCATCCTCGGGTCTAAACTCAGTGTCAGAATCAGATGGTGTAGTGGGGGTATGGAGTATAGGCTTCCTAGACTGAGAACGTCTACTGGGTTTGGCGGTCGCCGTCCTCTGCTTCTTCAGAGGAGGCGAAGACGATGAAGGTTGGGTTGTTTTCGGTCGGCGTTTGGGTTTCGAAGGATCCCTAGGGTGTGGCTCAACAGTCATATGTGACGAGCCAGAGGGAGTGATCGGGATTCTCATCTTTACCATAAGTGTGACAAAACGAGTGCAAACAACGTAAGAAACGAGATCAAACAACCCTAGAACCGAAACCCTAAAGCTGAAATGAAATTAGCTTGAAACCGAACCCTAGGAAGGAAAAACGACCTAGACTAGAACCCTAGATGCAAGAGAGGAGAGGAGGGATACCCTAGGAGGAAGATCGACGGAGATCCACGGCCGAAGTTGGTCGGAGATCGACGAACGGTGGCGGAATCGACGGAGGAAGACGATTGGAAGATGAAGGGTCGGGGGTTTTAGCTGGAGAGGAGAGAGTGTCGATCGATTAGAATGTGGATTAATCGAATAGAAACGGGCTTAAGTCAGTCGACAAGCGAAAAGACACGACTGTCCCTGAGCACTTAGTCGGTCACAGTTCAAGCACTGACCGACTAGATGACGATCTAGTCGGTCGGTCAATGAGCTTGAACCGACTAAGTCGAAACAGCCGACAGACGAAAAATATAGGGCTAGAGTTAGTCGGTCTAAGTTCAAGTACTGACCGACTAGTTTTCATTCTAGTCGGTCGGTAAGTGAACGTGGACCGACTAAATGAAGTCAGTAGCAAAGGAAAATTATAAGCTTGAACTAGTCGGTTTGAGTTCATTAGCTGACCGACTAGATGTGCATCTAGTCGATTGGTTGATGAACTGAGACCGACTAGATGAGTCCAAAAATAGATATAAGAGTTCTCTCCTAAATGTACTTGGACAAAACATCGTTCAACTCTCAAAAATCATCATACTACCCCATTAATCATCGAAAAACTTAAATACGACGTTCAAGAGTAAATTCGAGCATAAATTCCAAAAATTCACAAAAATCCCGAAAGAATCTAATAAGTCTAGCATGAACAAATATAGCGAAATAGAATAGCATGCAAGATTATTGAATAAAAATGAATCCTATATCTCGGATTCACCCATAATCCCCAATTCTCGACGCAACCGCACAAATGAGTCCTCCTTTAGGGGTTTCGTGAAAATATCGGCGATTTGCTTCTGGGTTTCAACGTACACTAATATGATGTCCTTTTTAGCAACATGATCATCTAAGAAATGGTGTCGGACATCTATGTGTTTCGAACGGGAATGGTGCACCGGATTCTTGGAAAGACAAATGGCACTTTGGTTGTCCACCATGATAGGGCAAGTATCACAGTTTATACCAAAGTCTTTAAGTGTGTGTCTCATCCAAAGAACTTGAGCACACGCGGCACCGGCGGCAATGTATTCCGCCTCGGTGGTTGAAAGTGATACGGAATTTTGCTTCTTGGAAAACCAAGAGACACGGGAATTTCCTATAAAATGGCAAGTGCCACTAGTACTTTTCCTGTCGGATTTGCATCCCGCATAATCTGCGTCACTATATGAGACTAACTCATACGCGCTAGATTTTGGATAAAGTAATCCAAAGTCTAAAGTGTAACTTAAATAGCGAAAAATACGTTTTACCGCTACTAAGTGAGAATCCTTAGGTAGAGACTGATAACGAGCACAAATACATACGGCAAACATAATATCGGGCCTTCTTGTGGTAAGATAAAGTAAACTACTTATCATACCTTGATATAGACGAATGTCTACATCTTTTCCGCCCGTATCTTTATCAAGATGCGTAGTAGTGCTCATTGGAGTCTTTTTCCCGGATGCATTCTCCATTCCAAATCGCTTTAGCAACTCCACCGTGTACTTCGTTTGGTGGATGAAGATTGCATCGTCCATTTGGCGAATTTGGAGACCTAAGAAGTATTTGAGCTCACCCATGTGGCTCATCTCAAATTGTTCCTTCATAACATTAGAAAACTCTTCACAAAGAGCAAAGTTAGTAGCACCGAAAATGATATCATCAACATATATTTGACCTAAAATTATATCATTATTCGAATGCTTAACAAAAAGTGTAGAATCGGCTTCTCCCATTTTAAAATTCAAATCCAAAAGAAAATTCTTTAGGCGATCATACCAAGCTCGAGGAGCTTGTCTCAAACCGTAAAGCGCTTTCTTTAGTTTAAAAACATGATTTGGAAATTTTTCATAAATAAAACCCGGAGGTTGAGAAACGTAAACTTCCTTAACAACATCTCCATTTTAAAATGCACTTTTAACATCCATTTGAAATAATTTAAAATCCTTATGGCATGCAAAAGACAATAATAATCTAATTGATTCTAATCTAGCTACCGGAGCGAAGGATTCTTCGAAATCAATACCTTCCTCTTGACGGTAGCCTTGAGCAACTAACCGAGCTTTGTTCCAGACGACGACTTGGTTTTCGTCGGTTTTGTTCTTGAAGATCCACTTTGTCCCTATGACGGCGTGGTTCTTTGATGGCAATGGAACAAGCTCCCAAACTTCATTCCTCTCGAATTGAATGAGTTCCTCCTCCATGGCTAAGATCCAAGCGCTATCTTCGCATGCTTCATTAACATTCTTTGGCTCTATCGAGGAGGCAAAGGCACAATGAGCGAAGTAGTTCACTTGGGATCTCGTCTTGACACTATCATGGATATTGCCAATGACTTGCTCATGAGGATGGTCACGAACGGTGTGAAGCCGTTTGGGAATACCTTGGTCACTAGGAACATTCTCAACAACTTCATTAGACGGGTTAGTCTCAATAGAATCAATAGAATCATTAGAGTTAGAATTACCAATTGAATCACATAAGACATCCATAGAGTCATCATCATTAGTAATTCTAGTTGGAACAAATCCTTCATTAAATGACACATGAAGCGACTCCTCGATCGTTGAGGTTCGTTTGTTGAATATCCGGTAGGCTTTGCTACGCGAAGAATATCCAACAAAAATCCCCTCATCGGATCTTGGATCGAATTTGTCCAAACTACCATACGTGTTCTTAATAAAACATTTTGAACCAAAAACACGAAAATGTTTAACTTGAGGCAACCTACCAAACAACAATTCATAACAAGTTTGTTTAGTGCCGGGCCTCAAAAGTATTCTATTAAACACATAGCAAGCGGTGTGTCCCGCTTCCGCCCAAAATTGATGGCCAAGTTGGCTATCATCAAGCATAGTGCGAGCACACTCCACTAGCGTCCTATTCTTTCTCTCAACAACACCATTTTGAGGAGGTGCGCGAGGGAATGAAAAGGTGTGTGTAATACCAACTTCATCACAAAATGTCTCAAAAGACTCATTCTCAAATTCACCTCCATGATCACTACGAATAGTGACAATGGTGGTTCCTAAGAGATTTTGTAATTTCTTAACAAAAATTGTGAAGTTTTCAAAAGCTTCATTTTTATTACATAATGAAAATACCCAAGTAAACCTAGAAAAGTCATCAACGATGACAAGTCCATATCGTGCATTTCCTAATGAAGCAACTCTAGTTGGCCCAAATAAATCTAGATGTAATAGCTCTAGTGTCACGCCCCGCTTCCCTAAAATGGAGGCGAGACGTGGAAAGGTCCGCACGAGAGTGGAGCTGTGAAGCCCCAAACCCGATAAGCGTTAATCTGACATAAGCAGGTCCCTGTAACCACAAACGGAACAACAATAATAACACAAGGAGAGACAAAAATAAAATCTCAAATCTCAGAAATTGTCCAACATTAAAGTTAAGCTCAACATCCAGAAAAGCCACCAGGCTAAAGGAAAGAGTCTATAGGCCTAACACACGGCCAACACAACAAACACCAACAAAGTATGGGTGCTACGCACCGATAACTAAAAGTAGTCTAAACAAAAGGGAAAGCTCAGCGAGGACACTAAGACTGATCTCCAGTGTCCACGAAGTCCTCGATCAACGCGGGCTCTGACTCAGCGTCAGCAAACACCACGTCCTCAGCGACAAACTCAGGCTCAGGATCTAACATGTGTCACCCAAAAGAGAAAAGGGGAACATGTCAGCAAGTCGAAAGACTTGTGCAAGGAAACTGAAAGAAAGGTAAACTAACAACCTAGCAGTTAAAGTATGGTGCATGGCATGGCAAGTATCGTATGGAAGTAACAAGTGAAGTACAAGTAGCAAGTAACAAGTGGTATGTGTGACGTGTATTATCAAGTAACAAGTACAAGGGATCACCCACACAAAGGCGAGCGCCCTATTGCCCGGAAGGTGTATTCAAGTACAAGGGATCACTCACACACAAGCGAGTGCCATATTGCCCGCAGGCTGTATTGAGCTCGTTTTCTGGACCACGAGCCAGATTTGTACTTGGCCTAGGGTCGTGCCCGCAAAACGGGTGCCTAGCCGGAACAAGTAGCACTAGTGTGTAGCGATGCTACGCAATCATGATGAGTGTTCAAGCATGCACTGACATGAGCAGATATTCGTGTACCGTTAATTGAATTTAAATATGACAGGCAAAATGCAATGACATGAACCGATATTCACGTACCATTAATTTAAATTAAACATGGCAGTTAAAGATGCATGGATGACATGAACAGTTAATACGCGTACCGTTAATTGAAATTAAATGTGACATACAAGCATGATGAGGGTGACGGACCAAGCTTCGTTGTCAAGCTAGGTCAATGGCGTCTAGACGGCTATCCTTTCACCGTCTAGTCTCTTTTACGCTAAAGCAAGGTAATGGCCTAAGACATGGCCCAAATCAAGAGATGCAAGTTTCACTTGCCTAGCACCAAGAATGACGATCAACGAGGCCGTCACACAAATGCTAACTACGGCGATGAGATCGCTGCCATGGTAAAACAATATTAGAACAACATCTAACCTAGTTTTATTAGGGTTTCACAAAAACACATTGGGTTATGAAAACATTAAGAGATCGATTTATTACCGTATCAGAGCGGAAGAACGATGCCGAGCAAGCACGGCAACAGAAGAAATGATCCGTGGAACCTAGGGTTCAGATCTGGAATGGATGGGGAGAATCTGGAGAAATGGGGTTTTGGGGGTTTTGGGGGTTGGAGATGGCCTAGGGCATGGTGGTTGGTCAAAATGGAGAGGGGGAGGAGCTCTAGATGAAGGAGGAAGGCTAGAGGAAGGTTGGGGAAGATCAGAGGTCAAGGGGGAAGGAAAGAGGCCAGGAGAAGAGAAAGAAAGAAAAGAAACGAAGTGGGGTATTTATAGAAAATGACCTGGCGGCTGCCCAGAAATTAGGGTTTCGACACTGATTAGTCGGTCAAAGAGCAACCACTGACCGACTAGTTTGTGAACTAGTCGGTCGGTTGACCAACGCAGACTGACTAAGTCCAAACAGTAACTCCTGTACAAAAATAGGATTTAGATTTAGTAGATCAAAGAACAACTACTAATCGACTAGTTTCAAATCTAGTCGGTCGATGAACGTTCTTAGACCGACTAAGAATGAATAGTACTTGGTATCAAAATGATCATAGAGCTAGTCGGTTAAAGAACATTTGCTGACCGACTAGTTTGCAACCTAGTCGGTCGACGAACGTTCTTAGACCGACTAACGATAAACAGTAACTCCTGAGAAATTTACAAAGCCCACTAGTCGGTCCATGAAGGTTTGCCGACCGACTAAATCGTCATCTAGTCGGTCGGTTCCCCTTCTTACACCGGCTAACGTGCACAGAAAGTTTCGAAATGGAGCGCGAAGCTCTGGGATCGATTCATAAGACTCCTAGGCTTGATCTAACAATAAGATATGACCGATATGAAGCCTGTCACGAATGACTTACTCCAAAATCGACGATTCTAAGAAAGAAGCTAGAAAATCACGACGAAACGATCGAAAATGAAAGCTACAGAGACGAAAACCACACATGAGGAGAAAATCCACCAAAACATATAATATAATATAATAAATCCAGATACATGAAAACCAGTCGTTACATCCTCCCAAACTTAAGAAAAATTCCGTCCTCGGAATTTCCCAACACTCACGTGTCTGGAAATAAAAGTGGGTAACGCTCTCGCATCTCATCCTCATTCTCCCAAGTAGACTCTCCAGGCGAGCCGTGTCGCCACATCACCCTCACAAGATTGACAACCTTGTTCCGAAGTGACTTCTGACGCCTGTCCAGAATCTGCACTGGCTGCTGGTCATACGTCATATCAGTGTGAACGGTAATCTCCGAGAAATCCATAGCATGAGATGGATCGCTAATGTATCGACGAAGCTGCGACACATGGAAAACATTGTGAACTCCTTCCAAAGATGGTGGCAAGGCTAAGCGGTAGGCTACCTCGCCAACTCTCTCCAGAACGTCAAACGGTCCAATGTATCGCGGGCTCAACTTCCCTCGCTTCCCAAAGCGAATCACACCACGATTCGGGGAAATCCTCAGAAACACATGATCGCCCGGCTGAAACTCCAAAGGACCACGTTTAGCATCCGCCCAATGCTTAAAACGGTCCTGAGCAATCCTCAACCTCTCCCGAATATTCCTGACAACATCCACGGCCTCCACAATCATCTCAGGTCCCAACAACTCCCGATCACCAACGTCATCCCAACTCAATGGCGATCGACATTTCCTCCCATAAAGAGTGGCGAAAGGCGCCATGCCAATACTCGCCTGGAAGCTGTTGTTGTAAGAGAACTCTACCAGATGTAGATGGTCCTCCCACGAACCCTTGAAATCCAACATGCACACCCTCAGCATGTCCTCCAAGATTTGAATCGTCCTCTCGGACTGGCCATCCGTCTGCGGATGGTACGCCGTGCTGAAACTCAGATGCGTACACAAACTCTTCTGCAAACTCTGCCAGAACTGAGACGTGAACCTCGTGTCTCTGTCCGACACGATACTCACAGGGACTCCGTGAAGTCGTACGACCTCCTGCACGATTCATGTTACATCACTATCTAAACTAGGAAAAGAAAATAGAAACGGAGAGTAAAAGAATTTACCTCCATATATCTCCTCGCTAGCGCCTCAGTGGACTGTCCCACTCGGAATGGAATAAAGTACGCGGATTTGGTCAATCGATCTACGATTACCTAAATCGCGTCATTCTGCTTCGGACCCGAGGTAGTCCAGTCACGAAATCCATAGTGATGTGTTGCCACTTCCACTCTGAAATCGGAAGCGGTTGTAGCAACCCTGCCGTACGCTGATGCTCCACCTTCACTAGCTGGCAAACCAAGCACTTGGCTACACTCCGAGCCACACTCCTCTTCATACCATGCCACCAAAAGTGCAGAAGAAGATCCTTGTACATCTTGGTCCCACCAGGATGCACAGAATACGGCGAACTATGTGCCTCCACCATCAACTCCTCTCTAATATCCCCAGCTGGCACACACAACCTGGCTCCAAACCTCAGCGAGCCATCCTCATGAATCAAAAAGTCAGTCCGCAGACCGGCTTCCACCTGCTCCCGAATCGTCACCAGCTTCGGATCCTCAGCCTGGCCAGCCTTGATCCGATCCACAATCGTCGACTGTATCTGCATACACATCAACAAAGAAGCCTCCTCAGGAAGAACAATCTCCACACCAGACTCGCAAAAATCCTGTTGCAATCTCCACTGCGAAGTCAAAATCATCACCACTGGAAGCCTACTCAGCGCATCAGGAACCACATTCACCTTGCCAGGGTGATACTGCAAATCGATCTCATAATCCGCCATGAGCTCCAACCATTGACGATGTCGCATATTGAGCTCCTTCTGAGTAAAAATATACTTCAAGCTTTTGTGATCGGTGAAGATCTTCACTTTCTCACTCATCAAGAAGTGCCTCCAAATCTTGAGAGCAAACACAACGGCAGCCAACTCCAAGTCATGTGACGGGTAATTCTTCTCATGAACCTTGAGCTGACGAGATGCATAAGCCACAACATGTCCATGCTTATGCAAAGCACAACCGAGACCCTTGCCAGAAGCATCGCAAAAGATCTCAAATCCACCGCTGCGATCAGGCACAACAAGAATAGGGGCAGTCGTCAATCTCTCCCTCAGAACACCAAAAGCATTCTCACAATCACCCGACCAAACAAAAGATACATCCTTCCGTGTCAATCTGGTCATCGGCTCGACAATACGGGAAAAGTCCTTAATGAAGCACCGATAGTAACCAGCATGCCCAAGGAAACTCCAAATCTCAGACGCTGACTGCAGAACAGGCCACTCCCTGATGGCCCTGATCTTCTCGGGATCCACTGAAATACCCTCTCCAGTCACCACATGCCCGAGAAAAGCAACTCTGTCCAGCCAAAACTCGCACTTCGAAAACTTAACATACAGCCGATGCTTCCTCAAGATCTCCAACACCGTCCTCAAGTGCGATGCATGCTCCTCCTCCGACTTAGAATAGATCAGAATGTCGTCAATAAAGATAACGACAAACTTATCTAAAAAGTCATAGAAAATAAGGTTCATCAGATTCATGAAAACTGCAGGTGCGTTGGTTACACCGAAAGGCATAACCACAAACTCGTAGTGTCCATACTTCGTCCTGAACACTGTCTTCAGAACATCATCCTTCTTCACCTTCAACTGATGGTAACCACTCCTCAAATCCAACTTCGAAAACACCCTCGATCCTCCAAGCTGATCAAAAATATCATCGATGCGAAGCAACATGTATTTATTCTCTATGGTCACCGCATTCAACTCCCGATAGTCCACGCACATGCGATGCGAACCATCCTTCTTCTTCACTAGCAGCACCGGTGCTCCCCACGGAGACACACTAGGATTGATATAACCCTTCTGCATAAGCTCATCCAACTGCCTACGTAACTCTTCCAACTCTGCTGGCGCCATACGATACGGTGCCTTCGAAATAGGCTGCGCTCTTGGAATAAGATCAATAGAAAATTCCAAAGCCCGATCAGGTGGCAATCCAGACATCTCCTCGGGGAAGACGTCATCAAAATCTCGCACCACAGCTGGCCTCTCCAACTCCATCTGCATAGCCACAACCTCCACTGGTCTGGCCCGAAATCTGAAAGGACCAAGCGAACTGCTACCACGGCTGAACTCAAACACTGGGTGTTCGGGAATCTCGAACACGACCTTCTTCCTCTGACAGTCGATCGTAGCATAGAAGCTCGCAAGCCAGTCCATCCCAAGAACTACATCGTAGTTGATGATGTCATGGACAATGAAATCAGCGTAAAGCTCATGTCCACAAACCACCAACGAGCAAGAATTGAAACCACGATACACCGAGACCACGCCATTCCATGTAACAATATTCCAACTCTTGGAAAGAGGGGACGTCGACAAGTAATGCTTCTCCACGAAGCTCCGAGAAATAATGCACATCGATGCACCTGAGTCAAAGAGAACTCGTGCAGAAAATGTGCACACCAAAATCACACCTACAAACAGTCTAACAATCAAGCCCTAGTCTAGCAACAAACATGAGCAAGCAACCAAACATAATCTAACAATCAAACACAACTAAGGAAGAAACAGCTAGGAGGGAAGTTACCTGTGATAACCTCATCCATGGCCATGCTCTCCTCCTCAGTCATCAGGAAAGCCTACCCTCTCGGCGGAACAGCCTGCCGAAAGGCTTGTCTCTGTGAAACAAGGGGCGCTCCACGTCCAGCGGGCACAGGAGCTCGCTGCTGCAACGGCTGTGCTGCAATAGGAGCCCGCCAAGGCTGCTTCGACTTGGGACACTCCCTGATGGTATGGGCAGGATCTCCGCAGACAATACACTGCCCCAGGAACCTCCTACACTGATCCCTGAGGTGCCCGGTCTTGTCGCAGAAATGGCAAGTCTTCAGAATAGGCCCTCCTGGCCTCTTGAACTGAACAGGCTGAATAGGCCTGAATCCAGGTCTAACCGCCGCTCTGACCTGCTCCACAGGCCTCTTCCCAGCTCCTGAAACATGTCCCTTCCTCTGGTTCAAATTCAACTCCTGCCGCCTCGCAGCAATCAGAACCTTCTGATATGTCTCCAGGTCAGAAGAGGTCACAAAACTCTGAAGCTCCAAGGCAAGTCCCTGGAGGAACCGCTGAGCTTTCTCATCGGCATCTTACACCATCTTTGGTGCAAACCGACTGAGCCTCGTGAACTCTTGGTGGTACTGATCCATCGACAAGATCCCCTGCTTCAAATCTATGAAGTGCTGCAGCATCACCTGCCTAGCAGCCTTCGGGAAGAACTCTCCATCAAATCTGGACGTAAAGGTAGCCCAAACTATCGGCTCTACTAGCATCTTCTCTTCAACATCCCACCAGTTTCTGGCATTATCCTTCAGCTGCCTCTTCGCCAAATCAACCCATCCAGCCGGGTTAATCTTCGCCATCGCCAGGTTATCCTCAATGTTCCGAATCCACTCATCGGCAGCCAGAGGACCCTCAGACCCATCAAAATATGCGGGACCCAGCTCCCGAAATTACTTCTTTCCTGGCTCGGAGCGAGGGGCATCCTGGATTGCCCGACCAGCTCGAACAACTGGAGCATTCTGGACTTGCAGGAGCACACCCTGCTGCACTTGCATCATCTGAAGCATCATCCGCATCATCTCTCCAATGGTGGGTTCCCGCTCAGGCTCCTCGTTATGAGGGGGCGCACCACTACCTCCACCACGGGTGAATCGCCTTCCTGCCATCTAATGACACAGAAAACAAAGCAGATTAGACTCATAGCTTATGACTCGGACATCGAACTTAGTTTATTGGACATTCTAATATTATTATCGTTATTCCGATAATCGCAGTTACAGAAGGACCTGCATGGGCCACCAACAAAACCTGTCACGCCCCGCTTCCCTAAAATGGAGGAGAGACGTGGAAAGGTCCGCACGAGAGTGGAGCTGTGAAGTCCCAAACCCGATAAGCGTCAATCTGACATAAGCAGGTCCATGTAACCACAAACGGAACAACAATAATAACACAAGGAGAGACAGAAATAAAATCTCAAATCTCAGAAATTGTCCAACATTAAAGTTAAGTTCAACATCCAGAAAAGCCACCAGGCTAAAGGAAAGAGTCTATAGGCCTAACACACGGCCAACACAACAAACACCAACAAAGTATGGGTGCTACGCACCGATAACTAAAAGTAGTCTAAACAAAAGGGAAAGCTCAGCGAGGACACTAAGACTGATCTCCAGTGTCCACGAAGTCCTCGATCAACGCGGGCTCTGACTCAGCGTCAGCAAACACCACATCCTCAACGACAAACTCAGGCTCGGGATCTAACATGTGTCACCCAAAAGAGAAAAGGGGAACATGTCAGCAAGTCGAAAGACTTGTGCAAGGAAACTGAAAGAAAGGTAAACTAACAACCTAGCAGTTAAAGTATGGTGCATGGCATGGCAAGTATCGTATGGAAGTAACAAGTGAAGTACAAGTAGCAAGTAACAAGTGGTATGCGTGACGTGTATTGTCAAGTAACAAGTACAAGGGATCACTCACACACAGGCGAGCGCCCTATTGCCCGCAGGCTGTATTCAAGTACAAGAGATCACTCACACACAGGCGAGTGCCCTATTGCCGGCAGGCTGTATTGAGCTCGTTTTCTAGACCATGAGCCAGATTTGTACTTGGCCTAGGGTCGTGCCCGCAAAACGGGTGCCTAGACGGAACAAGTAGCACTAGTGTGTAGCGATGCTATGCAATCATGATGAGTGTTCAAGCATGCAATGACATGAGCAGATATTCGTGTACCGTTAATTGAATTTAAACATGACAGGCAAAATGCAATGACATGAACCGATATTCACGTACCGTTAATTTAAATTAAACATGGCAGTTAAAGATGCATGGATGACATGAACAGTTAATACGCGTACCGTTAATTGAAATTAAACGTGACATACAAGCATGATGAGGGTGACGGAACAAGCTTCATTGTCAAGCTAGATCAATGGAGTCTAGACGGCTATCCTTTCACCATCTAGTCTCTTTTACGCTAAAGCAAGGTAATGGCCTAAGACATGGCCCAAATCAAGAGATGCAAGTTTCACTTGCCTAGCACCGAGAATGACGATCAATGAGGCCGTCACAAAAATGCTAACTACGGTGATGAGATCACTGCCATGGCAAAACAATATTAGAACAACATCTAACCTATTTTTATTAGGGTTTCACAAAAACACATTGGGTTATGAAAACATTAAGAGATCGATTTATTACCGTATCGGAGCGGAAGAACGATGCCGAGCAAGCACGGCAACGGAAGAAATGATCCGGGGAACCTAGGGTTCAGATCTGGAATGGATGGGGGAATCTGGAGAAATGGGGTTTTGGGGGTTTTTGGGGGGTTGGAGATGGCCTAGGGCATGGTGGTTGGTCAAAATGGAGAGGGGGAGGAGCTCTAGATGAAGGAGGAAGGCTAGAGGAAGGTTGGGGAAGATCAGAGGTCAAGGGGGAAGGAAAGAGGCCAGGAGAAGAGAAAGAAAGAAAAGAAACGAAGTGGGGTATTTATAGAAAATGACCTGGCGGCTGCCCAGAAATTAGGGTTTCGACACTGATTAGTCGGTCAAAGAGCAACCACTGACCGACTAGTTTGTGAACTAGTCGGTCGGTTGACCAACGCAGACCGACTAAGTCCAAACAGTAACTCCTGTACAAAAATAGGATTTAGATTTAGTCGATCAAAGAACAACTACTGACCGACTAGTTTCGAATCTAGTCGGTCGATGAACGTTCTTAGACCGACTAAGAATGAATAGTACTTGGTATCAAAATGATCATAGAGCTAGTCGGTTAAAGAACATTTGCTGACCGACTAGTTTGCAACCTAGTCGGTCGACGAATGTTCTTAGACCGACTAACGATAAACAGTAACTCCTGAGAAATTTACAAAGCCCACTAGTCGGTCCATGAAGGTTTGCCGACCGACTAAATCGTCATCTAGTCGGTCGGTTCCCCTTCTTACACCGGCTAACGTGCACAGAAAGTTCCGAAATGGAGCGCGAAGCTCCTGGATCGATTCCTAAGACTCCTAGGCTTGATCTAACAATAAGATATGACCGATATGAAGCCCGTCACGAATGACTTACTCCAAAATCGACGATTCTAAGGAAGAAGCTAGAAAATCACGACGAAACGATCGAAAATGAAAGCTACGGAGACGAAAACCACACATGAGGAGAAAATCCACCAAAACATATAATATAATATAATAAATCCAGATACATGAAAACCAGTCGTTACATCTAGTGGCCGCTTAGACGAAATGCTTTTCTTAGGTTTAAACGACGATTTTGGAAGCTTGCCTCGTTGACACGAGTCACAAAAGCTTTTCTTTTGAAAGACAAGCTTAGGGAAGCCTCTAATAGAATTTAACTTGGAAAGCTTAAAAAGTGTTCCAAAGTTCACATGACCAAAACGTCGATGCCATAAGTGTTGTTCACTTGTGTTGGCAATAAGACATTGTTCATGTGATCTTGGAAGATCTAGGATGTATATATCCTTATGGCGTGTGCCGGAAAACAATAATTCATTATTATCTTTTCTTGAAATATGGCACATTCCTTTCGCAAAGCTAACTTTGTAACCTTTGTCACAAAGTTGACTTATTGAAATGAGATTGTGGTTTAATCCTTTAACAAGGTAAACATCACATATAAGGGGTTTAGAAGGATTACCCACTTTACCAACACCTATGATGGTTCCGCTCTCGTTGCCTCCAAAGACGACGCGGTTTCCATTAGCAATGGAAACCACTCAGGAGAGCAATTGAGCGTCACCCGTCATGTGTTTTGAACACCCGCTATCGAGTATCCAATTTCCTTTGGAGCTAAATTTAAATTTGTTGCTCCTTTTCTTTTTCTTTTCCTTGAGTGCCTAAAGATAGATAATTTCATATCATGGTACCCAAGGTCATTGGGTCCAAGAGATTAGACCTTTGGAAGCCAAGTCCAATTGGACTTAGACTTCCCCACATAATTAACACTATGCACAACATCCGAAAAATAAGCATTCATGTAAACTTGTTTTTCATTCATGCTTGTGTCCTTTGGGCTCCAAATTGTGAATATTTTGGGAGCCATCATCCTATTGGAAGCATGCATGCTTTGTTGATTTCTACGTGATGCATGTCGTGGATAAGTAAAAGGAACATGATGAAATGGTGCATATGGATAATTATTCATATGACGATGTGGGTGAACATATGCATGTGAGGGAACACGTGCGTGAGGGTGTCTCACATGTTGTGCACGTGCCCGTGAATGTGTAGCATAGAAATCATCATATGAGTGAGCCGGTGGAGTAGGACATGTGTTCCTACGTGGCATGGTATTTGTGTACATGTAGGCATGACCCTTCTTTGGAGGTCCACCCAAAGTGGGTTTCTTTCCAAAAGAGGGTGTAGACGAGGTGGAAGCACCATTGGTAGATGAACTACCAATAAAGTGTTTGCTACCACTCGTTGAGTCACCGGAAGTTGGCCTAACAAAAGTAGTGGTCGATTTGATGAACTTCCCATCGTATACCCCAAGCCAATGTGGTGATTGGCCGGAAGTAAGTCACTTAGGATTTTATCCAAATGGTCCTTACCCTTATTGAATTTATTAATACGGCTTAATGTGTTCTCATATTTCTCGGTGAGAGAACGCATAGAAGCATCCAAAGTGGATACTTGCGATATGAGCACATAAACACGAGATTTAAGATTCTTATTCTCAATACTCAAAGTCGAGTTTTGAGAAGTCAAATCCGCTATCTTGTGCTCCTCCGGATCCTCAATGCTAACATGTTCAAGTTGAGTCTTGAGATTAACAATCTCATTCTTCAACCCTTCAACAACGGTGTCGTTGTTGGTGATGATAGTTTTAGGCGAGGTTTGAATGCTAGCTATGTCATCTTTTACTTTAGTATATCTATTTACTAATTTAGTATACTTAGACCACAATTGAGAATTAGCATTCCTAAGGTCATCCATTGTTACATCATCGCCTTCGTTGTCGCTATCATCGGAGGAGGCATCTTTATCTTGCTCCTCTCTAGCCATGAAGCACATGTGTGCTTGCTCCACTTGCTCATCATCCGACTCTCCGCTAGATGAATCATCGGAGTCGGTGAATGTCCCGACAAGCCCCTATTTGTTCCCTTTCTTGTACTTCTTGGATTTGTCGTACTTCGGCGCCTTCCACTTTTCCTTTTGCTTGTTTTGTGGACAATCCGCTTTGATGTGTCCTGGCTTATTGCACTTAAAGCACAAAGGAGGAGAGGCGTTAGTAGAAGTAAATTTAGATTTTCCTTTGAAGTTACCTTTTCAGAAGAAGCGATTGAACTTCTTTGCCATGAGGGCAATGGATTCCATGTCCATTTCATCTTCCGAGTCCTCGTCATCGGTAGAGGTGGATGGAGCCGCCTTAAACGCAATCGCCTTTTTCTTAGGCACGTCTTGGTTCAAGTAAGACTTCATCTTCTCTTGTAACTTCACCTTGCTATCCTTGCGTACCTCGTATGACATTAAAGTACCCATTAATTGAACTACGGTATACTTGTTCATATCGTTACCTTCCTCGATGGCGAAGGTACGCTTTTCCTAACTAGAAGGAAGTCCTTCGATAAGCTTCGAACATTTCTCCTTTTGGGTGTAGGTTTTGTCGAGAGCCTCTAACTCGTTTATGATGTCTGATCACTCCTTATTTTACACCTTTTTTCCTGCATGTTTGCATGCCATTTAGATCGCCCAAATCATGTTTTTCACGATATGTCGACGATATTGCGATGCTTTTCACGATTTGTTGTTTTTGTCGCATTTCAGGTGATTTGGCGCGATTTGGAGTGATCCCGAGATGCGCTTACTCCAGCCGGTCACCGACGACCTCCCCGAGGGGTATTTTGCTGTTGGAGAGGAGCGGAAGAAGAACGGACATCGCAGGAGCGACGAGGAGGCCAAAATAAGCAATCTGGGCATTTTTAGTGTCTCACTCGGCCGAGTGAAGGAGTCACTCGGCCGACCAGAGAGACACCGCTCGGCCGACCAGAGCAGACACGATTTATATGTGCACTCGGCCGAGCGACGGAGACCACATCGGCCGAGTGACGAGACCCCGTCCGCCCGAGTGGCGCCCAGACGAAGCCCTTCAAAAATCGCCAAGTTACTGTTTTTCGGCTGCCTGAGCTTCAGAAGACCCACTCGGCCGAGTGGATAATCCCGTCCGCCCGAGTACCATGAAGCCATCGGCCGAGTGACGACAACTCACTCGGCCGAGCCGCTCCCGAAGTGAAGACCCCGGAAGATCGAGACTTACTGGAAAATTACAGGGTTTTCACTCGGCCGAGTGACTTTTGTCACTCGGCCGAGTGCGACGCGCTGCCTGTAGCGAAAATTGCGGAAAACAGGCTGTGCAGGGGTATTTTGGTCACAGTTTTTGGACGATTTTGGGGGCTATTTAACCCCTGTTTTTACCCTAGTTTTGGGAGCCTCTCTCTTAGATTTTTTGCAGCTTTTTAGATTAGCTTTTTAGTTTTATTCTTGTGATTGAAGAGGAGACAAAATTGGATTTTTGTTGGATTAATTGAAGAACTCCATTGGTTTGCTTTTCTCTTCTCTAAAAATTCTATTTTTATTGCATATCTCAATATTGTGATGAATTCTATTGCTTATTTCATTGATTATTTTTGTGATCTTGCTATGAATTGTGAGTAGTCGCCACGTCTTGGGGCGTGGGGATGAACCCTACAAGCCCTATTTCATAATTGTGATGAATTGGTAGGAATTTTGCTAGAATTGCTACTAGGGATTAGATTGGGATCAATTTACTACGGATGGCTAGGAATTCACATCGATTGGGATTTGCAAGAGATTGGATCCTAATTCGATAGGAAACCCTAGAAATCCGAATTGGGTTGGAATCGAATTTCCGTAGTATCGGTTTGCAAGAGATTGGACCGATACTAGGGTTTCCGGTTCCAATTCCGCGCCAATACCCGTTTGCAAGAGATTGGACAGGTAGGAACTATCCCAATCTAAGTCGTGAGCCGAGTTTGTAAGAGATTGGGCTCGGTGCGCGATTGAACGATGATGTTGATCCTAATGCTAGCTTCCCTAGGCTAGGGTTTGCAAGAGATTGGACCCGAGCCTAGGATAGCTATAGACCGGCAACAGCGCGAGAGCATGAGCTTGGTTCTTCATTCAGTTGCAACTAGTTCATCTAAAATCTTATTCTAGCAACCTTGATACCGATGAACCACTTCTACGAAATACGGTGAGTAGCGGGAATTCCCCATTCCCTAGACGTTCTTTATTTGATTTGATATTTCCGTACTTTGTCTGACGATTGTGACAGGATCGCCAAAGGCAAATTTCTCTCTTCTTAAATAGCCAGGTTGATCGGAACAAGCACGGTCATTCGTCCTCCCTGTGTTCGATAACCCGCTCGCTGCTACACCGTGCACTTGCGGTAAAACTACAACCGTTCTTTTGGGTTACGTCCCGGAGCGATCAAGTTTTTGGCGCCGTTGCCGGGGAGGCGATTGCGTTTGATCTTACCACCCTAGCTATTTCTTTTTTGTTATTATTATTATTATTATTATTTTCATTTATTTATTTTTACCTAACCCTTCCACGGTACTAATCATTTCTTTGAAACTCTGTTTTCCCTGTGCATGTACACGAGATCTACGGCGGACCCTGAAGCTATATTATTTGATCCCGAGATCGAACGTACCGCGCGGAGACTTAGAGCGGAAAGGAGACAAAATCCGGAAGGGCGGTATATGACCAACCCGGAAACTGCGGACCAATTAGCAGCAAGGATGGCGAGGATAATTTCTATTCGAGATAGGCTTCGGCCTAAGACCTCTTCTACGACCTCATCCATTGCCGTGCCGGAGTTGGCGGCTGACAAGAACTTCGAGCTAAAGACTGGACTAGTGGTTCTGATGCAGCAGGATCCATTTCATGGGAATGCCCATGAAAATCCCCACTACCACATCCAATTATTCTAGTTGAAGTGCGCCACATTTCAGATGCCGGGGGTCTCCATCGATGCCATCAGACTGCGTCTCTTCCCGTTCACGCTAAAGGACAAGGCACTCTATTGGTTGAGGACGCAGGCTGACGGAGTCTTCACCTCTTGGGACGAGTTGGCAAGTGCATTCATTGACAAGTTCTATCCGCCATCCAAGACGGTGAAGATCCGGAGCGCTCTCATGTCCTTCAAGCAAGGACCCCAGGAGACGCTCTATGAGGCATGGGATCGTTTTAAGGATTTGCAGCATCAATGCCCGCATCATAGCATAGAAGATTGGGAGCTAGTTCATAGCTTCTACAACGGTCTCCAACCGGCGACCAAACAAATTATTGATGCCGCGGCGAATGGTGCTATCTTGTCAAAGACTCCCGAGGAAGCTACGGCCCTAATTGAGGAGATGGCCTCAAACAACCAACAATGGGGCGATGAGCGAGGACACTCTACGTCCTCCTTAAAGACAACTAGTATCTATGAGGCGAAGGCCGTAGCGGAGCTTACGAGTAAGTTTGATTCTCTCCACAAGGTAGTGGAGAGACTGGAGAAGTTTATCACGGAGCCCCAAGGAACCCCTTCCACCTCCGCTCCAACGAACCAAATGTGTGATTGGCAAGACCAATCTCAAGCCATGTATGTGGGAGGAGAGCAAGGAGAAGGATCCTTGGAGCAAGTACAATATGTCGCGGGGAACCAAGGATATTGGGCCAATCCGGCCACAAGAAATCATCCCGGATTCTCTTACGCCAACAATGAAGGAGCTTTGAACCTGCCACAACAACCACCTCAACAAGCTCGACCACCACCACCCCAACAACAACACTATCCGCCAAGGGGGCCTCCACAACAAAATTTCCAACCGAAGCAACAAGTTCCACCATATAGGCCGCCCGGATACAACCAAGGGTGGAGGAATCAAAATCAAAACCCTCCACAAGCTCAACAACGATCCGACTTCGAAGCTAGAGTGGAGGCGTTTATGGTCGAGAAAAATAAGGTCAATGCTACCTTGAAGGCGGGGCAAGACTCCCTTAATACCGTTGTGGCTCAAATATCGGAGCAATTGGCGTTGCTCAATCGGAACACTCAACAATTGCCGGCGCAACCCGAGCAAAACCCACGGGGCAACACCGGCCACATCAACGCCGTAGTTGCCGTTACTACTAGAGGCGGGAAGGATACCACCCCCGCCATGATTCCTACCGAGGAGCCCGTGGAGGAAAGTTTGGAGCCAATTGAGCCGGTAGTTGAAGTTGAGAAGGAGAAAGAGCCACAAGAAAAGGAGAAATCTAGAGCGGAGCAATTGATTGAGGAAAGGCGCTTCATGCCACCGGTCCCATTTCCCCAAAGGCTTGCTAGAGCGAAAATGGAGAAAAGGCTAGCAAAGTTTCTCGAGTATCTTAGAGGAGTTAGCCTCAACATTCCCTTCCTCGACGCCATCGTGGAGATCCCCACATATGCTAAATTCTTAAAGGACTTGATTTCGGGGAGAAAGAGGAAGGAGAAGATTATGCTAGCTGAGGAGGGCTCTTGGTTCACCAAGAGAGAGAAAGAGCCGGCCAAATTTAAAGACCCGGGGAGTTTTCGGATTCCTTGCACCTTGGGCGGCGTCCCTCTTCAAAAGGCGTTGGTAGATCTAGGGGCTAGTGTGAGCCTCATGCCTCTCTCCATGTTCTTAAGGCTAAACACCGGGACGAAGTTGAAACCTACCGACATGCGGATACAATTGGCCGATGGGCGAATAACAAGGCCGGTAGGGATAGCCGAAGACATCCCGCTACAAGTCCCGGGAGGAATATGCTTGCCATGTGACTTCGTGATCATGGACGTTAAGGAGGAGGGAGATACTTCATTGATACTTGGACGCCCGTTCCTCACCACCGCCGGAGTGATTGTCGACGTGCAAGAAGGTACACTAACTTTGAACGTCAGCAACATCGAGGTGGAGCTTCACATTCCTAAGGCTATGAAACACATGCCTTACCACGAGGAACTTGACTACATGGACCTCCTTGATGAGGTGATAGAAGAGGCGATCCCCCACTTGATTGGCGCTCTATTCGATGAAGATTTCGAGGAAGGCCCGGATTTAGGCCAAGATGAGAAAATAGATGATTCCCCCGACCTCTCCGCTGAAAATGATGAAGGCGATGCTGATGTCGCGAGGATCCGAGAGCTCTGCAAGCTCTCGAAACAAAAGTCTCCGAAGAAAGCTCCGCCGCTACGAAAATCGGCGTCACCGGTGAAGCCGTTGACCGGAGCAAACGCTAGCTTGGGGGGAGCCTCCCCCCAACACTATTCAAGACGAGAGACCACCGTGGGAGAACACGCCACCGCAACTTCCGAATCCAAGCGTTCTCCCCGGAAAGTTTGATGGGTGCATCTCATATGCACCAAACATCCCGCATTAATTGAAAATCATAGGGGGTCGAGCTCACGACCTTAAACGAGCGCTTGTCGGGAGGCAACCCGACGGTTATTGCTTTATTTTTACTTTTTCTTTATTTTTGTTTTAGAAATTTTTAGTGTTTTGAGTCGTTCGCCCAAAAATTTTGTGATAACGGGTCCTATTTTTCTTGACAGGAGAGGAGATAGGTAAATCCATAATGAGGAGGATGAACAAGACAACGAGGAGCGCCCCAGGACGACGCTCGAGGCTTAGGAGTAAGATGAAATCGACTGGAGGAAGAAAGACGGAGTTTAGAGCCCAAACGAAGACAAACAGCAGAAAACAAGGCTCACTCGGCCGAGTATACTAGTCACTCGGCCGAGTACACAAGTTCGTCCGGCCGAGCCGCTCACGAACGAGGGAAGTCTGCTGTACCCAACTCTCTGTTTATTTTCCTGATTTCGGTATAAATGCTACTCGGCCGAGTATATATTTTCACTCGGCCGAGTAAAACGGATACGCTCCTAGGGCGAGTCTTGCCGAGTAGCTTGAGCCACTCGGCCGAATGGACTTACTCCACTCGGCCGAGGCTGGCAAAGCCACTCGGCCGAAGCGTAAGCGGGGAGGATATCACCATTGATCTCACTCGGCTGAGTGACCTAGTCACTCGGCCGAGTCGTAACTTTCATTATATAAGGGGCCGAGGGGGGGCACGTTTTTCGAAACGCAAAATCCCAAATTCGCCCGACCCCTCAGCTCCGTCGCCTGACCCTCGCTTGCTCGCGCCCTCACTCGCCCGGTCGACCATCGCCGCGCCGCCGCTCGGCCAGCCACCGCCGGCCGAGCAACCGCCGCGCCTCGCCCGAGTCGCCGCCGGCGGCCGCCGTTCCGACCACCTCCGGTATCGCCTGATTCGCCCTATTTCTCCTCTTTTTGTGTGTTTTTCGAGGATCCATGTATTAAACGACCCCCAAACCCTAATCAATTTCTATATCTATCTATTATACCCCTAATGCTCCATACGTTTTGAATATTACCCGCTGATATCTCCATTTCATGCGCAGGTTATTTTTGGGAGCTTAGGGGAGACCAGGGGAGCTTCTAGGGACTGATTCGGGCTTCGCGGAGGCGCTGACTTCGCACGCTTCCATTATCTTGCACTCGCGGCGTGTCTGGGTATACTCCTTCCATTCTTTTGCACACGCCGCACTTTTTACACTTTTCGGCGCGCGCTCGGGGCCGATATGCCGCCCCGGACACGGCCGCGGTCGAAGAGAGCTTCCGCCAAGCGGAAGCGGTCGGATGATGCCGGCCCCTCCCACGAGTTGGAGGACTCTCCTCCACCTTCTCCCACACACCCCATCCACCCAGCACAGCCTGCAGGCCCCGCACACCCCGCACAGCCTGCAGCGCCCACACAGCCCGCACAGCCACTCCCCGCCGCTCCACAGCCACCACCTCCGGCTCCACTGGTCGGGCCGCTCGGGATTACGTTCCGAGACGACGCACACCGCGCTGTCTTCGAGCGTATCTCCCAGCGCTCGATCGTACCCTCCAGGTTTGCACACCTTGCCGACCTAGGACGCCTGGGGGTACTAGAGGGGATGCTCACGTTGTACGACAACGTGGGCTGGCGAGATTTCTTCCAGGTGTCGGCGGACACGTTTGCCCACCCGACACTTGAGATTCTTAGCTCGATCGCCCAGACCGACGAGGGATGCTCGTTTCGGTTCATGGACCGGGAGTGCCAGGTCACTCTCGATATGATGAGAGCATTTTTCTCGTGGCCCGCTGTCCCCGGAGCCGATCGCGGTTACGGCCCCACCCATATCCCCCCACCTTCCTTCGACGCCGGTGCCTTCTGGGCCCGGATTACGGGTCTTCACGCTGCCTTTGACCCTAGTAGGGCCAAGGCATCGGCCATTGTCCATCCCTGCCTTCGTATTGCTCAGCGCCTTATGGCGACGACCTTTTTGGCCAGATATGAGCCGGGCACGATGTCTACGCCGGAGCTCTACATGCTCTACGCGATGACACGTCCCAGAGCTCTATCTAGGGATGGCGATGAGCTGGTCCCCGCCGTCGTGATTGATGTCGCGGCTTGGTTTTTGGACCGCATCATTGTATCGGTGGGCGCTCGCTCGCCGATATGCTGCGGCGGTCTGATCACCTTGCTTGCCCTTATGACCGGCGAGGACTTCCCCGATGACCTGCGACGAGTACCGGGCCCCACTTCTTTGTCGATCGATGTTATGGCCTGGATGAAGATGCTTCGTCCGCACGGTGAGCGTCACTGGGTCTGGTTGCACGGCCCTTACGGTGCCGATTACATGATTCTTCCGAGCCCAGCTCGGACTCAGATTGCACCAGCCCACATTGACTGGCTCCCTGCGATGGATGTTCTCATCCCCGCTGCTTACGTGCTCGAGGCCGAGGAGGCCGAGCAGGCCCACGCTGCCCACGCTGCCCCCGCAGACCCTGTCGCCCCTGCCGAGCCTGCCGCCCCTGTTGACCCTGTGGCCCCTCAGCCTATCCCTGATGTTTCCGCTGCTCCTGACACCTCTGTCCCCACCTCTGTCGGTGTCGGGAGTACCTTCGCTGAGCCCACCTCCAACACTCCCGTGGCTGTCACCACCACCACCGGCCCTCTGTCTGCTGAGCCTGTTTCTTCTGCACCCCCTGAGCGCCCGCCGACCGTAGTTGAGTGCGGAGAGCCCTCTGTCTCTACTGCTGCTGTATTTTCTGAGAGTGTCGTGGCGTCTGTCCACACTTCTGTGCCACTGACCTCTCTGGCCGCCTCGCTGCCTCTTTTATATTCTTCTTTCGCTGCTGCTGCCTCCACTTCTCACCAGCCGGTGCCCCGGCCTCACACTGAGGCCAGGCCCACATTTGCGAGCACAGCACCTTTCGTTCCCTTCCCCGCTGAGCCCGTCACATACGCGACCCGAGTACGCCAGCCACGCCCTGCACAGCCCCGACCGGTGCGTCCCTCTGCACCACCTCCCCCCGACACCGTACTTCAGAGCATTCGTGCTCTAGAGGGGGCGGTGAGTGGCCTCAGAGGCGACCTTAGGACCCTGTCCTCCACCGTCTCTGCGATGACTGGCCGCTTTGACCTGATCCCCCAGATTCACTACTGTCTTACCCAGGTCCTGGAGCGTCTCCCCCGCGTACCCCCACCCACCCAGTAGGTTCCCACCCACACTTCCACACACACTCAGCCTGCTTCCACTTCCACACCCACACCCGCTCAGCGGCCTGTCCAGCCACCACCACCACTTCCGCCTCAGGACGGAGACGGCGCAGCACCACCTTCTTAGGCACCCTTGATGCCATCGATTATTCCTGCCGTTGTGCTGCCCGTTTCTGCTGGGTCCTGTTGCATTTTTGTCCACCCCCCTCCCCTCACTTATTTTGGGTTTCTCATTCATATCGTATCCTTATATATCTTTTTTGGGAGAGCGGGAGAGTTTTTGGTGACACACTTATATATCTGTATCACTCCTATCTGTGCATGCATCATGTACGCATCATATTTCCATTTCTTTATTTTTCCTTTTTATTTTCATTTTTTTTCATCATGCATGCATCCTCACTTGCCCCTCACTTTACTTGTCTCTCGGTGTGCCCCACTTTGCACATTGAGGACACTGTGCCATTTAGCCTGGGGGAGTGAGTTCTCACGATCTTTTTCGATTTGCCACCTTTATTTTTAGTTTTTCACGCCATTTTCCGCTTTTGCACTTATTTTTCATCATTTTTCTTTTATTTTGCCATGCATCACGTTTTTCTTATTTTTCTGCGTGCCGCATTGTAAATAGTTCTATTTTCCCTTTATCTTTATTTCTTTCTTTTTTCATCTCATGCTAGAGATGACTTTTCTGTGATGATGATGACGTGGAGTTAGCTTATTCTATATGCATGCTTTATTTGTCATGTCTTAGATTTTATTTCTGATATCATATGCTATTACTTGCCTTGCATCTAGAGATAGTAACCCACACTTTTTCCACATGAAAATGGATGAAATTTTATTATTAGCTGAGTCTGAATATTCATATGTATGCTATCACAGAAAACACACCAAGATTCACGCATTGGATGCCTATATCTGGAGTACTGATTTCTTTTGCTATATCACTTCTATATGCATGAACTGTACATTTCCCTTTAGGATGATTGAATGATGTTAACTGTGATAAATTTGGATTAGTTAGCTTTTTTGTGATCGAAACTGAGTAGATTAGATTACCCTGCTGAAGTTGTCGTGCATGTCTTATAGAGTGAACCGAGAGACATATTCATTTCTTTCTCCACAAATCATGAACATCATTTCTCTACTTTTAAAATCATTGGTGAATCTCCCCTTAGCGATTCTATTATATGGCATTTCCCCCGCTATTGATTCCTAGCTCCAAATTTCTTATTCAAAAAAAAAGAGAAAAAAAAAGAAAATATTCCTGTATATCATTATCTCTCTTTGAGTTGGGATCGTTGTGTATATATGCTACATTTAAAAAAAAGAGAGGAAAAATCCTCAATAAAAGATCCCATCTCACTTTCTTTCTTTCTCTTCTCTTTTCATTGCTTTTGGAGCTTTCTAAAAATGGGGATGTAAATATTTTTTATGCCACCACGCTTATAGATAAGCTTGGGGGAGGGGATCCATTGATGTGTGAGAGAGTGACTACTTGACGTTGCACGACAACCTAGGCTAAGTAATATTCTATACTCGGTGAGATTATTTTTAGCTTTACGAAATCCAGAAATCTAAGCCTAGCAATCATTTCATGAAATCCATACTTTTCTATTCTCTCTATTCTATAGTGTGATACTCTTATACTCCTGATAGAAAGCATTCAATTGAAAAGTGTGTGATCTGTGATTTGTATACCGCTTTAAATGATTCAGACGATGTTAATTATAAAATTATTCCGTTTTTCATGATTATATTGTTGTTCGTGGGTTTTCTATTCCTATTTGCACTATTATACTATGATATCAAAATAAAATTCTTTGACATGTGTTTTTCATCCAGTGCATGCTATACGAGTAAGCGGAACCCACGTCCTGAGAAAATGATCTAGCAGCCTACCTCTTCGCTTCTTTCTTTCTTCTTTATTTTTATTTCGTTTTTCATTCTTCTCCGTTTTTCATTCTTCATTTTTCGCCATTTTTCGTTTTCTGAATCCACCGGGTTCGCCTTTTACTTATCTTCCTCGAGGACGAGTAAGAGGCAAGCTTGGGGGATTTTGATCACTCCTTATTTTACACCTTTTTTCCCGCATGTTTGCATGCCATGTAGATCGCCCAAATCATGTTTTTCACGATATATCGACGATATTGCGATGCTTTTCACGATTTGTTGTTTTTGTCGCATTTCAGGTGATTTGGCGCGATTTGGAGTGATCTCGAGATGCACTTACTCCAGACGGTCACCGACGACCTCCCCGAGGGGTATTTTGCTGTTGGAGAGGAGCGGAAGAAGAACGGACGTCGCAGGAGCGACGAGGAGGCCAAAAATAAGCAATCTGGGCATTTTTAGTGTCTCACTCGGCCGAGTGAAGGAGTCACTCGGCCGACCAGAGAGACACCGCTCGGCCGACCAGAGCAGACACGATTTATATGTGCACTCGGTCGAGCGACGGAGACCACATCGGCCGAGTGACGAGACCCCGTCCGCCCGAGTGGCGCCCAGACGAAGCCCTTCAAAAATCGCCAAGTTACTGTTTTTCGGCTGCCTGAGCTTCAGAAGACCCACTCAGCCGAGTGGATAATCCCGTCCGCCCGAGTACCATGAAGCCATCGGCCGAGTGACGACAACTCACTCGGCCGAGCCGCTCCCGAAGTGAAGACCCCTGAAGATCGAGACTTACTGGAAAATTACAGGGTTTTCACTCGGCCGAGCGACTTTTGTCACTCGGTCGAGTGCGACGCGCTGCCTGTAGCGAAAATTGCGGAAAACAGGCTGTGCAGGGGTATTTTGGTCACAGTTTTTGGACGATTTTGGGGGCTATTTAACCCCTGTTTTTACCCTAGTTTTGGGAGCCTCTCTCTTAGATTTTTTGCAGCTTTTTAGATTAGCTTTTTAGTTTTATTCTTGTGATTGAAGAGGAGACAAAATTGGATTTTTGTTGGATTAATTGAAGAACTCCATTGGTTTGCTTTTCTCTTCTCTAAAAATTCTATTTTTATTGCATATCTCAACATTGTGATGAATTCTATTGCTTATTTCATTGATTATTTTTGTGATCTTGCTATGAATTGTGAGTAGTCGCCACGTCTTGGGGCGTGGGGATGAACCCTACAAGCCCTATTTCATAATTGTGATGAATTGGTAGGAATTTTGCTAGAATTGCTACTAGGGATTAGATTGGGATCAATTTACTACGGATGGCTAGGAATTCACATCGATTGGGATTTGCAAGAGATTGGATCCCAATTCGATAGGAAACCCTAGAAATCCGAATTGGGTTGGAATCGAATTTCCGTAGTATCGGTTTGTAAGAGATTGGACCGATACTAGGGTTTCCGGTTCCAATTCCGCGCCAATACCCGTTTGCAAGAGATTGGACGGGTAGGAACTATCCCAATCTAAGTCGTGAGCCGAGTTTGCAAGAGATTGGGCTCGGTGCGCGATTGAACAATGATGTTGATCCTAATGCTAGCTTCCCTAGGCTAGGGTTTGCAAGAGATTGGACCCGAGCCTAGGATAGCTATAGACCGGCAATAGCGCGAGAGCGTGAGCTTGGTTCTTCATTCAGTTGCAACTAGTTCATCTAAAATCTTATTCTAGCAACCTTGATACCGATGAACCACTTTTACGAAATACGGTGAGTAGCGGGAATTCCCCATTCCCTAGACGTTCTTTATTTGATTTGATATTTCCGTACTTTGTCTGACGATTGTGACAGGATCGCCAAAGGCAAATTTCTCTCTTCTTAAATAGCCAGGTTGATCGGAACAAGCACGGTCATTCGTCCTCCCTGTGTTCGATAACCCGCTCGCTGCTACACCGTGCACTTGCGGTAAAACTACAACCGTTCTTTTAGGTTACGTCCCGGAGCGATCAATGTCGACGAAGCGAGCATAATACTCCTTCATCTTCTCACCCTGTAGCATATGAAACATCTCGTAATCTTTATTAACTACAACGAGTTTAGAGTCTCTTACCCTACTCGTCCCTTCATGTAAGATGAGAAGGGAGTTCCAAATTTGATATGCACTCTTACATGTGAATATCTTATTGAAGTCCTCGTGCTCCAATGCGCATTACAAGGCGTTCATTGCATTGGCATTGCTTACCTCCACGGCGACCTCCGCGGCGACCTCCGCGGGAGTCCATTTCTCGAAATCTTCTTCGGCGGGCTCGACATACTCCTTCATTGTGGTCCTCCATAGTGCAGCACTCCGGAGGAAAGTTTCCATACGGCATTTTCAGTACCCGTAGTTGGTACCGTTGAAGAATGGAGGCCTCGTTGAGGAATATCCTTCCATTACCGAAGAAGCTCCTTCACGGTTCTTGAAGGTGCTATAATCCGAAGGTGGACGCACGGTCTTGTTGTCGTTGGCAGACATAGCTTAGTATCTGGCTCTGATACCAAATGTAATGCCCTGAAAGCTACTGCACAAGTACTAGAGGGGGGTGAATAGTACTTTAAAAATAACAAGGAGTATAATTCCTAAATATCGTGCAAACTACTACCAACCAATGCGGAAGCTAAAAATGACAACAACAAATAATCAATGCAAACAATTGATATGATGGGTTCGGATCCACCCAAGTCTCCCCGACTTGTTCCCGGTGATCCTACGTCCCAGAACACCCGGATCCCCTCCGGATACTTAGGTTAGAAACCCTAACCCAAGATTTCCACTATGAATACCTTGTGAAAAACCTTCACAAGATCAAATCATACAATCAATAGCAATAGTGAATCCCACAACCCGGGATCACAACCTTCTCTCACAACCGAGAGAATCAATAGCAATAAAAGAGTTTATATGAAATAAACAACAACTTACCACAAACCCTATACCTTGAGTATTCTTACCAAATTAGGGCAAGGAGGGATTTGAGAAAGAAGAAGTCACCAAGACCTAGCACCACCAATATGAGCAGCAATGGGTGCCTAGGAATGAATAGGAGACTTGAATCAAGCAATAGCTTGGATGGCTCAACAAGAACAAGGTTCTCTCAAGATGGATTCTAGATCTCAAATGAGTGAGAGAATGATTTCTTATGAGGAAGAGAGCTTTGGAAATGAGTTTTAATCTCTAACTCTTTCAATCTGAATAAGTCTCTCAATAGCAGCTCTCACCTTGAGAGAAATGACCAAGCTTCGTATTTATAGGGTCCCACAAAATCGAGCTAGGTCATCTCCCAACGGTTGGAAATCTGGGGCAATTAGTCAGTCAAAGAACAACCACTGACCGACTAGTTCATCAACTAGTCGGTCGGTGAAACAACATGAACCGACTAAAGGATGAACAGTGAACAGATGAAATTTCAGACCTAGATAACTAGTCGGTCCAAGAAGACTTTCCGACCGACTAGTTTCTCAACTAGTCGGTCGGTCAGTTAACTTAGACCGACTAAGAGTCAAAAATTATTAGTCTGAATACAAATTGATTTAGTCGGTCCAAGAACAAATGTTGACCGACTAGATCATCAACTAGTCAGTCACCAAACCTTCTTAGACCGACTTACGATAAACAGTAACTCAGGTGAAAAATTGGCATATACAGTAAAGCTCAACTAGTCGGTCTAAGAAGCATCATTGACCGACTAGTTCACCAACTAGTCGGTCGGTGAGTCAACTAAGACCGACTAACTATGAACAGTAAAGAGCATAAGATTTAGGAGACAAACTAGTCGGTCCAAGAAGCTTTTTCGACCGACTAGATCACCATCTAGTCAGTTGGTTCTTCTTCTTGAACCAACTAACATGCACAAGAAGTCACGAATCGGAGCGCGATGCTTCGGGAAAGTTTGAATGGACTTCTACTAAGATCCTAGCTCTAAGATAGGAGCGATATGAAGATTAAATGATAATACCTACTCAAGGCATAACATTCTAAATAACAAAGCTAGAAGACTAAATATAAATCTAGACAAACCGTCTTCAAACGCTTCGATCGAATCTTCATGACTTCAAAGTTAATCCAAAAGCTTCAACGAAGCTTTAGGCATATGAATACGTGTTTTGAGAAGTCTTGAGACGTCGCTTTGGATGTTCACGTGAATTTGGCGACGATCTCCATAACTGCACTCACAAAGTGTTAGTTCACGATATATTTATGTTTGCTCATCATCCAAAACCAAATCCGGGGAGTCCAATACTCAACAGCTATGTACCTCCCTCCCCATGCGGAGGGGGTTGGCTACGGCCAATGACAACCAAGACCCCCCTCCGGGAGGGGGGGTGTGCAAACCGGACCCCAAAGGAAGGGGAGGCCGGCCATGGCCAAGGGGCCATGGCCGGCATGCACAAAGGCCCTGGCCGGCCTGGCCTCGGCCAGGGCCCTGGCCAGCCCTGGTCGAGGCCAGGGCCAAGCCCCGGTCAGCCCAGTAAATGGGGGGGGACTTGCATGGGCGGTGGCTTGCATGGCCGGTCTCTACGGAGCCGGCGGCAGTTGTCTGTGGCAAAATTCCCATGTAGTGGGGAGCGCTTGGATCCATACGGGAGCCGGCGACGGTGGCTTGCAGAAAACTCCCCTCAAGGGGTGTTCGGCCTTGGCCAAGTTGTGATGGCAACTCTCTCTTCGGAAGGGAGAAGAATCCGGCCTTGGCACGGCCACAACACGACCCCGGCAATGGCCGGGGAATTGTCGAAATATTTCGGCTATGTCACCCTGTAAGGGCGTGTAGGCCTTGCCGAATATTTTGAAAATACAACAAGGGTATTTTTAGTACCATAAGCGTACCAAGTTGAAACTCCCTAAATTTTTTTTTGAAAAATACGTTTTCAAAATCTCTTTTCCGCTGCAAAGTACTATAAGAGTACTGTTATTTGATAAAGTGATGGGGAAATATTGAAAGTTGTTCTAGATGGTGATTGGAATCGTAATAACTTTTCCGATTCTAGAACAACATCTTCAATATTTTTCGAAAGTAACTTATCAAATATAATAATATCATTCCAAGTGGGATTTTCCAAGTGGGAGTGATATTAAACTAGTCTGAAATTTCCACATTCGATTGATTCAGCATCTCAATGGATCATGATTCGGCCAGTGGTCTTTTGGACTAGTTTGTGGGACACCTCGGCTCTGTCTGGGGGTAGTGAACCATGGACTAGCCATTCCCCTGGTCGGTCCGCTGGCCGAGACTGCTTAATTATGAAAATGTCTAAAATGATGACTATAAATATGAAATTTATGCAATGTTTTTTGATCGAACCTTCTTTTTATATCTTTTGCATCTTTTTAAAGCTAAAATGTCTTCCGCTTCCAAGAACATCGTCGCTGAGTTAAACAAAGGTGAAAAACTCAACGGCGATAATTACAAACTATGGTCCATGAAAATACAATATGTTCTAGAGGAGCAAGATGTGCTCGAAACTCTGAAGAACATAATGATTGAACCAGAGTAGGGCACTACGGCCCAACACAGAAGAGACAAGGAAGCTTTCGATGCTTGGTCTCGGAAGAACAAGATTGCTCGCATTACGTTGTTGTCCAGTATGGCCGATGACATAATGCGCATCTTCCGAGAGCATGACCTAGCCATGGACATATGGTCCAAGCTAGAGGAGAAGTTTGGTGGCACCTCGGTGTCCAAACTTCTTTCTTTAACTATAAGATTCGATTCGTACAAGAAACGTCCAGATCATTCCATGGGGAAGCATCTGCGACATATGGCGAATCTCATCTCAGAGTTAAAGGATGCAGGTCATGTGCTCATTGATGAGCAACAAATCCAAGCAGTCATACGTTCCCTACCAAATGGGTGGGACCAAATGAAGATGCATCTCACTCATAATGAGAGCATCAAGAACTTTAGCGATGTTTCTAAGCACCTCGAGTTAGAGGAAGAGCGGCTTGCGGCCGCCAAGCCAAGTGCAGAAGTGTACATGGTTGCTAGTTCCTCACACGGGGGAAAGAAACGGAAAAATCATTCGAAGTTTACTAATGAACATAATAAGCAACCAGAGTCTACCAAGAAACCCAAACATAAGGGTGGGCACAAGAAATGGCACAAGAAGAAGGACTTGAAGAAGATCAAGTGTTTCAAGTGCAACAAGTTAGGTCACTATGCTCGTTCATGTACGAGTGGAGGTGACGAGGTAACTTGTAATTATACTAGTTACATATGTGTTTCTAGTTCAATATTTCTTGTAGAATCTAATCCTTTTTGGATAATTGATTCAAGTGCCACCGACCACATAGCAAGGGACAGACAGTCCTTCGTGGAGTATCACCGGATACCCCAAGGAACGAAGTGGATCTATGTAGGAAACAACCCACGTGTTGAAGTGAAAGGCGTTGGGACGTGCAAGCTCGTCTTGGACAACGGCCGCACTATCCTACTTCATGATGTTCTCTTCGCTCCGGATATTCGAAGGAATATTATATCTGTGGTCGTTTTAATGGGTCTTAGTTATAGTTGGTTCTTTCATAGTTGTAAAGTGGACTTGTCTTGTAATAATTCTTTAATTGGTTCTGGGTATGTTTTCAAAGGATTTGTTGTATTAAATACAATGTTTGATTCCTCATTTTATAATGAAAATTTCCTTGTTGCAAATTCATCAAATTATGAGTCAGATGTAATTTGTTGGCATGCAAGGCTTGGTCACATTGGACCAACACGAATGGATAGACTTGCCAAACGTGGCCTTCTATCCAATGTTTCAAAGGTCCAAATGTCGACTTGCGAACATTGCCTTGTAGGGAAATCTTGTCGCAAGCAGTTTGGAACCGGCACAAGGGCCAAGGTTCCATTACAGCTCATCCATTCAGACATATGTGGTCCGATGAATGTCAAGACAAGATGCGGGAAGTCCTATTTCATCACTTTTATTGATGACTTCACCCGATTCGGTCATATCTATTTGATATCTCACAAAAGTAAAGCATTAACCTGCTTTAAAAACTATATGAGTTTGGTGGAAAATCAATTAGATCGCAAGATTAAGGTCTTGCGAACCAATAGAGACGGTGAATACCAATCAACAAGTTTTAAGGAACTTTGTGATGAAAACGGCATAGTTCATTAGGTAACTATGCCTTATACTCCGTAACAAAATGGTGTTGCAGAAAGGAGGAATAGGACTTTAATGGAAATGGTCCGTTCAATGATGGCGCAAGCCAACTTGCCAATCACTTTTTGGGGTGATGCATTATTGACGGCCGCTTTTATTTTAAACCGCGTACCCTCGAAATCAGTTAGCTCCACTCCTTATGAGTTGTGGAACCAAAGGTCTCCTGACTAAAGCATTTTAAAACCTTGGGGATGTTTATCCTATGCACATATTTCCTCCCATAAGTATGGCAAACTTGGGCCAAGGGGGAGGAAATGTATCTTTATACGATACGCAGAAAACTCCAAAGGTTATGTTTTCATTGGTCAGGAAGACAATGGAGGACTAATTAAATTTGAGTCGAGTGATGTCACTTTCTTGGAAAACGAGTTTCCAAGACAGGGCGAGATAAGTCAGGACTTATCTCTATTTGAGATTTATGATCAAGAAGGATTACCTCATTCGAGTGGGAGAATTCTTGGTGAAGACGAAAATACGTTTCAACCTTCACCAATGGATGATACAAATGATGCGAATCCTATTCCATACGGGAATAATGATCCAAGTGGGAGCATTTCTAACGACATTCCAAGTGGGAGTGATATTAGAATTGATCTAAATTCGAGTCAACGAGGACTTGAAGAATCTCAAATACGACGTAGTAGTCGTACAAGGTTAGCTCCTCTAAGATTTGAGGATGAATTCCCACAAACCTTTATGACTTTACTACAAGAAGATGACGAGCTTGCTACTTTCAAACAGGCTGTATCATGCCCTGCAAAAGACAAATGGATAGAAGCGATGACGGAGGAATTAGAATCCATGAAAGTTAACCAAGTCTGGGACTTGGTTGACTTACCCAGAGGACGTAGAGCTATTGGGAACAAATGGGTTCTCAAGATCAAGCATAAGGCTGATGGCTCTATAGACAGATATAAAGCTCGTCTTGTCACAAAAGGTTTTACGCAACAGGAAGGGATAGACTACGAAGAGACCTTCTCACCTGTTGTGCGTTTTACCTCGATTCGCTTGATTCTGGCTATGGTAGCTTGCTTAGACCTCGAATTACATCAAATGGATGTAAATACTGCCATATTCAATGGAGAATTTGACGAGGAGATCTATATGGAACAACCAACAGGGTTTGTAAAAGAAGGAAACGAACATAAGGTTTGTAAACTTCGTAAGTCCATATATGGTCTTAAACAATCCTCGAGGCAATGGTATATACGATTTCAAGAAGTTGTCTTATCAAATGGTTTTTCCATGCTTGATGAAGATAACTGTGTATATATCAAGAGGATTAAGAGCAAGTATGTTATTATGTCTCTATATGTAGATGACATTTTAATAGCCGGAAATGACAAGGGCTTTGTGATGGATATCAAGGCTTGGCTTTCATCAGTTTTTGAGATGAAAGACATGGGAGAAGCCGCATATATCCTTGGAGTTAAGATTTCAAGGAATCGTTCGAAGAAACTTCTCTCTCTTTCATAAGAGACTTATATAAAGAAGGTTCTAGAACGTTTTAATATGCAGGACTGCAAGTCCATTGATACTCCTATAAGAAAATGCGATAATTTATGTTTGAAATAGTGTCCAAAGAACCAAAAGGAAAAGGAAATTATGGAAAAAGTTCCATATTCCAGTGCAGTTGGTAGTCTTATGTACGCTATGATGTGTACAAGATCGGACATCTGTTTTGCCGTTGGAATGGTAAGTCATTACCAATCCAATCTAGGGCAAGTACACTGGAAAGCAGTTAAGAAGATAATGTGGTATCTTAAAGGAACTGCAGACTATGCTTTATGCTATCAAGAAGATGCCTTGAGGCTCAAAGGCTACACTGATGCTGATTGGGCGGGTGATCTCGATGAGCGACGATCGACCTCAGGATATGTTTTTCTACTCGGATCTGGTGCAATATCCTGGAGTAGCAAGAAACAATCCTGCATCGCACTTTCAACTATGAAAGCCGAGTTTGTAGCATTTAGCATGGCAGTCCAAGAAGCTGTTTGGCTTAGGAAGTTCTTAGACAGGCTAATTGATGCAAGTGACTCAGGTGTTGTACCAATACACAGTGACAGTCAAGCATCTATAGCCTATGTCAAAGATCCAAAATTCCATTGTAAGACCAAACACACTGATATCTGCTACAAATTTGCAAAAGACTATGATAAGACCAAGAAGGTAGACATTAGGTACATATCTACGCATGAGATGATAGAGGATCTGCTTACGAAGGCGATCCCCAGAGATGTGTTTTACAAACACTTATCATCTCAAGGATTGCGTAAGAGCTGAGTTGTACCAATGTAAATTCCCATGTCTATGAAAGATCAAATTTACTAAAAGAATAAGTTCTTTTCAACATTGCATATGAGTTTCTTGAAAATGTTTGTGTACATTTCTTTTATCTCAGCTGTATTTTCTAGTATGTCGGACAGATTGAGGTTGGCTCTCTCACATGAGCAACCGTCTTTATTCTATCAGACAGATAAAATAAAGATGAGACCTATTTAAAGTTAAAATCGTCAGACGGATGATTTAGAGTCATGACTTATACAAAATGGTCGTATGAAAGATCTGCATCATATGGATGCTTACAAAAGATCTAAGAGGATTTTTTTTTTGAAATCCTATCTGTCTTATGGGATGTGGGTCCAGAAGATTATTTGAGTAGTAAAAGGGACTCAAAGTCAGACATTGTGGTGTCTGATCATCATCCTTACAACATCATTAAGACATACGCTCCCTGGGAAAGGAGTGATGTTGTAATACGTATTCATACTACATATGCATTTGACTATTGGGTTAGAATAGTAATTGTGTTTACAATTATGTGAGACCCAAAGACCACATGGGTCTTTAATTCTTACCCTTATCGACTCTAATTGGTTCCTTTAGATTTGACTGGGTGATCGCTATCTTAGCATGTTGCTTATGGACTATGGTAATTCGGTCCGGCGGGGCATGTTAGAAAAACGAGTCAAGTCAAGATCGAAAGGATCGCAAGAAGAGGAAGATTAATTTCATATTCACATTTGGACTTTAGAGATTCAAAGCTGGCCATCCAATTGTAATCCAGATGGGATTCAATTGTTGAATATAAAGTATAAGAAATGTGAAGAAATAATCTAGGGTAAAGCATGAGTTGAACTACTCAACTTTGCACCTTAAAGAGTGTTGTGTATCTCTAACAAGTGCACAACAACAGACTCTATGTGCATGACGGTCACACGGTCTATTTCTCAGTATGATAAATAGAAGAACTAAAGGAAAAGATGTTTCCTTACAATCCCCTCAAGTGTGAGTGGGAGATGTTGGATATGGATGACATGTATACACCCATGAGGGGATGTATGATGGTATACTGACCTCAGATGTCGCGTGCATGAAAGCATGTACGAAGGGAACCTTTTCATGTGTGAAAAGGACCACTAGATAAGTGGAAAAAGGCACATTATAAGTGCATAAAGGCACTTGATAAGTGCATGAAGAAGAGGATAAGCAAGGGTATTAATATAAGCTAATAAGCTTATATATGGTTATTTCCTATAATAACTACCCCTAAAGCCTATAAATAGGACCCAAGGGTAAGGCTTTTAAGGCTAATCCTTCATGCCATAAGTTTGCATAAGGAAAATCTTTTCCTCTTCTCCATTCCATTTAGTTCTTCTTCCAAATAGAGATTTAGACGGTGGAAACTCTGCTTCAATCCTCTGTGACGAAGTAACGACCGTTGTGGCGAATCCGAGGGCAAAGTTTAGAGACTACAGCGTAGCGTACGCTAACGTAAGTTCTCATTCGATCCTCCATCTCCGCGCGATGGGTTCCAACAGTGGAATCCCCGATGCATGATACGCTTCTATTCTTATACTCTTCTCATGCATGCTTGAGCTAATATTCACCGCAATTTCAAATTAAATCGATATTTGGGTCTTTCTTTGGGTGTGTGTATATGGAGCCTATTGCACAATGTAGATAGCGACACCATCTGCTAGCGCACGACCACACTCACTCGCGCTTCACTGCGTGGCCCACGACACTTGTTTGGACTCACATTCCTTGGTTTGGTGTTGTGTTTTGGCGTATGCTTGCTTAGTGTGGCGTGTTTGATTTTGTTGGCAATGATAGGCGATCTAGGATTTTGTTTTCTCTTTCCGTCTCTTTCTCTCTATTTTCTCCCTCCGAGCTCCTACTCTCACTCGTCTTCCTCGAGGACGAGGAAGGGTTCAGCTTGGGAGATTTTGACGAGTGTTTATATTCTATATATTCACGCACGTCTTCTTTGTGATTTTCCATTGATTTCCATCGTTTCATACCCGTTCTTTCGTGTTTTTTGTATCTTTTCACTTTCTTCATGTTTTTGTGCGAATGCCGGAGATTTCCAGCGTTGGGGGCGTAAAAAGAAGATATAATGAGTCTCCAAAGCAATGGGAGGAGTCACGCACGGTCCAGAGGGCCAAACGACGAATAATCCATATTTCAGCCCTCAACCGATCGGGTGGACACAGCCACTCGATCGGTTGATGCACGCGTATCCTACCCGGACGGTAACTAAAGAAGAGCAGCGGCTCGCCCGATCGGTTCAGCGATCGGGTGAACCGACAGAACTCTCTGTCTAATTGCACTGAATTCCAACCGATCGGGTGAAATGTCACCCGATCGGTTCACCTGTAGCCGCAATTCCTCGAATGACGACCCGGTCACGCCACCCGCTCGCCTCAGCGCCCGGTTGAAAATCTTCAAAGCTCTCACCCGATCGGTTGACTCATCAACCGATCGGGTGGTGATTTTTCTGCGGGTTTGAACCCGAACCATTAGGGTTTCGAAGGGGGACTATAAATACATGGTGTTGGCCGACTGAAAGGGGATCTTCTTCAGTTTTTCTAGGGCTTTTTGCCCCTTTCTCTTGTGAGGCTTAGGTTAGTTTAGATTAGGTCTTTTGATCAATAAGTCTTGTATTGGATTGAAGATTCATACTCAAGATAAGTATTCCTTTCTCTTGCTTTCATTGTTTTGTATTGTTTTCATTTTGCTCAATGGTGAATGTTTGTATGTCATTTTTTGCTTGTTTTTATGTTTCTCACCATGGAGTAGTGTTGATGAACCCTAATAGGGGTTAGGGTAGGATTGATTCTTGGAAAACTACATTTGACTTGATTGCATGGCATGTGTTTGATGAAATGTGTCAATGGGGATTTTTAACAATCTGAGTCCAATTCATATGGAAACACACTAGATGTGTTGGGGATTGGGGTCCGGTGTCTTGTCCAGTCAAGATCTGCTTCGATGTATTGCTAGAAATCACATTCGACCTATTTGGCCATTAGGGTTACGCAGGGGTGTTTCATTGTCATTGGCAGGAGAAAGACCGTCTCTGACCGTCGGGCCAAGGGGAAATAAACTTGGCGGTTGACTCCCTAGCCATAGCTCACGCCCCTAGCGTAGACATCGAGTCCTCGCGCATGGGAACGGCTTGGACGAAATGTTGGGAGTTATCATTGAGGCCTTAATGCTTTCGGTTGCGGAAGGTGTTAATGGACATGGGAATGCCCACCGTCCGGAACTGGGTAGGCCTAGCGTACTAGGCACCGACCGGAATATCGAGCCATGGACGCTAGGTACCACCTTTTGGGGCAATGTCTCACCCTGTGTCAAGTCAAATGCCAAAGTGTCATGAGTGCTCTAACCCGTGTTAGCGGGGATTCATTTCTTGTCTTTTTTATTTCTTTCTTTTATTTCTACACTTCCACCCACATTATCCGCGTAGCTAGCACACAACCTAGGATAGGCTAGTACCCATTCAAACCATCCACCTCCCTGTGTTCGATATACCCGCATCGTACACTAACCGTGCACTTGCGGTAAAACGACACCGCGCCCAAACCGTAAACGGGGCGTCGGTCAGTTCCACACAAAGAAAGAAAGAAAAGACTAGGGCTTTAGGACTCACCACTAGGACCGTCGGACGTCGACGCTAGGCTAGGACTCTTACATTGCATTGGTTTTATTGGAGATTGTAGCATCTAGGAAGTGAATTCATGTGTCTGTGCATCACAAATCTAACGTATCGCATTAACCCCGCTCTCGCGATAGGCGCATACGATACATGCATTAAGGATCTACAATAATCTTACCACTCTCGTGGTTCGAATGCTCTCAACTCGTACCACTCTCGTGGATTAGAGCTTCGAGGTATTTTGGTGGCTCTTATTGACGCAATGGCGGTAGCCGTCAATTAGTTATATAGTTCGTCGGTGGATCCCCTCAAGGCACAAGCTGCGCATGGTCACGTACCTCTGTTGAATCTACTAACTCACTAATTAAATCCGTAGGATATTCCTTAAGCTAATCGATTCCACCGACCGTGGGCACGATCTCAGTATGAATTCTCCTAGGGATTTTGCTAGATCAATCAAAATACAACCCCAATTATACCAATGCATCATAAAAATCTCAGTCCTAAGATCCATGGGCTAATCCCTTAGCCCTAGAAAAGATTACCCAAGCATAGCAATATCAACAGATGAAATAACTCATAAAGATTTCATTGCATGCATCAAGAATGGATAAACAATAATAAATCACAAAGAAATAATAATAGAATTAAAAAGGAGAAAAATACTTATCTTGATACAAAGGAGGGGCCTAGGGCATAGCCAAACTCCCCAAAAGATCGTCTCCACAAAAGTCTAAGAAGGATCTAAAAATTCTCTTTAGAAAAGTATACAAAAATCTCCCCAAAATCTAATCTAAAAATCTCCCTAAAACTCCCTACATGACTCCCCTCAGGGCTCTCCCTCGGCGGCTGCGCAAAAATCCAAAACCCCTCCAAAAACCTTCCAAAAAATCTGGCGCAGTGTAAAGATTGGGCCTACAGTGACTCGGTCCGAGCACAAAGCTGCTCGGTCGAGTCGTTCAGCAACTCGGTCGAGTCGTTTGGCTACTCGGTCGAGTTGTACAGAGATCTGAACGCATCCAAAATATGTCGCTCTGCCAACCCGGGCTGATTTGAAACTGCTCGATCAAGTAGGACATTGCTCGGACCAAGCAAGAGGTTGCTCGGTCCGTGTAGGAGGTTGCACGGTCGATTGGGGACTAAAACGCACTTCAGCCTCATTTGCACATGACTCGGACCAAGTAGGAGGTTGCTCGGTCGAGTCGGACACCAAAAACAGCCTTTTGACCGAGTAAGGCACGACTCGGACAGAGTAGAGTGCTACTCGACCGAGTAGGCTGATGAGAACAATTTCAACACTGCACCATCAACTTGCAGAAATTCCCGAGGGCTAATCCGACCTCCGATTTACACGTTCTTAGTAGCATTGGAACCGTCTTGAAGTCTACTACCTGGAAAAAAACAGTAAAATAGTGAAAAATCCCAGGTGATAGCAGATTTAGAAATAGTGCACGGCTGTCCTGTTTTCAGCACTTCAGGTCGCTCGATTCCTTCGCCGCATCATTGCTCGATCGCGCGTCTTTCTCTCTTCCCCCTTCCTTGCTCTAGTATTCTTCTTTGGCACCTTGAGCATGTCATCATGAGTCTCATTGGTGCTCTCACGTCGCCGATCGTCTTATCGACTCCAAATTGCTCCAATATCGCTCCAAATCCCTAAAATGGAATAAACGCTCCGAAAGTCATATTGTTCCAAATAATAGCACAAAAGCGTATAAAATGGGGGTTTGGAGGGTGAAATGTGTCATGAAGATATGCGATAAAACATGTAAAATATGAGCATATCAAAATCCCCAAGCTTACCTCTTACTCGTCCTCGAGGAAGACGAATACGAAGCTCACCGGGAGGTAAAAATAAGAAAACAAAAAGGAATATGAAGAAAAGAGGGTCGCTAGATTATTCTCCCATCAATATTCACCATATATCACAATGACTCAGAAAGTAAATCACACACTACCACAGAGATTTCATATCTTATATAAACGAAGTACTTGAAAGTTAAGAATGAACGAAAGGGGTCTCTCTAGTATTCATACATTTAGTTTATATCAACGTCTTATATTTTATAGCATCGAATGTTATGTGACACACTTTTCAATCAGAAGATATAACTGAAGCGTGAAAATTCACACAAAGCATGCAACAAAGAATAGAATAAAAATCAAGACACACACATTCTCATATCAAATCACAAGAAATTTCCATAACTAAATTGGTTCGTTAAGTTTTAGCATTATCAAACTTTCCCGTTAGTGCACGACTCCACTCTAATGTCATGCTCACTCATGTGGTCAAAAGATTTCCCCCCAAGCTTGAATTGAGGCGTCGCATCCAAAGAAGTATTTGTGGATTTGGAATTTTGTTTTGGTTTTTCCAATAGTATATGTATTGCTCCAAGTAATGAAAATTGAGCTCTTCTTTGAATTTTGAGCTTTACTTCCCTTTTTTTTTCTTTTTGGATTTTTGTAGGAGCAATAGTATTTGTAGTTATGGTTTTTGGCTCCTTTTGGCTTTTTGGACTTTTTGGAGCAAGCTTTTCTTTTGTTAGGAATTTTTGGGAATGGATGCGGTAGAAATAGCTTTGGGGAGTGAAATCAAGTGACATGTAGAGAATATGAGATATAAATGGAGAAGGAAAAGATATAACGCTCGGTTCACTCAAAAGTGTGCACAAACAGTTCTGTAAAATAATACATCAACTAAACTCGTATAATAGCATGGGTATCCTTAATCATATCAATGGTAGTGAAGTCAAGCAGTAATATTTTCAATTATGTCAAGCATGCAATAAGAATACGAATAAAAGATAAAAGCACGGCTTCAGATATTCTAGTGATGCGTGAATCTTGGTGTGTTTCCAATGAAAGCATACTAAATACTACTCTACATATTCAGTTTCAATAAGCTTCATGCATTCGCATTAGAGAGATCATCAAAAGAATATTTTCAAGTACTTATAGGGATTATGAAACTCTCTAAGTAGCATGGCGTGAAAAATAAGCGTTGTGAGAGAGGTGAAATCGTAAGATAAAACATCACATGGAACATATCTAGCAAAAGAAAGAGAAGAAAATAGAGAAATAAAAATAGAAGAAAGAAATAAAAGAAAAACAGGCACGCAATGTGATGCATGAACACACATAAAATGAAAATAAAATGAAAAAAAACAAAAAGATGATGCAAAAATTTGAAAAAATTTCTAAAAATCTTAAAATAAAGAAAAAATGCAACTAAATGGCATAGAAATGCACTCCCACAAGCTTAAACTTTACATTGTCCTCAATGTGATCATAAAAGGAAAAAAGTGAGGAACAACGATAAATATGGGGGTTGAATGAAAAATGATGACATGGATGACATGAAATCCTAATGCAACTACATGCACATGTAATGATGCATGAGAGCGCTTTCCCCCAAGCTTATGCCAAACAATCCTATTCAAATGACTTGATCAAAAAGGTCACGGCTTCGCTAAGCGGGATCAAGTCAAATGAATAAGAAGGTGAGTATTCTCTTAAAAGAGATGCTCGATGATGGTTGGAAAAATGGCGGGACATATCAAAGTATGAAGAGGGCAATTAATAAAAATAATGGGTTCGGGGTGTAAAAGATAATTGAGCCGTCATAAGGGGTGAATTTATTTAACTAAGAAAGCATATAAAATCTTATACGGTCCTCTCGCTGCCGAGAGGATTCGAGTTTATTGAAAGCATAAAATACTACACTACTAGATTGGTAGCACCTGTAGCAAAAGGCGGATCTAATATGTTTACCAGTGCAGGCAGCTGCTCTATCTGCACTTTTCGTGGCTCCGCCAGGTGCCTATCTCCACGTGCTCCATCAGATTCCTGCAATGCGGCTCCCAGCATCTTCCCAAGGACTCCACCTGTACCCTGCAAGAGATGAGCCGCATCAATCTGATGTGGATAATTTTTCCCTAAAATAAATGTATTCCAGATAAGGTCATCAAAATAAATATTCAAGATAAAGATCGGTTGACGACACTTCCCTGAAAATGTATCTCCGCTTTCATGCACCACGACAGGCAACTCTCCGTCGTTTGTCTCTGGCTTTTCAGGCAACTCTAGCGTATGAGTGTGGATCTCATCTGGCCACTCCTCATCATCGTCAGACTCATCCCATCGCACCTCCTGATCATATTCAATAGCATCCATGGGTGCAAACTCCTCGCTCTCCTCCTTGTATACGTCCCACCGTACCTCTTGATCATATGTATATGTATCCTGCAGAAGGCACGATGAGTCATCAAAATCTGAATCATAAAAAACATCATATACACGAGGGGAATCAAAAGCAAAGGGCGAGGGGGTGAAAGATTCTCCCTGAATGGGAGCAATAAGCTCTGTGGGATAGTCCTCAGCGTCCGTGGAAGGATGAGATGGCTGCGAAAGCTCTAGGATTGTTGTCACCTCACAGGTTGAAGCATCAAGGTCCTCAGCATGTCGTTCAAGAATCCTATCAAGGTGCGCATAAAAATATGTGGTCCATATAAGCTCAGCCATCTCAGCCATAGCACCTGATCAACAAAGGCAAATACCTGGAGAAAAATATCAGTGGCACAAGAAGATAGAAATAATGATAAAGCAGGTGGCAGGGAAAAATTTCTCTCTCTGTTTTTTTTTTTATTTTTTTTATTTTTTATTTTGATTTTTTGATTTTTTTTGAATTTTTTTACGCAATCTAATCAACCTAATCGTGGTAAATAGATAATATGGCGGAACGCTTCCCCGGCAACGGCGCCATAAACTTGATGAGTCCGGAATGTAACCCCGAACGATGTCGTTTACCGCAAGCGCACGGTATAGTGGCAAGTGGGTATCAAACACGGGGAAGCGGTGCTATACTACCTATCTACTGTTGAGTATTGATTCCCCGGATTTGGTTTTGATGATGAACAAACATAAATATCGTGAACTAACACTTTGTGAGCGCAGTTATGGATCGTCGCCAAACTTCTATGAACATCCAAAGCGACGTTTCAAGACTTCTCAAAGAACGTGATCGTATGCTTGAAGCTTCGTTGAAGCTCAAGGACCATTATTGAAGTCATGAAGATTCGATTGAAGCTTTTGAAGACAGTTCGTCAAGTTTATTTATAGTCTTATAGCTTCATTTTCGTAGAATGTTAAGTCTTGAGTAGGTCTTACGTTTTAATCTTCATAACGCTCATATCTTAGAGCTAGGATCGTAGTAGAAGTCCATACAAACTTTTCCGAAGCTTCACGCTTCGATTCACGACTTCTTGTGCATGTTAGTTGGTTCAAGAAGAAGAACCAACCGACAAGATGGTGATCTAGTCGGTCAGCAAAGATTCTTGAACCGACTAGTTTGCATCCTTCATTTCTAGCTCACTTATTGTTTACAATTAGTCGGTCAAAGAAGGTTCACCGACCGACTAGTTGTGAAACTAGTCGGTTAGGAATCCTTCTTAGACCGACTAGTTGAGCTTCTACTATACAGCCCAAGTTACTGTTTATCGTTAGTCGGTCAAAGAACATTTGTCGACCGACTAGTTGATGAACTAGTCGGTTAGACTTTGTTCTTGGACCGACTAAATCAATTTGTACTCAGACTATTTGTTTTATCTCTTAGTCGGTCTAAGTTCACTCACCGACCGACTAGTTGTGAAACTAGTCGGTTGGCAAGTCTTCTTGGACCGACTAGTTCCTTAAGTCTGAACTTCATCTATTCACTGTTCACCTCTTAGTCGGTTCATGTTGTTTCACCGACCGACTAGATAATGAACTAGTCGGTCAGTGATCCTTCTTTGACCGACTAGTCTGCTTCAGAATAGAGCCGTTAGAGCATTAAATGCCACGATTTTTGCTCTCTCTTTCCTCTATCCTATATATACTTGGAGTGCTGCAATCAAAGCATTCAAGGCTGATATTAATTGATATTTAGATATCAAAGAGAAAGCATTTAATCTCATTCAAAGATCATTGATTTCATTCTTGAATCTCTCCCTCACTCTTATTTCAAAAGAGAGATTCATTGATTGTGAGCCTTCCAATCCAAGAGCTTGATCCAAGGTCACCAACATCCACCTAGGCCTCCATTGCTGATCTACATCTTGGAGCTAGGGTTTGGTGCCTTCTTCTTCCCCAAAATCCTCATTTGCCCTAATTCGTAAGTATACTCAAGGCATAGGATTTTGTTGGTAAGAATTTCGTATATCATTTACTTTCATTTTGTAAGTGATTCACTCTCGGTTGTGAGAGTTTGTTTGTGATCCCGGGTTATGGGAGTCACAATTTGATTTGTGTATGATTTGATCTTGTAGAGGTTTCTACAAGTATTTCATAGTGCAAATTTGAGTTAGAAGTTTCTAACTCAAGTATCCAGAGGGGATCCGGGTGGTTGGGACGTATGATCACCGGGAACAAGTCGGGGAGACTTGGGTGGATCCGAACCCGTTAAATTGCTTGTTTGCGATTGTTTTCTTTGTTGTCTATATTTACATTTCCGCATTTCCGCATTGATTGGTAGAGTTTGCAAGATAATTAGGAATTATCTTATTAATTATTTTAAAGTACTATTCACCCCCCCCCCCCTCTAGTACTTGTGCAGTAGCTTCGTAGGGCATTACATTTGGTATCAGAGCCAAGTACCTAGCTATGTCTGCCAACGACAACAAGACCATTCGTCCACCTTCGGATTACAGCACCTTCAGGAACCGTGAAGGAGCATCTTCGGTAATGGAAGGACACTCCTCGACGAGGCCTCCCTTCTTCAACGGTACCAACTTCGGGTACTGGAAATGCCGGATGGAAACTTTCCTCCGGAGTGCTTCTTTGTGGAGAGCCACGTTGACGGAGTACGTCGAGCCCGAAGAAGAAGATTTCGCGAAGTGGACTACCGCAGAGGTCGACGCGGAGGTAAGCAATGCCAAGGCAATGAACGCCTTGCAATGCGCTTTGGAGCCCGAGGACTTCAACAAGATATGCACATGTAAGAGTGCATATCAAATATGGAACTCCCTCCTCATCTTGCATGAAGGAACGAGTAGGGTAAGAGACTCTAAACTCGTTGTTGTGAATAAAGATTACGAATTATTTCACATGCAACAGGGTGAGAAGATGAAGGAGTATTATGCTCGCTTCGTCGACATCACAATCGAGTTGGAGGCTCTTGGAAAAACCTACACCCAAAAGGAGAAAGTCTCAAAGATAATTGACGGACTTCCTTCTTGTTGGGAGAAACGTACCTTCGCCATCGAGGAAGGTAATGATATGAGTAAGTATACGGTTATTCAACTAATGGGTACCTTAATGTCTTATGAGGTACGCAAGGATAGCAAGTTAAAGTTGCAGGACAAGATGAAGTCCTACTTGAAGCAAGACAAGCCAAAGAAAAAGGCGATTGCTTTCAAAGCCGCTCCATCGACATCCACATCTACCGATGATGAAGACTCGAAAGACGAGTTGGACTTGGAATCTATTGCCCTCATGGCAAAGAAGTTCAACCGGTTCTTCCGGAAAGGTAATTTCAAGAACAAATCTAAATTTAGTTCTTCTAACGCCTCCTCTCCTTTGTGTTTCAAATGCAACAAGCCAGGACACATGAAAGCGGATTGTCCTCAAAACAAGCACAAGGAGAAGTGGAAGGCGCCAAAGTTCGACAAGTTCGAGAAGTACAAGAAAGGGTACATGAAAGGGCTTGTCGGGACATTCACCGACTCCGAGGACTCCTCAAGCGGAGAGTCGGATGATGAGCAAGTGGAGCAAGCACACATGTGCTTCATGGCTAGAGAGGAGCAAGATAAAGATTCCTCCTCCGATGATAGCGACAATGAAGGCGATGAGGTAATAATGGATGACCTTAGAAATGCTAATGAGCAAATATGGTCTAAGTACACTAAATTAGTAAATAGATATACTAAGGTAAAAGACGATTTAGTTAGCATCCAAACCTCGCATAAACCTATCATCACCAACAACGACACCGTTGTTGAAGAGTTAAGAAATGAGATTGTAAATCTCAAATCTCAACTTGAACATGTTCATAGTGAGGAATCGGATGAACATGAGATGGCGGATTTGATTTCTCGAAACTCAACTTTGAGTATCGAGAATGAGAATCTCAAGTCTCATGTTTATGCACTCACATCGCAAGTATCCACTTTGGATGCTTCTATGCTTTCTCTCACCGAGAAGTATGAGTGCACATTAGGCCGAATTAATAAATTCAATAAAGGTAAGGACCATTTGGATAAAATCCTAAGTGACTTACTTCCGACCAATCATCACATTGGCTTGGGGTATAAGATGGAAAGTTCATCCAAATCGGTCACTACCTTTGTTAGGCCAACTTCCGGTGACTCAACGAGTGGGAGCAAACTCTCTATTGGTAGTTCATCTACCAATGGTGCTTCCACCTCGTACACACCCTCTTTTGGAAAGAAACCCACTTTGGGTGGACCTCCAAAGAAGGGTCATGCCTATATGTACACAAATACCATGCCACGTAGGAACACACGTCCTACTCCACATGCTCACACATATGATGATTTTTATGCACCACATCCAAGGGCACATGTACACCATGTGAGACACCCTCACGCACGTGTTCCTCCACATGCATATATTCACCCACATCATCGTATGAATAAATATCATCATGCACCATTTCTTCATGTGCCTTATGCCTATCCACAACATGCATCACGTAGAAATCAACAACGCATGCATGCTCCCAATAGGAATAGGGCTCCCAAAATTTTCACAATTTGTAGCCCGAAGGACACAAACATGGATGAAAAACAAGTTTATATGAATTCTTATTTTATGAATGTCGTGCATAGTGATAATTATGTGGGGAAGTCTAAGTCCAATTGGACTTGGCTTCCAAAGGTCTAATCTTTTAGGACCCAATGACCTTGGGTATCATGGAATGATATGTTTATCTTTAGGTACTCAAGAAAAAGAAACGGAGCAACAAATCCAAATTTGGCTCCAAGAATAATTGGATACTCGATAGCGGGTGCTCAAAACACATGACGGGTGACGCTCAATTGCTCTCCGGAGTGGTGCACATTGCAAATGGAAACCGCATAGTCTTTGGAGGCAACGAGAGCGAAACCATCATAGGTGTTGGAAAAGTGGGTAATCCTTCTAAACCACTTATAAGTGATATTTACCTTGTTAAAGGATTAAACCACAATCTTATTTCAATAAGCCAACTTTGTGACAAAGGTTACAAAGTTAGCTTTGCGAAAGGAATGTGCCATATTTTAAGAAAAGATAATAATGAATTATTATTTTCCGGCACACGCCATAAGGATATATATATATCCTAGATCTTCCAAGATCACATGAACAATGTCTCATTACCAACACAAGTGAACAACACTTATGGCATCGACATTTTGGTCATGTGAACTTTGGAACACTTTTTAAGCTTTCCAAGTTAAATTCTATTAGAGGCTTTCCTAAGCTTGTCTTTCAAAAGAAAAGCTTTTGTGACTCGTGTCAACGAGGCAACCTTCCAAAATCGTCATTTAAACCTAAGAAAAGCATTTCTTCTAAGCGGCCACTAGAGCTATTACATCTAGATCTTTTTGGGCCAACTAGAGTTGCTTCATTAGGAAATGCACGATACGGACTTGTCATCGTTGATGACTTTTCTAGATTTACTTGGGTATTTTCCTTAAGTAATAAAAATGATGCTTTTGAAAACTTCACAATATTTGATAAGAAAGTACAAAATCTCAGTGGAACCACCATTGTCACTATTCGTAGTGCTCATGGAGGGGAATTTGAGAATGATTCTTTCTCAAATTTTTGTGATGAAGTTGGTATTACTCACACCTTTTCATTCCCTCGTGCACCTCCTCAAAATGGTGTTGTTGAGAGAAAGAATAGGACGCTAGTGGAATGTGCTCGCACTATGCTTGATGATAGCCAACTTGGCCATCAATTTTGGGCGGAAGCGGTACATACTGCTTGCTATGTGTTTAATAGGATACTTTTGAGGCCCTGCACTAAACAAACTTGTTATGAATTGTTGTTTGGTAGATTGCCTCAAGTTAAACATTTTCGTGTTTTCGGTGCAAAATGTTTTATTAAAAACACGTATGGTAGTTTGGAAAAATTTGATCCAAGATCCGATGAGGGGATATTTGTTGGATATTCCTCCTGTAGCAAAGCCTACCGGATATACAACAAACGAACCTCAACGATCGAGGAATCACTTCATGTTTCATTTAATGAAGGTTTTGTCCCTACTAGAATTACTAATGATGATGACTCCATGGATGTCTTATGTGATTCAATTGGTAATTCTAATTCTATTGATTCTAATGATACTAACCCTACTAATGAATCTTTTGAGAATGTTCCTAGTGATCAGGGAATTCCCAAACGGCTTCATACCGTTCGTGACCATCCTCATGAGCAAGTCATTGGCAATATCCTTGATAGTGTCAAGACGAGATCTCAAGTCAACTACTTCGCTCATTGTGCCTTTGCCTCCTCGATAGAGCCAAAGAATATTAATGAAACTTGTGAAGATAGTGCTTGGATCTTAGCCATGGAGGAGGAACTCATTCAATTCGAGAGGAATGAAGTTTGGGAGCTTGTTCCATTGCCTTCGAAGAACCACACCGTCATAGGGACGAAGTGAATTTTCAAGAACGCGACCGACGAAAACCAAGTCGTCGTCCGGAACAAAGCTCGGTTAGTAGCTCAAGGATATCGGCAAGAGGAGGGTATCGATTTCGAAGAATCCTTTGCTCCGGTAGCTAGATTAGAATCAATTAGATTATTGTTATCTTTTGCATGCCATAAAGATTTTAAACTCTTTCAAATGGATGTTAAAAGTGCGTTTTTAAACGGAGATGTTGTTGAGGAAGTTTATGTTTCTCAACCTCCAGGTTTTATAAATGAAAAATTCCCAAACCATGTTTTCAAACTTAAGAAAACACTTTACGGTTTGAGACAAGCTCCTCGAGCTTGGTATGACCGTTTAAAGAAATTTTTTTTGGATTTAGGTTTTAAAATGGGAGAAGTTGATTCTACATTATTTATTAAGTATTCGAATAATGATATAATTTTAGTTCAAATTTACGTTGATGATATCATTTTCGGTGCTACTAACTTCACTCTTTGCGAAGAGTTTTCTAATGTGATGAAGGATCAATTTGAGATGAGCCACATGGGTGAGCTCAAATATTTCTTAGGTCTCCAAATTCGCCAAATGAACGATGCAATCTTCATCCACCAAACCAAGTACACGGTGGAGTTGCTAAAGCGATTTGGAATGGAGAATGCCTCCGGGAAGAAGACTCCAATGAGCACTACTACACATCTTGATAAAGATATGGGCGGAAAAGATGTAGACATTCGTCTATATCGAGGTATGATAGGTAGTTTACTATATCTTACCGCAAGTAGGCCCGATATAATGTTTGTCGTATGTATATGTGCTCGTTATCAGTCTCAACCTAAGGAATCTCACTTAGTAGCGGTAAAACGTATTTTCCGTTATTTAAGTTACACACTTGATTTTGGATTACTTTATCCAAAATCTAGCACATATGAGTTAATCTCATATAGTGACGCAGATTATGCAGGATGCAAATCCGACAGGAAAAGTACTAGTGGCACTTGCCATGTTATAGGAAATTCTTTTGTCTCTTCGTTTTCCAAGAAGCAGAATTCCGCATCACTTTCAACCACCGAGGCGGAATATATTGCCGCAGGTGCCGCGTGTGCTCAGGTTCTTTGGATGTGACAACTCTTAAAGACTTTGGTATAAACTGTGATACTTGCCCTATCATGGTGGACAACCAAAGTACAATATGTCTCTCTAAGAATCCGGTACACCATTCCCGTTCTAAACACATGATGTCCGTCACCATTTCTTAGATGATCATGTTGCTAAAAAGGACATCATATTAGTGTACGTTGAAACCCAGAAGCAAATCGCCGATATTTTCACGAAACCACTCAAGGATGACTCCTTTGTGCGGTTGCGTCGAGAATTGGGGATTATGGGTGAATCCGAGATTTAGGATTTATATTTTGTTCAATAATCTTGCATGCTATTCAATTTCGTTATATTTGCATATGCTAGATTTATTGGAATTTTCTGGATTTTTCGTTGAATTTTCGGAATTTATGCTCGAAATATTCATGAATGTCAAATTTAAGATTTTCGATGTTTAATGGGGTAGTATAATGATATATGAGAGTATTACGATGTTTCGTCCAAGTGCGATTAGAAGAGAACTCAAAATTTCAAATTCTAAAATTTTTGAACTCTGTTAGTCGGTTCATGTTCATTGACCGACCGACTAGATCATCATCTAGTCGGTCAGTGAATGAACTCAAACTGACTAACTCAAGCCCTAAATTTGGCTTCAGTTACTGTTTGCACTTAGTCGGTTCAAGCTCATTGGCCGACCGACTAGATGGTCATCTAGTCGGTCAGCTCTTGAACTGTGACCGACTAAATGCAACAGGGACTGCTTGGTCTTTTTGCATTCCGATCGACTTAAAGCTCCCTCTGACCGACTATTCTTCATTCTAGTCGGTGCGATTTTTCTCCTTCAGCCAAAACCCTGAAACTCTTCGACTTCCAACGCCGTCTGATCATCGATTTCGGCCATCTCCGGCCATCTCTGCCTGTGCCGACCATCCCTCTCCTCCTTCCGACCTAGGTATCACTCTCCTCTAGCACCTAGGGTTTGATTTATACATCTAGGGTTAGGGTTTCACTTGATTTTCATTCGGCCTAGGGTTTGTCTTTAGGGTTCCTACTTTCGATTCCGCGCGTGTCTTGTCTCAATTATGGCAAAGACACGCATTCCGATCGATCCCTCTCATCCGTCTCCTATGACTGTAGAATCTCCATCTACGGACCCCCCGTAACCCAAACGTCGTTCCAAGACCACCCATCCTTCGTCGTCTTCGCCTCCTCTAAAGAAGAAGACGATGGCGACCGCCAAGCCTAGATCTCAGCCGAAGCCTAGGAAACAGCCCGTTTCTCCAGCTTCATTCCGTGCTCCCACTCCTCCTTCTGACTCCGACACGGAATATATTCCGGAGACCGAGCATACCGCTCGGGATCCTAGTCCTCCACATTGATCTAGCACTCGTCAGCCTAAGGGGAAGGCTCTGATGCCAGTTGGCGATGTCGATATTTCGTTGTGTCGCGACGACCCGTTGTGTCTCGCGGCTTACAACCGTATCAAGCACTGTCCGTTGTTGTTGGAGCACTTCGTTCAGTTCTCCGACTTCCCTCACCTAGCCGATCTCCTTTCGTCTAGTGGTCTTATCGATTATCTTCGATATGACCCTAAGGCGAATCCACATCCATACCCCCGCCTTGTCAAGCTATTCTACGCGAACCGTGTTCGCGGTCAGTACGACGAGACCCATTCCATTGAGACGACTGTCTTGGGGACCCCGATAGTCCTCACGGCAGAAATCTTAGGGGATTTGATAGGTGTCTCCTCGTCTGGCCTTCTTCCTTCCGATATTTCTGAGCTTGATCAGGTGATGCTCGTCGAAATTTTCCATGTCATCCCTCCTGCCATGATTGGCATCCCTTCGAAGTCTTTCAAGCCGAATGCTTGGGTGCTTAATCTTATCTTGAAGTCGTGCCTCCTTCCGAAGTACGGATCATCTTCCTTGCCTTCCCAGCCATTCCTCAAACTCATTTACGCCATCTTCATGGGGAGTGAGATCAATTGGGCACGAATCATTCTCGACAAGATGGACTCTTTTGAATGTATTCGAAAGTCCACCAAGTCGGCCCATATTTCGTACTCGTGCCTATTGACTCTCGTCTTCCGTCACTTCCGTGTCCCTCTTCCTCCCGACGATGAGCATCCCCTCGGTCCCCCTCTGAATGCGACGGCCGTCAAGAAGTCTCTTGCGGTGCTTCGTCATGTTCAGAGGATGACCCCTTCAGCTTCTGCCTCTGCTTCAGCTACTTCTGCTCCCTCTCCTACTCTCGCTAAGCTTGCACGTTCATTGAAACATGTGGAGTCTCGTTGTGCTCGTTCTGAGGAGATTCTCGCTCGCATTGCCTCTCACTTGGGCATTGAGATCCCTCCGTCAGTTTCTGACGAGGATGAGTTGGATGAGGATGAGATTCAGGAGCTTGTTCGTGCTGCTGCTGCTCGTGCCCCTGAGGGTCTTCTGGTGCTGCTGTTTCTTCTACCGGTGACCCCAAGAGCACACCTAGTGCCACCATACCTGCGGTGGATACTTCGTCTGGTGCTCCCGAGGCCACTACCGTTGCGACCGTGGACACTCCTACTGACACGGTGACCACCACTCCTTCTGCAGAGCCTACTGCTGCTGCAGATCATCCCGCTGCCTCCTGAGCTTCTTTGGAGGACTCTCCTAGTGCACTTTGGATGACATATCCTGTTGTGAGAGAGTGTGGGTTAGGATAGTTTGGGTGGTTCTGGATATTTTGATGTATTTTGGATATTTTCATGATGTATTTTGATGTATCTCTTATGGAGTTTTGATATTTTTGTATGTATGTGATACTCTGATATCTCTTGTGATATGATGTTGTATTTTGTGCTTCGATCTGAGGATCGTTTATGTATGTTGGCGATGTATACTTTTGATGTACCCATGGTTCATATATATATATATACATCGATGTTAACATTTCATTCTCGTGTGCACATTATATTCTTTTTATGTCTCTGATGTTTGATTTCATCGCTCGACGATAATAACTTGGTTAAATAGAAATTATTTCTATGGAAACATAGAATTGTTTTCCATGCACTTAATTAACCAAGAATGTTGATATTGGAAAGTATATTCCATAACTCAATCCGTAAAATTGATTTGAGTTTTTGATGATTTTATTTTTCGATCTTCGACTTTGGTCTCATTGGCACGCTTTGATTTAATTCGTATTTTCCTTTGGTGTCATTTGGACCGTGGTCGTATTCTACGACTCCCGTGCATTTATTTGAAGCCATTGTTGTTGTCGTTGATCTCCTCCCACTCTTTTTGCTAATGCCAAAGGGGGAGAGATATAATAATGACGATGTGCTAAATGATAATTTAAAGCATTTTTCCAAGAATCTAATTTGATATGTTAGATTCAGGGGGAGTTAAGATATAAAAATGGATTTCAATTCCGATATTTCAATAATTGGATTCTCAATTTTTACTTCACTCGTCTGCTTGATGCTTATGATTATTATTCATATTTGGAATTAACGTGTCATCAATGCAGGGGGAGTAAGTAAATTTCATTTGAATCATTATTTTTGATTATTATTTATGTTGGTTTGTCATCACCAAAAAGGGGGAGAATGTTGAGTATTGATTCCCCTGATTTGGTTTTGATGATGAACAAACATAAATATCAAGAACTAACACTTTGTGAGCGCGGTTATGGAGATCGTCACCAAACTTCTATGAACATCTAAAGCGACGTCTCAAGACTTCTCAAAGCACGTGATCGTATGCTTGAAGCTTCGTTGAAACTCAAGGACCATTATTGAAGTCATGAAGATTCGATTGAAGCTTTGAAGACGGTTCGTAAAGTTTATTTATAGTCTTCTAGCTTCATTTTCGTAGAATGTTAAGCCTTGAGTAGGTATTACGTTTTAATCTTCATAATGCTCATATCTTAGAGCTAGGATCTTAGTAGAAGTGCATACAAACTTTCCCGAAGCTTCGCGCTTCGATTCGCGACTTCTTGTGCATGTTAGTTGTTTCAAGAAGAAGAACCAACCGACTAGATGGTGATCTAGTCGGTCAGCAAAGCTTCTTGAACCGACTAGTTTGCCTCCTTCATTTCTAGCTCACTTACTGTTTACAGTTAGTCGGTCAAAGAAGGTTCACCGACTGACTAGTTGTGAAACTAGTCGGTTAGGAATCCTTCTTAGACCGACTAGTTGAGCTTCTACTGTACAGCCCAAGTTACTGTTTATCGTTAGTCGGTCAAAGAACATTTGTCGACCGACTAGTTGATGAACTAGTCGGTTAGACTTTGTTCTTGGACTGACTAAATCAATTTGTACTCAGACTATTTGTTTTATCTCTTAGTCGGTCTAAGTTCACTCACCGACCGACTAGTTGTGAAACTAGTCGGTTGGCAAGTCTTCTAGGACCGACTGGTTCCTTAAGTCTGAACTTTATCTATTCACTGTTCACCTCTTAGTCGGTTAATGTTGTTTCATCGACCGACTAGATGATGAACTAGTCGGTCAGTGATCCTTCTTTGACCGACTAGTCTGCTTCAGAATAGAGCCGTTGGAGCATTAAATGCCACGATTTTTGCTCTCTCTTTCCTCTATCCTATATATACTTGGAGTGTTGCATTCAAGGCTGATATTAATTGATATTTAGAGATCAAAGAGAAAGCATTTAATCTCATTTAAAGCTCATTGATTTCATTCTTGAATCTCTCCCTCACTCTTATTTCAAAAGAGAGATTCATTGATTGTGAGCCTTCGAAGCCAAGAGCTTGATCCAAGGTCACCAACATCCACCTAGGCCTCCATTGCTGATCTACATCTTGGAGCTAGGGTTTGGTGCCTTCTTCTTCCCCAAAATCCTCATTTGCCCTAATTCATAAGTATACTCAAGGCATAGGATTTTGTCTATAAGAATTTCGTATTTCATTTACTTTCATTTTGTAAGTGATTCACTCTCGGTTGTGAGAGTTTGTTTGTGATCCCGGGTTGTGGGAGTCACAATTTGATTTGTGTATGATTTGATCTTGTAGAGGTTTCTACAAGTATTTCATAGTGCAAATTTGAGTTAGAAGTTTCTAACTCAAGTATCTGGAGGGGATCCGGGTGGTTGGGACGTAGGATCACCGAGAACAAGTCGGGGAGACTTGGGTGGATCTGAACCCGTTAAATTGCTTGTTTGCGATTGTTTTCTTTGTTGTCTATATTTACATTTTCGCATTTCCGCATTGATTGGTAGAGTTTGCAAGATAATTAGGAATTATCTTCTTAATTATTTTAAAGTACTATTCACCCCCCCTATAGTACTTGTGCAGTAGCTTCGTAGGGCATTACATCTACTCCTAGGTTGAGTTAGACTTACGGGTTTATTGGTGGATGTGGATTGTGGAGTGTCGTGATGGTGATGGGTGCAAAAGTCGTGTCACTCGATGTCGCAAATATGGGGTTCCACACAAAGAAAGAAAGAAAAGACTAGGGCTTTAGGACTCACCACTAGGACCGTCGGACGTCGACGCTAGGCTAGGACTCTTACATTGCATTGGTTTTATTGGGGATTGTAGCATCTAGGAAGTGAATTCATGTGTCTGGGCATCACGAATCTAACGTATCGCATGAACCCCGCTCTCGCGATAGGCGCATACGATACGTGCATTAAGGATCTACAATAATCTTACCACTCTCGTGGTTCGAATGCTCTTAGCTCATACCACTCTCGTGGATTAGAGCTTCGAGGTATTTTGGTGGCTCTTATTGACGAAATGGCAGTAGCCATCAATTAGTTATATAGTTTTTCAGTGGATCCCCTCAAGGCACAAGCCGGACATGGTCACGTACCTCGGTTGAATCTACTAACTCCCTAATTAAATCCGTAGGATATTCCTTAAGCTAATCGATTCCACCGACCGTGGGTACGATCTCAGTACAAATTCTCCTAGGGATTTTGCTAGATCAACCAAAATACAACCCCAATTATACCAATGCATCATAAAAATCCCAACTTTGCAACTAAGTCCTAAGATCCATGGGCTAATACCTTAACCCTAGAAAAGATTACCCAAGCATAGCAATATCAATAGATGAAATAACGCATAAAGATTTCATTGCATGCATCAAGAATGGATAAACATTAATAAATCACAAAGAAATAATAATAGAATTAAAAAGGAGAAAAATACTTATCTTGATACAAAGGAGGGGCCTAGGGCATAGCCAAACTCCCCAAAAGATCTTCTCCACAAAAGTCTAAGAAGGATCTAAAAATTCTCTTTAGAAAAGTATACAAAAATCTCCCCAAAATCTAATCTAAAAATCTCCCTAAAACTCCCTACATGACTCCCCTCAGGGCTCTCCCTCGGCGGCTGCGCAAAAATCCAAAAACCCTCCCAAAACCTTCCAAAAAATCTGGCGCAGCGTAAAGATTGGGCCCACAGTAACTCGGTCCGAGCATAAAGCTGCTCGGTCGAGTCGTTCAGCAGCTCGGTCGAGTCGTTTGGCTGCTCGGTCGAGTTGTACAGAGATCTGAACGCATCCAAAATATGTCGCTCTGCCAACCCGGGCTGATTCGAAACTGCTCGGTCGAGTAGGACATTGCTCGGACCAAGCAAGAGGTTGCTCGGTCCGTGTAGGAGGTTGCTCGGTCGATTGGGGACTAAAACGCACTTCAGCCTCATTTGCACATGACTCGGACCGAGTAGGAGGTTGCTCGGTCGAGTCGGACACCAAAAACAGCATTCTGACCGAGTAAGGCACGACTCGGACAGAGTAGAGTGCTACTCGACCGAGTAGGCTGCTGAGAACAATTTCAACACTGCACCATCAACTTGCAGAAATTCCCGAGGGCTAATCCGACCTCCGATTTACACGTTCTTAGTAGCATTGGAACCGTCTTGAAGTCTACTACCTGGAAAAAATATCAGTAAAATAGTGAAAAATCCCAGGTGATAGCAGATTTAGAAATAGTGCACGGCTGTCCTGTTTTCAGCACTTCAGGTCGCTCGATTCCTTCGCCGCATCATTGCTCGATCGCGCGACTTTCTCTCTTCCCCTTCCTTGCTCTAGTATTCTTCTTTGGCACCTTGAGCATGTCATCATGAGTCTCATTGGTGCTCTCACGTCGCCGATCGTCTTATCGACTCCAAATTGCTCCAATATCGCTCCAAATCCCTGAAATGGAATAAACGCTCCGAAAGTCATATTGTTCCAAATAATAGCACAAAAGCGTATAAAATGGGGGTTTGGAGGGTGAAATGTGTCATGAAGATATGCGATAAAACATGTAAAATAGGAGCATATAATTGATGCACCACCTGTTGACCCACCATCTGATGCCACTTCTGGTCCACAACAGGGGGACCCATCACTACCTCCAGAGGGTGGTGCCGCTGCTTGATTTGCTTTTTTTTCTCCTGTTCTTCCCTCTCACTCTTTAGTGCCCATCTGTCCACACGGGGCCTAGTGTTGAGTATTGATTCCCCGGATTTGGTTTTGATGATGAACAAACATAAATATCATGAACTAACTCTTTGTGAGCGCAGTTATGGAGATCGTCGCCAAATTTCTATGAACATCAAAAGCGACGTCTCAAGACTTCTCAAAGCACGTGATCGTGTGCCTGAAGCTTCGTTGAAGCTCTAGGAGTATTATTGAAGTCAAGAGATTCGGATTGAAGCTTTTGAAGACGGTTCGTCTAGCTTATTTTTATAGTCTTCTAGCTTCTTTTCGTAGAATGTTAAGCCTTGAGTAGGTCTTACGTTTTAATCTTCATAACGCTCATATCATTAGAGCTAGGATTACCTTAGAAGCCCATACAAACTTTCCCGAAGCTTCATGCTTAATTTCGCGGCTTCTGGTGCATCTTAGTTGGTTCAAGAAGAAGAACCAACCGACTAGATTGTCATCTAGTCGGTTAGTAATCCTTCTTGAACCGACTAGATCTCCTTGCTCAATTCAGCCTATTCACTGTTGACCAATTAGTCGGACCAAGAAGGTTCACCGACCGACTAGTTGTCAAACTAGTCGGTTTGGAATCCTTCTAAGACCGACTAGTTAAGCTTCATTTTTCAGCCTGAGCTACTGTTTACAGTTAGTCGGTCCAAGAACATTCATCGACCGACTAGTTGTGAAACTAGTCGGTTGGAATTTGTTCTTAGACCAACTAACTCTCTTTCAATTCAGCCTATTTGATTTCAACTCTTAGTCGGTCAAAGAACACTCACCGACCGACTAGTTGTCAGACTAGTCGGTTGGCAAGTCTTCTTAGACCGACTAGTTCTATATTCCTTGAATTCACTTTATTGGCTGTGAACCATTTAGTCGGTCCAAGAGGAATCACCGACCGACTGGTTGAGAAACTAATCGGTCAGTGATCCTTCTTACACCGATTAGACTGCTTCAGAAATAGATCCGTTGGAGCATTAAATGCACGAATTTTCCCTCTCTCTCTCTCTCTATCCTATATAATCTTGAGATGCTTCTTCATAGCATTCAAGGCTGCCATTATTGAGTTTTAGAGATCAAAGAAAGAGCATTTAATTCTCATTCCAAGCTCACTCATTTCTTACAAGAATCTCTCCAAACTCCTTGAGCACTAATTTCCTCAAGAGAGATTCTCATTGATTGTGAGCCATTCAAGCCAAGAGCTTGATTCAAGGTCATCAATCTCTCCCTAGCCTTCGATCGCTGTTCATCTTCTTGGAGCTAGGGTTTGGTGACTTCTTCTCCTTCAAAATCTTCCTTGCCCTAAAATCGTAAGTTTACTCAAGGCATAGGATTTTGTTGGTAAGCATTTCATATTTCATTTACTTTGATATTGCTAGTTTTTCTCTCGGTTGTGAGAGAAGTTTGTGATCCCGGTTTGTGGGAGTCACATTTTCATTTGTGTATGATTTGATCTTGTAGTGGTTTTCTACAAGAATTTCATAGTGCAAATTTGAGTTAGAGGTTTCTAACTCAAGTAGCCGGAGGGGATCCGGGTGTTTGGGACGTATGATCACCGGGAACAAGTAGGGGAGACTTGGGTGGAACCGAACCCGTTAAATCGTTTGTTTGCGTTGATCGTTTCTTTGTTGTCAATTTTCATTTCCACATTGTTGGTTGAGTTTGCAAGATAATTAGGAATTATCCTCTTGATTATTTTAAAGTACTATTCACCCCCCCCCCCCCCCCCCCCCTCTAGTACTTGTGATGTAGCTATCAGGGCATTACATTTGGTAACAGAGCCAAGTTCATAGCTATGTCTACCAACGACAACAAGACCGTTCGTCCACCTTTAGACTATAGCACCTTCAGGAACCGTGAAGGAGCTTCTTCGGTGATGGAAGGACACTCCTCAACTAGGCCTCCTTTCTTCAGCGGTACCAATTACGGGTACTGGAAATGCCGGATGGAAACGTTCCTCCGGAGCACTTCACTATGGAGAGCCACGATGACAGAGTATGTCGAGCCCGCCGAAGAAGATTTCGCAAAGTGGACTGCCGCGGAGGTCGCCGCGGAGGTAACCAATGCCAAGGCAATGAATTTCTTGCAATGTTCTTTAGAGCCCGAAGACTTCAACAAGATATGCACATGTAAGAGTGCATATCAAATCTGGAACTCAATCCTCATCTTGCATGAAGGAACGAGTAGGGTAAGAGACTCCAAACTCACCGTTGTTAATAAAGATTACCAATTATTTCATATGCAACAGGGTGAGAAGATGAAGGAGTACTATGCTCGCTTCGTTGACATTACAAATAAATTGGAGGCTCTTGGAAAGACTTACACCCAAAAGGAGAAAGTCTCAAAGATAATTGACGGACTTCCTTCTTGTTGGGAAAAGCGTACCTTCGCCATCGAGGAAGGTAATGATATGAATAAATAAACTGTCGTTCAACTAATGGGTACCTTGATGTTTTATGAGGTACACAAGGATAGTAAGATAAAGATGCAAGACAAGATGAAGTCGTACTTGAAGCAAGACGAGCCAAAGAAAAAGGTGATTGCATTCAAGGCCGCTCCATCTACATCTACCGATGATGAAGAATCGGAAGACGAGTTGGACTTGGAATCCATTGCCCTCATGGCAAAGAAGTTCAACCGATTCTTTCGGAAAGGTAATTTCAAGAACAAATCTAAATTTAGTTCTTCTAACGCCTCCGCTCCTTTGTGTTTTAAATGCAACAAGCCAGGACACATGAAAGCGGATTGTCCTCAAAACAAGTAAAAGGAGAAATGGATGGCGCCAAAGTTCGACAAGTCTCGAAAGTACAAGAAAGGGTACAAGAAAGGACTTGTCGGGACATTCACCGACTCCGACGAGGACTCCTCAAGTGGAGAGTCGGATGATGAACAAGTGGAGCAAGCACACATGTGCTTCATGGCTAGAGAGGAACATGATCAAGTGTCCTCCTCCGATGAAAGCGAGGATGAAGGCGATGAGGTAACTATGGATGACCTTAGATTAGCTAACGAGCAAATTTGGTCTAAGTATTCTAAACTAGTAAATAGATATACTAAGACTAAAGATGAGCTAACTAGTCTACAAACCTCACCTAAGCCTATCATCATCATCAACGACACCGTTGTTGAAGGTTTGAGAAATGAGATTGTAAATCTCAAATCTCAACTTGAGCATGTTCATATTGAGGAATCGGATGAACATAAGATATCGGATTTGATTTCTCGAAACTCAACTTTGAGTATTGAGAATGAGAATCTCAAGTCTCGTGTTTGTGTACTCACAACTCAAGTATCCACTTTGGATACTTCTATACTTTCTCTCACCGAGAAGTATGAGTCCACATTAGGCCGAATTAATAAATTCAATAAAGGTAAGGACCATTTGGATAATATCCTAAATGACTTACTGTAGGAATATGGAGTATTATGCCCTCATTTGACCGTCTGTCGCATAAGTCTAAAATGGTTCGTGGTCGTAGATGTTCCGAGACAAGGATATCGAAACATCGGATAGACCATTGTGTCTTAGTCTTCACCGTTTAGCGGTGGCGATGATCTCATGATCGCTTGACTTGGCGAAGTCGAAGACGAGACACAGGTGCTCATTAGAATGAGTTCACTGAACGATCCACTAGAGTTATCATATGGTTACATTGACCAATCTGTCAGTGATAACTCTGAGTGATGATAGAATAGTTGGTCTTTTGACTTGAGGTCATTTTGACGGACCTGTGCGTGAACGGTGCCACTTAGATCAACTGACCTAGCTTCGAGGCAAGGCCTGTCGAAAGGTCATTTGATTGGGTGTCACTTGAAACGTACGAGGCGAGTAATGACCAAGAGAGGATTCGTCTCTCCCGGTCAATGGGAGTTAGTGTCGTAGAGTTAGTTCGGTCTTTAGTAAAAACTCTGCGCAGAGTATGTTGGAAGAAGTCCAACATTTATTGACCAAAGATCAATAGAAACTAACCGGAGTCAAGTTATTGGGGTTGACAGTTTGACCGTACCCCAGACTTGATCTACACGACATATTTAAGATGAAGAGACTATAACTACGGAATTCATCACGGAAACACTCAGGTGGTCCCGACAATACTCATGTCAATGAGTTAACCACATAATGATGATTCCTGAAGCAGGGACGGCAACCACTGCTCGTGGTCACTGCCGTCTAGGGCTTCGAGCCCAACCTGTTGTAAGGGTCAGGCTGTAGGGTCTCACACAGAGTGCAACGCTTCGTCTAGTAATAGGTAGAAATTAGTTAGGGAGAATATTTGCATTTGATGCAAAAGAAGAGATAATTGCATTTGATGCAATATGATAATTTAAGCTTAGATAGGGACTATTTTGCATTTGATGCAAAAGCGATTAAATGTGTATTAAATTGTTTAAATACAATATTTAATAATATAAATGCAAGGAAAAGTTCACGGGTTAGACGGGAATGTCCCGGTCTAGACCCAGGTTCGAACGGCGTCCAAATCGGACGCCAAACATAATAGTTATGGCCAAAACAGTGTAACCCCAAAGCCCATCAGGCTGACGCCCGCTTCAGCGGGCCCGCCCGCATCAGCGGGCCCACCCGCTGATGCGGGCGCCCGCCAGAAACGGGCGCCGGCCCGCGCCCGCTTAACAGCGGGCGCGGGTGCCGTGCGCCCGCTGGGCGCGTGCGCCGCACGCGCCCAGGCAAGGCGCGTGCAGCGCACGCGCCTCGAGGCACGTGCGCTGCACACGGCTGGCGCAGGCGGGCCCAGCGCGCTGCCTAGGGCAGCGTGTCTCGTGACGGCTGCAGTTTTGCGAAAATTGCTTCTTGGGCTGATCTTTGGACACTCAATTGGAGGGTCAAACGACCTCCGATTGACGAACGGTTTTTTCCTATGCGTTCACCGTTGAACGCTTGTCGTATTGATAGGTCGTATCGATCTTGAAGCTCAACGGTGAGTGAGTTAAAATTCACGGAAGTTTGCACTTTGTGAAGTGCAAACTAACTTGATTTTAATTAACCCATTATTTAGTCCCACATCGGATTTTGAGAAAAGGGGAGAGTCCGCCGCCTATATAAATAGGTGTCTCCCCCCTTTCTCAAAACTCGTCCCAAGCTCTAGATCTGAGCGGCTCTCGTAAATGTTGGAGCACGCTCGGATCTAAGCTTAAATAAATATTTCTCTTCTCCCTAAATTTCTGCCTTACTCCTGCGGGCTCTAGCAAAGCCACAAAGGAGTTCGGATTCTGAATCTGAAATCTTGGCGGAGGTTTCACTCGCGTGAAACTTTCTTCGGCGCGTGGTTGGCTCGGCGGCACGGGGATTGATCGCCTCGGGATGCGGAGCGGTTCGAGGAGCGGTTCGGGGAGCGGTTCAAGGAGCGGCTCGGCGTGGGGCGGGAGCAGCTCGGAAGACGGCGCGGAACATCTCGCCTGCTCCAGGGCTGAGATTCCGGGTATGTGGTTAAAGTATTATTAGCATTAGTTTAGTCTAATCGTAGTAGGCTAGATCCTTCTTGGGATGGTCAGACCCATCCCAAGTCGGCATAGATCTTGGCATAGGGTCTTGGACCTTAGGGCTAAGTTAGAAAATTGTTTTTAACTGCATGTTAATTAGTTAACTAAGTTTTCTTCCGCTGCAAATGTTTTTTTTTATGTCTATGTCCCGTCCGACTTAGGACGAGACTAGAGTTTTTGTGCCCTAAGGGACCGCCAATTCCCCAACACTTACTTCCGGCCAATCATCGTATTGGCTTGGGGTATACGATGGGAAATTCATCCAAATAGTCTACCACCTTTGTTAGGCCAACTTCCGATGCCTCAACGAGTGGGAGCAAACATCCAATTGGTAGTTCATCTACCAATGGTGCTTCCACTTCGTACACACCCCCATTTGGAAAGAAACACACTTTGGGTGGACCTCCAAAGAAGGGTCATGCATTTATGTACACCAATACCATGCCACGTAGGAACACACATCCTACTCCACAGGTTCACAATTATGATGATTTTTATGCTCCACATCCAGGGTATATCTTCTCTCTTAATCTTTCAGTTCTAGTGTTTGTTTCGTTCTATTGCGATTTCGTTCAACTTAGGGTTTCACTTCTAGGTTTATTTCTTTTCGATTTCTCCTTCGATCTATCTCGATTGTGCGTTGTCTCGTCTCACGATCATGGCGAAGACATGTATCCCTATCCGTCCCTCTAGTCCGTCTCCCATAACCGTAGAGTCTCCTCCTACCGACCCTCCTCAATCCAAACGTCGCGTCAAATCAACTCGCCCATCCTCCTCTTCGCCTCCTCTTAAGAAGAAGAGGACGACAATTTCTAAGCCTAGAGCCCGATCATCCTCTCAGCCCAAGCCTCAAGCTCAATCTAAGCCCAGCTCCTTTCGTGCACCCACTCCTCCCGCTTCTGACTCCGACGAAGAGTATATCCCCGAGTCTGAGCCTACCGATAGGGCTCCTACTCCTCCTCCTCTCCGTCTAAGGGAAAGGCTCCCATGCCTTTGGGTGGTGTCGATATCTCGTTGTGTCGTGATGACCGCTGTGTCTCGCGGCTTACAACCGTATCGAGCACTATCCATTGATTTTGGAGCACTTCGTTCAGTTCTCAGACTTTCCACATCTCGCCGATCTTCTTTCCTATAGCGGCCTATTAGACTATCTTCGCCATGACCCCAAGGCAAACCCTCACCCATACCCCCGACTCGTCAAGTTGTTCTATGCCAATCGAGTACGGGGTGAGTATGATGACACTCACTGCATTGAGACCACTGTCTTGGGGACACCTATTGTCCTCACAACAGAAATCTTAGGGCAGTTGATAGGTGTCTCATCCTCTGGCCTGCTCCCTGCTGATATCTCCGTGGATAATATCCACGATCTTGACCAGTCGATGTTTTCTGAGATGTTCCATGTCATCCCTCCCTCCATGATTGGCATCCCTTCGAAATCGTTTAAGCCTAATGCTTGGGTCCTCAATCTTATCCTGAAGTCGTGCCTCCTACCGAAGTACGTCTCCTCTAGCTTGCCCTCCTAACCTTTTCTCAAGCTTATCTACGCTCTTTTCATGGGGAGCGAGATAAATTGGGCTCGTATCATCCTTGACAAGATGGATTCCTTTGAGTGCATAAGGAAATCCACCAAGTCTGCTCACATTCCATATCACTGCCTATTGACTCTCGTTTTTCGTCATTTTGGCGTCCCTCTCCCTCCTGATGACCAGCGTCCTTTGGGTCCTCCCCTGAAAGCGACTGTCGTCAAGAAGTCTCTTGCGACGCTTCGTCACGTTCAGAGGACTACCCCTGCTGCTGCTCCTGCTCCTCATCCTACTCCTTCACTCGCTGAGTTTTCATTTTCTCTGAGACGTGTGGAGTCTCGTGTTTCTCGTTCTGAGGAGATGCTAGCTTGCATCTGTTCTCACTTGGGCATTAAGGTTCCTCCTTTAGTTTCTGACGAGGAGGAAATGGATGATGCTGATCTCGAGGAGCTTGTTGGATCTCATGTTCGTGCCCCAGAGGGTACGTCTGCTGCTGTTACATCTGCTGGTGCTCCCGAGAGCACACTTGCTGCCACCATTCCTTCGGTGGATACTTCTACTGGTGCTCCCGAGACCACTCCTGTTACCACTCTCCCTTCGGTGGACACTCCAGTCGTTCCCGAGACCACCACCCCTTCTGCAGAGCCTGCTGCTGCTGCTGATCCTCCCTCCGCCTCCTGAGCTTGCGTTGGAGGACTCTCCCTTGTGCGCTTGGATGATATATTTGTTGTGAGAGAGTGTGGTAGGATAGTTGGGTGGTGATGTATTTTTGGATGGATTTTTGTATGTTTTATGATGTATTTTTATGTATACATGTTTTGTGATACTTCGATGTATGCAGTGAGATATGTTGTATGATGTGCTCCGATCTGAGGATCGTTTATATTTGTGTTGGCAGATGTATAATTTTGATGTATCATGTTATATTTATATATATACATCGTGTTGCCATTTACTTCAGTGTGCATATTATATTTTTGTCTCTGATGTTGTTTTCGTTGCTCGATGATTATATTTGATTAAATAGAATTTTTTTCTATGAAAACATAGAATTGTTTTCCATGCACTTAATTCACTAAGAATGTTGATATTGGAGAGTATGTTCCATAACTCAATATGTGAAATTGATTTGAGTTTTTGATGATTTTATTTTTCGATTTTCGACTATGGTCTCGTTGGCACACTTTGGTATCGATTTTCTTCGTGACTTTACGTTAGTGTCATTTGGACCATGGTCGTTGTTTTCGTTGATCTCCTCCCGCTCCTTTTCCTAATGCCAAAGGGGGATAGAATTAATAATGACGATGTGCTAAATGATAATGTAAAGCAATTTACCGTGAATCTAATTTGATATGTTAGATTCAGGGGGAGTTAAGATATAAAAATGGATTTCAAATCCGATATTTCAATAATTGAATTCACATTTTATATTTTCCTCGTCTGCGATGCATATGATTATTATTTAATATGGAATTAACGTGTCATTAATACAGGGGGAGTAAGTAAATTTCATTTGAATCATTATTATTGATTATTATTTATGTTGGTTTGTCATCACCAAAAAGGAGGAGAATGTTGAGTATTGATTTCCCGGATTTGGTTTTGATGATGAACAAACATAAATATCGTGAACTAACTCTTTGTGAGCGCAGTTATGGAGATCGTCGCCAAATTTCTATGAACATCAAAAGCGATGTCTCAAGACTTCTCAAAGCACGTGATTGTGTGCCTGAAGCTTCGTTGAAGCTTTAGGAGCATTATTGAAGTCAAGAGATTCGGATTGAAGCTTTTGAAGAAGGTTCGTCTAGCTTATTTTTATAGTCTTGTAGCTTCTTTTCGTAGAGTATTAAGCCTTGAGTAGGTCGTACGTGTTAATCTTCATAACGCTCATATCATTAGAGCTAGGATTATCTTAGAAGCCCATACAAACTTTCCCAAAGCTTCACGCTTCATTTCGCGGCTTCTGGTGCATCTTAGTTGGTTCAAGAAGAAGAACCAACCGACTAGATTGTCATCTAGTCGGTTAGTAATCCTTCTTGAACCGACTAGATCTCCTTGCTCAATTCAGCCTATTCACTGTTGACCAATTAGTCGATCCAAGAATGTTCACCGACTGACTAGTTGTCAAACTAGTCGGTTTGGAATCCTTCTTAGACCGACTAGTTAAGACTTCATTTTTCAGCCTGAGCTACTGTTTACAGTTAGTCGGTCCAAGAACATTCATCGACCGACTAGTTGTGAAACTAGTCGGTTGGAATTTGTTCTTAGACCGACTAGCTCTCTTTCAATTCAGCCTATTTGATTTCAACTCTTACTCGGTCAAAGAACACTCACCGACCGACTGGTTGTCAAACTAGTCGGTTGGCAAGTCTTCTTAGACCGACTAGTTCTATATTCCTTGAATTCACTTTATTGGCTGTGAACCATTTAGTCGGTCCAAGAGGAATCACCGACCAACTAGTTGAGAAACTAATCGGTCAGTGATCCTTCTTAGACCGATTAGACTGCTTCAGAAATAGATCCGTTGGAGCATTAAATGCACGAATTTTCCCTCTCTATCCTCTCTATCCTACATAATCTTGATATGCTTCTTCATCGCATTCAAGGCTGCCATTATTGAGTTTTAGAGATCAAAGAGAGAGCATTTAATTCTCATTCCAAGCTCACTCATTACTTACAAGAATCTCTCCAAACTCCTTGAGCACTAATTTCCTCAAGAGAGATTCTCATTGATTGTGAGCCATTCAAGCCAAGAGCTTGATTCAAGGTCACCAATCTCTCCCTAGCCTTCGATCGCTGTTCATCTTCTTGGAGCTAGGGTTTGGTGACTTCTTCTCCTTCAAAATCTTCCTTGCCCTAAAATCGTAAGTTTACTCAAGGCATAGGATTTTGTTGGTAAGCATTTCATATTTCATTTACTTGATATTGCTAGTTTTTCTCTCGGTTGTGAGAGAAGTTTGTGATCCCGGTTTGTGGGAGTCACATTTTCATTTGTGTATGATTTGATCTTATAGTGGTTTTCTACAAGAATTTCATAGTGCAAATTTGAGTTAGAGGTTTCTAACTCAAGTAGCCGGAGGGGATCCGGGTGTTTGGGACGTATGATCACCGGGAACAAGTAGGGGAGACTTGGGTGGAACCGAACCCGTTAAATCGTTTGTTTGCGTTGATCGCTTCTTTGTTGTCAATTTTCATTTCCGCATTGTTGGTTGAGTTTGCAAGATAATTAGGAATTATCCTCTTGATTATTTTAAAGTACTATTCACCCCCATCTAGTACTTGTGTTGTCGCTATCAGGGCATTACACCTAGCACTGTATAGCTTGGGGGAGAATCCATTTTCATCCATTTGCATATACACCATTATATCATTTGCATGCTTGTTCATATATTAGGCATTAGGACCATACATTTGCATCCATACAATTTTTTTTCTTTTTCTTCTTTTTCCTTTTTTGTATAGTTTTTTTAATGATTTTTATTTATCCACCCATCCCACCCTAGCTTCATTCACCCTCTTTCACGAGTGTTCTCCGCAATGAGGACACTGCTGTGTTTAGCTTGGGGGATGAGCGCTATCGCTTTTTATTTATTTTTCTTTCAATTTTCATACTTTTTGCTTTATTTTCCATCCATTTTCCACCGCAATTTTCTCTCTTTTAGCATCATATTTCTCATCTTTTGGTATGCATGTATGCTTGTTTTATATTATCCCACTTTTCTCTTCTTTCTTTTGCTAGATTAGTTCTTTATGATGATGTCTCTTTTTGCTTTCGTAGCCATCACGATGCTTGTTATTCCATACCATGCTACTTAGAGTTATTTCATTATCTTGATATTCATGAGTGCTTGCAAAATATATTTCTTTTGACGACTTCTCTAAGTGAATGCATGAAACTTATTGAAACTAAATGTATGAAGTAGTGTTTAGTATGCTTCTATTGGAAATGCACCAAGATTCACGCATCATTAGCATATCTAAAGCATCACTTTTATATTCTCATTTGCATTCTTTTTGATGCGTGATACGATTGCAAATCTTTACTGCTTGACTTCACTACTAATTGATATGATTAAGAATATACATGCTTATATACGAGTCTAGTTGACATATTATTTTACTAAACCATTTGTGCACACTTTAGAATGAACCGAGTGTTATATTATTTCTTTCTCCACATATATCTTTTATTCTCTACATGTCACTTGAGTTCACCTTCCAAAGCTATTTATACCGCATCTATTCCCAAAATTCCATACAAAAGAAAAGCTTCCTCCAAAAGTACAAAAACCCAAAAAGGAGCCAAAAATCAAAAATACAAATCATATTGCTCCTACAAAAATCCAAAAAGAAAAATGAGAAACAAAAGTTCAAAGATAAAAGGAAATTTCTCAGTTTCCTTAATTGGAGCCACAAATATACTTGGAAAAACCAAAACAAATTCCACAATTGTTTCCTTTGGATGTGACGCCTCAAGTTAAGCTTAGAGGGGTGAATTGTTTTGACCAAATAAGTGAGCATGACATTAAAGTGGAGTTGTGCACGAATGTGGAAGTTTGATAATACTGAAACTTAGCGAAATAATCTAGCCATGGAGATTTCTTATGATTTGATATGAGTATGTGAATGTCTTGACTCTTATTCTATTCTCTATTGCTTGCTTGGTATGAATTCTCTGTGCTTCAGTTATAGCTTTTGATTGAAAAGTGCATCGCCAATGTTTTGTATATTCAATACTATGAAATGTATGACATAGATATGAGTTGATTGTATGAGCTTTAGAGAAGCCCCTTTTGTTGACCTTGAACTTGCAAGTACCATATTCATTTAAGATTCGAAATCTCTTGATAGCATGTGATTCATTTTCTGAGTTATCGTGATGTGTGGCGAATGGCGTGAGATCTAAGAGAATAACCTAGCGACCCTATCCTCTTCGCATTCTTTTCCATTTTTCTTATTTTGACTTCCCGGTGAGCTTCGTATTCGTCTTCCTCGAGGACGAGTAAACGGTAAGCTTGGGAGATATTGATGTGTCCATATTTTTTATATTTTTATTGCATATTTTCATAGCATTTTCGACATCCAAAGTTCACTTTTATATATATTATCGTGCTTTTCACGATATATTCGATTTTCATATAGAATTGTGGATTTTTCAGGAACTTTGGAGCGATTTAGAGCAATAGTGACATAGGGACACATCCGAGCATTCAGAGCATCTATGGAGAGGTTCATTAGGTTTTCAACGATGTGGAGAAGAAGATTGAAGGAGGAGGAGGAGGAGAGAAGAGAAGACGAGAAAGAGAGAAAGGAGCTCAAGAAGAAACATGTTATTTTCCCAAAGTACTCGGTCGAGTGCATCAGCACTCGACTGAGCTGACATCCAGACTAAAAGGAGCTCCAGCTGAAGAAGTATATTTCTCACTCGGACCAAGTAGAGAGGCTACTCGATCGAATCAACTCGGCTGACTAAATCTCATTCCCATTCCTAATCTAAGTCGGAGAGCGCAAAGGCGACTCGACCAAGCACTACAGCCACTCGGTCGAGCTGAATACAAACAAAACAATGTTTTTGAAGGCCTCTCAGGAAATACAATAGCTCGGCCGAGTAGACCAGCGACTCGACCGAGTACTGCAACTACTCGACCGAGCAGAATCAATTACAGAGCAATATGTTGAGCCTCACAACAGCCCTCAGTGACTCGACCGATCACTGCAGTGACTCGACCGATCACTGTAGTGACTCGACCGAGCAGCACATATCTGAAGCTGAACAAAGAATAGAGGAAGCGGCCACCCGTATCAGCACTTGACCAAGCGGCGCCACTACACGACCGAGTCGGGCGCCGCAGCCCAACTTATTGTAGGCCCAAGAAGCCATTTTTCCATATTTTTGTGGAGTCCATCCCCATTGTATTCAAGCACACCTTTTACCCGAGTTTTAGATGAGGCTATTCAGATTTTAATTAATTTCTAGTTCTTAGTTTTCTTAGAGAGTTGAGTCGTCGTTATTATTTTGGAGACAAAGATCGTATTTTTATTATTGAGGTTGCTTTGGAATCCTTTATCTTAATTCAGTTTGCTTATTCGTCTCAAACGGTTTGGTAACGATTGCTTGCCTCTTTATGCTTGTTTCAATGCCTTTCATTGTGATATTGATTTCTATTGCTATTGTTAATGTTTCTATTGATATTTCCGTGAATCGCGAGTAATCATTTCTAGGGCTAATGGATTAGCCCTAGGATCTTAGGATTCAGATGTAAAGTTAGGATTTTTATGTTGTTTTGGTAGAAAAGGGATGTGTTTTGATTGCTCTAGCCAAGCTTGTAGGAGATCTCATAAAGGGTTTACGATCCACAATAGTGGCACACATCCTAGACAGGTATCATATGATCTTAATTAGGCACGTTAGTGAATTCAATTAGAGTTAGTGATCCACGATAGTGGCATGCACTTTGATGGTTTCCACCGGTGTCCTATATTACTAATTGATAACCTACGATAGTAGCATCAATGAGAGCCATCAAATCACAGATCGAAGCTCTAACACCCGATGGTGGCGTGAGTAGAGATTGAGAACAGTTGTCGTTCGTAATGCACGGATCGCGTCTAAGGCCATCAACGATAGTGGGGCTAAGCACGGGATACGTTAGACGAGTGGCACAACGATAGTTGGCCATGAGTTCTACATTATAGATGCGGCAATCTCACCCTAATAAAGCCAATTCAACGTAGAAATTGTAAATTAGCATCGACATCCGACGATCCCAGTGGTGACTCCAATTGTCCTAGTTCTTTACTCTATTGTTAATCTGAGATAGTAACCATTCGTGACAACTTTTTGAATACGCCCAACTGACATTGTTTTGATATTAAGAATAGACCCAAGACTATATAAGCATCTGATGTGTTTTGAGGGACCCTTAGGGCACATTTCTATGCCCGTCCTACGTCAGACGGACGATATAGGCAAAAGAACATCATGCAGTGGAAAACCGTTAAACTATTTAACATGCAACCCTAAGGATATCAAGACCCCTAGCCAGTATCTCTACTATTTTGAGGTGGGTCTGACCACCTCAAGATAGATCTAAGCTACTGCAATATTATAAATACTATGCTTAATTAAACTACATACCCGAAACCTTGCTTGCACCGACAAGGTCTACTGAACTGCATCCCGAGCCACTCCTCGTCTCGAGCTAAACCACTTCCCGAGCCGCTCCTGGTCCCGAGCCGAACCACTTCCCAAACCACACCACGTCCCAAGGCGAGTAACCCCCTTGTCGCTGAGTCAACCATGTACCGAAAAAAGTTTCACTTGAGTGGATCATCCGTCAAGACTACGGATTCGATCCAAGCCCCTTCGCGGCTTTGCTAGAGCCCTTCAGGAGCAAGACAGAAATTTAGGAAGAATGGAAAATATTTATTTTAAGCTTAGATCCGAGCGTGCTCCAAACTTTTGGGAGCCGCTCAGATCTAGAGGTTGGGATGAGTTTAGAGGAGAGGAGCATGCCCCTATTTATATAGGCGGCCGACCCCTCCCCTTTACTCCACTTCCGATGTGGGACTAAATATTTGGAGTTAAATAATTCAAGTTAGTTTGCCTTTCATAAAGGCCAAACTTCCATGAATTTTAACTCCATCACCAATGAGTTTCACATTTGATACAACCTATCAAATCGAAGGGCGCTGAACGGTGAATGCATAGAAAAAAACGGCGAGTCAATCGGAGTCCGTTTGACCCCTCAATTGATCATCCAAAGATAAGCCCAAACTGATTTTTCGTCCAAAAACCAGCCGTCACAAAAATTCTGCACCTAAGGTTCTAAACCCAGGTGTGGGGCTGCACCAGCTGGGCGAGCCCAGGCCTGGGCGTACGCTTGGGCCCAGCCAGGCGCCCAGGCGTCCAGGGCGCCCAGCCCCCCTTTTGAATTTTTTGTTTCAAAGAAAATATTAGGGATGCCCATTAAATTTGGGCCTTCTATTTAAACAACTTTAAATAGACTTATTGGGCTCGTTTTGACTCCGTTTTTTACGCGGTTTGAACCTCCGTTTAGAGCAGACGATCCTGTCCTCCAGGTAACCTTTTCAATGCGTTTATTAAATTAAATATGGCCTTAAATAATTTAAGACACGTTTAATATCATTTTGCATCATATGCAAAATAGTCCTTATCTAAGCTTAAAATATCATTTGCATCAAATGTAATTTTATATCCCTTGTACCAAATGCACATTCTTCCTAATGTTTCTACCTATTACTAGACGAAGGTCGCACTCTGTGTGAGACCCCACAGCCTGACCCTACTACAGGTGGGGCTCGAAGCCCCAGACGACAGTAACCGCGTGCAGCAGGTGTCATCCCTATTTCAGTATCATACTTATGTGGTTAACTCATTGACATGAGTGTTGTCGGGACCACCCTGACTGTGTCCGTGATGAATACCGCAGTTATAGTCTCTTCGTCAAAACTATGTCATTTAACCTCAAGCCTAGGGTACGGTCAAACTTTCAACCCCAATAGCTCGAAACCGGTTAGTCTCCATCGATCTTTAGTCAAATATTGTTGGACATCTTCCAACATACTCTGGCCAGAGTTTTCACTAAAGACCGAACTAACACTACTACACTAACTCCCATTGACCAGGGAGAGACGAATCCTATCTTGGTCATTACTCTCCTCGCATGTTTCAAATGTCATCCAACCAAAGACCTTTCGACAGGCCTTGCCTCGAAGATAGGTCAGAGATCTAAGTGACATTATTCACGTACAGGTTCGTACAATGACCTCAAGTTAAAAGACCAACTCGTCTATCATCACTTAGAGTTATCATTGACAGATTGGTCAATCATAACCATATGATAACTCTTATTGGGTCGTTCAGTAAACTCATTCTCCAATGAGCACATGTGTCTCGTCTCCGAATTCGCCAAGTCGAACGACCATGAGATCATCGTCACCGCTACACGATGAGACAAAGCACGATGGTCTATCTGATGTTTCGATATCCTTTTCTCGAAACATCTACGACCACGAACGTTTCTAGACTTGTGCTACAGATGGTCAAGCACTTCTACATGATCGAGATCCTCATCTTGATACATGTTTGACCTTGCATTAAGTCTCAGGACGTTACCAAAGTTTCTAATGATAACTTCATTATGATTTAACTTAGATAAATTCTTACCATACATCATACTGTAATTTTGAACAAGATATTTGTACAATTACATAGACATAAATTGCCTCGAGGGCATATATCTTCCAACATCTCCCACTTGCACTCAGGCCCATTTATCCCGGTATCTCATACCGCATTTACATATAAGGGTTTTCTATGTTTATCTTAGACCATACATTTGAATCTCATCCAAACAGTTCTCTTGGTCCCTCGGAATCCATAATATTTATTTTCCTGGATCTCATCCAACTCACCGTATCTTAAGACAATAATTTAAAATAATTTACTGGTCATTTTAGACAGTACATATTTATTTCTGATAAAGTGTCAAACTCTTTGACTACTTTGTCAAAACATATGTCCAGCCTTTTGATGCCTCGCATGTATTTTATTCGCTTCCACTGACCTTGAAAACTCTCTGGCCAATTCATATAAGTTCGTTCTTCTAAATCATATTTAAAAAACGGACTATAAATGAATGCTCCAGTTTTCATGGTCATCATAAGCATTTACATCGAGTTCGGTCCGATTAGATCTGTTCAAGTTCTGTTGGCGAGACAGTTTCATCATAATCCGTTTATAGGAGTTAGGATGAAATCCGTTCTCAGCCAACACAAGTTGTGCTTCACTACTTTCTTTCTGCACATATCTTCTAACTTGAAGATTTACTTGCAGCCAATAAGAAATATTTTCTTTGGGCACATAAACTAAAGTCCATACCTTATTATATGTGCACGGACCTTTTTCGATTGCATCAAGTTATTAATCAGAGTCCCTACTCCGAATTACATCCTGGAAGTTGTCTAGGCCATCATCGACTATGATGTCTAACTCGACTCTTTGTTTCACGAGACTCGAGTAATCCTTTAACTTTCTAACGATTGATTTAATGAATATCTTATTGATAAGGTCCTCACAGAACCTTATCAAAATCTAGCCAGTACTGTCTGGGACTTAACCCAGAGGGAGGATTGTAACTCAGAGTCACTTGCCATGCATCACACCATGTCAAACAAAGTGCGATTCATACTCTCTAACACACCAACGTGTTAAGAGACTTGACCTGATAGAAAATCACATTTTCTTTTAATTACGCAAGATTTATACCGCTAAGTATTCGACTCTTCGATCTGATCGAAGCAGTTCAAATACTTCTGCCATTTTGTTCTCTATTTTATCAGACTTGTGTTTCAGCAAGAACACGTGTCGTAATAAAATAAGAACAACTTATCTAGGCTAATATAGACTTGAGTCTGAATACATCCATATGTACAAGACCTTGAGTTCTCCAACTCATTCTCCCACTGTCTCACAGAAGGTGTTGGGCCAACATACCTTTGAGACAAGATTCACAAGTGTCCGTAGACTTCATAATACGAGAGGTCAGCCCCCTCTTTATGTGACTTGTGAAGCTTAGTCTCTTTGGTATGGCCTAATTTATTTTGCGATATAAGTTTTGTTATTATCTTGCGTATTCATGTATTAACATTTAATACATTATCGTTATACAAATTACTCACATAAAACATTGCTTTAGAAGCAAAGTGACGCCATTCATCGAAATGTGTTTGACGTCCTACATGGTCCAAGAAATAACAATTGTTCCTTTTCCAACACGCAGACAATCTATTTCTTTTGTATAACGGTTATCCAGAAACCGTGACATCAAATATGTCACATTTTAGTTCCTCCTACTTATGCCTTTACTAATGATAAATAAAACTGCCTTTCTCAATTGACTTTCCTTAGTGACTTCTTCCTTTTCTAAATCTCATTTAGATATTACGCGTCTCAACAAAATAATTAGTTATGCAAGCACCTAACGTGTCCAAACACTTGAGCTTCACAACCTTAAGTTGACTCAACAAGTTGTTTGACTCAAGGTCTGATTTGGATACATGGTCTTGTACTGCTCAAGCACTCATATTCGATTCATACAATTTGATCGAATTTTCAAACCTTGCAGATCGAAACCGTTTTCCATACAACCGTGAGTTGACTCAACAAATTGTATAGAGAAACATGCTTTTGAACATCAATATGTTCGAGCTGCCCCTTAAAGAGGCGAGTGACATGTAGCATGCATTTATTTGTTGGACCTAGAGCTTAAGGAAATCATTGTCCTTAAGTCTGTAATTAAGAAGGTTATTTTAATGTCAACAAGAACATAGTTTAGTCTATCAATTAGATTTTCAGTTGATATTCCATTAATAAACTATTTTGACCAGTTGCCTTATTCTTTTAGAATATATGTTTTTTATTCCATTGGTAAATATAGAACTACTCTAGTTTAGCATATGTTCAATATTAAATATAGATAGAATGGCTTTTATCTAACTATATCATCCCACTATTTTTGCGATCATTTTAAGCCTTAATAATGAACGATTTAATTAAATTAAATTAATGGGTAAGAGATCCAACTGAGTCTTACAACCTTGAGTGTGCTCAACAAATTGCTTGACACTGCGATTGGTAGATGACTCTTCATCAATCATATCTATATGATTCTCTTATTGGCTTTTATCCCTAGCCACTTATGATCATGAGTGTGCTCATCCAAATTATAATGACTAGCCTAGTCAGACCCTTGTTTTCATGTCTAGCTTAACTTACGCCGGCACTCGGTGTATTTACGACACAACGGTTTGGGTCAAGTCTCATGTATTGAGAAGTTGGTTTCCATAAAGTGTCTATGACATAGCTTGAGTGTGCTCAACAACTATATCAAAGAACCTATAGTTGCCAACCTCTAAAACAAGGAGGGCCACGGCTAATCTTGAAAAATATTATTAACGTACTAGACTTAGGTATAGTTCCGGGTGTCATATAATCATGATTCGCGTCATTACGTTCCAGCGGAACACGGCTAGGGAATTGACTAAGCCAGGATCACTTATCTCTTAGTCTAGCTATGGTGATCCAACAAACTTAGCCAAGCACGTTGACCGGATTATGGTCCATTGAATGAAACTTATCATTTATATAAGCGTGCCATAGACTAAAAAGCTTTTATTCGAACTAGTTAATCATATCAACTAGTGAATCCTAAAATTCAAAATTAATAACTTTTATTAAGTCCTTATCAACTATAAGGAATGATTTTAGGGTGTTATCATAATCGTGTATTAGACATTTAAAACAATTTTAAATCATAGGAGAAGCAATCAAAAAAATATCTTATAATTATTAGACGGCTTTTACTGGCTAACCTACAAGGATTTTCTTGTGTTATCAAGTAAGGGACAAGAATAACATAACCATTAACACTAACACCTTAATTAAATCATATGAAATTAAGTGTCGACAATAATCAATAATTATCACATAATTGTTTTATGTTTCAAACAAACATAACAAGCAAATTTTAAGTATAATTTTAAAACATAAAATTTTATCTAATAAAATTAATTGTTTCATGTTCAAAAATTATCGCATCATTTTAATACATGAATTTTATGTTTTTTAAAATTATCAAATTAAAATTTTAAGCATAATTCAAACATACAAAATTTTATCTAATAAAATTTTACAGCTTTCATGTTCAAAATTATCATATAATTTTGTTGCATGAACATATGTTAAGAATAATCAAATTAAAATTGTTATGCAAAAATATTTTATCTCATAAAATTTAAAGCATAAAACAACTTGTTTGTTCCATTTTTAACATTTATCACATAAAGTTAAAACAGGTCTATTATGTATTTAAAAGCATACATGCATGTATAATAATTGCAGTCCCAAGATCAGATGCAGACCTGGCTCTGATAGCACTGATGGGTTTTGAGGGACCATGAGGGAACATTTATATGCACATCCTACGTCGGACGGATGATAGAGGCAAAAGAAAATCACGCATCGGAAAAACGTTAAACTATTTAACATGCAACCCAAAGGATATCAAGACCCTAGCCAGGATCTCTACTATCTTGAGGTGGATCTGACCACCCCAAGATAAATCTAAGCTACTGCAATATTATAAATACTATGCTTAATTAAACTACATACCCGGAACCTTGCTTGCACTGACAAGGTGTACCAAACCGCATCCCGAGCCGCTCCTCATCTCCAGCTGAACCGCTTCCCAAGCCGCTCCTCGTCCCGAGCCGAACCGCTTTCCGAACTGCCCCGTGTCTCGAGGTAAGCAACCCCCTTGTCGTTGAGCCAACCACGCGCCGAAGAAAGTTTCACTTAAGTGGATCCCCCGTCAAGACTTCAGATCTGATCCGAGCCCCTTCGTGGCTTTGCTAGAGCCCTTCAGGAGCAAGAGAAAAATTTAGGGAGAAGAGAAAATATTTAATTTAAGCTTAGATCCGAGTGTGCTCCAAACTTTTGGGAGCCACTCAGATCTAGAGCTTGGGACGAGTTTAGAGGAGGAAAGCAGGCCCCTATTTATATAGGCGGCTGACCACTCCCCTTTACTCCACTTCCGATGTGGGACTAAATATTTGGAGTTAAATAATTCAAGTTAGTTTGCCTTTCATAAAGGCCAAACTTCTATGAATTTTAACTCCTTACCATTGAGCTTCACATTTGATACAACATATCAAATCGAAGGGCGCTGAACGGTGAATGCGTACAAAAACACGGCGAGTCAATTGGAGTCCGTTTGACCACTGAATTGATCATCCAAAGATGAGCTCAAACTGATTTTTCGTCCAAAAACCAGCGCCACAAAAATTCTGAACCTTAGGGTTCTGAACCCAGGTGTGGGGGGCCCACTGCACCAGCTAGGAGAGCCCAGGCTAGGCTGGGCACCTGGCCCAGGCCTGGGCGCACCCAGGTTGAGCGCCTGGGCCCAGCCAGGCGCCCAGGGGCCCAAGGCCCGCCTGGGCCCAGGCTCCAGGTGCCTGGGCACCCAGGCGCCCAAGCTGCCCCCCCTTTTGAATTGTTTTATTCAAAGAAAAAATTTGGGCTGCCCATTAAATTTGGGCCTTCTATTTAAACAACTTTAAATAGACTTATTGGGCTCGTTTTGACTCCGTTTTTGACGCGGTTTGAACCTGTATTTAGAGTGGGACGATCCTGTCATCTAGGTAACCTTTTCAACGCGTTTATTAAATTAAATATGGACTTAAATAATTTAAGACACATTTAATATCATTTTGCATCATATGCAAAATAGTCCCTATCTAAGCTTAAAATACCATTTGCATCAAATGCAGTTTTCTATCACTTGTATCAAATGCACATTCTCCCTAATGTTTCTACCTATTACTAGACGAAGGTCATACTCTGTGTGAGACCCTACAGCCTGACCCTACTACAGGTGGGGCTCGAAGCCCCAGAAGGTAGTAATCGCAAGCAGCAGGTGCCGTCCCTGTTTCATTATCATACTTATGTGGTTAACTCATTGACATGAGTGTTGTCGGGACCACCCTAACTGTGTCTGTGATGAATACAGCAGTTATAGTATCTTCGTCAAAACTATGTCATTTAACCTCAAGCCTATGGTACGGTCAAACTGTCAACGCCTATAGCTCGAAGCCGGTTAGTCTCCATCGATCTTTAGTCAAATAATGTTGGACATCTTTCGACATACTCTGGCGAGATTTTTCACAAAAGAACGAACTAACACTACGACACTAACTCCCATTGACCAAGGAGAGACGAATCGTATCTTGGTCATTACTCTCATCGCACGTTTCAAATGTCACCCAACCAAAGACCTTTCGACAGGCCTTGCCTAGAAGCTAGGTCAGAGATCTAAGTGACATCGTTCACGTACAGGTTCGTACAATGACCTCAAGTTAAAAGACCAACTCGTCTATCATCACTAAGAGTTATCATTGACAAATTAGTCAATCATAACAATATGATAACTCTTGTTGGGTCGTTCAGTGAACTCATTCTCCAATGAGCACCTGTATCTCGTCTCTGACTTTGCCAAATCGAACGACCATGAGATCATCGTCACCGCTACACGGTGAAGACAAAGACACAATGGTCTATCTGATGTTTTGATATCCTTTTCTCGAAACATCTATGACCACGAACGTTTCTAGACTTATGCTACAGACGGTTAAGCACTTCTACATGATCGAGGTCCTCATCTCGATACATGTTTGACCTTGCATTAAGTCTCAGGACTTTACCTAAGTTTCTAATGATAACTTCATTATGATTTAACTTAGATAAATTCTTACCATACATCTTACTGTAATTTTAAACAAGATATTTATACAATTACACAGAGATAAATTGCCTCGAGGGCGTACATCTCCCAACAGCATTTGTCTCCCTGTGGATTCGCCATTTTTCTATATTACAAAGTATTGACACCGTGCACTTGCGGTAAGTTTTCGGAGTTACAATCCAGACCGATCATAATGCAATTTAATTTTCCCATTTTTTTCTATCTGCAAATTTCATGCCATTATATTTTGGTCGAACAAATCACTCTATTAGTCGACCAATATACGTTCAAATTCCCATTTTTGGCTGATTTGACAGGGGGAGAAAATCCTAATAGTAATTAAAATGTATATATATTGTCATGTTTAAAAGGACAGTCATTTACTTATTGCATTCAAAAAAATGACATTCAAAAAAGATGCTCTCATATTCACTATCCTTATTTAAGATATGATATACATTATGATGCTCTCATCCTTTACTATTGCATTTAAAAATATGTGTTCACTGGCATATGAAACAAATATTTAGGGGGTGCTTCTTTTCTTTTCTTGTCATAAACATTTTTAAGATATTATTAAATGTTTGTAAAATCATCAAAAAGGGGGAGAATGTTCGAAACTCACAACTCCTCATAAGGTTTTGATGATATGATACAAAAATTTATATGTGTATACTAACTTTATATATGCAGATTCTATAGACCCAGTCAGATCAGATAATCATCAGACTACACTTTGCAAGAAGCAGCAAGTTCAAGTTGAAGTTTATCAACAAATTTTTATAACTTGTGATACATGATGTAATCTTTATTTTCTTTCTTGCAAATACTTAGTATATGAAAGCCTTGATGATGATCTATCTTAGTTGTTTAGGGCCCGTCCTCAAAAATTGAGTCAAAGACCAAATTGGTCGACCAATACCCCCTTCTAGTCGACCAATCACAAATTCCAGAAATTTAGAAAATTCCAAATTTTTTCAAGAACTATTCTTAAATGATTAGGATCATTTTCTGAGAATTTTCCAAAATTTGATATTTCAAATTTTTGTTCGACCAACCAGGTTGATTAGTAGACGAGTTAGTTTTCAAAATAATTATAATATTCTGATTTTTGATTAAATAATCAGTTTTTATAACTGATTATATCTGTTTCTCTAACCACCCAAAACGGCCATATTTTGCCCATTTATGTCAGTTTATGGCAGTTTGGCTGTCAGTTTTCTGTCTTTTCCCGAAACAGTACTTCAACAGTCAAAACCTAAAATTGGCAAAAATATTGGTCGACCAATTTGACAAAAGCAATTCAGAATTTTTTGAAAATTTAGGTAGTTGTCCATCGTTCAAAAACTACCCTTTTCGCCTATAAATAGACCCCAAGACTTCTCCTAAACAAACGAATTAATTCTCTCTCCTATGCTTAAGTGTTCTTTCTCTCACTAGAAAGAGAGTTGTTTTCAGATTTCTTTGGTGAACCTCAGCAGAAATTCTTCCTCAATTAGAAGTCCATTCTCCAAGTGCGTTTTACCATCAATTCTCATCCAGAACCTTGGAGAATCCATCACTAACCTTGCGTCATAATTCCTACAATATAAAGGCTATATGTGATATTGTTTCAAACTCTTTCTTTACTTTATTTGGTGAATCTCTTGTTGAAAAGATTGTACAATGTTGCAACAAGGGGAGTGTTGGCATCTTTGTATGTTGATTGCTTGCAGGGAGCAAGTGTTATAGTGGATTGAAATCTCTACAAGGTAGAGGACTGGACATAATATCACAATGATCCGAACCAGGATAAATTTTGCGTTTGAAATTTTCTAGTCTGTGCTATTTACTTTTGCATTTTTAATTGCAATTTTTAGTTACTTCAAATTCGCAATTTCGTCATGATATACACTATTTGCCCGCCCCCCAGTGCATTTGGTGTGCCAGGAGATCCAACATTGTCGTCCGACGCATCATCTAAAGGCTCCTCTGCATCGCTCTCTCCCCAAGTAGCCAACATTCCTCTCTTGTGCATTCTTTTGCTTCCATCAATTTCCTTCTCATTCCCTTTGTTTTTAAGAAGAGGGCAATCAGCTTTTATGTGCACTTTCTTTTTACAGCTGAAGCATTGTGGATCAGAACTCTCTTCATTGTTTCCTTCATTTATCCTAATTCCCCAAACATTTACCATTTCTTCTTACTGTTCCTCAGAAAATTGGTGAATCTCTTGGCGATGAGAACCATGTTCTCATCGCCTGAATCATTCTTCTCCTCGTTATGAAACCCAGATGCCTTGAAAGCTAGTTTTTTCTTAGTTTTATCCACTTTTGGAGGCTTTTCTTCTTTCTTTGACGCATCTCCATTGATCATCTTCATTTGAACTACATAAGCCATCAACTTTCTCATGAGTTGCTCGAAGTGATGTTTGCAAAATCAAGTGCCTCCTCAATTGCAGTCTGCTTTTGAGTCCAATCTCCAGACAAAGAGAATAGAATTTTTCCAACCAAGTCTTCATCTAGGATGTCATTTTCTAACACCTTTAGTGAGTTTACAATATCTGCAAAACGAGAAAACATGGCATCAATAGTTACAATTGGAATTATAGCAAAATTTTCATATTTTTGCAACAACATACGAATGCGATTTTTCTTGACTTCAGATGTTCCCTCATGAGTGACTTCGAACCTAGTCCAATTGTTCTTAGCAGCAGAACAAGAACTGATACTGTTATTTTTGGTTTTATAAATATTACAATACAAGATGTGTATGGCCTTAGCATTGAGATTCTCTAACTGATCATTCTCCTTCTACTACTCAGGTGTTGGGTTTTCAACTAAGGTGAAGCCCTCACTAATTATCCTCCATAAAGCTATATCAATTCCCTTAATGTGGATAGACATGCGTTGTTTCTAGGAGCTATAGTCGGTTCCATCTAACAAGAGTGATCTCAAATATGATTGTCCTTCTTTTTGATTATGTGGATCATGTGGATATGTGTATGGAATTTGTGTCATCGGATCGAAATTTCACTAGACTTCGAGTCCAAAGAAATCATGCTCTAATACCAATTGAAAAATACCCTAGAGGGGGGTTGTAATGACCCCAACATTAATGTACACGTAATGGTACGTATTTTGGGCATAGATGCATACGTTTAATTTTTGGGAATGCTTCCATATTTTTTTCTTTAATTTTTGTGGTGAATGAATTATTTCTAAATGATTTTAACTCATCATTTGGAATTATTAAATGAAGTATACATGAATGAATACATGTATAATGGATGGTATCAAGTATTAAGACATGTATTCTTATTTATTAATTTGTCGTGTCATTCCACCTCAGTTTGCTAGGTGTCATTTGGAGATTTAAGCTTACCTAACCCACCCTTATGTGTCATTACCATGTTAAACTTCACCTAACTCCAAGCTAGGTGTCTTTTGATGAGGATCTTAAGGAGTGAGGTGGAAGATGGAGGAATTTTCAAAGAAAAAAAAGGAAAGAAAAAGGGAAAAACAAAACCAAAAAGAAAAAATCAAAAATCAAAATTTCCTCTCATTCACTCACCTATCTATCCCCCCTTCCAAAACAGGCCGAAATTTCTCATCCCCTTTCTCCTCCTTTGCACCACCATTCACACCACCAATCTCCTTCCTTAGCACCTCCCCTTCCACCACCAAGTAACCTCCATCAAAAATTTACCTCAAACTCACCATTTACATACAAAACAAGCCCCCATTTTCACCCAAAAAAAACTTCATCTCCCACTAACTTTCAGAGCTTAGAGAAGGAGCTTTGGAGGAGTAGAGTAAGTTTAAGGAGAGCTCAAGTTCTTCAAGGAGAAGAAGGGCCAAGGAATTTTGAGAAGAACTTGAACAAGGTAGGAATTTTTAACATCCTATTAAGATTCATTTTTAGAATTAAATAGGATTTTCTAATAATCTAGTTAGTGTTAGAATTTGATTTGATGTAAGAAAATTAGTAAAAGAATTATTTGCTTAATCTCTTGCTAGAAAAGAAAAATGAAAGCGCATGACATGAGTTTTGTGTAGGGTAGTATGAAAGTTCTTGTTGTAAATTTAATTGGTCATTTTGTCTCATTCCATGTTAATTAGGACATGTCAAAATAATGAGTAGTTAATTGAATGGTATACTAAATTTTGCTAGTATGAGGATATGCTATTGTTTTGCTAATGAGTCCATGTTCATATCACTAGGATATATTTGTAATCTTACATAAACACAGTGAAGAGTTTCCTTGATCCAAAAACTACTGCAAAGATTCATTTATGCTCATTTATAAAATTTTATTATGACATGTATTAATTTGTCTCAGCCTGAGAAACCGCATAATTTATGCTCATCATAACCTTAGGTCCTAAGCAACAAGTATCAGAGCAAACTGCTTGAAGTGATCGATGCGAGGTTAGTGTTCTTTAGTAACTACTCATCTAATTTCATTGCTGTAATACCAAGGTGTAACAACTCATCTATTGATACTCTTGTATATGTTTTGTTATATTTCAAAAAGGAAAGCAACATATTGGTGTACTTTTGTTCTGGTTCATTGTCCTCCATTGTCGCTCCCAGTAATTATTCCCTTTATTAGGTACTTACGATATTTTTGGACAATTTTCTTATAAATCTAAGTTCAATTTGTATAAGAATATTGGGGTGCCATATCAAGCATATCTTTTGGAACTTAACTAAATTATTGGCTGTCTCCTCCTTCAAAATTTGCTCCATTTTTTTATTTTATAAACTAGAATCTTAACTGCAGTATTTTGTAGTGGAGTTGATCCTGGTTAGATTCTGATGTCTAAGATTTAGTCAAATATTTTAGAACTTAAGTGACAAATGCTTGATTCTATATGATACCCACCGAGTATAAAGCTGTGCTAAGAGAAGGCTTCAACAATGCACCTTTCAGGTATTGAATGAGTAAGCATGGAAGAGGTGAAAGGGGGAAAAAATGCTAATGAACTCGTTATTTTAGGAATATGCATGACAGTTGGTGAACATAATAGAAGTATGTTTTGGATTTTCACATGAGATTATACTGACAAAGTGATATTACTGTTCTGTGCAAAATAGGAAAGATTTGACGATTTGAGTAAGTTGCAAAGAACTGGGAAAAAAACTAAGGAACAGAGGAAGATGATCATTCAGTCTGGACCGACTAATGATGCATACATTGTATTTTCCAGTATAACTAATGCTGACATCTCTCCCACTCTTCTCAGTCTTCTGGATCAATTTGTTAGACATCACAGTCTCTGGTGGTTGCTATCCTACACGAAATCAAAAAGGTAAGAAGTGTCGCGATGTGTGTTGCCTCTGGTGTTGTCCATATAGGAATATCTCACCAGCACCACTTGGCTCTTAATTGTATCCCATTATATTAGCTGATCTTATTGCATACAACTTAATTGACATGCATTCAAAGTAAGAGCCATGTTGCTATGTTATGCTGTTATTACCTTTCTTTTCGCTGCCTCTGACTTCATATGTTGCATAAATTTGGTATTACATTAGTTTTTTGATCAAAGTTATCTTCTTGTAAATTTCAGCTTTTATATTCTTCTTACATTGATTCTTTTTTGCATTAAATATTTCCTCTGGTAGTAATGAGACTTCTTTTAAGATATTGGACATATGTTTGTTGGAACCATAACAACGAGACTGATATTAACTTTCTGAAACTTGCAAATTTTTATCTAAAATCCTTCAGTTTTATGGAATGAAGATGAGATAACCGTACAAATTTTATGACATTCAGGACATTATAGAAAACCTGTTTCCTTTATAAAAAAATTCACAGCAGCATCATAGCTTCAGGTCGGAAAGAGGTCAGACAATATAAAACCTGATTATAATGCTTAAAATTCCATTCTAGCCCAAAATGCTATTTTGTTAGGCCAGATCGGGATATTCCTAGCTATTTCTGCATAAAATCTTATGATACCTGATTATGATCTCAGTATGAAGGGAGAGATGGAAACATGACAATGATGTTGATATAATTGATGGCAGATGATTAACTGATGAAAACACTAATAATTAGATGAGTTGTTATTAAAGAGAGAAGAATACCAAGGTGTAGTTGAGAACGATTGAATACCAAGGTGTAGCCTGAGAAATGTTGTTTTGGTAAGAAAATTTACCCATTGCTGTAATATTACAAAGTTATCTGAAAAATTTCATTTGTTAATATAATTCTATGTAGTTGAGCAAAGATTGGGTTCAAGTTTCCTTTAAGAAATATGTAACCTGGTCTATAACAGAAAAGAATCTTAGTAGGGATTCGTCTGATAATGAAGCAAATGATATTGAAGACTCCTAACATTAGTGAAAATTGACCTAGCAGCTAAGAATCTTAAATTGCAACAGCAAATGATGACATATTTTAGATATAATTCTTATTTTTTAACTTAAAAAGGGAAGGATGGGGAGACTAAAAGGTGCTTTTTGGAAGAAAAGTGGTAAAATAGAATAAATTTCAGGGTGGGAGAACGAATAAATTTGATTTGATGCTAGCATGTTAATGCAGGTAAAATGGAGGAACTTGCTTTACCTATCAATGTACTTGGTTATATATCTCCATTATTTGGTAGTATGAACTTCTTATATTTATATTTTCTCTTGACATCATGTCCAGCAAGTGATATTTATACTACATGATGTGTGTATGTATGAAATCTGATTCTAAATATTGAACAACCATCATGCACGAAGCTTCTACTTTTTTCTGCTACTCCAAATGGAAAATGGCCGTTGCACACGTTTTCACATGAATAGCATTCGTATGACCATTTGGGATCCATCCATTCCTTCCCGAGTGCTAAGTTACAGCGACCATAGATGATCTATCGCATGTGTCTTACAATAGGCTTCATTTCTGTGGTATTTTATTTATATAGTGCACAATATCTTATTAGAAATATGCCTAGAATCCAAATATAATCCTATTCATCAACCTTTATTCAGGTTGCTTGGAATGTCAGCAGCATGAGCCTTTTCAGATATTTCATATGCCAGTGAGGCGGTAGTTATAATGCTTAGCCTTTGATGATGACACAGCTATGTGCATGGTGGGCTTTGAGAAGGCTTCTATCGCTTTTGTTACAAATTTTACACGCTGATCTTTGGTTTTATCATTTGTTATATGAATCTGATACGACTATTGTTGACAAGCCTGCTAGAAAGATTGGGCCCCATCGGATGAGGCCCACGAGAAAACGCGGCCCAATCAACGAAGCCCCCGGGGACTCTCAAACTCGAACCACCCCCGGACCGGCCCACGATCTATGGGGGAAACCACTCCCCCGAAGAGAGGGGGGCATTAAATGCCCGTCAGAGAGCTCCAGAATGGGCTGGCCCGCGACACTGGCAGGCACCATGACGGGCGTAGTGGCGGATGGCGAACGGCGCGACGGCGCGACTGAGGACAAGCAGCTCCTCATGACACCGGCAGGCGCCATCATGGGGAATGGCGTAGCGACATGGGCAAGAGGCAATCGTGGCGGATCTGCCTATAAAAGAACCAGAGGGACAACGGAGCGAGGAATCGAACCCCAGGTATTCTAACCGAAGGTATACCATCAACGACCTTGGCCTTTCGCCATTCTTTTTCCCTCCCCCCGCTCGTGCCGTGGGTCAGCGTATCGATTTCCTCTCGAGTCGCGCCTACCCCGCCGAGTATCCATCAGACCCAAATCTGACTTAGGCATCGGAGGGGATACGGCCGGAACCAAGGTCCGGCCACCCTGACGAGTTTCTCGTCTATTCAGGGAGAAGAAGACCGAGGCGCCGAGGCTACCCCTCGACGCTCGTCCGACCGAGGCCGAGCCCATAGAAGCCGAGCCGAGGCTTACCCTCCGCTCTGCTTCAACCAAGAGTCGACATCCTGTCTGGACCCAGCGCTCGACCCCGACGCCAACTCCAACCCGCACCAAGTGTACGTGTGCTCGGCACTCCCAAAGGGCCAACATCGAACCCTTGACCACGTTGACCAATCAACCCCCGATCAACAATCCTGCGGTGATAAAACACCCGTTAACATCTGGCGCCGTCTGTAGGAACCGAAGCAAGCCCACGTCAACCCACCAGAATGGAAACCATTTGCAAAGGAGCGGGACGCCTGCCCCCCATCCAGGAGGAGGGAAATTACATTCCCTCCGAAAATCAGCTCAGCCACACTACCGAGGGGACAGGTGAGTCCCGATTGGTCACCCAAGAGCAGCACCGCACCTTCGCCCAGGAGACTAACGCCAACATCCAGACGTTGGCCGCCACGATTCAGCAACTCGTCGGCGACGTGCCTGTCCAGGGAGACGAGCTGAGCGAGGCCCACCGCTGGAGAGGAGGCCACCAATCCGTGCGGTCCGTCGTGGTCACCGACCACAGGAACGGAAGGCCCAACCTGGAACGGCGATTCACTATGCCAGGCTTCGACCCGGCACGGTCTCCCACCCCCACCTCGTATCGCGAGGAAGGCAAGAGGGGCTTCGAGCAATCTGAGGGGAGGTTGATGACCGCCTCGACCAGACGATCATACTCATCCAGGCACCGGCGGGACGATCACCGAGACTTTGTGGATCGGTCCCGTCGGAGCGGAAGTCCCCCCCGGGCAAGGCAGGATAGGCGGGAACGCCGGGGCAGGAAAAGGGACACGCCCAGAAGGAGCCCCGCCCCCGGCTTTCGGGGGAAACTAGGGGCGGCCAAGCCTGAACCCGTCCTGCCGCATGACGAGCGCGAGATAAACGAAGGAAGACGGCCGGGGGCGGTAACGGTGAACGATGCCCCCTGACCCGAAGGATAACTGAGGCACGAGTGCCCTCGAGTTTCAAGGTACCGACGCTGGAGAAGTACGATGGCACGGGCGATCCCGCCAACCACGTAATGGACTATGAGGGTGTCATGGCATTTCAGGGGGCGGACGACACCCTGCTATGTAGAGGTTTTTATTCCACCCTCCGGAAGGCGGCGAGGACCTGGTACCATGGCCTGCCTAATCAATCCATCGATAGCTTCGAGGAGCTCACCCAGCTGTTCTGTAGATAGTTCGTGGCCGGACGGCGGGTAAGGCCGGATTCGAAACTTTTGTTTAATGTGGTGCAGGGTCCCGGGGAATCCCTGAGGCACTTCATGCGCCACTTCAACATAGAGCAACTCAATGTAGAGAGCTGCCCCGAGCTGGTAGTAAGACGGCCCTGAAGAAGGGGTTACGGCATCGGGGCCTGAAGAAATCGCTGCACAACGACCCCCCAAAGGACCTTGCCGGGGTCATGGCGCGAGCTGAGCGCTTCATGCTGACGGAAGAGGCCCTAGTCGTCGATGAAGGAAGGGCCAAGCGAGGATCCCGGCACGACGAGAGTAAGCACCGCGGCTCGGAAGAGAGACGACAGGAGAAAAAGGCTCGGGGTAAGCAGCGGAGAGAGGACCCGCGGCACGCCCAGCTGAACGCTGCCCCGGATGTGGTCCTCGCGTAGGCACAGAAGGAGGGGCGCATGAACTGACCTCCTCTAAAGATGAAAAGGGGTGGGAGAGACGAAGAAAAATACTGCAAATATCACAAGGACAACGGCCACGACACCGACGACTGCTGGCATTTGAAGAAAGATATAGAGAAGCTAGTGAGTCGGGGCCACTTAAAGAACTTCACCAACGACCCCGCCCCAGGCGAGGGGACGTCCAGGTAGCTGGACAAAGGGAATAAGGTGAACGTGGTCCAGGCGCCCCTGCGCATCATCGAGTGAGCGGACGGGACCGACGGCCGCGACCTCGCCGGACGGGGGGCAGTCTCGCCCAGGACTCCTAGTGTCTTTTGTTTGTTTTCTTCCAAATGTACTGCGCTGTGGGATGAAGAAGAATAAGGTGCCTTGTTGATACAAACGCGGTCTCCTTTTCCACTTTTTGATGAATGGCACGATTGGGAACTCGATCTCCTCTCCCAGAGGGACTGCTTCAACTCGGCAGACCAGAGGCCCCAGACCGAGACAATCGGCCATAAGGCTGGGGGCAACTCCCCCATCGGGTCAATCTAAAGGCCCGCTCGTAAGGCTGGGGGCAACTCCCCCAGCAGACGGGGACATCGGTCGGTCGTAAGCCGAGGGATAGCCTCCCTCGCCGATCGAACGACCCGCCCGCTCGTAAGGCTGGGGGCAACTCCCCCAGCAGACGGGGACATCGGTCGGTCGTAAGCTGAGGGATAGCTTCCCTCACCGACCGAATGACCCGCTGGCTCGTAAGGCTGGGGGCAACTCCCCCAGCAGACGGGGACATCGGTCGGTCGTAAGCCGAGGGATAGCCTCCCTCGCCGACCGAACGACCCGCCCGCTCGTGAGGCTGGGGGCAACTCCCCCAGCAGACGGGGACATCGGTCGGTCGTAAGCCGAGGGATAGCCTCCCTCGCCGACCGAACGACCCGCCTGCTCGTAAGGCTGGGGGCAACTCCACCAGCAGACTGGGACATCGGTCGGTCGTAAGCCGAGGGATAGCTTCCCTCACCGACCGAACGACCCGCCCGCTTGTAAGGCTGGGGGCAACTCCCCCAGCAGACGGGGACATTGGTCGGTCGTAAGCCGAGGGATAGCTTCCCTCGCCGACCGAACGACCCGATCGCTCGTAAGGCTGGGGGCAACTCCCCCAGCAGACGGGGACATCGGTCGGTCGTAAGCCGAGGGATAGCCTCCCTCGCCGACCGAACGACCCGCCTGCTCGTAAGGCTGGGGGCAACTCCCCAGCAGACGGGGACATCGGTCGGTCATAAGCCGAGGGATAGCCTCCCTCGCCGACCGAATGACCCGCCCGCTCGTAAGGCTGGGGGCAACTCCCCCAGTAGACTGGGACATCGGTCGGTCGTAAGCCGAGAGATAGCCTCCCTCGCCGACCGAACGATCCGTCCACTCGTAAGGCTGGGGCAACTCCCCCAACAGACGGGGACATCAGTCAGTCGTAAGCCGAGGAATAGCTTCCCTCACCAACCGAACGACCCGCCCGCTCGTAAGGCTGGGGGCAACTCCCCCAGCAGACGGGGACATCGGTCGGTCGAAAGCCAAGGGATAACTTCCCTCGCTGACCGAACGACCTGTCCGCTCGTAAGGCCGGGGGCAACTCCCCCGGCAGGAGGTGACGTCGGTGGTTACAAGCCAGGGGGCAGACACCTCATCGACTTAAGAACCCACGCGCTTGGAAGGCTAGAGGCGACTCCCCCAGATGAGGGACACGGCGGATCTTAAGCCAAGGGACAGCCCCCTTTGCTGAAAACGACCGACCCTACTGACCGCGAGACGGGGAACAGCCCAGCCTCCTGCGGGGCGACTATTTAAGCAAACCAAGCATTATGGCTAAAAGAAAGACTATGGTGAAAATACAGTAAGAAGCCAAAAAGGCTAAGGGTCCCCACGGGGCGGAAGACCCCCAGCAGCGGAACTATATAAATCAAGTTGTTCAAAATTACAGGCCCAAAAAAGGAAGAAAACGGGGGATCGGGATACAAGGGCCTAAGGCCCTGGGGCACGGGAGGAAGCATCCTCGGGCACCTCGCCCTGTTCGGAGCGTGGGGGATCAACGGGCGGAAGTGGCTGTCGGGCGTGCTTCACGAACCGGAAGGAATCCCGGATGACGTCAACGATCTGAGGGGCGAGGAGGTCCTCGTAGGAACTGAATGCCTCCTTAAGGACCACCGTGATCCTTTCCCCCATGACCCCGCCGGCACCCCGCTCCACCTCATCGACGAACCGGGTCTTCTGGCGAAGGTCCGCCAGCTCACTCCGGAGATCGCTCTTCTCCTGGCGGAACGCCTCCTCTGCCTCTTGGGCTGATCTCTGAGCATCGTCCAGCTTGCCCTGGAGATCCATCACCAGACCGGCGAGCTCGTCCACCCGGCATCGCAAGTGGCGAGCTTCCATGTGCGCTTCTCGGAGGGCCACCTAGGTGTCCCGGCCCTTGCTCGCTCTCGGACCAAGGTCTCTTCCAACTCCCTCGCCCGGGCCACACGACATTGCACCTCGACGGCCATCGTGGTGGCCTACGCAGAGAAAGAAGTTAGGCAAGGAACAATCGAGAGACCGAGTCAAAAACAGTAGGGCAGCCGAACCTGTTGTAGCTGCCAGACCAGGGTGTCCGACAGCGTGTCGGCGGGAGCTCTTTCCAGCAGAGCTCGATCCCTCGGGAGGACCGAGCCGTGCGCCAGCTGGTTAGCCACGGTCCGATCGACGAACACTGAGTCCGCGGGGCAAACTCGGGGACCGCCAGGGCATTCGCCAGCATACTGTCGGCCCCCACCAGGGAGGGTTCGGCCGAGATAGTGGCAGTGGTCACCAAGGTTAGCGGGAGGGCCTCACCAGAGGTCGGTGGCACTCCGGGGACCACCGGGGCGCGGGCCTCCCCACCCTCCTTTCGCTTCTTCCTCTCGCTGGGACCAGTGGAGGTGGGAGGGGAGCGCTTACACCCCGCATCGCGACCCCCCGAGGGTGCCCGGGGGAGGGGATTGGCACCTGTCCCTCTCCCCTCTCCTGGGGCAGGGCGGGGAAGCTCGGCCCTCGGAGCCTCGCCTTCGGGAAAATTCTCCACAACCGGGGGGAGGGTGATCGCCACAGCCGCAGGCTCCACTCTACCCACGGTCGACTCGGCCTGACGCACCTCTTCGTCAACGGTGCGGCGAGGCGCTTGGCCCGAGGGATTCCCTCGGTTCCGGCTCGAACCCCTCCAGATGAGTTCATCGACGTTGCGGGTGAATTCGCACCTGGCCATATCTGTAGAAGAGGAAGAAATCAGGGTAAGCAAAAGGAGAAACAGAAAGAAGGGGTGGGCCTACCGGGGGACCATAAAACGGTCTTGAGAAGCAGGTCATCCAGCAGGGGCCAGACCGACTTCTCCTCTAAAGTGAGAGACGACAGCAGCCGAGCCGCTGCCTGGTCGGCCTCGAAGAGGGCCAATGACAAGTCGTGCTGACATAGCCCTCCCCAGACCATCAATATCTCGGCGTCCTCAGGAAAGACGACGAAGACGTAATTTGAGCTCCAGTCCCCCACCCAATGGGGCAGACCAAGCAGGCATTCCCTCCCCGCACGAGCCCGGAGGTGCTGCCACGACCTTTGGCCGACTGTCTGGACCCGATAGTAATGGAAGAGAAGTGGAAGGGACGGCTCAATGCCATGGGCACGGCAGAGCATGATAAATCTAGTCAGCACCGCCACGGAGTACGGGGTCAGCTGGCATAAGGATACCGTCAGGCGCTCCATGAATTGGATGATGAAAGGATGAAGGGGAAAACGAAGGCCCAGGCGAAAGCTTTTGACATATACGCCGATTTCATTACCCTGAGGAAAGCAAATCCGCTCGTCAAAAAAAGGGACCCGGACATCATACGGATGACACAAATACATTTCCCGAATTTCCGCGACCACCGGGAAAGTCACCTTAGACGGTGAACTTAGGACTACTGGGGGAACATCATATCTCTCAATGGCCCGAGCCACGTCGTCACCGACAGGGTCCATGTAGAGTTTTCTTTTCCCCTTATCCCGAACCGAATTAGCCCCCGAAGGGGCTCCGGGCCCCGAAGACCGGACATCACCAGACCCGGGCACCGGAGGACCCCTAGGCCCTGACGCCGACCTGCCAATTCTAAGTGTGGCCATGAGACCAAAAGAAAAGAAGGGGTTTACCTTGAAAAGGAGTCGCAGGGAGAAGAGTGACGGAAGGAGGAAGCCTGAGAAGACGAAATCAGAAGAGCGTGAAGGGATTGAAGTCTGGGAGACCGGCACCTTATATACGGGACAATCCCGAAATACAAACCGTCTGGAGTGAGACACGTGGCAGCATCCAAGGGTCGACGGCGTTTCGAAACCCGTGCTAAGAGAAGATCAAACCGACCGCGTCATGATGACCCCCATTTAATGGGCTGGCCTCGACTGACGCACTGACAAATCCCCAACAGTCACATCGCACGAACCGGGCCGGATAAACCCGAACGGCTCGGACGATGGGGGCAATTGATACGACTATTGTTGACAAGCCTGCTAGCAAGATTGGGCCCCGCCGGATGAGGCCCACGAGGAAACGCGGCCCAATCAACGAAGCCCCCGGGGACTCTCAAACTCGAACCACCCCCGGACCGGCCCACGATCTATAGGGCAAACCACTCCCCTGAAGAGGGGGGGCATTAAATGCCCGTCAGGGAGCTCCGGAATGGGCTGGCCCGCGACACTGGCAGGCACCATGACGGGCATAGTGGCGGACGTCGAACGGCGTGACGGCGCGACTGAGGACAAGCAGCTCCCCCATGATGCCGGCAGGCACCATCATAGGGAATGGCGTAGCGACATGGGCAAGAGTCAATCGCGGCGGATCCGCCTATAAAAGGACCAGATGGACAACGGAGCGAGGGATCGAACCCCAGGTATTCTAACCGAAGGTATACCATCAACGACCTTGGCCTTTCGCCATTCTTTTTCCCTCCCCCTGCTCGTGCCGTGGGTCAGCATATCGATCTCCTCTCTAGTCGCGCCTACCCCGTCGAGTATCCATCAGACCCAAATCTGACTTAGGCAACGGAGGGGATACAGCCGGAACCAAGGTCCGACCACCCTGATGAGTTTCTCGTCTATTCAGGGAGAAGAAGACCGAGGCGTCGAGGCTACCCCTCGACGCTCGTCCGACCGAGGCCGAGCCCATAGAAGCCAAGCCGAGGCTTCCCCTCCGCTCTGCTTCAACCAAGAGCCAATGTCCTGTCTGGACCCAGCGCTCGACCCCGACGCCAACTCCAACCCGCACCAAGTGTATGTGTGCTCGGCACTCCCAAGGGATCAACATCGACCCCTTGACCATGTTGACCACTCAACCCCCGGTCAATGATCCCGCGGTGAGAAAACACCTGAAACAGAATCAAATATCTTATGGGTGCAAGCATCGTTGCAGTATATGAATATTGGAAATATATATTCATATTCGGGTAGATGAATGCTGGAAGTATATATTCATATACTTGACTCAGGCTATATGTATGTAAATGATATATATGGTTTTGTCCTTGGAGCTAGTTCTGCTGGTTGATTCATTATGATTTAAGGTTTTTGTTCCTATTGCTTATGAAGAAAATCCAATAGTGCAAATAGAAGTTAGCCTCTTACATGTCAGGTTTTCTCTTTGCATGTTGTATTGGTGCTGTCTGCCCATGCTACCTCTTTGGCAAAAATGCAGAATTCTTAGGTTCAGGAACCCCGACAGGATCTTGCATGACACATTGTATTTTGTGGGGTCGTCTAAATTGTCTCTGTTGTATGTTGTTCACTGGTGGCATCCTTTCACTGATACCAGGGTCTACGGTTGCTTGTTATGCGTGTGGATATCAGAGGGCACTCCGGGCAAAATATAGCATACAGGAAAACCACCTTTCTCTTTTCCTTATTTTTTTTAAAGACTATGAATTGAAGTTTTGTAAGCTCTTTCTTATTATATTTCAATTAAAGATGGCTAACCTAACATATTGTTGATGGCTCTAGAATTAATTTTTTATCTGCATAATCAGCTAGTTGGAATTGTTGCTATATTATGCATAGGCAGAAAAGTAAGTAGAGCCAGCATTATTTATTCTAATTGGATGGGAAAATGAATCAATGTTGTGTTCTGTAAACTCATTTGGAGATTTTGAATTGTATTGATTTTTAGGATATGATACTTTGAATGCAACTACAAATTTTATTTCAGAGTGGAATTTTTTCTGAATAGGTTGGATAAATTTTTGTGTGTGGAAGGAATGTTACAACTAAGTCTTTAACATATCACATGAGTTAATATTGAAGACACGGGGTCAGACCCATCGGAACCAAGTTTGCATGCTATCTTTGGGACTCCGGGCCCTCGAACTTGATTAATGGGTCCGGTAACATGACTCGATCTCATTCATTCATCCTTTCTCCACCAGTTGATAAGGGGAGAGAAAATCGAGCTTCTGGTGGACAAGACTGAGAGCTTGCAGTTTGAGGTACATATGCTATACTTGTTCATTGGCAGGGGAAGAATGAAATGACTTCTTGCCTCACTGTTGTTCTATTTGCCATTGGATATGTAATGCCCATGCAGTTTATATGCAATCCAGATTCTTTGTATGCTGGTCAAGAGCAAGTTAAATATTGTTGTTTGGGTGCAAGGTGATTTGAAAGATTCTGATATATTTTGTTAATTGATATTTGTTAGCTGACTGATAACACCTAACGTTTGAATAATGGTATGAATTGTGTTGAGTATTGGTGTTTCATACCAATCTTATTTTGATTATGATCACAACATTATGTTGTTGCTAATGAATCCCATGTGTTAGTCTCTTAGTTTATTTCAAGGATATCTTTCTTGGAGACTAATCACTTGGTGTAAGGATGGACATCAGGTGAAGAAGGGCCAAAGTTTGGACTCAAGGAGTGCCAAAGTTTGGATATGGTGGAGAGAAATCAAGGCATCAAGATTGAAGACTTAGACTCTTAAGAAAGCATTGTAATCCATGTAATTTACTTTATTGCTTTCTCTCTCTTTTGAGTTTAGGGTTGATGTAATGCCTTGCTAGATGGTTTGCTCATTCATGCTCATGCATTTAACCATCTTAGTGAACCTTAGGATTATCATAGAATCCAACCCAATAGGTTCACTCTGTCCAAAGACTCATTTGGAGTCTCTGGCTTTCGGTCAGTCGCCTGCTGAGGGAAACACAGCCGACTGGGTGATTTCCAGTCGCCTGTAGTTCCTTCTACAGTCGCCTGATATGCACAGCTCAAGTCAACATTTCAATTGACTCAAACTTGAGCTTTACGCACAGTTGCATGTCGATCAGTTTTTAGTCACCTGTATATTTACAGTCGCCTGGGATTTGGCCAACAGTCACCTGTCTAGCGTAAGTGTAATCTCTGCATCTCTCTGTCTTCTCTCCATACTTTACAGTAGTCGACTGATGAAGAATGTACAGTCGCCTGACTATTTGACAGTCAACTGTAGTATTAACATCAGTCGCCTGTGCGAAGAATTGGAGAAAGAGTGCAGCTCTCTGTTTCGATCCATCCCCTGCAGCAGTCATCTACTGAATGATTAACAGGCGCCTGTCCTGTTTGTCAGTCGACTGTATTGACTTCGTCAGTCGACTGTCCTGGCTCAGATTATAGCCGTTGGATATTTTCTAGCCGTTGATCAGTCGACTGTCTTTTGATCATCAGTCGACTGTTCCTGTTGTTTTCACCCAGTTTCTAGCCGTTGCAGATTTGATTATTTGGTGTTTCTTTGGGTTTTTGGGCTTGATATAGGATTCCTATATATATGAGTGTGCTGCCATCACTTGAGAACTCTGTACAACACTTGATAACTCTTGACTCTATAGAAAATCTCAATAGATCTTTAAGCCACTCTCAAGCTCCCGCATTTCCCTCTATTGAGCATTCATCTTCCTTCATGCATTGAAGTCCATCTCAAGGGAAATCATCCAAGTGCTCTCAAGCATATTCCAACACTTGGAGATCATCTTCCATGCCTTGCATTCATTCATGAGTAAGCACCTCAAGGCATAGGTAAGAGTATTTACTTTACAAGGTGTAATTTGTTTTCCTATTTCTCTTTGTGGGATTAGGATACTCTCTTTGTGGGAGTTTCTCTCTTTGTGAGAGGTTGTCTCTTTGTGGGACTAGGGAATTCTCTGTGTGGGAATTAACTCTCTTTGTGGGAGTTCTAGTGTCCTAGTGTAGGGCTAACCCTAATTCTCTGAGTGGGAGTTAGTGATTCTCTGTGTGGGAGTCTTGATCCTTGTGTAGGATTGGTTGGGTCCTTGTGTAGGGCATAAATCCTCTTTGTGGGGTATCTCCTTGTGACATTTGTATTCACTTCTCTGTGTGGGAATATAGTGAATATTGGTGTGGCTGGATGTACCCAAGTTTGGGGAACCAGGGTAAAACTTTGTGTTTGCGTTTGGATTGATTGTGCCATTTAATTCCTCTTGCATTTATAATTCCGCATTTGCAAGTTAAATTTTAATTGGACAATTTTATTACCATTACACTATTCACCCCCCCCCCCTCTAGTGTGTGTTGTTAGTATTGCAAGGGTTAGACGATCCCTACAAATTGTGTTTATAATATTTCAATGATGACTAGAATATAGGTTTTTTTGTTTCTTTAGCTGTTGCAGCTGTTGTTTGATTTGATATGTTCGAAGACCATAGAGCTGATCGCATTCATTTCTTTTATCACATAAATTCATATTTCTATTGTGTTGTTATTTCCTGCAACATGAAAAACCTGTTTCAGACAACTTGTGAATTTTTGTGTTTTCTGGTATGTTTTGTTGCAATTCAAGCAGATATGTTGAGGTTTTAGAATGGTGATGAGAACAAGCAACTTCAAAGAGTACATACGATATATGCATACTCCAATAAAACTTGCATTCACACACTTACACAGGTTTCAACTAGCAATCACACACTTCAAAGTTCACACAAGCTTCGATGTAAACGGGCATATGGACCAACAATCCTACTTGGATATTGCTAGATCCTAATGTTCGCATAAAGGCGGAGTTCAAATTGTCAAGAACAATCACTCATGAGCAGTGGATGCTTGAAGCAGTACATCCCTGATCTGAGTGGCGACGTCTCATACAGCCCCGGGGCCGTGAGGGATGAACACGGTAGACGCCTTGGATGCTGCACCGATCTCCTTCATGGTGTCGAAGTATTGGGTGACCAAGACCATGTCCATGACATCCTTCGCGGTAGTCCCAGGTACGTTGACAGAGAAGCCGAGCACGATGTCCCTCAATCCATCGACAATTGCCTGGCGCAGCCGGGCAATTCCAAGGCCCGACGGGTACTTGGATTCAGCCTCCCCCTCAGCACGCTTGATCTGAATGATCTTCTCGGCTTCTGCCTTCTCATTTGTAAGAGAGGAATATGAGTGGAGATATATGTATCAAAGTTTTCTCAAGAACAGAAAACATGTGATAAAGTTCTTATCTACTAATTAGAAGGAAATTATACCCATTTGGCACAAAATTGAGTTATGCCCCAAGGCAGTTGATGAGAAGGAAAGGAATTAAGAAAATAGAATTTTGTTATGATTGTAATTCTGTAGTTTGATGTTTTGGGAGAACCCCCTTCTCTCTTTTCTTATTCATAGATGTGCCTTTGATTTAGTGAATTTGTTTGATTTTTTTTTAAAAAAATAAACATTAGCCACGGCCAGTCCGTGGCTAATGAGAATTAGCCACGGCCAGTCCGTGGCTAATGAGCATTAGCCACGGCAAGTTCAAACATTAGTAAACCACTTAGATAGCGCTTAAAAGCGCTATCCAAGCTACCATAGCTACCATAGCTACCATAGCGGTAGCTTGGATAGCGCTTTTATAAGCGCTATCTTAGTAAATCACTATGATAGCGCTTATAAAAGCGTTATCCAAGCTACCATAGCGGTAGCTTGGATAGCGGTTAAAAGCGCTATCCAAGTGTAAAAAAGCGCTATGCAAGCATTTTTTTTGTAGTAGTGAGTAGGTTAAGGCTCATGCGATATATATATGCTTAAGGCTATGCAAGTGAATTAATTTTCATGCTAATTTTGACCATGTAAAAATTTACTTCTTAATTAGGTTGATATGCTAGAAAATTAACAATCTCCATGTTATGTTAATCATAAAAGTTGTGTCAAGTGCCATGTTGATATGTTATAATTCCTATTAGGTTAGTATGTGGCTTTATACATGCAAGTATGTTATTAGATTATTACATGTCCATACACTAGCATTTGGCAAGTTAGTATGCAAGATGGGTTAATTGTCATTACAAGTCCTTTTAGTAGCATGTAGCCACTAGTATGAAATATTGATTTTATGTTCATGTTTATTATTTTTCTTGTTGGTCTATGGCAATATTAAAGTATTAATATTATCATGCTAATGGTTACATGTTAGTAACTTGTTGTATTAAAATTTACTTTGTCATGACATACTCCTTGCTGTGTAGTACATTTTAGTACCATGCTTATGTTTCAAGTCTTGATGAATATATTTCTTATTGAAGAGTATGTTTCATATTAAATAATGATGGAATCACGTGTTAAATGTGTAATTGGAAACATGTGTGGTTATGATGAATGTTCATGGGATGTTTGTAGTTATAAAACACGACATCGGCAAATTAATGAAAAGGAATGAGAAATGTGAAAGCGGTAAAGAGACTGCGATTAATAAATGAAACAATGAAATTGTCCATAAGTTGAGAGTGAGAAATTGGAGTGTAACAACCTGGAAATCTCAGTCTACCTTGAGGTAGGTGAGATTCCAGATTTTGGGTTTGGGGGAAACGCAGGTAAATTTTAGGAGTTAAGGAGTAGACATATGATAGATTCTCACTCGCTTGTCACTCCTGTAAGGGGGAGTTGGCCAGAGTTAGAGAGGTCGGTGGTGTACTCGTGATGCACCATGCGGTAATTATTGGTTTTCTCCGTTTGTCCGATAAAAACCGAGATTTGTCTCACTCTCGTACCTTGCCCCATTCGGGTAGGGAGTTACGAGAGGCCCCTCCAGTGCACGTGTTATTGGTTGAGGTACCACTTTCATCCACCCTGTGTAAAGTCCGGCTCCTTAGCGTCCTGCGATTTACTCGGATTTTCAAATCATCACTAAATATCTAATTTTAACTAACTTAACCTGTAATTCCCATTCTCAGTCACTTTTACTTTCAGCACTTGTGTATTATTTATTTAAATTCTGTATTAGTTCTTTGGTAGTTGTGACACCTGTATATAGATGGTTAGTTAAAAGAACCAGTTCTAAAACTGGATCCTGCTAGCGATGTTAAGAGTTCCTACTGGGTCATGCGTCGATGTGCCCCATTGTGATTTCAGGTGTGGGACCAAAGCAGCCCAGGCGTGTCCCGAGGACAGAGACCGGTACCAGTTCAGAGGTAGAGCTTGCAGGCGATTTTGTCTAGTTGGACTTCCGTGGGGTAGACTAGTGGGTGGCTTGTACCGGGTGTGGACACTTTTTGTTCTTTTTGTGTTGGGGTTTCTTTTTTTGTTGTACCCCCACTTTTGTACCCCCTTTGTATAGCTGATGTATGTATAAGTACTCTGTTTAATATATGTAATGTACAGTTTAATTATGCTTTCTTTTCCGTACTGCGAATTTTAAATTCTGTTGGAACACTTTACTTTTCTTTAATTGTAATATTCCCGTGTTATTGCAGTGGCCTGCTTAATTAATTAATTTAACCACAATAATGCCTAGTAGTATTTAGATATAAGGGCTCGAAGCCCAGAGTCTGAATACTACGGCGGCCTATTCAGCTACGCATCTCCGTATTTGGGAGAGCGTGGCGTGACAGTTTTTTGTGGTGGCCAATGCAGGTCTGCTCACACTATGATACACGTAAGAATAATACATGTAAAGCTCCAACATTATAATCCGCAATTTTGTACTAAACATTGTTTTTCCTGTTCAGTCTTGCAAAATGGATAACTGGAATGGATCATCCGAGAACAGGACTACCACTTCTGATGATGCATCATCTGAGGCATCCCTGATGGGGAAGAATTTGATCGAGATTCTGGAGCATATGAGTCAGCTGGAGGATAGAGTGACTAGTGGGACAAAACTGAAGCCAGTAGGTATCAGACAGTTCAGGGCCTTGCACCTGAAGTCCTTTTCGGGCAAGGAGAGTTCTCTGGAGGTGGACGAGTGGATTAGACATTCTAAGGATAACTTGGCAGCTGTAGGATACCCGAGAGATGGATGGGTGAATGCTACGGAGATGCAGCTGACACATCAGGCACGAGATTGGTGGGATGCACAGGATCTACATTTGACCAAGTCGATCTCGTGGGAGAAGTTTAGGGAGTTGTTTGAGTCCCAGTTCCTTCTGTAGATGAAGAAGGATGAGCTACGATTAAGGTTTGAGCACCTGACTCATGGACGATAGAGCGTGGATGCTTATGATGCAAAGTTCTCACTACTGAGCAAGTTTGCTCTGGAGTTGGTGAAGTCAGAGACTACTATAGCTAGACGATTTAGGATGGGGCTGGATCCTGAGTACAGAGCAGCGATGTCGACCGTGGTACTGACTACGCATGGAGCTGTACTGGAGGCAGCCAGGTGATCGCGCCCGGGCGTACACCCTAAAGAGCGATCGTGTAGTTTTACCGCAAGCGCACGGTGTAGCGGCGAGCAGGTATCGAACACAGGGAGGACGTATGATAGTGCCTTCTCCGAACAACCTGGCTATAGGGACAGAAAAGTAGGAAACTGCCTTTCGGCGATGTTGTCACAATCTTCAAACAATGTAAATAGATATAAAATCAAATAAAGACGCCTAGGGAATAGGGAATCCCCGCTACTCACCGTATCTCGTCATTGTGATTCATCGGTTTCATAATTGCTAGGGTAGAATGTCAGGTGAACTAGTTACAACTGAATGTAAAACCTAGCTCACGCTCTCGCGCTGTTGCCGGTCTATAGCAAACCTAGGCTCGGGTCCAATCTCTTACAAACCCTAGCCTAGGCAAGCTAGCATTAGGATCAACGTCATCGTTCAATCGCATCCCGAGCCCACTCTCGTGCAAACTCGGGCTACGACCTAGGTTGGGATAGTTCCTACCCGTCCAATCTCTTGCAAACGGGTATCGGTATAGAATTGCAACCGAGAATCCTAGCATCGGTCCAATCTCTTGCAAACCGATACTACGGAAACTCAATCTCAACCCAATTCGGATTTCTAGGGTTTCCTATCGAATTGGGGTCCAATCTCTTGCAAATCCCAATCGATATGAACACCTAGCTATCCGTATTATATCAATCCCAAACTAACCCTAATCAATTCTAGCAATGGTTCTACCAAATCGTCACAAATCGGAAATTGGGTTCGTAGGGTTCATCCCCACGCCCTAAGACGTTAAGACTACTCACAAATCATATTGCTAATGGAAGAATAATCAATAGAAACAGCAATGGAATTCATAGCAATAATCAAAATAGCAATAAAAATAGGATTTTTAATAGAGAGGGAGACAAACCAATGTAGCTTTCCAAGAATCCAACAAAATAACACTTTTCTCTCCTCTCCAATCACAAGAATTAAACTCTAAAAAATCTAATCTAAAAAGGCTGCCAAAAGCAATAGAAAAAGCTCCCTAAACTAGGTTAGAATCTAGGGTTAAATACCCCCCAAAACTGCCCAAAAATCCGTGACCAAAATGCCCCTGCGCCTCTTCAAAATCGTGTTTTCCGCTACAGGCGCACGGCTCACTCGACCGAGTGACAAAGGTCACTCGGCCGAGTGAGAGACCCTGAGAATTTACAGTAAGTCCGGGGTCTTGGGGGTCTTCACTTCGGGGGTCACTCGGCCGAGTGAGTTGTCGTCACTCGGCTGATGGGCTTTGTTCACTCGGGCGGACGGCAATTGCCACTCGGCCGAGTGGGGCTTCTGATCTCAGACTGACGAAAGACAGTAACTTGGGAGTTTTTGATGGACGTCGTCTGAGTGCCACTCGGGCGGACAGGATACGTCACTCGGCCGAGTAGGTTTCTGATGCTCGGCCGAGTGCACGCTGATATTAGCTTTGTTGTGTGTCCGATCTGGCCGGCCGAGCGGGGTCTCGATGCTCGGCCGAGTGACTCCTTCACTTGGCCGAGTGAGATGCTAAAAATGCTCAATCTGAATGTTCTTGCCTCCTCGTCGCTCCTACGACGTTCTTTCTTCTTCCGCTCCTCTCCAATCTCAAAATACCCCTCAGGGAAGTCGTCGGTGACACTCCGGAGTGGGTGTATCTCGGAATCACTCCAAATCGCTCCAAATCTCCTGAAATATGACAAAAACAACAAATCGTGAAAAGTATCGCAATGTTGTCGATAAATCGTGAAAAACGTGATTTGAGCGATTCAAATGGCATGCAAACATGCGGGAAAAAGGTGTAAAATATGGAGTGATCAAAATCCCCCAAGCTTACCTCTTACTCGTCCTCGAGGAAGATAAGTAAAAGGCGAACCTGGTGGATTAAGAAAATGAAAACGATGGAAAAACGGAAAACGAAAAAAAGAAAGAAGAAAGCGAAGAGTGAAGCTGCTAGATCATTTTTCTCAGGACGTGGGTTTTGCTTATTCATATAGCATGCATCGAATGCAAAACACATGTCAAAGATTTTTATTTTGATATCATAGTATAATGGTGCAAATAGAGATAGAAAACCTAAGAATATCGATATAGCATGAAAAATGGAATAATTCTAAGATTAACATCGTCTGAATCATTTAAAGCGGTATACAATATCGCAGATCACACACTTTTCAATTGAATGCTTTCTATGAGGAGTATAGAGGATATCACACAATAGAGTAGGAAGAATAGAAAAGCGTGGATTTCATGAAGTGAATGCTAGGCGTAGATTTCTGGATTTCGTGAAGCTAAAACAATCTCACCGAGTATAGAATATTACTTAGCCTAGGTTGTCATGCACCGTCAGGTAGTCACTCTCTCACACATCATTGGATTCTCTCCCCCAAGCTTATCTATAAGCGTGGTGGCATATACAAAACTATACTTACATTCCCCATCTCTATTGATGCTCCAAAAGTAAAAGAAAATAAAAAACAAAAAGGGGGAAGAAAGAGAGAAGGGGTAAGAGATGTGATCGTTTTGAGCTTCCTTTCTCTTTTCTTTTCTTCCTCTTTTTTTTCTCTCTTTTTTTTTCAAATCTTTTTCTTTTCTCTCTTTTTTTAATAGCAATAATACACAAATGATCCCAAATCAAAAGAGAGAGAAGGATTATACAAGAATTTTCTTTTTTTTCTTTTTGGTTTTGGGAAATTTGGAGCTAGGAATTTAGTAACGAGGGAAATGCCAAATACTAGAATCGCTAAGGGAAGATTCACCAATGATTTTAAAATAGAGAATTAATGTTCAAGATATGTGGAGAAAGAAATAAATATGTCTCTCAGTTTACTCTATAGGACGTGCATGACAACTTCAGCAGGGTAATCTAATCTACTCGGTTTCGATCTCAAAAAAGCAAAGTAATCCAGATTTATCATTGCTAACATCATTCAATCATCCTGAAGTGAAGTGTACAAGTCATGCAGATAGAAGTGATATAGGAAAAGAAAACGGTACTCCAGATATAAGCGTTCAATGCGTGAATCTTGGTGTGTTTTCTACGATAGCATACATATGAATATTCAGACTCGGCTAATAATAGAATTTCATCCATTTTCATACGGAAAAAGTGGGGGTTACTATCTCTAAATGCAAGGCAGATCATAGCATATGATATCAGAAATAAAAGCTAAGACATGACAAATATAGCATGCATATAGAGAAAGCTAACTCCACGTCATCATCATCACAGAAAAGTCATCTCTAGCATGAGATGAAAGCAATAAAGATAAAAAGGGAAAATAAAACTATTTACAATGCGGCACACGAAGAAAATAGGAAAAACGTAATGCATGGTAAAAAAAGAAAAAGTGATGAAAATGAGTGCAAATGCAAAAATGGCGTGGAAAAAAGAAAAAAAAACTAAAAACAAAGGTGGTAAATCAAAAAGCGTGAGACCTCACTCCCCCAAGCTAAAGTGCACAGTGTCCTCAATGTGCGAAGTGTGGCACACCGGGAAACGTGTAATGGGAGGGGGTGGGGATGCATGCATGATAAAAAGAAATAAAACGAACAAAAAGAAAAATATGATGTGAATGTGATGCATGCAAGGACAAGAGTGATCCAGATATGTGTGTGTCACCAAAAATACGCTCCCTCACTCCCGGAAAAAGGATATAGAATCATATGATCAAAACGTGGACAATAGTAGTGATGGGAGGGGGTGGTCAAAAATATCATCTGGACCAAGAAGAGAATGGGCAGCATAACGACAAAAAATCGGAGGCATCAAGGGTGTGCCTAAGCGGGTGGTGATGCGCCATCTCCGTCCTGAGGCGGAGGTGGGGGTGGCGGTGGTGGTGGACGTGGAACGGTCTGCTGGGCGGGTGGTGGTCGTGGCAGTCGCTCGAGAATCTGGGTCAAGCAATAGTGAATGCTAGGAAGTAGCTCGAGGCGGTGCTGCATGGCGGTGACTGTGGAAGACAAAGCCCTAAAATCGCCCCGGAGTCCACTCAACCCCCCTCAAGAGCGCGAACGCTCTGAACTAAGGTGTCAGGGGGTGGTGGAGCGGAGGGACGGACAGGTCTAGGCTGAGCAGGTCGGGGCTGTCTAATACGGGCGGTGTAGGTGATCGGGACATCAGGCATGGGTGGTACAGGTGTTGTGCTCACTAGTGGATGCCCAGCCCCAGGTCGAGGCTGGGACGTAGGCTGGTGTGAGGTGGAAGCAGCAGCAGAGGGAGTGGAAGACAAAATAGGTGACGAGGCGGCAAGAGAGGTCAGTGACATAGAAGTGGGGACAGACGTCACGACGCTCTCAGATAGAACGGCTACGGTGGAGACAGAAGTGTCAACCGCTGGGGAGGCAGTGTGGGGTCCAAAAGGTGAAATCCCAGCGGAGATCATACTGGCCATGGTCTCCACAACAGCAGCGAAAGAAGGCTCTCCGCTCTCAACAAAAGTAGGTGGGCGCTCGGGAAGCAGAGAAGTGAGTGGCTCAACCGACAAGGGCACAGCAGTGGTGGTGGTAGTGGTAGACGTGGTGGGCGTAGGCTCAGCAAGTGCGCTCCCGACACTGGCAGAAGTGGGGACAGAAGTGTCAGGAGCGACAGAAAGTGCAGGCTCAGGCTAAGGGAACACAGGGTCAGCTGGCGGTGCAGGGTGTGCAGGTGGTGCAGGCTCAGCTCCCTCGGCCTCTAGCACGTAGGTGGCGGGGATCAGGAGATCCATCGCCGGAAGCCAATCGTCGTGTGCTGGTCCTAAGTGTGTTCGAGCGGGGCTCGGAAGGATCATGTAGTCAGCACCGTACGGACCGTGCAACCAAACCCATTGCCGCTGACCGTGCGGACGAAGCATCTTCATCCGGGCCATGACGTCTATCGATAATGCAGTGGGGCCCGGGGCTCGTCGCAGGTCAGCAGGAAGGTCCTCGCCGGTCATCAGTGCTAGCAGAGTGATCAGACCGCCACAACATATCGGGGAGCGAGCGCTCACCGATACGATGATGCGGTCCAAAAACCATCTAGCGACGTCGATCTTAACGACGGGGACCAACGTGACTCCATCCCTATCAAGAACTCTGGGGCGAGTCATCGCGTAGAGCATATAGAGCTCAGGCGTCGACATCGTCCCAGGCTCGTACCTTGCCAGAAAGGTGGTCGCCATAAGGCGCTGTGCTATGCGGAGGTAGGGGTGGACTATGGCCGAGGCCTTGGCCCTACTAGGGTCAAAGGCCGGTCGTAAACCTGTGATCTGGGCCCAGAAGGCGTGTGAATCGAAGGATGGGAGAGGGATGTGTGTGGGGGCGTAGGCTCGGTCGGGTGTGGGGACAGCGGGCCACTGAAAGAATGCCCTAAGCATATCGAGAGTGATCTGACACTCTCGATCAATGAGTCGAAAGGAGCATCCCTCAGCGGTCCGGGCGATCGAGCTGAGGACCTCGAGTGTCGGACGGACGTAGGTGTCCGCCGACACAGAAAGAAATTCTCGCCAACCCACGTTGTCATACAACGTGAGTAATCCCTCGAGTACCCCCAGGCGGTCTAGGTCAGCAAGGTGTGCGAACCTGGAGGGCACTATCGAGCGCTGGGCGATGCGCTCAAAAGCGACGCGATGTGCGTCGTCTCGGAACGTAATACCCAGCGTCCCGACAAGTGGAGCCGATGGTGGCAGTGGGTCGGCAGGCTGTGGCTGTGCGGGGTGAGGTGGTGTAGGCGGAGGAGAGTCCTCCATCTCGTGGGAGGGGCCGGGCTCATCCGGCCGCTTCTGCTTGGTAGAAGCTCTCCTACACCGTGTCCGTGTCCGGGGCGGCATGTGGGCCCCGGGTGCTCACCAAAAATAGAAAAAACGCGGCGTGAAAAAATAAGTGGAACGAGTATATCGTAACACGCCGTGAGAGCAAAATAGTGGATGCATGCGAAGACGCCGCCTCCACGAAACAAAAAACGCTCCCCGGAAGCTCCCCTAGGCTCCCCTAAGCTCCCCAATATAGCCTGCACATCAAACGAAGATATCAGCGCGTAATATTCAAAATGTATGGGGGGTTAGGGGTATAATAGATAAGTATTGAAGTTAATTTGGTTTAGGGATTCGTTAAGCACATGGATCATCGAAAAATACAAGAAATAGGAGAAAATAGGGCGAAATGGGGTAACCGGAGCTCGGCCGGCGGCAAGGGCGTCGTCAGCAACTCGGGCGGAGGGGCGGCGGCGTCGGCCGGCGGTGGTCGGCCGAGCACGGCGGCGGCGAGGCTGATTCGGGCGAGTCGCGGGGTGAAGCGGCCGAGGAATACCAAAAGTCGCAGCGAGTCGGGCGATTTGGGATTTTTCTCGTTTCGAAAAACGCGCCGACCCGCTGCCCTTTATATAGGAAAAGTTACGACTCGGCCGAGTGAAAGTGTCACTCGGCCGAGTGATCGTAACGGAAATATTTTTTGAAAATTCCTCCCCGCTTACGACTTGGCCGAGTGGCTTTGTCACCCTTGGCCGAGTGTAAAAAGTCCATTCGGCCGAGTGGCACAAGCTACTCGGCAGTTCTCGCCCTATGAACGTATCAGTTTCACTCGGCCGAGTCAAGATATATACTCGGTCGAGTGGCAATTATACTGAAATCAAGAAAAGAAACAGAGAGTTGGGTACAGCAGACTTCCCTTGTTTGTGCACCGCTCGGGCGGACGAACTTATGTACTCGGCCGAGTGGATATTCTACTCGGCCGAGTGACCCCTGTTTTATGCTGTTGGGCTCCGTTTGGGCTCTAATCTCTGTTTTTCTTCCTCCAGTTGATTTCTTCCTCCTCCTAAGCATCGAGCGCATTCCTGGAGCGCTCTTTGTCGCCTTGTTCATCCTCCTAATGATAGATATCCCTTTCTCCTCTCCTGTCAAAGAAAAATAGGACCCGTTATCACGAATTTTTCAGGCAAACGACTCAAAACACTAATAATTTCTAAAACAAAAATAAAGAACAAAGTAAAAATAAAGCGATAACTGTCGGGTTGCCTCCCGACAAGCGCTCGTTTAAGGTCTTGAGCTCGACCCCCTTGGATTTTCAATTTAATGCGGGATATTGGGTGCATATGAGATGCACCCGTCAAATTTATCGGGAAGAACGCTCGGATTTGGATGTTGTGGCAGCGTGTTCTTCCTTAGTGATCCTTCGTCTCGGGTAGTGTTGGGAGGTGGCTCCCCCAAGCTAGTGCTTGCTCCGGGCCTCGGCTTCACCGGTGACACCGATTTTCGTATCGATGGAGCTTTCTTCGGAGTCCTCATCTTTGAGAGCTTGCAGAGCTCCCGTATTCTTGCGACATCAGCGTCGCCTTCATCAATTTCCATGGAGAGATCGGGGGAGTGCTTCGTCTTTTCTTCTTGGCCCAAATCTGGGCCTTCTTCGAAGTCATCCTCGAATATTGCGCCGATGGAATGGGGGATCGCCTCCTCAATGACCTCGTTAAGGAGGTATGAAAGATCATCCGGCCGTCCCTTAAGCAGATATATTCTACTTATTTCTCCCATAGGGACTCCCTCAGAATAATGCTTGAGCATTTGTCCATTTACTTTGAATGTGGCTCCGTCTTTGCTTCCTAACTCAAAAGCTCCTCCCGGTTGTATGTGCTTGATGGTGAAAGGTCCGGACCACCGTGACCTCAATTTACCAGGAAATAGTCGGAGCCGAGAGTTATATAGCAAGACCTTGTCTTCGACTTTGAAGTCCGTAACAGTTATGCGTGCATCGTGGAGAATCTTGGTCCTTTCTTTGTAAATTCTCGAGCTCTCGTAGGCATCTCTCCTAATCTCATCAAGCTCGTTGATGTCCAAGAGTCACCTCACCGCCGCACTCTTATAATCGTAATTGAGGGTCTTGATGGCCCAATACGTGCGGTGTTCCAGCTCTACCGGCAAGTGACAAGCTTTCCCATAAACAAGTCGGAACGGTGTGGTGCCGATGGGAGTGCGAAAGGCTGTGCGATATGCCCATAGAGCATCGTTTAACTTCATTGACCAATCCTTTCTAGATCGATCCACGGTCTTCTCAAGAATTTTCTTTATCTCTCTATTCGAGACCTCCACTTGGCCGCTCGTTTGGGGGTGATATGCCATGCCAACTCTATGGTTTACCCCGTACTTCTTCAGCATGGCTTCGAACTTGTTTTCTATGAAATGGCTCCCCCCGTCGCTTATCAAGGTACGAGGCACCCCGAAGCGTGGGAAGATATTCTGCTTGAAAAATTTAGAAACAACCCTTGCATCATTGGTAGGGGTAGCGATTGCTTCCACCCATTTGGAGACGTAGTCAACGGCCAATAGGATATACTTGTTACCGTTGCTTGACGGAAATGGTCCCATGAAGTCCACTCCCCAACAATCAAAAAGCTCAATTTCTTGGATGGGCCTCATTGGCATCTCATTACGTTTGGAAATATTCCCGGTCCGTTGGCATCTATCACACCCCTTCACAAAGTCGTGGGTGTCTCTGAACATTGTTAGCCAGAAGAATCCGCTCTGCAAAATCTTAGCGGTTGTCTTAGAGGTGGCATGATGTCCCCCGCATGGCATACCATGGCAATGCAAAATGATAGACGTTGCCTCCTCCTTAGAAACACACCTCCGAATAACACTATCTTTGCATATCTTGAAGAGGTATGGATCTTCCCAAAAATAGCTACGGACCTCATGCAAAAATCTCCTCTTTTGTTGCGTGGGCATCCCATACGGTTTAATTCCACAAGCCAAGTAATTGACGAAGTCCGCGTACCAAGGCACTTCCCCGGGCCTTATGGCGTATAGCCTCTCATCCACGAATGTGTCGTCGATAGGTAAACTCTCATCCTCCTTGTCGCGAATAAGCCTAGACAAATGATCCGCCACAACATTGTCCGTACCTTTCTTGTCTCTGATCTCCAAATCGAATTCTTGCAACAAGCGTATCCACCTAATTAACCGAGGTTTGGCCTCCTTCTTGTTTAGAAGATATTTCAATGCCGCATGGTCGGTGTGGACAATCACCTTGGAACCAAGGAGGTAGGAGCGAAACTTCTCGATGGAATAGACGACCGCTAGAAGCTCTTTTTCGGTAGTTGTATGGTTTTTCTGCGCGTCATCCAATGTCTTGCTCGCATAGAATATTGCATGAAGCTTCCTATCTTTCATTTGTCCCAATACCGCTCCAATGGCTTGGTCGCTAGCATCACACATTAGCTCAAAGGGAAGGCTCCAATCCGGTGGTTGCATGATGGGTGCGGAAACTAGTGCTTCCTTCAAGGTATTGAAGGCTTGCAAGCATTCGCCTGAAAAGATAAAAGGAGTATCTTTAGCAAGCAAGGACGTAAGAGGTCGGGCAATCAAGGCAAAATCCTTGATAAAGCGGCGGTAAAACCCCGCATGACCAAGAAAGCCTCTAATGCCCTTAACATTAATAGGAGGAGGGAGTTTCTCGATTACCTCAATCTTTGCCTTATCTACCTCAATCCCTCTCGAGGAGACAAGGTGCCCAAGAACTATACCTTCCGTGACCATGAAGTGGCACTTCTCCCAGTTCAGAGTTAGATTATTTTGTTGTCACCTTTTAAGAACTTTAGTGAGATTAGCCAAACAAGAATCAAACTCGCTCCCATAAACCGAGAAATCATCCATAAAGACTTCCATTATATTTTCAATGTAATCAGAAAAAATGGATGTCATACATCTCTGAAAGGTTGCGGGAGCATTACAAAGACCGAAGGGCATCCTACGGTAGGCATAGGTACCATAGGGGCAGGTGAAAGTGGTTTTTTCCTGGTCATCTTCGTGCAAAGGGATTTAGAAAAATCCAGAATACCCATCCAAATAACAAAAGTATTTATGTTTAGCTAGGCGTTCGAGCATTTGATCAATGAAGGGCAATGGGTAATGGTCTTTTCGGGTGGCTTTATTTAGTTTTCTATAATCTATGCACATTCGCCATCCCGTGACAGTGCGAGTAGAAATGGGTTCTCCTTTATCATTTTTTATAACGGTCATCCCCCCTTTCTTGGGGACGACGTGAACGGGGCTAACCCATCTACTATCAAAGATCAGATAGATAATTCCAGCATCAAGCAATTTTAGGATTTCCTTTTTCACTACCTCTTTCATATTCGGGTTCAACCGCCTTTGAGGCTCAATGGAAGAGGCTTCAGTGTTTTCCAAGTGGATCATATGCGTGCATAGCCTAGGGCTTATTCCCTTAAGATCAGAGATTGTGTAACCAAGGACATCCTTGTGATCCCTAAGGACTTCTAATAATTTTTCAAGTTGGTCTTGGCCAAGGTGGGCATTTACAATCACCGGGAATGTCAATTTACTACCCAAGAAAGCATACCTTAGATTCGGCGGTAATTTTTTAAGCTCTACCTCAAAGGGTGTTGTACCCTTTGCTTCGTCATCTTGTGTGAATTTGGCTTCTCCTTCGACATCTGAATTTAGCTCACTCTCGAGTGGAGGCTCAGGCTCGCTTCCTAGTGAGGACGGTGCATCGGAATAGACGCTCTCTGATTCCGCGCTTGCATCGATAGGACCACCACCTTGCTCCGGTTCATTCCTGAGATCAAGAAATACGTCAGCAGATTCATAAATGCAAGAGTGGGGATCATAGAGTGTATCTCCCTGAGTATCGGTTTGTTCGAAGTGTTCCTCGGGAGTGTAGTACTCTTCGACACATGTTCTATCGCCTTCAAAATATAGCTTTCCGTCCCTCACATCAACTCTGATATCACCCCCAATAGTCCCATCCGGGGAGATTTGATCCATCACGAAGCTAGCAAACAGTTGTTCGACTGGGTCCTCGATATTAATAGCAAAAGCTCCGGTAGCGTAGACCTCATCAATAAGTTCCTTGAGGAGCTCCGCAAAAGATTCATCATCTCCCTGGCCAGACTCAGTCATAGAAATTGCATCCCCCATTTCACCTGTTAAGATTTCGTGGAAAATTTCAGGAGGGATTGCAAAATGGGGCTGTAAACAGAGTTAGAAAGGAATGAAGCAATAAAGAAAGAAATTGGAGAGAAATGACCGGGTGATTCAAATCAAACTGTGTCAAAATGCCCTCCCCGGCAACGGCGCCAAAAACTTGATCGTGCCCGGGCGTACACCCTAAAGAGCGACCGTGTAGTTTTACCGCAAGCGCACGGTGTAGAGGCGAGCGGGTATCGAACACAGGGAGGACGTATGATAGTGCCTTCTCCGAACAACCTGGCTATAGGGACAGAAAAGTAGGAAACTGCCTTTCGGTGATGTTGTCACAATCGTCAAACAATGTAAAGAGATATAAAATCAAATAAAGATGCCTAGGGAATAGGGAATCCCCGCTACTCACCGTATCTCGTCATTGTGATTCATCGGTTTCATAATTGCTAAGGTAGAATGTCAGGTGAACTAGTTGCAACTGAATGTAAACCCTAGCTCACGCTCTCGTGCTGTTGCCGGTCTATAGCAAACCTAGGCTCGGGTCCAATCTCTTGCAAACCCTAGCCTAGGCAAGCTAGCATTAGGATCAACGTCATCGTTCAATCGCATCCCGAGCCCACTCTCGTGCAAACTCGGGCTACGACCTAGGTTGGGATAGTTCATACCTGTCCAATCTCTTGCAAACAGGTATCGGTATAGAATTGTAACCGAGAATCCTAGCATCGGTCCAATCTCTGGCAAACCGATACTACGGAAACTCAATCTCAACCCAATTCAGATTTCTAGGGTTTCCTATCGAATTGGGGTCCAATCTCTTGCAAATCCCAATCGATATGAACACCTAGCTATCCGTATTATATCAATCCCAAACTAACCCTAATCAATTCTAGCAATGGTTCTACCAAATCGTCACAAATCGAAAATTGGGTTCGTAGGGTTCATCCCCACGCCCTAAGACGTTAAGACTACTCACAAATCATATTGCTAATGGAAGAATAATCAATAGAAACAGCAATGGAATTCATAGCAATAATCAAAATAGCAATAAAAATAGGATTTTTAATAGAGAGGGAGACAAACCAATGTAACTTCCAAGAATCAAACAAAATAACACTTTTCTCTCCTCTCCAATCACAAGAATTAAACTCTAAAAAATCTAATCTAAAAAGGCTGCCAAAAGCAATAAAAAAAGCTCCCTAAACTAGGTTAGAATCTGGGGTTAAATACCCCCCAAAACTGCTCAAAAATCCATGACCAAAATGCCCCTGCGCCTCTTCAAAATCGTGTTTTCCGCTACAGGCGCGCGGCTCACTCGGCTGAGTGACAAAGGTCACTCGGCCGAGTGAGAGACCCTGAGAATTTACAGTAAGTCCGGGGTCTTGGGGGTCTTCACTTCGGGGGTCACTCGGCCGAGTGAGTTGTCGTCACTCGGCTGATGGGCTTTGTTCACTCGGGCGGACGGCAATTGCCACTCGGCCGAGTGGGGCTTCTGATCTCAGACTGTTGAAAGACAGTAACTTGGGAGTTTTTGATGGCCGTCGTCTGAGTGCCACTCGGGCAGACAGGATACGTCACTCGGCCGAGTGGGCTTCTGATGCTCGGCCGAGTGCACGCTGATATTAGCTTTGTTGCGTGTCCGATCTGGCCGGCCGAGCGGGGTCTCGATGCTCGGCCGAGTGACTCCTTCACTCGGCCGAGTGAGATGCTAAAAATGCTCAATCTGAATGTTCTTGCCTCCTCGTCACTCCTACGACGTTCTTTCTTCTTCCGCTCCTCTCCAATCTCAAAATACCCCTCAAGGAAGTCGTCGGTGACACTCCAGAGTGGGTGTATCTCGGAATCACTCCAAATCGCTCCAAATCTCCTGAAATACGACAAAAACAACAAATCGTGAAAAGTATCGCAATGTTGTCGATAAATCATGAAAAACGTGATTTGAGCGATTCAAATGGCATGCAAACATGCGGGAAAAAGGTGTAAAATATGGAGTGATCACCAGGCTGCATGAGACGCACCTGAAGAGCATGGGTAGGGCACCTGCAGTAGCAGAGAAACACCCTGCTGGTCAGTAGAGGGGTTTTCCGAGGCCAACTCAGACCACCTAGTTCAGGAGGCCCGGAGCTCTGCCAGTATCTCAGATGCCAGTATCTTGTCATATCTGTGGCTAGCCAGGGCATGATCAGAAGGATTGTAGGTTTCGCAGTGGGCGGTGCTTCACTTGTGGTCAGGCAGGACACCTGAGCAGTCAGTGTCCGCAGCAGGGACAGACCTCAGTTCCGGTAGCACCAATGGCAGCTCAACTGATGCAGCAGAGGACCCTTCCGCTGGCTCCACACAGGCTGCTATTACCAACACCTGGTACAGTGACTCCGAGAGGACCATCCAGACCTCCCCAGCAATAACAGACCCCCAGGAAAGTGTCGTCGAGGCGTCGGTCTTTCACTATGACAACTGTTGAGGCAGAGGATACCGGACGAGTTATCACTGGTAACTATTTATTTTCTTTAGTGATGAATGCTTTCCTATTTCTATATTAGTGTGATATTTGTTGATGTGATTAGGATGATTAGACTCATATGTTAGGTTATGTAATTTCTCTTAGGTGTTATTAGAGTTGCTTATTTCCCTGCCCTGTCACTTTTTGATTCAGGAGCATCTCATTGCTTCATGTCCCAACATTTTATGACTAGGAATTCCTTAGTAGTAGATTCCTTTGCTTCTAGTTGGAATATCCATACAATGAGTGGATTGATCTGCAGTTCTTCAGGATACCGACAGTGTCCTGTAGAGATTTATGGATGAAGATTGTATACATATTTCTAAGTGATGGAGATGCCCCATTTTGAAGCAGTATTTGGGATGGATTCGTTAGGGATGTTCTGTGTCGCTATAGATTGTAAGCTCAGGAAGATAGTATTTCAGATTCATGATCATCCAGAGTTTGAATTCTTTAGTGGTAGTAGTTTCCTTGAACCGTTGAAGTTTAAGGCCAACCCAGTAGAAGTGATGATGGAAATGGAAGCTAAACCAGTGTTGCCGAGGATAGTCCGGGATTTTCCTGACGTTTTTCCAGATGATATCTATAGACTTCCTTCGGATAGATCTTTGGAGTTTGCCATTGATTTGGTTCCAGGCACTCAACTGATTGCGAAGGCTTCATACCGTATGGCTCCTCCAAAACTAGCAGAGCTTCGTAGTCAGTTAAAAGTTTTGTCAGAGCGTAGCCTGATTCAACCAAGTGTATCACCTTGGGGTGTGCCAGGGCTTTTGGTGAATAAGAAGGATGGATCTCGAAGAATGTGCATCAATTACTGGGAGTTGAACAAGGTTACTGTGAAGAACAAGTACCCTCTTCCTAGGATTGATGACATTTTTGGTCAGCTTGGTGGATCGCAAGTATATTCGAAGCTGGATTTGAGAAGTGTGTATCACCAGGTGAAGTTCAGAGGATCAGATGTTTCAGAGATTGCATTCGAACCTGTTATGGTCATTACGAGTTCTTAGTGATGCCTTTCGGTGTTACTAATGCACCAGCCACATTCATGAGATTGATGAAACAGGTCTTCTATGAGTACCTGGATAAGTTTGTGGTCATCTTCATTGATGATATCTTGGTGTATTCAAGTACAGAGGAAGATCATGCTGAGTATTTGAAGATAGTCTTGAAGACTATGAGGTAGCACCAGTTATATGCTAAGTATAGCAAGTGTCAGTTCTGGCTGACCAAGGTTGCTTTCCTAGGACATGTCGTATCCGGAGATGGAATAGCAGTAGACCCAGAGAAATTTGTTGCAGTGGAGAAGTGGTCAGCTCCTTGTTGAGTATTGGTGTTTCATACCAATCTTATTTTGATGATGATCACAACATTATGTTGTTGCTAATGACTCTAATGTTTTAGTCTCTCAGTTTCTTTCCTAGAATATCTTTCTTGGAGACTAATCACATGGTACAAGGATGGACATCAAGAGAAGAAGGGCTAATGCTTGGACTCAAGGAGTGCCAAAGCTTGGAGATGATGGAGAGCAATCAAGGCATCAAGATTGAAGACTTAGACTCTAAGGAAAGTATTGTAATCCATGTAATTTACTTTATTGGCTTCTCTCTCTTTTGAGCCTAGGATTAATGTAGTGCCTTGTTAGATGGTTTACTCATTTATGCATATGCATTTAACCATCTTAGTGAGCCTTAGGATTATCATAGAATCCAACCCAATAGGTTCACTTTGTCCAAAGACTCATTTGGAGTCTCTGGCTTTCCATCAGTCGCCTGATGAAGGAAACACAGTCGACTAGGTAATTTCCAGTCGTCTGTAGATCCTTCTACAGTCGCCTGATATGCACAGCTCAAGTCAACATTTTAATTGACTCAAACTTGAGCTTTACGCACAGTCGACTACTGGTCAGTTTACAGTCGACTGTATATTTACAGTCGCCTATAGATTGGTCATCAGTCGCATGTGTAGCGTAAGTGCAATCTCTGCATCTCTCTGTCTTTTCTCCATCTTATTCAGCAGACGACTGATTAAGGTTTTACAGTCGCCTGACTAATAGACAGTCGACTGTATTATTGACATCAGTCGCATGTGTGCTTAACTGGAGAAAGAGTGCAGCTCTCTATTTTATTCCATCCCCTGCAGCAGTCGCCTGCTGAAGGATTTACAGGCGCATGTCCTATTCTCAGTCAACTGTACTGTCTTCATCAATCGATTGTCCTGGCTCAGATTATAGCCGTTGGATATTTTCTAGCTGTTGATCAGTCGACTGTCTTTTGATCATCAGTCGACTGTTCCTGTCGTTTTCGCCCAGTTTCTAGTCGTTGCAGAATTGATTCTTTGGATGTTTTCTTGGGTTTTGGGGTTTGATATAGGGTTCCTATATATATGAGTGTGCTGCCATCTCTTATACTTCTTGATGCTATTGAATATCTCAAGAGATCTATAAGCCACTCTCAAACTCCCTCAATTCCCTCTCAAGAGCTCACATTCTTCTTCATGCATTGAAGTCCAGCTCAAGGGAATTCATCCAAGTGCTCTCAAGCATATCTCAACACTTGGAGATCCTCTTCCATGCCTTGCATCCTTTCATGAGTAAGCATCTCAAGGCATAGGTAAGAGTATTTATTTTACTTGGTGAATTTGTTGTCACTAATTCTCTTTGTGGGAATTAGTCTTTCTCTCTTTGGGGGAGGTTATATCTTTGTGGGATTAGGATATTCTCTTTGTTGGAATAACTCTCTTTGTGGGAGTAACTCTCTTTCTGGATGTTTAGTGTCCTAGTGTAGGGCTAACCCTAATTCTCTGAGTGGGAGTTAGTGATTCTCTGTGTGAGAGTCTTGACCCTTGTGTAGGGTTGGTTTGGTCTTTGTGTAGGGCATAAATCCTCTTTGTGGGGTATCTCCTTGTGAGATTTTTATTCACTTCTCTGTGTGGAATTATAGTGGATATTGGTGTGGCTGGATGTACCCATGTTTGGGGAACCAGTGTAATTCCTTGTGTTTGTGTTTGGATTGATTGTGTCAATATTTCCTCTTGCATTTATAATTCTGCATTTGCAAGTTTAATTTTAATTGGACAATTTTATTGCCATTACACTATTCACCCCCTCTAGTGTGTGTTGTTAGTATTGCAAGGGTAAGGAGATCCTTACAATTGGTATCAGAGCGAGGTTATAGCATACTGCAACGATGTCATTCAACGTAACATCTGTGCCTCATGAAGAAGGTCATTCAACCGTCCGAACCCTGCTCTTCAACGGAACCAATTATCCAAGTTGGAAGATCAGGATGATGGTCTACATAAAGGGTCACGACCTTTGGGACATCACGGAGTCACCATTCGAGGAGCCTACTTCACCCGCGGCCTTAAGAACTAAAGTGGAGAAGGACTTGATCAGAGTCAATGCTAGGGCTATGTGTGTTCTCCATTGCGCCCTCACTCTGGATGAGTTCGACCGTATCTCCATGTGCAAATCGGCCAACAGAATTTGGCATACATTGGAGATCTCTCATGAAGTGTTACTTCAACATAAGGAAGAGGTTCAACCAATTAAGCCCAAGAAGAAAAAGGGGGTTGCACCCCATGTTGAGAAGGAGTCTTTCAAGTGGAGAAAGAACTTCCAACGGGAAGCTTCGAGTGAAGATGGTGATGAAGATGATGTTAGCGACGATGACTACATTTAGCTTGCCAAGCAATTCAAGAATTTCGAGGCATTCCTTAAGGATAAACAAGGTATATCTTCGTCAAAGTTTGCCTCCCAGTCTAACAAGCTTATTTGTTTCAATTATGGAGGAATCGGTCATTCAACTTCTGAATGTCCTTCCAAACCCACCAAAGATACCTATAAGGGTAAAGAGAAGAAATTTTGGAAAGGCAAGTCCGAAATCAAGAATCAAAAGAAGGGACTTATTGGCACATTCGATGATTCCGATGTGGACACATCAAATGGTGAAGAAGAGGATGACAAGGAGCATGATCACAGGTGTTTCGTTGCTTTTGATGATTCTTCATCAGCTTCATCTAACTCAAGCGATGAAGAGATAGAGGCATGGCTCAACTCCAAAGAAGAAAGTTGCTTCATGGCTAATGGGGAAGAGTCTTCGTCTAGCTCAAGCGAGAAGGAAAGCGATGAGGAAGTCAAGAAGGAAAGTGATGAGGAAGCTGAGGAGGAAAAGCCATCCTATGAGGAGCTCGAATACCGCCTAAATGTGGCCTCCAATTTGGCAAGTAAGTGCATCAACTCATATGATAAAATGAAAGCTAAACTTGATAATGCTATGAGTAGGGTGCATGATTTAGAATCGTCTAGTGTAAATATTCATGATGTAATGCATGTGTGTGACACTAGTGAGAGAGACACACGTCTCTCTCAAGTTAAGGAATTGAGTCTAACAAATGAAAATCTTGTTGCTCAAAAACTTAGCTTATATTCTCACAGTCAACAACTTACGTTGAAATGTGAAGAGGAATCCCGGAAGCTCAAAAGCTTTGTGTATTCTAGGGATTCACTCCACGATTTGTTGGAAAAATAACATCCGGTAAATCATAGAGGATGTTTTGGGTATATTCAAAATGTGGTACCCAAACCCACCTCTAATTCCTCTTATGGTGCAAATACAAGAAATATTGCTAAAGCACCTAAGAAGAATCATCATGCTTTCTTGTACAACAATAACATCAACAAGAAGCATGTAGATCACGAGGTAATGAGAAAGAATGAAAAATCTTCATTTTTTGCTAAGAAGCAAAATCCTCATTCTTTGCATGCTAAGAAATTCGTTTCTACACGTAAGCATGCCACATCCATCCCTCTTGCAAAGACAAAACCCTTGCCTAGGAAATCCTTGAGATTATGGATTTCCACTAAGGTTAGTGTGCAAGAGAGGGATAGTTACATCAACTCTCTAGTTAGGGATGTGATCACCTCATGTGATTACGTTAGGAAATCAAACTCCTCTTGGGTTTGGTTCTCTAATGTTTAGGTTCCCCACACACATTTGCATATTGCATGGGTATTGTGCTTAATGTTATATGTTTGCATACCCATTGGTTGTGTGTGTATTTCATGATTTTGAAAATACTTTCAAATGTATGTATTTTTCATGAAAATGGGAATCTTGGGTATTTTATTGACATGCATGCACTTTTGATCCATGTGTATGTCAATAGGGGAGTTAATAAGTTATATGTTTAAAATATTTTAAAACATATTTTGACTCTCATTTTTGAGGATGTTTGAGATTACTATTTACTATTGGTTAGTTTTGGTCTTAAACTAAACCTCTTTGATATTGCCAAGTTGTTCCATGGTATAACTCTTTTGGCATTATCATTGTGTATCATCGAAGCTTGATTTTTCCTTATCTATTGCTTTGATACACTTAAAGGGCACATGGCTCCAATATTGGTATTAGATCCTAGAAGTCAAAACTTGACCATTTCTATGATCTAGGGGGAGCATAGGATAGTGAATTGATACCCACTAAATTTTTCAATTTGGTATCATACATCTCTTTCTTTTCTTGCATATTGTCACATCTTAATGAAGATGACAAAGGGGGATATATTTGATGTCCACCTTTTTGACGATGTCAAGGGGGAGAGGTATATGTATTATGTAAATAAATAGGGGAGATATATACATATGCATATGGGGAGAGATATTTGGGATTAAATAAACCTTGCATGCTTACATGATTTTGTCTATTTCAATTGGTTTATGTTATCCTTGCCTTTTATATGTCACCATGATATTATTTGGTATAATGAGTATTTACTATTGTTATAGCTCATTATTTAATTGGTGCATATAAGTAGGGGGATCTCATTAGCATTGTGCTTTAATTATTTGTATTTTTACATAATGTGTGTCATCATCAAAAAGGGGAAGAATGTTGAGTATTGGTGTTTCATACCAATCTTATTTTGATGATGATCACAACATTATGTTGTTGCTAATGACTCTCATATTTTAGTCTCTCAGTTTCTTTCCTAGAATATCTTTCTTGGAGACTAATCACTTGGTGCAAGGATGGACATCAAGTGAAGAAGTGCCAATGCTTGGACTCAAGAAGTGCCAATGCTTGGACTCAAGAAGTGCCAAAGCGTGGAGATGATGGAGAGCAATCAAAGCATCAAGATTGAAGACTTAGACTCTGAGGAAAGCATTGTAATCCATGTAATTTACTTTATTGCTTTCTCTCTCTTTTGAGTCTAGGATTAATGTAATGCCTTGTTAGACGGTTTACTCATTTATGCATATGCATTTAACCATCTTAGTGAGCCTTAGGATTATCATAGAATCCAACCCAATAGGTTCACTTTGTCCAAAGACTCATTTGGAGTCTCTGGCTTTCCATCAGTCGCCTGATGAAGGAAACACAGTCGACTGGGTGATTTCCAGTCGCCTGTAGATCCTTTTACAGTCGCCTGATATGCACAACTCAAGTCAACATTTCAATTGACTCAAACTTGAGCTTTACGCACAGTCGACTACTGGTCAGTTTACAGTCTCCTGTATATTTACAGTCGCCTGTAGATTGGTCATCAGTCGCCTGTGTAGCGTAAGTGCAATCTCTGCATCTCTGTCTTTTCTCCATCTTATTCAGCAGACGACTGATTAAGGTTTTACAGTCGCCTGACTAATAGACAGTCGACTGTATTATTGACATCAATCGCCTGTGTGCTTAACTGGAGAAAGAGTGCAGCTCTCTGTTTTATTCCATCCCCTGCAGTAGTCACCTGCTGAAGGATTTACAGGCGCCTGTCCTGTTCTCAGTCGACTGTACTATCTTCATCAGTCGACTGTCCTGGCTCAGATTATAGCCGTTGGATATTTTATAGCCGTTGATCAGTCGACTGTCTTTTGATCATCAGTCGACTGTTCCTGTCGTTTTCGTCCAGTTTTTAGCCGTTGCAGAATTGATTCTTTGGCTGTTTTCTTGGGTTTTGGGGTTTGATATAGGGTTCCTATATACATATAAGTGTGCTGCCATCTCTTATACTTCTTGATGCTATTGAATATCTCAAGAGATCTATAAGCCACTCTCAAACTCCCTCAATTCCCTCTCAAAAGCTCTCATTCTTCTTCATGCATTGAAGTCCAGCTCAAGGGAATTCATCCAAGTGCTCTCGATCATATCTCAACACTTGGAGATCCTCTTCCATGCCTTGCATCCATTCATGAGTAAGCATCTCAAGGCATAGGTAAGAGTATTTATTTTACTTGGTGGATTTGTTGTCGCTAATTCTCTTTGTGGGAATTAGTCTTTCTCTCTTTGGGGGAGGTTATATCTTTGTGGGATTAGGATATTCTCTTTGTTGGAATAACTCTCTTTGTGGGAGTAACTCTCTTTCTGGGAGTTTAGTGTCCTAGTATAGGGCTAACCCTAATTCTCTTAGTGGAAGTTAGTGATTCTCTGTGTGGGAGTCTTAACCCTTGTGTAGGGTTGGTTGGGTCCTTGTGTAGGGCATAAATCCTCTTTGTGGGGTTTCTCCTTGTGAGATTTGTATTCACTTCTCTGTGTGGGATTATAGTGGATATTGGTGTGGCTGGATGTACCCATGTTTGGGGAACCAGTGCAATTCCTTGTATTTGCGTTTGGATTGATTGTGTCAATTATTTCCTCTTGCATTTATAATTCCGCATTTGCAAGTTTAATTTTAATTGGACAATTTTATTGCCATTACAATATTCACCCCCCTCTAGTGTGTGTTGTTAGTATTGCAAGGGTAAGGCGATCCTTACACCCCTTAGTTAGTCACAGAGATTAGAAGTTTCTTGGGATTGGCTGGGTACTACAGGAAGTTCATCAAAGATTTCTCTAAGATAGCTGCACCGATGACTTATCTAACCAAGAAGAATGTTGTCTACAATTGGTCAGAAGAATGTCAGCGAGCATTTGATGAACAGAAGCAGAGATTTATTGCTGCACCTGTCCTGACGATTCCAGACCGTTTAGGTGGATTTGAGATTTTCTGTGACGCGTCAGGCATAGGATTGGGATGTGTTCTTCATCAATGTGGTAGGGTAGTAACCTATGCTTCTAGATTATTGAAGACGCATGAGAGGAACTATCCTACGAATGACTCGGAGTTAGCAGCAGTGGTATTTGCATTGGAGCTATGGAGGCATTTCTTCTGGGTGAACGTGTAAAGATATACATAAATCACAAGAGTTTGAAGTATTATTTCACCCAGATGGCTCGATTTGATGGATGATTATGATATGGACCTCCAGTATCATCCTAGAAAAGTCAACGTCGTACCTAATGCTCTTAGTCGCATGCTGACAGTAATAATGTTGACAACACAGAGAGATAGCTTTGGGGCGATAATCGGTAGATGGAGATTGAAGTTGTCTTACCTTGTACAACAGCAATAATGATGAAATTGAAAGTTCAATCTGGTTTGGTTGAAATGATTAAGGCAGCTCAGTCTGGAGATGGAAAGTTGAAGAAACTTCGAGCGTAGACAGAGGCCGAACTTCGCAATGATTTCTGTATTCAGGAGGATGGGTCTCTGCATTTTGGAAGCAGGATTTGTGTGCAATCAGGTGATAAATGGGATTTGTGTGCAAGCAGGATTTCTGTATTCCAGAGGCACCAAGATGTATCGTGATCTGCGACAACATTTCTGGTGACACGGCATGAAGCGTAGTGTGGCTAGGAGTGTAGCTTCATGTCTGACCTATCAACAAGTCAAAGCCGAGCACCAGAGAATAGCAGGACTGTTGCAGCCTTTTTCGATACCGGAGAGGAAGTGGTAACATGTGACGATGGATTTCGTTGCTGGATTACCTCGTACTCCTCGAGGATATGATGCTATTTGTATAATCATTGATCGATTGACCAAATCGGCCCACTTCATACCTTTTCGAGTTGGCCAGGCGACCGACCATTTTGCCAAGAGATATATGGAGGTGAGATTCTCTGTTTTATACCTCTATCACAGTTTTATAGTAGGATTTGTCTGTTAGTCTGAATTCTGATAAGGTCATGTATGCAGGAAATCGTGAGACTTCACGGAGTACCTATATGTATAGTCTTCGACCGTGACACTAGGTTTACGTCTCATTTTTTGGAGAAGTTTGCATGCTAGCTTAGGAACTCAATTGAGTTTCAGCACTGCATACCATCCACAGACAGGCAGACAGATGGAGAGGACGATTTAGATATTGGAAGATATGTTGAGGGCGTGCATACTGGATTTTAAGGGTTCATAGGATGAACATCTACATCAGGTAGAGTTCGCCTATAACAACAGTTATCAAGCCAGTATAGGCATGGCGCCATTTGCAGCTTTGTATAGGAGGAAGTGTCGGTCTCCTCTCAGTTGGGATGATGTAGGTGACCATGAACTGTGGGGCCCAGGTATGATAGCTGAGACGGTGGATGTGGTGAGAGTTGTTAGAGATAATCTACGCATAGCCCAAGACCGTTATAAGCACTGGTCGGATGCGAAGATGTGACACTTAGAGTTTCAGCCAGGCGAACTAGTGTTTTTGAAGATCTCGCCAATACGATGACTGATTCGTTTTGGCAGACGAGGAAAGTTGAGTCCGAGATATATTGGACCTTTTGAAGTTTTAGCTCATGTAGGAGAGGTGGCTTATAGGCTTGCATTACCAGCATCTCTTGAAGGAGTGCATAATGTGTTTCACGTATCGCAACTCAGGAGATGTATTGGAGATCCTAGCCATGTCGTCAACTTCTCACAGGTTGAAGTGCGACTAGACTTGACGTAGGATCAGCAACCAGTGGCTATTCTGGACAGAAGGCAGAAGATGCTGAGGATAAAGTCCATTAACATTGTGAGGGTTATGTGTCACCGAGAGTTACCAGGAGAGTCCACCTGGGAACTCTAGGATGAGATGAGAGAGAAGTACCCGCACATGTTTGTTTAATGTAATTTTGTTATGTAAGATGATGCAATGTATAGAATGTTTTTCTCCCTTATTTTGAAATTCTGAGGATGGAATTCAAACCATTAATGTACGCGTATTGGTACGTATTTTGGACATAGATGCGTACGTATAATTTTTGGGAATCCTTCCATATTGTTTTCATTAATTTTTGTGGTAAAGGAATTATTTTTAAATGATTTTAACTCATCTTTTGGAATTATTAAATGAAGTATACATGAATGAATACATGTATAATGGATGGTACCAAGTATTAAGACATGTATTCTTATTTATTACAAATTAAAAATCCTAATTTGTCATTTCTTAATATAGTGACTATTTTGGGACTTGTCTGGTTGGGGCTAGATAAGTGGGACCCAGCTAGTTTGGGACTAGCTGGTAGTAAGCATTACTAGGATTGATAGTGAGAGGAAACACTGTGTGTGGGGTACTGAGAGCCTGGCGAGTGTAGAGACGTAGAGGGTGCTCTGAGAGTGCTCTAACTTGTGGTTTTGTACCTATTGCACTGTTCAATACTAGTATCTGCTTTAGGGGCTGGAGTAGGTCGAATGGTCGACCGAACCAGGGTAAATCTGTTGTGTACTCTGTGTCTGCTTTTTATTTACCTTGTTGCTGATATAACTGCGTGTGCTTATTCGTGGGTTGCACGAATTATTTTTGTAAGCATATTCACCCCCCCCCCCCCCCCCCCCCCCCCACCCCCTCTAGGCTAGGATCCAGATCCAACAAAAGATCCGTTCTGACTTAGGCATCGGAGGGGACTTGGCCGGAACCAAGGTCTGGCCCCCCTGACGAGTTTCCTCGTCTGTCCAGGAAGGAGCTGGACCGAGGCGCCGAGGCTACGACTCAGCAAGGAATGGACCCGCTCACCGCTAGCGGGAGCCGTCACCAATCAAGACCAAGGAGCATTCGAGGCGCCGAGGCTTTCCCTCAACGCTCATCCAGCCGAGGCCGATCACCCGACCTGGAACCGAGCTTCCCCTCGTCTCAACGCCGACCGAAGACCGACACTCTCCCAAAGCGTCTACTCAGCCACGGATCAATCGCCTATCTACATCGAGGGCACGTGCGCTCGGTGTAACCAAGGGATCCCAACCGGTCTCTTGACCACGTTGACCGTCTAGTTGTGGGTCAACGAGTCAGCGGTGAGAAAACACCCGTAAACATCTGGCGCCGTCTGTGGGAACCCAAACAAGCCCACATCAAACCACTGGAATGGAACCATTCTGCAACGGCTCGGGGCGCATGCCCCCATCCAGGAAGAGGGTGACTACATCCCTCCCGAGAACCAGCACAGCCACACTACCGAAGGGACAGGCGACTCCCGATCAGTAACCCAAGAGCAGCTCCGTCTTTTTGCCCAGAAAACCAACGCCAACCTCCAGACATTAGTCGGCACGATTCAGCAGCTCGTCGGCAACCCGGCCATCCAGCAAGAGGGGACGGCAGGGGCCCACCACCGGGGAGCGGACCGCCCGCTTATACGGTCTGTCGTGGTCACCGACCACGGGAACGGAGCAACCAACTTGGAACGATGATTTACCATGTCGGGCTTCATCCCGGAGAAATCTCTCACTCCCACCTCGCTCTGCAAGGGAGACGGGATGGAACTCGAGCGAACTGAAGGCGAATCGATTACAGCCTCTTCTCGGCGATCGGGCTCGACAAATCGACGGCCGGCCTACCACCGATCCTCGGGGGACCGACCCCGACGGAGCAGAAGCCCACGTCGAGAAAGGCTGGAGAAGCAAGAACACCGGAGAGAGAAGAGGAGCCCCTGCCGATCAACCCCCACCCCCAGCTCGACAGGAACTCGGGCGATCCCCCGAGGTGACTTCACTGGCTCACCTCGGCCAGTCAGCTACGGTGTGAGCACTGGGGGACTCCCGGGGAGCGCCAGTCGCGACCGTTGTCTGTTGTCCCGGAGGATAACCGAGGCAAGGGTACCATCCCGGTTCAAGGTACCGGCGCTGGAGAAGTATGACGGCACGGGCGATCCAGTGGACCATGTGATGGACTATGAAGGGGTCATGGCGTTTGATCACTCCATATTTTACACCCTTTTTCTGCATGTTTGCATGCCACTTTGATCGCTCGTATCACGTTTTCCACTATTATTCGATAATATTGCGATGCTTTTCACTATTTCTTGTTTTTGTCGTATTTCAGGAGATATGGAGTGATTTGGAGTGATTTTGAGATCAAGAGGATTTGCACCCACTCCAGAGTGTCACCCACAGCTCTTTTGAGGGCCATTCAGCGATGGAAGATGAGTGGAAGAAGAAGGAACTTCGTAGGAGCGACGGGGAGAAGAAACGAAGAAGATTGGGCATCTACAGCATGTCACTCGGCCGAGTGAAGCACTCACTCGGTCGAGCAAAGAAGCTCGCTCGGCCGACCAGACCGGATACGCACAACAGAAGAATATCAGCGTGCCCTCGACCGAGTGACGATAGACCACTCGGTCGAGTATGGAGATCCCCTCGCTCGAGTGGCACGGAAAAATCCATCCAAAAAGAGGCCGACTTACTGGAATTCTACAGTCGACCTGAGAGTTCTGACTCGGCCGAGCATGGAATGCCCATCGGCCGAGTGAGTAAAGCCACTCGGCCGAGTCACCTCCGAAGGCAGACCCCCGAAAAGCCCCGACTTACTGGAAATCTACAGGGTTTGTCACTCGGTCGAGTGACATTTGTCACTCGGCCGAGCGAGCCGTTCCGCCTGCTGCGTAAGTTGCGATTTCTGGGGTGCGCAGGGGCATTTTGGTCACGATTTTCTGGGCGATTTTGAAGGGTATTTAAACCCAGTTTTTGCCCTAGTTAGAGAGGACTTTTTAGAGCTTTTTGGCAGCCTTTTTGAGAGCTTTTTAGATCATTAGATTTAGCTTTTCTTTTGGAGATTAAAAGGCTACTTTTGTTGGATGCTATTGGATTCTCATTGGTTTGTCTATTCTCTTATCAAAACCCCTATTTTTATTAACAATTTCTCTATTGCAATGAATTGTGTTGATTTTATTATTGATTTTCCTAAGTATTGCATGATGATTAGTGAGTAGTGCCATCGTCTTAGGGCGTAGGGATGAACCCTATAGATCCTATTTCTAAATTGTGATGAATTGGTGAAATTCTTGCTAGAATTGATTAGGGTTAGGTTGGAATTGATTAATTACGGATAGCTAGGGATTCATATCGATTGGGATTTGCAAGAGATTGGGTCCCAATTGATAGGAAGCCCTAGAAATTCGATTTAGATTTACGATTGGAATTCCCTAGAATCGGTTTGCAAGAGATTGGACCAAAGCTAGGATTTTTAATCGTGTTTCTATACCAATATCCGTTTGCAAGAGATTGGACGGGTAGGAACTATCTCAACTTAGGTCGTAGCTCGAGTTTGCACGAGAGTGGGCTCGAGATACGATTGAACAATGATGTCGTTCTTAACGCTAGCGGTTTAGGTTAGGGTTTGCAAGAGATTGGGCCCTACCCTAGGTTTTCTATAGACCAGCAATAGCTCGAGAGCATGAGCTTGGTTCTACATTTAGTTGCGACTAGTTCACCTAAAATACGGTCCGTAGCGGGGATTCCCTATCCCTAGGCGCTTTATTTTATTGATATTTCTATCGACATTTGAACGATTATGACTATTTTACCCCAAATTATTCTCGACCATTATGATAGCTAGGTGATTGGAATGAGACACGGTCATTAGTCCTCCCTGAGTTCGATACCCGCTCGCCGCTACACCGTGCGCTTGCGGTAAGACTATGAGTCGCTTGTCCCGGGTGTGTATCCGGGGCGCGAACAAGTTTTTGGTGCCGTTGCCGGGGAGGCAACAGTGTTTTATTCTCTTTACTTAGTATCTTCTTTTTGTTTTATTATTTTTATCTTTTTACTCCTTTTTCGTGCTAACAATTCCTTTGAAACTCTGTTTCTCTTTGCATGAACACGAGATCGACGGCAGATCCAGAGGATATTATATTTGACCCGGAGATCGAACGTATCGAGAGGAGGATCAGAGCCGAGAGAAGGCACGCTACGGAGGATAATTGTATGAACCGCACGGAGACATCGGAGGAACTAGCTGCACGTATGGCGAGGATTATATCCATCAGAGATAGGCTACGGCCTAAGACCTCTTACACCACTTCTTCCATCGCTATGCCAGAATTGGCGGCGGACAAGAATTTTGAGCTAAAGACGGGATTGATAGTATTGATGCAACAAGACCCATTTCATGGGAACTCCCATGAAAATCCGCATTATCAAATCCAGCTTTTCTTGTCCAAGTGCGCCACCTTCCAAATACCGGGCGTTTTCGTTGATGCAATCCGACTGTGGCTCTTCCCCTTTACACTCAAAGATAAAGCTTTATATTGGTTGAGGACGCAGGCGAAAGGTATATTCACTACTTGGGATGAGTTGGCTAGTGCCTTCATTGACAAATTCTACCCGCCATCCAAGACGGTGAAGATACGGAGTGCTCTCATGTCCTTTAAGCAAGGACCGCAGGAGACCATATACGAGGCATGGGAGCGATTCAAGGATTTATAGCATCAGTGCCCCCATCACAGTATAGAAGATTGGGAGCTTGTTCACAGTTTTTATAATGGACTCCAACCGGGCACGAAGCAAATTATAGACGCAACCGCCAATGGAGCCATACTATCGAAGACCCCAGATGAAGCTACAGCCTTATTAGAGGAGATGGCCTCTAATAACCAACAATGGGGCGACGAGCGAGGTCGTTCTTCTTCCTTCTTGAAGCCCACTAGCATATATGATGCCAAGGCCGTAGCGGAGCTTTCGAACAAATTTGACTCTCTCCACAAGGTAGT